>OY754331.1:28685246-30075246 GCA_963573305.1 Pyrrhosoma nymphula | reverse complement strand
ACGAAAGGGAGGCATAGGGAGAGAAGGGAGAAAATGTAATGGGGCAGGGGAAGGAAGGGAGGTGATGGTGTAAAGATTGGGATTCTCAAATTTCAAAAATACACCCCCCTACTATAGCCCCCTGTGCAATACAGACGATGCATTGACTGCGATATTCCGAAGATATAGCATTTTGAGATGGAACGTAACATATCTGTGATCCAGCGATCTGCAAACCTATGGCACGCGTGCCATCAAGTAGCGAACGAATGGTTTGTTGTTAACGCGCCAAAGAGACGACGATTGAATTCTTAATAATTTGATTTTATTTACAAGTGTACATTTTTTTCCTCGTATTAATGTTTTTTTCCATGCTAAGGTGGCTGGAGTGGTAATCGTTGGTTATTGAGTGATATTTTGATTTTTTAAGGGTGTCGATACGAAATTATTGGGCCACGTTTCATTTAGGTGCGTCTGTTTCCGCGGAGGAATTCACCATACAGGCAGTTATGGAAATGATACAAGAAGCATATATGAAATTTGTTTCCTCAATTTAAGCTTTCTATGACTAATTATTATACTACTATAATTAAGATTTCGGCGAGGTTTATACGAAATTATAATGAAAATTGTTGTTTTCTAATTGGACCCGACGTAACACCTTAATATTTATTAGCAACAACTATAATAAAAAAATGTATTATTTCCCTATTAGAAGAACATCTGTTCACATAATATCGAACTATTACGAAATATGAGTCATGTGCCACAAGACTACGTTTCACTTTTTTCTATATACATCACTTATGAGAACATGTATGTAATTTTTCACGAAAATATGTATTTAAACAGAAATTGCTCCAACCACTATAACTGGAAATTTACTTCCTACCGCAGTATCAATAGCGCGAAACGAAGTGTTATATTTTCGGCCAAAATAGGATGAGAAGTGGTTGCCGGCGATTGAGATGTGGGTCTGGTGGATAATGGGCGGAAATAGGATGAGATTAGCTGGCGTTTGAGATGTGGTTCTGGTGGATAATTGAAAAGGTGCGATGCACGGAATGGAATATGAACGAGGAAGTGCTCTTTATGGTGGCTGTGCCGAGGAAAATTCTTGAGGAAATTAGATGAATGCATTGTATATGCTGGACGCAGGTTAATGGTAGGTGAAGGGATACTGAAGACCGGGTTATACGGGAGGATGTTGGGTAAGCGGGGAAGGGGAAGAAAGAGAAAAGGCTTTATGGATCTGATGGAGAGATGTAGGACTAATGCCAAACTGGGAAACGAAATAGTGTATGGAGAGAAGGACCTGGAGATTTAAAAGATTAGTACAGGTACTCCTACTTTTATATTAGCCTACCTTTATCGGTAGATAACCCTGTATAATAATAACTGCGGAGTGGTAAGACTTCCGATATTAATGTTTTGAAACGCTTAAAGCTGGTGGAACATTTCGTGCCTTGTGAGGTATCAGATCAGCTTAAAAGACGGTCCTAATCCGAAGCAGACACGGGCAGGTAAATCGCGGAAGCGTGGTTAAATGTTAACACGCTCCGCTTCGTGGAAACGGTACGACGTAAAGAAACGTGTCTAATTAATCTTGATTTTCTTTTACTCAGGCGCCGACGTGACAAACGTGGTCCGAAAATCCGCGTGGAGCCGATGCTGAAACATTTTTCCGCGCTAGTCGGAACGACGGCACACTTAAAAAAAGCCGTGGCGTTTCGTCTTGTTTTGCGGGAATAAGGAGACAAAAAACGCCCGGAAAGCGTGGTGGGGCGAAAGGGTATCAAATTAAATTTAAAAATGTGTACGTCGCTGAAAATATGTGATGCAGTGACGGTGGCTGAAGGATGTTTAATAAAATGATGCAGTGACGATGGGCTGCAGAGGGTACGGGTCGGGAAAATGATTTTGTTGAGGCCTGTTCTATCCGAGCCTATCCTTTTTGTCCTTTCACAAGGTTGGAACGAGTAGTAGTGTGGTGGTATTAAAACTTGCTGGCAGTCGCCTGCGTGAAGCGTTAAGTCGAGACGGAGAAGACCCGTGGAATGGGTAGGCTATGAAGGGGAAATCACATGGTAGTCAACGCTGCTTTCCGTGACTAGATTTAACTTGAGATGCCGGGATAATATCTGCAGCGCGTTCCACGACGATTAAAATGAATCTGAGTCAAAATACGCTGGTATCATTTCGCAGAAGCCCATCTAAACAATTAGATCAAATTAATAGCATTAAAAATCACTAGGCTTTCCTCATAAATTTATTTTTAAAACAGTCAGTCTCGTGAGAAAGTTCCCTCGTGGGGGTTTAATTCTGTTACGAAACCGGTCGATATTTTAAAACAAATGTGTATGCATTGCCAACATAATTTCTTCATTGTTACATAGCGGAAAAATACTATAAAGTGAAGCCTGAAATGATACCTTGCATTTATAGAGATCTAGAAAGTTTATGTGCATAATATATTGAGCATTTTGAAGTTGGCAACGAAGGTTTGCGACATTTGGGAACCCTGCTAGTGAAATGCTGAGCATATCTTACTCCCCCGTGCGGAGTCAGACACGGCACCTTAGATACATCTAGGGTGTCGTGAGTCAGATCGTAGGCATTGGACTTTTTCGCTAAAGAAGGGACTTCGCCGAAACTACTAACATCTTTCGCTACAACTTTAGTAGTGGATATTTCAATCCTTGTTCCTGGATACCTGCAGCGGATTTTTATAATAAAAGCGATCTTAAGGAGAAACCATCATTTTAGGCATGCCCGAAAACCTGCCCTGATTTTGACATATATTATTGTCCATGACTTCTCCTATCGATTTGTGTAAAAATATTACAATGTCATCGGCCATTTAATGAATATATATGGATTTGAAGATATATGGATTTGAAAATAATGGAATTTTACGATGAAATGCATTGTCTTAATTGCAGAACGATGACCTCCCTTCACATAACATTTTTCATCTCAAGTTGGCCCGAACAATATCGTTAAAAAACTAGTATAACGTGCAAAAGATATCAGAGCAAACAATATATTTTTACAGAATAGGTAATCGGCAATTTAGTGTCAGCATTATAGTTTAAAAAACATACTTCCGGTTTTCCTCCGAGCAAGGAGCCGAAATGTTGCGAATATAGGTAAAATATGAAAAAAAGGTTGGAGGTAAAATATGAAATACGACGTTGTACTCAAGTTGACTGAATGTATTTTAATCCTTATGGCGTTTATATAAATTTAATTACGCATTTTAAAAGCATGCTGCTTGGCAGCACTGAATTCAAGTACACATTTTTCAATATAAATATCAACGAGAGCATACATGTAAGGCGGTTCTCATTAATTATCGCTGCCAACGGCTTTGGTTCAATTTATGCCTGTGCTTACTACTGCGTACGCAACTTTATTGATGGCTTCAAACTAAGTAATTTT
Organism: Pyrrhosoma nymphula; assembly: GCA_963573305.1. Classification (NCBI taxonomy): domain Eukaryota; kingdom Metazoa; phylum Arthropoda; class Insecta; order Odonata; family Coenagrionidae; genus Pyrrhosoma; species Pyrrhosoma nymphula. The sequence goes on along the minus strand of OY754331.1, from coordinate 30,071,826 downwards.
AAAATGTTCAAACCTATATATTAAGAATTTTTAACCTTTTCTTCGTTGATGGATAATTTAATTTTAAAAAATATTTGCAAGATCAATCAATGGCTCCACGACACAGCTTTTCTCGATCACATTAGCGGTAGTGTTATTCAATATACTCATACACATAAGCATGTACATAACAATTCGTCTAGATGATGATGATGAGAACAGGCTGTAGAGGTATGAAAGCAGATAATGAATATTTGATCGAATACGGAGAGAAAAAAGAAAACTGGGTCTCAGACAGTGGAAAAAACAGGGTAGTATACATTTCCTGGAAGAGAGCCACGAATTATCCGAACTTTGGATTTACCCTTGTCTTTAGTGAAAAAAAGAAACTAACATCACAATGTTGTGTTAAGGTTAAAATCGCTACGTTTTTGGAAGGTTTATACTGCAATGTATTTGCAAGGTTAGTACTTCATTGTAATTGGCAGGTTAAAGTCGTGATGTTGTAACAACATTATTTTCACCAGGTTATTACAACGTTAGAATCGCAATGTTTTTGGTAGATTAATACTGCAATCTCAGGTAAAAATATCTCCCTTTAAACTAAACTGAAACAACCTTAAACGGAACTTACACGAACTTGCTTCTCTTCTGAAACAGTCTTTAAATTGAAACAAAACCAAAGGAGTTAGGAAGTGGGGCGGCATGAGTAGAGAAGCAGTGCAACAAAATGTCTTGCACTGGCACACAATCCATACACCCTTGAAACTACGTAATGAGCTGGCACTCTCTTCCCCACTACACTAAAACGCTCTCTCCACCTAAACTTTCCTGCCCTATCAAATTAAAAAGTTACATTTTAAATACTATGTTATTATTATGTGATGGCATGCTTTAGTATATTAAATTTTCCTACCTAGTATATACCATATAAACCACAACGCCAGAAAGGACTCCCATGTGACAGTGGTCAATAATAAATGGTCAGAAAGGTTGCACAGGGATAACAACTCATTAGGCACTCACTTTATCCATTGCAGGAAACGAACACTCGGAAATCTCTTTTGAGATGATGTACCCAAAATTTTTAAAAACGATGAAGGTGATTAATGAGTGGACTTGGTGCGTAAATGAAAGGAAAAATGAAGAACAGCAAAAAGAAAAAGTGAAATATAAAGCCATGCACAGATGCTAAAACGAATTATGAAGAAAGTAAAATAATACATAATAGAAAATTAACAAACTGAGGAAAAAGGAATTACGATGAAAGTAAAAGAAAATATAATAAAGAAATTAATGAATCAGTGAAAAAATCAACTGATTTCTAACATTTCGAATTCGCAGTCACAGATCGCAGGAGACCAGGACACCAACAGGCATGGGCAAAGTAGCACTAATTTGTTTACAGCCTGTCTCAGTGTTGCCATGTGTTAACTGCTGTTATTACACATAGCATTAAGAATAAAACTGCAATATTAGATAATTTGTATAGAATTTTCGGGGTTTTATGTTATAAAATTAATAGTTCTTCTTAACAGCCACAAATTTAATCTAAAAATCATATTACGTCTAAATAACAGTGACGGATAGATGCAACACAACCACTATCTTACGTGAGGTTCTTAACATTCATACTTAAGTATATTTTCTGAGCAACATAACCCAGTCGAGTATTTGGATTTCTCCGAAAAAATATAAAATGATATATTATTCCTAAATTCCCTCATCAGGTGATATTTTATTCTTCTTATGAATACAGTACTTCAGGGCGCAGGTTCCTCGTAACCGTGGGTCATTGAGTGCACCTTATTATAATGTTTTGAGACGAATAATATTCTTGGACCTCATTTCATTTAAGTGCATCTGTTTATGCGTCGGAACTCTCCTTACAGGCAGTAAGGGGATTGATGTAAAAATTATGTTTTAAAATTTTCCTTAGTTTAAGCATGTCATGATTAAAGTTTTCGGTGCGGTGTTTGAAATTAAGAAAAAATTATATATCTATAGAAGAAAAGCTGTTCGCATGAAATGTAATTATTTCGAAAAATATGTGCCATAAGGCTACTTTTTAAAATGACATTGAACTGTCAAAGAAACGGAATCGGTATGATGCAGTATCTTCCACTTTAATCTAAAGATAACATTAATGACAACTCGTATGCAAGGTTTCACGCATATCGGTACATAATAAAAAATCGCTCCTACCACCTTAAAAGTATTTTATTCGGTTCAATTGCTGTCTGTCTGCCTCCTCCTAACGTAGGTATGTACATATATATTTTCCCGCTCGAATTTCTTCTGCGTCATCACACCTGAAACGGCTAAGTTGACGAAAAAAGTTAAAGAGTAAGGGAGTGTCTGGGGGTTGGGCTTTTGAAAAAGAAAATTAAATGAAAAAAAAATAAAAGTGCCCAGATGGAGGAGGGTACCGTAGCATGTACGTGGAATTGAGTTTTTTTTTCGGAGTGAGGATAGCTCGGAGGAAGAGAGTATGTGCGTACCTCTTTCCATCTCCTATCCATTGCGTGTGGTATGCCTCACTTCCTCTTTACCTCTCCCTCCCTCCCATACCTCCCTCTCATGTCGTCTGCCTCCTCCTGCTCAGAAAAGGATTTTCCCTCGCAACTTTTAAATGAGGGATTTATCTTTTGGGAGTTTTATATACGGGCTGATGGCATTGCGCCTCGCCCCCCCTTTCCTCTTTACTCCGCCTGCCCACTGCCCCCTTCTCCTCCCTCCACCGTTTCCCCACCCCCCCCCTCCCAACCCCCCCTTTCCCTCCCACGAATAAAACCGGAGCGCAAACGACGGAGGATGGGCCGAATAAACAAAACTTGTGAAGCGCGGTAATTCGAGCTACGCCCAAGAATTCCCTGAAAGAGCGAACGGCGAACTTTTGGTTTTCCGTTCCTCTCCACTAAAATTTATTTTTACATTTTTTTTTCAATTTTATCTTTTTTTATCCCTTCCTCCCTCGGCATATTTATTTCAGTTTTTTTTTTAAATGTAGTGGTTAGAGCGATTTTTTGTCTATGACTTGCGTGAAACTTTGCTCACTTGTTCTGATTAGTGATATCTATAGATAAAAGTGATGTATCTTACCGATTTGTTTTTTTTTGGCAAGCCAGTGCTATTTAAACTCGTAGTCTCATGGCACATGAGATTTATTTCGTAATAATTCAATTAAATGTATAAATATTTCCTGTTAAAAGAGACATTATAGATTTCGTATTATAGTAATGGTTATAAAGGTTTCACGCAGCGTAAAAGATTATAAAAACCGTATTTAAATGTTAATTTCGCAGAAATTTCTATTACAGCACATCTGCATTCTACAATTAAGGCAAAAATATAGAATATAATTCTTCTCTAATTTCCTTTACTTCTTTTATGGTGAGGTTCACCGAATGAACAAATATACTAGAATGAAATGCGGCCCTGGCATTTTCACCTTAAGATAGTTTGAGCGATATATCACTTCAAATAAAATTCAATAAATGTGACCCATTTATGAAGAAAAAGGTATCACCTCTCCAATCCAAAATATAGCCCTTCCTGCCGAGTAAATATCCGAGATATTTGACAAACAATATAAGCCGTTCTCAGTGGGATGTAGCACGTCTCTTGTGAGTGAGTGAGCTCATGCTCAAAAGATAATTTTACCAATGAAGAAGTGCTGACGCATGTATCGCATTTGGAATTTAGCGGTGGGTAGTTTGCATACTTTCTTAACTATTTCAAAAATAAATTGATTACTCTTCGAAATGGATTTTACAAGTTTTCAAAACATCATTTGCGGTTATTAAGGCCTACGGCTTTTAAAAAATCACATGAATTAAAGCTTTATATTTTGTTAACTATTGAGAATATTAATATCTTAAAGTAAATGTTTGGCATCTGTAATAATAAAATATTTCATCATTACTTCATGAAACTTACAGCTGCTGAAATGAAAAAATTAAATTCGAATATTGTCTCTATTATGACTAGGGAAAAATCTCGCTTAAACTCCCTTTAGAAGGTTTTTTTTAATTTTTTAAAAATAAAATCCCCCTCTCACTACTGCTACTATGCTCGTCGTGAAAAGAGAGATGGATGTGTTTGATGGTTCTGTTGGTGGTGGAACTCTGGATGGAAGTTATTCGTTCGTCTCAGCTTGTTAAAATTTAATAATCAGAAGAGAAGGGGTTGATGGAAATCCGGACCCAGGGAAGCTTTTGCATGCATGAATGTGATTATGTTGCTTGGCGACGTCGCGAGAGTACGACGTCATTGAAACACCCTCCCCCTCGGTGAAATTTAAGACGTCACCAACGCACGCAAGTGGCATGAAAAGTTGAGTATCTTAATTATGGTTAGAATCAAATGAAAACTCTAAAAAAAACCATGTTGTCCCACTTGAAGGCAGAGTCTAACTTTCAGATTATTCCGGTGCGTTAGTGAGAAGTTTCCAACAGCGTGACAACTCTTTGACGTATTATTTGCGTCCAAAGTTGCTGCAATTTTCTTGCTGATGGGTATCGAGTATGTCGTTTAATATTTTTAAAAGAATATATTTTCAAGTGCTTATTTTTAGAGTGGAATGTGGCGTTGTGTGGGACAGAAACTTGGGCTCTGAGAAAGATGGACGAGATTAGGCAGCAAGCGCTCGAGATGTGGGTGTGTAGGAAGATGGATGAGGTGCGGTGGACGGAAAGGAAGACAAATGAGGAAGTATTTGGTATGGTTGGTGGGGAGAGGATACTTCTGGGTGAGATCAGATAAAGGAAAAGTAGTTAAGATTACCAGCCATTTGATGCTATCTTTAATTGCCATTTTCTCTTAGAATAATGACGGTTTACGCCCAGGAGGGCGTATGTTTGCTGCTGGAGAGTACAGGCACAGAGTACAGTAACTCAAACGTTTCAGTGGAATTGTTCATCCATGAACCTGGACTTTTTCTCCTTAGTATTCAAGGATGTCTGATCCATCAGAGATAGGGGATTTTAACACTTCATGGACCAAGTTTTTATCCTGGAGAAAGAATCGTTTCCTCCGGGGCATTAACAGATGGAGATTACGCAGAAAAGATGAGCTACTTTAAAAAAAAACTTAACAAAATCTACTTATAATATTAGTTTTATCTGAATTTTGTACATTGATCTTTCGCAAATGAGCTGCGATGACTCCAGAGGCATGCGCCGAATACGGAACACCTGTCATTAAAAAGGGTTTAGCAATAAAGCCAGTTTGATAGGTGTTGGCAGTGCTCATGTGTCATTTGGCTATAGGTGTTCAAGATACACGTATTCGTGGCTGGTTAGGTCATTTATTTCCCCGTGTTGCCAGCAGTTTTCCAAGTATTTCTTATTCGTTGAGCCTTAAATGGCTGTGGTTTTTTTTGTAATGTCTCGATGATTTTTTACGGATTTGAACCTTAATGACCATAGCCGTGCGTTCTACTTCTTAAGACTCCTACGCTGCTTACTAGATTTTACTCCTATTGTTTTTTGAGTGAAGTCGAAATAGTTGAAAGATTTTGCAGTGTTTAGATGCACGTATTTCTTCGTATCGAACATTATTTTTTACTCGAATGTCACGATGCAGAGTCACTAAGAGCTAAAACGTTCACCGCCACGCATAGGTCTCGCTAAATCGTAAGTTAAAATAACTCAAAATTTTTCACAAAATGTTCAACCTTGAGCAATATAAGCTTGAAAATAAAGTATTCGTCATAAGAACTATGACGATGCAATTTTCCACATAAAAATGTTTTTAATCGACCCGGGTTTCGATGCACTGCATCATCATCAGATCAGCATCTCGCCTGATTCCTCCCTTTTTGAAAGTATTTGTCCTTATTTTTCCCTTCGGCAAACCATTTACATTCAGTCAGTTTTAATTATGCCGTTTCTTTTCATTTCAGGTAAATTTACCATTGTCCGCGCCGCCAGGGTGATTGGTTGTGAATGGCATGAAAGTGGATTCCTGGGTAAGTTCACGTACGAATGGTCAATCTGTGGTCCAATAGTTCTAACTAGAAGTTAACCCTATCTGGTGGGAGCTAAAATTCGCCAGGTGGCAGGGCGGGACGCGCAGTTGTTTTAAGGACAAGGACGTCCGGACTAGGGGCGAAGAAATCTGACCCCTCACACATCCCGGCAGCCACATGGGTAAGGGTGAGCCCCTGGGATAAAGAATCTCGTGACGTAGTTTGTGTCCCCCTCCTGTGGAGGATATGTTGCGTGCGCCATCACTATGGTTTCGGATGTGGTTCCTCGGTCTAATGTAACAACAGCTCCCTAACCCTTTCATTAAGGCTCACCACGACCCCCTGCATTTACTCTTTTGCCTATTTTCATCACCGACATCCTTTCGACCACCCAAAGGTTAGGAGTGGGTGATTTTCCGGGTCTCTCATGGTTTTTGAAGGGTAGCTGGGCGGAAGGAAGGACGAAGGTGGTCGGTCATGCAGGCGTTCATCTCTTTTTACCGCCCCCCCCCCCTTCCTCCCCACCTCCCTCCTCACTCCTCTGCTTCTCTTTCAACGCAACCCCCTCTCCTGTTAACTCTTCCGTCTTCCGTCCGGGTTTGATACAAGAAAGGCCGCAGCCTTCCGGGACAAGTTTTGTTGTGCGACCGAGACTGTCGCACGGGACTCTGCTGTTCCGTTTGCCAAATTGTATTCATGTCTGTTTTGGTGTTGTGAATTTAGAGCCAGATACGTCAATTGAGGTGGTTTGAGCGATATCTTTCCAAGAGATACAGCATCCGAGTTTTATTCCTTATTTTCTCCACCTGTAAGAAGAATGAAGTAATTACTGAAATGCTAATGGGGCAAAAATATTGGTCTATATGACTGAAATTGTCAGTAATAAACTAACTACGCGAACACATGTCTTTAACTTGACATAATTTTTTTCACGCTGAAAAAGCCCTCGGAACCAAAGCTTTTTTTGCGATCCTGTAAAATTACTGCCGTGAGTAATTGATTTATTTTTAAAAATAGTCGATAATTAATACAAACTACACCTAAATTTCTCTTCAACGGCTTTGCAGTCATCCAGTGGTTCGACAATACGAAATTTTTGCGCTTAAAATTCCTCATGTTTTATATAAAGTCTCTCTGTAGTGCATGACCGTACAATTTACCATGGAATATTGATGCTATTTTGTGGCATATAACTCAAAAAAGTATAGTTGTATGCGGTAGGTATTTTGTTATCATTGGAAAGATGAGATATGCTTATTTGTGATGAGGCCAAATTCGTTGAATTTTAATTGAAATTATGTCTCGCTCAAAGTACCTTCAATCCCATCAATTTCTCGTAGTACTCTCGTTCGAGTGGGTTAACTTAAACATCCTACCAGTAAGACAATTAACGTTATTGAGTTCCCGGCAGTTCTGATGGCGAGGTCCATGAATCCCGCGTATAGCGAGAAATTTTGTAAGATTGGACGTTTAGAGCCAGACACGTCCATTATATCTCCCCCTAGCCTCTTGCATTCTCTTTCGAGTGGGGTAACCAGATCACATGGGCGGGATCACGGCACCTTCTTTTCCGTAGGCGTTATCGTTATCCAAAGCAAAAACCGCTATAGAAGGTTAAAGCTCGCAGTAACTGTCCAATGAACGCACTTCATAAATTAAAACTAGTGATTTTAAGTACCTGGCGAAATAAAAAAAATCCTTTCATGTTTTCGCTCTCATGAGCACAATTGTATCAATGACGCGAGCGCAAGCGTTATTCACTGCCATGATCACTCCACAGCTCAACTACCAGGCTGAAGAGTTGTTGACATTTCGGCAGTTGTGATTGTGAGTGCCATTGTAGATTTTAGTGTATGGTGTTTTCCTCATTTTATGAATAACTGGCTGTGCTCGGCATCCGTTGCAATGCATCTTTTTCTTTCTAAGTAGCACACACATACAAAAAAGATACAATTACATGTTCAAAATAAATGAAAGAAAATTATTTTTTGCGTATTAAAATAGAGTTGAAAATTTTATTCGAGTGCTTTCGGATACTCAATATTTTTGGTCCTACCGCCCTCTGCAAAAACAAATAAATTTTCGGCTGTCCCACTCGTAAGCATGCAATATATTGCGCATATTGGTCGATAACGTGAGTTTCTGCACATGTATCCAAAATGCGACATTTTGAGGCAAGCGTTGAGTTCATCAGCTGGTGTTGAATTTGGTATTACTGGTCTGTCCCACTCGTGAGCATGCAACATATAATTGACCACGGGAAAAGCATGGATTTTCCAGATTTAATCCACACACTTGATGCGATTGACCATCTGCCTTGTTGATGGTCATTGAGAAGGCAAGGCGAACGGAGAACTCGAGTCGTTTGACTACAACTACCAAATTAGTCACTGAATCTGGCCTTTAAATGCTGCAAGAGTGAATAGCCATTCATTCCTACAGCAATGAAATCGCTATTAAATGGATATTCACGCCTGGTTACCAAGGATATTTCTACTGTTGAAAATGAAGAAAAATTGATGAATTTCGAGATAAAAACGCAATACTTGCACAAAAACGAAGTGTATAAGAAAATTGAATGAAATAATTAAATACTGCATTCTTTTATGCGTTCTATGATACAACTTTCCATCCAATATCTTGAGCGCAAGTAGTTTAAAAAAGCATTTTAAGAAAAACCTTCAAGCCGTTCCATACAAAATATATGGGAAAATGAATTTTCTTCATAAATTTTTTTCGTGAATTTTTCCGATGTTTTAATAGTTATTCTGCTATTCGGGGCGGAGACAAATCCAAAAAATTAAAGATCATAAAAATCAGTCCAGCCGTTCTTGAGTTATAAATGGTGTAACTAACCCGACTTTGTTTTATATATAGAAGATATGCCATAGAAATTTTGGAAGCAAATGGCTGGGAAATGAGAATCATAGAATCCGAAATGAAGGTTATGGAAGGGGTGTGTGACTGGTAATATAAATGAGACGTGCAGTGCTCTAAATGCTCTTTCTTTTGGAAATACTTGAAGTGTATGCCAGCATGTAAGTTATTATTTTTATTCGCGTAACTTATTTGTTCGAAGCTGGAAGGAAGGTCCTCGTTCCATAAAAAAATAGCCGAAATAATTAGCTTTTCATTCATATCGTGTAATCAGATACACTGTAGAAGCTTCGCGATACTTAATGAAAAGGACAAACTTTTTATCTCGCGTGGAGGATGAATATTTTTTTATCATCTTTTCTTTTCTTTAGAGCGCAAGCTCTCGGGTTTATCGCTCATCATCGTCCAATGGTGGATGAAATACGCAACCAATCCCGGGAGAGCGGGAATCTTCTCTCGGTGTTCATACCGAGCAAACCAATGTGCGCTCATTTTTTTGTCGTTCTCGTATTTTTCTGCCTTAGCTCCTCAAGTGCCACCTGAGGGCATAAGGAGTAGTGAACTTAGTTCTTCGAAATGTTTTTCATCCGTGGGGAAGTCTCTGAGATTGCCTCAGCATCCTCTCTCTCTCTCTCTCTTACCGGGTCCATTGCCCTCTTCCCCAGCATTCGCCTCCCCGCGCGACTCCGCCATCTCCAATATCAGACTCATTCCTTCTCATCTCTCCCCCACTCTCTTCCCACTTCACCAGCCATCTCCACGGGCAGCACGCAATTTTCCCAGAGAAATCGGATGAGACCGGAACAACCCGCCTTCCAAAACGTCGTCCTGCTTATTCCTATTCTCCGCTAACCACCAAAGCCTCCTGCGACCTATCGTAGCCGTGCATTTGGAGCTTTCCGAGTTCTTACCTTTTACCCTTTCCCCTATAGCTTTATCCTTTTGCTAGATTTATTCCTCATCCATCCCTGTTTCATTCACTATGTGATGTTCATCCACCGTCTGAGATCACATACAAACCTCATGGATTCATTCATTGCCACCTGAAGTTTATTGTCCGTTTCTTTGTCAACATAACTCAATATACCGCAAAAATTATCAAAAGAGAATAAATGCTGTCACAGTTGATTCTCGCGCATTAATGGGAAAGTGGCTTAAAGATTTATATTGTTTAAGAGTTTTATAGCTCTTTTTCCTAATGTATAGGAAGTGTATTTTACAAATTGAATTCCGGGCCATAAATGCCCCATGATTTTTCACATGAAATTCATCAGGAACGACTTATTTTTTTACAATTAATGCGGGAGTTGTATGAAAATTTACTTTGAGGTTAGGTTATTGCTGCCTACAATAAAAGCCTTAGTTTTGTTCTAATTTTATTTTAGGCCAATGATCTCAGCCCATGCGTTTATATATATCAGAATTTACATTGTCAATGGTTGAATATGCAATCGGATGAGACCGGAAAAAACCCATCTTCCAGAACTTCCCACCTATTCTTTCCCGTTGACCACCAGCCTCCTCCAATCTAACATGGTGGTGCGTTTGCGCTTGCTGAGTTCCTTTTTCCCCTTCCCCATAGGTTTCATCATTTCGCTGCTAGCTTTCATTCTCCATCCCGTGCCGCTATCCCATAACCCAACTGTCCTGCCACCGAGTTCGAGTGGGTATCTGCTTCCGCGTCTATTCTGTCAGGACGTCGAACTTGCGTAATTACGGTTCATCTTCGATCGTCTCCGCTATTCATGGGGTACAGGGGCCTGGCGATTCAGTTCAGCTCAAGCTTCAGAAATGCCGTAACCTTTCGTCTACACCGTAAGTTATCCGTTTATGATGTCCCTCCTTCTATGTCATTGCGTTTCTTGGAGGAGCAATTGGCCTTTTGAAGATTGGTCGTGCAGAAGATTATCAGATTTCCAGGTATACAGATTTACTGATTAATAGATAACCTCCTAGTAATGTTGTCCTATGCTATCACCGATACCGTTAACAGCAATGGTCACCATTACGATATTGATGATCTTCTCATGATATTGATGGGAAATGTGGAAAATTTTATTGATCATAATTCTGAACGAGGTAAATTATTATTAAATGTACAAACTTACTGAATGTACTATGTTTCCACTCGAGCGGGTAAATATATCCTCTTAGTGCTTCGCGAAAGCTTATTTCGCATTGAGGCCATATAAAATAACAAACTCACTCGACAACGCATTTTTTATTGGGCGAATTCATCCTCGAGGTTCTCGTAATTCGTCACAGCTGTTTTTTCTTGCGCATGTAAAAATCGATCCAAGTCGTTAAGATCAGAGTTAAGATCACTTTAAGGGTAGAAGTAGGAGCTTCGAAGTTGGTTTACGCTTGATTGTTCCCGAACACGGAATCCTCTGTTGACAAACTGGGAAAAATATATCAGACTCCGAGGAGGAGCGAAAAAAAACCTTTGGAAACTCTATCAATGTAGTTAATTAAAAAAGTTTAGCCATTAAGGGTAAGTTAAAGGGGAAATCAAAACCACGAATGAAAAGTTGACGATGAAAGCTTGAGCTCTGTATGCGATTTAAAAAAAGGCTCAATGCATGAGCCAACCGCGCGCTTTTGCAAACGGAAGTGAGGATTGAAGATAGTGACTAGACATAACAATGATACAACCTTTTGCCGTGTGAATGGTAACCGAAAGGAATTGCACAAAAGCTATATTTGCAATAAAAATAATAATCATACTGTAATAGTCATTATTAAAATCTGAATACTTATGTCACTTAGACTACTCAACTAAATGAACAATATCTCCCACAGAAAGACTTAAAGTGGATTATTTCGTTGTCATCAGCACCACACATAGGTTTTTTGCTAAAAATATCTAGGACATATTCGTGATATTATCCTGCGATAATTGCTAAGCTATGTTTGAAGAGGGTTTTCACGAAGAGAGTTTATAAATTAATTTTTTGTGCTTAACTTTGTCGGAAATACTCTAACCTTTATCTACATTCAGCAATTGAAACTCTTCCATTCAGAATTTCAGTCTGATTAATGCACCGTTTTATTGTTTACTTAGTGCTAGGGAAAATCTAGATGGTTAAATGTTCGGATCAAGAGAACTAAAGCAAATAATTCATGTCTGTGAGCAGCGCGAGAGGAAAGGTGGATAACATTGACACGCTGAATGGATACACTACGCCCTCACTAGTCATGGTCTCAATAACTTCCTAGAAAAAAAATGACGAAGGAAATGAAAAGTACTTGGACAAATTAAGAACGCTAACTAAGAGCTAACTTGGAAATGGTTACTACTGTTATCAAGCTTCGGCTTGAAAAACTGGGGAATGTTGATGGAACATTTAGTTGAAGAGAAAGTTGTTCTTCTTCTATATCTCCGTACTACCCTGAGAACCACCGCAGAGGCGTGTGGCACAGGGGTGTTCGGACACCAGCCATAGAAAGGAGGGGGTGGGGGTGAATAGGAGAATAGGGGAAAGGAGGTGGAAGGGAACAGAGGTGATTTGTGCGTAAACGATGCGTATAAAGTTAGTTTCACGCTGTTTTTGTTGTAATCGCTAATACTGCGTGGAGAAAAGGAATTTTCGTACCTGTCAGTTTGACAGTGTAACTCTTATTTTGTCCCTCCTTTCAGTTCTGGAGATATAGCGCGGGGTCAAAATAATATCCTCCGTGTCGTACTGAAAATCACCCGATCGGAGTTTTTCAATTAATCTAATAATAATGGCAAGTTTCTTTAGGGCGAAATTAGAGCTCTGCAGACCTCTCTTACATTTAACCCTCATACGTTAACATCCACGCCCCGATTGGAAGAAAACCCACCCAGGCGTGACTCGAACCTGCGGCCTTCAGATTAGCCTTAACAGGCCGTAATCAACGCCAATGTGTAGCCCCCCCGAATTTGTTACCCAATCCTTCCATTAGCTGTGTGACACTTTCTGTTCGCTTATAGCATTCAGTACCAGTTCTTAGATGTTCCGAGACGGAATCAAGAGACCTTTAGGTGCCCAGGAAGAAAAGGCCTCAGGCATCCTCTCGAAACCCACCTTTTCACTCCTCCCGTTCCTTCCCCTTCTTCGGGAAACGAAGAAAATTTTCGGCGCAAAAAAATATTTCCCCGGTGGGAAGCGAGGAGATCCTCCTTCCTTGGAGCAACTCGGTTGAAGGCCTACATTCGGTCTCTCGTGGACGGATCTTTCGCCGGGCGGGGTAGTGTGCGTTTGGCCACGCAGTTGCCCCGGGGGATACCTCTTGCTCCATTTCCTCCGCTATCGCCGCCCGACCCTGGAACTCATGCATACCAATGCATACGCTCACAAGAATTGGTTGACGTTTTCTTCGGAGTTGGAAATGGAAGCGTAAGGAAGGAAGAGCGTAGGTAGCGAGAGATATTGGAAAAGAGGTTAGCAAAGAAGGTTGTAATGTTCCTAAAGGTTGGGAATTGAGATTATAGGAATGATAAAAATTATGGAGGCAAACTAAGACTGAAATACTTCCAATTACTACAACAACCAATGACATAACGCCTCGTTAGTTCGTAAAAAAACAAGGAAATTATATTTCAAGCAGAAAATCCCCAAAAAAATTAACAAATTAAAAAACTATTATTATTATCGATTTAAAATGTTGAAACTAATGGTATCAGGCGTAACGTTATGGAAAAGCATCGTGATTGAAATGAAATCTTAATGAATTCCACATAAATATACTTTTAATACGACGTAGGTTTCGTCGCTGAGTGACATTATCAGATCCCTTTGTGTGTGGAATTTGTGTGTTTTTCACAAAGTTGTTCATTTCAGTCTTGATTTAAAATAATATCCAAACATTTTTAAATCAACAGAATATACTGGAAAGTAACTCCTTTCACATCATTCGACCAGGATAGGTAAATGTTTCTAGCATATTTGCAATAAAGGTCAAAATTACATAATAGCAATTATAGAATTTACTGTCATAGGCCTTCCTTTTCCATGACATAATATATAAGTAAAATAACCAACATTTGGCATGGAAGGAAAATATAAGAAATTCAAAAAGAAAATAATGAAAAAGAAAAGGAAAATAAATACGAAAAATTTAGATTTATACACCCAGCGTTCTGTGAGAACGTTCTTAAGTTCCATTTGAATTATTACGAATACGTTATGTACATAATATATATGCATAGCGAGCACAACTAATATATGTGTTTCTATGGATAGAGATTGTTTACCAGTCTGAGCATCAGTTAGTTCGAGAATTGATCTTTCTCCTCCGTTCGGAACCAGTTCGAATGGAACAAAGTCCTTCTGCGGAACTACCACAACGATTCGCCACCACTATAATTGCTACGTCTCGAAACGAGTAATTAACCATGGTATATCGAAGCTAGTTGGAACGGAGGTAGGTTATGAGAACGGATATAGCTGTGGTAGAATGTTAGCTACGCAAACGAGGTACAAGAAAGAAGCGCGGGAGATGAGATGGAGCATTGCTGAATGCCCTGGCGCGCAGCGGGGGCCAGTTCATTTTGGATCGACGCCAATGCGACCGCGAAGTCACCCTCGCTCTCTCAATCCTCCTCCGTATCTTTCGACTCATACCGCTCCACCTTTGCCTCTGCGACCCCGAGTGATAACCCCTAGAGATGGCCGATTGGAAGCCAATGGTGGTGGTGGTGGTTTGGAGACCCGTTAGTGGCAAACGGAACGGGGACGGGTTTGAGAACGTTGAATGTAGGCGGTGAGGAGTCATTAAGCTGGGTCTCGCTTGAACATTACCTTGACTAATCTGCAGAAACTTATAAGGAAGGGGAGGAGAGATTACTGGAAGGCTTGGGGACCGGAGTGGGAATGGCGACGTCGTGACGGTAGGGTTGCCAAATATCCCGGAGGCTCCGGGGGAGTCTCGGAATCGGGCGAGGATTTTTAAAATCTCCCTCCACCCGGGTTATTCTTTTTCCTTCAAATTAAATGTTTGATTATATGATTATTGTAAAATGTTTTACTCGAGTGATATTAGATACAGGATATGCTTAGGGGTGGCCGATAAAAATATAGAAACACACGAAAGACACGAGTAAAAACTTCTATATTTCGATGGATAGTCGAGCCATCTTTCTCAAGGTAGAGAGTGCGAAGGAGAAGAGGGACAGAGATAGAGGTAGGGAGGGGGAATGAGGGGGATATTAACTATGTATAACTAATTGTCTTAGTTTATAGGTCTCATACAGGACTTCATGTCACGTTGTTGTGCTGATAACGTTTCTCTAGAATTAGCATAGACCTATAAACCTTTACCCTCAAAGACGCACTTTAGGACGCAAATTTTAAATCTGTTTAAAGGTAAAAAACAGCGTCTTCGACGTCAGCAAATATATCCCATCTATTATAGTTTCAAATATTTTCTTCCATTTTGAATCCAATCTGCCAAAATACAAAGTCGCCGTCGAAAAATAAACAAATTTCTCCAAGTTTCAATTGCAATTTCTTCACATGTAGGTCTCGTGAGAAAAATTCGTTCGTCGAAAACATTTGTAGTTTGCTCTACCCTATGATTAAACTGGAAACGAAGTATCTATTTGGACAGTAGTGGAAATAGTAAACGGAAAGTGCCTGCAGCGGAGTTTTCAAACAGGATTAGTTAGTCTTCCTTTCTATTCGTAGCGCTTTTTCCATCCACACCCACATTTCAAGTGGACTCATGTCGCTCTGTTTTTCTCAAAAGTATATGTCTCTGCACCTTAAAATGTTACACTCCATATTTGACTCTTTGGCAGTCTTTTCATGTCATTTTTACGCTTGATGTCCGTCATCAGGTCTTTCAACTGAGCATCTAATATCGAGAAAGTTATCACAATGCCGTACTACAACGGCCAGTTAAACTAACTTCAATAGTTACAGTCAATAATTATTTTCTTCACTATCATTATATTCACAATTATAACGTGAAAACAATGGAAACATAAAGGGAACAAATTAATCTCCATTCTTCTGGTCTCTTTATCTCTCCATATTTATGGAATGGTGATACCCAGTGAAAAAAGCATTTGTGGCGGCCTGCAAGTTGAAGGAATAGACGTATTTCCAGTGGTGCGCGGTGGTATTTTTTTCATTCACTTTGCAGAAAAAATAGATTATTTTCTTATATTCTGAATAATCTTTTCGGCCTCTCTGTGATTTTCTTGAGCTTACATTCTTCGAAAAAATAACGATCGACAAAATTTATTTGAGGGAGACGAAAGGGACAGCAATGGATGAGGGGCAATTATTATTGGAATATTGCATATTGTGATGAGTATTACCACAATGTACACTATTCCAGAATTAACGCTCTGCAGCGGAAGTGAAACGTTGACTGACAATTATTTTTTTTAAGTCTCAGAGAAACCGAAAATGTTCTTCAGAATATGAATGAAAATTCCTGTCTTAAAGCCCTAAAGAGTATTCTCTATTTACATTTTCTTGATTAAGCGTTTTGATCGTAAAAATTATAATTTCCCTCTCCATCTCAGCTGCACGAAATGTACCTATACATGTATGTGGTTTTCATGCATTAGTATATATCACCGTTTGGTGGACCGAACTGAATCCAAGAGATTCATGTGAGATGAATAACCGTTTGGATACATATTTTTAGGACTATTTATTGCTCGGCTTGGCGTTGTTTTTCACTTGATCTGCCAAATGGCTCTTTGAAGGGGGAAGACTTGGGGGGAGTATTCCCCGAGTGGAGATAAAAAAAATGATGTATAAATCGCTAGTCGAAATGACCATCGAGCGATCCGGAGCACTTTCTACTTTTATCGAAGTTGATAAATATCGAGACTTCAGCGTGCGGAGGAAAAAGGACTCCTCGAACACCAACCAATATATATTACGGACCTCTTGCTTTTTTACAAGTGTCACAGTCGTGGCAGAATCTCTCTCAAGGAAGGCAAAGAGCCAACCCCACTCTCCAATTCCGAGTCATGGGTCAATTATCATTCTTGCATTGGTCCAGTGTTATCATAGTTCCTCGGGAGATATTTGCACCCCCGAGCTGGATGTGGTCATGGCGTGCCATTTCTATGATAAGTAATGCCAGTTGGTTTATGGACTCCTCCATGAAGAGATTTATTGCTATAATATTAACATTATGTTATTCTAAGCTTGCACCTGAAGATATTTCTTTTGAGGTCATGCACCAGCAATATCGATATTAGTTAGCACTTTCTCTATTTCGGGCATTCCTTAGAGCTTTAACATGAATAAATTTTAATGTTCTACGTTAGTGAAAAGTGAAGAACTTAATGACAGGTCGCTTACAATAGTTAGTGCAGTATGAAGTCAAATGAAGCATATTACCTCAAATGGCAAATTAAATAGTTGTTAAAATGAAGAGTGAAATTATCCTTGCTCCTGTATTAGTGGTCTATGATCTGTGGAACAGATGATAAAGAATTTTGAGACCTAATACTCGATGCTAGGATATATGGGATGTTTTGTGCTATACACAGATTCATCCTTTTTAATAGTCGTATTTTAGTGATAGATTTTGGGTCTCACCTGCTTTGAATTTTGTTTCTGGAACTGAGACGTGCTGAATCTTTTGAGCACTTGCTGTAGCATTACCGTAGAAGAGGCCAAAAGAGGTTCAGGGAACAAATTATGGGGGACAGTAGGATAGATAATGTGCTCGCTCATATATGAGTGGCCCTGGCTATTTCCCAAATGATTCATCTAGAAAATTTAGGACGGAGCCTCTCAACGAATGAAGGGTAGAGATGGCTGACACCTCTGGCCTTTCTATGGGCTGTGCTACTTCATTCCTGTCACTGGAGAGTACATCTACTTAGCACTCTGAAAGTCACCTCAATGGCGGGTAGCAGTGAGTGAGTTTTCACCAACATACTATACACTACATACACTCTATCCATCAAGTGTTATTGAAACGACATATATAGATGCGTGCAAAATCGTGCAAACTCCTGTCAGGAGGTGAATTTTAACCAACAAGCAATAACCTATATGCAATCAATGTTACAGAAACTATGAGTATCACTGTATTTTGCAGCCACTTAAATGCACAGAGATACGAGTGCTATACAGGAAAATACGAGACTTAGAACTACTTAGCAGTTAAAGACAGAAACATGCAATGCCCTAAAAATAATTATCTACACAACCTCTCAGAAAACCTAATTATAAATTCTATATAATGGCAACGGTCATATAAATTATATATAAATAAGAAATTATGTAAATATATTTATAACTGTGGCGAAATGTTTGTGAACCCTTCCTGTTCTACTCCATTATCGAAAACTGTGATGTAAACTTTAACCATAATTTTTTATTGGCTTATTTCGAAAATAAATCGCTATTTCTTTTGCGGTATTTAAATACATACCCCTTGTACGTATACCTACGGATACACTTGACAAGGGAAGGCGTAATTAAGGGGATTTGTTTGTTACCGAACTAATTAATGCTGATTCCATGATATTCCGCTCTGTTGATGTCTTTTGGCATTGAACTCAACCCACTGTTTGAATAATTAACCATAGTGTTTATTCCCTAAATTGCCTGTACGAGACTGTTTGGTTTTGTGACACTGAGGTACACCAAATAGTGGACCACCGGAAAGGAAAATCTACCTGCATGCTATTTACTTGAAAGTAAATATGTATTAGAAGACAATATTTATCGATTAATCATTCGTAATTAACAGTAATGCATAACGCTTTCAGAATGCAGCGTGATTCGAGGAAGCTTATTAAGTAGGGACCTTTAAAAACAATTTTTATAAATCCATGGACTTCGATAATATCTGATTTTTTATGTCCTCCTTAGCGGTGAGTATTGGCAAGAAAAGTGTGAAACCCATTACTTACCCAATTACCGCAAATACTGTCGATGTTATTTACCATTGTTTTTTTAAATGGTAGGAGCTATCTGCCTCAGTCTGCCATATCGGTAATTGATTATCTTAGCTCGCGTGAAGTACATTATATTGCCAAAGTTTTCATATTCGGTCCTTCATTGCTGGATTGAACGAGGCTTTTTAAAAATATAATTACCTGAAAGTGGAAAATTCATTAAAGTATCACTTTTTGAAAGATGAAAAAATTGCATAATTGACGAAGAAAAAGAAAATGATTGCGCGGGCTATTTTTTCATTTTCTGACAATCTCTTATTCGAAGTCTCCACAACACACACAATCTTTTGCTTCAGGCGAAAATTACTACCATATAAAAATATGAATAGATAATCATTAACTTACGATGTTTGTCGCCTACTATTGTAAACAGTAAAAAAGTCAGTATCTTATAGAATAACATAAAATATTCGATTAGACCTCGATTGTTCATAGATTCAATGAGCCTCGCAGCGCACAACGTACGGACTTCACGACGTGTTTCGCTTTCTTGTTCCCCAAATACCGCTTCTGAGAAAATAATTTCTGCGCACTATGAAGGCTATTGTACAAATGAGGAATAGCAAAGGGTCCCAAGTTGGTCCCATTACGGTAAAATGGATTAAAACGCCGAAAACCGACCGTCATGTACTCAGTACAAGTACGCGTCCGCCGGAAGGTTAAGAATTGAGCTGTGTGTATTATTTAATGATTCATAAATTCATGAAGACAGTTATGTTCACGTACAACAATACTTAGCCGCAGCCGATTCAGTGGAAGTTCTCTTGGTTAAGTTCAAACTTGCTCGAATAATGATCACCATGGAGCTAGGTCGGGAACCGTCGTTATTTGATGAACTGATAGGTAAAAATCTGTCTCAGAAAAAATGGAATAATCGATCTAAATACAAAAAATTACGTAAAATGTTTCCTTAGGTACCTAAATAAACTTTCAATTCAACTTTAAATATTTTAGTTAATGCTCATTTGATATATATACGGTCATTATTACTGTTAATGATTGTCGAGCAATATGTAAGAACGGCAGATTCTGTTAATAGAGTTATATATACCTAGAGATAATATGGAAAACAATTCTGGAAGGTTGCATATTTTACAGGTTGTTTCTTCCCTAGCTTGCTTTACCACTGTCTTGGAAATACATGACTTCAACGGCAATTTTTTTTATATTTTCATTGCAAGTTTAGAATATGAACTAGTTTTGTTGGCAATACAACTTTTTGTTAATATGTATTTAGTTTTTATATAGGTAGGAATAGGCATTTGGTAAGTATATTTTGATATCTTCATGTTAAAATGCGGGCATAAGTTTTTCTTCAATAAAACCAAAAAAAAACAATTAAAAAAACCAGTGGGGTGGGTTTTTTAACAACCCTGAGTGGAACCGGATACGCGATTACCTGGCTGATGGAGAACCAGTTTGTCTAGCAAAGATAATATAGGCAGGGAGAAATATATTTTTGTTTGGCTCTTTAAAAAATGAAATAATACAAATAAATTTATATAAACAGTGCACCATTACCGTATTTCAATGGATAACTTATAAATACAATTGGTTCTAACTAAGAGAATAGAACTGCTTGCAGAACGCATACGGAATGAATATTAACATTTCTAATTTTCCACTTCATTTGAGAATAAACCAGTCTTTTCTTAGCCTTTTATTCCACTGCTGGGAACAGTGACCCGAACGTTGAGTCGATCCATATTCAGAAAACCCGAGTACTCTTGACAAATGGGGACACTGATTGAACATTTCCATTTTTCTGCTCTGTTTTTTTGGAATCCAAACAATTTAATTGCCTATGCTTTGGTTCTGCCACCTCCCCTGTGTGTTACCTAGGGCCTTTAGAGTAACTAAAGGTGGTATCTCGTTGGCAATCCGGCATATTTCCCACACCGCACCGAGGTCACTTTGTAATTAATGAACGAGGAATTCTACACTGTTGATCTCTTTATCCTTTTGCAATCCCTTGAATTTTCCGCCCCCTCACTTCGATGGTCAACGCGGACCAGCTACAAGCTTCCCTAGGACCAGCGATGTCAATACCTACCTGATTAGTGGGTTACTTAAGTTGTCAGTGTAATTAAGTGATCTACTCTATTGGAAGGTTGTAGATAGACATTTTTCATTGCTCATTCCGAAGTGTTCACAGTAAATAACAGTATTTTTTTATGCTTGTAGCTCAGATAGCTTTGAAAGTCATACTTGTATTAAGCTATCATTATAGTGAGAGCACAAAAAACACAGAAAAAACTACATAAAAATTCAAATTAAACCATAGCTAAAAATAAACATGCATTATAATTTTAGGCATAATAAATAAATTTTAAGGAATAATCCATTGGAAAATCCAATGACAAATCTTTACTACAAAAGTGTTTTACCTTATAAAGTATGCCCAAATCTGTGTGGCAATCCTTCTTGACTTACATATCTTACATACTCGGGGCATATATTTACTTTCTGAAATAAACACTATATATATGTATTTGTTAGAACTTTTACATCGTTTGACAACTTATTATATAATTATAGTGTAATGTATAAAAAACTTAACTTAAAAAATGAAGTGCGTCCCTTGAAATAGGTGTATAGCATTTCTGAGGCCTCCTCTAGTGAAAAATTAATGTAACAGTGATATGTTACCACTCTTAGTAATGGACATTCGGAAAACCGTACAATTGTACAAATGCCGTAATATGAACCATTTAAACTTATGCTTGATAAAACTTTCTCTACCAACTTGCATAATATTGATAACCATTACGTTTTTACTCCGCCATCTGAGAATATTTTGATTTTCCACTATAATTAAAACGAAGTGGACGCACCGAGGACTAACGATACAAAACCCCGTTCTGTGAGTTGCAGAAGTTTTCAGTTTGGTAAAGCAATTTCTAACCTGATAATTTAACCTGAAAAACCCGCCTTGTCTTGAAAAACGTGGTTCCTGGATAAGCATTTCTATTTTTCAGCTCTATTTTCAGAAAACAAACAGTGTATCTATGCCGAATGCTTTTCGACCAATTACATCAGGATCACCTTCGTTCTGTGGGTTGCCTAAGATTTCTGTTTGGATAAAGTGATTCTCAACCATTCAATTGTTCCCAGAAAATTTGGAAAGGCGTGATTGACGGTGATGCCGGATAAAAGTTCCGCTTTTTTCCTCTCTATTTTTGGGAAAACAAACAGTGTCCGCTTACTAGGGACAGGAACACCCCCCGCCCAGTGGGGTATCCGTAGGCCCATCAGAGAGCAGATACATACGGCATCTCGATGGGCAATCCGGCATATTGCCCACACCGCCACCAAGTTCATTTTGTAATTAATGAACGAGGAATTCCGAACACCTAGTCTCTTCATCCTTTTGCCCGAATCGTGCTTGTGGAGTGGGAAGGGTTGGGAAGGGAGAGAAGCAGAGGTTGGAGATCGAAATGGGACGCAAAGGGGTATGGATGCTGGGAGGTAGGTAGGGTTTTGACGGTGGTGAAAGAGAACTCTTATATACACCCCCACACTCACACACACCTACCCGAAGTAGGGAAGGGCCTTTCAGAGGGGCGTGGGGGGAAGAGATTATACGGGGTTGGTCCGTCGGTCGGTCGGATGCAGCGGAACATGTAAGGGAAGGGGAAGCGTGGAGAGGAGAGAGGGTAGCGTAGGGATCTCTCTCTCTCTCTCTGCCCTGCTCTGCACTCTCCCTCACTGCTCGCTTCGTTTCGGGATGGGGATAAATCGATTGGCGTTTCATTAGAGCTAAGTGAGTCCCGTTTTGTCGCGGCGGCGGGAACCAAGTCCCGCGGATAATGTGCTTGGTTCTCCCTCCCTCCCCCCTCTGCCACCATTTCTACCCTTTCTCTCCCCCCACCTCCTCCACCCTCCGCCACCCACCCCCATGCTCTCTAACATTATTCCTCCCCTCCCTCATACCTCATCCTTATTCATTTCGGATTTGCATAATTCATCGCCATTTTGCGAAGGGATGCCGCCGCGATGCGCATTTCGCGACCGCACCCGCTTTATCACATCCCCCGCCCGCCTTTCTCTCTCTCCCCCCGCTCTCCTCCCCCCCCGTTGCCACCCCCGCAACACATATCTCCCCGCCCTCAATACCCCCCTCCCCGCCTCATCCTCCTCTCTCTCTCCACTTTCATATTTCACGGATGAGTTAAAACGATGGGGCGGGTGCGCACCGATGCCTCTTTTGTTTCCTGCGTTCTCTCTCTCGCACCCCCCATCTCCTCCACCACATCGTATCGCACAAATTTCCCCTCTTACCCTCTCTCTCTCTTTCTCCATCCACTGCGGCTATTAGGAGAGTGTTTAACCGGAGCCGGATCTCTCACTCTCTTTACCCTCTCCGATCCGCATGAAGGTACATACTACCCGCGGTCCATACACCCCATCTGTACATGGAGATGCCTCTCTATACTACTCTTGTGCGACGCACACAAGCGCCAAAAGGACTTTTCAACTTTCCATTGGCAATTTTTGACCAAATGAGACATTTATTTTTTAAGTACGTGGGAATAATTTTGTAAAAAACACCTCGGGGCCGATTTAAAATTTTCCATATTCTTGAAGTATGATTTCACCTTGAAACATGATTTTTGTACGGATGTACGTACTGCTATATAGAAAGTGTACAGTTATAAATGTAGATCCATAACCAATCACCCTCTATTTATACATATATGCATATACGTATATGTAATAGTTTGTTTTTGTGCGTGTATGTTTTCAAATTTATTGGTATCAGTCATTAAATGCGTGTGTACACGCTTATAAGTGATTGCATTCATACTGTTAAATACTATGTTATTGACACATGTATATTATTAACAATATCATTGTCTGTCTGTCTGCTTTTGTGTAGGTTTTGACTTATATCTTTACACAGCTATCTCCTCTAGCGGGATACCGCCGTGTCCTATTCATGCACCGGCAAATCCGTAGCGGTGGACCAGGCTGATGGGCGCATCACCGATGTGGAGGGAGGTGTAGGAATCATCGTGGTACTTAACTATGTTGAAATTAGTTTGGGCGAGATATCTCTGTGCATCAAATTCAATGAATTTTGCCTCATTATAAGGAGAAAGATTCGTATTTCTAATGATACCAAAATACCAGCCATCAGCAACAAACATTGTTTGTCACTTAAGTTACTATGCTTTCTTTATGCTTCATTCAATTGCTTAAAATATAATATAAACCTTGAATATGGCCTCTATAAGGAAAATCAATAGTATACTGTTTTTATCGAATACAAGTTTGTCATGAAAAACGACGAAATATAAGTCAATGATGGCACTTTAAATTTTAGCCTTGATTAAGTACAATATAACTGTGGTTAGGTTATTTGGTTGTTGGTGCTTAAAATACGCATAATGTATCATTTGAAAATTATTACACCCTCAATAAAATTACTCTTGGGGAAGTAACACTGGCCAAATAGAATACGTAATTTTTCTGCCATAAAAGAGATTTTGGTTTTAAATACTCTAAATAACGAGTGCGTTATGCGTTAGGCTTTAAAAAAGAGAATTGACCGGAAATGTAACACCTTAAAGCAACTGCATCACAACATACTGCTCGCCGCTTATTGTGACCTCATGAACGGCTGAGTGAATATCTTATTGAGCTAGGGACTTATATAATAATCGCAGACAATGAGTATTGAATATTTGGGAGCATTCAATTCTCCCTTTTTTTATTTAAGCAATTCACCGTTATTTGTCGCCTTGGAATACTTTTATGAAAACACTTGTAACAAGGCAAATTTAATGCACTGATGTAGACGACATACGACACAGTTTCAGGCAATACTTTGTGGAAGTCAATCATACTGGGAGTAAAGGATTGAACTAAATGATGATATAGCACTGCTACGAAACCATGGTCGTGTTAAATAAATATCTAAGTGGAAGCTGCACTGAAGTAGAAGTGTAGATACCAGAGTAAGGAATGCATTGCATAAATACGAGGACATGTCCGAAAATAACACACGCAGTAGTATACTTGGTAAACAAATTGTAGATTATTCATTGGTAAAGACTTCTTCGCCTGTTTCAATGCATGGAATCGGAATATTCCACATGTCGTAAACAATTTATGAAACTGTTTAAAATGGCTAGTATGATTACCTAAGTGGATCAGTTTTGCCCACTTCGACCCGAATCTCTATTATTCAGAATTACTAATGTTATATGTGATCTTTAGTACTTTGAAGCTCATGTCCGAGCGTACGTTGGTGAATGCACTAATAACTCAAGCCTGAGCTACACCCATATACTAACGTTGGGGTCAATGCATTATTGCGAGGCTATTTTCGCCATGCATGGATCACAAAGGCTATTGCCTGGGCCACCTACCTTGATTAAGATGCACATTTGGAATGGTGTTTCCAACTCCAGCCATTTCATGAGTTTTAAAAAAATGAGTTCAGGGCGTGTGACATTGGGGCCTAGAAACCCATGGAAATATACGTGTTAGTGTTGTGGGATATGGCTATGATCTGCAGAGTTCCCACAAGCCTGGAAAACCTGGAAAGTCCTGGAAAGTCAGGGGAAAAATTGGTCATGGAAAGTCATGGAGAGTCATGGAAATTTTTGGCCGGTCCTGGAAAAATTGAAAGTGTTCTCGTTTCGTCTGCCAGCCATAGGGGACGATCCCCGCTCACCTGTCGTTCTTTCCTTCCATGCGCTAGCATCCACTGCCGCTGCCACGCTGCTCACGACGCGCCGCGGCGGTGGGTTAGGGTGGAGGTTGAGGAGAGGCGCGCACGCCTGCAAGTGTGGGAGTGGGGGTGAAGGCAAGTGAGGACCGCCGCACAGTGATCTAAAATCGCTAAAAGATGGACAAAACTCCAATTATTGAAAAATATGAATGAAATTTAAAACAAAATTGTTTTCGAGGTCGCTGAATCCGAATATGACATTATTTTTCACTAAAAACAAAATGGCAGCCCCAAAATGGCGGTCGTACACAGAAAAACATTAATTTACAACGAGAAAATTTTATACTTTTTAACAAAAAGCTGTTAAAATATTTTTACCGTCTAATATAGTCGCATAAATCATATTATACGTTCCAATTCAGTATGGAGTGATGGAGTGGAATTAACTTATTCTCCAGATCTTTGATATCGTTGTTGACTTCGAGTGTTGGGATATTGAATATTCACTGGGATATTGAAATTTATTGGTCAGCAAAAACAAGGAGATGAGGGTTGAGGATTCTTCCATTCAATTTTTGTAGGTTAGTGACTGGATTTACAGCTGTCAATTTCAACGTAACTAAAGAAGTAAAAAAAACTATTTGCACCCGTTTTAACGTTTACATCACAAAAATTCTGCTTGTACTCACTGTGACCAGAGCTAACGTCACTGCCTCATTTGCAAATTAAGGTCATATTTGCGAGCTCTTCTGCGAGCAAAGTAGAGTATGTAAGCCGTATGATTCAACTATGATTGCAGTTGAACTTCGGCAATCTCACCTCTAATTTTCATGCTCCTTTTATTGGGATAACGTCTAGCTGTAGCTAATTAAACTTCATGGTATGCAGGATAATTTCATGATTCAGTGGTCGTGCTGTTTTTCGCATTTAATTGTATAAGTCTGGTTGACCACTTCTTTTTCCTTCTTCATATTCAGTAGATTAACCATCGCTATTAGAAGACAGAGTCGCAAGTGAAATCTTTATTAAAATTCAGCCATGAATGAAACATGGATAGAAAAAGCCACCTATGACGTAAATCACTCTGCAATCTTCTTATAATCAATTCTTGCATTTCTTCGTAGGAACGGCCACAGTAGTCCCATGTTCATAAATATAGTCTCTTATGGCCTTCATACGGTGCATAACAGTTTTAAGGAGGTTGCCAAGTCTACAGCTTGAAATGTTGTACCATTCTTCAGGTTTTGCTATTATTTATTCAAAGATCTATCTACTAGGAGCAGTCATTACAGGTTCGTTGGTTGGAAAATGAAGATGTCACTGGTTCAGCGCTGAAGATAATACCTAATTAAAAAAAAAACTTTGTTCAAGGCTGCAAGGAGGAAAATATCTAAATCAACTCTAAAAGTTACAAGAAAATGGTTACTAGCCTAGATGATTGTTTGTTGCCAGCAAAGCTAGAATTTTTTGGCTTCGCTGCTGGCCAAATTATAATGGTAGAATCCTTATTTTTTTACATGACTGTAATTCTTGTTTTGAATTTAAGCAATAAGCATTTTAGTTTCAAATAGGTATGTTTTTCTATTGATTTAAGCCATACTGATCGTATTAAACCATTTGGAAAAAGTCATGGAAAAGCCATGGAAAATGCCTAGGGAAAATTTGTGGGAACCCTGATCTGGCCGAATGATTTCCCGTTATTATAATGCCCCACAATATCTAGCACCAAATTGAGCTGTCCTACGGCGGATAAATTACGTCATAAACCATCATCATCAGCAGTCATCAATCCAATGATTGATATCCGGTTCACTCTCCTTTCCGGCAACCGCTTCATTCCCACTTTACTCTGATGCCCTTCATGATTTCTTGGTGTACTCTATTATTGCTTCTCCTCTGTAATGTTTCCCATTCACTCTTCCTTCCAAAATTGTTTTCAATATGCTGTTTTGTTGAAAGGTGTACCAATAAGTTTGTCTCTTCTTCTTCTCAAAGTTTTCATTACACTTCTTTTCTCTCCAACTCTTCGTAGGACTTGTTCGTTATTGATTCTCTCCGTCCATTCGATCTCCTTTATTATTCGATAACATCACGTCTCCATTGCTTCCAATCTCATTTGCTCTTCTGCTGTTATCGTCCAAGCTTTACTGCCATTTAAGAGCATGCATAAAGTATAAGTTTCTATTAACTGCCTTACTACCAGTCTTGAGTTACTAGCTGTTAGAAGACTCCTGGTAGAATGCCTTCTTTGCTTGGGCTATTCTGCTCACAATATCTTTCTTGCTTCTTCCATCGCTAGTGATCCAGCGTCGCAGATAGCAAAATTCTTCCTATTGTACACGCTTTACTTCTAAATTCTACCACAGACATTAATCTTGGTTTTCATAACATTATTCGCCACTTGTATATTATCATAGTTTTGTCCATACAGTTCAGCATACTCGTCAGATCCTCTTTCTTCTCAGCCTGAGCGTATCATGCTTAATTTCTTTCCATATATTTGTATTCCTGTTTTTAATTATTCATTTACTTTTATTAATTCCTTTTTTATGTAAATTTTAAAGATTATGGATGGCATAGCACATTCTTGTCCGACATCTTTTCAAAATTCTGTTTCCTCCGCATTACCTCCAAATTAAATCACTTCCAACTGTTTCGTCATATGTCCAGCGTATTACTTTTCTGTCATCAAATGGCACTCGTAAGCTCTTCAATGTAGTCAGCATTCTTTTTCCAGCAGTGCCAAATGCTCTCTCAAAGTCGACGAGGTAAATATATATTTGGGTTTGTCGTTTTCAATCCTTTACTCTATGGCAAGTCTGTGGGCTAAAATCAAGGAGGTTAGAAAGAAATGAAGAAGAAAATCTGCATGATTCTATAAGTCTATTCCTCCATTACCGTCGGCACAGTTTAGTCCTTACTCTAGCGCTCGTTTCCGGTATCGCGTTTGATTTTCGTCAATTATACGTTAGAATTCAGAGGAAAAGCCAGGTTTTGTGACTAGTGAGCCAAGCATACTCGGCACGAAATCCTTCCCATAGACTCCTGTTCTTGCATCACCTACGCCTATGAGCTTCCATGTCTATGCCTCATCCATTTCATTTTAGCCTCCTTGACTAAAATAGCTACTCTCGTTCCCCTACTTTTTTCCCTAAAGAGAGTGAATAAAAGGAGCCGGCACAGTGTTGTTTTAAGGATGGACGGAAGCTCAAAAAAGCGAATGAGGGAATATGACATGTTAGTAAAAAATAAAGTGAGCTGAGTGATGGAAACTGGCAGGCGCGCTGGGCTTAAATGAAGAACTGAAGTGGGTTTGGTGTATGAGCTTGCTCTAAGTGGGTTCCTCCTCTCTTTCTCTCTTTCACTCTCAAACACACAAATTCTGTCCTTCTCCCCCATCTCTTGTGTGTGATTCGTTTGTGACCCGCCAAAGCGAAAGCACTTGGGCACCCAAGAGGTGTGTGTGAGAGGCGAGAGTTTTCACTCAAGCGATTACACCCATTAAAAGTCTACTCCCCACCCTCCATTAACACCTCCAAAATGCTCCTTTTTTTTCTTTCTACCCCGTGTATACGTATTTAAACCATCTCAAACTCATCCACACACTTCTGAACACCTTCACCGTCAATTTCAATTGAGTCTTTGTCGTGCACCACGACCAAACCACCATCACTGTTTGCGCAAGTCTCTGCTGACTTCTCCGGTTTTAATAATACCTACCAATGTCCCCATGCGAGCACTGGCGAGGGTGAAATATTGTGTCATTTTGCGTGTATCGTCCTCTCTGCGAGTTTTTTTCTCTCGTTTCCTTCCCCCCACCCCCAATCACTGTCGTGCAATATATAAATCCCTCTCAATTCCTCTCTCTCTCTCTCTTTGAGATGCCGAATCACTCAGACGAGCAGTCACACACACATACATACGTACACTCGCACTTACGCACGGAGAACAGAAAGACACAATGGTGAGCGAAAAATCTGCGGGGAAAAGGATTGGAAAACAAAGGATTAATAAAAAGAGGTAAATTTTTTTTCTATATGTTGAACGGAATCGGCGTGAATGAATGTGTTTTTGTGGGGAAAAATCCTCGAGCACGTATATACACGATAGAGGGCGCGTGAGCTGTTCTCCGTTATTATTGCTTATTAGTTGAAAAGCCTGCTGAAACAGGCTAAAATATTGGCGAAATAGCCAAAAAGTAATGAATAATGTAAAAAAATAAATAGAAATTAATTTGTGGTTTTTAATTTTTAATGGAAAAAATATATGTATCTATGTTAAGCAATATACATTAACTAAAGATCAGAGGTTCATTTTTGCATGCAACATTTTTGGTGAAGCAGGCAGAGATGTTACAAAGCAGTTACCCTTGTGTGTATTTTGGAAATAAATACGCCCTCGCCATGTGTCAGTTTGTGGAGGATGCATATGGGAGCTTGATTACCATCTATTAGTGCACATCTGAATCACTACGCCAAGTATCTGAATCATACGTGCGAACGCGTAGCCTTGTAGATGGGGCCATAGGGGTTCAATTTTTTTTAATTGGTTGCACAACAGATTTGTGAATAAACACCGAAACCAATAATACTATTGCATACACATGGGATAATATTTACTTGAATTTTTCCTTCTTTTCATTTCCTATCGATATATTTTTGAAATTAAACTTGGCATCATAATTTATTTTCTTCAAAAGTATAGCTTTTGACACGAAAACTGTGCGAAAAGAGGAAAGTATCAGACACGAGAGATGTCCAACCTAAAGCAGTGCAGCAGAGAATTAAGCGTGGCAAGTTTTAGGTCCTGTCTCGCTTAACCTTTTCTTCTAGACATAAATAAAATGGCTGGGAGTATTACTAGAACACTAGCCATGGGGAATAATAAAAACGGATCTTGGCGAAATAAGTGTCTCGCTATTTTTATATTAGTCATAATTACGCTGTAGGAAGCATAAGTTCTTATCAACTGATTTCTGCTCAACAGTGTTTTTGTAGTACATATTACCCCCGGCCGCACACCCTTGGGGTGCCTTGTAGAGTAATATGTAGATGTAAATATATTATTTTATGGCTTTTGTCAGTTCTAGGGTTGTGGTGGTAGAGAGTGGTGTTATCATCAGACTACGATATTAGTACAGCACCTATGATGATGGTGTTCCATTATTGATTACTCCCGATGTCATCTCAGCATTCGAAGTCTCAGCAACGTAATGAGGAAAAATAACATCTCGCATTGTGCTTCGCCGTCATCGCTTCGCCATCTGTTTCCTTGGGAATTATTCAGTCTATCCACAGCCGCATTGCCTGGGTACGCTTAACTTGTCTTAAAGTGTCCTCTTCTCCACACTGGCGGTCACGCAATTGTGCCGGTATGATACATACAACGCGATATGTTTGGCCTATGTATTTATCCTCTGAAAACTCAACTGCTACTCTTTTTCCCTACTCTTTGTTGCTTACCCAACCAGGATAGTCTGGTGCCGTACATTCTGTCAGCGTTCAGTGCAGCAGGGCAGGGTTTTTGGGCTGCTAAGTATAAAAACATGCTCCGAGTGTCGTTTACGACTGGTCGGAAACTCACAGCTTGCACTGAGAATTTATTGCAGAATGTGCTCGTAAGAAAATTCTCAGCACTCAGCGCTCATGTGAGCGCAAGAACGAATTCGAATTTCTTCAAATTTGCTAGGTGCTTCAAATCACTAGTTTTACTTGATAGAATGCTTTCTTAAAACAGTACCTGTTTGAATTGCCTTTTTGAGAGTTTTTCATTTAGAATAACGACAGCGAAAAGGAGAGAACTGTGAGAACACCCAAGTTCTTATTCCTATAAATTAAATAAACCAGGTTGTATAAACGAGTCTTGGAGAAAACTGAATCGTGAGACATTTGCTTATGAAGTACTGCCGATGAGCCCTCTTCCTCCTGGCCTTCTTTATCTGAGATGTTTCTCATCCGGTATAAAACTTCCAGGGTTGACCTAAAATTGCCAGGCAGCTAGTTGTAATTTGTGGAGAGAGGAAGTCATAATTTTTTCTCCTCTCTTTCTCCGAGAGAAGTTTTGCCCGAATGACAAATCAGCCACTTCTTCATTTGAAGCAGATAGAGGACGAGAAACTTGGAAGAACAACGCCGCGAGATGAGAGATAAACATGATGCCCTCGAATAAAGTTGAGTGATTCATTTTCTGTGGGTTTAAAACTGAGAAAGGAAACAGATGAAATCGCAGAGTAGTGGACGGAAAGTATGAAAAAAGTGTGGGACAAAGGGGGAAAAGAGCCATAAAAAGCCACGGGACAAAACTTCAAAGCAACGTCTCACTGATGTATGTAAATTATGGTATGATTTGTATCCCTTTATCTTGGATGAAATGACTTTTTCCCTCAATCTCTGAATAACTTGAATATTTTGTGGGTTATTCTATTCACGACGAGCACAAAGGCGACAAATCAGTAGGAGTGAAAAAGCGCCATCATTAAAGCATGGCGAGAAGCAGCGTTCAAAAGCATTCCTTTGAAATGCAAGCTTTCCGCCAACCTTTATCCATAGCTCATTCGTCTTAGTGAACCTAGAGCCGCATCTAGTTTAGGTAGCTGGAGCGATAATCGTGGGTAATTGAGTGCACATTTTAATAAATGTTCAAGTAAGTTAGAAAAAAATCTAGGAATGCATTTCATTCAAGTACATCTATTCGTGTGGTGACACCTTACATGCGGTGATGGAAAAGATACTAAAATTATATTTTACATTTTTGCCTTGATTAAATCGTGTTAAGACTCAAATTTTAGGTGCCTCATTTGCCTCATATGCGAAAATTGAATTTAGATGTTTTTTTTTTAATATTTGAATCGGCATGACACCTTAATATTTGTTAGCAATCATGAGAATACCAAGAAATTATAATTTCTAGTAAAGAAGCAAATGTATGCATATGTAATCGGATTATTACGATATATATATCGCCGTGCCGTCTATATACCATTAAGCTACTTGTTAAAACAGCCTTGAATTGCCAAGAAACCAATCCAAAATGTGATAATGATAGATTCTTCTGTGAGCTTGTATAGTGGTGACGAAGCATGGTGACCATGACGCAGAATACTTTTTTAGTGGATGAGTCAAACACCCACAATCCAATTCCAAAATAATTAATTTTATAAAAAAAAATTCAATATACCAAGTTCTTAAAACGGACTAAAAAGTTTAAAATAATTTTCCCTGGACTTCTAAATTTTTAGGGTGAATTTTTAGTGACTATGGAGATATTTGTAAGACTTGAAGAGAAAAACGTGGGGCGCAGGCAGTAGATAATAGAAGTAGATAATCTGAATAAATTCATTACCAAATTCAGTGCATTGCAAATGGTATTAATTGTGGGAGTTTGCTCAACGACACCTGGTCCCTTTACTCCTTAATTATCATGGGTTGCCTGCGCCCCACTTTTTTCTCTTTAAGTCTTACAAATATCTCCATAACCACTAAAAATTCACCCTCAAAAATTTAGAAGTCCAGGGAAAATTATTTTAAACTTTTTATTTCGTTTTAAAAACTTGGTATATTGAAATTTTTTTTATAAAATTAATTATTTTGGAATTGGATTGTGGGTGTTTGACTGATCCACTCAAAAAGTCTTCTGCGTCATGGTCCCCATGCTTCGTCACCAATGTACAAGCTCACAGAATAATCTATCATTATGAGCAAGCTTTGGGTGGTTTGCGGATATAATCTGCCTATCTTTAAGGCGGATAGAGCGATTTCTTTCTATGTACAGATTTGCATGAAACTTCGCATAAGTGTTCTTATTACTTAATGATATGTATAATTTTAAGTGAAGAAAATTATATCATTTTGAATTGGTTTCTTGGCAATTCAAGGCTATTTGAACAAGTAGCTTGATGGTTTATAGACGGCGCGGCGGTTCCCAAGGTTCTACAAGGTTCCCAAGGTTCCAAACCGTGATGTAAAACATCAAAATGTTTCATCTATTATTCCCATCAACTTTCTTGTTCTCTATGGCCCTTTTAGTATAATTACTTTATTTTTATAACTCAATACAATGTTTTTCCCCATTCCCGCCTTTTCAAGTTCAATGCGGTCATGTCAATGGTAGCGTTGCGTATCACGTGCTATCCTCTACCCTCCCATGCCTTGCCTACTCCTTCCATGACACGAGCCTTCCCCTCCTTGATGTCAAACATTGCACAGGAGACAGCCACCAATTTTCGCTGCAAATTCAAAATCAAGCGTATTAATCGTAACTGAGCTACGCGTAGCCTGGAAGTATATAATTCACATGGTAATATTTGCTTCTCTATAAAATCTGTAGCGGAATTAACGAATGTAAATGATTCAGTCAGTCAGGTTATCGCTTGTATAGTTCCTTTTTCAAGTGTAAGTACTATTCAAAAGGAGTAAAAACTGTGAAATTTCCTATTTGAAGAAAATCAAACGCTAATGGATGTGTAGTAAGTATTTTATTTTTAATTTTTCTAGATTTTATATGCAATATTAGTAGGATAAGTCTTCCTCGTGATACCAAGCTATATAGAGTTCCATTAAAACAAGCTGCAATAACTTATCAAAATTTTACATTTAGGGTGTCAGGAGAAAAAGTCTGTTTGGTGCAGATACTATTTCTTTTCTCATTTATTTTTCGATTTTAAATTTAACGTGTCAACGTAGCATGGTGGCAAAGGTCTAAAAAACGCTTGAAATTTCACATGTACCTAGCTTTCAGAAATGAGATCGAATAAAAGCAACAAAATTTTCAATAAAAATTCCTCTGTAACCAAAATAATAATTTAAGTAAACCTTGGTGTATTTCAAACTTCGAGTAGTAATCTTTTGACAAAATTCTACCGTTACAGTTTTTGCATCGTAATTTCTATATTTCCATTTATATCAACTGTGGATGTATACGCCTTTTACCAATTCGGGTTAGTTAAATTGGTGCCTTGGGTAATGAGGCCTTCAGTGTAAAATATGCAACAGGTTAGTGGGGTACTTCGCATCTGACACTTGTTTTACGAATCGAGAAATCACATTTAATATAGACTTCGATTTATATACCACCAAAAACTTTTTCAAGAATAGGTCTTTGCCAAAAGACTTGTACAGATTTTTAATATTCAAATTATTTTTACTCGTTCTCGATTGAAAATATTCTTCTCCTGATCTCTTATTTTCTCTTCATCATCGGAATTGGGAATCTCAGATGAGGATTGTTTATGCGATGAGTATTTACGTATACTTGCAAGGTTGAATGGCATAAACACCCTCCTCTATATAAATTCCGAAATGCATTCGTTTTCCCTTTGATCGGCCCTTTGTATTTCTTTCTCGAATTTCAAATAAACTACGAACAGGTCTTAAGCTGAGTTTTATTTCTCACGGAGATATAACGAGAATGTGACCCAGTTCGCCATCTTCACAAGAAAGGTATCTTTTATCGTCACTGCGAACTTTACTTCAAAAGGAAAATCCTGGCAAAAATATTTATGCTCAGGGTAATATTATGGCTTAGGGAAACCTACCTACGTTCCACTCCGTTTGCTCAATTGAAGGCTTTTCTTTCGTTGTTTTTGTGGTGGATAACTGTCAAAGAGTTCGTCATCGAGGTGCCAAATCATTGAACATGGATGCGTACGAAAAAGCGTCAACGAGCTTTGTTGCAGAAAAAAACCGTAACCGATGAATATTGCAAACTAAAATATGCCTTAAGCTTATATACAGTTATAAATAGGTGGGTGATGTAATCGGTGGATATATGTAATGTCTCTTGTATAATGAAGCCGTTGAATTTTAAGCCAACTTGCATGGTGTGTGGTAGGGTAAGTTTTCACCAGCATGCATCACGCTACATTCAAAAAAATTTAATGAAACTACGATAATTTATGGATAAGGCAAATTTCTGCAAATACCTATCGGAAGGTAAAAGTTAACTAACGTGCACTACACTACATGCTGCCAAGCTGTTGGAAACTATGAGGATTAACGTATTTTGCAACTACATAAATGCATAGAGACACAAAAGTTATACAGGAAACATACGATACGTGCTGTTTGCACTACATAGCAGATTAAAACACAAGCATTTGAGAGCAAACATAACCCTTTCAAAACGCTTAATTATAGTCTCAGCGGTAAGCATGTATTATGGTCTCTTATCCTTCGTGAAAAAATGACATTTGAAAGCTGTCCGTTCTGCAGACTATTTTTAAATGTTATTCCTTTGATATAATCTACCGTAGTGCTTCGGGTTTCGTAAAATATTTTTAACGTCGTCAGCATATATATCGGCCTGGAGCTTACTTAAAAGATCAAGTCTTAAATTTTACCGACGGT
Organism: Pyrrhosoma nymphula; assembly: GCA_963573305.1. NCBI lineage: Eukaryota > Metazoa > Arthropoda > Insecta > Odonata > Coenagrionidae > Pyrrhosoma > Pyrrhosoma nymphula. Next base: position 30,036,070 of record OY754331.1, on the reverse strand, counting down.
CTGTTAGCCTCGCTTATTTCAAAGAGATAATCTGTTGATGTTTTGGACATAAGGCCTTTCCCTGTTGCGCCAAGTGTTTTGAGAAGTTATATTACTGTACATGTTTCTATTTGCCCATCAATAATGAGTACCATGCATAAAATGTATCTCTCACATTTAAGTAGCGTATGCGACCAAACATTTCCTAAAGATCTAAAATATATAGTCCACATATACGTGCGTCAACTGCAGACATTAATAATTCCCTTTCAAAGTACGTACAATTTTGAATAAATCAAGTGATCCCAAACGGCATCTTGATGAATTGACGTCGCCACACGGTATTTCTTCTCTAATATAGATGTATTTTAACGTTAATGATCAAATGATGCTAATTATTTTCGTGGAATTTCGTGGAAAAAGTCGTGGAATATTACTAAGTGATTTATTTCTCCCAGCATTCCACGTAATAGAGTCGTCATCATTTGAAACAAATGGTACTAGTTTATTGACTTCCAGAAAATGAATAATGAAAACGATAGTTCCGTGAAATTACGAAAAAAAGTCTGAACTTCATATGCCATATAGCGCGTTTAATTTTTTTGAAAGAAATATTATACTGTTTTCCGGTTAAATTCTTGCGCTGTACATTTAAGAATACATACTTAAAGTATAAATAGTGTTCCATATATAATGCATCTCTCTCTCTCATGCTATGCGTCGAAAATCATGACTCAGAAATGTATACGGAATGTTTCGAATGATATCGCCCGTCGCTTCAAATCCCCTTCCCGCATCCATCCCTCACGTAGCTCCTTTCATATTCACATCCTCTGCCATTCCTCCACCTGCGCTTTTATCTTTTCCTCGAATCCCATTGGCTCCCAGTCTCCATCGCCTGAATATTAACGAACCTACGCACCACCAAACCTTTCTTGCGTGTCCTATTCTTTTTCCCAATTCCCTGTTCCCTGCTGAGACCCCACCTTTCCCTCGAGTTCCCTTTTCTCACCCACTTCAGCCAGAATCTTCTTCGATCGCAGGACTTCGCAGCGTTCTTCATTCTATGTGCTTCTCTTCTCTTCCTTGGTCAGATCTCTAGCATTCCCTGAACGTATCTACCGGATGATGCCATAATGTCTTCACCTTGTATGGTGTGGTAGCTTGAGTAGCCTTTCTATCTCGAACTCCCAGGTTTGGACCCCGGTAGGGAAGGAAATCTTACTGCGGAATGCCAATTTATGCTTGGATACTTTTGTATGAAAGTGAATCAGGCTTAATTCTGTGGAATAATGTTACATCCATGGCAATAAAAAACACAATAGTAACTTCCACACTTTTTTAATGTCGCAAATACAGACCGACCCATGTTTCGACTCTCAGTGCCATTATTAAGGTACCTATGAAAATTAAAAAGTGTGGAAGTTACTATTGTGTTTTTATCGCCATGGTTGGATACTTTTTTTTGAAAGCACTTCAAGTGCAGCATAAAATACGTACCGTTTTGAAAGTGTAAACTCTTTCAGTTGTAATGTGAGAATAACGTATTTCTGTTCGTGCAAGTAATGGAAAAAAGGAAGAATCCCCAAGGTCGTAATGTTGATAGGGCATGTGGAAAGGGGAAGGCAGGTTTTTTTGAGTGATTACGCTTTCCGTTTCCCCTCATATCTAGGTACAATTGCCTTTCCTTTTATTGCACCTCATATTTCAACCTGCCTTCCTCACTTCCCGTGCCCTATTAAGATGATGGCCTTGGGTATTCTTCCTTTTTTTCTTCCAGTTGTCTTGGTACTGTCCTGAATCGCGAGAGCTCATGGAGGAAGAAATTAATGGCTGCAAATACAGCCTACTTTGCCAAATTAAAGATTCTGAAGTTAACTATCCTATTCGGAGAATTGACAATCAATCTATACTTAACCCTCATTAGGCCAGTCGTGACATATGGATCGGAAGTGTGGACTATGTTAGCTGCCAATGAGATTGCAAGAAATGCATGACGAGTATCTGAACGGAACATATGAACGCAGGTGTTATTACCTACTGCGAAGGGGCGAAAGGTGGAGAGGAAGAACTAGTAGAGAAACCGAATGCATTCCAAAGGGCGAACCCATTTTGAGATTTGTGAAATTCCTAACATTGGCCTGGTTAGGTAACGTGGAGTGGATGAATGATGAAAAAATGCAAAAACTGAGGGTAAAATAGCTCAAGCTAAGTAATTTTTCATTGTTAAGAGACTAACAATATGTTCGAAGAGGATTTAGCGTTAAACAAGTAAGCAGTAGGTTCGTAAAAGCCTTCGTATGAAGTTTGGCTCTCAATAGATCAGAGAATTGAACCATTGGAAAAGCAAACCAGAAAAGAATATTAGCAATCGAGACTGGGTGCTGAAGACGAATGCTGAAAGTCAAATGGACTGATAAAATGAAGAATAAAAAGTGCACCGAAGAGCCGAAGAAGAAAGTCGTATATGGAGTGTAGTAAGACAATGAAAGTACTATATATGCAATTGGACGTACCCCGAGATTTCAAGATAATTATTGAGGTAAAGTTAGAAGGTGAGGTTCCACGAGGAAGATCAAGGGATAAGAAGTACATTAGCCAAAAAAAGAGAGATAAGGGAAAGAAGGTGTACCAGGATGCATTAGAGCTAGCCTGGAATAGGGTAGAGTGGAGGGCTGCAGTCGACCAATCTTAAGTTGAAACAACGATCAACGATGATGATGACTTGTGTCTAATTTTTTCCACGTTTTCGTCCATTCCACTGCGTTCCTTCTGCCAAACACGTGTTCCGCTTCCCTCCAGGTTCTCCCGCGCTTATCGATTTCCCCTTTTGCCTCTTTCATCACTTTCACGGCTTTTACGTATAATTTTCTCCCTCCTCTCTCTCTCATATACCCTTTCATTCGCTTCCTCTCGCACAACCTTGCCTCCCTCTCGATTCCCCCGTGCTCGTTTCTTGCCTTGACTCCATTTTTTTTGCCAAGTATGGGGTGAATAATTGATGTCGCCTCAGTTACGCACAAAGGACACGCTTTCGGGAGAGCTCCCATTAAATTAAGTAATCGCATCTATTTCGTCTGCCCTCCCACCGCCCCCCGCCATCCGCGAGATGACACTGAAAGCAGCCAAGCGGCGCGGGAAAAACGGAGAGGGAGAGGATTCGGAAGGAGGGAGGGGGAAAATTAATGAATTTATGAAAGAATGAAAGTCTCTTATCGGTTGGGAGTTTTGTTGTGCACAAATATCCATTACAATACTCGGGTGCGGCTCATGAAGTCTGGCGTGCGAATTTGTAAATGAGAGTGGGAGGGGGGGGGAGTCCAAATTAATATGCAAATGGGTTTCGAATCTGGCGTTTGGCGAGAGTTTGTTTATGCTATGTGTTCATGCTGCTGGAGTTGGAATTCATTAAAGCGGCCTATAGCAGCGGCTTCTTTTCGAAAAATTGTTTATGAGAGTGTCAAGTGTTTATTTTAGCCGCGACTGTTTGATCCCATGAAGGAATGGCATACCATCCAATTTGCTTGGAAATGAGTTTGAAGGATATATTTTGAACGAATACAGTTGACTTATTTCTCAACGGTGGTATTTAATGTCATTGAGAAGGTAGTTAACGTGCGCATAGTGGTATGTTGTGGCAGTATCCGTACGATAATGGCATTGGAGGTTTATTTGGCCAATATATTTTTGTTGTAGGTGCAGGGATCTCTCTCGTTAAGATTAGCTGATTTGCTATCAATTATTTGAAATAATTTGTCATTAATGAAAAACTTTGAAATAATTACACATTAATCTTGCAAAGGAATATTTATAGTGACAGAAAAATCGAAAACTAGTGCATATTACACGAGATCCTATTCACTCATTTTCTGTTTTAATACTCGCGTATGTCTTGGAGTAAAATTGTTAATGTTTTAAAATAAATCTAAAATCTCAGTGGAGTAAATAGTTGAGTTTAAATGTTGGCCGGTGCATAATTAAAAATGACCTGCATGTTAGCGAAATTTTGAGCGAAATATGCTGGCTTAGATCTTTTTCAATAGTGCATGAAATCACGGTTTTGGACTTCATCTGCGCATCTCATCTATTCCTGCTATCCCTGAGTCCTGGCTTCGCTTATCTGCCGCTCACTAAACTCATGTTATGCGTTGCTTGTTGTTTACATGTAGCAGGCTGGAATAGAGCCATACCCCGCATTGTTCTTGCGGTGCTCTGTTTACATCTAGTCTCTACCAAACAGATAAACACTATTGTAATTTTAAATGAAAGATGAAAAATTTGTCGCGTGGTAGTAATTCATGTGCTCTATTGTTCTGTTAGTTAGAACTTCGTGAAGCTGACTTGCCCCTACAGTTTACATTTCGAGAGTAATTCTTCCTTGACTTCTCTGTCCTGTGTGCCTTTTGTCCTGCGCTTTAACGTATCAGCCTGTTTCAAGTATGCCCTCTGTTCATGTTAATCTTAACATGTCTAACCACGCTGTATGTACAGAATCGCAAAATTAGCTTCTCTCTATGCTGTTGTATGTAATGATTTGAAGATGATACCGTGAATTTTAATGGGAAAAAGAAACAAATAAAATATTTACATGGGATTTTTAAAAATCCTCTCAACGTGACATTTGGATTATACATACCATATTACCTAGTCACTATCCACACACTAAGAGGTTCGGGTGAAAAATATCCATCCTAAAATCTCGCTGTAATTCTGTGGTATATATTATTTAACCTAAGCCACGAGTTTGTCGTGAATATGCTTTCTTATGGAAGTGCAAGTTGGCTTTAAAAAAACTCATTTAGGGTAATTTATCAAATAGCGTATTAACTTTTCTAGGTCCAACGGAACGTGTATACCAAATTTTACTAGTATCCGTCAAGGGGTTTGGACGTAAATAGCGTTCAAACAAATAGAATTTCAGTTTTAAATATGAAGATCATTCCGCGCACGCAATCTTAGTCAGTTTCGAAGGTGAAAGTCTTGAAATCCTCATCAATCAGACAGTGATTTTGGCGAATTTCATTTGTTTGGGATTGGGAAAACATAAAAAATTGAGGAAATTAAAGGCAGGACGAAATTAAATTGAGGAGGACATTAAAAAAAATTAATCGCAGAACCAAAAGCCTTAAATAGCATGTACAATTGAGGAAATAGTTTATTGGGGAGCGTTTGGTATAGTTTTGTGATACCAAGTGGGAGGTGGACCGAAGCAAAGTTTCGGAAACACTGTTTTTGACTTCTACAAGCTGTCTCATTGTCCGTTGGTTGTGCCGTCAACGTCCGTCCATCGCAATAGGCTCGAATACGTCACAAACGCATAAGCTTCGCGAATGCCTCCATTCATTTCCATCACGTCAGAATGCGCCGATAGTAATACCGCCCTAATGCAAACTGGCCGGAATGCGAACTTGCTAGGAATATGGCAAAACGTGCCCAAAAAAATGTCGACCATTGTCGTCTTTGGTTTCTCTGTATATTCTCTGTCTCTCCAGCATGTCACCTGGCGACCCGTCACTCGTCGAAGTCTCCTGGTTTACTCTGGTATCCAACACATCGGCCACTAAGGCGTAATTCCCATTTGGGATGGCCGTAAAAAAATTCAAATCGGCTCTGGCTTTTGCGTTCGGGTATCCACCTGAAGCTTTTATTAATTTTTCAAGCTATTAGGCTTTCGGATTAATGTTTCATGGACTATCAGGAAATCTTTATGCGATCCAAAAGCACTTTTATATGCAATATTTTTGTACTTTTGCTCGTGGAGAGAGCCCGTTAGCGTTTTTAGCGGTTCTGGGATATTTAATTGCTTTTACACCAACTGGGCCACCAAGGGGGAGAATGGAGCCGCTTATGAAGCCTGCATCCCCTCTCTCCCACTAAAATCAACACGTGAGCTTCCGATTCTGATGGATATTGAATATTGGTAGGATATCTATTCATTCTCTCAGCGTGCCGTACATTTTTAGAGCCGCCGTGCATCAATTTTAATGAGTGAAGGCGGCGGGCGGCCTTTCTCGCTTTCCCCGTGATTATGTTTGCCCGGTGTGATGGCTTGGTTTGTTTAAGTGCCCAAGTAATTGTCCATTGCATTAAATTGGAAACGGGTGTAAATATTGTTGACGCTCTTAAACGCTCCCTTTCGGTCTCCCCCCGCAAATGTATACTTTCAAAGTCCTCAAACAGTTTTGTTTTTCCAAGTAATTAGCATCGAGTTTACCCATTATTTGCCGGTGATGCTCATTATGGGTGCTGAAAACCGTAGAATTTTGTCCTGCATGTTTCATGTTTGCCTAAAGCATATTCGCCTTTTATCTCCCATTAGAATTAATGTTGGCAAAGTTACGCACCATCGGTATTTGAAAAAGATGCAAATTATGATGGCTGACCAGCCACAATTACCCACCATGATTACAATTACCACTCAAGCTGAAGTATTTTCAGTGCGAAAATACAAGCTTGAATCTTTTATGTGTACGTTTTGAAGATTTCACGAAGTTTTTTTTGTGTTGTGAAAAATGTTGAAGACCTCTACAGAAAATTAATGCCGCTATAGCAAAAAGCCTGTGCGTACTTCCTGCGGACTATAATAAAATATTTTACGGATGCAGTGTGTTTTTTCCACTTTCTGTATATTATATAGGAAAATATAATAAAATAAATGCTACAAAGTCTCATCATGTTTGGCAAAACTGCAAGCAGCATAAATTAGCGAAATTAACGTTTTTGATGGCATCATGGAATACCATAGCATTTTTTTCGTTCACACATCAATGTAAGGGATGAGAATGGAACTTACCAAGCTTGTTCATCGCTTCTGCGAAATTTAACAGCTTCATTTTGGTCGTTGATATCGAAATCGTCTCTCTTCGGAAGCTCATTTAGGTGATAGGTAGGTGGCTATCGTTGATCTTCGGATAATGAGGTCCAATTTATTTTATATTTATTTTCGATCCTTACACTCGCACCCTGAAAACTTCATTCCGGTATCATTTTACTACCATTTCCATGGTTGTATTGATCTTGGTAAATCTTAGCGTTGGTCGATAATTATCTTAAAAAACACTTGCATTTCTTAAAATGGAATGCCAATAAACCTGAGTTTTGGATGTGACAAAAGGTCAGAGCAGCGCTTATTTTATGACGATGGAAAAAATGTGGCTTTTGAACTTGAGTAAAGTGTTTGTATGTGATTCCCAATAAAACTGGGAGCAACGTTTACCATGTTTTCACGTCACTATATTTACACTTGTGTTGATTATCCTATTCATGGTAACCGTTACCCTCTGAGATGTTTGGAATGGATCAAAAAGGAGATCATTGTTATTCTTATCTTCGTATATTCTTATGATCTTCTTTTTTATCCATCCATTTATCCATATTGGATATGGTGAAATAAAAACAACCTGTGAGTACCTTGAGCTGTGTTGCAAATTTATAATGCCATGTGCTATTAATTTTGCTAGATTTGTCATGTGTAGGCTAAGACGTTAATGTTTTGGAAGGAGTCAGTACCGGGAGTAACAATGAAAGGACTAGGTTGGGAGCCACAAGCGACTTGGAGGTTGCAAGTACAGGCTTAGAATACTTGAAATATTGAGCTCAGGGGAGTTCCAGTTTATGACACGAAGATAATTATTTTAACCCCACACTATACAATTAAAGAAGAGAGAAAAGTAAATTAAATTAAAGAATAATCCAAATCTTCGATAGAAGAAGAGGAAATGGACTCCATGTAGGCATAGGAGTCTATTCCCGCACTATGTCTCTCTAACTGATAGAAATAAAAAAAAAATGAGAGAGAATAACTGCCAAACTGACGCACTGGATCTAATAGGACTAAAATTCCTTATTTCCTTTCACCGCTGGTGTGACAATATAAACAAAGGAGCATGACGCTAAGCACTTCACTAAAATGTAATTCACTTTCGTCTTCTTCCTCTTCCTATTAGAATCTTTTCCCCATTTTCTTTCCTTTTCATAGCTGATGTCCTAACACCCTCTGTCACAGACCTTGTGGTGGCATGCAGTGTAGTATGTGGATGTAAAAGGTTTGAAAGTTGTTTAGATCCGGGAGGCTAGAGACACCAAACTTACTCTTATTGTTAGTTGGATCCCCTCGTCCAGGGAGGTGCCGGCATCCGAGCCCACTTGCCGAGTGGTGACAGCGGGGCTCCCGAGGGGTATCCAGTGCATTAAAAACTAATTTTAAAAAAGTGGAAAATTATTAATAATTTTTTTATAATAATTCTTTCTTTGTAATTGACTTAGCCAATTGACGACGCAAGTGACCAGCACTCGTGAAATAAAATTTTTAACTAACATGAAAAATGTGATGGCTTAATTTCGGTGTTCAACAATATGTACATTTATTTTTGTAGGCTTGAAATGATTACCCTGTTAGAGGGTTAAATTTCATCTCGTGCTATAAATCTAGAACTGAAAGGAGCGACCAGATTAGAGGTTAATCCCGCCGAACTGATAGGTACAAAAGTTTCTTCTTTCTGTTTTTTTTTTCATGTCAGTAGTCCTAACACCCCCTGTCGCACGCCTTTGAGCGTCTAGTAGGGTAGTATGTACGCATAAGTGCTTCGCTCTTATCCAGCGATCAAGTCGACTGCCTTTATTTTGGCGTAAAATCAAAAGCGTCGAGAGAGGAATCACTGCTAACAATACTTCTCCGTTTTTTCGCTTCCCCGCGGCGTCTGCAAGCGCGCGAGAACGCGTATCCACAGCTGAGGCAGTGAGGGCGCTGCCTTTCCAATTGCGAGACAATGACCGCGTGGCCATGACTGCTACCCCTCCCCCACCGTCCTCCTTTCTCACTCTCTTCCTCTCTTTCTATCCTCCTTTCCCTTTCACTCTCTCTCTCTCTTTCCCCTCCATCTCCCGTCCCCGAAGGAAGGAAGCCCATGAGCGAAGAAGACGCTTCGAGTTTTTCGGGGGAACTGGTTTCTTCTTCCTCCTCCTCCGTCGTCTCACACCCCCTGCTCCTCACACCCCGCTCGCACTCAGAGTTCCCCTCGCGGCTTCTCCCACCTCCCCTCCGCGACTAAGCACCTCCTTCTATCTCCCCGCTTTTTCTACTTCCCTCAGTCGTGTGGCACTTTTTCATCGCCGTACTCTGAAAAAGCCTTACAAATACCAAAGTTTGGTCTACAATTTTGTAAAATTTATTCAAAAGAGTCTTAAATTCTACGATACAAAATCACAGTAAAATGTTTAACCACGCTTTTTAAAAAATTAATGGGCATACAACCCAAAAAGAATGGCGTTTCGTAAATTACAATTCTATGCCTATTTTCCTGCCAACTATCGTCAAAATGCGAGACCCGGCTATTGAATACTCCCATTCATGCTGCGTAGTCATGGCATAATTTTCTGTTGTATCGATTTGCCCTTCGACACCATTGACCTTACACGACCTCTTTGAGGAGGATATTAATTAATGACAGTGTTCAATTTACTCTGACAAAAATTTACATGATCTCTTAGACTAAAACTGGATATCGTTTGCAGCCGATCTCCATCGGAACATTGGAATTACTCTGCGGTACGATTTATCGCTTTACCCGGCGATTCGACGACGGAATGCGATACTTATCAGCTGAGCGTCACGCGTCGTTGTCGATCCCGGCATTATACATCAGATATTTCAAGAATCCCTTGTTATCTTCCCATTCCAGCCCCTACGCCTCATCCGTTTTGCCTGCTTCTTTTTTTCCAAGGCGGCATTACACAAGGAAATGTTAACAGTTCTGTAGCCGTAGACTTTCAAGTTGCTTGCAAGCTGCTCTTTGATGTGCAACCGCGAATCTTCTATGGCAGTAGGAGTCGATACTGGTAGAAATGGGTATATTTCCACCATCGACCATGGTTAAAACTTCAACAGAAAATAGACTGGCCTCTATATTTCCTGCGAGTAGCGTGTTAAAATCGCATCGCATATGGTGAAATTCTGCTTACATGAATGCGAGCGGTGATTATAAATGTAAGTGACAGATTTATTTGTCGGAGGACTTATTGTGATAATTATAAATAGTACCAGAGGACCGGGCTTATTTCGGTATATTATGTTTAAAATTTTAACGGGATTATTTTTAAAATTAAATGGAAATTTATGCCACCTATTTACTAAAATATTTTGATCCTGTTTATGTATTTTATTATAAACAACAAATCTCATTAAACATAGCTTACGTAACTTTTCTCGAAAATAGAAATTTATAGAATGTTCATTTTATGCATATATATTTTGTAAAAGAATAAAAAATAGCTATTGAAGCTCATTTCAGTATATTTAAAAATTATTGTTAAACTTATTAATAAATAATGGGAAAGTAACCAAAAATTATTAGATAGTCGTATTAAAATCTTCAATTACGGTAACTGAAATACCCGTCTATGCATTTCATATGAGAATGTTGGCCTTTTTATTTCTGAATAAAACAGATTTTTCGCGGATATTGGACCTATAATGCTCGGTTTCTCTTATCGCAAAATCCTTGAATGTCAACATTCGTGTAGATTGGATGGCCAGTTTTCGAAAAAATCATTAGACAGCACATACATATATACAGCTATTGCTCTCTTTCTGGTCTAGGATGTATGATTACTCCGAATAGTTTGTTATTTTTATAGATTACTAAGGAGAAAGATCTGTGACTTGAGTTCTTGTCTCAAATAATAAGGTGAAATAATTCTTAGATTTAATTCGCTTGAAATAAGTACATTTGTATTTATTACATCTACGTCTTCATGCCACCTTTTGATCTGACGCAGAGGCGTGTGGCAGGGAGTATTAGGACACCAGCTATGGAAGGGGAAGGGGAAAGGATGGGCAGAGGTAGATTTTGTGTATGTATCTCATGTTAATATTACGCCTTTTTTTGTTATAATTGCTAATGGTGAGGGGGAAGAAAGAGTTTTTTAAATCTATAAGTTTGGCAGTGTATATCTCTTATTTTGTTGCTTCTATCAGCTCTAGAGAGAATTAGCGCCGGGCTGAAAAAATATGCTTCGTGACGTACTGAAACTCGTCTTATCTGAATTTTTCAAGTAATCGAAGCCAATCGTGTTGTCTTCGAGTCTCTAATGGCTACCAGTATAGTCCTCTAATCAGAGGATTTTAGGCTACATTATTAATTAGGCAGTATCGTAGTGTATTACAGGGGTGCCGCACGCAGCAATTTTTCTCGAGTCTGAGAGCAGTGTAATTCGGCCACCTCGGCGCCTGTAGTACAAGGTTGATATCCCATTACTTATTCCTGGTGTATAGTCGCATTAGATCTCTCTTGCTCTGAATACGGTGCTTGTAATTGCAATTGTTACCGTATGTACGCGTATTACAGCCTGCCTAATATAGGGCGTAACGCACAATGTAGGGGGGCTAATTAAGGACGATTTAACCTTGCTAGTGGCATCTCAGCATGATTCGTATGCAACGCTTGCCAATATTGACTGCACATATTACATGCCTGCTTTAATTATCGAGATTGTAATACCACTGAGAAGGAGTCCGTACCCGGTAACTCATTAAGACTAGTTAGCTACGATTCAATTCCCAAAGCTTTCATGACAAGTAGTGGATGCTTGGTGAAAATTCACTCGCCCTTGATTTCACTTGCATGGTACTGTGTTGTTGATGGCATTTATAAATTAGCTGTAAACAGCAGTGAAGCATGTGATGATATCCTCAGGTACCTTTACGGGAACCACTCTAGAATAGCCTTTTGTTTATTCCTGTGATTGATATTTACTCATTCAATGCGATAATTATTTCTTCCAACTAGATGCAATATTGCGATCTCATGTGGAAAGTAAACTTCATTTCAATTGATGAACTCGATACTCTCTGGCGTTACTTTGTAAAATTACATTTTGATAGAAACAAAACAAACTTTCTTTCATTTCAATTGTGCTCTTGATCATCTCTTCTCTTTCTCAATCTCTTCAATTTCTCTTCTTATCCACTGCTGCCGAATTGTTTCACAGAATGTTGTCCCAATGACTGGGGTCTAATTAGCTTAAGCTATTTGCATAAAAAATGAGCCAATCCTATGAATGCTCCTTAAAGTGTGAAATATTCTCATTTAAGAATCCATTTTTTTCTCATGATGGGGTTTATCCAACTGAAAGATTGCAAAATGGCTGTAAAGTTTTTTTGTGCTTTTGACTAGAAATAGATGTTTCAATGCTCTGTATGTTTTTGGAAATATCCGCTCATTATGACAAATGGTCATTGTGAATTTTCTAATTCAGGAAGTCTATTATGTATTTTCAGATGAATCTTTTTATTTTCCCGCGTTTGACGTCATTCAATGACCTTCACTATGTGATTTTAGTTTCACTTACGATTTTCTTCCAATTTGTCTAACGCGGTTCATTGTTACGAATTTTTATACTAGCATGATTCCTTTTAAAGTAGCAACAAAATATATATTTATGCTTTTTCTCATTCATGCATTCACATTAACTGTGAAACCCGAATTACTGTTTTATCATCGTTAAGACTTAAGGAGAGAGAAAGGGTGAATAAAGAGATAACCCATAAAGTGGAGGAAAACATCCGTGATTTGAAGGTGGATGAAATTGTCTATCCAAAAGTTCAGCTGGTCAGTTTATGTTATTAGATATCTTTAGGTTAAGTTGTTTCTTTAATCCTGTACTATAATAGACTGCTTCTATTCTCCAAATGGCCAACGATAACATTTTTACCAGTTGGACGTTGGTTTCAATCATAACATCCCAAGCTCATTAATACTGGCCTTCGTGATTTTACGATTACTTTATTAATGTAAAATAAAATAGCCACCTGTCTTCTTTGGTACCTATTTTGCTGAATGGTTATTCAATAAATGGGCCGTGGATATTCGCCACTTGGCCTCGGAAAATATCAAGCAAACCGTCCTGGCTCCTAACTGCGATGGAATCCGAACTATTTCCAGCATCTCGGAAATAACCAGTGTGTGTACCCACTCATGAGAGAACCCTGGCATGTTGCCGGACGCCCTGTTTGTCCAACAATTATCCCAATTAACGTTTCCGGGTGACGCCAGACTATCTTTTGAGGGGGTTTTTGTGTGGGGGGGGAGGGACGGAAACGTCGTTATCCCGATTTTCTGCGCTATCTTTCTCAATCTCATTCAGCCGCCTTGGTTGACAGCGAGGGTGTGGGGGGGGGCGGAGGTGGTGGGGGGGACATTGAGATGGGTCGAGGGGGAGGGAATTAAGGGGGGGGGCGGGGTGGGTCGAGGGCTCGAAGGGGCGTTGGCCTCCCGATTCACCCCTCCCTTGACTTAAAGATTACCCACACACGCCCTCCTGGTTACCTCCCCCGCCCTCCCTTGGGCTTCCCATAACCTCATTCTCTCTTCCTTGGCTACGACGGCGCCGTGTGACAACTCCGTGGGGCGAAGAGACGTCATTGGTTTCCAATCTGCCGATACGTGTTCCCTTACCTCCTCTCCCTCACACCTCCTCCTCCTCCGACCTCACCTAGTCGGATCGAGTAGTAGCAGCACCACCTCGACCTATCGATCAATCACCACACTGAAGTCGATGGTTCCATCGATTTTGTTTCCGCGCTTTCGAATCCTCCTACACGTCTCCGCTCGCAGGTGAACACACGAAGAGAATGAGAAAGGGGAGAGAAATTTTTATTTAATTTTTTTGTCTTTTTCCTTTCCTCTTCTTATTTTTTTCATTTCAAGGAAAGGTGAACCTCAGACTGCTCGCTGAACTACTGACGACGATCAAACATTTCGTAACTCATTCAATACGTACTCTTTCAATGCTGGGGAAGTGGTCGACGGAATCGTGGTAATCGTGCATGGGAGACGGTGGACCATATAGATGTTGGAATGTTTTTTTTCAATCGTCACGTGAAGTTGGTTCAGGAGTGCAAAGAAGAAAAAGGGCACCTTCTGTTTGCGAGGAAGAAAGGACAATATTTCGCCGAGTTCTATTAGATATAGAGATAGTGGAATCAAAATTAGACGCATCAGATGATTTGCGAATGGAATTTATATAATGTACAGATGTAAGTATGTGCATGAAGCGAAAGTTTTACCCGTCCGTATCTTTAGTATTCGTTTCGTTGAAGGGATTGGACCTAGATGATTTACAAATGGACCCATGATTAACCAAGCATTAGCAACTGCACATGTATTTTTTTTAACCTTGGTTGAGTTCACCGCAAGGGATTTTAAAATTGACTCTTTACACACCTACAGATAGGGATAACAATTTTGCCGATATCTTTATAATCCGGGTATTACTGCAATCATGCGAATATTTGTATTTCATGACTAGAGTTGTTTGAATACTTTCACGTGTAGATTTTTAATATACATCCCGTGACCAGTGCCTCTTATTTTATAATCAAATAACTTTCTGTTCGGATAATTTTGTTTTGTTGCGCATCATGAGTAGATCAGTCCGAAGAGTTTTCAGGCGCCATACTTAGCAATAAGCTATTGAATGAAATTCCAGAAATTATTCTTCGTCGAGACTATATTTCTGGACATCCCAATACGCATTAATTCAATTTGACGACAACCGTTGGTGTCACCATAAAGGTGATGAAAACTCAAGTACTATAAATCCCTAGAATAAATTTTTATATAATCCCTATATTAATTTTTGACCAGTCTATCCGCAAATGTTCCCTGAATTTGCTTGAAATTCTTATCCCCTGAGTGCTATGCTGAGTGTGAAGTAGCTTATTAATCCCCAAAGCATGTCTTATGATTTTTCCATGCAAAAATATTTATGGTGTTGTACCGTGTAATAATAATATTTCCCATTAATGGTTTCCTTATGTTTTATATCTGATGATGTTACCGTCACTCGTAATTTTTAGTATTAACTCTATGCTATGATGATTGATCACGGATTTGCTTTCTCTTCTTTTTTATATTCGTAGGCCTGATTGACACATTTTTTCTGTCTTTTTACGCACCATTAGTGACTATTTCACAGAGTGTGTAACACGAAGACTCTCCGTTAACATGCACTTAACCTTTGTCCTCTTCACCTTCTTCTCCCTATTCCCACCCCTCCTTACACGGATGGTGTCCTAACTCTCCCTGCCACACGCCTGTGCGATTGCTCGTAGGGTAACATGTTGACGTATATATGTAAACTTTGCGTTCTCAGCCAACTATCAACTTTCATTTCACTTCTTTCTTTTGTCAGACATTCCTTAATAAGTTTTAGTATGGAATTCATGATGAAAAACAAACACTGTAATCTCCCTCTGATTTATTTATATGGCACGACAAGTTTCACGCCGTATTATCACGCCACATCATGTCATTTGGTTATGCCATAATATGGTGAAACGCTTCGTGCCGTATAAATTAATCCGAGAAAGATTAAAAAGTGTTTTATTAAGCATGAATATTTTAACTAATATATTAACTTCCTCTAGGTCCACACTGAAACTGTTTTATTTAAATGGTTTATAAGCCATGTAAGTCTAATTAGGTCAGGAAAATCTAAATGCGCGCGACTAATTAGAGAATGTGACTCATCGCTGTAAACAGTTGGTAGCGATTCACTCACTCCACTGCTTGAAAAATGTTTTTGAGACAGCCCTCTGTCCTCAAGACTTTAAATTATCCCTTTTTCTCAGTGATTTCAATTGAGTTGCGCCTATTTTTTCACGTCTGTGGTCCTCCATATCTCACTACCTTCAAGGGGTACACTTCAAGTTATGAAGTGTTTTACAATTCCTGTTCTCTTTTGATTTTTTTGTCGTTAAGAGATTTTACCATGCATCAAATGTCATCGTGAAAGGGCGGCTGTGAATTTTTCTTCTTGGAGCAAAATGTTGATCTCAAGGTACTCATATATCTCAATTTTATTCTGTCACAAAAGCTTTCGCCATGAAAAGAATATCGGTTCATTGATACAAGAATGAAAATGGGATATTTTTTACGTGAGTTGCATTTGTGAGAAAATATCGAATCTCATTATATTCGTCAATGCTATAATTGATTTGATATATCATTCCAACCATCTCCTGCTTGCTCTGAATCTCCGAGTTTGAGTCCTGCCAGGTCCACCCCTGTATTTAGTAGTTACTATGTTACATAATATTTGTTGGCATATAAGTGCACGTTTCAAGAACTTCAGAGCTTGCTTCTGACTAGTTTAGTTTAGCCTAAATCACCGGGTGATTAAATAAAAGTAATTTTGACGCTAACACCAAATGTCTCGTAAAAATTTATTTTCAGATAAGAATTCCATTTAAAATATCTATTAATATAGCTATTTAAATGTTCAATTGTGGAATGACGGCGAATTTATTGATTGATTTTATAACTTTGGGGTATTGAAATATGCCATTCAATTATTTAAACTAGTCTCTGTTGCATTTTTAAAAATATTATACAATCGAGTTAAACGTGCTACTTTATAAATTAATACTGATTCTCTTCTTTATTTCACTTGTAATTCAACAAAATCTGGAGCGTCATCTGTTAGTTTTAGGCTAAAATATCATTGACATATTGGAAGGGATCCCGCGATTGCTATCCCGATGAAGAAGCTTCCCTTTCTCGAACTCTTACCCAATGTTAATCTCAGATTTTCTTTTAAATAAAACATTATTGATATTGTAAACTGCATTATTTCTGAGATAAACTTGGCTGAAGTATTAACTTTTTAAATATTTTTCAGTACTATGATTTTACATGCTGATAAAGTAAAAGCTTTGAAAAAAATATTTTCTAGATTTCATTAGCCTATATTTTCCCAGTGGTTTATTCTTTTAGTTTTTTATGATTGATTAAATTCAAATTGTTCCTATTCTAACTTACAACACTTTGGGAAAAATACTTCAAGCATGACGTACGTATGCTGCAATATGCATCAACTACAATATAGAATAATGCAACTACTGCTACCGGTATGTATATAAAATTAAAGTGCAGTAAAATATAAATGATGATATATTCAACTTAAACTAAGTTTGTCGTAGAATACCACAGTGTGCAGTTGGACGACGATAAAATTCGTGATCATTGTATCGAATTTAAATAGTGCTCATCGTAGGAGAAACTGTTATGGAAGTTTGCTCAGCTCTAATGAATGCACGCTTCGGTAAAATTTATTCTTGCTCCCTTTTCTCTCTCTTCCCGGGCAGCAAATGTGACCAACTCCTCCTTTTCAATACGGGCGATATCTCCGTCGGCGCAGAGACAGGAAGAATAACTTCCCCGGTAAAAGGATTTGCAGGAAATAAGGAAGCTGTCTAAAATGCCGGAGGAGGTTGACACCACGTTACCCCTCCTCTTCCCCTCCCTCCCCCGCATTAAATCGGACCCATCGGGCCCTTCTAATTGAAAGCGAAAGTCAATCGAAAAATCTGCCAATATTTTTCAACGGAAATAAAATTAGAAAAGTTAAAAAAAAAGTTTTCTTCTCTTTCCGACTTGCTCTCAGCTTTCAGTGAAGTTAGTCTTCTCATGTCAGATCACGTAGGTATTGAATAGGCTTGCCATACGTCCCAGTTTGGTCGGGACGGTCACGGTTTTAAAAGGTCTGTCCCGGTTGGCATGTTTTGTCCCGTCCGACACTGAAATATCCTGCAGTGTCTCGGGTTAGAGCCGCTATCCACTGCACGGAGAAATACGGAACGACAAATGTATGGCAAGAAATATGGGAATCGAAAACTTTATATCAAACTGTATGTATCACTATTGAATCACTTGTTTGAAGGACCCTAGTGATTGAAGGCAACTTTATTTTTCATCTTTTTCTTGGTGGCCCAGTGGAATTGACTCTTATTCAAATTTTTCTTGGGGGCCCAGTCGACGGAGGTCAAGATGGGTTCCACCTCAGCAGCAACCAAATTCAAACTCGCTACTTGAGTTTGTAGGTTTTAGGGTTAAATAAGTGGAAATTTATTTTCGAAGAAGGGTAAAAAAAAACGTTGTATCGCTACAGTTATATTAATTTCTGTAGGTTAAACGAACTAGTATCAATGCCTAGGAGTGGAAGATTACGTATTTACATTGAAACTTGCTCTATCTTGTACATACAGCAGTGTTGTTCTTGATGGAGACTCATCAGAAAATCTACCCATCCTTTCTGGTGTCCCCCAAGGAAGCATTCTCTGACCTCTTCTCTTTTCCCTTTTCATTGATGATGTAACCAGCTGCACGCTTTCCAAATCATGCGGAATTCTGCTATATGCAGACGACTGCAAAATATTTAAAACGGTTGAGAATGCTGCTGATTCCCGGTCACTCCAATCTTCACTCAATTCCTTTGAGGCCTGGTGCCTGCAGTGGCAACTTAGAATTAATACTCTTAAATCAAAATACATACATTTTTCTTTAAAATATACCGTAACTCCTAAAAACTACATTATATTTAACGAAATTGTTCCAATTGCCTCCTCACATGATATTACTTTCGACCCCAAACTGTCTTTCGTCCCGCACCTCAATAAAATAAAATCTAAGGCCATGCCAGTCGTGGGTGTGCTCTATAGATTCACCAATGTCACAAACCCCATATCCCTGAAAACCATATTCACTGGTTGCATTCTCCCAATTCTTGAAAACAGATCCGATATCTACTCCACTGCCTGTCCCTTCAACTTCAAAATTCTTGAAAGCCCCGTTAATTTCTTCATTTCCGTAGTCCGTCACCGCAGACGACTGCAAAATATTTAAAACGGTTGAGAATGCTGCTGATTCTCGGTCACTCCAATCTTCACTCAATTCCTTTGAGGACTGGTGCCTGCAGTGGCAACTTAGAATTAATACTCTTAAATCAAAATACATACATTTTTCTTTAAAATATACCTTAACTCCTAAAAACTACACTATATTTAACGAA
Source organism: Pyrrhosoma nymphula (assembly GCA_963573305.1). Taxonomy (NCBI): domain Eukaryota; kingdom Metazoa; phylum Arthropoda; class Insecta; order Odonata; family Coenagrionidae; genus Pyrrhosoma; species Pyrrhosoma nymphula. Next base: position 30,017,242 of record OY754331.1, on the reverse strand, counting down.
ATTGTTCCAATTGCCTCCTCACATGATATTACTTTCGAACCCAAACTGTCTTTCGTCCCGCACCTCAATAAAATAAAATCTAATGCCATGCCAGTCGTGGGTGTGCTCTATAGATCCACCAATGTCACAAACCCCATATCCCTGAAAACCATATTCACTGGCTGCATTCTCCCAATTCTTGAAAACTGATCCGTTATCTACTCCACTGCCTGTCCCTTCAACTTCAAAATTCTTGGAAGCCCCGTTAATTTCTTCATTTCCGTAGTCCGTCACCGCGTACCGCACCTCTGTAATTTTTCTCATACTGAAATCATGTCTGCTCTTTCATTGACCCCACTGGCCACCCGTAGGAATATCACTGACCTTTCATTTATTTACACTGCGTTAAATGGTCAGTACCGATCCACTGAAATACTCCCATACTTTTCACTTCACATCCCCACCCGTGCCTTGCGCAACAATCACCTTATACACCAACCTAAATTCCGTCTTTCTCTCTCCCAGCGATCCCTTTATTACAAGCTTCCTGCCTTGTACAACAAAACATTGATTTATGTTATTTTCTCTTTGTTTTTATTTTGATACTATGTCTCAATCCATATTTTTTAATTTTATTTTATTAATGCTGTAGATTCTAACTTGAAAATGTTCAATGTAAAGGCTGACATCGGCTGTTTTTGAATATTTAAAATATATCAAATATCATTCAAGTGTGCTGGAAGTTTGTACTGCATTAATATTTTCTCTCGCTACAGTTGCGTTGTTTTGCAGGTGTGCTGCAGGCCTGGTTCTTCATTTCTGAGTAGTTTTACACTTGGTCCTTTCCTCTTCTACTCTTCTGTAAACTAATTAATTTCTTATGTTATCTATCCATCTGATATTCAGCATCCACTTCCAACACTAGGTTTCGAAAGCTCCTCATCTTTTCTGGTCTGATTTTCCGATGGTCCATGTTTCCGATCCATAGAGTACAGGTCACATTAAGTGTGAACGGCGCACCACGCACAGAAAATTCTGCAGGCGGTAAATCGGATTCTGGGCGTCACGCTCCTGAACGTCACGCTCTTTTTCTCACGTCACGCTCGGCTATATATGGTAATAGTAGGTACGTATATGTGTATTAGCTATAGCAGAGCGCGCAGTGCTGATGCTGTATGTATTTCTTTTGTACCCAAAATACTTTCTATAATATTTTTTATATTTTATATTTATCAGAATATCGCCATAGAAGTTTACACTTCTCCCGTGTGGTCTTAAGCACTCCACATTTTTTGTCCTATTTTAATTACGAGACAGCAAAAGGTCGATAAAATGTTGAGAAACTCTTGAAGGTGAATGATGCCTAAGAAATTAAAGAGGACCCCGGCATAAATCTCTTCGAAATTTGCTCTGAGCAATGTGATGATTTATCAAAACGATGTGCATCATTGCTTGATCATTATTTTCGTGAAAAGGGTCCCCTCCATGAATTCAGAATCACCTTCCTTCTCCCAATGGCGACTGTTTCCCAGCCATCCTTTTCGTGTTTCGCTCCTTTCAACCCCTCTCCATCTCGCCCTTTCCTTGTTCATTTAGAATTCTTAGTGCTCTTTTACCCCTTATATATGTATATACGCCGTCTCCTCACTTCTCATTTCCAATTCCTAGAGGGCATCAGCGTCCTGGATGAGGGGGGTGACACAGGTAGACAGAGGGGAGGGGAAGGGTGTGGGAGTGGGAAAGAAAAGTCATTGCCCTTAGCCAACGGGGCTCAGATTTGTTATCAGTCAATCTGCTCATTTCCCTTCATCCCTTTTTAGTGTGAAGACAAGGGGCGGGTGTCCCTTTTTGTCTCATTCTCCCTCATTTTCCGCACCCTACTCCCCTCATCTTACTCCTTCTGCCGGGGCCCTTTCGTTTCTCGAGTGGCCCCTCGACTCTTGGCTTACTATCACTTCTAGCTTCCTTCCTCGTCTCTTCCTCTCTCTCTCTTCCGCTCCCTATCTCTCCTTCCTACCTCCCCTCCCTCTTCCATGCACCACGCCTACTCAGACAATCATTTTTCCTCCCCTTTTAACAATTCATCATCTCATCTTCCTCTCCACGTTTCGCCTCTCAGTCAGTGCCCTCCCCCTTCCTGACCCCATCAAAGAAACCTCGCAGTGGTGTCTTTTGTTTTTTGTTTTGCCTTTTGTCACTTCCGCATTCATTCAACGCGATGCGTTATTGTGTTAATTCAAAATTCTTCCGCACCTATGCGCTCTCGGCTTTCTACAATTTTTCGTTCTCCAGTTCTCTCTCTTTTCATTGTATCTTTTTAGAATTAAGAAAAAGCTGATGACGTCGAGTCACTATTTATGCACAGGCGTGTCTCGTTCAGGGCAAGGAACTTGTTAGTTAAAAACGCTGAAAAATTGCATGCTTTAGTTTAATAAAATTCACGTTCCTTATAAAAATGAATGGAAGTTGAACTTGAAGCTTGAATTTCCCCTCTTGGAATGTGAAATACATGCCTCGTGTTGGATTCTGTATTGTGTAGCAAATGTAAAAAGCTATTAATTTTTGATACCATTATGTGTGTTAAATTCGGTCTACACTTTTGGCTAGTTTGCTTATATAGCATAAATCTATAGATTTCAAGAATAGGTAATTATGAAAGTTAATATTGCATTTAATATTCCTGTTGGTTACATTTATCGCTACGATTTTAATATCCCTTCGCGTCAAAAATAGCCGTATTCTCGAATAGGTTGTCGACGGAAAATGTGAATACAGAACTAAAGTGTCGTATGTCATTGAGATTTTTATTGTGAAACATAGTATGCAATATTTTTTAATTTTACTTTTGCTTGCTTAGCATCCGCACCAGAATTATTTCCCAATTTTTCTGATTACTGAATGCAGTTTATTGTAATTATTGTAATTCATTACAGGGTGGTGTTAATATTATTACTGATAGAATATAGTTTTTACGGGTTTAACACAGGATTACGACTGGAGTAATGGATGACTGGTTTTCATGTGCTGCTTAAGTGGAAGCGGTAGTCTCTGTTACTGTTATCTTCCTCAGTTATAGTTTCAATGGTTTCTTAAATTCAGATGCGTAACGTTTCCATCAACAATGGACCTCCTGCAAAAAATGTAACCGTCAATATCCCCTTTTTGAATCGGTACTCACTCTGGTATTGTTTTTCAAGTGATTTTGTTTCTATTTCAAATCGTGTCCCATTCTTTAATTTTACCCTTATATCTTTACCACCATATTTTATTAAGTATGCTTCTCAAGTAAACCTCTTCCTTTCCATTTCACAATCATTCCTTAATTAAACTCCTCATTTACGGATTTCCCAAGGATTTTATCGTCTATTACACCAAAAATTTTCCCTACAGCTTAATGATATTTGTATTTGCTTCCCGTAAAGGTTTGCTTGCTCTATCTTTGTTCTCACTAGGCAGTATGCGTAGAAAAACGGTTGATTGTGAGTAGAGTAACGTGGAAAGTGAAATATTGGATACTATTTGTGCGCTCCTGTAGATAAAATAAAAGTGTAGAAGGGGTCTTGAAAAAATTAAACTACCAACATAGCTACCGTGCGCAAATTTTATGAATAATGAAGTTTTTTTTTAGGAAATCAAAGTCACTTTGCATTTTTTAAGAGAAAACAAGTCACGGTGCGGCGATAGTTCCGGCGTATTTACTACGTAATTGATCCATTCAAGAGGCCAAATGCTCATATTAATGTCGTCATTAGTCCCCTCGTACTATCATACCGTACGTTTCCATCTATTCTCTTCTTTAACTAATGGTTTTCCCCATGTTATTGACACTATGGGCTCTTATAGAGATTCTTTTCTTGAGTAAATCTCGATGAAGCCTAAGGTGCGATGTTGCGAAAAGCAGTAGGAAAATTTACATTGGGCTATGCATTATATAAACTGCACATATGGAAGTCTTGAAGTATTCAAGTATCATTTCCAAGTTACTTCAATTTATCGTTACGTTAGAAATGCTTGCTTCCATGGCGTAAAGGTGAGCGCAGGGAGCGTACAATTTGCAACAGCGTTCGCCATAAGGCCCATGTAAATGAGGAGCGCTCTGTATACACATTAAAAAGAATAATACAACCTATTTCGGGGCTTCAAATGGGTTCAACCGAATAGCGACATCATCGGGTGGCAGACAGGAGCGTAGTAACCTTTTTGTGGCGCTATTTTAATTCGTTAAGCTCGTGAGACGCATTGGCATGAAGCAGTTCGACGAAAATGTCACCAGGAACGGCATTGAAGTTATCAGCATCATCATAAGGTTAGGGTGAATGACATACGATGTCGTAGAATGTCTCGCGCGAGGCATATTCATCTCAATTTCGTCCTCTAAAAGTTTAAAGCCACTACTCGCCCGTCATTGTCCCTATCATTTACCCAAGCGACCTCTTTCCCGTCTTTGTTTACACCATCTCAACCTCCACCACCTCCATGTCCTCAGTTCGTTACTCTTCCTGCCCTCGGCATAAAATAAACCCGAACACCCTTGCTTGCTTGCTTCCTCCTTGAAACTCCTCCTTCCTCGTGAATTCTGCCAGACTTTATAAGGTATTGTTACTGCAACTGCAAGATGATGTAGCATATTAGTTAACCAAATGTTAAATAAGAGTTCGGATTTTGTAATTTTCATCAGAATGCCGGTTAGTTGACGAAAGCGTCATTGATGGGAGGATATATTAACATCGCTATTCAAGCCGAGAAAATATTTATACCAGAGATAAAACCCGGAGTTTATAAACGTATTTTCACCGTGAAAAGACTAAGATGATATTTAAATCATATCCTGGTAACTTACGAAGAAAATTTTCCTCTGTTTGAAGTTAACAACGAAATCATAACCTTTCGGTGCTTTTTTTTGGCAAACTGAACTTGAAATTACTTATATGGTGTTAAATACGAGAATGGATGAAGCATGAGGAAAAATAGACTTTTTCTTTGCAAAATAATCAACATATAGTGAAAAGCTGTTTACCACAAGCAACATCTCTGGGTGGTATGAAATGTAAGCTCCTCTTCTTCGTAGTTTTTGAGTAATTGAAAAATTTAGGCAGCAGTAAATAGGATTGCGCCTCAGATGGTTTCTATGGTAAATATGTTAGTTAAAGAAATGTTTTCGACCAATCGGTATATTTTGAACTTTGATTTTGTTATTCAACATTTCATGCATTTTACTAGTGATGATAGTTTTTTTTAACTCTTCAATCGAAAATGAGGAGTTTTGCTTCTTACAGTGGTGCAGTCACGGTGGAACCTCCTTAAATTACATAATTTGAAAGTTTTGAGGATGTTACCTTCAAATTACGTCATTGTCGGTGCTCTAAAATTCCGGCGCCTTCTCGAATATGGCCCCTGATCCCTGGCTTGGCCTGCTATCGTTTCAAATTCCCTCTCTTCTGAAACTATGATTTTTTATCTCACGTATGTGAAGCTATTCAGACTTATTCCGATAGGAACGTTAGTGATTGTTTTTCTGGCGGAAAACATGGAATATTTTGTGTATATCGGTATATTAGCTCCAATTATAAATAGCATTTTTTCGAACTTGATTAATTTGTATTAGAAGTACTTGTTTCAAGTCACGAAGTCACGGTAGTACGTCCTTAAACCCGGAGCTGTTTCCTATCGTACGTCGCCTTTCTCTGCCTGTTTCTATGAAATAACACCCTTCATTATCCTTGTCTCCATTCTTAAGGAGAGCAAAAAAACGCGTTTTTCCCCTGCTGTTCCTTGTTCTCCCAGGAGACGGGAAGGAGAAATAATATTAGATAAATAGATCTAGATGACTTTATTTTTTTAACGAGATTGTTACTTTTAGAGTCCTATTTTCCACCTTGCTCCTTGTAATATGGGAGAACATGACACAAAAAATCCACATAAACGACAAAATACATGCGTAAATTGCTAAGGCAATAGGAAAGGATATTTACTTGTTTACAAAAGGACTTGAGCTATGAAGAAAGAAAATATGAGAATGTTACGAAGTTTACACATTAAGGAGTTGAGATCAGCTGTTTAAACTTTGTCCACGGAAGTATTTTTCCTAAGGGAAGACATGCATTTACATTACTTATGTATGTACCAAAACTCCGTTCAGTCTATGGACTATTATTAAATATTATGGCAGGTGGAATGAAAGCATAACAAAAGAGATATAAACACATGCAGAAACAGTTGAATTTATTGAAATTGAATTGGATTGCGTCCTAGCCCAAACTAAAAGACCCACTGCAGGAAATTACCATCACCAGAATGTGATCAGAAAAACCTGCGAAGCCTGCAGATTGTGAAAGTTGAAGCTACGTAGTTTTTGTTTTAGAGTTGTATTTGTGTAGTTTTTATTGTTCCTCTACAATATACGATGCATTCGATGCTGGGATTTGGGTATTTTTTCTCTTTTAAATTATACCCGTTCGAGTTATAAGGTTTAAATTTTCGCCATCGGATATGTGAAGGAATAGGAATACTTTTTTTACTTCTACATTATATTTTCCAAATTTCTTTGTTTTTACCTAAATAATTTCAGTTTCATCAAGAGAAGTTCTTATTTCGTTTGCATCCGCGGCATAAGATTTATCTGAGAACTAATTCCTGACACCTTTATGGATTAGGTCAAACGAACAAGAATGACAGCGATATTATGGTCGTGGTATTTTCACCTCAACCTCTCAATGCATGCCACATTTAAACGATTCTTTGAATTCTATGCAACGCTTTAAAAATTTTCTCCTTTCCGCTGGCTTTCAACGGGTACCCTCACACAGGAAAAGAAAAAAAAATATAAAGGGGTTGGGGGATCCACTGCCACACTCCCCCCCTCCCGTTTCACTTCCTATTCATTCACGCCGCCCTTACCGGCTAACCCTTACCCCCCTTTTTTTTCTCCCCCCCCATCCCCTCCCCCCCGCCACCGCAGGGCAATGGCTGGGCAGGGAGGACATGAGGAGAACCACTCGAGACGCGACAGTCCTCCTCCCCGCTCTTTCACGAGGACGAGGCATCGCATCTCCCGGTCTCTCCTCCATTATGAACTCCCCGCCCTTGGAGAGAGGCATTGGCCCACAGGCGCGTCCTCCGCAAACAGCAATCAGAATCTCAAACAAAGAGAGCGTCAAGAGGGGGGAGGAGAAGAGGGTGGTTGGTTAGTCGTGGGGAAGGAAAAGGATGACCTAGAGTTGGCACAGGGGGTGGGATAGGGTATGGTAGAAGGGGTTTTAATAGAGAGAGATTCAGAGAGGAGGGATTCGCGTGCTTTTCAGGGTGTTTGGGCACCATTTTTTTTTCTCTTCTAAGGGCGATTTTCTGAGGTGGACCACTAAGTTGTATACTAGCGATATTATACTAGGTAGGGCTTCGCGCTATGCTGTCAATATGAGTGAGAATCGGTATATCCCATTCGTAATCATTTGATTGCTGTCGTATCGTACGTTCTTTTCCTGTTAATTATATAGATGGCGCTCGACGTAGTTGTGTTTAAAATATTATTTTTAAACATATACTTTCTTCAATTATAAAATTACTCTTACTCTTCAGGATTGGTATTTAAATTAAAAATGATTTCATCTTCAGCTTCAGCTTACTTAGCTCCTGTGTTTACTCTGAATTGTTTTAATCGCATTTATTTTTTTATGAGGCATTAAATATTATTCACAGGTTTTTGAGTGAATCTATAGGTAGTTTGTTGTACATATATTCAAATAAACACGATGTGCTTCTAAACCCTTTGACGGAAAATAAATTGGTATACATGCTCTTTAGGACCAAAAAGAATTGATTGGTTATTTAAGAAAGGCTCCAGGGTCCTAAGGGCTTCAAAAAGAATCCTTTTGGGGTAATAAAATTTTCCCATAAGAAAAGCATTGATTATGTTGGCTTGGTTTATTTTTTTTCGAATATAAATTACCTGCACTCATGATATAAGCTTGAAATATTGGATTACTGAAGATATTATGTTTTTAATTCTTGCATTCGAGTTTTGTATACCCGTGGTTATTTCCTTCAATTTGAGTTTTTGGCTCCAATTTATTAAATTTTTGCACTATTTCAACAATAAAAATGTTAAACAACTCTTTGAAATTTCCACTTTTTTATTACTTTTTAATGCGCGACCGGTGTAATTGTGTTTATATAACTGTCAAGCTATAGTTTGAGCTATAAACAATGCATATGTACACAGAAATGGAGAAAATAATTGAAAACTTCATTGACATGTCAACCGCAGTATCTGGATGGAATCTAATGCCCAATGCACTTAAGTCTTATATTAAGTGGTAAATAGAACATATCAATACAGTGATATTTTAAATGGGGTATTTTTCACCCCAATATCAGATTGGAGGAATCTTTTAATTGTAATTAACTAGTTTATTTTTATCTTCGTTCCGTCGAAATTCAACAGGCATTATCCATACGTACAGGATACCTTGCAAGCAACCACAAGGGTGTGTGGTAGCATGCACTACAACATACCCGAATTAAGTTAATTTAACTACGACCACTGATACATTTTCAAAAACCTGCAAATTCTTGTCAGGAGGTAATATTTCTCCAACATGCACTGCAATATGTGCCACCAATATTAGAAAAACTATTTATATTAATGCAGATATTCAGCAACAACATAGCTTCACAGAAATACAATAGTTTTACAGGAAACACACAAGAGGTTCATTAAATACTACGCATTAAATTTAAAAACAGTTATTAGGGAGCAAATCAGCTAATTAGCTACACTACCAATCGACAAGCATAGCTAAATGTATCATTGGCATCTATTATGGCCTCTTCTCTTTCGCGTGAAAAATAGTATTTTAAACCTGTCTGTTCTGCATTATAACTATTCGACTGGGGCATAAATTGTAGGGTTTTCCGCTATTACCCCTTCCTATTATAAGTTCTTCCACCAGCTGTTTTACACCCTCTGTTCGCTCGTAGCAGTTTTTAACGAAGCTTGCGGCTTTCCTTTGTAAATAAGGGGGCTGGTTGGTGGGGTGGAGGGGGAGGGAGGGGCATTCTGATACTTTCCCCCCTCCGCATCAACTCCCGTCCCATTCACCCTTTATAAAAGTCTCCCTCCTCCACTCTCTTATATACCTACTCTTAGGCCTTCCTCTTCCACCAACCCCACCCCTGCCCCCTATTAAGTTAAAATCAACACGGGGTGATGCCGTCCTACCACCCATTTGGAATGGGTTGTAAAAGCCGCACTTTCGTTCCTCCCTAGCCCTTCCCCCACCCGCCCTCCCAACCCTTTTAATGGTTTGCTCAAGGTATTCCGAAGGGGTCTTTCTAAGCGTTGGAATCGGTTAGATGTCAAATTCTCGTCCGCCGCGCTCCTTCATGGGGAATTTCCGGCCGCGGGAAGACAGTGTGTGCAAACTCGTAATACATTAATCGTCGTTACCGCCAGAGGACCCCTCCTCGGCGTGTTATTTTTTTTTAACTCTTCTTTTACATTATTTTTTACAGCTTCGTTTTAGGGGGCCTTGGCGTCTTGTACGTGTGTTCTCTCCACCTTTCTACTTCCCGAATTTCTTCCCTTTCTTACGTCGTGATAACTCTCTCTTCCCTTTATTAGCGCGGCAAATGGGGCTGGAAATTAGAATTTGGCGCGGTTAGCTAACGAGTTTGGCTGTGGAGTGGCGACCTCTCTTTGTCCGTGGGCGTTGTTGAACGTTACAAGGAGGGCTAAATGCATGGGTGGGGGATCTTTCTCCCGCTATAGGGAACGTGATAATGGCCGAGATTTTCTCTCCCCATGGGACGTATTTGCACCACGCTCTCCTTATGGGAGAGGGGCATTAGGATTGATGATGGCCAAACTAATTTTGGACGTAATGCTAATAACACCTTTGCTCGTTAACAAGGGATGTGTTGGTTTGTTATACCCCACCACGGTGGTGATTAGGGTTACCGTGAAACGGAGCTGTTTGTTTCTCATGTGGTCATCTCCTCTTGTTAAGCCTCTTAATTTCGTCCCAAATTAATGCATTTTAAATTTTAGGGCATTAAAATCATATTTGAGGTTCTCATTCATAACTAAGTGTAAACAATTTTGAAATAATATTTTGGCTATGTGATATGTCCCGGCCACGGTGACGATGGGGTTAGGACTACGTCTCTTACACCAAGGTCGCGGGTTCGAGTCCTGCCAGGGTATATTTTTCATCAACGAGGGTATTTACCGTATAAACTCGTGTAAGAGGTGCACCTTTTTTCCCAGAAATCGCAGCCGAAAATGAGGGTGCGCCTCTTACACGAATCTGTCCGTTGCAAAATTCCGTCACCCGAGTTTGAAGACTAATAACTCAGAGATGGCTCAAACGATTTTAAAATGAAGTACATCAAATTAAAGCTTGTTTATTTCTGCGTTTATTGATGGTGTACAAAACATTTTACCGTTTATATCGATTTCAGTGTGTGCTTAAAAACAGAATTTTAGCGCATTTTCCCGGGTACCGGACGGATGCATCGCATTTACGGCTTCGTAATAACAACACGGATCAAGATATCGAAATTTCCTTTACAAATATTGTAGCAAAGATCTTTTCTAATAGCTATACGAAGTTTCATATTATTTAATGCATTAGTATTTTAGTTATAGATGCAAATCACGGATCCGTTATTTTCCGTTCCGCGCATCCCTGAAAACTGCCGTTTAGACCTTCTTCAAGCTCTCGAGTTCATCATCATGAATCCACTTATAAAATCTTAAAGGAATTCGTTGGTTAATCAATATCGATTAACATTTATTTTGGAAAAAGAGCGCGTTCAACTACCAGGAGCATGCACGGAAATAAAGGGAGAGGCGCGCGCTGTTGCCCAGTCAGAGGGCTATCCGTAAAGCGCGCGAGGGAGTCTACTACAGGCATTACCTTCGGGGGAAAACCAGTTGTCTTTTCTCTGTCCATGAGTCATTTGGACTCGGTAAATAGTGGCATAAAGTGTGACGCGGCGTTCGGGCATGCGGCACACGGGCGTTCCTCCGCGTTGTCTTGTAGAGGAACACCCGAAAGCCGTTACCAATATGGAGTAACGCCGCGGAAACCTCAGATCCAAGTGAATACTTACCTCCGGGGTCTATATATGCCTATGAAAAATGCCGCGTAAATTATAAGAGAATATCGCAAGCGGAAGGCTTTGAAAATGGCCGAAAGTTCGCAGTTAGGCCCGCAAAACCTCGCATTTAGAAGAAAAAAAACTCAAAATTTTTTCTTCAACTTCGACGCACAAAAAGAGGGGTGCGCCTCTTACACGGGTGCGCCTCTTACACGGGTGCGCCTCTTACACGGGTGCGCCTCTTACACGGGTGCGCCTCTTACACGCGTTTATACGGTATGTTTGTTTACCTCATGTCTTAAATTTTCATGTCACTACAAAAGTGTATTTGTGATGTTTTCGAGAAAAAAATAAAATTTACCGTCTTACCTACGACGAAAAACATTTTCGTCGTAGGTATTGGAGAAGATGTGTCCATTTGAAAAGTTATATTCACAGGAAAATTTATCAAGTATTCTCGGCCTATGAAACTAATGCATTTATTCTTGAATCTCGAATTTTTTGCTTGAACAATGGAGTCTTAAGAAAATAGTCTTACGCTTATACATATATCCTGTATCTTAGTGTTCTTTTATTTTCTTCTATTTAATGATTTAAAGGCTCTTTCGCCTAAATTTGTTACTATTCCTCAGTTGTGCTTTCCGACACCCACCATTGCACTGCCTGCTGAAGTACTCCTTTCCCAAAGTCAGAGGCATTGCTAATCTAGCTGTCTGCATCGAAAAAGTTCCTTGTGTCTTTTATTGATAATTTTCTATATCAATATTGCTACGGAATGGGTCATCCATCCACGTTATATGAATAACATTGGAAGCTCTTATTGTCTTATATTATTTGGTCATGTTTTAATTTTATCTGTAGGCATGGAAAATTTGTTGGAAAGAGTGTTTTATACTAGACTACACTGTAAACTGAGCAGGCTCTAATCCGACACTGCTGTGTATGGAAATAGCTGAGACATTAAAATGTTTCCATCGATTTTATCGCGCATCTTCATGCGGGTTAATGTTTCCCGAATAAGCAATTGGACACGTGGCGTCATCCCGGGAGCTTAGCCTCCTGTACTCACCCACCTCTCGCTACTGCATCCATGTGTGCGCGAAAGAATGGCTGTATAATGGGGAGTTCTTTATTTCCGTATTTTTTATTGGGAAATAAAGAACCCAGGCGTCACATTCTCCTGGAAATGGTTAAGTTCTCTGAGTTACATCCATGGAAATGCTTTAGCGTCATACGCTGCACACCATAAAAAATGTAACGGCCGTCGGAGAAAAGGCTGTTTGGAGTGCATTAACGTCGATCCTTCCTCGCTGGAAGAAGATCCTCTTTGAAGCTTGGTCTCGCTCGTCTGTAGGAACACAGTAAACGTTTCTCCTCCAGTCATTTTCTTTTTCCGTTTGTTTATTTACGTTCTACCATTGCCGCCGCTCTCTTCCACCACTTCCTGCTTCTGTTCTACGCGCTTTGTCTTAATCCCATTCTCTGAAGGAAAGAACGAGAGAGAGGAAAGGTTGTTATTGATTCACAGACTATTGCCACTACCTAATAATAAACTGAGAACGTGAAACAAGTGAAACAGGAAACCTTGAAGTAAACCTCGTAGGAAAATACTTTATTGTTGGCCACACTTCAAGATTTGAACGTTGGTATTCATAATTACATGTAATGCTTTGTACTTTTCTCAACCGGTCAAATTGAAGGATATTTAATCAAACGTGTCAAAGAACACGCTAGAAGTTGTGCAAAAGTAAATATTCCACCTCACTATTTGCACAAATATTTGAATAATCATGTGATCGACTTGCCCCCCCCCCCCCCCCCCCCCGAAAATTAATGAGTCCTTCTTAAAGGCCTAAAAGTGGACGCTCTTGAATAAATCGAAATTATCAGGCACTCCACAAACCTCTGCGACGAACAATAATTCCAGACCCCTCCCCACTTTTGTCCGTAAAAATAATCTTGAAAAACTATAAACCTTACTCGCTTCACTAGCCCATGATCCACATTTATGCTGACCCCTGTATTTCTCAACCTTCCCCGAACCTTTTTAATTCCTGAAGATGACGTAAATCGGCGAAACATTTCACTGTAGTTAAAACATTTCACTGTAGAAACGTCCAAAGTATTAAATTCAATTGCGAATAGGAAGTTCGAAGAAAATCCTATGGTGAGGTTACCATAAAATATATTTACCTATGAGCTGTCAATTAGACCAAAATATTGATTAGATTCATGCTGTTGAAATGTCTTCTAATTCCACACGAGCAAATAGCCTATTTTTCACACTTAAATAAAAGTTTGGTTTAATCCCTTTTTTACAGTCATTAGGTAGAATGTAAAATATGTTTGACCCAGCATTTAAGAAATATCACCTGAAGATGGTTATATTAGCCTTGGGCAAGGGCACCAATTTCCCATTCGTAGGTTGCCTAAGTAAAGCCTGTTCGCTACTGGGATTTTGTACCACTCCACAAATGGAAGTCTCTCAGCACTTTATAAACGTACAAGTGTCTCAGTGGGAGCAACTATAGGTTGGTGAATAAAGGAAAGGAAGGTTATTAAGGATGTATTTAGCAATCGCTATATTGATCCTTTTTGCAGTAGCACAGCAGATTATACCAAGCTTAAATATGCTCCAACCCAAGTCATTACACAATAATGTTTACTACAAATGAAAAAAGCATTATAACATATCCTCAAATGAAGAAAACAAACATTCGCAACTTCAAACCGAACACATCGTCACAGATCGTTCTAAGCCGTAATAGATTTTAGTGTCACAGACAGTTTTATAGATATTCGTTGATTTTAATTTCTTGAAATTCTGCTTCCGAGAAATGCAGACAGGGAAATGGTTTTTATCATCATAAAAATTTACAATGTCCGTGCTCGTTCCACGTCTTTATATATCATCAAACAATGTGCCCATCTGTGAGCTGCTATTGTTTTAGTTTTCAGGTACATCTGGGTGATGTTGAGCATCTATGGGTATTTTATCAGCGTAATGTTTCGCGTAGTGCAACCAATGGAATATCTTTTGAATGCAGTACTCGCTCTTGTGCTGTTGAGAGGCTCTCAGATTCATTGCTGTCTCTGTAAATATCCGCAATTTTTTAGTTGGATATTTCCAATCGCTTCGTTTTGTCCGTACTGGCTCCTCTGTTCACTTCTATTCTTTTATTTCCTGAAGTTCATTTTTAAGTTCTTTGAACTCCTGGAATACTGCTCTCCTATTCACTGTATCCATTCACCCGCCTTCGTTTTGCCTCGAGCTTCACGTATGCTGTACAAATAGAGCCACTCTTCTAGCGTTTACTATGGAAATGTTTTATAGCTCATGTTTTTTATTATATGCTATATTTATCCTTTTGTAGAGAACTATATAGTAAAACATTTTCTATCTTTTCCGGTAAGCTTCTTGTGTTTTCTGATACGCGCTTCATGGTGCTTTGCGTAAATGAACATATCTCAATGCTTATAGTAACACCCGCCTTGTTTTTTAAACCAATTTAATTCTGTTTTGTTTTTGTGATTGTTATTCTCTCCTGGGAAAAAGGTAAATGTTCCAATTGCTATGTTAGGAAAAAATACAGGATTTTATACGCCAAACTACGGCAGCATCAAAAAGCACGTTTAGTCTACTTGCTCATTTTCTGCTAAATTGTATTTAGGAAAGTAACAATTATAAATTGTTTTCATTAAAGTGACAATAATAAATGCTTGGAAGTAGTACCTATAACTTAACTAATAGTACTTATTAGTCAAATTTTAAGATAACTTGTTGAAAAAAAATTACTTTGCTGAAATTATCCCTGCTTAAAAATCACAGCATAAAATGTTTATTTTAAAAATACAAATACCAAAATTCTGCGGAGAATTTGGAAGAAAATAAAATAAAATTAAATCTGCCAACGCAATTACAAATAGGTACTACATAAAATATAACATACATAAAATATAACATACATAAAATATAACATACATATTAATTCAGTGAAATTATAAAATAGGACAGTGAAAAATAATTATAATGCTTATCAATGCATCAATTGTTGTACAGGAAACATTTCTAATCCATCAGATATTTGAAAAACATTGTACCTTGCTGAAAAGTGCTCACCAGCTAATTCTTCCAAAAATGAACCTCCTGTTAGGTAGAAACTTTTTATTTTTTTAGGCAATTAGAAAGATAATATGTATTAATGATAAGTTGTATCATGGTTGTTATTGCATTTTATATACATTTGTGGGGAAGTTTGCCCTCATATAGCTAAATACGACTACGCCTTTGCCGTTGCCATATCTTGCGTAGCAATTTATTTCAGGTTCTCGGGAAACCCAATCCGCCAACGCTGCATTTCGCTTTGCTGCGATTCAATGGAATTTATCGATGTTTCCCCAGGCTTCATGTGCTCGCAACACACATCACGTCCCTGTCATTTTTACACTTGCCCTCTTAACAGCGAGGCTACTTCGAATCGAAACAGCCCTTTGATTGACTCCGGCGTTTCTGGGTAAACCGTTTTCATTCAAACGGGAGTCCATTGTATCGCCAAAGGGAGATGCGAACGGAGGTCCGCATGCAGTAAAACTGGACGGGTATGTGGGCACCCTCTCATCAGGCTTCCCTCTTTTGACTGACTAATAGTCGCCTCTCCTCCCTGCTTCCTACCAGTCTATGTGTGGCGCGGTTATTTGTGGCCCTTAAAAAAAATACACCTTGTCAAGCACGTCAAACACAACCCGCTCAGGCTTCTGCAGCCCTTAGGGTCCACGTCTATAACCTCTCCCTCCCCCATTCCCACCCCCCCCCCCCCAGAGTCTGTCCCCCTGCCCCATCGGCTCTAGACCCGATGAAGTTATCGCCTTCGTCCGCTACAATTGACTTCACAGCCGTCCGTCCCCCAGACCTCTTGTTGACGTTTTCCTTGCCGTCGTCATATCGACACTACAGCCCGCCTGTCAAGCACCAAATGCGGTCCCTCAATGAATGTGGAAGGTTTGGGATGGGGTGGGAGGACACGGGGGATGGGGAAGAACAGAGCCTCCCCTCTCGTCTGGACCCCTTTCTACAATTCTTGGCGTTTCCTCCACTCACCTTCAACCCTTGGAGTGCTAGTCAATTTCCTGGGAACTGTACTCAAATTACCGAAGTTTGTACATTTTATAGGGAAAAAATACTGTTATGTATGCATTTATATGAAGCATACACTGGAGACTATAGATATTAGCATATGCCGTCTGCTGAAAACCGTAAATAAAATAACTAAGTAACTTCAAATGTAATTAATAAATTTAAGTTGCAAATATTCATTCTGTCCGAATATTTAAAGCTCTGCCATCACAAAAAATATCTAATTAGGTTATAAGTGAGTATAGCTAAATGTATTTGCAGTCATGCTTCTAAATACTTTAAAGAGTTACCATCGCTACAAATAATCGCGACTAATAATTTGTAAAAATTCAATGTAAACAGAATTAATTCAATAATTTAGAAATGTTTAATTAATGTATAGCGTGAGTGTAGAAGAGAATTGACAGGAGAGGATTGATCTTGCCATGCGTACGGGAGTATGTGCTGGCTTTACTGCTTCACGTTAAGCAGGCTTAGTTTTGGCTGACAAGTGGGAAATTTTGCGAGAAGTATACACTTCAGGGTCAGGTACCTCCGCATTGATCAGCTGCTTCCGTCTTTTTCTGTACTCTTTAATAATCTGCTCCACAGCTATCCATGTGTTGCCAAGAGAGTAGCCGAAAACTCGGGTGAAATTTTTCTCCTCAAGCCAAATTTCAGCCTTTTCCAGAAGTTATTCCCTCGGTTAAGTATTTTTATCTTGTCCTATTGGATAGCATGGTGAAGGATGATGCTGTATTCAAATTGAAATTACGCTTATAGGGCCACGGCAATAATTAATGAAGATTCCTGTGTCAACTCCATTTATGCAATTGGTTGAATCGTGACGAATTATGTTTACGATTGTAAACAAAGCTGTGAATGCAAGGCTGCGTCACGTTAATGACCCGATCGTTTAAAGAGTTACTATTTGAAGAGTGCTTTTTCAGCTACGCGCTCTTGATATATTTATTCTCGTAATTCTGTTTACCGGCTGCGTGATGCGGCTGTTAGTAAATATTTCGAGGGCTGACCGTGGAACGGAAATATCTTATTTGACGTCGCCCTACTCTAGTTTCTCGCCGCGAACCGGAGACACTTTTAGTTTTTCATTTATTTACATTCTCCGCGCCAACGGTGGATGTTTTTTTTTGTTTTAATCGGACACGCGGTACGCTTCCAGGGTCACTCAACTAATTAACCAGGGGTTGGCATCTGCGCACCTCATGTGCTACGGCATCGCTCATCGCCGACCACCAAAGACCCTTTTTCCTATTACCGCCCCACCGGGAGACGGGAGGCTTTAATCTTCATCTCTCCCGGTGTATATTTACGGCCTAAAATTCCTTTTTTTGGTCCCCAATGGTCCTAACTCTTCTTCGTTTTCTCCTTATACCCCTCCTTCTCCAGTCTCATACTCCTGGCACACACCTCTCCTCCCGAAATTCTTTTCTTAGACACCCTCCTGTATCCCCGTCGACCAACCTGTTTCCGTTTTCCACCGTGCGCTTAGCATGCTTGTTTCGTCAATTCCCGTGGGACACCGCATAAATAACCCCCATGATGAACGCTGCTCTTCTTTTAATGCGTTTTGGTGATCCTGATAGGTTCTGAATTCCCATGATGCCGCTTTCTCTCATTCTCAATTGCTCGAAACGTTTTTCTATAAAACTTCTATGAGGTCACACGGCTATAAATGCGGCAAAGTGAACTTGACATTTTGTCATCGAGGTCATTATTTATTTTAATCTTTTTTTCAATAAAGTTCTACAGGATTCCCCGGCTTGTTTTTACAAATGTTCCTTACCACATTCTGTTGAATTTTCAGCATAATCTGTGATTAAAATTCCTTATAGAGTTTATTACATTCACTCTTTTTCCAACGTTATTTACTTAATTTATAACTATCGTTATTTAGTCCATAATTTTTAATTCCTCGATAGGACATTATAAACTGACCATTTTTTGCTACTTTTCTTGAACTCCTCAGAAAAATAGAGCAATTGTTAAGTAATCCTGGAACAGTTTCCGTGGATTACTCAATACTCTCATAAGTTCTACTGAAACTACTTTTAGTACCTAGCTCATGTTCCGTTCACTGTGGAACTGACCCTACGTCAACGAATATTTACGAACAATATCATATGTTTTACGAAAGTTTGTGAGGATGTTTTTTGCGGGGAGTCGTTTTATTTTATACACGAGTAGGAAGTTAACCCGGGGAAATTAGGTAGCGGAAGGTTTTTATCACTGGAGATAAAAATAACTAAAACAAACATAAGATCTTAAGTTCATGGAATGAAAATTAGCAATATGTATCGTGATAAAGAATATTTCGTAATTATGACCAAATCTTGTACCATGGGTCGTGGTGGTTCTGCTTATTACTTACTAATTTATTGGGAAAAGAACCAAAGAGACTTATTTTCTTACTACCAAAACCTACTAATTTAGATTTTATTTATTATATATGCTCATAATTAAAATAAAAAACTTGATCTTAACTCGATTACCATAAACATATTTTTTTTTAATTACTTAGAATCCCATGAATGTTGGTTTTTCTATCCTTTTTCTAAGCTCTTACCTAAGCTGTTTCAATTTTTAAAGACTCAGATTTATTCTTGGAATCGTACGCATATTTACGTTTTGTACATCTAATATTGCGTTTGTACTGTTTAGCTTTGCTTTGTTTTGAATCCTCTACTTTCAACGACTGCGTAAAATCATGAAAACGCCATTCACGCCTGGAACAGAGGAGTAATGTATGCATCCAAATTGATCAATTTTGCCCTGAAAAAATAGTTTGGCTTGACAAGCTTTCGATTCCGGATCTCCTAATGGCAGGTCAGGTGTCACCTGTTTCACTACGAAAAAAAACATAATCCAGACTTGATTCCTGGTCAAGTCACATTGCTTTTTTATCTCTTTGGTGTACATCCTTGGACCCGTGCGCGTAAATATTTACAGCGTTACCTACTCGAGATTTTTTCGCAGTGATATTTATCTATTAACAGTAATTTCTTGAAAATATAGAATGAATTCGTTCGCTGGCGTGTGTGCAAGCAAGCTTGGAAAATGGGGGCAAGCAACTGGAGAAAGGGCCGCCCACGCCAATGGTTCGCCATGACGCACCCACGAGGTCCGCTGAAGTCGTCGAAATAATTGGCAAAATGTTTGAAGCGAGTCTCCCCCTCCGTGTGGGGGTTGTAATGTGGCTTGAGTTATTCATTCGTGAAAAAGAAGAAGATCGTGCCCACCTGTCTCGTGGACTCTCCTCCCATACGCTCCCATTTTACACCGCCTTATTTTCTTTTCTTCATTCATTCACTTCCCTGCGAGAGTCATTGGGTCGAGTACACTCTTCCTCCTCCTGTCCTTTATCTTCTTCCCTTTCCACTTCTTC
The DNA here is from genome assembly GCA_963573305.1 of Pyrrhosoma nymphula. Taxonomy (NCBI): domain Eukaryota; kingdom Metazoa; phylum Arthropoda; class Insecta; order Odonata; family Coenagrionidae; genus Pyrrhosoma; species Pyrrhosoma nymphula. The sequence goes on along the minus strand of OY754331.1, from coordinate 29,997,644 downwards.
TAGCTCCCATCCCGCCCGGTGGCGGCGCACGTGTTCCGCGGGCTATTTCCGAACGGCTCCTCCAAAAGATGAGGACTCTCCCCTCTCTTTCATCCTGAACCCATCACATCCTTCCCAACCAAACCCTCCTGTACACGGTCCTTTTTTCTCTCTCCTGGCGCATCTGCTTCCTTAGGGATCTTGCGAGATAAGAAAAAAGCGATCCGATCTATAAAGGATCCATTGATGCAATGGAAAAGTTATACCGCCGCTTCCGTCAATTTTTTTCCGGTCGTAAACGCACGATCGTGGCACGCTGCATCTTTGGGGAGATCAAAGTTTGACTGGAACTGGAGAATGCTGTGAATGGAGACAGAATCAACAAAACGACGGAGGAGGTGGTTTGAACGAATGAACTTAAAAGGAGAAGAGAAATAAACCAGTCCTTTTTCTGAAAGGAACTTAGAACTTTATGGAGTAAAGGGGTGGAACTCGGCCGCTGGTGTACACTATATGACCGCTCACAAGATTTTCACTGCTCTTGATGGTTGAGAGATTGCATGTCATTCATAACTTGAATGTCCCCCTGATTATGGATAGCTATCCTTATAACATGAATGCTCATGATCTTCGATAAAATGCTTTTTATTTGTTTCATGCCTCTCCTATGGCTCTTAAATCCAGACAAAATACAGACTCGTAGAAAATACTTGCTCTCTTCATGCCCCTTGTGTATTTTTCTTTTGAATTTTCCCAGTCAAACTACGCAAGTTCTTTGCTAACTGCCGATCGTGACGTGGGAGTTTTGTTGCCACTGCTCTGCTTCCTCGATTCATAAAAGAAACATGGCTCTTTTGAATCATCTGTTCACCATATCGTACGTGTAAAGCAGTTTTAGGTCTCATAGTTTCTCTGTGCCTCATAAAACTGAACTTCGAGCCATACTTCTCCTCACGCAGCTGTAGCTGTACATCTTAAGCTTTATACAGTGATAACCTTATACGTCCGCCTATAGCTCCCTTGGAGTTTAATCGAACTTGATGACCTTCAATTCGTCTACTATGTTCGACTTGGTTTTCCTGAGCAAAATATTTTGATAGCCATGTTCATTATGTGTCAAAAAGAGTTTTTGAGGGTCACAATTAGCACTGTAACCGTACACCAGAATAATAATAAATAAAAACACTATAATTTTGTTGTAAATACCATAAAATATTTTAATAATTGGCTTATATTTTATCGAAATTGGTATTTTATGCAGCGATTTATGTAGATGATGTTATCATAAAAAGTGTTTAACCGATTACTTTTCTGTAAAAAATTCTGGCTAAGTGGCTACTCAAATAAATGCAATGGTATTTTTATTGTATAAAAATACGGTTTCGAAGCATTTCAGTGGGTGTTTTTTTGTGAAGTAACGATACAAATGGATCAGATCCACATTCATTGCAAATCCGATTTACTTCCCAATTTTTTGATAAAGATATAGTCTGGAAGAGAGAGCCGAAGTTCTACCTTTGCGTAAGATAGAATTGGAAAAACGAAAGATAGAGTTAAGAGGTTTTGGGAAAATGCCCTTTCAGAAATTTTTGATGGACATAAACCTTGAAGTAGTCATGAAAAATGTTTGATCCTATCCTTTCCCAACTTTCTATACTTCATCAGTGACCAAAATAAGTACAAAAAGGTAAGGTTTCAATGTTGCCATACTTGTGGTTTTGAAGCCGTGCTACGCGATACTGTGGAAGCACAGAGGCAAAAACGTACCTGGACTGATATTTAATCGGTCCAGACGTGCTCCAAGATTAACTGAAGGCGAAATAGACTCGTGAAGGGATTGATGAGAATTTGAATGTGTGCGTGAGATGGATACGGAGAAAGAAAGTGAGAGAGCGGGACTGGATAGAGGTTTTGTAGAGAGACGCGGTGACACTGTTTGGGGTCGCCCCTTGCGCCTTTTGAGGAACGATAAGGACCCACCCCCGATGAATGGGGTTTGTCGGGAGGACGGCAGAGGCGTCTGCGGAATTGAAAATTGAATTGAAAACAGACTTTATTGTAATGGGACTTTATGTCCCCTGGAACATTTAAATATTATTACATGCCACAGCAAATGGGGCCAATGGTGACAGCAATACCTACAAATTTCATTAAGGAACACCACATATGAACCAGCAATAATCAATGATAAGAAAATAAATAACATGTGAAAATTAGGGTGCACAAATTTAAGATCACACATTAAGGATTGAGATTTAAAACAGGCAACATAGATTATCAATCGCATTGCTTACACATTTTGCATAAAGAATAATGGAATATAAAGTAATACACACAGAATCAAACAGTATGATAACAAAAGAGCATGACGAACCTCAATCAAAATTGCAATGCACAGATATGAAATCACATTTCAAGAATTGATCATATTGATTAGATATATGAGAAGATTAAGCAAAGTTACATAACTGATCAGACATATTTCTCTTGAACATCGAAATTCTAGAAGAGGTTCTAACATTTTCAGGTAAACAATTACATAGCTTGCAGGAAGAAATGAGGAAGGAGTGCTCAAATATTAAAGACTGGTATTTAGGAACATAGAATATCTCAGTGATTCGAGTTGATCTCTTCCCAGTATTTGCATTATATATAAAGTTTTCATACAAATAAGACGGATTTTTTGATTTCAGTACCTTAAACAAACATAAAGCCTTTTGAAGTATACGTCGTTTATCCAATTTCAGCCATTTTATATTTTTATAATAAGGCGTAACATGTTCATCGTAACTGATGTTAAAAATAAAACGCAAATAGGAGTTTTGAAGTCGCTGTAACTTAGTGCTGAGTTCTGTATTAACATCTGAGAAAATAATTGAACAATAATCAAAATTTGGGAATACAAGAGTTTGAACCAACTTCTGACGAAGTGAAATAGGGATCAAATGCTTGAAGTGCTTCCATTGGTACTGTGTCTTATACACATTGTTAGGCTTTATTTCTTTTAAGAGGCGGAAGGCTTTATTTCTTTTGCATTGCCTTTGCCACCTCTTCCAGCTCCATGTGCCTTCTATAAAACCACCCGGTGGAGGCCTCCTTGGCACCCCTCCAAATTAAGATAAGTAAAAACCTATATTGATGATACTGGTAATATTCAACTATTTCCCTTCATGCATCCATAACGCTGCCATTCTGGAGAAGACAACGGTTCCACTCAAGTTTCAACCCAGCTATTTTCTTCAAAGTTAGTGGAGTTTTACACTTTTTACAACAACTTGTGCAATTCAATATTAGAAATGAATCGTTTTCAGAGAATATTTAAGAATTAATTTGGCTATCACAATTAAATATTAGAAGTCAACAATGTGGAGACTAACAGAATACCAAACGGTCAAACATGAACGATCAGTTTTACGATCCAAAACCGTGACGAATTGCAAATAAAGAAGTAGCACACCAAAGAAAACAAACAATTTTAAATCTACATTAGTAAACGTTGAAGTAAAAAAGATTTCAAATTCATTTTACGACAATGAATTCCGTTTCCTCTTTTAAGAGATAGAGCAACTTAAACTGGGGTATCTCGACGGTTTTTTAACAGAAAGTGTACACCAGTTTCGGGTCTACTACCATTTGTATCCCAGTTCTTTTGCCTTCCTTCGAAGCCTCTTTCACTCGCTTCTTCTTCCCTCTCCCCAGAAGAGTATACGTTTTCCTGAGAAGACGGGAGTAAAAAATACACCTTATCGCTTATCAGTTATCGGATCCTGTCGCTCTTGTATTTTTAACCCGACTCGTCCGAATGGAGTTCTCGCCGCTGATGAATTGAGAGCCTTTCCAGAGCTCTGGGTGCGACTTGTGGCGTTTTGGGCTATGCATTCGTGTTTCTGTGCGTTGGATCGCGCGTTTGAAGAAAATTATGTATGCATAATGTGCATGTTTATACATATATCGGCTGATTTCTACTGGCGAATGGTAAAACCAGCATCCATGGGTAAAAACTGCCATGAATTTATAATTAAATTAAGATTCCAAAGAGCGAATATTGAGCAATATTCGTTATTAAAATGTTTTGTCGACTGAAACCAGCTACCCGGAGAGATATTTGTATCCTTTTCATCTCATATAAATGCATTTACGAACAGATATAATAGATCCAAAATAAATTAGAAGATTTGGTAATGATAACATGAGTTTTTCCAATCATTGCAATTGCACAAATGAAGTGGTGCGCAGTCACGCGCAAGGGTGCGAAGATATACACAAAAAACGGTGAAATTTGCCTTAAAAAAATCATTTGACTTGGTTTGAAAAAAGTATGCATATACAGTATAAAGCCACTAGATAAGGTTGTTGGTGCACGAAGAGCATGAAAAAATAACTTACAATTAATGTATCCAAATTTTCGACCAGTGAATGCTGACTTTTCTCACGGGAGAACAAATGACAACTCTTTTGATAAAAACAGGGTTTTCATCTGCTATCCCTTGAAGAAGCCAGCGTTTACTGACGGAAAATTCGGAAGTTTAACTGTTGTATAGTAATTTCTTTATAATTTATATAATATTATACGATAAAATATAATGAGACTTTACCAACAGCTGGTATGTTTCTACAATTCCACTGATCTATTCTTCCCCAACTTCAAAAACTTACGGCGTATTACGTCGCTATCATCAAGTTCGGCAGTATGTACCTGATTACGACGATTTAATACGTCAGCACACGTGTTACAATTGTGAAACTAAGCGAACAGTACTGCACCTGTTAATTTTAATGCATCTTACCTCTCTTCATGCCATCCAAAATACCTCTGCGTATGAAGAGCCTTCTTCTACTGGCACTGGGAAGGGGCTTTCCCACCAGTTCGTACATACATGCCTACTCTATAACGTTTCTCAAGTCCTCGTGTCTCCGATAAGGAACCTCCGTCTTTGTTTATGTAACGGCGAATTGCATCGCCTCCCTCTCATCCCATCCCTCTTCTGCCGTCTGCCCTTCCTTTGCCTTCGCTTATCTCCCCCAGATCTTAACCCTCCTCTCACCCATCCTCAGACCTCTCCCCCACTGGGCCTCTCACCTCGCTCCCCCCCGCGAGAAAATCAACCGCTTTCGGAAGGAACAGAGCGAATAAAATCGAAGATCGCTTATCCATCCTTTTCCTTCCCCCGACAGTATTCGCCCCATCGGCAGGAAGCATTTTCCCCTTACCCCCGTTACGGGAATTGGAGGTCGGTGGAGAAAAGGAAGTGGAAATTCGCGTTACTGGGGCGAGAGAGAGAAGAAGAGAGGGAGAGACAGAAAGCATTGGGGGAACGGGTGAGGGTACGCTATACCCATGGGTTTCAAAGGAGGGGTCGTGGGGGTGGAGATATTGAATGATTTCCATCGGACGTCAATGGGAGGGAAAGTTGGCGATTGGAGGGAAATAAACTCTCATTCATCTTACTCGCGCGGAGCTTGTCGATTGTTTATTGCATTTTTTTCTTCAATAAGGCTCGGGGAACATTTCTACTCGGGTCATCCTGGGTTGTCGATTTGCCTGTTACAACGCGAGGTGTCGTGGTGGAAGCGGGTGCGCGGTATGTTTTGGTGTTGCTGATCCTTTAACAATGAGTGGACCTCTAATCGATTAGTGGTCGGTTGGACAATCATTTAGCAATGGGATTGATAATTATGAGATTCAGATAATTTGGGTTTCATATCGTATCACTTTCCGTACCAATCCCCTTCTGGTTATCAGGAATGACTTCCAATATTTGGTTCATTCTATTACCGCTCCGTAAAATTTATGTCTATTTTATGCATGTATTTACTAATGCACATTAATACGAGGCAGTACGAGTAAATTAACTCTGAATTCATCTCATAATTACTCATTTATCAAGTATTAAAGCCTCCAAGCGATTCCTCACACATCCGCCATGTTGGTTACTGGTGAAACTCCATTCTGTCAGTCAAAATAATGTTTACGCTATTTATACAGCCCAAACTTTTATCGATTGTTCCTTAATTGACTTGTATACTTCTTGAAATTTTTGGATGCAGAAGTTTTGGCCAACAACAGGTCATTAAGGGAGCATTTTTCGTCCATTTTAATGATCTTAAATCCATTTTAACGTGTTGGTAGTCAGTATCAGAACCCAACTCGAGGCGCTATCAGTTTTTGGCAGTGAAACTTCTTTACAGACGTTCCACCACTGTCCTCTCACCGCCTGGCAGTGTATTGTTGAAGGATGGAAGGAAAACCGTCACAAAATCATTACAAAATTCCGTCACAGAATGGTACCATTGAGGAAAGGGAAGAGAGAGCAAATGGAGGGTTCGTAGGAGGAGATTAAAGGAAATGTAATTTTTGCGCCTTAGCCGAGTGTTACCGAGTAATAGATGGAAATACGAATGGATTTAATGACGTGCAAATGATGAAGGTATAGTTATACGTAATATGTCGATCGTATCATGGAGTTAATGTTTGTCTGAAGATGCAAAAATTGAGGTAGACAAAAGATTACTATTTCCCAATTAATCGTACGGCAGTGAAACTAGGGTATACCAGGATAAGCGTAGAGATAGTTCTCCACGAGGCATTTAATTGCACAGAAATTGCTAGAACGTGAGCGAATTTTCCTGACTTTTGCTCATGCATTCGTGCAGACCTTCTAGCAAATCCTCACTTTACGTGACGCAATTTTCACTATACATCCATCCATGTATGAGACTGCGCAGTAAAATTTATCATGTAATATGGCCGTAAGAGCAGACAATTCTATGGGTAACGGTTATATCACTATACCTTTGTACTTTACTTGCAATTCTGTAATTAGAACCCTATTTCATATTTGAATCCCTTTCATCTCTGGTTGAAACCCGTACTGATAACTTGAAAAATGTTTTCGACCAAATTTCATCCTTTTGATCTATTCCCGGTGCCAGTATTTCATCTCTAGAGTACATCCTGTAAAAGTCGTTTATCAGAATTTGGACGTATCTTCGATTGACAATGGCGGAGGTATAAGTCCGAGAAACTTGCCATTCTCTGGAAAGTCGTTTGTCGGCGCTCCATATCATGCGAGGGGTGAAAAAGAAAACTTTTCCTACCGGATGAGAAGGTTTTACTGCTGAAGTTGGCCAGCAGAGGCAGTTTCTCGAAGAGCGAAAACCTTATCTAGTGAAAAAGAGAGAGAAAAAAGAACTTTCGTTACTAACCTGAAAACATTATTGAACGTGAATTTGTCTTTCGAATATTTTTCTCCGACCGTAAAAAAACAATGGAATGTGCAAATACGTACGGGGAAGCTTAACTCACGTGCGATGTGGGGTTGGAGAAGTTGTCTTTATTCGTTTCCGCTAATTTTTTTCGTTATATGGTAGTTTGTGCGAGATGTATCTCCAGTCATAAAAGAATCCCTATTCAAATTACTTTTTTATTTTTACCAACTGTAATAGGTACACAGTAAATATTTTTTTACTAATGGAATGGTCTACCGCTTTTTTTCACACTATTCACTATACTATCATTCGGCTCTCATCTATCCTCTCGACATGCCCTAACCAAAGAAGAACGCTCATTTCATGTATGTCCATTACTGAAGCAACCTACCCACATTATTTCTTGACCCTCTCACTCCTAACCCTATGCATCATAGTTTTTCCTCAAAATCTTCTCAGGTACCTACCTCATAGCCTCCAAATTTAGCGTACTCTTATGCTTATTCTGACGTACCCAGGTTTTGCTGCCATGTAATAACGTCTGGAGGAGGGTACTTTTGTACACTGCAATTTTCACTTTCATACACAACATTCATTCCTTATAGATGTGATTTATATACTACCTACGAATTTCCTTACGGCATTTACACGCTTTATAATCTCTTGTAGCCTAGCATTTTTTACAAACATTTTCATGAACAAAATATACATGCATAAGGCTTTTCATTCATTTGTTCCCAGGCGTACGCTGAAAACGTCTTCACAACCCAAATATTTTATGCGATTTTCTAATGAGTATTATCTTGAGTTGTAAATTTATTTTTAAAACATTTGGGTAAACTCACACTCTACATATCATTAAATTTTTACACAGTCCATGCGTCAAAATCACTCTTAGTTTTTAAAAATATATTCGTTCTGGAGCGTATAGCCATATCAAATCGCATTGGAAAACGGCTTGTATTTTTTGTCATGTATCTCTGGAAAGGTTGGGAAATTAGGTGCTGATATTTTGTTATCATTGGAAAGGTGAGATATGTTTCGATATAATAAGGCAAAATTTATTGAATTAATTTCTTGCTCGAGCTACATTAAGCTTCTGTTGACGAAACCATTCCCCATCATTCTTGTAGTTTTTCACCACATCTTTTAATTCATTGATATTTGTTCACGTGATTCCCCTCTCCTTGCTGTTCTGCCCGCCCCGCTCCCCTCTACTACCCCCTCAAACTGGGAAAATTCCTGCCTCATAAGATATTGCTTTTGCTTTCTCACTCACTCTCTGTCTCTCACGAACACACAGGGACTCCTCCTACTACTCCTCCACCTCGCCTTTTCTCTCACTTCCACCTCAATTTTTCCCTTTCAGGAAACTTTCGTCATATCCCCTAAGGGATGTTTTCTCCACCCACGTGAAACCAACCCCTTATATATCCTATTCAGCCTCCCTTTCCTCCTCTTTCACCCTCCTACCCCGTCGCCACCTGCATCATGTCCAACTTCCTCCACCCTTTCTTCCCACTCTCTTCCTTTCCACCCCCTCCTGTCTCGTCCCACGCCTATCTCTCTGTATGGGGTAGGGAGGTGTGGCACCCAACCTATCTCAAACCCTCCCTGGCACCCCCGTCTCCGTCTCCAAAGCACAAGGCTCCACCATATCCGTGCGATTACATTGTAGGTTTAACTCTCTAGCAAACGCTCTTGTTGCTGCGCAGTAGACAGTTTTTGGGACGCGGACGGTGGGATTTTCAAAATCCTGCAAAATGGAAGAAAGGTGTTTTAGTGTGGATGGTCAGCCAGATAACCTTTCTAATTGCTGTCAAAACAAGCGCATCGAGAATTTGGAATACTCATCACCACATTCCATCCCATTTCGACTTATATCACAATGAGACTTCAAGGTAGTGTCCCTGGGTAAAGTCAGTTGGTTAGAAAGCCTTTCTAAATGCCAAAACTAAAATGCTAAACCAAACAGTTCCGGTACACAAAGACTGATCACTGATCTAGCCAATTTTGTATTCTCTACCCTACACTAATCCCTTTATCCATGTTATGTTGCGTGTACTTGGTACATTCCATGAACATATTTATATTCTGTTTTAATGGTTGGTAAGGAGCAAGAGGCGAGAGTTTTCTTATCAACTGTCAATTTTGCAGTGTGATACTCTTTTGTCACGAAACAAAAGTGAAAATACAGTGTAAATTGCATTCAAGGGTTTCTGCTACACCAACTTGAGTGTAACAGCGAAGAATACTATGTCGATGTATGTAGTGTTCATGGTAAATGTTTATAAATTGGGTTTAGTAGTAAGCTTGTGTGTTTCTATATCCTTTGTCCGCAAATTTGGACGAGAACTTGAACCTGTTAAGATGTAGTTTTTTTCAATCTTTCCAAGGCAACACTGGCGATAGAATTGTATATTTTAAATGCATGGGAATTGGCGGTTGATGTTTCAGTTGCTGCCCTTCTGTATCAAGGTTGTAGCACTGAAGATGGAGGTAATTAAATTCCGAAATATTTACAAGGAATAACTGCTTTGGTTTTAGATCTACTCTTTATAAGCTATTATTGTTGAGTATCCGTGGTCGAGATTCACGACACTGAATATAATAGTATTTAATTTCTTCCTTTGCAGGTATTTGCCTTTCAAGTGCATACATTCAGCGCTGCACGTGGAGTTAACCGCCGGCGTGAGTACCACTTTTAGAAACAGCCCGAAGCGTTCCTTTTGGCTAACTTGAGTCACTCGACTATTGCGCTTAGTTTTTAATTTTAAATGGGACAAGAGGGACAAGAGTTCTTGTTGTTGGCTCTCATGCTCAGGCTAGTTATTTTGGGTAGTCATTGCTGTTGAGTGAAGCAAGTAATATTTTTTGAAGTATTTTGCTACAGTTTTGAAAATGCACGGAGGAAATATTTCTCAAGATTGTCAGCATTTGAAGTGATTCCTTGGTAGATTTACTAAAGAGTCTTGCTATTCGTATGCTGGCCACTTATGGAAAAATGTTTCATCTGTTTTGATAGGTGCAAAAACATTCTACCACTCCTCGCTGTTTTGAGCTTGAAGGTATATATGGTGTTAAATGCAGCAATGAGTGGAACACGAGGAAAATATCTCATTTTTATTTCCAAATATAAACGCTGTTTTCGTGAAACTTATGTCTATGAGAAGGGAATTCTCCAAAGGAATATAATAGTTATGAAATCAAGGCATCAATGCATCTAAGTTCTCAGTTCAAGGCGACAGCTTCTGAGTGATTTTCAAAAAAATAGGAAATACGTTAAAAATACGTTAATGCATTGCAAAAGGTGCTACATTCTACTCTTATGACTGGAAAAATTAACATTAAATATATATTCGTGAAATGAACTGCATGCTCAAGGTGTGCTGCAAGAATGATGCATTTATTGTTTGTTTAGCGTTTTTCTGCGGGTCAATTTTTGCCTAATAAAACGTTTCTCTACCCTCCCCTACGCAGACAGTGTCTAAGTGCGGATCAACGCTTGGCAACACTGCAAAACCCAGTTTTAGACAGTCTAAAACAGGCGCTGGCCAATAGACGCATCCAGGCACATACGCGAATTTATAAAGGTACCTAGTGTCCTCGATTCTCACTGGTACTGGTACTGTCTAAACTGCCTTGGAGACAATTATTAAATATGGCAGAAAAGCATCACCTGTTAGTCGTCTTACTTTTAGTCGAGGTCTAAGCTAAGAACCCATTATAGCAAGTGAAAGTTTGCGTTTAGCCCCTGCTAAACATAGCTAATGCCTAAAATTCGTTCTTGCAACGAAACAAAAGTCCTTTGACGTGAGTCATTCCATTATATACAGTGCTTTTCTAAAATTATTCATAAAGTGATTCAAAGGATTGCTGTAGCCTATCACTACAATATTACTATTCCGTAGTAAGTAAAGTTCTAAATGAAACTTTTCCAATCATTGCGGTTGCGCAAATGATGTATTTCGCAGTCACGCGCACGGGTTCAAAGATATACTACGCCAGAGAGGATGACTTCCGCCCTAAACTTTGCCAGGGTTCGAAGTGGGATCTCACAATTGCCGGTCAGATGTGTTGTCCAGTTACATCTCCAATCCATTTTAATTCAAGGTGAAATTCAGTTGAGGGGGCTTACATGAATAAGATGTTCTGGTCTCCGGTACATATTGTTGCACAGGAGACGTGGTCATGCGTGATATGCCACTGTAGCGGGGTATAAACCTAGCGTATTAACACGCGTTGCCATCATAATCATGCAAACGTGGAGGAAACTCGGGTACCCGTCCAAGTCCTCTGAACACCGTGAACACCTCCGTCAGTACCTAAACGTGTCTTATTCGTGTGGAAGAGTATTGGCATTGACTTAGAGGAAACAATTTACCAATCGTGTAGATAGAGAAATACTGGTAATATTCTAGATAGATAGATAGAAAAATATTTATTGTTCTGGAAAAAAATCCATAAGAACAAAGATAATAGTAATACACTTTGCAGGCACAATCATAAGTACAAAAGGACAAACTTTTCATCATTTTTAAAATGTCAATTAACACAAAAAACTCATGTATTCATAACTTAACAATAGAAAAATGATACAGTGAATAAGGAGCCATAATAACATGAACACAAATTTGAAGAAAAAAAATAATAATAAGAGTAACTTATGTTATTCCCGGGAAAGTAAATAATCATGATTTTTCATTTTAAATGTTTTAACAGATCTATAATTTTTAATATCAGTTGGCATCTTATTCCATATGTGACAAGCTGTTACAAGAAATGATTTATATATATGATATATTTGCTGTGGTGCGATGCCCTGTAAAATACAATTGATTAGGATCAGACCTAGTGGACATATTCTACACTATTTATAAACACCGAACATAGTTAATGGCACATTATGCCTTCATCACCATGCATATGCCATAACATATCGAAACCTACGTCGGTGGTTATTAAAAGTGTGGAAGTTTTACTTATGTTTTTCTATCCTCGAGGTGTATCTTGTTCGTATAAACCTCCGCTGAAATACAACTTGAATTAAGAATTTCTGATGATGTGATGTAACTGGGTGTACGTACCCAACCGACAATTGGGAGATCAGGGCTAGAACCCAGGTCAAGTCAAACTCTTTTCATTTCGAATTTCACCCTCTTTCGTGTTCACTAAATTAAACGTTCACACACAATCATATTAAGTCCAGGCGTAAATATGTCGGTATCTGGACAAGGTATATATTAGCACTACTGGAGGGAAGAGGTGTCGTAAGCTATCCCGAGGCACGCTCCGGATTTCCTTCAGTTCGGGGTTTATGTATGAGAACAGAGGTGTGCCAGCATGAAAGGCAATGATTTAAATAGAAATTTTCATTATAAATCGTTGATTGAGCGCCTCTCACATAAATAATCTCATCTTCATGCGCAGTGAATGTCTGGACGTGATGCACCTATTGCTATATCCATCCCATGGAATCCCAAGTTTATGGACTATTCCTCAGGTTGATGTCCATAAGCACCTTCCGAATATTTTATTTAGCCTTGCTTATATTTTGTGAACAGTCTTGGTTTGTTAAAAAATTCTGGAAAGATTAGGCTCAAATTACGCATTTGATCAAATGAACCTCAAAACCTGTTAAGCAAAGAAAATTTAAAGCAATTGAAATGTGCAGTGTAACTGGTGAAAAGCCCTACGAAGGGAAAGAAAAAAAGAGTATGCTACATAAAAATTCTGAATCTAACAATAAGAGGAGAAAATGGACGCAACTTGTAGACTACGACAACAGCAACATTAATAAACTCAACGAGATGTTGCGGCAATATAAACATTTGAAACAATAATGGAATTAGAAATGAATGTGAAAGCTTTAGGTGGGAGACCAAGGACAGATATACATCGGGGAAAATTATGAAGGACGTCAAAGTGAAATACTCCGTAGAAATGAAACTGTTAGCTGAGAGGATACTGGAGTGGAGAGCTGCAACATACCAATCTTCTGATTGATAGCAGCTGAAGATGCAAGGAAAAATTGGTACGTAACGTGCGTCATGATACCTCTCAAGCGGAAGGCTCAAGTGTTTAAGTGGATATTTCTCCCACTGCTTAACTAACAATTGTATAAGATGGCTCGAGTCGAGTCCAAAGTTTGAATATTTGCCTCTACATGGAAGCAGTTCTCGAGAACACTGAGTGCAGCTAATTTACGAGAGGAATGCACGGAGCGTTAGACGCGTTTATCCTCAAAACCCAGTTCAACCGACTTGGCCCACTTTAACACTCTGAGCCCACCAATGAGGCATTCAAGTAAGAAATATCGATGCAGACTCATATCGATTGCATACATCGCCATACCCTGCCTCCAGCTGTTTCACACCAGCGTCCTGCGTCTATTTTTTCTCCAATCTTTTCGTCCATTTGCTTCGAATCTTGTCTCTTCTTTCAACCTTATCCACCTCCCTCCCCCCATCTCAACTCACTCCTTCCCTCCCTTATACTTTACCCCAGTCCATCTGTCCTCATCTCTTTTTCCGTATTTCACACAAACACCTTCTCTCCCTCTTCTTTCCCCTCCCCTCTGTACCACCTTTCGGCTCTTTCCTTAAGGCTCTTCCACTTTTGACTGCCTACACCTTTTTCCTCCTCCTCCCCCCCACCTAACCCCCCTCCTCCCGCCCACCTCACCTGACCCACCCCCTCCTCCTCCTGCCTTTTTCATGCTTTTCCATATATTACTTCTCTCCTTTTGATCTTCTCGCTCCACTTATTTTTCCATCTCTAGCCCCTCTCCGTTCCGCTCGCCCTTTTCCCCTTCTGGACGTAGTTTTGGAGTGGTTGCGAAATTCAGGGAAAATCTCCTCTCTCTCTCTTAAGGAATTTTCCATAACTTCTTACGTCTATGCATTCTTGTAGATGTCTACGTCCCCGCATTTCTCTTCCATTCCATGCTACCTCATCGCAAGTCCTCCAATTGCTCACTTCTCCGGGTTTGGCTTGTGTCATCCGTTTTCGTTGATTAACAAACAACAACGGCTGTTGCAATGGTACAAGTCTTGCAAAGGGCGATTAAAACACCAAAATGGTGCGTTTTATCTTAACTATTCAAATCTATAGAACAGTTAGCCAAAATTGGACGCTGTAAGAATAAAAATTGAACTATGTTGCGCAAGTTCTTATAAGTCTCACTGTCTTAATTGTACGCTACCATATTTTTTAAATCTTTAAATAGAAAAATCTACCTTGAAGTCCCATTTGGTTTCCATGCTTTTCATTAATTGGCCCGGAAATATTTCTTGGGATCAAACTTAGTCCGTGAAGGTGGTTCCCCCGAGATATGACTCAAATGGCATTTCATTCATATTCTGGATACTTTTGGAATAACGTGTCCTCTATAAACTATGAACAACAAGCGTTAGAGTTCCACGCTATTTTGTTCGCATATTGACCTTCTCAGACTGTTAATGTTGCTAAACAGGAGGTTGGGAGAAACACGGGGAACATGGTATTTTTCTATATACTAATATAAATGCAATTTTAGCGGAAAACTTATGTACGAGAAGGGAAAACTTCCCTAAAATTGAAAAAAATCAAATATTGACATCCTAAGTTTTGAGTTATTAACTATTCACCGCGACTATTGAAGTCAAAGTGCGCTTTTTCATAATAAAAGTATGTTTTTGGTGAGTTGTTCGTCAATAAATCAGACCACATGCGTCGAGAATTTATATTTTCATCTTCAAGGCTGCAGTGTATAGTAAAAAAAACTTAAGATTAATTATATTATTTTCGACTCAAAAATTAGTATTTAAATTTTTAAAAATAATTATTAATTTCTCGTACGTTACACTGCTATTGTAGCCCTGAAGATAAAAATATAAATTTTCGAAACGTTGGCAATTGTTACATGTGATGTGATTTTTAATGACCATCTCTCCAAAACCATACTTTGATTATAATTAAGTGGTCAATAACTAGCTCTCATCAAAGGTAGTTCCATTTTAATGGCGCTGCAATTGACATCTATGACCGCAAAAAAGAATTAATGAAAAATATATTCGTGGAATGGTATGCATATTTTTTAACTTTTTGTTTTTAATATCTAACGCATGTAGTGAGCGAAAGCATTCATTTCTGAATAAAAGTAACAAAAAGGTAGAATTCAGGATTTGTTTTCACTCGCACGGTCCCGTTGGAACCTGCTTAACAAATATTCCTCAAGTTTAGTGCTAGCCCATTAAATTTTTTGTCTCTAAAGTCCTCAAGATATGATTTCTCATAAAAATTGCTAATGGCGTTTTAAAAAATAAATTTATACTCGCTTTGTACTCGTTAAATATAAATATTACTCGTTTATAATGGCCGGGGCAGAAACAATATACCTGTATCCATAAGAGTAATGAGATCCATAAGTCATGGCACTCACATAATATGCGTGAATATGGAATCATTTGATAAATTTATTGCCTCCATAAATGGCCTCAAAACTATAAATATGCAGTAGGTATATTGATATTGAACTTTAATTTTTCCCAATAAACTCTTAAGCAGGGCAGTCCACTATTTTGTTATTTTTTTTCTTAATTTGGTGCTTTCTAGTTAGTTGGTAGGATGGAAAATTTATGTTTATGTTCACCTCAGTTTTTTCCCGTTTAACTGTAAGCAGGGGCAGTCCACATGTTATTTGTGTTATCAAAATATTTTAGTTTATTATGTTAATTTGGTACTTTTTACGCATTGCCACCTCTTCGCTATTTTTATTCCCTCTCAGTTCGAAACAATCCCATTCGTTTCACGGTTTAATTCCTTTTGTTTTCGCACGTAAAACGGCGGTTATTTTAGTGTAATTAATGCTCTTGATACAATACGTCGTTACGTGTGCTTCGTTTTTAATTTGGGGAACCTCATCTCTCTCTCTCTCTTTCCTATTTTATTTTTGTCTTTTTTTTCTACCCTTTCATCGTAGCCAGGGCTGAACATTTCAATTATGCACCGTGCTTTCATGGCGCATAGCCCCTACGTGAACTGTAATTCTGCGTCCGATCCAATTCTTTCCCCACCCTTCTCCGTGCTTCAACCCTTTCTTCCATGTTTGCCCTCGTTTTATTTCGGCGAGTTCTCTTTCTGCTTTCCACCAACCCCCTCCTCCGTTCACGCTTTCCCGTCTTGTCTTTTCCATCCCCCACGTTCCACAGCACACTCTCCGCCAACGCCTTACAATCGGGCCCTCAGCTAAGGCGCTTCTCGGAATTAGAAATCGCGACGCGGAAGGCAAGACTGAAATTGAGAGTGCTCGGCTGGCACACCTTTACTCCTTTCCTCTCCGACTTCTCTCCCTCGCCCAAACTCCTACTGATGGAAATAAAACATTTTCAACGTTTGAACCTACAACATGCAAATATTGGTCGGCCTAGGTACATAGTAGGTGGCGGGGTAAAGTCCTCGCCTGCTAATTTGAGGGTCGCGGGTTCGAGTTCTGCTTGGGTGGATTTTTCACCACTCTGGGTATGGGTGCGACTTCGTTGTTCCTCCTTGTTGTACCAGATATGAAAGGCCATATGAGCCATTTTCTGGTCCGTGGAAAATAGATAAATAAATAAAAAATACACATTCGATTTGAGTCTTTGAGATAAAAGAAAAGCGTTGTAAAGTCCATTATAGAATGTCTAAAACATCACATGGTTGTAATGTTTAATGTTCAACATTTTGAGTAATAAAAAAACACTTGTAAGAGTTAGTTTGAGGCGTCAATTTGAGAAAATATCTTACGTTCATGACAAACAATTATAACTTTGTACTATTTTCATACTTATTTTGTCAGCCAGCAAACTCCCCCCCACCCACGTTCTAGTAGTTATATAAGGACTCCCTAAATTAGATGTATTGCCTTGATAATGACGTTTATATATTGAACTCTTGGTCTGAAAATAAAATAAGTGAGAAAATAGTACAAAGCTATAATTTTCCATTATGAAAACATGCTTGGTTATTACATCACGTTTTAATCTGAAACCGACCATGATTTCAGTACCATGTGTGTATCATTATCAAGATGTTTTCTCAAATAGGGTAGCAGGCTTATATGTATATGTGTATGTATGTATATATATATGTATGTATATATATATATATATATATATATATATATATATATATATTCAATCGACGAAGTTCACACGTGGTGAAAATATACCCAATAAGGAGTCACAGGCGTGACAAGTAAAAACATAGTGACACAAACAAAAGAAACTCACACGAATAGTTGTTTAATTTTCGACAGCAATCAACTGTCTTCTTCCGAACTGGAGAGAGTACTGAATGCAGATGTGGGTAAGGAGAGAAGAAAGAAGAAAGGAGAGGAGGGGCAGGCAGGGGAGGGCAGGTTGGGCCAGGCTGGGAAGAGATTGGAGGAGAAAGAGGGGAATAAAGGGAGGGGCAGTCAGGAAAGGGAATGGAGGGGGAAGAGGGGAAGGGAGTTTAGTGAAAGAAATTGATACCCGGAGTTTGAAATGCTTTATACAGCCAAATAAAAGATAATTCCACCGATTTCAGTTCAAGGGGGGGTGCAGTTGGGGGGAGGGAAAAAATAACTGAAACATTGTAGCAGTGGTTGAAGGATTTTTTGTGGAGGGAGGCGTGTATCGCAACGGGAAGAGAAGCAGATTGGGAAGGATTTTTACAATTAGCATGGTGATTATTAATACGTATATTGAGGGGAGTCGAGGATTTACCAATATAGAAAGCTGGGCAGAGTTTGCATTGCAAGTGGTAAACCACATTGCTGGTGATGCAAGAGGAGGGAGGAGGGTGAGGGAGAGAGGGGATGGAGGCGTTGGGAGGAGGGGGTGTGGTAAAGATAGGACATAGTTTGCAACGAGCACGATTACAGGGGGAGGGAGTGGGTTTGGATGCAACAGGGGCTTTGGAGAGAGGCTTGGTGGATTTGAAGATATCGGACAAGTTAGCCGGCCGCCTATAGGTGATTGAGGGAGGCTTAGAGAAAATTTTGGCGGTGGAAACGTGGTTTTTAAGGATGGGATAGAGGTCTTTCAAGATGGAATTAAGGGACTGTACACCTGGGAAATAGGTGGTACAAATGGAGAGGATGTGGGAGTCTTTGGTGGGAGGAGGTTTGGTGGAGCCGAAATTTTTCTGAGTTTTTTGAATTTTTTGATGAAGGAGGGATTCTGGGTAACCACGCTTAAGAAGGGATTGATGAAGGTTGGTGAGGAATTTGTCGAGAAAATCTGGGTTGCTACAAATACGATGGCCACGGATAGATAGGGAGTAGGGGAGGGAGCGTTTGGTATGGGAGGGGTGGCAGCTGCTATAATGAAGATATTGCTGCTTATTAGTAGGTTTGATGTGAACCGAGGTGTGGAATTTTGAGCCTGATAAGGAAACATTAACATCCAAGAAGGTTATTTGGGAGTTGGAAATCGTGGAGGTAAAGGAGACGGAGGCAGAGGTATTGAGGGCGGAAATGAAGGTATTTAGGGAATCAGTACCATGAGGCCAGATGAGAAAAATGTCATCTATGTAGCGGAGCCACAAGAGGGGTTTTAATGGATATTTGGACAAAAAAGATTGTTCTAGATGGCCAAGGTAGAGGTTAGCATAGGAGGGACTAAACCTACTCCCCATAGCACAACCTTTGGTTTGTAAGAAGAATTTTTTATTAAAAGAGAAAGAATTATGGGTGAGGATGATATTTGTGAGCTCCACAAGAAAATCAGTGCTAGGGATATGCGGGTTGAGACGTTTGGAGAGGAAAAACCTGAGTGAAGACAGACCTTCAGCATGAGGGATGCTAGTATAGAGGGAGGTGACATCTATCGTAGCCATAGTAATTTGGATGTCCGGAGGGAGGGAGGTTGAATGAAGGATTTTTAAGAAATGGTAGGAATCTTTTACAAAGGACGGTAAGGCGTGCACCAGTGGCTGGAGGTGGAAATCGACAAATGCCGATATTCTCTCAGTTGGGGAATTGCGGGAAGAAACAATAGGTCGGCCAGGATGGTTAAGTTTGTGAATTTTGGGGAGGATATAAAAGTGCGGAGTGCGGGGGAAAGGAGGGGAGAGCAAGGAGATCTCGGCGGTGGATAAACCCTCTGATGGGCCTTTTTCTTGGAGGAAGCAAATTATTTATTCTTGAAAAGTGGGGTTGGGATCATTTCTGCCCCTCCTCTCCTTTCTTCTTTCTTCTCTCCTTACCCACATCTGCATCCAGTACTCTCTCCAGTTCGGAAGAAGACAGTTGATTGCTGTCGAAAATTAAACAACTATTCGTGTGAGTTTCTTTTGTTTGTGTCACTATGTTTTTACTTGTCACGCCTGTGACTCCTTATTGGGTATATATATATATATATGCAAAATTAAATGAGGGGGAAGGGTTAAGCAGCGTGATTGGGGAAGGGGAGAAAGGTGGAGAAGCAGAGAAGAAATAAGAAAACGACGTTATGGGGCAGAGGAACATTAAGGAGAAGTGAGTGTGTATTGAATACATAGCCGTCGCATAAAAATTCAGCGGAAGAATTTAAAATTTCAAATTGCTCCAAATAAAGCATTATTAATTGCACAAAATGTTTGTATAGTCCAAAGTAAAATTTTTATTTAATCAGCTGACGTAGGTTTCGATTCTTTAGTAATAATCGAGCCCTTGAATAAAAAAAATGAAAAATATTATTTTGAGCTATGCAAACGTTATCTCATTTTATATGAGAAATGGAGTTCCCTACCACCAAGTTGCGATGGGAAACATCAATTCTATTCTATTAATCGGAAAGAGTCACCAGTTTATCGATTGAATCGGTCAGTATTCCGATCGATCAATTATTAACTCACTAATTAGGTGGAGGTGTAGATGTTGAAAGGTTTTGCTTACAAATTTCGGGAATGGGGGCCAGGTTTGGAGACAAGCGTTGGTGATGGGTAAATAATAGCGCTCTTGCTTCTATGACCACTGGAATGCAATATGCGTACGCATGTTCTCGCTGTTTTGAGTGATAATGGGTTAAAATAATAATTGGTGCCAACTTGTTACGCAGGATAATTATTGTGCAGTCAATTCAATATCCGATACGCTGGAGGATTGATCTACGCGTCTTCGCATACGGAAAAACGCAATAATGCCGCCTCTCTTGTAGTGGGCTGAAAATAGTTGAAAGGACCAATTTCCGATTCAAATAATCGATTGATCGAATACAAAAATATCATCAGATTAATTGATTTATTGAATCTTGAAATTCATATTATTAATTGAGTACTTGAATCTAAAATGTTCATTTTATTCAACGTATAATTGAACAAAAAAAATATTTTTTTAAAATCCAAATAAAAAAATGTTTCATGATTAAAAGATTTATTGAACCCAGAAAAACATATAATTAATCTATTAATCGAATGAAAAAACTGTATAGAAGTAATTGATTACTCGAAAAAAATTATTTCGATTAGTCGATAAATCGAAATAAAATGATAGATTTTTCCTTAAGTTCCATTAATTGTGGTCATTTTTACTTATGATAGACCCCAAACAGCCCTCCTCCATCTGCTTTCTCTTCTCTCTTCAAACCACTCTCTCCTCTCTTTCCAGCATCTCGAGCCATTAGTTTTTCATTTTTTTCTAAAAGTTGCACAGTTTCTTCACGTCCCAAGATCTCTGGGGAGAATCCTAAAAGGCTCTTTCATCATGCTTTTTTTGTAATTGGTTTCGTACTGAGGGATTATTTTCATCATTGGCGCTAGTAACATCCTGCGTTTTTTTTTGGCGATGCAGTTGGTTCTCATTGGGTTTTTTCTGTATTTCTCATCTGCTTCATGGTGATTATTTAACTTCCGATTTCTTTCCAGGAAGACTGCAACAAATGGTGTTGCCTCTTCCTTTGCGTGCGTGATATCGTCTGAGAGTATGCGGAGGAGGTTTTTCCATTCATTCATTATTATATTTCGAAGTGCGCGCATCGGACATGATCAGAGCGTATTAAAGGGCGGTGGAAGTCCAAATTAATCTCTGTATTGAAGGATGTTCATCTGCATAACAGTTGGGATATGGTGGTGGTGTTGCCCCGTACGCATACCATAAATCCAGCGTTCCGTATGTCAACTATGATTTTTACTTGGTAATAAAAGGTAAATCTATCAAGCAAGTCTTTAAGCAAAAGCTACCGTGGAAGTTATGGATTACTTGCAATTCCTTGAAGGAAGTCAATTGCACTCCGTAGCTAATAGGTTGATACGTATTTAAGGCTATTGATTGAGTTGAAGGGAAGGATTGAAGGGAATTCACTGGAGTGTATAGACACACGGGGATGGAGAGGAATTAGTGCGCTTTACCTGAAGGCAGAGGCTTTGTCAAGCACGTGAGATTTTAGTGTAAAACTGTGATAAAATTAAATATTATATTGCGTGTATGCGCGTGAGCTTTCGAGTTCAGTAAGTGGTATGACGATAATTTTTAAGGCCCAACATCATTTTGTGAGATGAAATCTCTAAGATAAAGAAGGCAAGAAAAAAATAAACTCTTGTCTTTATAGGCTTGAGAACAGGAGCCATTTATATGTTTGGTGTATTCAACCATATTTTGCTGTAAGCACCCCAGTGATTTTAATAGAGTAAAATTTACCTCAGTCATATTTTATGAATTTCAATCTATTTTCTTTTTATTTAATCCCTCAGAATACTTAACACTAAAAGCGCCACATCGGTCATTTTAACCGTTTGGGAAATTTCATCGTTAACCTGTCCCATAGCACTTACTTGGTGAAATATTTTGTTATTTAGTGACTTAAAATGAATTTTTTAACTTGTGTAATTTATTTTGGCGATTGGTGCAACAGTTTAGTAAATATTTGCATGTATACCTATTAGCGCCGCTACGTTCACTTTTACCATACCACTAGTTCTCAAATAAATATCTATATTTTATATTTATTTTGTAAACATTATATTTCTATGGCTTTACGATATATTCTTAGTAATAGTTTCAGTTTAATCGCTCTATGTTTGTTATCATTATATGAAGGTATATCATGAATTTTGTATAGACTTTCTCAGCCCTGAATCGAGAAGAATAATTTTACGGGATACACTTTTCGGAATTACTATGACATATTATTTACTAGTATAAATTGTTCTTCAAAATTGTAATTGTTGTTTATCATTTGAACAAAATTTTCAGCTTCAGCACAATATAAACGCAACATATGGAAAATGTTTATAACGCATGGCCACAGTGTTTGGCAGTAGGTACCTAGATAAAAGTGTGATCTGTAACATCAAAATTGCAGTGGGCCAGAAGCTGTTCTGTCAAGTTAATAGGACTATAAAAACTGTCGATGAACCTGAAGCTGTTATTGCAATCATGTATGCAAGGCGGGCTTGCGGGTGTGATTCGTTTGGATTTTACTTATTTTTGCCAGAAAAATGGGGGACATAATTTTTCTCTTATACGAGGCAAAGGAGCATACAAAACGGTTCTCATCCCGGCTTGCTTGTATACCAGGGTATGCCATGATAAGCTTATGAGTAGGATCGGACAGTATGGAGGAAATCATTACAGTGTCTTCGGCCTATCATTTATAAGCTCTAGTAAGCTCTTTGTCTGTCACCCTGAAAAGGAATTACGTGATGGATATGTATTTATGTTTGCTTTTAACAATGAAATGAAGTATGTAAAGTAAAGCTGCAATATAACATTCACCACCACAACGTGCTTCGTTGGTTTGGCAACATGGACCCAAACATTCAGTTTATTGGGAATAATGGAACGGATACAAAATTGTCGTCTTCACTGCATACAACCCTGTGGTTGGGATTACGTTTCCTTCTTTCTCGTTGTCGTTACCCAAATCACAAACCATTCTAGAAGGGCAGCACTCATGGTTACTGTGCTAAAAGAAAACTTCTTCAATTAACACTAGTGATGTCTAGCACCTGACAAAATGTGAAGGATGATGATCACGTTTACGCTCTCATGAGCGCAATAATAAAAAAAACGATAACGCAATCGCACGCTCCCCTGGAAAGCACAGGAAACCCTACTCCTCACCTTATTTCCATAGTGATGGAGGAACTTCCGTGTTCCACTTAAAAAAAAACAAGAAGAAAGGTTTGGCCTCGAAATTGATGTGCCGGGCGACTTTAATTTCGTCCCGCACGAAGCTCTTTTTCCGTATCTTTCTCTCTGGTATATGTGTGTGTATGTATGTCCACCCACCATTTTTCGATTCCCTTTTTGACTCAGCCCCTCTCCTCCATCCCCACCTCCACCCCCATCCTCCGACTCCTCTATTTAGCCGTGCCACTCCACTTGATTAACTGGCGAGGTCCCGCTCTCCTCCCCGACAACGCTCGTCCTCCACCTCCCCGGTCCACCACCCTCGCTTAACCCCTCCGACATCCCAAGTCCAACAACCCACACAGAATCCAACACCGGTGTGCTGCTTGCTGCTGCTCTCCTCTTAGCCTACCCTCCGTGGTCTTCATCTCTCTTGCCTGTGGATGGATGGGAACGAAGCAGCGAAGGAGGATGAGGAGGTAGTGACGTAACTACAATTTTGAGCCGCTCTGGGTACGGTTTCCTTAAGGGCGAGGCAAACAATTCAGGACATCAACACGTAGAAAATCATTTATTATTTCTCTTTACTACTAATTACTTTTTCCCAACTATTGCAAAGCGTACCTGAGTGAATAAGTTATCACCGGATAGGATTTTTTACCGGTCTATGCCGAATAACGCTCACGTTGAGTGACCATTTACCAAATCTTTCTGTGAACTTTCGTTAAAAATTCATAATACCACAGCGGACACGCTCATCGCTGGTCAGATGTGTACTGCGGATACGATTTATTACTGTGGTTCACTGTTTCACAAAATAATGACATGTTTTTATATTTTAATAATTTGTGGGTTCCAATAGAAAATAAAATTAATGACTTAGCAAATATGGGGCAAATGAGTTGCACGTTGAGTTACCTGAAGAAAGCGGACATCAGGCAAAAATGTTGGAATTAAATGTAACAAAATTTGGGTATAGCTTAATTTAAATATTCAGGAGTCTTAATTCAGCCAGAACGCATTTTTATGTGCTGAAATGCCGAATGATCCCGCTTTTTCAGAACGCAAGGGAACCCTAGCCCGGGGTGGTCTGTCCATTCCTTCCCTTTCTTTGGAGAATGCATAATACACATCTAAACTATTCAGACACAATTTCCAATGAAGTTATACACTCTTTCTGCTAATACAGTCCATTGACGTGATTAAATAATCCCGATGAATGCAGCTGACGTCAATTAACGTATTAAAGGATTGCTGTGTTACAGAGTTTGCCACAACATTTTGTTAAAATTGTTAATGTGTTAGACCTTATTTGTTGATTTATTTTGCACAAATAATTTTATTTTATTATTATGCAACATCGAATGAAAAGTTAATCTTTTCAATCACGAATGTACGGTTTTTGTAGGCATTATTACTTTCCTTTTTTTATAATAGTCATGAAATACGTCTACAATTCTAAATATTTTGAGAAGGTAATGAACTTTATGACTCAGCAACGAAAGTATTAAATAATTGTATTTCTTTCATTTGAAATACAAAATTTAAAATGTTTTTTCTTCCTTTGATGTTGCTAAATTATTTATCGTATTATGAAAACCAATTTAGTTTATTAGTTTATGTTTGTTTTTAGGTAATTTTTAGTTTAATAGGTTTTATCGTAATTTTTAACTTTTTGTGGTGGTAAAGGTTTGGATCATTTTAGCTCTTCTTACTATAAAAAATAGATCAAAATATTTTGTTGAAAAATTCCATTTATATCGAAAATTCATTTGCATGTATCAAAATATATTTTGTTTGTCGGTCAATGATTTTTACGGGTGATTATTTCTTTAATAGGGTTAATTTGTAATGAATTTTGATGGCATATTTTTGGAAAAATTGTACTATGTATTACCACTGTAAAAAAATTGCTCCAACGATTTTTGTTCCAAAATGTGCTTATATATTGCATCACCATTTATGATATTTTCAAAGTGTATTTCGTGTGTTAGGTAATATTTTTTTTTACGGAAAATTATAAGTTTTATAGTTTTTTTGTAATCAATTGTGATTGTTAACTTATGGGATTGAATTAATCTCCTAACTATGAAAAAATTATTAAAAGGATTCACATGCCAAAAATGCCTCCTCTTCTCCCCCTTCTGGCTATGCTACCCTAGGAGGAGGTCGTGGAAAAAGGTCACGGGTAATGTGATGGAAGGAAAGAGGAGTACAAAAGTTTGTAAGAGACAGGAGGGTTGGTTTGGTTGGTGCCAGGAGTCGGTGCAAGGGTGGAAACAAAATGGAAACGGGCAAAGGTAGTGTGTGATGGGATGGGTTGGGAAGGTGTGGGACAGACATTGTCATTACTCCTGTGCGCGCTAGGGGTTTTGTTTGAGGGATCGAGGTGGAGAAGGTTGGTAGGTGTGCGAGGTCAGTAGGGGGGGGGGAGGAAGGCAGGCAGCCGGAGAGATAAGAGGAGTGAGATGTGTTTTAAAGGGGGAGGGTTTTTTTTAACTTTGGGGGAGCGGGACGGGGAAGAAAAGGAGACGGAGGGGCCAGGTGGATTTATAGAAAATGTTTTGTCAGCCTCTTATTTTTTTCCAAATATTTTTTCGGATCGTTTTGGTGTGTGTGCGCGCGCGAGAGAGTGAGTGAGAAAGAGGAGGGAGGCCATATTTCACGTCCTTTTTGACTCTTTCTGTGGGCTTTCATAGTTTTCTTTTTTTTTTTTTTTAATTCCGACATGGTGGATTCATCGAGCACAACTCATCTGTTTTTATGATGCAAAAAGGCTTTGGTTTTTTTTTTAAATTGCTGGCAGATCTGATGGGCCGTGATCGAACAATTAATGATCACGTAGCCTTTTTTATTTTGGAGGGGGTAGAGGGTTAGCTTCAAGAATATTTTATCATGAGAAAATTGCTTAAACTGTGGACAAGGGAAAATTTTTCAGAAGATCTCTTTCTTGATACTTATGCTTCTATCGCATTTTGAAGAATAGCTCATTAAATCATGGAGATAAAATCAACATTTACTTCATTCTTTCTAGGATAACCTAGGTTTATTGTTTTCCATTAATCTAAATTGGCAGTTTTTTCAATATTTACAGTAAATTAGCGATAATGAATACACATTATAAAGATTTTAGTGGCATGGCGGGCGGTTTTAACGCGATGGATGGGATGTAACGCTTATGATATTTTACGAAAAAAAACTCTAATTTCGACCAAGGTTTTAATGCTGTTGTATCATCGTCATCAGATCTGATTGCGATGTACTAACGTAGAATAGCCGTAGATATCGAGGTTGTGATTTAAGTTTTATTTCCTTTTGGAGAGTATTATGCCAAGTATATCTATGCATACAGAATGTATAAAAGGCCTGTTGGCCTGCGACTATAATTGTTTATTATTATTATTCATCAAATCGGATTGTATTAGAGAATATGTTAGGCGTCACTTGATTTAAATGTTTAGTGTTTAATTTATCCAGTTTGAAAAATATTTGGTTATTTTCACACTTTTTTATTTTAACAGGCCATCGTTTCGGCATATCTATTCCCTGATAATTAAACATGGGGTCCAAACACCACTCAATTCAAAATTAAAACGTGCGGAAATAACCAAGTCTTTTCCTAATTAAACATGTTGAACGGATCTCGGTATTTAGACGAATGAATTCTTTAAATAATATGCAAAACAGTGATTTCCCATTTGTTTGTTTTTTAAACGTAATTGAACATATTCCGATAATTTCAGTAAGTATTCCGTATCATATTTAGGCTTCAAAAGTTGTTACACTATACTCTTCAACTTTCTATTCCACTTTATTGAATGTTATTTCTGAAATCTTGCTGGTTTTAAGATTTATCGAGAATTTAAAGTGCAATCTCAACTTGTTTATCCATTCTTTGTTTTGATTCGAAGTGAACTGAGGGGGATGAAATAGGCAATGCATGCACCGGTATAGTTTTCCATAGTGTTCACTGTAGTTCAAACGCATGCTCCTTGACAACATTTGAATCGTTCCTAAAATTGAAGGTCTGACCTCTCCCATTTAAGCCAAGTATGGATTACCGGAGATGGCTCATTGTCGTCAGCAAATCTCATCTACTCCCTCACTTGCAAAGCAGGCAAGATGCCAACTCTTATCTTCTCTCTGTTGAAATCAAGACAATGTTAGCTCACCTCGTCCAAAAACTCCGGTTGCCATTGTGCACTACCACGATTTACGTATTAAACCGATGCACTTGTTAATTTCACAAATTTATGCATCACTCTTGCGGTCTTATTTCTTCACCAAACGATTTAATTTCTAGTTGAATGACAATTATCACAAGGCATGATAATCTGTCCTTTCTGGTTACATGATTTTTCATTATTTTTTGACGGTAGTACATCAATTTGCACCCAGAATACTGAGTCGTACTAAATTCATCTGAGCATAACTAAGGCGTCGTTCTTTTTCGGGTTAGACCCAGTCATAAGAGCTTAATTCTCGGTGTTAGATCCAGTAAAACGGTTTAGTTAAACTATTTTCTTTTGTTCTACCCTATCGTATATACGCGCAAATTGCCATGGGAATAAATCGACTTGGATTGGGAATGGAACCGCGGGTGTTTGTCTTGCAGGGCCATTACTCAGACCACGTTAACCAGGCCTCCTGATTCTCACGGCAATGCTGGAGAATTAAAGGGAATAAAATGTTATCTGCCCTATCCCAGCATACTTGTTTGTCTCCTGCTGCATCTTTGCATTACATTTTTCGCGCTTTCTAGTTTTGAAGACTCATCTTGAAATCATATTGAGATAAAGAGAATTCCTCTTTCTCTCAAATGGCCGACCAAAGAAGCACTCTCTAATGATATACGTCAATTACAGGATATTCCTTTCCATATTCTCACCCACTCATTCAATTTCCCTTCTTGTGTGGGCGTTTTCCTGAAGTGGGATTATATTTAAATACTTTAGCGAAATCCTTAATATTATACAAAAAGATTTTTATCTTTCGTTTGTGATTTGTAGTTTGTGGCTTGTGTCATTTTTTCTCGTGTGACTAGGGATCAGTTGGAAGAGATGACCCTAAATTCTTAATCTCGTCCCACTCAATAAAAAAATAGTTTATATATCTAAATATCCATCATTCTTTCTACCACCAGCATTTCTCAAGTATCCCATACCCACGGTATTAAGCCTCATTTAGACTGCTCTTATGTTTGTTCAGTGTTCCTACTTTTTTCAAAAACGTTTTTTATTTGCGCATATGACGTTTACGCAGTGGATTTTACGTGGCCGGTACTTTCGCCCACGACAGAGTACCTCGCTAGCGTGTACCAGCTGTGCCACCCAAAGGCCAACCGTGGCTGTGTCCGATTGACCTAGAATTTTTGTACATTTTTCCATCCCTACCACGAAACTTGGCTCCCTCCGAACATCGAAATGGACCAATACATTTTTTTCTTAAATCACGAGACATTGCACCACGTGTTTGGCATTTAGCTTAACTCAATTTGTATTTAAAAAATCAAATTTTGGGAAAAGCCGATGATTATTATATTCCGTCTTCACTTAACCCATTACCGCCCACCGTAGCCATATGGCTACACCCTGCCGTCCGGAGCGTAAGACGCTGTTTCGGAAGAGTCACTTACATAGTCGCAGTCAAACTGTATACAAATTGTTGTTTGAGGTCACGCTCGCCTATTTCACGTGTTTGATTGCTTCGGAAGCCAGTCGGTGCGGTTATCTACGAGCGGAAAGAGAGGTGTGCGTTTCAGAGTAGCAAAATGGACGTTCGCTGCAGGTATGTTTGTATCTTTTTGCTGTGTATTCTTTTGTCATGAAGGTAAAATATGTTTTCCTTACTTATTTTTTTTTTTCATTTTATTTTATCATCGTCATTTTACACAAGACGGCAAATTCATTTTTTTATTTGGGGTTACTGTATTTTAAATGTTTTCTACTGTTGGTTGCGTATTTAAATATAAAATTGAAGTGTTTTTCTATGGATTATAAATAGCTCTCTGGTTTGAGACAACATCAACGATATTTGACTTACCTACCTGTCGTTGAAAAAGTTTAGTTTGATTCGTGCTCGGTTTTCATTGAATTTTAGCGTGAATAAAATTAATAGCTTTGTGAATACCTATCGTTACTTCTACTTAATTCTTTTCTTTCCGCTGGAATCTGACAGTGCGAGATATTTTAGACATTTTGGAGGATAATGCTGAATCTTGTGATATACAAGGCGTTTACATCGAACCCCCAGAAATAAATACCGTTTCTGACGAAGACTCCGGCGATGAAGATACTGGCGGATTAGCTGATAATCTCTCCGGCCGTCAACTGAGGGCTTGCGCATCGTTCCAGTTTGCGCAATCTACTGAAGAAGATGAGGGAGTTGACCAAGACCACATTTCGGACGGCGCGGTCTCCGAGTCCTCTAATTATGAACCCGAAACCAAACGAAAAGGGAAAAAAATCTCTCTCTCAAAAGGGGAGGAACCTGCACTTATTAGAAAGAAGACACCAAAAGAAGCTAAAGGAAGCGCAATTGCATTTAAATGGGAGAAGAAGGATCTTCCACAACATGATACTGGTATATTCCCAGAGCCAAATTACACTGCTTTGTCCTCTTTATCCTCTGTAGATTTGTTTGAATTGTTTTTTGATGTAGAAGTGATCGATTTCCTGGTAATTGAGTCAAATAAGTACGCCGTATTCAACAACGAAACGAACCCCAACATAACTCCAGAAGAAATGAAGGCTTTCCTCGCTATACTACTGTTGTCTGGGTACGTACAGCTTCCGGAAAAAAGAACATTCTGGGAGGAAGCTCCGGACGTGCAAAATATCTTAGCTAGCGGTGCAATGAGAAGAAATCTATTTTTAGAAATATGTAGATTTCTCCACTGTGCCGACAATTCATCTCCCTCTCCGATGGACGGTGACAAGCTGTGGAAGGTTCGGCCACTTATAAAGAAACTCCAACAACGCTTCATGGCGCAATACATTCCAGAGCAGACCTTAGATTATAATGAGAGTATGGTAAAATACTTTGGCCGCCATAGTTGCAAGCAATTCATACGTGGAAAACCCATACGCTTTGGATATAAAATTTGTTGCCTGAATACACAATCTGGATACCTTGTCCCCTTCGAGCCTTACCAGGGTAGGGGTCCGGCCTGCAATGAAATCTATGAAGACCTCTATGGGAAGGCGGCGGCACCCTTACTCGTTATGCTTGATGATCTACCAGACGGAAAGCGGGATTTGTCATATCAACTTTTTTTCGACAATCTCTTTACTGGTGCAAAACTTCTGGTCGATTTGAAAAGCAGAGGGTATGGAAGTACTGGAACAATACGACAGAATAGAATTCCTCGAAGCTGCTCGATCCGTCCAGTCAAAGAGATGAAGAAGGAAAATAGGGGATCTTATGACTTCAGCTTCTACGAAAAAAGCAAGGTATTAATTGCACGCTGGAAAGACAATAGTGTTGTCACTATGGCATCTACTGCATATGGAGTTGAACCTGTTACAGATGTGCCTTGCTACTGCAGGTTATTGAAAAGGAGAATAAAAGTCAAGCAACCACATCTCATTAGAAAATACAACCAAGGAATGGGAGGAACAGATCTAATGGACCAAGACATTGCTACTTACGCAATCAGCATTCGTGCCAAAAAATGGTGGTGGCCATTCTTTTCTTGGCTGCTCGGAGCAAGCGTTCACAACGCCTGGATACTGAGCCGGAAAACTCGTAGAGATGAGTCTAAAATTGAGTTTCTTCGTACCATTGTGCAGACGTATCTTGTGCGGTATAAAACACAAAGTCGGGGACCTGGTCGTAGTTTGGCGGTCGGTAGTTCTGCACGGAATCTTCTCCGTTTTGACTGTGTGGATCACTTTGTCGTTCAGAACCCAGACAACAGGAGGTTGCGGTGTGCCGGTGAGTACTGCAGCAGCCAAGTGCGAACGTCATGTTCAAAGTGTCTCCGTGGACTGTGTATACCATGCTTCAAAAACTTTCATACATTTAAATAATTATAGCACTCCTCTGGCAAAACTTGTACAGTGCTGTCAAAAATACATGTTTCCTCAAAGATTACGTTTTTTTCAATATGTTGTAATGAGAGTATTTGTGATAATTACATACTTTTTATACAACGTTTGGTTTTTTATTACTTCTAAATAAAAAAATATGTTTGCAATGAACATGAATCCATTTTCTCGAACATTACGTTGAATTCACAGAACGCAAGATTTTGACCCCGCTACCGCCCAGCGTAGCCATATGGCTACGGGTCATTTCTCGGAAACGGTATGATATATTTCCGAAATATTTAGCATGAGTACTTACTATGTCTATAGGAGTAAAATACCAAAAAATATTAAAAATCGTTAGCAAAAAGTTTTCTGGGCGGTAATGGGTTAATATGTCGCATTACTTATCGAAATAAGGTTGAGCACGATCTTTAATGAAAGTTGAGTCTCCATGGAGATCCAATTAAAGAATATTGTGTAAATTACTAGTGAAACCGTTTTTGTACGCATTTTTTTCCCGTGCATCGACGGCGAGATAAATTACGGAGAATAATCTTTTATAAAAACGCTCCGCCATGTTTTAATCCGAGTTAGTGTGGAATTATTTTTCTTATTTCAATAAATTCAAAATTTCCCAGTGTATTGAAAATAACCAAAACATATTTTCTAGTCTGTATCGATATGGGGAATGTATGAAATGCTCTTTGACCGTGAAGCAGTTGGTGCTTCTCCAAATTCAAGGGGCAGTACATGGTTTTAGATTTAAACCATTCACATCCCACTGATGACACAATTCCCTACATTTAAAGCAGTAGTGTTACTAGTTTTGCTGGGAAATTTGCCTAGCCGTCCTTGGAAACAGCCCCACGAGATTGCTAATCCTTGGACCCTTGGCTCAAATCAACCCTAGGAGAAAGTTTTGAGAGAGAGTGAAAGTTTTTCCATGCGTATTTGTGATACTGACTATAATAGGCTTTGATTGGCTAATTCTTGGCCTGAAAAGCCGCATTTATTTTTTTAACGTTGGAATATTTAAAGCGTCACGTGGTCATTGACTCGCAAAAATTTACCGCGAAAAGAAATGAGTTCCACCTAATATTGGTTCTCGTCGTAAATCTTTCATTTTGATTCGGGTACAAAACAATGCTGGGAAAATATTTTAAGTGCTTGTAACAATTGCAAATCATTCCACCTCAAAAAATTCCTGAAACAAAATAAATATGTTCATTTTATAATATTTTTTCTTCATTACGTTGTTTCCCTTTTAATTCGTTTACTAAAATATCGTAAGGAAAGCTTTCGCCATTTTTTGATGCTTTGGTTTCGATTCGATCTCCAAAAAATGTCGAAAAATAAACATTTTCGAAGAGTTTCTCCTATTTTTTTCTGATGGAGGGAGACGGGCGATATCAATTGCAACTCTCCCAGGGGGTTCGCGAGAATTTGACCTATAAAAAAATAAATGAAAGTCCGGCAGGCGTAACTCTGCGATAAAGAGAGAGATAGCATTGTGCCAATCGCGGCGCCAGAGTCATATCAAGCACCGCGGCCGACGGTTGAAAAACTCCCTCCTCCACCACTGAAGAGCAAGGCTACCCTCCACTCCCTGACGTCCACTCCCTCTCCCACCCTCCCTGCATTACCCTTAGCTAGGGTAAAGAAAATTTCCCACATTTTGCAACCCTAGGGAAACGGGACTGAGGATTCGTATTTCGTGAGGATTCTCGAGAATCACCGAAATAAGGATTTTTATTAATTTTCATTTTGACCATTAGTAATTTCAGTATCATATAAAATGTAAGTTTTTAGGATTCTTTTTTTTTTACTACACATTAATAGAGATTGCCATCCTAAATCGTGTAACAATCGTGACTCACTGCTACAATTTTAGCATCTCTTTACTAACTTAGCTGTTATTCGCTGCAAGCGATCTAATTCCGATATCAAGCCAGCTTCATTAGGATTCCAAATACAAGAGAGGTACTCTAGGTGGGGCCTATTTATTGAAAAATAACAGCATCCATTAACTTTCTTGTAATAGGTTCACTTTGGTAGTTAAAACAGTATCATTTTGGCTTGGCCTCTGCCACTCTTTGTATTTATGATCATATGAACAATAAAATTTCATTAAAAATCATTGTGTTCAAGTAACCCTATTTTTCCCACTGTCCAATCAACTGTTTTTCGAGAATCGGGTATATGGGATCGTGACCATTCTCGGGAACTCTCACGAAGGAATTACCTCCCGGAGACACTCCACTTAACTATTTCTCCACTTGCAACTCCCTCCATTCCAGGGTACCATTCTGTCTCCATCCTTCTTCCTCTCCCCTCACATCCCGAAATCCTCGCGTACACCCTCCACTTCATCTCTCCTCCTGGTTTGCCAATTCTCCCGGAAACATTGGTAGGCTCACGTAGGCTCACAGAATGGGACAAGGCTTTTTGAACTCTCCTGTCTTTAGGATTTCAACTTTTGTTCTCTACTTATGCCACAGAATGTATATGATGATTGACAGTGCAGCAAAAATGCCCATGCAGCACAAAGAACAATCCAGTCAGAGTCATTAGAATATCACCTCATCCAATAAATACCAACTTTTGATAAATTTTATGTAAAGCAGAAAATAGTCCGTTTTCCAAGAACACCATAGGGGAGCAGCGACTTCCAAAGCTGCTCTTATGCAAAGAGAGACTAACTTTCATTGTGTTTACAGCCCACAAGTGAGATGATCTAGAATTATTATATTGGAGGATATGTATTTAAAATCTTCGTGAAATGGCTTAGTTCCGCAGGTGTGTAAGTGCAGGTGCGTATCATTTTCAGATCGTTTATAGAAATGGTTGGAATATATCGCATTCTTTTTATGCCGTACATGGCTAACAGCTTAACTGTGTCTCCAAAGCGCAGCCAAAATCGTATTTTTTTTATTCTGCCACATTTTTAAATATATAGCTGACTCTATCCTTCAGTTTCTGAGAACTTAGTACACAAAGCTTGGTCACCTATGGCATTAAGCTATCCAATTGTTCTCTTGTAAAAAGCTATTAACTAGTCTTTAATTCAATTTAATGAGTTTGAATGTCTTTGATTGTTTTTTCGTATTGTATCAGCTATTTTAAAAGTTCTCTATGCTCGTTACTGCATTTATTTTGTGTATAGTAGGGCTATTATTTTTATGATACAAGCGTATGAAAGTGCTATAATTTTCATTGAATGTGACAAAACTTTGGTTCCTAGTAAAAATCTACAATAAAGCGTTGACGAAAGTTATTTTCGTCTATGCTGTAAGTACTATTCACGACAGCCATAAAACGCTGGTGAACTACCGTATTTGCAGTTCAGTTTTCTTTGCTGTTTACTTGGAAAAATAACCTTGTGGCATTTTCCCCCCTGTTTTTTTGGGCAATTCTCCTCTTTGGACAGTTTCTCCTCTGCGGACTGTTTATCCTCCGGACTTAGCCGAAGGACTTAGCGCGCATGTCGTTCGGGCAACGACATGTGCGCCAACGACGGCCAAAATGCCTACGACTACAAAATGCAGCGACTACTGCCAGCGACTTCTGCCACGACTTCTGCCACACCTTTCGCCGCACCTTTCGCCGCACCTTTCGCCGCACCTTTCCCTCACCAGGTCCTGCCCCGCTTTTATAGCCAGTAAAGTGAGGAAGGATACCAAAAATGCGGTCATCCTGACCAAGGCAAAAAGGCTGTGATCCTGTATTCTGCGGCCGACGCCAGAAAACAGTTCCTGGCGCTCCAATTAAAAACTGCCACCCTATCTATCACCCATCCCATTATTTCCTCCCCTCCAAGGCTACCAATCGCCAACCTCCTGACCTTACCCATTCCACCTTCGTCCTTGTCGACAGACCCCCTCCTCAGCGGACTCGTGTCTAAGCTCGCCCTCTATTGCTTCCGAGACGCCGACCGGGTAACACCGTTGTGTGAGCCTGCTGACTAAGTCACTTTTGTACTTAAGAGAGAAGTTCAACCTCTCGTACTTGTTAAACTTAAACTATTTTCCGACTGGTAACTTTCATTACGGTCGCCTGGCACTCGACCTATGGGTAAATTATTGTAATTGGTTTGGTTCTATTTTGTGATTTGTAAAATATATTGATAAGTTAAGTTTATGATTGATAATACTTGTGTTTCGTTCGTTTTCCTCATTTTTCTCACCCGAGCTTGGAAAGAGTTTGTGTTTTCAAGAGTGTTATCGGCGAGAAAATCTGCTCCTTCTCCCGATAGCGCTACAAACTGGTAGCAGAGCGTGGTTTTTCTTTTCCTGTCTTTCCAACGCAGTTGGTGAGTGTTTTATGAGGATCTTGATCGTCATTATTTCTGGTATTTCATTTTCTTCCTTCACGGAAGTTTTGTCTCTGCCGCTAACGGCAATCTAAATAGGCAAGGGTTTTCTTTTTCGTAATTTATTTCGTGTTCCTGGTTTCCAGTTCGAGGCCCTATAATAGGTCATTGTAAATTCCTGTCGGAGTTTAGTGTGTGAATTCTTGTGTGACGAAGTTTTTTCGTCTTATCTTCCGGCAATTTGAGTGGAGTTTCGTCAGTATGCCTGGTGATTCAGTCGATCAGTACGCAAGGGCTTACTTGACCACGGCCGAGGACAGGCGTGCTAGATCTAATGGGGGATCTGGGCTTACACTTGAAACTTCTGGTGTTCCGGCGGAATCCACACCCAACGTGGTTCCCCGAGGCCAGGTGAACGAGCAGAATCCAACCCATGTCGCACCGCCAGTCCCAATGCAACCTGTTCTGCCGCTGTCTGAAGGTCTGGTCATAGTGAAGCAGCTGATCGCTGATTTTCCACCATTCGAGGTTTCCAATACAGAAACTTGGTATAATTTCATGTTGAAACTGACAGAAATTGACTCTCTTTCGCTAGTTCCTTTGTCTACGTTGTTGTATTTAGTCATTACCATGCTGCCAGCTAGTTCTCATCAGTTTTGGCTCTCTATGTTAAATCAGAATCTTTCGTGGGCCGAAATTACCAAACGAATTTGGGGAAGAATTGTAAGTGATCGAGAGTTTGACCGTCTTGTTACCACTAAAGTAAAGAGATTTCAGTTCCCCCGTGAAACTCCTAATGATTTTGTATGTTCTGTTCGTAACGCGATTCAAGTGTTGGCGTTAGAGTTCACCGAGTGCCAAACCGTTCGGTTAATTATTCAAGGGTTAAATCCTCTCACGAAATCCGCTATAATGTTTGCTCGCCAGCCCACGACCTTTGAGGAGTTAGACTCTGTCATAACCCAGGCGTCAAAGCAATTGATGGATTGTGCCGAGTACGCCAATACATTTCATAGTATTTCTCCTAATGCCTCCCCAGTTGCCGCAAGGCAAATAATTTGTTCGTATTGTCGTAAAATTGGGCATCATGCAAGGGAATGTCGGAAGAAAGCCCGTGAAACACGCCAACCAGCCGTGAGTTTCATGAGCGTACGTCAAAATTGTAACAGTAATTTGCCCCTTCTTCCGATAAAACTTCAGTCTGTTTCTTGCAATGCCCTCATTGATACTGGTTGTTCCGTTTCTATTTGCGACGAAAAGTTGTTTAAAACTCTTAAAATTCGCGGTGGCAAATCTCAAAAGTCTTCCGATTCTATCGAGCTATTAACAGTTTCTGGTCAACCGTTTCAATTAAGGATGTCGATCCAACTTAAGGTTCAAATCGACAAATTTTCCTGGCAGCATACATTTTATGTAGCCAATATTCCATTTCCAATTCTTCTAGGCCTTGATTTTATTCGGAAATCCAATATGATTGTTCATCCGAAAGCTGTCTCTTTTGAAACGTCTCCCGCTACTAAGTTAAATTTTATCGCTTATTCAGTTGACAATTGCGCATCGAGTGCGTATCCCGAAGTGCCAAGCAGCAGTCGGTCGACAGAGTCTTGCAGCAATCCTTTTCTCATTGAAAATGAATCGAAATCTTCGGATAATTTGATAAGTGAGTTAAAATATTTGTTGTCGCAATATCCCGATGTCATGACCCACGATTTGGGGACCACATCGCTTATGACTTACGAAATAGAATTAACTGACTGTAACCCGATTCGGAGTCATCCGTTCTCTTTATCTCCCGTTAAGGCACAGATCATGAAAAAACATGTGCAGTCGCTGCTCGACAAGGGAATTATTGAGAATTCTAACTCAAATTGGTCTTCTCCAGCCTTTTTAATTCCCAAGAAGGATGGTACGGAGAGGTTAGTTGTGGATTATCGTAAGCTTAATAAGCAGGTTCAAATAGACGGTTATCCCACTCCGTCGGTCGAACATGCATTTCAATATTTAGCTGACGCAAAATACTTTACCATACTTGATCTTAATTCTGCTTTTCACCAAATTCCTTTGTCTGAAAATTCGAAGAAATATACTGCTTTTGTCACACCGTTCGGGATATATCAATATACTCGTTTGCCATTCGGGTTTGCCAATTCTCCCCAAGTATTCACTCGCTTAATTAACGAGGTACTGGGAGATCTAAAGTATTCTTGTGTGTATCCTTATATCGATGATTTGTGTATCTATTCAAAAAATTCCAGGGATCATATTAATCACGTCGATGCTGTCCTTAAAAGACTTCGTTTGGCTGGACTTACTGTATGTGAGGAGAAGGTTAAACTTGGCACTACGTCTCTCACCTTCCTGGGCCACTTGATATCCCATGGAAAACTTCAAGTTGATCCTGATAGAGTTAAGCCAATCGAAAATTTCCCTGCTCCAAAGAGTTTGAAGGAGGTAGCGAGATTTCTGGGGTTATGTGGTTTCTATTCCAAGTTCATTCCAAGGTATTCTGAAATTTCTATTCCTTTAAATCGCCTTAAACGTAAGAACGTTCCCTTTCACTGGTCAACGGCAGAGAATGAAGCTTTTATTCAGTTAAAGCAAGCTTTGATTAAGCCCCCGGTGCTGTCTTTCCCTCGTTTCGAGGATGAATTTCACTTATTTGTTGATGCTAGTAGCCTCGCATTAGCTGCAGTGTTAAACCATAAAGTAAACGGTGATTTCATACCTGTGGCATTCGCTAGTAAAGCATTATTGGACCATGAAAGAAAGTTTTCGACTTACG
This sequence comes from Pyrrhosoma nymphula, assembly GCA_963573305.1. Classification (NCBI taxonomy): domain Eukaryota; kingdom Metazoa; phylum Arthropoda; class Insecta; order Odonata; family Coenagrionidae; genus Pyrrhosoma; species Pyrrhosoma nymphula. Next base: position 29,959,281 of record OY754331.1, on the reverse strand, counting down.
AGTTGGAATGTATGGCTATATGCTGGGGTGTCGAGAAATTCAATGTGTACCTTCAAGTAAAACCTTTTCATTTGTATACTGATAATGGAGCATTGTCTTGGTTATTTTCACATCCCAAACAGCTGGGAAAGTTGGGTAGAATGGTTCTTAAACTCTCTTCTTATAAGTTCACCATCCATCATGTACGGGGAACTGCCAATAATGTAGCTGATTGCCTTTCTCGTGTCGTTCCTGTGTCTAGTGATAATGTTGCTAGTGATATTGATTCATCTAAAGTTGGTGATGATCTATTTCCACCAATGGCTTGTGTATTGAATAATGTTCCTTTATCATTTGTTAATATTAGAGACCATCAAAGGTCAGATCCTACTTTGAGGGATGTTCTCCAGAAATTGCAGAAAGATCCCTTGTCTTGTGCAAATTATTTTGTTAAGAACCAGCTGCTATGTTTTGGCAATTCAAAAACTCTTAGAGGGAAGGTTGTTTTACCTGTCGTGCTTCGACCAATGATATTCCAATATTTTCATTGCTCTAGTTTTGGCGCTCACCTGGGAATGTCCAAAACTTATGAGAAAATTAGCAGGGAATATTGGTGGAAGGATATGAAAAGGGAAATTTTTGACATGGTCAGAAATTGCCACTTATGTCAGACATGTAAACCTAGAAATTGTTCTTCGCCTGGCATGTTATCTTCTAACATCCCTTCTGATGTCTGGGAAAGAATTTATATCGATTTTGTCGGCCCATTTCCATCCACAAAGGGTAGTAATCAGTATATTTTAACACTGATTGATGGGTTCTCTAAATTTTGTATAATGGAGCCTGTACGAAAGGCTACAGCTGGTGCTGTTGTGTCTGTCCTCACTCAAAGAGTTTTCTCCAAGTTTGGTTTTCCAAAATATCTGGTCTCTGATAATGCTTCAGTTTTTAAGTCACACCTGCTTAGGGAGATGTGTTTACAACTTGGTATAAAACAAGTTTTCACATCTCCATATTACCCTTGTGCTAACCAAGTCGAAAGACTTCATCGAAATTTAAAATCTGCCTTGACAATTTTATGTAACAATGTTCACTCTACATGGGACCTTTTCCTCTATGGTCTAAACTTCGCTTTCAATACTGCTATACAGGGTAGCACTGGCCAATCTCCTGCCAAAATAATGTTTGGTAGACAACTGCCACATCCTCTTACAAATCAGTGGTCAATTCCTATTGAGCTGTTCGAGGATAAAATTAAGGATGATCAGAGGAAAGCCTACTTGCAACAAGTGGTCACCAATCTCAAAAAGGCAAGGGCAAAACATGGGGAGGCTTTTAACAAACTCCACTCTCCAGTAAATTTTGCCCCTGGAGATTTAGTTCTTTGTAAAAATCATCCTATTAGCTCAAAGGCAGACAAGAGAACAGCCAAGCTAATGCCTCCTTGGGAAGGTCCTTTCATTATTAAAAAATTTGTCTCTCCTGTAACAGTTGTTCTTGAGCTATCACATGATAAAGAAAAAATATGCCATGTCTCTCAGTTAAAAATTTATCATCGTGACTCTGTGAATTATCATTAGCTCAATATGGTGTGACTATTGCATTTTTCAAATTAACTCAATGAAATACTATGATTCTATTTAATCACACTGTTATTTTCTGCCTTTTAGTTGATCAATATGTACTATTCTATTAATATATTATTATACAAATACTTAATAATGTGAACACAGTGATCACCATAATTAATGTTGTCTTCCTCTCAAAGTGTGCAAATTGTGAAATCAGTTGGAGGACGAATGGTCTGATTGGAATGGGATGTGGGGAGAACAGCCAGGAACATTCCCGAGGTGACTCGCTTCCAGATAAGTTGCGGAGGGTCAATGGCTGTTAAGATTCATGTGTGTGACATCGACAGTGATTATATCATTGTCCTCCCAGGGTGATTAGTGCTTTCTTTATGGTGATTAACTGTGTAATTGCAAACATTATCATTTTCTGTCTCTACCTGGCTATCTAATTTCTGTAGTCAGGTTATGTATGTTGAATATTGGGTTGTTAGGTCATGTATCTGGCGTAGGGGGTGCGATCCCATCGCCCGGCAATTATAATGATTGTCGCAAACAGCACCCAGCTCTTGTATCATGCTTAGCTGGTCTGGGGTTCCAACCCCCAACAAATTTTGAATTGAATAATCCATGACGGTGGCCACTAAATTATTTTTCTATTTATTAGCTTTTTCTAACACGTTTGACTTAACCTGGCCCGAGAACTGATTGAATCTCTCATCTTACCCAAATTAATTTTCCATTTTTTGCTGTTTTTTTCATGGAAAACAATTTCTTACATATGGGTAGTGACATTGGAGAGATATCAATCTAATTTGTCATTAAAATGACTCCAATCTTATCCTGAGTCATTTCTATCAACCCAAATTCCTTCATTGAGTTATCAATGCTTAACAGTACAACCCAATTGGTTGTGCGAAAAAATTTAATTAGTTTTAAGGTCCATGAAATTGATTGACCTCTCATCCTGAGTCGTTCTATCAACCCAACTTCTTCAATGACTGTGTTTATGCTTAACAGTGCAACCCAAGTGGTTGCATAAAACCATGTAATTAGTTTTTAAGGTTCATGAATATGGGGGATCCACTCACAAATTTGATATAATCATTAATATTGTTAATACTAGGGTGAACTTGGAATACAGAATTATTGTTATACTTGAATTATCATTAATATTGTTAATACTAGGGTGAACTTGGAATACAGAATTATTGTTATACTTGAATTATCATTAATATTGTTAATACTAGGGTGAACTTGAAATACTAAAAGATATTGTTATACTTAAATGATCATTGATATTATTAATACTAGGGTGAACTTTGAATATAAAATAATATTGGTATATATGTATGATTATTATAATTTTCTAAAGTATATTTAACTGATGTCACACAATTGCGTACTATTACTTTCAATGAATAAAAGTCTACTTTCATTGAACAATTGTATAATCCTGCCTTCAAGAATATTTGCTTTGTCTTATGCAATATTCTCTTTCTAGTTAATTCATTACACCTGACGAGTCAGATGTTTCGTCTACTGGGTGTTGGTTTTTTTTGTTACTTAGATTTATTTCTCATATGTTGGATGTTGCCAGCTGGACATCCAAATTATTTATGATAATTGATATCAAAGATGCTATCATATCATTCTACTGGTCCATGTTTGTGACAGTCAGAATATACTTTCATCATTTGTTTGAAGGCTGTTGAATACTTAAAATCTATTGTTTAATGTGTTTATCTGCAATCTTCACCTGTCGCCTGGAATCACAGCTGTGGTATACTGCTCTCATGTTTCCTGCACTTGGCAACTTTCGAGGAGTGTCTCTCCCTCTATGGTTGGCTATGGCTGTGTGAACCAGTGTCATACTGAAAGATTGTATGAATCTGAAATGTTACTAAACTGGGTTATTAACTTCAAGATGTTTATTAGTGATTATCCTTCTACACTGAATTATCAGCTGTTCCACCTTTGTGGTCCAGAAAGGAGAGGAGGTTCTTGTCTGTGGGTGTGTGTGCTCAGTATCTTGGCAATATTGTTCAGTAAATTGCCTCGTAAGCCATAAACTGGCATTTGTGAATTCAGTGAAAGTGTCCCTCTAGCAAGAAAAAAGGTGTCATTGATTCAATCATCATTCCTCATCCGGGAGTCAATTCTGTGCCTGATTTCCCCCAGTGGATGTGGCATTTTCCCCCCTGTTTTTTTGGGCAATTCTCCTCTTTGGACAGTTTCTCCTCTGCGGACTGTTTATCCTCCGGACTTAGCCGAAGGACTTGCCCGAACGACATGCGCGCTAACGACATGTGCGCCAACGACGGCCAAAATGCCTACGACTACAAAATGCAGCGACTACTGCCAGCGACTTCTGCCACGACTTCTGCCACACCTTTCGCCGCACCTTTCGCCGCACCTTTCGCCGCACCTTTCCCTCACCAGGTCCTGCCCCGCTTTTATAGCCAGTAAAGTGAGGAAGGATACCAAAAATGCGGTCATCCTGACCAAGGCAAAAAGGCTGTGATCCTGTATTCTGCGGCCGACGCCAGAAAACAGTTCCTGGCGCTCCAATTAAAAACTGCCACCCTATCTATCACCCATCCCATTATTTCCTCCCCTCCAAGGCTACCAATCGCCAACCTCCTGACCTTACCCATTCCACCTTCGTCCTTGTCGACAGACCCCCTCCTCAGCGGACTCGTGTCTAAGCTCGCCCTCTATTGCTTCCGAGACGCCGACCGGGTAACACCGTTGTGTGAGCCTGCTGACTAAGTCACTTTTGTACTTAAGAGAGAAGTTCAACCTCTCGTACTTGTTAAACTTAAACTATTTTCCGACTGGTAACTTTCATTACGGTCGCCTGGCACTCGACCTATGGGTAAATTATTGTAATTGGTTTGGTTCTATTTTGTGATTTGTAAAATATATTGATAAGTTAAGTTTATGATTGATAATACTTGTGTTTCGTTCGTTTTCCTCATTTTTCTCACCCGAGCTTGGAAAGAGTTTGTGTTTTCAAGAGTGTTATCGGCGAGAAAATCTGCTCCTTCTCCCGATAGCGCTACAACCTACACATGCATAGTTAGGCCATTCATGAATGCGGAATGCACATTCCAAGTGGTGATTGATTGAATATATATTGGAACTTTATGCACCGAAATCCACCGTGAGTTTCTCCTTTTGTGACAGACAATGCTAGGACTCGCACTCAGCTGTTCGCGAGATGGCAACTCTTATTCAGTCCCCTTCCAAAATTCCCACTCCACTCCCACACCCTGCCCGTACATCCACTCCCATACACCCTCCCACATGAATGCGAAAGATGCGATTAGTGGCTGCAGAGCTGGAATTCCACGGGCCCTCCGCGTCCATACATCTTCCTATTTCCTTCCCAGAGAGGCCACACATCCGCGCCGACACCAGAAATTTCACTCCCCTGGCATCGTCCGCGGTGGAAATTTGGCACCGAGGATTGCGCTCTCCGACAGCGGTGAGAGACGCCGCAGCGCTGGGAAGAATTTACACCGTATCCGGCTTGCCGAAATCGCTATCCTCTCCTACTCCCTTTTTAATGCAAGTACCGTAAAATGAATTAAATGTCATTTCTTCCTTGGCCAAAAGGCTTCCTATGATAAACGTGTTCTCTAATTGATAAGAACAACAGTATCACACCTCTCCACGGCATCGTGGTGAAAATAAATCACATAGTATTCCATTTTGGTCAATTATTCCCAATCGTTTTCAACGTCTATGCCTTATTATGAAGGTAGTGTTAGACGTTGAAATACCTCGGGAATAAATAACCTAATTGGAGTGATGCCAAGTGATTTCTTTTCCCAATGCAAACGTAGCAGTGTTCCGCAAAGTGTCACCTGACTCCGTCAGTTCTCTCCACGGTATTATATTCTCAAATTGAACATGAAATCAATCACCTGATGGGAAATGCGAAAATGAATGAAAAATGGGAAAATTGTATTTTTCTATCTAATAGACATGAATTTTTCACGAAAAACCGTGTAAAATGAGCGAAAATCTTTAGGGGGAATAAAAAAAATGTTGGCATCTAACGATCTAATGACTTCGGTTATTAGCAAGTAATTGCAATGATATGGTTACATAGTGGAAATACCGCTGAATTCGGCTCCTATGATTGGAAAACGAGTGATTATTAAATTTATAATTGTCGGATAATATGCATTTTTTGATGCTAAACCTTTTTATTTATTGTTTTGCAAATTTTTTATTATTGTCAAAAATTTAATTTCTCACACCCTTGGGTATATCAGCCACCGTTAAATACAATCTGACCTGAAGGGTTCGGTAGGTTGAAAACACAGCGAGATGCATTGTGACCTACTGGGTCGGGATGTGATTTCCATGATTCCATGTATTATTGATTGGCATTAACGTCTCTTAGCTATTGATTCTACTTGGTGAAAATTTCAAGTGGACATCCTCTTATTTGTCCAAGATAGAGTCAGTATCTAACTGTTGTCTTTCCCTTTTTCAAAGTCCCTACTTTAAGTTCCTTGTACTTCTAGTTTTATCCACTTTTTAGTTTTCTATCCCTTCACTGGGCAACGAGCTCATATGTCCTTCATCTTTTTGGAAGCTTTTCTAATTGATAGCCCTTACGAATCGCTGGTTCCTTGATTATTTATTTATTATTATTTATTACACTGATACTGCAATTAGACATTGTCTAGTGGCAATATATCATTAGTTTCGGTTGAAACAAACTTAATAATAAGGTTTAAAAAATACATATACCTACATACAACATCAAACACTCTTCTTGTTTTTTATAAGTAACAATTTTTTAAAAATAATTACATTTCTTGGTAAAGGTTTTGTGAGTTCTGGTAATTCATTCCATTTCAGGGACCCCACGATTTAAGGAGGAGTATTTGGCAGCATTCGTTCTTTGTCTCCTTAATTTTAGTTTCAGCGGGTGGTCATTTTTTCCCAAAATATGTGGTGGTTTCAGCCTCTTCTCCAATTCCAACCAGGCTGGATGTTTTGAGTAGCATTTAAACATTCCCAATAACCTATTTACTTTCCTTCTATCTTGTAGTGGACTCCACCCCAATTCTTCTAACATGCTGCTAACACTATCGGTAATTTTTTGTCTCCCGAAAACGTACCTTGCTGCTTTCCTTTGGACCTTTTCAAGCTCTTTGCCTTTCCTTTATCATGGGGATCCCAGACATTTGTGGCATACTTTTCATTGGCCTAACGGTAGTGAAATATGCCAGCTCTTTTACCTTTTTCGGGCATTTTTTTATGTTCCTCATCACGTAGTGGAGGTTTTTAAACGCTCTCCCAGCTATATTTTCTATGTGGGGCCCCCATCCCAGATCCTTTGATAACATGACGCCCAGGTACTTACAACTATCTGACTTGGCTATTACGTCTCCATTTAAATTATAGTCAATTTTATCACTTACCCTTTTATTTGAAAATTGAAAATGCACACTTTTATTTCTGTTTATTTTTATTTTGTTATAACTTGACCAACGTTGAATTTGGTCAAGGTCTTTTTGGAGCGTGTACTCATCATTTCTATTTTTTATTTGACGATAGACTATGCAGTCATCAGCAAATAATCTTATGCTATCCTCTGTACTAAATAAATTGATAAGGACCACACGGGTGTCAGTTTTGCAAGCTATAAAAAGTGCTCTGTTTCTCAGTACAGGATTAAAAAAATACCAATATATCTTTTTTAAATCAATCTGTCCTTACTAAGAATTATTGCATCGCTCACATACCGTATCAAAAAAGAAATAATTGAGCATGTTCCATCTGTCCCAATAATTGGTTGCGCTAACACCTAAGTAGAGCCTTCCCATAACTGGCCAGTGGCACTGCCAAGGCGGCAGCAGGCAATAAGTTTCATTTCAAATTGGAGCTGGAGGATATAAATAAATTAACGATGTCTGGACCAGACTCGTAACCTGAAGGGTAGGAAATGGCTCGTTCCCCATTCGAAATCTGGATATTGGTCAGGCAACTATGGAAATCAAGCTCAGAGGAAGTCCAAATCACTGAAATCCTTTAAAATAATTTCCAAAAGTTAGGAACTTAATTTTGCTTTTGAAATTATAGAACTTCTGAGAGTAGTTAGTTATTTAAATCGATAATTTAACGGTTGCTATTTTTGGGTGATATTTAAAGGCTAAAAGATAAAAAGTATGCCTGTGACAATTGCTCAAGGGGAAGTTCAATTATATTCTATTGTTCTGTTAATTCTGGAACCGTGAGGAAACTTCAATCCTATGATTTTCTAAGACGTTATATTCAATTATAAACAATTAACTAAGTTATTTAATTGAACATTTCGATGTATCTCGATGTTTTAAGTTTTAGTATCAAGGTAATTTGGCCTTGAGGAGGTGGCCATTGAAACATGATCAATATTATGCTAGGGGTAAGCCACATTTTAGGTTAAGGTTATCACTGTATGACTCATGTGTGTCCATTGATACAGAGGCATCCAATCGCATTGTACGTGTGGCCATACAATCAATGTGGGTTACCTAATTCCATATGCCTTTTGAAAATTTGGTATTATTCATATACACTTTGTCTCATATTCTATACGCATTTTACGCGAAATTATTGTTTCCATATGCCTTTTGAAAACTCGGTATTATTCGTATAAATTTTTGTTTCATCTTCTCTACGTATTTAACGCGCATTTGTGCGTTTCATTCTTTTTTGGATAATTCATTGATGATTCGTGAAATTTCTTTTGAAAAAACTAGGACTATATCACCAACGTCGTTGTACTCAATAGTTACCCCTTCAATTTATGGTGTTTAGCCACTATTTCGCAGAATCTTTGACTTAACGATAGATAATACTGTTTAATATTTTTGCTGCTGTCTATCAACTAGTTTATCTATCTATATTTGATTTTTATTGAATTTCCACTCGTTTTATCGTCTCGTTTTAGTCTAGCGTCCTCTCCAGTCTATGTTTTTTCCTCTCCCTTTACTTTAGTCTATGACCGTTTTAAAGGATTTTCCCCACAACCATTCATGATGCCTCGGAGCTCACAAAACCGAATAAGAAACTTTGAACGGGATGTTATAAAAATGTTGGCCTACCCGGAATTCTGCGGAGAGTAGGGAAAAGAAATTTGTGCCTCCCACGTTACTCTCTCTGTCTCTAACACACACAAGTAACCCCTCCTCATTCGCCCATTAGGTGGGCAAACCCGGCGGGACGGGGTCCCATGCTCTTGCTCTAAATAAAAGATAAACTCCGGGATTGAAAAACGTGCGGGATATGAACTAAAAGTTTATTTTAGGTCCGCCGGGCGGACGAAGCGAAGGGATGTATAATGTGTGCGCAGTCTATTGAGAACGGGTTCCAATCCCTCCACCATCCCCTGCTTGAACCATCCTAAAGTCTCGGTCGACTCGTCTTCCTCCTCGGGGTTAGTAATGCAGGTTCCACTGCGGTTCCTCATCGTGGGCAATTTTCCATTTATACATTTTGTGGCCATCCTCGTTGAGGGGGCTTATTTTTTTCGACAACTACGTTTTTTTTTTTGGTGTGTTACGTCCGAGATATTTGGGCGTGGCTATCGCGTGAGCGGTCGGGCAAGCGAAGAAAAGGCCGGAAGAAAATAGGATATATAGACGGGATGAAGTGAGGTGGGGCATATGGCGAGCTGATGAATGGGATCACGGTATGGCATTCAGCATCCCTTAGCCCCTCGTAACCTGTTCCTACCAGCACCTACTCTAACTCCTCCCAATATTCTCTGGAAATTTCTTCTGCTCACTCACCTCACTAAGCACTTCCTCGTTTGTCTTCCTTTCCATCCATCACTTTCTTCCTTTTCATCCAGACCCACATCTCGAAACCCTGCAGCCTATTCTTGTTAGTAGTTGGAAAGTTGTTGGGCAAGCGGAGTAGAGAAATTGAGAGAATAGGCTTTATCGATGGGATAAAGGTAAAATATATAGCCTAGCTGAAGAATATAATGATATAATGAGAATGGGCCCACCGCCTGTAACGGTCTCGAAGAGTCCTACTTTATTTCATGAAAACCATCCGTTAATAGTAACAAGTAGGTAACCTCTCTTGTTAATTATATTCGCATGTGCAAGAAGAGGGTATTCTCAGGGTTATTCATGAATAAATGTTCAACCGTCTGGATGTGGCAGGGGAGCTGGGATTGAGTGGTTTAGCTCATAAATAATATTTCGAGAACTTAAGCACTGTTGCAATCTCAGAGTATTTTTGACGGATTTGAATTGGTTCTGCGTTTATCTTTATCCCCGACTTTCAAGCTGTAGCCTAATAATAGTAAAATAATAAATGAACGATCGATTGAAAATTATTGGTTACTCAATTTATTATCGGGTACATGTTACCATTTTCCATGAAAACATAAAGCAGTGACGTCTTCCTATAGATGTTGTATTGATAAAACATCTGAGTTACTGAAAAGTTTTCATTCTTCTTTTTTGTTGACTTTTAGAGAGGAGAATATTGGGTAAGCGGGGAAGGACGACAAAAAGAAGAGACTTTTTTCATGAGATGAGGAGAGGTTGGAAATTTTCTTAGCTGAAAAAACAGTTTTTAGAAGCTGTTGCCCTTTTTTTAAAGAAACAGATGGCAGTGCCTATTTATCCATCATAACCTACCTAAACTGGTGGATTACCTCTAATTTTAATGCAAAAATCAATTCTATTTTCAAGATGGTGGCGGATATCAGCTAATATTTTATCCTTTAAATATATTTTTATTTTGCAGAAGAAATATTTTTCAATTTCAGGGTTAGGAAAAACATTTACATTAAACAAAAAATTGAACAAATTTATGCTTGACTCTAAACCCTATATCTGTATCTCTTCCTTCTACCCCCCGACATTGAGCCTCATCTCACTCCACATTTACGTGTCTCCCGTGTCCCCCAAGGCTGGTGACTTGCACCTCCCCTCTTCCATCCCAAACATACTCCCTCCTCCTACTCTTCCCCTCTTTTATTTCTCCCGCCCCTTACATACAGCTTCCTCACGGCCGTGTCCCCCACCCAACTCCCTCTTCCCTCTGCTCTTCTCTCACGGCTCCAGAGTCGCCGATATGCTATATTTAGCCCTGTCCCTCTCTCTCTCTCTCCATCTCTCTACTCCCCTCTACACGCCACTGACCCATTTCTGGCGGCCATGGAAAGGGGGTTCTGAATGCAGTCCGTGTGGGAAGTAACGATAGCAACGTCGGGTTTTTTGTTTTTCCTCTCCCCCCCTCAGTCGAGAGAATGAATCGCTTTTTCCGTCTTCGTGAAAAGACGCGGGGAAGGGTTAAGCAATGCGGAGAGAGTTCCCTCTTCCCTCCCCGGTCCCGTTTCATATCCCCTTCACAATTTTCCCCTTTTTCTCCACCCTCATACTCCGGATATATACCTTCCACCGCCCTGCCTCCAAACCCTGCTTTTCCCCTTTAATAACACATTCGGACCCACATACACACTCACTAGCTCACACGCCGAATAGTTTCCAGCCTCCATCCCCCCCGTCCCTTCAACCCACATGTCGTCTCACCCCCCCCCCCCCCCTTCGATATCATCCCCCAACTGGTTGCGCTATCGGATTTCAGCGCCGCAGAGTAATATTAAGGGTATAAATAACCAAACGGGATAAGCGCTTCTTCGGTGTCTTCATTATGACTTCATTGCGTGAAGTAAGTACTACTACAGACGGAATGTGCTGTATCGCCAAGAATTTTAAAAAGAAAAGTAAAAAAAAAATAAATGAAAGATGATGTCTGAATCCTTTCGGCCAAAGGGTTATGTGGTGCTAATTCTAGGAGTGCTCGGCAGTATTTGCGCAAAATGTGTTTTCTGCGTTATTTTTGTGAAGTTATCTGGGAGAGGGGTTCGATGTGGGGAGTACTCGTGAGGAGGAATGGAAAGGTGATGGAAAAAATGTGTCGTTGCGTCCATGCATTGGGACGTGGATTATAAATGAAAAGTAGTGGCTTTTTAGTTGCGGTTGTGTTGCCGCTGAATTTCAGTTCCACTATCTGAAATGACTCGATTAAGGTAAGTATAATTTTCTCAAATGTAGTGGCAACTCCTAATAAATTCTCAGAATGTTAATTCCTTGAGAGAATATTAATGCTATTTCACAATTACTTTTAACGTATACCCAAAATATAAATATATATTGCAAAGTGGACAATTATAAAGGAGGAAAAATAACAAATTAAGTATAGGTAAATCAGTTAAAGCTGCCCAAAATACTGTACATATGTTCATTTTCTCTTAATTTAGATAGAGCAATGACAGAGTTTTTGAAAATGTAGTAATTACTTGTTCGAAGAATGTGTTTCAACCCTCGTACAAATTAAGATCATTGCAAAAATGTTTGCGAGTCACGAATTCTGTTTAAGGGAGCATTTATACAGGATAGCTGTTGTTACAATCATTAAATAAAATGTTCTCGTATGCCTAATGCTAGTTAGAACGAGCACATTCCGTCGACTTGTCGAGTAGCCACTTTTTCCTTAGTTGATAGTATCATATATAATTTAAAAAAATCCATTCAGTACCCTCGTGTTCTACTACAGGTATTTATTTCTTTAATTAGTGTCAACTTGGAAACTTAGTGCGCTGATGGGTTCCTTCTGGGTTTATGTTGTTACTCTGGACGGGCTAATGTTGATTTTTAGATTTTAAAAATTGGTTTTTGAAGAAAATATGTTGACACATGAAATCGCTTCCCGAACTTTACCTTTTATGAGAAGTGATGATTATTTATCGTATCTGATAGATTTTATTTGTCTTAAAAATAGTGGAGACGTAGAGCCTGAGTTGTCTATGGTAATTTGGGAATGAACTCGAGGTAGCGATCTAAAAATTTTTACAGACGTGTTTGAAGTAAGCAATCAAAGGGAAGAAAATGGAAATCCAGAGATGTGAATTAGTTTTTTTCCTCTATAAACGGGGAACACCTATTTTTCATTTTCATCGGAAGCGATCTTATGGTATACCTCCGTGGAGAATCTAATGACCTCTTTTAGGATACATGCTGTGTTGTAATAAATAAGACCGTATTTTCTAAAGGATTCCTTTTTTCTTGGTTTCTTAAAGAGAGAGGGGAAATTTAAGCTTAAAATCTTACTGTCAATGTATTTATGAAAAGTTATTTACACTCACAAGACTGTTGGTGAAACAAATTAAGTGCCCTCATATAAATGTTGGTTTTTAGTTCATGAATCGAGGTGATGCTGCTCATGGAATAAAAGAGTTGCAGGGAAGTTTTTGGGGATAGTCACGTCGAGTCTGGGTGGTGCATATTAAATACCTTGGTTAACTACGTGCTCAATGAGCATTCATCGGAATCTTGAGCTTCATGGGAATCAACAAACCAGGTGGAACTAAGGAAGGAATTGTGAATTTTGCAAAACACAGGAATCAACACGCAGTGACCTCTACCGTCACCTGTGCGGCTACTTTGTGATTAAAAAATTATAGCCTGAAGTCTTTGGTATCATCAAAACATATGAAAAGTTGCTGTGCACAAAAGTATACTCCTTCCCACTTTATTGTTTGGCAGTGATACTTGGTCATGCCAGAGTAAGCATAAGATTAGGCTGAATGCAGTGAATATAGGGTCATGAAAGAGTGCACAGTGGATGCTCCAGTAATGGACATGGATTAAATGAGTGGCCTTCTTTGGTTCAGTCAGGACGAAAGAACGGCTAAGAGTCAGAGCAGATTAATGATAGAGGAATGAATGTTATTAGATGAAGAAGCTGATAGGGAATGACATAGTTGTACGTAGTGTAAGAGACTCCTTAGTGGGGGAATATTTGAAGTGTAAAAAACAGGATTGCTAGCATGAGTGTAACTGAAGCAGAAGAGGTAAGCAAGGAAATGACAGTTTAGAAGGAATTATTGAAACGGAGCCAATTTTAGAGTCCTAACACTGGGAATGATGCTCTTATGGAGACTACCTACCCCGAAACAAAACGACGTTAATTACTAATCAAAACAGGCGACGTATTTATATCAAAACTTGACAGTAAAGTTGCACTTTAGTGTAAATATGCAATAGATAAACTCAACCAAAGTTTCTTATTAATGAATATTAATGGGTATACGGAAAAGTAATGTTTAATTTCAGTTTGTCACTAATCCGTATGTGACATAGCATGGCGAAATAAACGATAGGCAAGCATACGTGGTAATGTTTGTTGCAAACTTCGTTATATTTCTTGGGAATAGTCTGCCTTTCAATGTGCGTAACCTTGTATCCCTGCGAATAGTTTGTGGAGACTACTACGGTCTTCCTAGAAAAATATTTCACAAGTCGTGTGATATTCATTCATAGGACTCACGTGCACTCACTTCTCATTCAACGCTTTTGGTGACCCGAGTGATATTTTTCCTGTTTATTTGGTTGGATTAGGGCCGCTTTATGAATTTTCTCGAGGAAACATAGATTCCTTTCTTTCTCTGCCCATATTTTTCTCGCGTTCCCTTTCTCCCTCTTGCGAATCTTTACTGTCATTTCCCGCGAGATGTCTTGCCGCACTCTGAAACCGCTGCACCTCTCAGATAAGCACCGCTGACCATTCGAATCCCAACCCACCTCATCCTCTTCCATTTTCCTCCCCTTTCGCTTTATCCGGGCTTATTTTTACCAACACGCACGTGCGTGACACGCATATGGGAACATCCGGAAGACAAATTCGGGCGAAGAGGAGGCTGTGGGATTCGTCGGGAGATCACCCATGGGAAAGTGGTGTTTTCGGTAGCGGCGGAGAACCTGGGTGGGGCCCGGTGTGTCGGGCGCGTTTTTATAAGTTTACTTTGTCTCAATGTGTATCGCTACTTGCAGGACATTGCTTTACTTACATATGGCTTCCGCCTTTTTTTTCAAAAAAATATGAGTGGTGAAAATAAACAATGCATATGGCAATTTTCCAAAATTGCTTAGTTTCGACTAATTATGCGTCTGTATATTGCACTTTTAGAATTCCACGGGAAATTGTGGATCTAATAATTTGGTGCAAATTACTTTTTGTGTATAGTCGTCTATAAAGTCTGTTGGGCAAGAGAATTAATTAATTTCCTATTGTTAGATACAAGAACAGCTACATGTCTTACCTTAATGCAACATCTTAAAACAAAAAGCATTTCTATGTGACAACTTATATTCACAAACGTAACGATACGCCTGATTATTCTACTGCAAATCAATTTTTTTACATTTATAATACCCGATCGGAATCAAGTGATTATAGAGTTTCTCCAGATGCGATGAGGTTTTATCGCGGAATCGACATTCTGCTCGGAGGCAGAACAGAAGACTGGCTATTTTAAGTTCGAATGCAAACTTTGGTCCTGATCGATCTCTCACCGATAACCACGCCTATCGACCCCCTATTACGATAGAAGTCCGAGATTATACATCAAAGTGCCACTTGCAAGCGACTTAAAAGGCTATTTCTATAAAAGTAACTACCATATTGTGAAGTAACTAGCCACCACAGTTGTCGGCCGTCTCTTCTAGTTAATACTCTCACTAAGGTACATATGCTTAATGAGGCCCAGTTATAAATAATGCTCTTTTTAATTACGTTAGGAAAACGTTGGCATTACCACTAGATTCATTATGTTACTGATAGCTCTATGCTTTTAGTGACTAGACTAGGAAATTCCTTATTTCAGGTGCCTGATTCCCACATGTTTGCTTCAATTGAGCAATAACGTGGGCTGAAATTGCGTGTGCTATTTCATGGTAATTTGACAAAATATTTGCACTTCATCGCTAATTAACATGCATATACGTGATGGATGTTTTTTAAACCCTGAGATGAGATGAATAAGATGCTGGATTGATATTTTCCGCTTCACTTGCACCTCATTATAACCAGGTAAACAAACAAATAAAAACATTAGTTAAACAAAGGGCCTTATTCGGAATGAGGGATCTTCATAGGGCCTCATCCTCATGGTACACATTTATGAGCAGTGCATTGCAATGAAACATTTTCCCAACAACACTAATTTTAAAATCATATATTCAACATAAGCATACCATGAAGTGTCTCTCGTAGCAAATATTTTAGTTTTATCTCCACTTTGTGTTTTTTTTTGCAAAATTTGGAGTTTTGGAGTATCAGGTGGGTTTGCACTTTACACTGGGAAGTTACTTCCGCAAGTTTCGCCTGCAAGAGTTTTCAGGGAATATCAGTCTTAACGAAATATTTTCCGAAGTTTGTGCAGAGACAGATTGATTGCTGTTTACATTGGACACAATACGATTCTGCAAGCAACTTTTCAAAACGTTTTGAAGTTTTGCTGGTGACTTTTCGAAACTATTAAAAGTTCTGCAAGCGGATTTGCAGAGCCATATACACGTACACACGTCGTACAGTTTACGTCGAAATTCACTGGCTGTAAGAAATTTGCTCGATACACTTGGCAGTGTAATTGCACTTCACCAATGAAAAAAATCTTTAAACTTTAGTTGGGCATACGAGAAACTTTAGTTTGCAGGATGTACCTTATTACCTTTTTTACTCTCACTTTTTCCTCTTCGGTCCTTCCATGTATCACATCCTTTCATCCTGTCCCCCTCTCAAAATTCTTCACTTTCTTTCTTCTTTATCCTGTTTCTGTCTCCGTCCCCAAAACTTCATCTTTCCCTCCCACATCCTGCTCTCTTTCCCCTCTACTTCCATCACTCCTCCCTTTCCCTCTCAATCCTCCCCCTCCTCCCTGAAATTCTCTTCCTCTCCTTCCCTTCTCACCATCCCCCAACTCCATTCTTCCTTCCCCCTTCACATCCCCGTATCTCTATATCCCTTTGCCCACCTACCCTGAACCACTCCCTCTCTCTCGCATACCCCAAATATTCCCATCCAACTTTTATTCCCCACTCTTTCCCATTGTCCTCGGCGCTATTTCCTCTCGTCCTTAAATTCTCTCTCTCTTTCTCTCTCTGTGTCTATTTCTCCTTTCACATCAACTCCTCCTCTGACCCACCTTTTCACTTTTTCACGCGTCCGTCTATAAAGCACGATTTTTAACATCCATCCCCATCCCTGCATAGGACTGAGAGGTAATACAGTTTTAGTATCGCATCACGTTATGATTTTATTTCGAATTTTAATGTTTTATGCTACGCTTCGTAGAGTAGGAGAGGATTTTACAATTAGAGGTAGAGTAGAGATTTTTACAATTATAAATAAAAATTGATGCAAAATACTTTGTACTTTTGTACAATGTCTTCTTTAGATTGCAGGTCGCATTTTGCCGGCTTACGGCATCATCAGGTTCAAAATTCAGAGTCACTCTATTATGAATACCAATCAATTGATGCCATGTCACAAGAGACTTTGTTCTTAATAAAGCAGAAAAAGGAGCTATGGTTACAGGTGATTTCGCCTTGAAGGACCCTTTTCATCATTATCTCCCTGAACTGGGAAAGCTTTAAGGGCGTTGTTCATTAAAAATACATACATATTCACATACATACCGATCACACCATTCCCTTTTGGGGTAAGCAAAGTTAGAGAATTTAGTTATTGCTGATAGGCCTAGAAAACTTATTCTCTTTTATAATATCCTCCATAATGCCGTATCATTGCATACTTCTTTCGCTAGTATTACATTCATGCAGTGCTTCATACATGCTCTCCTGTTATTAGGGCATAATTTTTCTCCTCTGTAAGAGTCTCTCCACTACATCCACTCATGACTTTTTCGGTCAACCCCTTCATCTCATGCCAATTACCCCTCCATCATAAATTGTTTCTTTTTTTGATTCTTATCCATTCTATCAAGTGATCCAAATCAACGACGTTTCATATATGTTCAGCACTGGAGGTTCCAATCCACATTCTATCATACCCAGTCATTTATAACCCTATTCCTCCCGATTTTACCATAGACACTCCTCATGTGCCCCATTCCCACAGCATTCCGCCTCCATCTATCCATATCCTGTCATTCCTAGAATTTGTACTCCTCTTAATCTCCTCCAAACACACATATTGAAAAAAACCGATACAGAATGCCAACAGCCTCAAGACTGCGTAAGATAGCCATATAATTTAAATAAGTACGAACGCATAGCGAAGGAAGACCGAGTACGTGAAGGTGAAGGTTTTAGTGGCTTTGAGGCCTATTCCTTGGAGGTCATACGAAGAACTTTCTCTTTTACTGGTGGCATTTGTTATGGAGTGGTGAGCGATACTCGTAACACTTAAATGCATGCAACTTGAAAACTTCAATATTTTTTTATTCAAAAGTAGAGTCATCAAAGCATACAATTTTTAAAAACCAGGATGCTCACATAAAATAAATCTGCAACATTAAAAGATGAATGTAAGCAGTTTCATTTAAATACGTAAAAATCATTTTGAGCCTTTTTTAATTAATTTATTCAATCATCCAAGCATTGAAGAGAACTGCTCACACGAAGATGATATCATATGAATAAATAAAGTTAAAATATTTACTTATGTGGACGACATATTCTCATGAAATGAAGAGCGATCTGAATTGATAGCGCTTTTAAACATGAAAGTTGAGCCCCGTATATTTTTTAAACAAACAAGTTTAATCGTTAAAGCATAACAATAAAACTTCATTTACGGATAATCATCGAGTAAGTAAACGAAATATAGTGAGAAACGTAACTCTTTCCGTTTTCAGGCATAAAACATTTTGTAAACTAATAAGTCAAACCATCAAAGCTTGACAGTGAAACTTTTTAACTGCGACCATACCATTTAAATGAAAACAAATTTTAAGTCTCATTGCTCACATTACGTCTCGTGAAAAGAGAGACACCGAAATGAAAGGAGAATCACACGAACGTGTCGAAGCACTGACGGTCCTCACTGGAATTCCGTAATCGTATAACACCCGATCCATGTGACGGCAATGTAAACACTGCCATTCCACGAAGAAAATATATGTATGTATCTCTCTCTATGTAAATCTCTTTTCACCGTGGTTTTTATGAAGCTCATCATCTTCAGGTGAAAATGCGTAAAATATGAGTCCATATATATGTGTACACACGTTTACAAGTGGAGGGAAGGAAAGGTTGAGAGGGACTCAAAACGATTGAAAAACTTTGCATTTTCGTTTTTCTTGTTCAGAATATACTGATGAGGGTTGAGGTAACGCTGCGGTTGCATAAAGAATAAATATATTTTAAATAAATATATTAATTTTAAATGACCAAAAACAGTTTTTGAATCCACATAAAATGTTTTATTTACGACGGAGGTTGTAAATCAATTATTTTATATGAACTCACAAAGTTATTCTTTGTTATTAAACATGAAAATGTTCACAAGATTATGCCAAAAACTATTAATTTCATGTATTCGATCTTTTACGACCATGGTTCCGATGCTGTGCATCATTATCAGGTATAATTGTAATGCAGGACAGCGATGAAACCATGGTTTGAAAAGATAAAATTTATATTTTTTTGCGGAATTGCAGTGTTTGCTTTACCATCATCATGAAGGAATTCCACCTTGTAAAGCCAGAGACTTTCACCTGAACCTGATCCATAACACAGCAACAACGCCCACTTTGAAATCACGGTCGAAAAGATGACGAGGAAGCAAAGCTGGCAGAGAGAAGCCATCGTAGGTTGGAGGCTGCAGAGAGGGATAGGCGTCGCCGCAGTTTGACGGGGGCGTCGTAGAAGCGTTTCCGAGAACGACGCCCAGTGACGTATGACGTCTCCGAGTGCGAAAGTGGCAATTGTCATGGCAACCGTTCGCGTGGGGCGGGCCAGGGTGAGAAAGAGAGAGGGAGAGAACGGTTGTGCGTCAAGCACCTTGCCTGCCTCAATCTCCTTCTATCTCGCTTTTTGAATATCGTGACGGCAACAGCAAGCAAGCTTACAAGGGAGAGTCGGGGAAGGTGTGGGTGGGTGGCGAGACAAACAAAAGACGGCGAGCGAAGCGAAAAAAAATAATGTTACGTGTTGCGGGGGAAACGTGCAACGGTTGAACGAGCCAAAAGGCGAAACTTTTATATTTTCCGGCGGAGAGGGGGTGGGGTTGGGGGGAGGAGGGAGGGGGGGTATATGATGGTAGATTTTGGTCGTGTCTTTCTCGATTGGGAGAACGAGGGAACTAACTCGATGGGAACGACGTTCTCGGCACCCCGACGGTGAATAATGTTTTAACTGTGTTCTCCCGCGATACACACACGCGCACAGGAGAGACCATTGACACTCATTTTGCCGGATGAATATATATGCCTGAAACAATAATATAAATAAAATAAGGCAACATGGTTTGAGAGTGATGGAAGGGTGAGGGTTGGTAAGGTGGTGTGGTACCTACTCTTAGGGGTTGGGGGGAAACTTTAAAAATATTTGCGGTGGAAGGCGAAAGCTCTTGTGGGAGTACGCGTTTTATCAACGAGGAATAGCGTCACTTCCGAAAATAAGCCGTAACACGCATTAGCAGTCATCGCATAGATACTCCTCCCATCTCTCGCCCCTCCCCCCTCCCATTTTCCAACTGTAGGGCTCTGCGCCAGGGGAAATAATCCCTTGCTATAATGTCTGTGGATACGCCAAACGAGGTCTACCGGTGTGAAATTTATAAAAATGAAATCAAATACATATATAAAAGTAGGTTAATAAATTCCGCTCACGCAGCAAGCGAAAGTTTTTCTCCTGCTCCCCCCCCCCTCCCCCCCGTCTTTCCTTGAAGATAAGCTCTGGCACCGATTCCACATACTTCCAACAACGAGCATGCGTGCAGTGTGTTTTGTTCGACTTGAAACCAGAGCAACCCATTCGGGTGGGTGCAGGGTACTATATTGAAGTTCAAACAGTTGTGACACTACTTGTATTATTGTATTTGAATAGAGGACAAAACAGTCCCTAAAGGAAGTCGATTTTCAGAGAAATAGCAGAAGTGGAAGTTGGATTGGTTGCTATATCTGTATGCTACTGGAAGTTTTTCCGATAAATTCGTTTAAAAATTGTTTATAATTTTTTCTATTCTCTTCATGAGGCTCTCTTAAAACGTCAATGTTTATTAATGAAGAACTAAAATACCTTTTTATTGCTATTTAATAGCAACTTATTGCTTTTTTTACTTTCCAGAAATATGTGATTTTAGACTCGTCCGTATTAGCAAAAATCCAAATTCTGATACGGACCACGAAAAAAATCCCAGGATCTCCCAAAAAGAACAGGATTAACGTACTCATTGCGAAATCATAGTAAAATCCGGTTCCTGTCGCTAAGCTATTATAAGTATCACCCAGTGGCAGTGTTCTAGATGATGTTCTTGCGGCCCGAGCCGATTGAACATTTTCATTGGTATCACACGGTTCATCTCTGCTTCATTATAGTTTTACAAACTGAATCAATTTTCAATCAAAACTCAATATTTTCTCTCACTATTCCAGATTAAAACAAAATGATCTAACCAATATATTGGTGATGAAAGCGCATTTATTTTTATTTAGCCAATTTTTACTCTTTCATTTTAATATATTAAGGGCACGTCATGCCAGTTTGTGGAGTATCTGTCTATAATACGTTCATATTCAAATGTTCCGTATCTTTCTGCATTCTTCAACTTGAAAGGCGTAATTACAAGAAGTGCCGTTAATCAGTAACATCAGTAAAGTGGAAGCGTATAGGTGTTCCTCTTCATCTACCAAATTTCCAGTCATAAATTTTGAGCACTTTTAAAACATGTACGTAAATACACGTTAATCCAAATTCTGTGATCCGTCAAGAATGGTGATATTAACTGTACACGGATACGAAGTTAACAGTTGAAAGTGTGTAAAGTGTACAATTGTCAAAGTTTTCAAATCGAATTAATTATACTAACTGATTTTTAAACTTTTTTTAAATTTAAAATTGAG
Organism: Pyrrhosoma nymphula; assembly: GCA_963573305.1. Classification (NCBI taxonomy): domain Eukaryota; kingdom Metazoa; phylum Arthropoda; class Insecta; order Odonata; family Coenagrionidae; genus Pyrrhosoma; species Pyrrhosoma nymphula. The sequence goes on along the minus strand of OY754331.1, from coordinate 29,937,834 downwards.
CTGCTCTGGGTATGGAAATATAGCCAATTATTTCTGGATAAATATTTCGAAATTCATTGGGTAGCATGGAACTCATCATAATTGGTTGATGAATCCTAATATTGGTGGACTGCATCCCTCCATCTTTTCCTATCCAATGCTTGTTCCGTTACTTCCTGATTCTTCTTCTTATGTGCTTTCCTCTTTATTCGCTCAATGTATTTATAGTACTTTCATGTATGTATAGGTCCTTGCCCTTCCTCTTAGGACTTTTCCATCTATTTTTCATTCAATTATAATCCTCAGAAACCCATTAGATCGCAGATTGTGTCCTATCCAGCAAGTTCACTTTTTTGCGAAGAGTTCCATATGATCCATTCCTCTTCTAGAATTTGGTTAACTTCTTCCTTTCTTATTCTTTCCGTCCATTTGATCTTCTGCATCCGCCTTTAAAACCAGATTTCGAAAGCTCCTAAACTTTTCTGGCCTGCTTTTCCAATGTACCATGTTTTTGATCCATATAGTGCCTTGGAACTACAGCATCGGAACAATATCTTTATAAAAGCACAGCAATCACTGTGCCATTTCATACGCTAAAAATTAAGCCATAGCATTTTAAAGACTGACTCCCTTCCAAAAATGAAGTACAAAAGAGAGCTTTCACGTAACACAAGAGTTTAATCAAGTTGGTGAGGACTCGCGAATTGAAAACCGCAAAAGGTGTTCCAATTCTTGTTTCGCGTAAAAATGAAAACATTGCTTATAAAAAATGAGAGAAAGAGTCATAATTTTTGCTTACCTGCGGGAAGTAAAGACAATGGCAACCTTTGTTCCCCAATGGCGACATCTTTTCTGTGTACACCTTTTAGTGATCCACTGACGCCTGCTTGCTTGCGACTTGGTATTCTTTTCATTTTTATTCTCTTACTACAAAGACAGAAAGAGAAATAAGAACAATGGAGGTAACTTTTAATTAATTATATTTTCAAATCTCCCCCCCCCAGTTTTTTTACGAATTTCTACCCTCCCTCTCTCTCTCTCTCCCATACATTTACCAGCACTTTCTTTTTTCGTTCCCGGCCCACCACTTCCCCGGTCCACATTCCTCTCTCTACCTCTCCCTCCTCCCGGATAAAATAACTGGCCACCCTACCAAAAGAAAAACCTCCCCTCTCCACTCGCTTCAAACCCCATTCCCCACCCCGTACCCGTAGCAACCCCTGCCACTTTCCACACGCAATCCACCCCCCTCCCCCCTCCTCTTCGCCCATACCATCGGCCGCATTCACGCACCGCTATCTCTTCCACTTCTTTTATTATCGTTATTCTTTTATTTTTGGCCCGCGCGCGCGTGTGGGGCGCCACTCCGTGCGAGACTGTTTTATTCATGCCGTGACGTCATTTGAGAGAGCGAGGGAGAACAGAGGAAAGAAAGAAGGCGAGACGAGGATTGGATACATGAGACCGTCCGTGCGGAAGAGTTTGGGAGAAGTGGTTGGATGGTGGAGTATGGGTGTAGGATTTCTGGGTGTGGAATGGGGCGGATAGGGAAAGGTAGAGAGATATGTCTGTTACTGACTGAACTGTCGAAGTTATAGATAAGTAAGTTGCGTCTTTCCATGCACCGTTTGTGATACGAACAAAAACAGAGTGACACTAGCATACAACACATCACTAACATACAATTCACTTCTGTTCTCTTCCCCCTCCTATTCCTTATTCCGTCTCCTTCCACGGCTGGTGTCCCAACACCCCTTGCCACACGTCCCTGCGGCGGGTCATAGAGTATTACGTAGTTTTAGAATAGAATAGAATGGAATATAATAGAATTTTATTGTTCGAAGACTAGTGTAGTATGGAACAGGATTACAATTTAACCTTTTTGGTTTTGGTGCAGCAAATAGACAATATACCAATCATTTGAATTTCATACATGCACATTACATGACAATAGGAACATGCGTAGATATTCATACAAGAGAATACATATGCAGTTGTAAGTTTCCACACGATATTTCAGTACGTCGACGGCCGAGGGATGCGATATTCACATTGATAAGCGATTGATATTATTTGTTTTTCTTCCTCCAATGAATGTCCCCATTTTCTTGATGTTTATGGCATGGCGCACTTGCTTGAGTTACACTCTGAATTAAAAAGTGATGTAATAATTGAGTATTCCTTTTGCATTACTCGACGATTTTTATACCTATGAAATGAAAATTATTGCTGTGCCAGCTAAAATTGATTAATTTTGACAAGTCACTCATTACGTTATATAGTGGCATATTTTATGTGAAATGTATTTCCATCTTCGGAAAATAGTGTCGTTATGCCCGCTATCCAAACAAAATGGCAATAAATTTACTCGGCTAAAGTATATTGCCGTCCCGTTTTAAGAAGTGAGAAGCACGGCTGTTGATGCTCTTAAATTCAGTTGGAATACCCGAGGACCTAAATTTTCTGCATTGTATTTATTGGATTAAACGGAATAGAGTGTTCTCTTCCGGGCGAACCACGGCAGCTGAAAGTGGAGAGATTTGGATGCAAAATATTATGCGCCGAATGTCTTTTCTTTTTTTATTGATTCGTGTTTCTGCAAAAAAAATTAGATCCACGTTATCATTTGCAGATTCGCTTGTAAGTTACCACTCTCCCAATGTTATTGCTGTATTTGAATATTGCTTGTCCTCTTTTCTCTGCGTCAGTTCTTACAAACTCGCTTCTTCCTAAATGTGTTTTTAGAATTAATAGTGGAAAGGACAGAATTATATTCGTTCTGTAATATTCTTGGTTTCTGAGTGAAAGACAACTCTATGATTCCTCTCACTCCTGTTACATTAACATTTTCGGTATCCGGGTGTCTATAAAATTAACCTAGGAATCTCTTCGTAGCATTCAGAGATTGAAACGACTTACTTTAATCTTTTGCGTTTCTAAAATCACACGATGAGTGTATTGAAATTCCCCTGTAGATTTATAGACATGAAAAATTCTCTTTTTGAAAATCGTTAATTGAGTGTTGATCTTAGATTCACGAGTAGAAGAACCTGTTAGTAATTTATCTCAAAGGGAAAGCTCTCTATTAAGTATAATTGTATGATTTGATTTAAAAATTACGTCAAATACTAGTAGATACATGGGAAATTCTTGTTTAATAAGATTGTTGGATGAAAAGAGAATGATTTAGTACTGTACTCTTTACTGAATCAACTTACATTAGTACAACACATGTTTTGGCTGTCACGCATCCAGTTTTAGGTAAATATACACTATGGCTGCATTGCAGCAAAAAAAGTTGTACTATGTTGTTTCAGTGAAACGCACTACACAATTTCAGCATTTATTTTTTTCAAGGTGTTGTTTAACCATTTCTTTCCTGATACTGTTGAATAGATTATTGGATGCCTTTACAATATTATATCATTTCCCAGGGTATCATTACTAATCTTTATGCCCTTACACGTACTCTATTTATTCTTAAAAATAGAAACTAACAAATAATGGACCTTTTACATTTTAATTATACATGTTTAAACTGTTAATACTAGAATTTTCGACACGTATCTTCACGAATTTATGCTTCAAAGATTTTTACCGCCGTCTGTAGACGTATGTGGGACCATTTGGACTATTTTCAGACCGTACGCGTCAGTGCAATTTTCCAGGTCGTCTCTGTAAAAGTTCTAGGCGTGATGGATGCCTTAATATATTGCTGATCTAGTAATAAACAGAAATGTGTTAGGAAGAAGGCCGCCAGGGTTGGTTTACAAATAAAAAATGCTCCGCACTCCTAAGGCTGAATGCATTATGAACTAGCGTTACCATATGGTAACGGTTGTGAGTCATGCTCTAAGCATCTTTTCTGCGAAACAAAGTCGAAATTTTTCTTAAATCTAGACAAAAATTGTTTCTAATAAGTATCAATAAATGTGAGAAACAATGCATGGAGTGAACAATCCGAATATTTTAATAAATGCACCTCTTATAATTCATATGCCACCAAATTTTTTTCCCGAGCACGGAGTTATATTTTATGAATTTTTTTAAATTCGAGTAAACTTTAATTTTGACTTTTCTACTATGGCTGTGAAGGAACATAATTTTAATAATAGAAAACGTCACTGATGTTAACATAAAGTATGAAACGATTTCATCCGTTACCCATGGCTACACCAAAAATAGTTGAAATAATTGACGATATTAAAGGTAGTGAATCATACACTTCTGTAATTTTGACTCCTTATACGCGTCCTCGCTCAATGTGGAATAAAAAACACCTAAGGTTTCGCAGTTAAATTAATTCAGTATTTAATGGGTTAAAATAGATCTTTTGTGGCAGGGGCGAATAATTCAGGCTTAGCCTCGGAGGACTGACGGGTTGGGGAGGAGCGGAACACGCGGGACGAGGAAGCTCGGAATTAAGTTCGCTGCGGGTGCGACGGTGGTCAGGGGAAGGAGTGGTTTCGGCGATTAGGCAAATGATGTGTGGGGCTTCGCGGATTGGAAGGCCATTGAGAGTTTGTTGATTGGCGTGGGGGAACGAGTGGCTGAAGGAGCCGACTTTTGGGGATTCTTAAGGGCCACCGAAGGGATTTGCTGCACACGGTCGATGGTTTTTGAACGGCTGAGGGAGCGGAAAAAAGGGATAGCAAGGGATTGATGATGGAGGCAGGACCCGTGGAGACCATTGTTGCCAACGTATAATCGGAATCGGTCGCTAAATTTAAGTAAAAGGTCAAACTTTTGTTACTAGGTGTAAATTGATGGAAGTTTTAGAATGTATGCTGTATAGAATTGCATTTAGCAAATATTTATCATTGCAAGAATATTTCTTTCCTTGAACTTACCATCAGCGAGCCTTGTAATGACGTTTGGCCTTAGATTCTTTCACGATTTCTGAAATTACATTTATATTATAATTTTATATTAATATTAATAATAACTTTTATTAAGAGCTTGGGATCTCTTGCCTCCTAGGTTCAAATGAAAAGATTACATGAGAATCATATACTATAACTAATGACATGCATATTGAAATTAGAGAATATGGTCTTGGGGGGAATATTCAGATGTTTCTTATTACCTGAGACTAAAAAAGATGTAGATTATTGGAATATAGAAACATTACATGAAGATATAACACTAATATCTCTTTTTATAGCTTAAATATAATCCATATAGGTTTATGCATTCATTTTTCAATATTTAACTGAAGTAAAATAAAATATTATCAGTTTAAGCATACAGAGTAGATCAAAGAGCAACAAAACTAGGAACACCTTTAAATATCGTAACAATTTTTTCCCTGTAACAGTATTTTTATATATATATAAATCCTTTTTGTTTTTTTTTTCAATTTATAAGTTTCAAGAGATATTGATACTGTTTTTCCGGGAACGAATTTATGGATCGTCCGTGACGAATGTGTTGGGGGAGGGTGTTCTGTGGTTTGATGGCCTCAACCGAAAAGGAGTTATGAAGCATTGTAGTTTGTTGGGTGGAAAAGTAAAGTGTGTCCGATTTTATTTATTTTTGGACTATTATTTTCAGTAAGCTTTAGTTTTTCTCTTACTACAATACAACGTCCCACTTTAACAGGTATTTTTTCGACTTTTACAATATTTAGGATTTAAAAAAAACTAATTTAAAAAACCTTTAGGAGGAGATTTATAGTAATTAGTTGAGATAAAATGAAATTGGGATTCTCTCGAAATATGAATCACACAGAGAATATTCGGATCACGAAGTAGGATATCTATTTTCTCAGCTGAAGCCATGCTTTGAATAGGCTTTGAATTACACTTCGTCAAGACCGGAATGAATCAGAGATTGTTCTCCGGATGTAGGTGACCCGCGATGAAGATTTGTAGGCCTGGTTGCGTAGTTTAGGCGCATTGTTGAGTTGAAGGTTAAGGAATATCAGGAGTGAATTTGTGCTCTCCTCAAACTTATACCACTTTTATTACCATATTATTTGCATCTAAATACATCCTTGGAGCATTATTAATGTACAAAATCTTTTTAACCTTAATTTTTACGGTATAGGGAATTGGCATTCTATCATTTTCACATCCGGGTGTGGTGGCGTAGTGGTTAGAGCGCTTGGCTTCTGATGGAAGGGTCCCGGGTTCAAATCCGAGTGAAGCCTTTGGACGCCCCCGAACAAATAAAATCCACGGAGTGCGAGTAGACTCAGGGAAAGGAACTGGCCCCCTGCTACCCTGAATGTGTGAAATTCACACGCCTGTGGATTATTCCAAACCAACCTTCGGGTTGAATCACTGAGTGAGTGCATGTTCACTTAAACGTGATATCCATTGAAAGCAACTTGAATGAGTCAGATTGAGAAAGTGCCTACGCTCACAATGATTATTTAGTTTTGCTGACTTAGCCAATAAAATTAGCAATCAATCTATCTTTATCATCTCTTTTGATCCGTACATCAACAGCACATCAACCCAGGACAATAATTCATCATTCTTAGAAACTGAAAACAACCACATCTCTGACACATGACAAGCACCAACAACAAATATCTAGCAACCATCAACAGCACACATCTCTAGCAATGAATGTATCGTTTTCAAGTTTAATTTGAGATTTAGTGTTTCCATTTAATGAATAGTGATGATATTTTAATATTCATCAGTTTTCACAATCCTGCAAGAAAGATATTGTGCAGTTTTTTATTTCCTTTTCCTTAACTCCGAGTTGGTAGCCACGATAGGAACAGTGTTAGTCACATAGTGCAAGCTGGATATGCTTTACATGCGATGCCTTTTTTGTATCAATAACGGTCAAGTTTGGTCTTAAGTGGCAGTGGTATGAAGATACATAATACTGGTTAAAAACCTCTTTTTAATTAATTTTTTTACTGATATTTTGCTTGAACGCCGTTGATTCGATTCTGGAGGAAGATTTCAAAGGGATACATTTTTTTATTACAATCGCCGGCGTTCTATATAAATTTTCAACATTTATTCTTCCAATCACTTCATATTGCTCCCCCATTTGTACCATATCTTCCACAACTAACCTTGCTACCCTTAAGAGTCTAACTAGTTTCTTTGCCAGGATTGTAAAATACAGAGTTACCTATTTCCGCGTCATGCCGACTGATTCCATCTTATCTTCCCGTGGCATACCGAACCTCTCCGTTCAAAGAGCAAAAAATGATTTAAAATTAATTTACAACATTCTCAAGTCGAATATCGATTCTCCTGAATTACTTTCCTTCGTTAATTTCCAAGTCCCTTGCCGATCCACTCGTTCCCATTCTCTTCTCCACTTGCCTATCCCCAGACTTTCTCTTATCAAACGTTCACTATACTACCGCCTCTACTCACTTCTTAACTCCCTACCTGATAATGTCGATCCTTTCCTGCTATCATCTGACTCTGTCATTAACCTTACGATGTCCCACATATCTGTTAATGACTAAGACTCCCTTTTCATATTTTGTTGTTTTTTTTTTTAAATTTGTATTTTGTAATCTTTTCTCTGATGTTATGCTTGTTGTTTTTTTTTTACACCTCTTACGAATACCCATTTTTTATCTTGTTACTATGTCACTGTAAATTGGCAGAAATGCTGTATGTGATCAACTTTTCAAATAAATAAATGAATAAATTGTACATAGTACTCTGAGAGACACCGCAGGGAAGTGTAGCATGGGGTGTTAGAACTCGAGCCATGTAAAGGGGAGGGAACAGAGATGAGGAAAAGGAAATTGGAGAAGACAGAAATGGATTACACGTACATGAAAACCTTTAAAACATGCAACGGGTTTGTCAAAAACAGTAATAATGGTTACTTAATGAAAATAATATGTTTGTCCCTCATATCCAGTATTTTTATGTTTCAGAATGTTATCACTTAAATATTTGTACGTTTTTAAGGTTCTGCGAATATTTAATGCTGGATATGGAATATGCCAGTGTCGAAGGCAAAAGTCAATATAGCTTAAGAAATAAATTAGATTGCATTATGACCAAACCAAAATATATAAAAAACTTTGACCTTAAAAATAAAAACCTTGCATAAAAAAAATTCCTATATATGCGGCATGAAATATTCAAATTATTGCCTAAAATAATGAAATGATGTAAATGTTGGAAAGAATTTAAAAAATTGTCGAAGTATGGCATTTATTTTATGAAATTTTTGCATTTTTTGCTTTTTGTTTAATTAATAAATATGTGATATTGTACTGCAAACCTAAATGTAAATGGCATACATTAAATATTGATAGTGGCTAATATCATGTCATAAACCTTGAAGTTAAGCCCACCCAAACCGTCCTAAGACATAATATTTTAATTATATTTAAATGTGTATTATACTATAGGTGGAAGGAAATTAATTATCATAAATTTTTAAATTATGTTAAAAAATTGGAGTGCCTTAGTGTACTCTATTTTGGTTATAATCAGTAATGGTGTCCGGAAAGATGGAAGTTTTTTATCTATCTATTCGTTAGTGTATCTCTCTTTTTTTATCATTTCTATCAGTTCTAGGGATAATGCGCTGGGTTGAGTTATTTCCTCAGTGTCATACTGAAAGGTGCCCATGCCACGATCGTGTTTCATAAAACGGGGGAGTAGGGATAGCGTAGGGAAGGAATAAGAATATGAGATTAAAAATACATGCTTCTTAGCAAAGAAATAAGATGGCAGGCGTTGCCTCATCACTGAAAATTACTCTCAATTTTTGCGGTTCTTTTTTTTACGGAAACGAATGAGGGAGTCACGGCTCAATATCTCGAAGTGATGAAGCCATCTTCCATTATTTCTTTACTCCTACTCGCGCCACCACTCCCAAAAACCTCTTCAAAAGCCTCTGGCTCCATCGCGCTCACCATCTACAGCGTCCTTCTATCACCCCTCTTGGTTACCTCACTCGAAACCACTTATTCTCGCCGCCAGTTTTCTTCCTTCTTAACCCTTCTCATTCTTCCAATTCTTCGTTCTCTTACCTTCACCGATCAACGGAAATCGTTTGTAGTCTAATGCCTTCGCGTTTTATCACCAGTCTAACGTTGGTTATTCCTCCAATTTTTCATTTATTTTACTTGAAAGTTACGTAGATAGAATAAGGTTTAACGGTACGTCGATGGCTGTATTTCAGCTAAAAAAACTATTCGGGTGAATACCACGTGTTATTTGGTGTCATCCCGGCGTTTTGTGACTCCTGATGGTAACTATTAGAAGGCATACAAACGACTTTCCCTTATTGAAGAAGTGATCATCAGGGGTCACGAAACGTCAGGCTGAAACCGAATAACACGCGGCATACACCCGAATAGTTTCCTAGCTCATCGTGCGCCACAAATGCTTCATTTCGCACCTCCGATTATCATTTGTTTTCACTTGAAATTTAACTCAATATAAATTTGTAAAAATCATTACTCAGGTTTGAAATCTGCTACACAGCGTTGTACTAGTCCCCCCCTATCAATTTCCTTATCACAGGGGTTCTAATAATTATTCTTTCGCGCGGTCCTAAATACGCGACGTTATATACTTGTATCAGCCCGACACACAAAAGGTACCCTTCACTTTATCACTTCTTACCTTGAGAGAGAGATCCTTTTGGTAGTCCTTGGCGGCAAAGGTTAATGGATTAATTCATGCACTAAAATGATACACTTGAACAGTACATATATTTATAATAACCCTTTTATTCTTCAATTATGAAACAAATTCACTTTAGTTACTCAATTAATCAATATATGTTCCCTTCTCAAATATATTCGTATTAATTTATAATGTTTGTTCTACTTCACCGGATATTGTACAAAGTGAATTCCCGATACTCTATGCCCCAGTATCTGTTTATCGGATTCCTGGATCCTTCCTTAACACAGGACACTGGCGTTGGTAATTGCTGTCCAAAGCTGCTTACTCCCGGCAAATTATCACTGCAAACACTCTCGTATGACTTTCACTCGATAAACGTCTCTTGTGACTCCCTTGTTAAGAAGAAGCAGAAGAAGCCTCGTTCCTTGTTTGACAATCCCTTTTATACTATCTCATCTCCCCTCCTGTATGTTCTAGAACATTCCAGGTTTTCTCCCCTTCTCTCGTATCTGATAGGCTATTCCCCTTTCATTATTATAAGTTTGTTTACGTAAACAGAAAATGGTATTGTTTAAAGTTGTTTTCATAACATAGACGGCATTGTTATAGTTTGTTTACGTAAACAGAAAATGGTATTGTTTAAAGTTGTTTTCATAACATAGACGATATTGTTGCCTCGCGGTAGCACGTGTTCCTAAAATATCATGGATGGGAGTCGAATAATACAACTGACATGTGACCGTGGTGTGGATGGCGTTAGAGGAAGGGGTGGACCGAGAAATTCATGGGTGAATATGGTGAAAGATCCTCTTAAGAGAAGGAATATTATTATTTGGATTATTATTATAAGTATTAAAAACAGGAGAGGAAGTATGAAGCATAGTGTGAGTGCAACTTCAGAAAAAGATACATGGAAGGATAGGGCATTATGGAGACAATTATTAGAGTAGAGTCAGGTAGTGATGTTTGTGTCGGTATATTCTCGCTGTGTATCTTGCACTGAGCCATGTTGTATTCATGTACCAATCTATTCCACATTGTATCTCTTTCATTTGCCTTTTTTTATTTCTACAAGTATAGCGGAAAGGACAAAAGAATATACTCCTGCTTAACCTGAAACTCGCTTAGTCTGAATGTTTACATAGAGCGTTCCACATTTACTTGGCAGAATGGGTCTTGTGGAGAATACTGTTGACAAATATATGCTCAATGTGCTCACATCTAGTCCACGTAAGCAACCATTTCCAACGTCGCAAAAATTTTACGTAAGTTTTTTTGGGAGTAATAGTTGAATTGAATACCAATTGAAAGTCTCCTAGATATGCACTTAGTATACTGCGTAGAACTATATGTTAATTTTTTTGCTGCTGCAGACAGGATTACACCTTCTGGTTTATGGAGAATTACAAAAATATGGTGCCGATAAGACCTTATACAGTCAATTGAAAATGGGAAATCCTAAAGTTACTCGCTAGCCTTGCTCATAGCCTCCAATTCTCTCATCCGGCTCCCAATTCAGTTTCTCCAATAGTTATTTTACTCTGTCATCTAATAGCTTTGGAGCTGAGCTAAATAATCATCGTTCATCAGTAAGTGCTCTCTTTGCAGAAGTCCATATGGATGGAAAAAGACGCTGCCTTCTTCTCATGAACACAGAGCCGTAAACTCGTCCATCGACGTGGATGATTTTGAATCCGTTCCACCGAATGTAATGCTTGCGTTATTTTTTTTAATGGTTCGGGAAGCGCCTGTGAACGGCAGCGTGAAAAGAGTATAAACGCCTTTTAATGAATTAAAAAATATTTAATGATCCAACCAAGTATATTCGAGCGCTCAATATATTTATTATTATTTTCCCTCGACGTCACTTAAGGCATTACCGATAATGAAAACTCTATGTAACATTTCCCTCGCGATAAAAATCCGCCATCCTCCAAGTTAGAAACTGACTCGATTTCCCTTTTTTGATCCTAAGCTTCGTTCTTATTCTTTCACTTCTTATTTCACGATTTCTTTTAACTTTTTACCCCTCCACTAACTCTTTTTCACGCAACGTTATCTTCTTTTATTGTGCGCACGTACCTCATCATGCTTTTCCACCGCCCAACTTCGTCCCTTTCTCTTTCGTATCCTGTTCCTCCTCCTCATGCATCTTTCCCCTCGTACATTTTTCCGTGCTTCCTTTCTCCGCCTTTTCCTTTTCCCCGCCCATGGTGTCAGTCCAACCCAATCCTCGCCTTACTCGGTGTTCCCCATACCCTTGTCATAATCCAACCCGGAGAGATGGAGAGAAAAGAAATTTCTTTCTGCTTTACCAAACAGCGCGGAATATTTACTAAATATGAACAGTCTGTCGTCAAACTCTCAATTGTTTTACATATTTCTAGTTCCTCATTTATTTGACCAATATAGTGCTTTTAAAATTATTTAAAAAAGTATTAATGCTGTATATTAACTGCACATCTAGGAATTTTTCAATATGAAAATATTACGCCAAAAATAACTTACTTTTATTACGTGCAGAGTTGGTAATGGTGGCTTAACAGGCGTAGAGATGAGCACAGGGAACGTAAGTTTGGCGGCAGTGTTCACCACATGGCCCATACTGTCTACTAAATGTGGAACGCGCCATAGAAAATATTTTATTGGTTTACTGGAACTAAAATATCTTTTTAACAAAACATTTTTTAATAGTTTAACTGGAGTAAGATGGCATAATTTTTATGGCTACTTACTTCAATTTAGCACGGAGGTGTGTATGTGACTTAGAGGTTAGTTAACGGAGTTAAAGTGTGGCAACAGTGTCATGAATTAGGCCCATACTGTCATTTAAATGTGGAACGCTTCAGAAAAATAACATTTACTAGAATTGAAACATATTAAAACAATTTTGCATCAAATATTTTCAACTGTTCCTCGTTAGTAAAATTGTGTCCTTTTCACTATTATAATTCTTGCTCGGAAAAATCCACTGGAATCGTTTTTTAGTAAAGGAATGAAAAAATGCTCACCTACTAGCAATTTTGCAAATGTCAAGGTATGATTAGTTCCTACTGTACTTTGCTACGCAGAGAACACAGATCAGTAGAAGTGATCGCGTGGTAAACCAATGGTTGTTTGCAGCAGTGTGCCCAGGGTGTTAATTAAAATAATTAATGGAAAGTAAAGGTTCCCATCAATTATTTTATTTGATTAATTTAATTAAATTTTTAATATGTCCCGAAACCCTCCATTGAAGACATTGAGTGACACATGGAAAATATCTTGACCAGATATATATTATCTATTAGAAATTGGGCATTAAACCACTTAGTTACTTAATGTTTACATTTTGTCTATAAGTCACCGGTACTCGTACACCTGTGGTACGCGTTCTTCAAGAAATATGTGTTTGGCAGTTTAGTATTATGCAAAAAAACTTGAATTTTAGTGGATTTCAGGTTAACGATTGATCAGGATTTCTCAAACTATTTTCAAGAAATTGTTTTTATTTCCCGGTTACTTAAGTTTCAATGCAACTATTTAAATAACTATTTGCCGTCACTCATGTGAAACACCCCCAAGGGGTTTTAGGCAACATTTTCTCCAATCACCCCCATGAAGTTCTAAAGAAAAAAATACTGTATATCAGATTTTCATGCTTGAATTGGTGTAACCACTTAGCGATATTTTAGAAATTATTTCACTATTCCAAAAAAAGTTAAATTTCTTCCGATCAAGGGTTTCGACTATTACATCATTATGAAGGTGGTAAGGACTGTGTAACAGTCGCATCCCTGGATCGGAAGAATTAAAACTTTTTGTGGAATATTACAAAGTGAAATCATTTCTAGAAGAAAATACTTTATATTTACTCTTTTTATTGAATGGGTTTCTTGTACCTGATGTATCACAGCTAGAGGTTCAATGTTCGGTTTGATATCAATAAATTAAATTTTAACAACACTTATTCATAGCGCCTAGACTCCAGGTTTTGAGGGAACCTTGATTGATATCCTAGTAATTTTTCGGCCTTCAGAATTTGAAAATGATAATATTCACCCCCGTTTACAATCCCTACGATAGAATGTAAGAAATAAACATTTTTCTAAGGGGGGTTTACGCGAACAATTTTCTTCCGCAAGCTTCTTTTACAAAAACTCGCGGTGGATTTTACTCTGGATTTTTTTACAAATTAATGCAGATCCATGTTGGTTGCTGTTAACTCTGGCATCAGTTCGCTCTGCCAGCGACTTTTAAAAATTTTTAAAGTTTCGCAATCGGACTTGCAGAGCCGTTTACGCCTACAATTCATCTGGAAAGTGGCTTGCTTAAAGTAACTTGCGCATTAAATTACCTACTATAATGTAAGGTTTAATATAATAAGCTGAAAACATTTTAGAATTTAATGACAAAGGCATGAGCAACTTGAAAAATCGTACCTTACATTTTTACGGGACGTTTCATAGGTATGAATAGAAGATAGCGTTATATATTTAGTTAATATTATTTGCAACACCAGGGTACGCTCCCACGGATGAACGAGAGGGGAATGGGAGTTTTCGGGAGCATGGAGAAGAGGTGTAGAAGTAAGAGAGAGGGAAGGAGAGGGAAAGGGAAGAAGTTGGAGAAAGAGAAAGAAGGGGAAGAGTAAATGAGAGAAAGGAGCCGGAGAGGAGAGCGTGGCGCTTTTATTCCGCCTCGAAAAGTGCGCGCAGTTTTATGGCGTAATGCGAAGTAGCGAGGCTCGTGAACGTGGGTTTTAAAGGCGAAATGTTTTTGCTGGCTTTAGGCCCGAGCATAAAGGAAGGAGATGAGGAGAGAGAGAGAAAGGAGGGGGAGGGGGGAAGGCAGACTTTCGGGGTAAGGGGTTAGGGTGAAGGGAGTAAGGGTGTGGTGTGTTCAGGGGATCGGTGGGGTGGGTCGGAGAAGTTATAAAAGAACGAGGAGGAAGGGCGGAAGAGAAGGCTTGGCTCCTTGTGTGTGGAGGTTGGGGAGTGTGGGATTTTGTTTAGGACGGAGGAGGGAAGGGAGGCAGTCTGCGTGTTTGAAGGACTGGGATGGGTAAGGAGAGTAGAGTATGTCAGGCTTGCTTTTTTGTGGGGAGGGAGGGAGTGTGGAGGGGACGGAGGTGGAAAAGGATTAGATGGGGGAGGGAGAGGAGTAGAAGGCTCACTGTTTTATAAGGGGGAGAAAAAGAGTTATTGTTGCGCGGTGGGTATTTGTTGAATCAAAAGATGTAGTCTTAGGAAGGACATGGCTTTAACTGCCTTTCTTCCAGGTCTTCCGAAGGGACTGGAGGGGGAGGTGGGATAGGAAGCTTCGCATGCTGAGCCGTAAATTCAGATTTTCCCCGGACCAAAATTCCCCGGGCTTAGGAGTGTGCACAGAATACCGATTTAAAAAAATGATATATTTCAGTTTCTGAGTACAGCTGCGTACGCATGTTACCATCTCGCTGCTGAGTAATTAAGACGCTTACACGAAGTCTAGTTGAATTACTTCACACAAGGTTGCTCTTGACTCAAAGTATATTAAAAAACCGTCGGTAAAGTTCATCCGAGTTGCTTGTTATCTTATGCATTGCAGTGGTTGTCTTTGCCATGTAGCCGGAAAAACTCCTTTCAATTCAGGCAAAATTATATCCAAAGGGAATGGATCAATCTAGCTTCTCTTCAGGGCTGTCCCATTTAAGCCGTACTTTTGTATTTAGAGACTAAAGCGGAGAAAAGGATGGGTGGTGCTTATCAGAAACCCCATGGACTCCTATTATAGTAGGTACTTGTGATGCCTTTGGAAAATGTTTATCCTGAATTTGGGAGAGAATGCTTTGTTTTTATGCACCTTGATTAAATTATGCGAGGCATATTATCTCCTTGAATTGAATTTATGTAGTATTCCTGTATATTCAGTTTAGGAAATGCCGTTATGCTAACATAATAAATTTTATGAGTGTTATCCCCTCAAAATAATATTCTCTGGTTATTATCCGCGTCACAAATTTATTAACATCACATGCTTCTCCTCCAGTGAGGGAAGCTTCTCAGGGTTGTGGTTTTGAAACTCTTGAAGAAGTCATCGGTTTAAGAGGGGAAACGTTGGATAAATGTCAATTCTTGACGCAGAAAATAACTCTAAAGTAATATCTTAACCAATGACATGGTCAGCGTAAGTTATTGTCAGTTATTAAAATGTTAATATTTTTGATTTCTAATTCTTGAGAAGCGTTTTTACGTTCCCCTTAGTTTACATTGGAAATCGAATTGCCAAAATGGATATTTGTGAAAAATATAATTGAGAGTATTGGGTGATCGGATGTAAAAGATATGCCTGATGAAAGTAAGTTGATTATCCTTTATTTTTTTATATTTTAAGTGATTTGTTCTACAATGAAATGGATAATCTTTTGCCACTTAAGACACTTTGTCATGAAAGTGTTAATATTGCTTACGACAGCCACATAATTTAGCAACAATCTGTTGCCTCCTATCACCAGTAGACTTTGCATCATTTTAACCATTCAACTACCAATGTATTTTACTCTTTTCTCCTCCAAAGGGTGGTAACATTGTCGGCCTCGGTGGCGGCGGGGTAACGTCCTCGCCTTCTAACCTAAAGGTCGCGGGTTCGAGCGGGCCTGGGGAGGATTTTTCACTTCCCAGGGCATGGTTGTGTGTGCTCGTCCATTGTTGAATGTTAATACCCCGATGTAAAGGCCAATGAGAGCTGTTATCGGTGGTGAATAAATCAATGAAATAAAAAATAAATAAAATACTCCAAAATTATTTCATATTCCAGGTTTTTAATTCCATGATGAAAATAGTAAATATAAATAAATTAACTTAAAAATGTGATACAAATAATTTGGAAAGGTCCTTAATGGCAAATACATATGAGATAAAATATTGCAATATTTTTTTAAGTATAAGTACGAGCCATTTCAAATTTTTGCTGAGTAATTTTACTAAAATTTTATGTAAAATACGGAGTCAGGTGTGACGTGGTGGAACGGTTCTACAATGACTGAAACAAAAAACTTGCAGTTTTCAACTAATTTTATTTATTTGTGGAAAACTGCAGGTTTTTTATGCCATTAAACTTTGATAGCTATCATCTACATTTTAATTTCACATTTGGAACACTTTATTATTTTTTCTGTGAATGTAAAATACTGGTTTTTGGCACTCCATGAACATTATTCTGGTATTTCTGTCTTTGCTTCTTTTGCAAAGGGCACAAGGTTTTCCTGTCAATGATTTTTCACGTCCTATAGCATCTAGGCTCTTGTGATTTCCGTCAATTCCTATGCTTTCCGTCACAAGACAAATTCCAATATGTAAGCCCAACCGAGTTCTTTACTCTCTGCCGTAAATATGGAAAAACACCAATTGTAATCACAAATCATGTAAATATTTATTTCGCCTTTCTTTTGTTTTTCCTTTCTCAAGCCATATTACTTTTTTCCGTAAAATGAAGAATTTCCAGAGAACGTTGCATGTAAATGTACTTTTTTAGGAATCAACGATAAATTTAACGCGGCTCGTACCTAGTTCCTATTCGTACTCAAAATTTGAGCACTCTCACTGAGTAATCAACCCAAAGGTCGACTTGACAGGTGAGAGTCGAGCTCGCATTATCCTAAGCCCTTGAAGCGTGCGAAATTCACGCATTCAGGGTAGGAGGATCAAATCCTCACCCTGGGACACCTGTGGTTTTATACAGAGTTCAGGTGGCCAGAAAACCGCATAGCCTGGATTTCAGAAGGCGGTGTCCTAAGAGGCTTCACACGGATTTAAACTAGTACTGCCCTGCCCGCAGCCGAAAGTTCTTCCCACTCTACTACTGCGCCAACGATTACTGCACCCTGAATACTACAGGGTATCCCGAAACTATTTTGGCACTCTATAAATGACAATCAATGCAAATTTTATTGTGCTGGAAAAAGTGTTAAAGGTTTCAATTAAATGTTATTTCGTAAAACTAAAAAAAAATGTTGTCAAATATTCAAACTTTATACCATTAATGATTTTTCGTTAGTAAATACTATTTATTACTATTTAAGGATTGAGCACATTTTTAGGACCACTCTGTATAATACAAGCCAATCTAATGTCATTCTATATTTTTTGTGAAAATGTAATCCGTTTAATTTCCCCTGTGGTTACATGTTTCAGTTGTTTGAAATTTATTTCCACTGCTGAATCTTATCAACTTCGTAAAACCTGAAACTTGTCTGCTCTTTTTTCTAACCAATCCCTCATTTAAAAAAATAAAATACGGATATTTTATGCAAAAAATTGACTGAATTGACTGACTGTGGCTGAAAATTCATAAATATCGAATTCTTTTGAGAGGAAACATTCAATCTGGTTTGCAATGATTTTCTTATGCTCTAGACCCCAAAATATTTCGCCTTCTATTTCTGGTGATTCTGGATATCTTCTTATGGAAAAAATGTATGTGGTGGGTTATGTTGAGGATTTGTCTTAAAAATTATTCTATTATGCCTTTGAATGCTGGATATCCATTTCGTTTTCGGCATTTAAAATATATGTAGACCCATAACCAGTTCCTCGTGCTAGAAGGTAACATATTTTTTCAATCGTATATTCTTAAATTAACTACTCATTTTAATTTATTGATGGATAGGAAATAGTAAATGTGAACAGAAGAAATTTATGAGTTATCAAGAAGCTGAAATTGCATTACTTGAGTGAGATGTGTGATATTTTGTTTAAAATCAGCACAGAGTATTATTATTGCCACATTGGTTTTCCCATTTAAATACTTGCCTATTTTTTCCCATATTCCTTTTTTCTTGCATCTCGCTAGGGATATTCCGGGTGTTGACACAATGTATATCCATACGCGTTGGGATGAATGTCCCAATTTTTGTGGATTTAAGTCAAGTTATCATTATTGTCATCCTGGTACATCTATTAACAACTGTGAATCAGTCCAGTATCGACACATTCTTAGCATTATCCCTGTACAAATTGTCCACGAAGCAGAAATGGCAGTCAAAGTTGAGGGCATCACAAACATAGCAATATCGTTACATTGACATTAAATATCTTTCAATCCTTCACATTCGGTCATGACTTAGAGAGCTTTTTCTTTATAATGATATTAGATATATCGTATTTTATGCTTAGTGATATCTCAATCAAGCTACCCTTATAATTCTCGTGAATTGCCACGCCTTCTTGTTGCTCCTACCTCAGAGCTACCCCTACTTAATTTGCTCCAATGTAGATAAAGCCTTTTTTTTGTGAGATCTTTTCAATTTTTCATCCTGGTAGTAATGCGTCTTTGAGATATGGGTTTGGACAAGAGTAAAGAGGATAAGCAAGGTGGCGAGGAAGAAGAACGAGGGGGTGTTGGTTATGGTTGGAAGAGGAAAGGAAGTTGGTGGCGGAGGTTTGGAGAAGGCGTAAGGGATGGATGGAGAACGTTTTGAGAGGCGATAGCATGTTGAAGAGGGTTATTGAGGGGAAAACGCCAGGGAAGCGCGGAAGATGAAGGAAGAGGATATGAATTCTGGATGAAATTAGAAGAGGTAGAGGGTACGAGGAATTTGAGGGAAAACTTGATGACGGGAGGGAGAAAAGTTCCAGATATTGGGATGTTAGGTTAAGGGCTGTCCAAAAACCTAACAATCAGCTGGTAGAATACACAAATGTAAATAGTTTCATCCATCGAAAGCCACTCAGTGCCCTTCCTAAAGTCTCCTCTAGACCCTTCTCTCCCTCTCTCTCTTCCTTTGCACGGCTGAAGGACGTAACGGATCGGACGGATTTCCTCATCGCCGATAGTGAGAAAGGTTTCACTTCAAGTGGATAGCTTCCAAGTGGTTTGAACGAAAATAGCTCCAGGAAGAAACTGACCCAAGCACTTGCCGTATCTTTCCTTGCTGGCGTTAATGTTTGCGCAATAGTTTAGATTGGCTGTTTTTCATTTGGTGAGGGTTTTTACAATGTTGCTTAGTCTGACTTGCTACTTATTCCATGTTAAGTAACTTTTACAGTCACATTTTTAGTTTATATGTAAAAATGCTCTTTAAAAATGCTACAAACAGAATTTTTAAAAATTAATATACCTAGCTGTTAATTTTATGCTCCCCATCTATGTCAATTGAAATAACATTTTATTTCTTCTTTGCAGGTATTTATCTTCCAAGATTCAAGCTATTGCATGCAGTGGTATATGTGGAGTTTTCCATTTGAGTGAGTACAACATTTCGATAAGCCCTAAGTTTTCCATTTGGCTTACTTGACAGCCACTCGAATAATCGCGTAGTTTTTAAAAGTTTCAATGGAGTAGGAGTGAGGAGAACCTGATGCATACTCGAGCAAGTTACTTTGGTTAGCCAATTCTATTGAGTGAAGCATGCTTAGCATGTATTTAATAATTGAATTATTTTGTGGAAATTTTGAAAATGCACGGAGAAAGTTGTTGATAAAACAGTCAGTATTGAAATAATCTAACCTCTAACAAAAACGTTTAAAATGTTTGATATGTACCAGCACACAAAAAATCCAAACTGTTGTTGCTCTATTTCCTCAAATCAAACAATAATAAGGTATGAAATGAGGTAAAATTGGCAATGACCGCTATACAATTTATATTCACTTGCAAACCAAGCTTCCGATTTAAAAAGTCATTTTTTCGAATTTATAAAACTAAACCTTGTTTTGACAGCGAAATAAATATTATTTTGTTGACAACGCGAAATTCACCTCATTTCACATGAGTAATCGAGTACCTCGAAGTTACACCGGAAAGCATTAAGTCAATTGAATTACATGGGTTCAAATATGAGAATGAGTGGAACCTGGGGGGGAGGGAGGGGGTTACCTAATTTTTATCCTGAAATTAATGCCAATTTTTTGTAAATTGTTTTTTAACAAGTGAAATCTTTCAGGAAACTGAATTAATATTACATTTCGAGATATTGGAGATATGAGCAAACTAAGCTCTTTATGATTATTGTACTAAATTATGCCAGTTATGTGTTTATTGCTTCTCTTATTATAATGTTACGAGAAACCTATTTACAAGTAGCTACAGGCTACTAAAGTTATAAATGTGATGTTTTAATAAATATTATTATCATTATTTATACATAGCTAGTCAAAATACCTTAGTTCAGTAGAAATGCCACTGCAGAAATGGCGACTCTTAGGGTTGGAAAAAGTGTTTAAAAAATATATATTCGTCGAATAATTGGCAAAGTATTTGTATTAATTATTTTTTCTAATGACTATGTTATTAGTGTACGATGTATTTTTTTAACGATTCAAACGAAAGAATGGAGTAAAATATTTATTTTGACTCGCACAGTAATGGTGGTAGTCACATTATCTTAGGTAGCCATAGAAATCTCAGGATTTGTGGTCTTTTCAATTATTATTAATCGTAAATGAAGTCATTACATTAGATCAGCAAAGAGATGAATAAGGTAAACATGTTGGAGGTGAGGAAACTGCAGAGGGTTGATGATCCTGGCTTTTGTCAAGTAATGCACTCATTTCGTGAGCCGGTCTCTAGGTGCAAATGTACCGGAAATGACGACCGTGCGTGACGACCGCCATCTTTGTGACTGAAAATGTAACATCAAACGTTAGGGCAACACCTTCATTTCAAAGTGACCTTTATCCTTTGTAGTGTTGACTCAAACAGGCTTCTCACTCCATGGGTCTCTCTATGATTAGTGAACGACTCGACGCGGGCATACATAACCCCCAGAAGCCATTGAGGATCCCTGAGTTGATCGAGATAAACTGAAGCCGCTACGGTTGTATGCTACGCAGCAGGAGATATTGCAAGGGAGTTAGACAAACGGAATATACACGGGTGACAGAACAATCTGCCGCGGTAAATCTTTGCTCAAGGCTGACGACTCGAGACATCGCATATTCCTGTTCACGTGGTGTCTCAGCTAACCGAACGATACGACCCAGTGTATTAATTCGTATTATCTTTATTTTTTTTTTAAATAGACTCGTGTCTATTAGCCAAAACTCTTGGGTAGCATAGTGGTATGCGAAACAATCCGTCTAACCAAAGGCTTGTGGTTCAATTCTTGCTCCAGGCGTTTTTTTCTCGTGAAAAGTTTACGTAATTAATTACCTAGCTTACCTTAGGCATGGTACTGGCAGTGAGAGCCAGGTTTCAAGGTACAGATAAATGTAAATTATATTTTATTGCTACTTTCACCTTGATAATTCATGTAGTCTTAGGTTTACTTGAATTAAATCATGAGTAGAAGTTTCCATTAACATCTTAAAGATTTTGCAAAATCGATTTTATAAAATAATACAAAATCATCAGAAAAAAACTCAAAGAATTAATAAATCATCTTCACGAAAATTACCTATGCACACTTTTTAAAAGACATCCTCTACGTATTCTTTAGGTAGTTGCCTCGTATGTATATTTCATTATTTTAAACAAAACCTAAGAAGTAGGATAAGAACATGGTAAAACATTGTGCATATTTGGTCCTTTGATCCATTTTGGTTCGTATGTATTATATATTTTTAATAAGGTGAGGCTGCGTTTGAGCATGGCAACCCGAGTTTTGTGTAAGAAATATAAAGAAGATAACAATAACCATGCGTGACAATTTCTCAGAAAGAACCGTCCGAGACCGAAGGATGCCGGTATAAGCAGAGGAGTAGACTAAATGCTGTAGGTATGGGGTACTGAGAAGTGTTTTTGGTGGAAGTTGGAGGAATAGGGTTAGAATTGAAAAGGCAAACAAAGAATGTTTAATGAATACCCTTGTAATGGACATGTATGACAGGATTGTGCTTCGTTGGTTTGGCCTTGTGAAGAGAATGGATGAAAATTTAATAAACAATCCGTAACGCGATATTGGGGTGCATGGTGTGAGAGTAAGATGTAGCCAAAGAAAGGCACTGGAATTTTTATTAATATTGGAAGAGACTCGAAATAGGAGAAATGTTTGGAGTCTTTAAGAACTAGAGTCAAACGTGTATGAAGCAATGTATGAGTGTAACTGAAGCAAAGGAGGCTTGGAAGATTAGGAACGTATGGAGGAAATTATTAAAGCGGAGTCAGCTCCACTGGGATATCACCGAGAATTGAAAATTTTTGACCCTACCTATCCCAAAAGGAAATGGCGTGATCGGTGTTTAATCTTAAATCTAGAAAGAAAAAAATGTCGTTTGTTTGAACGCTATAGACTTCCAAACACCTAAATGGATTCGAAAAAAAATTGGACACACCTGTACCTCAAGACGTAGAGGGAATAACATGCTGTTTTATTAAGGTCCAAGCTCACCAGGGTCCCTTATTAAATCAACCTTTACATCTATAAGAAAAGCATTCTATTCGGTGCAGAGTTTTGTAATTTGTTTTGTTTTTTTAACTTTATTGCTATCATTATCCAGTACTTGAAATATTTAGTATTGGATGATGGAAAGAATTTAATTTCCAATTCTTGCATTCAATTTTCGTTGTAGCTTTATTTTTGTCAATTGAGTTTATGGCTCCAAAGTAGTAAATGTCTGCATCAACGATACTTCACCATAGAAATTTTTATTTACTTGCTTGGAACCGCAGCATAGGCTTGGAGTGGGAACTTATGCCCAAGTCACTTACGCTGAAATGGGTGGGTTTACACTGGCAAGTTACTTCCTCAAGTTCCTATTCAAGAACTTGTGGTGAATTTCACTATGACGAAAGATTTTTCGCAAGTTAGGAAGACAAATTTGTTAGCTGTTTACATTGGCAACAATACGATTCTACAAGCGACTTGCCGAGAGTTTTAAAAGTTCTACAAGTGGACTTGCAGATCCGTTTATACGTGGAATTTACGACAAACGTTGCTTTCTGCAAGTAACTTGCGCAATAGACTTGCCGGTGTAAACCCACCGTAGGATCTCTCGCTAATTAATCAATATAAACAGCAATATTTAACTGGGGTATATTTCACCCCAACCTCTCCATATGTGGTTAATATCTGATGCTACATAGTACGTGGATTTTCACGTTATTCTTGGAGGATTCATGTCAATCCTATGCAGTATTTTGTTTCCTTTTTACTGGTCTTATATTAACCTGCTTCGTGAGTTTAATCGCATATTTATTACCCAATTTTTGAAACCCTTTCCGTTGTTCAATCTTTCCCAAATTTTGCATACATGTTTAATCTCGAATAAGATACATGAATCAATCATTATTTTCACTAATTACTAAGTTAATCTACTAAAATTTAATGGTTTTAATTATATATATATATATATATATATATTTATTTATCCTATTACGCAACCCGCATTACATTGTTTACTCGCCGTCAGCGCTGTTGCAATTCATTGCAACCATCATTTTAGCATTTATGTTGAGAAGAAATGCTATTAATTTAAATTTCAAAGAATCGTGGCACAATTACTATGAAGACTTATTTTCAACTTGCTTCGTGAGTTTAATTGCATATCTATTACCCAATTTTTGAACCCCTTCCCATGGAACCGTTGGAAAATTTACTTAAATTGTTAAATTAATAAAAGTGTGAAGACTAAAAAGAAGAGCATAAAAACACATGAAAAAAAACTTTTTAAAAACTGGTCTTATTTCAAAATGCACTAAAAAGTAAAAAATAAATTTATATTGAAACTTACAAAGTAAAGAGACCTTCCATTTCAAATTTCTAAATATATTAAACTTGAAAGTGAAAATTAATATTTCTTTACATTATTTGTGCAATTCGTCGATGATTATGAGGCAAGTACGTGTATTCGCACTTCTTATTGATCATTTAGTTGATCATCATGATTATAAAACCAGGATGCTCAAATTTAACTTAGTAAATTACTTTGCACCCTGGTCTTAAAATCATGATGATCAACTAGATGATCAATTAGACGTACGATTATACGTTCTTGCCTTATAATGATCGACGAATTGCGCACATAATGTAAAAAAATATTCATTTTCACTTTCAAATTTAAATTATTTATACATTTTAAATATAAGTTCTCTTAAATTTGTAAATTTCAATACAAAATTTATTTTTACTTTTTAGTGCATTTTTAAATAAGACCAGTTTAAAAAAAATTAAATATTTTTTCCCTATTAAATTCAACGGGCATCTTCTTATATTTCCTTATGAATCAATTGATGCCTTAAGGTGCGTTTACACTGGCAAATGTATCGCGGAAGTTACTTGCAGCGAGCTATTTTCAAAATATATTGCTGGTGTCCGCTTGCAGAATTTTTATTAGCTTTGGCGAGTCGCTTGCAGAAGCGTCGTATTGTTGTCAGTGTATACGACAGCCTATCTGGGTCTGCACTATTTGTGAAAAATTTTCTACAGAATAAAATTCACCTCTTGCAGAAGAAACTTACGGAAGTGAATTACCTGCGTAAACCTACCCTAGGATGTGGAAGCCCATCTGGTGAGGACGAACGGGTTGAGTTGATCGGGTATTCCATCAACTGAATCCCGTAAGGAGGAAGAGGATGAAGAAGGTCCAATCGAAGGTCGCGTTATTTATGTTTATTTCTATTGTATACCGTAAGGAAGATAGGGGGAAGGGTTAAGAAGGGTCTTGAGTGTGTGGGGCGGGGCGCACTTGCTCACCCATTCTCTCTTTCTGTACGTAGAGGTCTCTGGGAGTCGCAGGAGAGGGAAATCAATACCCCGTGGGCTGACACACTCGCAGAGGGGACCGACTCTGGGAGGAGGGGGTTTTTGAAGGGGGGCAGGGTAGGGATGGTCACGGAAAAAGATATAAAAAGTGTAGGAGTGGGTGGTGGGGAGGGGGGAGAGTGGTTTGCGAGCGCTGTACCCTGTGCTGGGTAAGGGAGGAGCCGCGGTCATGTTCCCCAATTCGCGTGATTCATTCTAATTCGGAAATTTTTGATGTGGTGGGATTAGAATGTATTTATTCACCTCTAAGAATCGCCATTAATTTAGACATATCGTGGCATGAAAAAATTTGGTTGCACCACATTTAGGAAGATTGAATTGTTTATGAAGGTATTATTATTTGTATGAATATTGAAAAGTTTTTGAATGTGGTTCCATATTATATTATGGATTCCTTGGACTTTGGGGACTGGCACGAGGAAAATTTCAGCAAAGGTTTCCGGCGTACCTTTACGGAATTAGTACACGTCTCTAAGTGAATTTGTACTATGTACATTCCACACTTTTTTGCTTCCGACTATGGCTTTGGCTCTCATTATTATCATTATACAGGTGGTAATGAAAATGGTTTTCACCGATCATGATATCTTTGTATATCAACTTGATAATGACTGATTGTCGAAACAATGGTCGGAAGTAAAAAAGTGTGGAATGTACAAATTCATTTGGTGAGGCAGAATGCCTACGTACGAACTTTATTCGTTTTCTGTTCCATTTTCAAAATCTTCTCTTTTTATTTCCATGCATCAACTTTACGTGTATGAGTCACTTCCTGTGGACCTACCCAGTTCAAATCCTTAATCACATAATAATAAGAAATTAACCTACCGTTTCCAAAGTAATTGACACTGATGCTTTTTTGGTTTCCCAAGTGTTGGTGCATATTCCTCTGCATTTGCTCGGGCTCTCCTCCTCATTCTTTAGCTGGGCTGACAAAATATTCGATAGTTACCCAGCTACCGACTTCAAGACGAAGATGTGAACTCATGGTTATTGATGTCTTTTCATAGTGAATTTCGGTATGGATTCAGCTATCTAATGGGTGTATTTGTGGATAAAACTTTTTCACGCACTGCATAGGTGCCCTGATGAAGTTCCCCGGGGTTTAGGCGATTTCTTATGCTTCTCGAGCTAATGTGGGTTAACATCGTCTTTCCTTAACTTCTTAGCCTTTTCAAAATTTGAACATGAAATGTATGGCAACAAATTGTTCACTAGTCATAATTGCAGATGTGTAAGAATGTAAAGAAGAAGTCGGCAATTAGTTTAAGATAGTTTGAGTGAGATATTTCCCTAGTAAGAATAGAGACCATATTCGGATTTTATTATTTTTAGTTCAGCATCTGTAAGAGGTTTATAGTAATCGTTGTAATGTTAATGGCGTAAAAATATAGCTGTACATGACAAAAGTTCTCAATAATTAAATAAATGTATCCCCATAAGTCTCTCAATCGACTTATTTTTTTACGCTGTTCGGTGAAAACGCCTTCACAGCAGTGGGGATTTTGCTATTCTGTAAAGGTTTCTGCGCTAAATAATAAATAAATTTTTATAAATAGTTGAGAAATCAAACGAACTACACACCGTTAGTATTTTGATGAAATCTGGTCGTTAGAAATTCCTAAAACTTTAAATATTCTACCTCTGGAGCGCACATCCGTAATATATGTAATTTGAAAGTTTATATTTTTTAGGAAAATTTCTCGAAAATTAGTTCGGCAAGGGGTGAATATTTTGATATCATTAGAAAGATGAGAGTTAATTATGTAGATATATTGAGGTCAAATCCGCTAAATTTCTTGATGAAGTGATGTCTCGTTCAAACTACCTTTATAGGGAGTGTAGCCCCTATTCACTTCAGGTTCAGAAACCTGGAGTCTAAAAAAATAAGACGAGAATAGGCTTTTGGTGTTTGAGATGTGGGTGTGGTGTAGATAGGAGAAGGGATGGAAACGAAGACGAACGAGGAAGTATTGGGTATGGTAGGTGAGGAAAAGAAGCTCCTTGAGGAGATAAGAAGACAGAGAAAGTGGCTGGAATTGGTAATGAGGGGCGAAGGGATGCTGAAGCCCGTGACGGGCTGAGGGATGCCGAAGGCCGAGAGGAGAATGTTGGGTTATCGGGAAAGTGAAAGAAAGATAATTGGATTTTTGAACGAGATGAATATAGGTGCAATGTGATGAGGAAATAAATTGTATAAGAATGTAAGTGAATGTAGTCTATAAAAGCCTATTTATTTATTTCAACTTAAACCTGCATTAACTTTGTGCCCCAGTGGTGGTAACTTACAGTCCTCGCCTGCCAACTTATAGATTGTGGGTTCGAATTCTAAATCAGTAGGATTTTCGTCTTCCTGGGCATGGTTATGCTTCTTTGTCCATTGCTGCCTAATAAAACAGTAGCTACAAAAGATTCTTTAGACTTTTAAAAAATTAAAAAAAAATAACTGGTAGGTTAATCATATAGCAGTAGGTAGTTATGAATTCCTGGAGTCTTTGACTCCTTTTATACTTCTTTCTCCTTTAGTTTCCTAGTATTCCATTCGTATCCTTGCGCTTTTCAAGGCAGTGGCCTATCTGCTGTTGTGTTCAATCTCTTCAATACCTATTCCTGATCCATCTTTTTCCCCGCATCCAATTCGCCCTTTTATCATCAGTCACTCTCTCAGCTGTATGGAAGTTGAGTCCCATCGTTCTGTTTTTACTGTGATTGCGTTTGCTTCTGCCTTCGCGTCTCAGCGTGCATTCCGAACACCTTTATTCTTGCATCTCCTTCTCCTCGGAGATATAAAAACGATGATGGGGTAGGATGCGGAGCTGTACTTAAACCGTTCCCTCCTTTAAAAAAATAGACACCGAGCAGCTAGCAGCTCTTGTGGTGCAAAGGAGGATAAAAAAGGAAGACATGGTCTGTTTTCTAATCTCACAAATGCGTTTATTCATAAAGTTTGCTTTTTGAAGTTTGATTTGCGCCAACGGGGAAAATCTTTGCGTGACGGTTTTTTTCATTCTGGTGAACTGAGACCGCAATATGAATACTTATTTCTAGAAGAAGAAGAGGAACCTAGTACTCTGATTTTTCATCAGCTTGTACGTTCTTTAATGAAGGGATAGTAAGCGTTCACTAAATCCGCACGTGCGTTAATAGCCTTTTCCACCACATCGGTGAGGACTAATTTTCCAGTACTCTATTTAACTGACATATTATCCTTCTGTGCGGCGCTATAATAGACTCCGGAAGCCGAAGTGATCAATTGACCCATGCTTTATTTATTCATGGAGTACATTGCAATTAGAGAATACGTTGGGGTGGTATCGACTAAACTGAATGTTGCAATAATGAAATGGCACTTTTCCACCAAAATAATTAATTGACTCTTGGCGTTTTTGCTTACTTAGCCATCATCAGATTACTAAGCCAAGCAGCTTTAGTTGATGGAATAATAGCTAAGTAGGCTGAAACGCGTAATTTCAATAAAGTTTTATCGTGGATAAGTGCCGTTTCATTTAAAAAGTGGAAGCCTTTCACTCTATCATAACCTGAGTCTGTCAATATTTGAGAAAACTGGAAGTATTTTATTGTGTTTCCATACAGTTATTAAATGAACACTTTCTAATTGTATGATTCCAAATGGAATCATTAAAGTTCATTGACGCCAACGCCCACTTCAAGTGAGTAGTAAATCGATTAGTCGCCTTACGATCTATCATAGAATTAATTCGTTTTTCAAAAAATTCAATTTTCTTCCTGCACCTAAAACCAAAATTAATTGACAGAATATACCTGTAAAAATGAAATATTAATTCAGGTAAAAAATGGTTTATCTTAAATCGTTATCTCTGAATATTACTGCTTCCGGCTGAACCATGTGCTTACCACTTCAGCCCTGACTTAATCCCGCAATCCCTGCACATGATTCTGCCACGGTGCGGTGAAACGCATAGTTCCAGCTGAATGCATTTGTGGAGTACTACTAACTGTTTTATTTAACATGAATAGTTAAATTTTATGGAAACTGAGTGAGGTAACATGCCTTAAATTCATGTAATTATGTGCCATTTTCTTATCCTTATAAAAATATTATTTTTATGAATTGGTGTCTTCAGGTTTTCTTAACTTTTCAAAAGCAATCTACATTTTTTCTTGTGAATACTAAATCGAGAGTAATTTATAAACGAAGAAAAGGAAGTCAAATAATTTTCCCCTTATCCACTGTTATATCGATATATTAACCAAAATCAAGTAGGCATATTCATATTCATAAGGGAGCGTTGGGGGAATTACTATTTTCTGCTGAATTTCGACCAAATAACCTATTTTTATGCAGCTATCCCTCGGGGTTACTTCTCAGAGTCATTTAATATTATCAAAGGAGTGGGTAATTGAGAGTAGGTAATAGATGGATCCTGAAGATCCTGTTATTCCATGTGCGTTACGAAAGTTTGTTACATCTCTGTTGTCTGTTTTTTTTCTGTGCTTTGTTTGCTCCATTACTTGTATGGGGCTGCTAGCACCTGTCAAGGATAAAACATTAAAAAATGAAATCACGTGCATCATATTGATATCATTGATTACCTTTGGTTGCCTATGTCGCTATCATTTAATTGAAGGGAAGCACAATTATCAATGGGTTTGATGCAATGAATGGCGAATTTCCATTCTGCGATGCATGCGGAATCCTCATGAGAACTGCATTACGTAATGAATGCCGAGTGGCCTCCAATGAGATACCTTCTGCTCCAGACTTCGCAAGGGCGCAGCGGGAGATGCTGGTGATGAAAATCAATATTGTGTGCGAATCCAGTGCGTTTGTAGGGCAAAGAATTTCCAATCTATTTCCATTGCGCGTAGTTAACTCCTAATTTTTGTCTATACAATATCCATACTCGGAATTTAGTATTTAAAATGTCTTACGTCGTATTTTAGAATTCTTCCTTTCATCTTTAGACATAATATGTAATTTTAGCTTGGTTTGCTGCCTCTTCCTTCTCTGAACAACTCCTAATCTCAATTTTAATATTTACATCTCAGAAGCCTTTCTAAATAACTGTCTCCAAGCTTCGAAATTCTCTGCCCCATAACTTAAAAATACACGTACATTAAAATGTGATTCTTCTGATACAACTGGTAGTTTATGGCGTAATCACATGGAAATAATTCATATAGAAATGAAAAACAGCTACTTTGTGATTACACTAAAAATATTATTTCTACACATCCTGGGTTTCGACGTAAGACGGCATAGCTATAAGTGAAGACTCTTGTAGAGTCTTCTGTAAATGCCACAACAACCCTTAACTGCGTTGTTAGCACACTTAACCATGTGAGTTAAATATTTTCAATTTTGTAATTGAAAATGTTATGAATGTAACAGTAATTATTTTCTGCACTTTTTGCTTAAATTCTTTTGTCAGATTATGAATACGATATCATGATGTGCTTGCGCCTATGCTCATATCTACCTTTCTCTATGGGACCTTTCCTATTCTATCCTCAAATATTTATCTTCACTACATGTCTTAATTTCCTCATTTTTTGTCTCTTTTCTACATTTCTACTTCCACCTCTTCTTGGCTTCGGGATATATTTGAGTAGGTATACCAGGGATTCCCAACGGAGACCAAATTGCGTCTTCGGGGGTAAAAATTAAGTTTGTCGTTGCAATAGTAATGGGATCAGGGTTCTCTCAAAGCTGGGGGCCTAAGCACTTACGCGTCATAAAAATTGTATTTACTGACATCAAACAAAAACTTGAGCTTTTAGTTACGAAGAATCAGGCACATGGACCCAATTGAATAAAGAGAGTATAGGTATGTTAAGTTTTTTCTTTGGAATTTCTTGGAAAAGAACTGTCGATCAGGGAAATAGATTGTCGAAAAACCCTTCAAGGGCGGCTAGTTTTTAAGGAATAGGTTGAAAAGTTATGGTGCAGACGTTTTTAATAACTTTAAACTATTTATGTTGTGTAGGCATTGTAAGGTCTAGGCATATATACATCCGATAATGTAATCATTTTTGGAAAAATTAATATTAATTTGGAATAGATCTTGTTCCAATATATTCGTGTAATTTGTAGATAGCAATATATTTTTTATCAGTCTTCTGAGCCTCTAACTTATTGGTTAAAATGTGTGCATACAGTTTGGATAAAAAATTGATGATTAAGCAATGAGAGAAACATGGTTTACGTCCTGAAGAGAAAAATAATGGTTTTCTCCAAATGTTGGATAATGTGGAGAACATATAGAACTGTTGGACTCTTAGTAAATCCTGGCGTCCAAATCTATCTTGTGGACAAAATTGCGTTGGTTTCATCTTTGATCTTGTATTTATATATTTTTCGGAGATTTTGACGGGATTTAATCAAAATCAGGTTTTATTGCTGAATCAGAAGCAATTTAAAGCACGTTTATGCACTTGGTAGGATTTTACTAGTAGTTTAAAGGGTAAGCAATGGAAATTTCCAGTTTAGTTGCGGAAGAAGTATTACTGCAATTTATTACCGTAAAATTTATTTTTGAGAGATACGTTTGTCCATTAACGTTTAGCTTTTGAGGAAGCTCATCAATATACATTCAACTTTGTTATCCACTTCTTTGGCTTATACTTACTTCCTCGAAAGGCTGAAAATAAGGTTTTAGTGGAGGAAAATTAAAATTATGCATATGTTATTATATTTGCTCCTTTTATAGAAGGCATTGTAAAAGGGCTTTGTGAGACCAAAAGGGACTCGGAATTCGTCGCAGTGAGAAATTTCCTGTTTTCAAATGCTTGCGCGTTTAGTGGACACAAACGTTTCATGAATAAATGCCGACTTCCTGAGACTAAACGCTTTGATCTCTCCTTGGTTCATTCTTTCTATTGTATGACTCTTCAAAGGTCCCGGAAAAAGAGGGAAGTAGTCGATCCTTTTCAGCCAGTGCTAGAGCAGCCAGCAAGTAGTTATTTAGGTCACCTGGACGTCGTTATTTCAACATAGATTTCATTTTCCGTGTTTTTTATCCGTGTTCATTGAGGAGTTTACAGTGAAGAATTGGAGGGAGAATAATTGCCCAGGAAGCACTTATACTCTGGGGGATAATTGATACATGAAGCAGTAATCTTTTTTTACTTTTATGCTCTTAAAAAGAGTGAATTAAATGTATCTGAACCCCTTAAGGCCTAAAGAGCCTAGCTAAGGCCTAGCTTTTTGAAATCAAGTCATTTTGGCCTTCGATCAACATTTATACCTTCATATGTTGTAAGAAAACAGTTATATACTTACTTACTACGAAGAGAATGAAGATGAGTGCGAATGAAACGCGATAAAACAAGAATTTTTATTGTTGAAATCGTGTAAAAAACTTTTGAGTCAAAATACTCCCTTCTGCCATTTTTGGATTGCAAATATTTTCTAGATGGTAACCACTTGAAAGTTCAAATAATGTGTATTTACGATAAAACTGACGAATTTTTATGCCATTCAAGCACTGTATATGGAATGTTGAACGTGG
The DNA here is from genome assembly GCA_963573305.1 of Pyrrhosoma nymphula. Classification (NCBI taxonomy): domain Eukaryota; kingdom Metazoa; phylum Arthropoda; class Insecta; order Odonata; family Coenagrionidae; genus Pyrrhosoma; species Pyrrhosoma nymphula. The sequence continues at coordinate 29,905,120 of OY754331.1, read as the reverse complement.
TTTTAACGTCAAATGATTTCAATGTTAATTTTCTCATTTTCTGACAATTTGAATAAAAGTGTGTCCTCCATTCGATAAGAATAACATAATCCTACATTTTCTGCATATTTTTCGCAAATTGAATTGAAATAACATTGTGTTTTATGTGGAAATGAGTGAAACGAAGGAAAAAAATAGTATATTTCTACCTCATATAAATTTCATTTAGCGAAAAACTGCTTCTTTTGAGACTGCGAAAAACTGCTAATATAAATTTAATGAAAATGAATGCTGACATCAATTCCGCTTTTTTTTTGGAAATTAGCAAATGAAAAAAATGTGTGGCCGTCGCGGGACGGCCGAAAGAAGTAGAACTCTGAGTATGGATATGACAGAAAGTGGGGAGAACTCAGTATCTTACTTAAATACACAATTAATTAAATAAATATTTCTGAAAATATTTTTATCTCAGTTAAATTAATACATTAATGATATTTACATGACCTACGTATAGACTTAAAATATTCATATAAAATTACACTCTATCCCTCTGGTTGTAGCATTGTGAAGTGATTCGTAGTGCCTTTATATACATAACCACGCCACGGTTCAAGGTATTATGTTGTTAAAAGCCATTAAAGTACGCGTCGCTAAAGTTATATTCCCAATAATTTAGCTTTTATATCCTGCATAGCATATGGAAAGCCTCGGTAAAAATGTAAAAGTTCCTTGGCGAAGAAACTGAGAATAGCTGTTACGTTTTCATAAATAATTTGCCCCAAGTTATAAATTTTCAGTTTACCGATTGATATAGTGAATACAATAGAAAATATTAAATTTTATGATGCTTTGGCCTCATTTTAAACCGGGTATCCAACTTTTAGCTTAAATATTTCATGTATAAATGAATGTGAGAAAGGTTTTCTACACAGAATTTCCGTCTCGAAGTCGGGTGTCGTGTCACGCTAAGCTTATTCAATCTCACCCCACATCCCTATGAAGTGTTGCACTTTTTGTTCCGGAATCACATACTTAGGCCGAAATATTCGTCGGCCACGACGCGATTTTCCAGTAGGTTTCCTATGGTAAGGCTAAACATTCTTACCGCAAGGTAGATAGAGGTAGTATTTCTGGAAAGTAATTTTGAGGTGGACATAAATTCATCGTCCTTTGAGTGGTAATGATTCTTAAGATGATTTGCTCAACAATTCGGCTTATAACGTGCCTGCGTTAAACTATTGTGCTTATCCACCAAAAAAATTCGTTAGCCGAGTCGTAAAAACTGCGGAAAAGTCTTCGTTAGCCGAAACATTTGTGACCCGTAAAATTCGTAATTCGAAAAACTCGCAATACGAAAAATTCGTTGACCGGTTTACTTGTTAGTCGAGGTATAACCGTGTAAGAAATTGAACATAGAGCGGGTGAAAAGGCAACTGGTTATTCCCCGGCTCATTTCATCGCTTAAATATGTGAGTTCGGCCTAAGGTTGTGGAGGGTGGGGTTTCATCCAACAACCCCTTCATTTCCCCCATCGCGGTTTAGGCCGCGCGCTCACCTTCCCCCATCATTTCCCTTAAACCCCCACCCCACCACCATTTTCCACCTCTCCCTTTTGCTGCGGTGGATGGAGCCGGAACAAAGGGGGTGTCAGCTACAGGGGGTGCTAAATTGCTTTGGAAAATGGCGAGAGGCCCGAAATATCCGGGAGGACTGTTGTTTTGTGGCGTGGTGTGGTGATGGTGGTGGTGGTGGCAAATTTCATTTAAGAGCGCGAGGGAGGTCAAAATAATCATCACCGGCGCCTATGTTCGCTGTCATGCTAGATTCATTTATCCTTTTTATTCCAACATCTCGTTCCCCTTAATTGTTTTCGGCCCGTTCTCCCCTCCTCATTCCCCACCCCTCACCCTCGACGGTCCCTTCCCTTCCCGCCCGATGAAATTTTGCCCCTTGGCGCGGAAATTCCCACCGGGGGGCCGCCTCTCATGTGCATCGGCCTGCCCGTTCTCGCTCAATTGACCTCGCAGCCACCACCTCCGGCTGACCTCGTCCCGCTCTGACGTTGTCACCGTGGATTGGGCGGGAGAGATCGCCGATAGTCGAAGCGGTGGATTATTGTAGCTTGTAGCCCGTGTCGTCAACTGTTTTTGGTCACTTCGGCACATCGGTGCTGTTGAAAAAACTCTCGTCGCGGGAAAACTTTAACTTTTTACTGAAGCTTGATAATAATATATGCAGATCAGAGAAGATATAAAGCAATGGGAATATAGTGTTATTGAAGAACGATTTTGATGGATGGAGAGAATCATCAATAAAAAAACTTCTACGAAGAGTTGAATAGCAAACATACGTAAATCAAAAATAGTATGCCAACTCATTTACGGTAGTGAAGCTTGGAAAATAATAGCCCACGAACTAAAAATATAAGTCGAAATAAAAATATGGTATTTTTCAGAGAATGTTGAACATGAAATTAATGGATAAAATCACCAAAGAAGAAGTCCTCTGAAGAGTTGGATAGGAACGATTTATTAAAACGTATGTGGTGTGGTCTTCAATGGTAGTGAAGCTTGGACAGTAGCAGCTACATAGTAGAGACAATTTATGGAAATGGAAACGTGGTGTTATCGAAGAGTGTTGAAGGTCAAATGGGCTCTTAGAAACATCAATGAAGATATCCTGTAATTGATTGGATTGAAAAGATATGTCAAAACGTATATAGCATGTTTTTTATGGTCGTGAAGCTAGGACACTAGCAACTGAGAGTTAAGAAGATAAAAAGCAGTGAAAATGTGGTGTCATCGATAATTTATGAGTCCCAAATTAACGGAAAAAGTCATCAAGAAAAACTCTAAAAATAGTTGGATGGAAAAAATGATTCCAAATATTTATGGTAGAGAAGCTTGAAAAGTAATAACTTCAGAACAAAGTAAATTGTTAGAATGGATATATAGTATTATCAAAGAATGTTAAAGATTAAATGGACGGAGAGAATCATTGACGAAGTCCCACGAAGTCTGGTGGAGAAGTGAAGCATGATGGAAACTAAAAAAAAGAGGAAGACATAAAATGATTGGAGACATTTTTCGTCACAAAAGCCTCTTGAGAGCAATATTGAAGGTCGAAAATGAAGGGAAAGAATAACCGAGGAAGACTTGAGGATGGAATACATTAGGAAAATTACGAAGGAGGTCGAAGTGAAGATTATGTTAGGGTGAAACGGTTAGCTGATGGTAGAGTGGCAAGCTGCGGAAAAACAATTTTCGGATTTGATGTTTCGTAAATCATCATCAAATGTGCATAACGGAGTAGAGGTATTTACTGGGAGGATGTTTTTCGAATTCTTTAAAGGATAACGCTTTTTCCCCTAGAAGTATAAAGTGAAGCACTTTCGAAGAGTAATTGAACGCGGTGACCCAAAATGACGTATTCATTTCTCACGGGCTCATTTTATTTCCGAGAGCTGATTTTTATCTCTGAGCAGTTTTAATGTGGCACTCACCTCAATATATGTATTGCAAAATTGTCCTAAAAATAGGCATGAATATAACTTTTCTCTTTCGCCAGCTTTGCGCCCCCCGCATGTTTTGCTGTGAACCGTGAGATGAATGTATATGCTTACAATTGGGTGAGGTGACGGGTTCAGTGTACATCGTCCACAATTCACCATTCCTTTCGAATATTTACTTGAAAATTTTATTTTCATTAATTATTTATTTATACTAAATCACTTCTGACGTTGACTATTAAGTCCATCATTGTGGAGAATTTGATAATAAATGAATTGTCCTTTACCAAAAAATATTTTGTAATATTTAAGACGATTTAAAATTACAATTGGCAAGTTGGTGAAGAGTTAATTTAATTTATGACCAAATCCTCTTCAGTTAAATTGATGGAATTTATGTATACTCCCAAAAGGGTTGACGTTATATGCTGCCCTAGAAGCTATTTTGTCGATGTCCAGAGATCATTAAGTGATATATGAGAGTATCTGCGTTTTTTTAACCAACTTATCTCCTTGATCTTAATTGCTTCCTTTATTAAACCATACCCAGTGGCCCACTTCCGTCTGGAGTGTCTGTTGAAATAATGGCTCTGTACACTTATAAACTCTTTACCTCTTACCAGAAGAAATGATCCAGCCCCTAAGTGATGGTTGTGACTCTTCTTTGGCAGTTCGACATATCCTGATGGAATGCGACAGATAACGGGATGCACGTGAGAGACTGAACATGCAAATATACTCAGGAAAAGTCCTAGATGGTAGTTCCGGGGATGTCAGTCGACGTTTAATTTGATACGCAAAACTGATCTGTTAAAAAAATTATTCGTGAAGTAATTCTGAACCTGATTCGCGAAGTAAATAATATACAAAGGAAAGCCGTACGCTTCGTTAAAAACTCATAAGAGTGAATAGAATGTCTTACACTGCTGATGGAAGGTCTTGGTTGGGCACCATGAGAGACTTGGATCCTACACGCCAAGTTTAGGTGACTTAAAAAATTCATATCTGGCGAGTTTCAGTACGACACGGAAGAAAATTATTTTTACCCCAAGCCAGATCCCAATGTCGCAGGCGATACACCACAGACAAGACCAAATTCAACTTTTCTCTGACGAATTTATTTTGAAATATTCTGGCATATTTCGCTATAATTTGGTCTTTATGGATTCTCGAAATTTCCGAGGTCTACCAAGAGTAAGACACCTTGACAATGACTTGCACATGATGCCACAGTATCGACAAGTCTCAACGTTTACTAGTATTATATTTATTATTTGAGGTCATAATTTCCTCATTTCCGAGGCGCGAATACCCCGAGTCCTTTGCTGAATAATGTCCTAGGGATCATGTCCCACTTCTCCGAGGGAGTGAGTCACACCAGCCGCAGTCTCTTACGTCGGGACCAGTGTGGTTCCGCATCCCCCGATTCGTGGATGCTCGTCACCCCTGGCGACCGAAGGCAATCAATTTATTTTGGCTCCTCCGAAGACCCTTTTTTCCCCCACCCGCCCATCTCTCTTTCCCTATTGGCCATCTCGACCAGATATAGGAGAGCCTCTCTCCATACATAAGAGAGAGGATGTGGGCAGGATGGTTTCCACATATCCTTTCCGCCCGCCAAAGTACGCACCATGTCCCCCCATCTCTCTACACCCTCCGCAGTGTCCTCTTGAGTCGCGCACAACCGCCGCCACGGCGCTCGCTGCATGCTGCCCCCTCTCCCCTCCCCGTTGCTGCTGACTCGGACCGATATTAATCCATTAATTATGGGAATGGCTGCCTTGTGAGTGAGTCTAATAGCCTCCATAAATCCTCCCCGAACACCCAACGCCGCGACCGCGGCCGCCAGGAGCGGCGCACCCCGCTCTTGTTTTCCCATCACCTTCCGTCTTCCCCCCGCCCCGGCGGCGGCGATGTAATGCATTCGATATGAGAAACTGCATCGATATCTCTCATTGGATTGATCATTTGATAACCATCGTATCGTACGTTTCTGGTGGCGTTGCCCATGGTGGCTAGGTGAATTTTATTTTATTTTGCTGATTCAGGCGATTATTTGTGGAGGTTCATGCAGGGATTAAAGTAAGAATTTTGTACTTTAACACAGATTTTATTTGAATTACGACGCGTTTAGATGTTTTAAAACATCATTGCCAGGTTGTTGGAATCACAGTACCTACCTGATTACCTAATGATAATGTTGTAACGCATTGACACTCATCGTAATTCAAATTAAATCTGGGGAAAAGTACCCAATTATTACTTAAACTTGACTAGTTTGACTTTACTGTTGATGGTGCTCAGATTTATTTAAATCCCAGTCTCGGTAGTGGCAGGGTTAATTCCTTGCTTACTAATCCGTGGTTCGCGGGTTCGAATTGGATTGATCATTTGATAACCCTCGTATCGTACGTTTTTGGTGGCGTTGCCCATGGTGGCTAGGTGAATTTTATTTTATTTCGCGGATTCAGGCGTTGCCCATGGTGGCTAGGTGAATTTTATTTTATTTCGCGGATTCAGGCGATTATTTGTGGAGGTTCATGGAGGGATTAAAGTAAGAATTTTGTACTTTAACACAGATTTTATTTAAATTACGACGCGTTTAGATGTTTTAAAAGATCATCGTCAGGTTGTTGGAATCACAGTACCTACCTGATTCCCTAATGATGATGTTGTAACGCATCGACACGCGTCGTAATTTAAATAAAATCTGGGGAAAAGTACCCAATTATTACTTAAACTTGACTAGTTTGACTTTACTGTTGATGGTTCTCAGATTTATTTAAATCCCAGTCTCGGTAGTGGCAGGGTTAATTCCTTGCTTACTAATCCGTGGTTCGCGGGTTCGAATCCCGCCGGTATGGTTCTTCACCTACCCTGCTCTGATTTGATTTTCCATGGCATGGATTTTAGGTGTTCGTCTAAAATATATAATATATTCAACCGGCAGTAACTGGCGAAAGCTGTTAAGTATAGAGAATGTATTGTTATTAATTTACTGCTATTCTCTATACCTGAGGATGACGTGAAAACAGTGAAACGCGTTGTAGGTATTTCCTTGAATTAATTCTGTGAAAACTAACGAAAGAGACTTCATTATTATTAAGTTGAATTTTTTTCTACATGTTTTCACATCACATTCACTTATGTTGTCGAAAACACTGATTTATTCCATTATAGCAACTGTCAAATGTTTAAATAAGCCATACACTCATTAACCAATTTGTCTACGTTTATTGTAAAAGAATCTTTAGGTCTTATGGTAATATATGCATTCATATGTAAATGCAGAGTAAGGTCATGAAGTATTAAGCATCCCCTAATCAAATATCTGGGTTTTAGGACGATAAATACCATAATTTAAAGAAAAAATCACCATTATTTCTGAAAATTTTTATGGAAATTTCCATCAAATCAGTTAGTTAAATTTATAATAAATCACTTCTGTAGTTTTATTAAATCAACCTCCTACCAAAAAAAATATTTTGTATGAGTTCAGCTAGTTTGGTCCAATTCCTCAGCAACTGCTACTATGAAATTTCCTCTACATCTCGCCTGAATACGTCTTTGCTTTTGCTGCACCCGTTTTAAATTTTAATAAAATCCAAATTGAAGCAATTCATCGGTGTTTTTCCATACTCTTCCTCATAATATTTACTCTAGCCTTTCCAGTATACCTATGGTAAACTTTATTATTCGATTTAAAAGGACTAGGTGAAATATGACATACCCATATGGAAGTATGCTGCGTGGTATTCAGTAAAGTATGTTATGAAGTATATTAAGGGGCTTTACGCAGGAAAGTTTACTTCTATGGACGTGGTAACTGAAGCGTTGTATCCATGAGCATCGCTACTGGTAGTACATCGTTCTGAATGCACATTACTACCGGATTTTCAGCGGTAAAAACGTACGAATAAATCGAATCGTAATTTTGTAGTTAAATAATGATGCAGAAAATTGCTAAATTTCGGCAATCAGCGCGTTTCTACTCCATATTCCTCTAGATCCTCGAGCATTCGTGGGATTTATAAATGTGTATAAATTAAACTAAATGTTAATATAGGTACATATATAAAGTGTATGGAGTCGTAGATATATTTTATTTCTTATTCTCTAGGCAAGAAATGTCAAATTGCAAGGATACCGGAAGTAGCCTCGGTATTACCTTTACGGAGTCACCCACAAGCTCAGCTTGGTCAGAAAATCTACGCAGGAAAAATCATTATAGCTACAAGGGTGAAGGACATCTCGGTAGCTTAACTGGCTAATGCACACGGCATAATATTGAGGGATCCGGTTTCGAGTCCCGGGCAAGGTGAATGGTTTTTCCTCTTTGGAAAAAGTTTCAATGGAATGTCTAGTGAGTAATGTATAGCAACAGGAAATATATGAATATCATTATTGATAACAATGAGGCCTTCACCGGAAAATAATCTATCATTTAAATATCTAACCTCCGCTCGCGGTCTTGTGATCAATATCTCTCCAGATTTCATACGACACTGTCACAGAATCTACATGCAACAAAAAATATGTCTATATTTCGTTGAAGTTGGAGCCGTGGCCGATATTGCATCGTTTTTCCCTCCCTTATTGACCCCCGCGCCATAGAAGTCCATGCTTACTCATGGAACTGCTACTTGCAAGGGACTTATAATTGTCCTGCAATGGAAGTAATTTCCATGTGTACAAATTGATTTCCATATTTAATTGATGCAAAACTTAGATGTTATCTTAAAAAAAATGTTTCAAATATGAGAAAGGCTCAGAGAAAATGATTTTAAATAGAAGGGCGGGATTGAATTAGAACTGGTAGAATAATTACTATATCTTGGCATAATATTTGAAGGATATGCGTTTTAAGTGGCTTGGTTTAATTAAGAATTATACAAAGAGGGAGCTCCTTTGCAAAAAAGCGCAGTGAATTTCGTCATCACTTTTATATTTGGCCATCCTTTGATTCGATACCGTGCAACGATAATTTTATCTGGATAGCATTGATTTATCTCATCAACCATACTCACATACACTGATGCATCCATCGTCATCCATAATTTTTATTTTACTGCTCATCCATGCTTTCCCCTCTATCATCCAATGAAAACTGGGGGAGATAATGGTGCCAACCTTACAGCAAATTATGAAATCATGAATTTAAATGGATGACATTAAACCTCTACCTTTTATTTCAATTTCGTTGCAGATAAATGTTTGTTTCATAAGGACACATTTCCATTATTTAACACCTAAATCTCATTTTATATCAGCCTAAACCTCAATTTTCCTTCGACTTCAATTAACATAGAATTTTCCTTCGGAGTATTTTTCCGAGACGAACTTTACTTTCGCACTCGGGAAGGAGTTGACATTGTTAGCCGTGGGAGCGAAGACATTTTTTTGGTCAAAAATCAGAATACGAAACTCACAAATTGAGATTTGCTTTCATACACCTTCAAAGATTTTGGGTAAAATCAGCGCCGTTGGCCTCTTAGGACCGTTTATATAATCTCCGGTTAAGTATTCGTTCGTATTGAAGTTCCTGGTAAAACATCAGCGTGTTACTTCCAATCGACTTAAAAGGCTCCTGTTATGACAGTAACTACCATTTGCAAATCCGGCTTTATCAAATACGGAGACTAGACTCTGTAAAACGTACGATGCAATAGTTACAAATGATTCATTCAGTCATTAGAGTAATCTTTAGTTTAAAGGTTGGTTTTAATGGAAGTCTGAGAAATTACTCTAGATTTTTTATACACCCAGTCCCTATCTAATTCCAGTATTTTTTTCATCTCAGTGTACGTCCTACCTACCTTCATCCCGTGAGTAAAACATAGTATTTTTCTCCGCCAAGCACTTCCTCACTTTCTTTCTTTCCGTCCACCGTACCTTCTCCATCTTCCTCCATGCGCACATATCTAACGTCTGCTGCTTAATTTCACCCTCCTTTCTCAGAGTTCTCGTTTCTGCCCCATACAGCGCCACACTCCATATATCAAGCTCCTCACTAGCCACTCCTCTACATCCTTACTTAAGGTCCCCATCATCAGCACCCTACTCTTACTAAACGCATACTTGGCTAACTCTATTCTCCTCCTTATGTATATAAAAATAAAAAACTGTACATTCCACACAATAAAATTTAATTCACCGACCCGGGTTTCGCCTACTCCGTAGACATTTTCTGGGGAAAAACAGCAAGTAGCTAGCCCTTATATATGGAAATTTGGAGGGGCTTCATAGGAGAGGGGGGGGGGGAGGGGAGGGTGCTAAGGGAATACTGGCTAGGAGAACCTAATTGCTATGGTTCTCAATCAGATGTTTGGCGAAACTTGATCTTATGTCCGCGGTCAACCAGCACCTCTTATGTTCATGCACACGAGTGTTAATTGTCCGAACACTTTGTCCGATGTATTACGACGAGCAATACATCAGACAAAGTGGTCGGGCACTGTGCAGTTTTCTCTTCCTTATGTCTTTGCTACTGTGCCCATTTTCTTCTAGCGTTGGATCCAAGTAATTAAAGTTTTAAAAATGAATATCAAATGAGAAAAATCGATCCTGGTGCGTCTCGAATTCGTATCGCCCATCCCTCGTGGGCTCCACTACTCTTGCCACATCCAAAGTTTTCTCTCCTCCCCAGTCTTCCCTGGCACTGCGTACGCAGCTGCTGAGCTGTCATAATCCGGGGAGTGTGGAGGAGTGTGTGGGGAAGGGGCAGGGAGGAGGAGGGTGGGAGGTGGGGGAGGGTCGTTAAATGTGCCGCCTCCGGTCGCCAGGGGACGCCGCATCGCATATCGGGGGCCGATGCAGAGAGAGCCGATGGCTTATCTTGGCATCCTGCCCCCACTCCTCCCCCAATCCCATTGCCTTGCGCCGAGCATGCTTCATCCTCTCTTGTGCTTCCCTCCCATCTCTCTACCCCGTCCGAGTCTGCTCTTCCTTCCTCTCATCCAGTCTTTCCCCATCTTTTTCTATCTCTTTATTTTACTTCCCTTTTTTTACTTCATTCATTTCCACTTCATTCAGGCCGTTCTCCAGCATGGTTAACTTAGAATACCTTGACATCTCAGGGAAATTTGAGCTTTTGTAAAATATCCATATAGAAACAAGAAAGCCAAAATAGTGGTTTGCGGAAGAAATGAAATATACAAAATTACCTTTCGAACTTGGACAGGAAAAACTTGTGCAAGTGGAAGAATTTTGCCCTCCGATAAGCACGATCAGCAGCGATGGAAGAATCAAGGAAGAAATAGTGAGTAGAGTAGAGTGGTATTTAGTTTTACCATGTTTCGACGGAACAGGTCATTTTACACATATTGTTTACCTCTTGCAGGCAGGGGCAACAGCATTTGGATGAATAGGCGGCTAACCCCTCGAAATCACAGCCGAGCCTAACAATACTTAACTTCGGTAACTTAACGGGAACCGGTATTTTCATCGTGCCAGAACGTTGCCCTAGCGAGTTCCACGCTGCACATGAATATTTGCATTTGCTGTTTCCTCGCTTGTTATCCTGTCTTCTTCGAACACAGAAAATTCCTTTTCATCGTGAACGCTTTCTTAGCTTGGGTTATTGTCCTTGATAAACGTTGTAAAGAGTAGAATCAATGCGGGGAATTATGAAGGACGTCAAACAAAAGAAGTATGTGAGAGTGAAGCGGCTTGGTGAGAGAAGGGTTGAGTGGAGAGCTGCGGCAAATCAATCTTTGGGTTGATGCTGAAGATGCCATTTATACTGTCGTCATCCTCCTACATTGCTACATTTCTAATATATAGGCGTATCAGGCTCTTCCACCCCAATAAATCTGAGGTGGTGGAACACAGCCCCGAGAATATCCACAGGATCGACTTCACCAAGACAAAACTTCTTCTTCGTACTCAAACGGGTATCTATGCATAATTTCGCTCAGTATTTCTCACACCGACCGAGGTTTCAGCGTAATGTGCCATTCTCAAGGTGACAAGCGTCACGTGGTCCGCTCTTATACAGGACTAGGATAGTAGGGGGTTATGTTATGAACTAGGGGCGTGAACATGACTTTTTAGAGCATTTCTAAATATTTTTTCCTTCTGGAGATAAAGGTCCATTAATTGGCGAATTATTTAATTTTCCTATTGCCAACGTTTTGGATTTATATGCTTGCTTCTTCAGGGCTCAGTGAGAGTTTCTTCTGAATTTTATTGTGTAATATTTGTGGATTTACAGTTACTCCCTTTACGTCATCTTTACGTGTACAAAGTATTGAAATTGTTCTACCTCAGAAGTGGTAATAAACCTAAGGAAGAACCAATAACCAATGTATACAACCTAAGATCTACAAAAATGTATGTTTTGCCCAAACCAAATCTGACCGTGTTCAAACGCTCATTTATCTATGTAGGGCCAACATTATTTTCTAGATTGTCAGATAGTATAAGAGGTTCAAAAAGTTTAACATCTTTTTTGAAAGGAGTAAAGAAATGGTTACTTAATGTAGAAAATCCAGATATATTTTTTTGTTAATAGTAAGGTTAATACTCACTATATTTTGTATGCACGACAGGTTGTAACTAAAAAACAAATTATCTTTTCATGCATTTATTTATGTCTCGTAACTGGTCTCAGTTTACTTATTTTTTTTCAATTACTCATATTGTAATGTATCTTGAGGTATCCCAATACAGGCAATGCCTAAAGGGATTCCTAATTAATTTATCCTTATTTAATTGAAATGTAAATATGCTTGTAATGTTGATTCTAAGGGATAAATAAATATATTTAAAAAAAAATAATACAATCCAATTATATCAAACGCTTTACTTCCACGGTTATTTTCCTTCGCCTCTTCCACATCCAGTGATTCCTCCGTAAATCCTAATAGCCTCCCCCCTCCTTTCCTAGTACTATGTTTAGAGCGAACCACCCAAAACTTTTCACCTTGAAAATGGCATAATATGGCGACACCTGGGTCGGCGTGAGAAATAAAATGTGGAATCATACATAGTTACTTCTTTGAATATGAAGAATATCAATGATTTCCACGGAGTAACGCCCGGACGCTGTGTCTGATATTCACAAAACTTCGTCATGCTAAAAAATACTGGGACGGGATTTTTAAGAGGCTGTGGTAATTAGGATGGAGAAGAACATGATGAATTGAAACAGTGTTTCAGCTCAGTGGTGAGTGGAAACGAACCGACAGACTACTGAAAAAAGAGTTGGAAAGTGATGACCGATCACAGCCAATTTGATCCCAATGAACGAGTAAAAATGGATGACATACTGGGCAAACCATTCACCTCGAGGACGATGCCAAACCACCCCTTTGAAACGTCGCCACTGTGCGACGCGTCGCATAGTGGCGAATTTTACGAAAATCCTGGCCAAAACTCCAAAAGTGAAAGTTGTTATGAAGGGTTTTTTTACCACTGCAACCCTAAGCTGGGTGACTTCAGATGCTAACGGAAATGGTCCTTGTCTTCACTTATGGTTTCACTGAATGTAGGCAGCAATCCCTTTCGTATAGTTTCGTTGGCAACACCCGTTTGCGGAAAAGAGAAGGAAAAGTTCAAGTGAGACATTCAAGGGAAAACCGGATACCATTGAAATAAAATATTATGGATTCAATGTGTGGGGGTAAGTAGAGTATAATTTCATTGCTGTGGTTGGAATTTATTTTTTAATACTTTTATGAACTATATTTATGCCTAAGTCATCGCATTAAAAGCAGTTTTAAAAATGTATGTAGACACAAAGTTATGAATTAAGCGGTATTCCGTCTACAAGTTGGCATCAAGTTATAGCCTAGTATTTCTATAATGAAGCCATGAAAAAACATCCTGCTATTATGAGCTACCCTTGGCATACATGGAACTTGTTATAACAGATATGTGGCTCATTTTCATCGGGAATTCTTATGCTTTCGATTTTCTCTTGACACTCTCCCATTATTATTTTCGTAAATTGTGATTTTCAGGATCAATTAGCAGCCACAAAACCCTTAAAAGGAAAGACATGGTCTATGTCATGATTTCGTGCCCGTAAGTTAGTCGCGAGGAAAGGTCCTCCCAATTGCGCGAGCACATCAAAAGACTGACAGGATATACCGAACTACCTTTAGAAATCAAGATTTTTTCTGGCTAACTTTTATTTTCAAGTTAATTTCGATGAAAATATTTCACATTGTGATTTCAAGTTAATACCGGGTTTTGACGTCCAAAGTCATCTTCAGGTGACACATGAAGATGACGTTGAAGATAACGTTGTCCGTCGAGACCCGGGTCGCTGTAATAAAACATTAATATGGAATCACAAAGTAAAAGTTTTTTTATTCAACATGAATCGGTTCCACCGAGTTACGTCTGAAACTACTAATTTAATAAACTTTAGGTGGCAGGCAGCAACTCAGGACCACCTATCTCCCGTTTGGAAACCCGAGAGTTTTACATTCTACTACATTTGTGTTCGCCCTCCTACATTCCGCTCATGTGTTTGTACTTTCCATCCTCATCTCTCTGAGGTGGTGACGAGCGAGTACACCGGCACAGCAACCGACGGCCCTTCCCTCGGACCCTGGAGTGTGATGGGGTGGAAGGCCCCCGCTTGTTGTATCGATCCCCGATTGTAGAGAGTTCCGTCCCCTTAAGCGGGTTGGGGAAGGATTGCGTGGAAGGGAAGGGATGGGGGGTGTATGGGAGGTGGCAAATTCGCGGGGGGTGTCGGGAACCGGGGGACTGGGGGGGGAAGGGGAGGGAGGATGGTCCCTCTGCCCTCACTTAGTATCACCCCCTCTCAAAAGAGTGGACGGGAGAGAGAGGTTTATGGTTTTTTGACTTTTTCATCGCTGTGCTGGTTGTGGCCGGTCCTTTTTTTCCTCTTCTTCCTCCTCGGTGGGCGTCGCACACGAGGCTGGATGGAAAGGAGACCTTTTATTTCGGTGTGTTGGGTCGGAGGTCGACCTCATTCCCAGAAGAGGTGCCTCCAAACCCTCCCAAAACATCTTTTCTTCTTTATCTTCCACGTCCTGTCTTTAGACTCTGTTCTCTCTTCAACCGGATTCTCTTTTTTACTCTTTCGTTTCCTCCCCTCCCAACCGAAAAGCGACCCTCTAATATCTAAAACCAATCCTTGGCTTCCCATTCCAAAGGCATGTACTCGGTTCCCGGATGTGGCGGTGGAGAATTAGTTTCCTCAGTAAAGTCATGTTCCTTAATTAGTACCAATGCAAAATTACTTAATTGTTATTTTCAATTTATATTCCGGCGGATTACAATAAAATGTGTCCTCTATTTGGTATAAGTAACCAAATCCTACTCTTCTTCGTTATTTCATTATCAAATTTAAGTGGAAAAAACATGCTTTTGAATGCGAACATTGGGGAAACTTACGCTAAAATATTATTTTTCGGCTTAATCTCAATATCATTTTGTGAAATAAAACTGCTTATAGTAAGCGCTTCCTTCCAGGGAATTGAGTTATAATAAAATACAGGAATTTTACGTCTTTTTATGAATCAATAAGGAAAATACTGCAACGACTGAAGTCAAAATGAAATTCAATGAAAGTGCCGTTGCATTTGGCTCCTATGGTTGATAAAATGGTAATGTTGCATAATTAAATTCATTCTTCAAATAGTCTGCGTATTCTTTCTTAATTTTGTTTTTTAATAGAAAATTCCTGGTCATGAATGAGAGTGGATCTTTTAACAAATCAAACGAAAATTGGAATTCAGTGTTGGTTTTGACTCGCACAGTTGCGGTGAAACCTCGGGTTTTGTGTGGGAACCACATCAAGGCCCAGTATTATTACGTCTGGTTAACGTTAATTGTTAACATTAGATGACCTTTTCGTTGACTTGAGTTTTGTGTAAGTATTCTGACTGCCGCCGGTCAGTTGATTCGTACGTTATCGTTGCAAGGACGTATTTACTTCGGATTTTAAATCGAGAAAATATTTAATCATATAATAAAACTGGTCCAAGCGTAGTTACCTCGTCCGTCTGATGAGTGTAGAGAGTGGAATCCACACGAGCATGATTATACCGACACTGGGTATCTCTCTACCCATCTTTCCCATATAATCTCTCCCTTACAAGTATATAAACCTATCCTTAATGGTGCAAACGTTCTCAGTTGTCGATGTCCTCCCTTAGTTACAAACCAAGAGTTTTAAAGCCTTGAACATTTGCGAGAACCGCTATAGGGATGGCAACGTCGGTTAATTAAGTGTGGAGTGATATGCCTTTCTGATAATTTTAGCGATGACTTTCTCACGGGATGGAGTTTTGGGCTGTTTGAGGGCATAATAAAGTTCTATTAGTTAACTACGCGTGGGAAACCTTTTTCGATGAGCGGTCCAGTTTGAGTTTGCCCTTCTTTGGTTTCCGGGTCAGATAGTGTTATTTAAATTCCTGGAGGCTTCATATTTTTTTTAATTAAACTTCGCTGTACTCTCAGATATTTTATGTGTGTGCATATTTTATATGTTTGGAGAATTTAATGGTAAAATTCAAAATAAAACATTCAGTTTCCACCGCATATGGTCCTAGTTTTGAAGGGAAGAATGGTAATACTCAGACTGCAGGCCACTTGAAAATATCAAATGGACCACTTTGCTGGTTGCTCATGGCTCTGGCTCGCTGGTTGCCCATGACTCTGGCTCGCTGGTTGCCCATGACTATAGGAAATGACATTTGCAGGACTTTTGGGGAGTTTGGGAGAAAACTATCAGAGAAGCAAGTAGGGCATATCTCCCCAATTATACATTTTTCCCCTATTGTTCTTGACTCACGTTTCCCGCAGTACTTACGCACTCCCGAAATACGCAGTACTTTAGTACTTATCCTTCTTAATCTAAATTTTTAAAATTCAATTTGGTTGAAATTCTGCACTTTAGCAAAGGTAGTAAAGGCTACTCGCCGAAATAATTTGACGTGGGTGTTTTCTTTTAACTTTGTCGTCGTCTTTGCTTCTTCTCCTTCGCACCAAGTCTCCACTATGTTCTTCCCCTCCCCGTTTCCCGTTCGCTGCTCTACCGCGTTCCCCCTGGTGACTTCTCTGAGCTTATAGCTAACCCTCTTCCTCATCCCAGAACCCTGGTTGGTTGGCTTGTGTGGTCCCTGAATTCGCCTCGCATAAACCGTTTACATCAGTCCACTCGTTCAATGGTCCCGCTCAGGGTGCGCAGCGTGTTCCGACATTGACCTCATCTTCTTCTTCTATCGACAATGTGGATGCGTGCGGAATCTTAAAAACTGCTGCGGGTCGTCTCCCCTCTGCAACGGTCGTCGGATTCCTGTCCACCAAGGATATATATGTATGATATCTATTTACTGATGAACAAGGGTTGAGTTAGGATTAGCACTGGGCTCTATCCACGACCGAAAGGATCTTTTCGACTCGAGAGCTTGTCTTTGGATGTGACTCTGCTGGTGATTCCCTGTTCAGGCACGTACTGAGAATGTTGAAAGGTCTCTCTCACTAGGGGTTCGGTCCAGTGAGGAGGTTACTGAAAGGGCTGAAGATCCCTATCTCCATTCCCCCTTTTTCGGATGAAAATCTGGATTTCACTTTTCTGATGGATGGATTTAGTTCACTGTCTAGCATTGCCTCATTTTTAGATGTAGGTTAGAGTGAGGTAGTTCCGATCACTTAAAAAAAACCATCAATACTACTGTTAGATATAGTTACATTAACTTTCTTTAAATAGCTTGGATACATCAATAAATTTACTCTACAAAACTAACGAGATTTGGTCAAAAAATAAATAGCTTTGTTTCATCCAAAATTTATAGATGGAATGGCAAATTTTCATATATAGTTTTGTAACTTAAAAGAGTAATTTCCGGCATTGAATTGCTATTAAAACGCAGAGCAATGGACAATAACGCGTACAAAATGAAATAATTTGTTCGGAAATTCACTTGGGGGACTTTGAACATGATGAATCGAGAGTAAACGTTAAATTCCATACGATTTATATAAAAACTCAACCGGTTTCTGACTCTCCAGGTCATTCTCAAGAAATGAAAAATAAGCTTGCAGCTGTTTTTCGTCCCTTAATAATGACCTGAAGAGGTTAAAACCGGTTGACTCTTACATTAAATAGTGTGGAGCATAACACGTTTTATTCTTGTGTCAGGGTAACTCGTTCCTCTATATTTTCACCATGCTACTGTTCATCAGCAATGATGAAATAAGATAACATTTATTAAAAAATCGTTCCTTATTCGTCTAATCGTTCCAATACCCTTACCTTTGAAGGGATTACGGCGTCGCTAGCACGGATAGTGATCGCGCTGTGGCAATATTTTTCTTTTTGCGATCGGAATGGCTCAGCGGTATTTTATTGATTGTACACTTAAAGAAGACTTTATTCAGGCCTATATACATGATCGTCTCACCAGGAGCCCGTGTAAAACATTTCTCCCTGCAGGAGAGTTTATTTTAAGTACCAAGCCACGCCATTTTAAGCCACGTTAGGTTAGTTACTGAAAGTGCTGCTAGATAAATGAAATAGTATTCTCCAATCTACAAACACAATTTTATAAAATTTGATTAAATATATTGAGTGTTATGTTGATCAATAATTTATTTTTGCCAAATATTCATCATGGTAGTGTAATTTTTGAACAAAATTATTTTATCTATTTAACATTAGTTTCAAATTAGACGATTTTAAATGTATCCTGGCCGCATTTTTTAGAAAGATGGAAGGATAGATGAAGACATTTTAAGGCGTGCGAATGCCGATAGGGAAGTCGCGGGTAGTATGTGGAGCATATTAAGGAATGAGTATCTGCCTAGGGAAGCGGAAATCGGACGCACAGATGTGCTATCCTCCCAACGTTATTATATGGCAGCGGAAGCGGATATATCAGGATATGCATAAGAGTAGGCTAAATGCAGTGGGAATGGGGTTCCTGAGAAGTGTTTGCAGCAAAATTAGGATGGATAGGGTCAGAAACGAGTGGGTTTTCTCGTCTATGTACGTGTTTTTGCTAGTTTATTGATATAAGTTAAGGCAATAAAATTTAAGGATGGTATATCAAGTACACATAAACCTGTATTTCTTTAGATAAAGAATGTAAAACTGTTCATAAATGGCAGAATACCAGAAGTTTGTGTGAAAAAATGGGCAACTGAATAAAGTGGTGCATAACTAATGGCACTCAAGGACTTTTTTCAAAGCAGAAGACTTTAAGATAATTTTTCGAGTACCTGCGAGGTTAGGTCCGTAATCTTGATGCCTAACTACCAGAACCCTGGCTAATTGTCATCTCGAATTTTTTTCTTGGTGGTAGTCATTTTTTCCCCTCGGCACGAAGACCCATTAGGCAAAGGTCACGTACGGCTATCAAGATGAGTTCAATGATAATCGACATTTTTACGGCAAGAGAGGCTTAGAGGATTTGCAATTTAGGGCAATGGCTGATTTACATTATGACTTTGCGCGTAATGGGATGTTGAATTTCAGGAATTTCTCTTTCTCCGCTTTAACTCCGCTCCAATTTTCGGGAACTATTAGCATCATCATAGCTTTCAATGCTGCTTTCACGCGGACGTGTCAATTTTTCCTTTAAAATGGAGATATAGTGGTGTAATATCAACCACCACTCCTGCATTATTCATAAGCAAAATTTTACGTAAACGGTGATGTTTTATTCCTCCACCAAAAGCCATTCAGGATCGTAAAAAAGACATTTAACAAAATTGTCATGCTTGTAAGGCAAGGAAGGAAATTTTTGTTATGAATGTGTTTTTGGATAATAAAAATTAAATATGCAATGCAAGTGAAGAGTGCTACGAAATATGAAGGGGACTGTCTCCCAATTTTCTTCCGAAAGATAATATTTTTTTTTATTCGGGTTAGTGCTGAAGCATTATGATTGGCAAGGAAGGAAGTGTAATTTTTTGTGAGTAGAGATGTGCTATGCACTAAAAAAACCGCTATCTAACCAAATGGGTTTTTTTAAAATATAGAGGAGACTCCTAACTTTCTTCCAAATAATTATAAAATGTTATGTACTCGGGTAAATTCTGGAGTATTCTGCCTGGAACGAGGGTAAGGTTAGTTTTGGTACTCAGGGAAATTAGGCAATAAATATATAATATACGTGATGAAAGCTCAGAGAAGTAAGGAGAAAATTCCGCACCTTTTCCAGAAAAATATTTTAGCTATACATGATCGGATAATTGAGTTTTATGCGCCATTATTTGGCACGAGGGTTAATAGTTTTTTTTCGATAATGAATTTACCGATTGGTTTGGTCATCCTTGCTTATTAAATCACTGGGAAAAAAGAGGCGGAAGCCTGGAGATAGAAAAAAAGGATCAGGTTGCCTTTTCCACACGGTGTACATAATTCATCATCAGCCCGGCGGTAATGTCGGGCTAGAGGGATATGCTTTATTGCCACCTCGCTGGCTCACAGATATCCTGCCTGCGGTGTGTGTGGAGTTCGTGGGACGGAATGTCAATGCGGGAGAGAGGAAGATCGAGGTTAATGGAGAGGTAGGGAGAGGTCGGAATAGAGTAAGAGGATAGGATCCACACACGGTGCCTCTTTTTCTTCCTTCCCGGAGAAACCATTCGTTTGCTTTTTCACGTGCCGTCCGTCCATCTACTTGGCTTTGATCCCACGGTGGCTGTCGCTAGCACGAAGGAACTCCACCTCTAGAACTCCTCCCTCCCCCGCCAAGGGCTGTGAGGGCGGGGGGAAGGTGGAGTAGAAGAAGCCCTTAATACCACCGTTGATCGCGCGGCCAGAATTGCGGAGGAGGGTCGTCGTGGATTGGGAATGGCTGCGTCTGTGTGGAAGAGACAGGGAGGAAGATGTAGGTGGGAGAGAGAATGAGGGGAGAGGATTGATTGGGGAGAAAGAGAGGGAGAGAGAGAGAGAGAGGAAAGAGGGCTGAAAGGTAGAGAGACGGGGAACGGATGAAGAGATGGGAAGGTGAAGTGAAGGGAATGGACCATCGACTTTTATGTGCGATAAATTGGCCAATAAATTCCAATTATTCTGCTCTTGTGATTGGCGTGGAAAAGCTCCAGGGTATAAAAAAAGGAGTCGACAAATATTTTTTTCCAGACTAATTGAATGGTATTAGTACACTGCGTTTGACAACTAGTTTCGGTACTGCAGTTGACATTTTATTTTCCTCTTTTTTAGAAATATTTGGAGATGTATTGGTGAAATACTGAATCTATTTCTCGAGTATTAACTTCTTATGAGAAATAAGTATTAATTCATTGCTTCGTGTTTAACTTTCTGTAGTTCCTCGTTCCGTGCTGCAATTGGAGTTTTATTAACTTCGTATTATAAAGAAATACTTTGAATTTTCGTTGTGAACTAATTGGTTTATTTTACGAGTATAATTACTTCGTATAAGAAAAAACACTATTATTTATTCGTCACTCAGCATTTCACATCCTATCATTCCTCTTCACACATTTTTTATGCAATGTATGCTAAGTTTTAAATTAAAACTTACTTCTCGTTTAATTTTTTCCATTATTTCTATTTCACGTACTACGTGCTTCTGCTTTACTGCTGATGAAACGGTCGAGATTATAGCATAATTAAAAACATCTTATGATTGTGATACAGTTCATCTGCAGGTGCGTCATTTATATTTTTGTAAACATTTTATCATCAGTGCTGACATTGAATAGAGGCACTAAAATGTTTGTGGGAGTAAAATTATGCATTACAATTTATTTTGCAGTTTTTCGTTGCTCACTCCGTAATTCATAATATTTGAAGTGCTAAAGTAGTGATAAATCTCCCCTACATTTCACGTACATTAATTTTCTTAATTACTTTCTAAAGTGTAAATATATGTTCATATGTCAAAGAAGTAAAAAATCCTGAGGCCTTATCCTTCGAAGCTCAATTGAAAAGGGGGATCGAGTGGATGCACTTCCTGTAATCTGTAGTGAACCTGCATCGAACATTTTTCAGAAAGTGTCTTTTCCTTAGACTGTAAAGGCTTACTGTAACTTTCCCACCCCGCTGCAGAGCAATGAATATATAATCCTTGGCATGGTAGATAAACTAATTGCTTCCCTACTCAAGGGCCCGTGTCCAAAGCTCAAACGCGGTAAATTTGTAAAAATACTATGATCCTTGACAGCGAGGGCGCGTGATTCTTTACCAGGTGCTGGCCAGGCCTTCAGATTCTTAGTCGTGGCACGTAATAAGCTTAATGTTATAGAAAAAAATAGTAAATTCGTTTTTTGAAAACTATTAAAATGATGGTTTTATGTCTTTTATCCTTCATTATCCATATCCATAAAAACAGATTATTTCAATTGACAAACACTTTAAATGAACAAAGTATTCTCATGAAAGCTCCATGTATCCTTACATGAAAGTTCTCAACGTGCTAAATTAGGAAAATTTGTACTTGACCAAGTAACTTATCTATTAAAAAATATAGCTTCGCCTATATTATAAAAGAAAAAATGCTCCACCAATTAAGAGCGAGATAGATACAGATGACTCTGATAAGAACTGGTGAAAAATGTTTACTTTTTGAATTGAAGAAATCAAGTTTTACATCGGAACTTGATACTTAATTTAATGAACATAAAACTATGCAAGGCAAGCCCGGACTAATTTGGATAAACAAAATGAAAGTATCCATTTTAATAAAATAAGTTGGAATTCGCCCAAACTTTGCAAAATTTTAAGGATAAATAAAGAAATTTTTCCGAACCGAACAATTGAAAGCACGTAGAAAATCAAGCAATAATCTTTTAAAAATATTCTAAGGTGTGTAAATATGATAATTTGAAGGGAGTCAGAATAATATGTCCTACTATTTTCGCTATTCTATGAAAACTCGAGATTCAAGCGTGTTGCCGCGGAAGTTAAGGGCGAAAATTTGGCATGGGTGCCAAAAGAATTGCGTATATGACTATACATTCAAACGGATGTGGTTTCATGTCAAGACAGTTGTCTGCGAAAGTGACCTGGGTGGAATTAGATGAGACGAAGAGAAACATTGATGGGTCAGAGGCAAATGTATGAAGGCCGCTTTCCCCCTCCTCTCCTCCCTTCTCCCGCATTTCACCCCTAGGATGGAAACGGTGGATTGATCCCACGCGGTCTCAATTTCGCCCAGCTGTCCTTTCTCTTCCCTCCCATCCGCCCTCTCGCCTCTTCTCGGACGGAGGATGAGTGAGGGGGAGGGGGCGTGTGTTTTGCTGGCCTATCGCGTCGCCCAGAGGGCGACGTCGCGTCGCACATTCTAAAACTCTGGATTGGGAAAGTAAGGATAACGCTGCAAACATCGACCTATCCAGTACACGGGGAAGACAGTGAGCGAACATGTTTCTACGGGAAAAGATTATTTACAAGCATTTAAGCGAGTTTGTGCCAGGTGATGCCATCAATTCTGATGTTTTATGTAATACTACAATGTTTTAATCCCTTGTTGCCTCGGTTGTCGGCATTGGTCGAGGACAATCGTCAGTACCTAATTTTCTAATCTACTGCTTAAATTCTTTCTCTCCATCCTTCGGTGAGGGTTAAGGCACGAGCAACCTATTTCAGCAACTTCTCAGCATCCCAATAGGTGGCGGAGCAGACGCGTAGATATCAGAGTCCTCTGGATGGCCGTTCTCAACACTACTCCCTCATAGGGTGTATTATCGGCAATCCAGAGGACTCAGGTAGTTACCAGAGTCCTCTACATAGCGAATACTCAACTACAAAGTAGAGTTTTCGGATTTCGCCATTTTATTTTTATCGCTGCACACTGATCAGTACAAATTTATGCGGTCAAAATTTTTTTTCAAAATTTACAGTTTGTTCCTTCAGCCTTCCTATTCGCTCTCCCACCCGAAGTGGCTGACATATGGTGGTCGAAGTCACAGTCACTCGAGAGGGGATAGCGAGGACGTGAAAGGCGTAGTGTCTTGCGTCAATATTTTTTCCATTATATAATTTGTCGCGGGACAGATGCGGGAAGGTAATGAAGTAAAATTCTGAGCTTTAGTCAACATTAATTTTTGTGCGGGATTAAATGGAAGTTAGCCATGCGATCTGAGGAATATTCTTATGCCAATAATTATGAAAGCTCGTAGCCATGGCGTCATATAGATGATGTCATGACTACGAGTTCCCATCCCGAGAATTAAAAACCCAACTTAGTTTTATGAAATATTTTATCACATTTTCCTGAGTGGATAGATATATTTTATAATCGCTTTAACATTTTAATGTTAGGTGTGTCGGGTTAGGCAAGTGCCTCTCGAGTTATATTAGCTCATTTACTAATGTCCAATGTGCCGAATTCGGCATTAGAAACAAAATTATTAAAATTTTAACATTTTATGCTTTCCTGACAAATTATTCAGGTAAAATCTTCTCGGCCTTCCTATTAGGTGAGATTCCCCATAGTGACCAACGTTTTGACAGAAGACGTTTTTGTCTTCGTCAGGGCAACAGGTGCAGCATTATCCAAGAAGTCGGGATTTAGGTCGATGCGAATGGTCGAGTAATAAGTTTTGACCAATCACAATCGACCTAACATGAAGGGGTAAGGAAGTAAAAACCCGGCAACCAGGGCAATCCGGCATCTAACGCTCCAATTGTCTTCAATTGAGACGTTGACGGAAATGAGGAACTTAACTCCCCGTGGAAAGATCGTGAAGAGTTCACCACCAAATTAGAAGAATATCATAAGAAGTAATGAATGTTGTTACTTTAACTTCAATTATTATTTGAGAGGGAGGAAAAAATATTTTCTAGATATAAAATGACACGCAAAGGGTTAAATGTTTCATTATTTACTACGTTCTCTTCTCTGCATCCAAATTCAACTTCAAATTTTTGTCGCCGCATATGTGCATCCTTCAAATCAAACGGTAGGCATTTCTCCGTATTTTTCTTTTCCTCTCTTTCCGTCCGCTTTCCCCAATTGCATGTAAATCTTCCCAAAATTATTCCACCGTCAGTGTGGACTGGTGATGTTTTCAAATGTCATGTTTCAAACTTCAGAGGAGAAACGATGACTGATCTTTCTTTCCCCGAGTGTTTGTGTGTGTGTATGAGAGAGTGAGCAGGGGAAAAACGGCGTCTGGTTTTGTTGATTCAAATTTGTAAGTCACATTTTTAGTGATATCCAAACGGAATACGTAATAAAAGAATCATATTTAAGGGAAAGTTCTATGGAAAGAGTTTCAATTCCTCTGCATAACTTGAAGTTCAATTTTATCCATTTCCTCGTGCCGTGTTTTAATGGTCTTTAATAATTTATTCGGTATGTATTTTAATGAAATTTATAGGTGTTCTCATACTGGGACAAAACATGGGTGGAGAAGGTGATTTATTTATTTATTATAAACACCACAAACAGCGACGACGGCCGTTAAGTTGGGTTCAATTAGCAAAATGTACGTAAAATTATCGATAAAATATTATTTAAAATAGGAAAAAAAGAATTCAGCGTAATACCAAAAAGCAAAAAAGTAATTGAGAGGTGGGGGAATATAAGGACATTATTTTGTGCGTTTTGGTGAGGTAATGAGATGAATATGGCGGCTAAATATGGTGGAAAAGGGGGATTATTAAGCAACTAGAAAATAAGAAGAATTGGCGAGTAACAGAATTTTATGGAAGGCTGGTAGAATTGCAAGCCAGAGAATGAAGTGCTTTATAACATTTGATATTTACCATTCGAAGCTTTCATGGATGGTAGAAAAGTAATGTTGCTGACTGGTGAGAGCTCGAAGTTGTCAAAAGGGTCCTTGTAACGTGTCAGCTTTGACTAGATTTTAGTTTTGGACAGAAAATTTTCCAATCGCTGCGAAAATTCACGAAATGATCTGATACACAGTCACACGCACGGGTGCAGAAATATATACTCCAATGGATAAAATTACCCCTGAAAATATCATTTGAATAAACAGGGATTCGTAGCCGGACCTCCCAATGGCGGGTCAGGAGTGCAATTCAGTTTCACCACAATCTCAATTCAATTGATTCCAGCTGTAATTCGCTTTTAATTTAGATGGCTTGGTAGTATAACTGGCTAACTCACCTGATAGACAGTTGGGTGATCCGGGTTCGAATTCCGGTTAAGTCAAATGATTTTTGAAGTTATACTTCTTTGCGCCCGTTGGAGACTTTTGGGATGGGATGTTGGTCGAGAAACCGCGTCACGCTCTTTTTTGGATGAGAAAAATCCACAATTGTACGTTTTTGTATGGTTTTTTGTACGTTCGAACTTTGAACAAGAGCATCGATGGGTGAGTCGGTAGCGCACTCGACTTTCACCTAAGAGTCCCATGTTCGATTCCCGGTTAGGGCGATTTTTTTTTTTTTAAAACCTCTTTTCAAAGTTCGAACGTACAAAAAACCATACAAAAACGTACATATAGTATATAGGTGTATATTACAGATAATATATAGGTGTATATTATAAAAATTAAATCACTCATAACAATACATCGAATAGAAATATATTGAATAATAGAGAAAAAATGTCTTTTATTTCATTTATATATCCTGTCTGCCTGTGTGTGTGAGCGGGTGTGTGCGACCGGCCAAAGAAGTATAACTTCCACCGTCTGGTACGACGCAGACCACGTTTTTTTATGAAGAATTTCATCCCCTTGGTGTGTTTAAAGAGATATTTATTATTACTTCACTACTTCACTATCTAATCTTGGTCACTGGAAATCATCCTCTTTCTTATAGCCTTCTGAAAAAATCTTGCAATGGAAACTATTTTCTTGCGGGGCACCAAAAATAGAAAAAGAGTTATCGCAATAAAGTAAATGTATTGATAGCGAATATAATCGTGGTTCTTCTGAAAGTTTTATGTTTTTATGAGATAAATGTAGTTTAATCTGGGAATGTCTTTTTGTAAATTGTCTTGTTGCGCTATGATTTCAAATTCCGGCACTGGTAGCTTCTCTTCATTTTTATCGGAGTTTATTTCAATACACATATATTATACTTGAAGTATTCTCTACTGGGTGGTGTGAGTGAGTGAATATACATTTCGAATCGAGTCAATTCATCACATACTACTCGTAAGCACTGAGAGAATACTTGTTTTTGCTCTTAATCCCTTGTCACCCTATTGTATTCGATAGGCTTTATGAGAACTTGATTTATTCTCTTAATTTGTATTTAATTGCTAAGATATCTTATTCCTCATGGAGAGTGAGAGGAGAAAAGTGCTTTAGAAGATCAGAATGAGGCTGAATAGGTGTTTGAAAGAGGTAATGAGGGTCAATGGGATGCTGAAGGCATTGGTAGAGGGTAGGATGCTGGGTTGGTGGGGTAGGGGAAGAAAGTGATTGTTTTTATAGACAGGATGAAGGTAGGACGTACGATGAGATGAAGAAAGAAATATTAGAGGTAGTTAGGCCCCTGCTTGTATAAAAATTCAGGATTATTTTCTCTTACATTAAAACTTAAATCAAACGGGTAGACTACCTATTCTAATTGATGAATTAATCTTTTTCAACTATTGTTTCGTGCGTTTTACAGATTTTAGGCTTCGTATTTGATAAAGGTGGGTTTGCAAATGGTGGTTACTTTCATAGCAGTAGCATTTTAAGTCGCTTGCAAGTAGCACGCTGATGTTTCACCACGAACTTCAATACGAACGAATAATTAAACGCGGTTTATAAACCGGGCATAAGAAACCAACGTCGCTGCACATCACCAATATCGTTGAATGTATATGAAGCAAAATCTCAATTTGTGAGTTCCGTATCCTGACTTTTGACCAAAAACGTTTCTTCACTCCGATAGCTAGCAATGTCAACTCCTTCCTGAGTACGAAAGTAAATTTCGTCTCGGAAAAATAGCACTTAAGCTAAATCTACGTTAAATGCAGGCGAAGAAATCCGGAGACTTGGGACGGTGTATTATGAGATTAACGAGTGGGATGAAAAGAGGTACATAGGACATAAGCTGAAATATTATACGTAGGCTGGACCATGAACTTGTAAAATATTGTAGAGAATATTCACTCCCATTTAAACCTACTTAAACCGGCAGATTACCTCATTATTAATATTCTCACTGGGAAACCTGCACATAAATGTCGCACGGGAAACTAATATATTTTTGTTCTATTTTTCGCAAGGTTTGTTCCCTACGATTCTCGCATCCTGGGTAAAGCTGGAACTCAGCCCGGCCTACACTATAGCCTACACGTCCACTCGCCCCAAACCCGATTCAATTTGCAACGGTGAGCGCAGAGGGAATCTGCAGAGGATAAGGATGGACGGATGGTTGGGAAGCGACTGGGGTTGGACAGGTAGAGGAAAAGGTAGACGCGTTCAATCCAGCGTGTGTGTGTGGGAGTTTGGAGTGCATGAGCGATTTTGCGTCCGACGACGCGGGGCAGTGTGGCGTGGCATCCCCTGCCAACCGCTCACACACCCCTTTACCGCATACTCCAGTGGCAACTCGCACGGGCAGAGAGTGAGTCTGTGTGTGTTCCCTAGGTAACACACCCAGCGTCCATTACCGTGGGAGGTTCGCCTAAAGCCTCGGGGGCGCTAACATGCTCAGCCTACCTGTCCTTTGCGACGCTAACTGGGTTGAGAGTGGGAAAGATACGTATAAAGGGGTTGGCAAGGACCAGGGTGTGATGAAGGTGATACGAGAGGCAGGACTTGGTGGGGCGGATTTTGAGAGACGGGTTGCGAACAGTTTCTCCAGAAGCTAGGGTTGCATGGAAGAGACTAGAATTTATCATACGACTAATATGAAAGTACTCGAAGGGAGCAGTGAATGCTAACAAGCTGGCTTGGAAGTTATGTCTTCGGGCCTTGACAACGTTGCCTCTTGGTGTCTTCAGTGTGGGCGCGAAATTAATTCATCCATAACATATTAACAATGTATTAATGAACAAATATTAAAATAACCATCATGTGGAGTGAACGAAAAATTAGTGAATTGGATACGTTATATTATAACTGACTGCAAACATATTGTATTAATCGACAGTGTTAGTTTCAACATGGTTTAAGAGATATACGGCGTCCCTCAAGGAAGCATAATCGGCTCCATTGTATTCCTTAATTATGTAAACGAAATTTACGTGTAAGCAGAAAAAATATATTGCAGACGATGCCGTTTTCTACTGAGAAATTGTCATAAATAATGACCTATTGATCGGACCTTAACAACATTAACTCGAGGTGTCGTGGGTGGGGGCTCGAACTTAGCCTTAGTAAATGTACTGCCGAACACTTCATACAAAATAATTCACTCCCATCTTGTAGCTATAAAATGGGAGAGGTAAATGTTTAGGAGTCAGATGAATTTAAATCCCTGGGAATCAAATAACTTCAGATCTAGCGTGAGGGAAACACATACGAAATATTTGCGGCGGTGAATTTAAAAAATTAGGATTTTTCAAGTGAATAGGTGGAAGGTTCTCAGATAAAAGAGTGAAGTATAGATTATATTTAGCTCTGGTTAGGCCACATTTTCAATATGCCATGAGCATAAGGGACTCAGAACAGAGAGATTAAATTTTCCCTACTGAATAATATACATAGGAAAGCCACAAATTTCGTGGAAAACTGCTGCGGGTGAACAGAAAGTTTTGCCCAATTGATAGAAGGACTGGGTTGGGTGTCGTTAAGAGACTTGGAGGCTATACACTAGGCTCAAATTAGGAATTGACATTCAATGCACATGTAACGTCACCATCGTGGATGTCATAATCATTGTAAACAAGAAAGATGGCCGAACCACTTTCGAGCAAAAAGCGGCCGGGTCTATATTACGATGCAGTTGTTTTTTATGGCTGCAGAGCTGGTAAGGCAACCACCCAATTTAATTTCCCCTTTGAATTAAAAATTTATTTTCTTTCTTGTGTGTGTTAGCCTTAGTAGCCCTTAACTAGTATGCCTTTTGTAATTTGTGATCATGCCTTTTTGTTTTGTATTTGATGATTTTTAAGAGGTATTTCTTAATTTAAGAGATTATTTGAAGCGCAGCATGTACCTGTTTTGTAAATAGGGCTTTGTCTTTTTAAAATTACCAAATATTAAATCTTTAATGAATTTGAAGATCAACTTACATCAATTTTTTATTATGAAATCATAGTGGTTTATATTGAAGCTTAAAATTTAATGATAAAAATATCGTAAAAAAATAAATTGATTTGCATCATAAAAATGTTTCAAATGATTCCTCTGTGACATTTGGAGAACTTCCGATACTGAATGTGCTGTTCAGGGAAAGTATTCGCTGAGGAACTCATTTTCTCTGTTACTTATGATAGAATACAGCTTCGTGCAAGTATATAGAAAGATGTGATCGTGCGTTGAGTTATCGTGGCAATGTGCGCCTGGCCACTGGAGTTCTCTGCTGAAATCCATAACCATTGGAGCAGTAGGAGTGTCGTGCCCTTGCAATGGTATCGAACATGGGGTCGGAGGCCAAGTGGATTTGGCCTGACGGAAGTGACCCATCTCCCTACTCTATCCTCTCTGTGCGCTCCTTTCTCACATCCCCGGTCACGGGAGCCCGTGTGTGAGCGTGTGTGATGGCGGGATAAGAGCGAAGGTAGGGGGTTTGATAAGGGGAAGAGTGGACGAGACACTTCGGAAGGGGATGAGCTGACGTATGGCGTGGGCTTAGCGGGGGTTGTGAAGGGAAAAATTGAGATCGTGCCCTGACTCGTGTAGCGTTTGACTAGACGTGTATCCGAGGGTCCGAGGATGGTGGTGGTGGATGGGAGTTGTATGAAGGAAAGCGGGGGAAGGGGGGTTTCAGGGGGTTAAAGCGAGTTAGGGGTTGGGTTGGATGTGCACGTACTCTGTGTGGTGAGAGTGGTGGAGCTTGTTTGCGAAGGGAATGAAAATGTTGTCGGATGTCTACAAGTGTAGAAGGAGATTACTTAACGAATTTTGAAGATACCATATTTAGCCACGGTATTACCTTTACGGAGTCTCCCGCAGAACATTCACAGGGGACAAAGGACACCATCAATAGCTTAACTGGCTAAAGCACTCGACGCGATATCGAGGGATCCGGGTTAGAGTAGAGTCCGAGTTCAAGGCGAATTATTTTTCCTTTGTGGAATTACGCATGGAATTTTAATTATGTAATCCTGTGAATAGAGATTTCAAGATCAGGCGAAATTATCGGAGGCTAGAAGCTGTTTGCGTTATTAGTTCTCCTATGACATTGGTGAAAATATATTGATTCACTCTGATATTTCAGAGATTCAAAGCTTTGATTTTCTACCTCGAAGTAATGAACTACATTCATGAGAAAATAATGCTATTGTAGCCTGGTCACTATTTATTGCCTGGAGAGTCAGTTCTGCTCTGTTGTATTATCATTTCTTAATATCATCACGTTTGTTTTACTGATTTGTTTGAATGCTTATTGGCGTTATTTTCTCGTATTTTTTTCTTCTTTCAAAATATTTTCATCCATATTTGAGAATTTAGCTTTCAGCACTTAAATATAATTTTTTATATTTTTATGTGTCACATTCTTGCTTTTCATTTATCCGCTTTGCTTTGACCGAAAAACCTTTTTCGAGTTTAATTCTTTAACAATTAGTATGTGCCTGTTTTAATGGGTAAACTTGCGCCTGCTAAATTCGAACATGTTTAAACAATATTTCTCAATTTTTTAGGCTCGGATAAATTAATTGTACGTGCCTTTTATAATCTTAAATTGGAAACAAAAATTTTGTACTCAATGTTTCCCAACAGATAAATTTCTGTAGCGCCCATTAAAATTCTCAGCGTCTCAAGAGCCAGAAATACTTCATAATAAACTCATATATAGTAACAAAGGAGGGTGTGAATTCAATTGCTTGCACGGTAGCAAAATAGTTAGTTTTTAATTCAGTCATCAGTCAGTTAATTAAGAAATAATACGATTTAGTTGAGACATCGACGAGGCAGGGTTGTGTGAGTGTATTTTTTAAGTATTTAGCTCGTGATTTAGCTCTTGTTGATGCTTGCCTGTTTTACAACTGTCGCTAATGTGTTACGCGCAACCATGTATTTGCGGCATCCAGGTCCGTCCTCCGGTGGATCTGCATGTACACAGCCTGTTACCAGATATTGTATTGGACAAGTCCGCGTTCACGCGTGCTTACTTACTCCGTGACTAGACGGAGAGATTAATTATGTGCCATGGGGATAGAGTTGTTGTGGTGGCTTTCCTCACATCCCGAGGTCCCAAGTTCAAATCCCGGCAGTCGCGGAGACCTTTCTTTGGAATCCCGATCCGCACTTCGAATTTTTTATTTCGAAATAAAAAATTCGAAGTTTAATAAATAAGTGCGAAACGTTTATTTTTTACATAATTTTCCAAGTTTATTTGAAGCTTCGCTTAAGGCTGTTTTACACAAGGCATTTAATTGCGCAGTTTGACGTACAGGAATTGCGAGAACGTGTGCACGGAATCAGAGACTATTTTCCTGTATTTTGTTCATGCATGCGCGCAATCATTCCAGCAAGTCCCCGCTTTAAGAGACGCAATTTCCACTGCACACCCATCCATACATCAGCCTGTTCAGTCAAGTGCCTGGTGTATAACGGCCTATAGACATGATAAAAGTTACAATTAACCTTGCGCAAATTACATTGCCAAGTTCGTTAGTCAGTGTCATGAACACTCTTTATGCTTTCAATTGATCTGATTGTCACTTCATTGCTAAGCAAAACAAGCCTGTTTTGGAGCTTGGTAAAAAAATGGGCGTAAAATTACTCTTTTCCGTACCTAATCCTATATATATATATAACCAAATATGCTTGCCTAAGTCTCAGAGGTAACATTTTCCCGTGAATTTAGTCAGCATATTGGAAGGCACAAATGTGGTCCTTCATGCCGAATTCCGTTGAATTTGGTGTGAAGGACCAAATGTGATGCAACAAAGTGTTTTTGAAAACTTTGTTGATTTTCAATGGAATGACCCTCTCGGCTCGCTTGGTATTCTATGGAATTTAGAAAATTTCTCCGACGTCACTCTGTGGACATTTTTGATTTTCTTCATATTAAAATAAGTAACTCGGCATGATTCCACACTTTATTGCACCAACCGATCCAATTTCTGACATTTTGCCATTTTCAAGGCCTTGATAATGGCATAACACACTGAAAACTGGGTCAATTAGTACAATGAAGTGTGGAATCATACCGAGTTACTAAAACATGAAGGTTAATCTGTAGGTATAAGTGTAGAAGAGCACCGATGGCCTAATGCACCATAGTAAGGAACTAATTATATCGATGGTTACCAGGGTAACCATTTATACCCTGGTATCCATTTTCCAGTTGTGACATAAACCGTGCGGTTTTAATTCTTGCGGATACGCTCCAAAGCGCCCACGACACTTTCTTACGCAAGGAGAACTTCGGCAAGTTTGACTGAGGAGCCAATTTCGAGATGGAGATGGCTTTGGAAAGGCACCGAGAGGTGGAGGAAAAAGGGGTCAGATTGGATTGCTCGACTTTTCAATTGGACGTTTATTAGGTCGTCCTCATCGATGCATTAAATTGCTAGTCATCAAGAGGCTGATTGGAATCCTGTTCGCCGAGGCGAATGACTCCGCCACGCGTGCTCCAATTACAGCTGCGACCAAAATTCCCCCATCCCTCCACCAATTCTTAACCCTTCGCCCCCGTACTGAAGGCTGATTTTCCTGCTAACGCCTGCAAGGGTGAGACAAATGCCAGAGACATTGCTGATAGTATCTACATATTTTAAGCTGGCTGAAGTGATTTTGTCTATGTACAGATTTGCGTGAAACTTTGCGAAAGGATTCTCATTAGCTACACCTATATCTGTAGATAAAAGTGAAAAAGTTGTATTTTTTATTTTGATTTTTTGGAAATACAATACAATTTTTACAATTAGCCTTATGACACATGAAATCTGAAATTATGTAGTAATGATTCCAATTCATATTTACTGATTCTCTTCCGAACGCGAAAAAATACATCTCATATTATAATAATGGTTGCTAACGAGTTTCAAGGTATCACGCCAAGTCAAAGATTCGAAAAAAAAACGTATTTAAATATAACTTTCATCCAAATTTTGAATATCGCGCCGAAAACTATCAATAGCTTGAGTCATAAAATCCTTTCGTTAAGGCAAAAATGTGAAACTTATTCTTGTCTATCATTTCCATTGCTGTAAAAAGTTCTTCAAAAGCACACTTAAACGAAATATGGTCCTGGCATTTTTTCGACTTTATTTACGACGAACAATTATTAAAATATGCACTCAATGATCCATGATTACAGCTTTAACTACCTCAAACGAACATTTTACTGCAATTAAGGTTATTGTTGAGTATTTTTGCCCCGCAAGAATTAGTATCTTAATTATCTTTGGGATTAGTCGTTTTTAGACAGAAGAAACTAATATTCAAAGCTTGAGATGTGGCGTTAAAGTTTAGGTAATCCTTATGAATGAAATACCAAAATATTCTACACCCCCGCTGCTATTCATCTATGAGTTTGTTGTCACCTTTAATTTGGTGGCATTTGTTTCATCGGCATTTTTTTAGTTCGCTAATGATAGGGCTGAGGTTTGAAGTAGTGGATTTGATGGCAGGAATTCAAATCACTAGCATATTATTTTGCATTCTTAGTGCTTGTACAAATTTCTCTGTTTGACTTACGCAGTTGATGAATTTGTCTTTTCAAAAGTTATTTATCCTACTTCAATTGAATAGTTTTGGTTCCTCGTCGTAAAATATAAAATAACTTAGGGTTAATGGGGTGTTGAAAAAATTAATTTCTTAACGGAATATCGTAAAACGGAGGTAAACTTCGACTTGCGTCATGCTCACAAAGCATCACTGGATCAAAGTTGCTTTTACCTTTGTGGAATTTATCAAGCGATGACTAATTTTAGGACTGGAAACATTATGTGACATGTTGGAAAAATAATCTGCCTGGTCTAGGGCAAAAATTGGAAATAAATATGCATTATAACTCAACTACCCACCACTCGAGTGATACTCTTGATAATATGGGATGTGATGGCCACTTATTAATTTTTTTAGGATAAATTATTCTTTTGAATTATTATTTAAGTCCATTATATGTATTTTGGAGGAAACGTTTACTAAATTTGTCATACTGCATTTCAAAATTTCAACTATCAAACGCGTTTTCAAATTCAACCAGGATACGTGCTAGCAGGAGGACAGTCGCTGGGTGTTAATATACAGTATGGCGGACGAAATCGAGTCTCGTGAAACAACTTGATTTTCGAAATGACGGCCGTTCTCATCATGTCGGATGCGGATGCTGAATATTAAATGTGAAACAACTGCTCGACGGGTGGCAAAGGTTTGAGAATGCAAAGGCCTGGAATCAACAAGGAAGGGACTTGATGTTCTCGCTGGTTTTACGACACACCGTCCCCTCTTCGGCACCAAAGACTGATGTTTCGGTGTAAAACACAAAACCATTCCGTTTCCTCCCGACCCTTTTATTATATACCGTTTACCCCTCTGCCTTGTCTTCTTTTTACACACCCTAAGTCTTTTCTCATTTTTCTGTCATGGATAATGCAATGTGTGAGCGGTCACCATCCGTATATCATCTCACCTCAAAAGCTTTCCAGTCTTTCTTCAAAATGCAGAGCCAAACGTGCGTGACTTCTCCATCGTGTCACTAGCATTTGTCGAGAAACTGAATCCAATTCTTGTGTCCAATGCATTGCGATCGCCTCTACATTTCATTTCTTTTGACGAGAGTATAACGAATTACTCTTTCAGGCATACCTTAAAAACAAATTTGCAGAAGTTACCGAGTAGTAAAATAACTACTCTTTAGGAAATAGATGTTATGTTGGTGAATTATTTTACTGCTTTCCATCGGGTCAATGACTTCATAGTGGCTGACGTTTCGGCATGAGACTTTCCTGTCATTTCCAGGGCTGTTGATTCCACTTTTTGCGAGTTTTCAGTTGTGAGACACGCCTCGGTGGGAAAAATAGAACCAATTAACAACTGCCTAAGGAGGAGGAAGTATAAAATCCGGAAAGCTCGCAAAAATAGCATTAACATATATACCTAAACCTGAAGGTGATATGAATATCTCCTGTCGAAACATCGTACATCGCGAAGGGATCTCGGTGGGGGGCCCGAAAAGAATGCATCCAAGTAATTCACCGAGAGAGCCACAAATCTTTCATCATCCAGGTTATGATTATCGTAGTTGGAATTTGCACGAATTTTGGCATTATCTAGGAAGCTCCCTTCGAGGTCCACACTTACCAATTACGAGGTTCATCTTGAGCCAATCTGGCTTAGACTCTCTCCCTGTGCTGTGACTATATTTATGTACATTGAACTTCATAAATATCCCCTCCAATATGACATTTTATTTTACTGTCAGTTTAAAACATTCTCTCCTACAATGCAAGGCTAGATAATGCACCTCCCAACTGTCAGATACCTATGCCTGATGGACTGAACCGGGTAGAGGAATATCACAAGCAATTTACGATGTCATCCAACGAAAAAGAAGATAACTACACCCAACTCCTCAATCGTGATGCGGCTGTTTTAGACGAACCCTTGAGGATTCCTCCCCTTCAGGGTTCACAATTTGACCGAATAAAAAGAAACTCGGATGAGAGACGTGCGGGCATACGTTTTTTATTCTGTTTTTTTTTGACGTGGACGAGAGAAGTAACTGTTTTCAGTCCTCTACCCCGCTCTTCAAAATGAAAAGAATTGAGGTCGCATATCTCCTTTTTCGTACCCCTCAACGTTCCTACTCACCCTTGCCCCAACCCCCACCCACTCACCCGCTGGAATCTGTGACAAAGGAGGCCAAATGATTCGCAAACACGAATAACTTCTTTCATTCGCCCCCACGTCTCTCTCTCTCTCTTTCTCTACTTCCTCCCACTACCTCCCTCATCACCTCCCTCCGCTTTGATGCGCACCCTCTCGTTCGTTTCTTCCTCTTCTTCCTCTTTCCCTTCTTTGTCGATGCCTCTCGGCGATGTGTTGAGGCGTGGGTGGCATGGAAGAGACTTGGGACGGTAGGAGAAATGAAAGGAATCAGTTCGCCATTCTTCCTACTTTCCTCATCCCAGTCGACAATACCTGTCCTTCTGTAGCGCGTTCCACGTCTAGTATGTCTACTGAATGTAGTTTGGTAGACTATACTGTGTCACCTGTGGTTAATAATTATGGAGCTTGGATATAGAGATCCCCTCCGCGTTGCGTTGTCTTATGTTGACGACTGTTTCTCCACGTTTGGTCCACACCAAGTCACACAGTGGGCTTTCACAATGTGGAGGTGATTACCATAGATCGCATGCTTCCTGTATGACTCTTCTATCTCTGTGCGTGACTGTAGTTGCAAAACACATTCATGCAAATGGTTTCTCTAACATTGGTAGTATACCTATAGTGTAAGAGTGCATGGTGAAATTTCACCTCCTGGAAAGTTTTTCCAGGTTTTGTAAATTAATTGAAAGTCGGGGTTTATTAGGGTAAAGTAGTGCATTTTGGTGATAAATCACCACCTGCTACACACCCTAGAGGTGGATTCCAGAGTATGATACAGAAATTGAAATTTATTTCTCCGGAGTATTACACAGTAGGATAACATATTTATGCATATATTTAAATGTGGATATGTATTAGGTGTATGTAGATGTAGAGGGACGATATTATATCAGACACGTTCGAGAGACTATGGAAATGGTGAGACATTCAGAAAACGTAAATAGAGAAGATGGATAAAACCTCTTGAACTCTTGGGAGAGGATATAAAAAAACGGGAATCAACCTGTCACCCGCGAAAATGACACACCAATCGGGACCTAGGTACAACTCGACAACCCCCTATATAACATGGACCGAAATCGGGTCCGATACCTATGACCTGAAGACCCCAGCAGGATGGCTGAAGAAACTTCAAGAACATAAGACAACGCATCGCGGAGGGAATCCCGACAGTCGAGCTGCATAATGCGAGATGCCGCGGAAACTTGAGATACAACTGTATTTAATAAGTTATCATACCATTATTATTCTACTACATTATTACGCATCATCCCGCTTGAAGTGTCTTGTATGATTTTCAAATATATGCAAATATCCACCTAAGCTTTCTGGCGGCTCTGCACCAGATATAAAAATATTCGGGTGTATGCCGCGTGTTGTATGCTGTCAGCCCGACGTTTTGTGACTCTTTCTGGTCATTTCTTTAAGGGAAATTAATTCTTGCTCGTAGCCTGTGATTCTGTTGCAAGCATTATTTTTTCCTTGAAGAGATGGCCGGCCAGGTTCACGCAACTGATACCTAACAACATTCGGCATACACCCGACTATTTTTATATCTTGTACATGAGCCGCGAAAAGCTTTGGTGGATATATGTGCACGTTTTGTTTTCCTTCTGTTCTTCACCAAGGGACGGCACGTTTCTTGGCCTCCTTACATGAACATGCCAGACGTCGTTCTTTCGGCAGAATCGGCAGGAAAGAGACATATTTAACTGATCTAGAGTAAAGACTTGGTTTGATTGATGAGACCAACCAAGCTGAGGAAGATGTTAGAATGAATGTACTTACAAGCTCACTCTACCAAAAAAAACTGTTTTCTGTAATTACTGCATCCAATATTAGTGCAAAAATCGAATTATTGCTGAAATTTATCCTGGAAAGTTGCTCTGGTAGAATCGCCGTGATGAGGCATCGCGAATACCAAATTCCACTGAGGAATAATCATTCGCCTTGACCGGGACTCGATATTTGACTCGCATCTCTCGATATAGCGCTGAGTGCTTCAGCCAGCTTAGCTACCGAGGCGCTCTTCTCCCCTTTGGTTTTTATCGAGGGATCCGGGTTCAATGCCTATCAGGTCAAGGGGAATCATTTATTTCATCTGTAAAATTTCGTACTTTTGTGTACCTACGGGTGACTCTGAAAATGAAATACCGTGGCTAGTCCCGGTGTCCTCCAAATTCGATTGAAAATGTCCCGCAAATAAAATTCAATCATGCGCTTTTAGCTCCGCGCACTTACGAAACACCTGCATAGATTGACGTTTAAAGTAATTGATACAGAAATATTTTGTTTCCGCATGCATGCCCACCTTTGGGTGGGTGTTTATACTATCTGGGACTTGGGTGGGTGGCTGTATCTGGGTGGGTGGCTGTATCTGGGTGGGTGGCTGTATCTGGGTGGGTTTGGGTGGGTGTACCTTATAGTGACAAGGTAGCTACTCCCTCCAGTTTCATCTGCAAGAGCTTGTGGGTAATTTTACTCTGACGAAAACATTTTCACAAGTTATCGCAGAGAAAGGTTGGCTGCTGTTTGCATTGGCAAAAATACACTTCTACAAGCGATTTGCCGAAGGTTTTTAAAAGTTCTGCTAGCGGACTTGCAGAGTCTTTTATATGTGGAATTTACGTCAAAAGTTGCTTGCTGCTAGTAGCTTGCCCAATTTTTTATTGCCAGTGTAAACCGACCTTACAATATACGCATGTGAAGTTGATTTTTTGTTTCGTCGCATATATTTTTATTTTTTACTAGCTGAAGGTACCCGTTGAACTTCAACGGATGTGAAAAAACATTGAACTCATTTAATAAGAAAACCACAAAACTTGAAGAATACTGTCAGCGTGATCATTTGAGGTGCTCGTATCCTATCTTGTTTTCTGTGATCGTTGTAACTCGTTCATTTTCCATTTCGTGCACGGAGAGTTGAGTTATTGTTTGTCCTCTTCAATGCACGGGAAACCTAATAATGGACCACGAAGACTTATTACTACTTAACAAATAGCACCTAGGTTGATAGATGATGGCCTCGTCCCTCAAGTTCTCTTGAGCCGTCTTCTGAGTGAATAACAGCTTGATCACTTCCCTTGTGTTCATAAATATATTTGCATTCAATGACTTAATTGAGTTCCGCCATTCATTGTTGATATGTGCGTTGAGAATCTTAATCAGGATAGGAGAGTAGAGTATAATCTAGCGGTTGACAACGTCAAAAGGAGCATTTTCAAAGGCAGCGATGCTTATTTGTCCTATGAATCCTTCAATACCCGGACTATGCCTTTGGAATAAAGGGTGGCTATATTCATTGTTTCCTAAATTATAATCATTGGTTACAAAATTAAAAATCTATGGTGATCATTCTTAGTGTACTTGCCAATTTTCATGCACCGATGATGTCCATTGTGCAGAATATCCGTTCTTCTTATGGGTAAGACGCATGTTGTGACGCAATTATAATTTTCGCCATCTTAAAACAGATTGAAGTTTCGAAACAAATGGCTCAATATTTTAATCAGATTTTTAGCTGGCTACCCGTCAGTAGGTTTGGTTAGGATGAAACTTGTACGGTTCTTAGCGTAATCCGAGAAACACCACGGGGAGATTATCATGAGATTGCTGGTAGGCATGTCTTTGAGCTTTCAAGTCTAACCTTTGTCGTTTTTCATGCAAGGACTCATTTTCTCGCAAAGAAGATATTTCTCATGCTTTAGAAGATTTTTTCAAAATGTTACCCTTTATTCTATTAGGCATGTTTACGAATATATTTTTATGTCCAAGGAGAGGAAACACAGAAGCAAGTGAGAGACTCGAATAGACAACTCGATGATTGAGTCATTGTGAGTAAACTGCATTTTAACATGTTTCAGTATATACAAATAACTCTTAAAGTTTATGTGGGAATTGGTCTAAAAAACAGTTCGCAATCGTAATGAGAGGCAGACGGTTCCAATACGTGTAATTCATCTGATTATTAAACTATAATAAACGACACGGTATTTGTTGTAGCAACAGAGGCATTATTAACATTATTATTCGCTGCACGTAAATATTCTTCCACGTTTAATTCCTTTATGTGTATCGTTTTTTCCTTTAAGTGTTCTCTCGTATGCAGTTCCCTTATGAGTACTACTTTGAGAATAGACATTGAAGAGTATACCTGGAAATATGCATTGAATTCATCTATTACCCCCCGAAGCAATCTATCGTGGGGCCCTTGGGACTCTGGACCCTTCTTATACAAATTTTCTTTCTACGTGCTATCATGGGCCGGCAGGAAAACTTAAATGTCAGATGCGTGAATATCCTTTGAAATTCAAATCTCTGGTTGTCAAGGAAATATGCTATTGTTGATTAAAATGAAAAATGTCTCATTTTTCAGCAAAAAGTATGATATTCAGATAATTACAAAGCGTAAAAGAAAATCGTATGAAAGAATTAGAAACTACATTTATTCAGCCATCCGATAAAAAAAATTTCAGCCCTATATCTTGAGTGAAAGTAATTTATAAAAGCAAAAAATAAAACCATTGCACCAAACCTAATGCTTAGCATAGACCACAAGGGACCCCCAGGGGGGGCCTTTGGGGGCCCTGACAGATTGTTAATATAGCCTATGTTTCATCCCGGTACATTTTCTAACAACATACAAAATTTCAGCTCAATCGGTTCAGTAGTGTTTGCGTGATTGAGCAACAGACAGACGGACAGACAGACAGACACCATTCAATTTTTATATATTAGTATGATAAACTGAATGAGAAATAATAAATGGTCGTACCAAATCGGGAGACGTTCCATAAGAAATTAAATTTTATATAAAAACCGTATTTTTAATCGAGTGATGTTTTCAAAGCCAAATCACGATAACGTTTAGTGAAATGTATCATTTAAATCAAAAATATTTTGCAAGTGACTTGTCAAAACTGTTAAAAGTTCTGCAAGAGGTTTGGCAGAG
The DNA here is from genome assembly GCA_963573305.1 of Pyrrhosoma nymphula. Lineage (NCBI taxonomy): Eukaryota > Metazoa > Arthropoda > Insecta > Odonata > Coenagrionidae > Pyrrhosoma > Pyrrhosoma nymphula. The sequence goes on along the minus strand of OY754331.1, from coordinate 29,863,916 downwards.
CCGTATACACGTGGAATATACGTCAAAACTTCGCTTGCTGTGAGCAGCTTGCGCAACAACCTTGCCAGTATAGACCCACCTTTGGGCGTAATGTCATGGCATTGTGTGCCTTTACCGGGTGGCGTGCTCTGCCCACTCCCATCTCGTTCTCCTTGCTGAGGGAACGATCTCTCCTCTCTCTTCCTTTCTCTCCCCTCCTCTCTGACGCAGGAGCACGCTTTCCCACGCTTATCGATTCTGCTCTAGTTGAGGGCACACACTACCTGAGGAGCGGGGGATTGTGGGAGGAAAGAGGAAAGGAAGATGTTCGGGGGAGCAGGGGAACGGGAAGCCAAGGCGGGGTCAAGGGTGTGGGGAAAGGGGGAAATTTGTTGGAGGTGTGAATTGGCGTTCTGTGCCAATATTAACTACTTAATTCATTGATTTTAAGATGTTCTATGATAATTTTACTCGTCGATGTAGTGACCTAAAACTGGCAAGTTCTATGCTCGAAATCCCTTCGCTGCATCGAAGCCGTTCCTGCCGAAAATAAAGAACTGATGGCAATACTAATATCTTTGGAAATATAATCAGCATTACCTGAAGTATAATGAAAAGGAAACAAAAATATGTGCGCATATCAGTGGCTCGTTAAAAATCAAATAAGAATGATAGGTTAATGTAGGTATGATGTAGAATTTTAGTTAAGAGTCAAATTTATGCAATCAGCGTAATATATTAATTTTGTTCGTTATTTATTTATGATGAGTAGATTAACATATTTTATCATTGGATCTCATATCGATCGCTACTTGAATTTCATGGTGTGATGAAGAAAACAGTTTATTAAGTTCCGCACCCTCTGGAATAGTACTCAGTGTTTCCTGAGCAATTCGCAATATTTCGGTTTCTCAAAGCTAGTTCGTCAACTCTGACTTTTATTGAAGTTTATGGTGAAAGTTACTTACTTCATCTGAATCCTTTTGGAGTCGTTTGAAATAGACTGCTGAACGGACAGGTTTAATTTGTCATTGATTTTCGAGAAGGAAATAGAAGCTACTGAGACTTTGAAATAAGATTTTTCGATAGGTTATACTGTAGCTGATTGTGTGATTTCGACTCTAATGCTTTTGTCTAAATTTACTAGGTTTAGCGTGCGTCTCGCATGCTTCCTATATAACTCTTGCTTCTCCGTGTATTTAAGTAGTTATAAAATACATTAGTACTCATAGTTTCTATTATATTGGTGGAATATAGTGTAGTGCATGTTAGGGGAAATTCACCTACTAATTTGTAGGTTTCTGCTGATGGATCAGTACTCGCAGTATCAAAATAAATTGTACGATGCAGTGAAATACTTTTGAAAACCTATCCCCATCCTTGAAAAGGCTTCCGTGGTTCATACTTGCTACGTCTTCACGGAAACTTCCTGCATTGAACAATGCGTGACAATATGCTGGACATTTTTTTTCAAATTGCTAATTGTGCCGGAAGAAACTCATTAATCTTGTGGATACATCACGAGGCAAGGGCATTTACTCTTGTTGAGAAATAAACAAATGAGAGCAATCGCTCGTTAACGCTACATCAGAAAACGTGAGAAACCTTTGATGTTGGGTTGGGGGGTGAGGGGGAGGATGCTGGAGGAAAAAAGAAAGGAGGAGAGGACGCGGGTGGAAAGGAACAAGGGGTGGGGAGAGAGAAAGAGAGAATGAGGAGAAAGAGACAAATTTGGGGTGTCGGATTTTTAGAGCTTTGAGGAGGGCTTTTCTGACACGCACAGCCACAGTCGACGGTTTTGTGTGTAATCCCGGAGAATGAATCAAATTCCACCGTGTTAAACCCTGTGGAAATCCTTGGTAGAGACATCTGTACATTTGCAGGTTATTTACAGTATAAATATTTTTTTAAACGCATGGGGTAGATTCCTGCATTCCTATTAAATATAGTTTTTTCGCGGAAATAGTAAAACATAAAAAATGTAAAACATTGACAATCCTTGGTAGAGGTAGCTTACCCGTACATTGCAGGATTTTGTACATTTTTTTGATTCTGACAATTCTTTTTATTTATCGACAATTTTAGGCTGATTTCATTCATATTGAATTGATATGAGTAATTTTCAACAAATGAAATTAATTTAGCTGTGACGTTAGAATATTTTTAAAAATGAAGTTCACGTTATCCCATGGTGTTTTCAGTGACTGTCGCCATCAGGCTTTTTAATATTATTAATAGTAATAATTTCTATATTGGCAACAGCCAACGCCAATTACTGCCAATTTAACATATGTTTTATTGAAAAATGGTCCGGAAAAGGTACGAAGTAAATTTTACAAAGGGATAATTAACGTGAATATGGATGATTATGTGATGGATACTCCTTCATTACTAATCATATTGAAAAACAAATCCATAAATTCTAATTTTTATCTATGTAACCAGTATTGATTTCATTTTTAGTGATGTGATCTCTGATCATGTTAATTGTAAAAAGCCATTATTTCTGCGGTGATGTTTTCATTTCTCTCTGTCTTTTCCAGGTTCGTGGCATCTCTCCTTTCCCTTCATTTTCCACGGGCATTTTGGAATTGGTAAGTTAATGGATTCATGGAAAACTTTGATAGTTATATATTAAATAATTGACATTTTTTGCTAATTAATTTCAAGGCACGGTCGTAAATAACATATTCTATCTTAATTTTGTATGTTATCAACTTGGTATCATTTGGACGCCAAATGGTGGACTGTATCTTAATTGGCGTTTGCTTCCTTCTTCGCCATCTTTTCCGTCAATTAGATATGCTCTACCGCTGCGCTTCTGAGTTATCATTTAAAAGGGTTTTAGTATCTTTCACATTTCACTATCCTCGGCAGTGATGGAGAATCCATCTCGCTCACCGCTATTACGTCGAAAGACCTTCGGTGCGGGACATTTGCATTCATCTGCTTCCATTGTCTCGGCGCCCGTAGTTGAATCCATTTTTCCCTCTTTGAAAACCGATGGAGCAATCGTTTGGGAGTCGTACATGATCAATGACATCTCATAGAGCGAGTGAGGCACTCGCATATTGAGATGGCTTCCAGTGTTACTTCGGCCGTCATCTCCGAGAGGGTCGTGATGCGGCAAGTGCCATTTTAATTGCATTTCTCCCTCGCAAAAATTTACCCCGCCGGAAATGGCGTTCTTGGTGATTTAAACCGCAGCGAATGTATCGCTTGCTTGCATGTATTTTTCGCCGCATGACATTTCTTTCCACCGGCATCGAAACACAGGAAAATCATCATGTTAAGTCTCATCCCAAAGAGAGTATAGGTTAGACATTATTTATATGCACTAAAGTGGGGGAAGATTTCCATTAAAATCATTCGACTTGACCAGGGTTTGAACCCAAATCTTCCAACTGCCATTTAAGGTGTGTTTTCCAGTTACACCAGCAAAGACCGAGGTAACTGGCTTATACACCTGGCGATTTATTTTGTGGTAATTTTCACCCACATTGTAGTATATTTTTGCATCTGTGCCCGTGACCGCGCACCACATCATTCGTGCCATTTATGTGATTGGAATATTATTTATAATCTGGTTGAACGTGCCATCAAAAATGACGGAAACGTTTTCTGAGGCATTTCATGTTGTTTTCGTAACATTATAGTAAGACTTTTTCGGGAGCATTTTAAAATGTTGCTACAGAGGTACAGTTAATGGATATAGTATATGGAATCACGACTTTAAAATCAGAACTGAAACAGAATCGAAAACAGCATGCGGAGACAAAAATAAGAATCTCTTTTAAATTTTCTTTGTTATGGTAAACGTATGGTACTCCTCCCGATTTCGCTCGACCAAATCAAATCAAATTTACGTGTATTACGTGAGGTTGGTTTACTCTTGAATTTTATTGCGCAAGTTCCCTACAGCAAGTGGAAATAGCACGCGCAAAAGGGCTCTGCATGTCCGCTTGCAGAACTTGTACAAGTGTGATAGGTATGAATGCTTGTCTTATGGTCATCATGTAATAGCTCACCGTTTTGTATGTCAGCTTCGTAGTTCAACCAAGCCGACATAAACCCTAACAAAATACCCTCATTAAAATGCTCATTTATTTCATCCATCCTGACTATTGATGTTACTGCGACTATACTGTAGCTAATCCTGTGAAGATACGCTTGCAAATTTCTGCGTCATACTTCCTTCCCCTTCTGGATCCATCCTCGTATCCGCCCAGTGTCGCACAACCTCTTCTGCCAAAACAAGCCCCCTTACGCCCCAGAACCCCTGACGACGCTGCTGCCTTGACGTGACAGCGCTTCAGCTTGTTTATGCGACTTGTTGCGGTTTCATAAGTCGTAGGATGTCCTTGCTGGGTGGATGAGGAGATGAGGGTTGGAAAAGTCCTCTTGAGTGGGGGTCGGGGCATGTGAATGTGCGCGTGGTGGACAAGAGAGGAGTTCTCGCATAAGGGTAGGTATGGGAAGAGAGGATCACGTTGGGTCATGCGGTTTGGTCCCTCACACTATCTATATGACACTATCACTATACTCCAAATGGATACACATTTCACCGAGAGAACTCCACTGGTAAGCTACACTGTACTTCGAATATGCAACGCTATCTCTCGTACTTTCACTTACCTTTTTTCCATCGTAAATCATATCAATAGAAAAATATTTAAAACTTTTTTCTGGCGATTCTTGTTGTGCTTTTTTAAAAAAACATTTTTCAGTGTAGAGACTTAAGTCGTTAGATCTAGTGACAAAAGTGTCGTATCTTGGCAACACCGGGTGCGAGGAGACAAAACTGTATTTTCTAACAATTCTTGATGTATTTTTGCGAATCGTGGCTACACTGGGTGCGAGGAGGCAAAACTGTATTTTCTAGCGATTCTTTTTGTGTTTATTTTCAAATATTGTTTTTCTTGTTGTGTAGAGACTTACAAAAGTCGCCAGATCTAGTGACAAAGTCGCGAAGCTGGGCAGCACTGGGTGCGAGGACGCGGACAGTGGTTAGAATTTCGGAGATGACATGGGATGGCGTATGTAAGCACATATTTTCCCAGGAATTCGCCATCTCTCACTTCCTCTCTCCCTCATCCCCTCAATTTCGCCCCCCCCCCCGTCCTTCTCAACAGAGCAGAAGCAGGAAGAAGGGGTGGCTGGCTGGTGGGCGGTTGGTGGCGTTGTTTTGTAGTCCTCGTCCCTCTCTCGCAAGGGCCGGCAGCGGCAGTCGCGCGGATGAGTGGCCAGCAGGCATGCTTGGACGTGTCTGCGGCAGGGCCATGCTAATTCCATCTCTCTCTCGCCTCTACTTCCTCTCCTTTGCCTCCTCCCTTGCCTACTCCTTTGCCTCCTAACTCTCCGGTCCTGACGCTCCCTCTTTCGTCCAACAAATGCCGTGGCGAGAGGGCTTCCTCCCATTACGTCAGCCCTCATCCTCCCTCTCAATCTCTCGGTCTCCACTCCCACCTAAAAGTTTACTCTATTGAAACTGTTACGCAGATTCTCGATTTTTAAACAAAACTATTTGGAATAAAAATGCTTGAAAAAAGACGTAGGTTGAGACGGAGTCACAACTGCTAGGGTTTTTCACGGACAATCTTAACCAAGCAGTGTTTTCGGGGCATGGTTTTCAACTTTTCGACGCTGCCTCATCCTCCACATTTGTTTTTCTGTTGCCTTAGAGGCCTTTACGGATGCCTCATTCAGTCTTATTTATTTAACTTTGTAATTATTGGCGACAGTTATTTATCTTCTTGTTTGTTCTTGTTTGGACATGCTTAAAATATTCGAAAAATAGCCCAAATTCAACAGTTTATCTTTATATAATTTCTTAATTCCTACCACTTTTGTCACAATTTATTAATTATTTTATAGTTCCTACGCATAAATATTTGTTAATCGGTATTTCTCATAACATCCTATGCGCACGCGCTCTCAAGATATACTAATTTTTCCGGGCGGCGAAGCGTTAATATTTCGCCACAAATATTTGACTTTGTTGTGGCAACGTGTGACGTTACGCGCTCAAGTTTAAAGTTGCGTAGCTTCCTTACATGTTTGCTCTTATAAAGAATATATTGCTTATTTGGATATGCATTATATATTTAAAGTTATAAAGGTTTGTTTGGTATACACAAAATTATATAATCAATATTTGCATAGTACCCCCATAACGGACCCACGGTGTGAAATGTTTTCGGTCTGAAAATTCCTGGAGCCGTTTACAGGACTCACAATATCCGTGTGTCAATAAATATCTGCGTCACAGCCTCGAAGAATCTCCGTTATTGCATCACAAACCTTGACGTATTCCGGACGGACTCTTAGGCTACACGTTAGGCGAAGGTTACTTGATAAATGCTGATTACGTTAACTTCTGGGTGACTACAAGGATAAAAAGGGAGGTATCAGGCGAGATGTTGTGGAAAATGAACATTTTGAGAACTTAGATGTTGCAATTTTCCACATATAAAAATGTATTCAACCCAGGTTTCGATGCTGATGATGCAGTGCATCGAATCCCGGGTCGAATAATTTTTTTTCTATGGAAAATTGCATCTTCTAAGTTGTTACTATAAGGAGAAGGATTTATCATTTTAAAGCCATTCTATATCTCGAGAAAAGATTGAAATGGATGTGTGTGTAACAATGTGTGATTAGAACAAAAACAGCGAGACACTGACAACGGTTACATAGTTAACATAAAATTGACTTTCGTTCTATCCCACACTCAAATCTCTTTTCTCTATTCCCTCCCTTTGCCGTGGCCTGATTGGCGTGGTGGCTAGGGTAATGGCTTATTACGCGTTAGGCCAGGGTTCGAGCCTCGGTGGTGGCGTAAATTAGCACTCATTTCACATGAAACTCACCTAATGCCTACGTCCTATCGCTCTCCCTATTCTATTTCCCCATCCCCTCCCTTTTCCATGACTGGTGTTCTAAAACCCTCAGCGATGGACCCCTTGTGTTGGCTCTCAGGGTAGTTCTTAGATGTAGATCTCCCGGCTTTCTCTTCTCTCATCGCCCTACTTTATTTCCTTTTTCGCTCTTCATTTCGTCTTCTCCATCTTTTCGTGCAGACTTGGGGGTCCCTTTCTCTCGCTTCCGTCGCTCTCCGCGGTCACCGCCATCTGCTGCCTCGTGAAAGGCGACACCCTGACTTTCTGACGTGCATTCGCCAAAAAGGAAGAAGACTGGGAGTTCCGCGCGAACATATTTGGAAACTGTTGAACATTCCGTCCCGAAGTGCCGGAAGCATTCATTGCTCGTGCATTCTTTTTAATTTTATTGTTCTGTCTCCGTATTCGATTACGGCCATTCAACTCTTGGTCTATCCTTGACGCTTAATTTAGTATTTGGGTTGCGGATTTAGGGCGTTGACCCCTTATAAAGTGTTCATTTTTTTCTATTATTCCATTATTCATATCAGTATATTCGCGTACCTCTGCTGGTTTTTTCTTGCGTAAATTAAGACACTTGCTCATTGTCTTCTCTTAACATATTGAGATTGCCCGATGTGCTAAATGTATACTATATGCTCGTGATTAACTATTGGGAGCTGAGTTATGTAATCATCTTTGAAACCAATTCCAAAAGGGCTTCCTGGGTTGTAAAGAGGTGGAATTTCGTGAATTTATCATTTTATTTTCAGGATCTTGTGATTGTTTAATTTCTAGGTATTGGAAATTGTGAACGAATTAAAAATAACGACGTTCAACGGGTTCTAAAAAGTTGAAAGGGAGGGTGCACGATCTCCGGATGGAATATGTTTACTCAGAAAATCAGGAGTCGTCTAATTTAACGCAGTATTTGACACAAAATGCTTCACTGCTTTCACGTTTGAGTTTATGAAAACTTTGAAAGTCGAAGTTTCCCTGGGTACTGTATTTCGTGGAGGCACTCATTCCAAGAGTACCAACCGTCACAAAGGTTACTGTTTCCACCGAAACACGCACAGTGCTAGACTAGAAAGGTAATTTCATTCCCGAAGTGACTTCATAGCGCTCTGCATAGCTGTTCTACTCCGCCAGATGAAATGTATAACTCTTAAAATTACTTCCTAGTTTTTTATTTTCTCTATGCAAACAGTGATAAAAAAATTGAATTACTTCGTAATTTTAATGCTCCGTTTTTAAGTAAAATTAATTTTCCCGTGAACGATAATAAGACATTTTAGCTGCCATTGAGTCTTTATAACTAAGTATTTCTACACGTTGTGTAGCTTATTATTTACTTGGCTTCTAATGCGTTTATTTTAATTTTATAGTTGTACTAACTACACGCCTTGCATGCTTTCATATCAACTCTTGTATCCTTGTGAATTAATTTAGTTTCAAAATGCATTATTACTCATATTTTCGAGGTATAAATTGGTGGAATACCTACAGTTTTGTGTATGCTGGCCAAATTTCAATTCCTGGGTGGTAATCGCATGTTTTAGCCAGTTCATTGATAGTCGTAATTTCTTTAACTTTATTAGGGTACAGTGTAGTACATGTTGGTGACAACTCACCCCCTGCCACACGCCCTTGAGGTGGGTTTCACGGTGATAAGTACAAACCTGAGACTGTAGAGTAGGGACACCAACTATTAAAAATGAAGAGGGTGGGGGAAAAAAATTGGAAGAGGGAAAGGAGAAAAGCCAGTTATATTTTGACGCAATGTCTTGGTGTCTCAATCGATTTTCGTTATAGTCGCTAATATTGCTTGTGAAGAAGGAGTTTTTGTACCCATCAGTTCGGAAACAAATATCTCTCATTTGGTTGGTGTTACCAGTTCCCAATATATGGCGAGTGGTTAAAATAAAACAACTGTGGCTTCATTAACTATTATTTGGGAAGCAGGATCACCAGCGATGGAAAAAGTAGAAAATATATTGCGAGCAATATAATCCAAGATAAGAAGGCATTCTATCCTAAGAGGAGTCTGCTAACAGCTAGTAACACTAGCCGGGAGGTAAGGAAGCTATTTATTTAAGCATATTTTTGGAGTATTGTCTTATACGGCTGTGAATCCTGGAAAATAACTGCAACAGAGCAAAGAAGATTAGAAGCAATGGAGATTTGATGTTACCGATGAATGAAGAAGATAAAATGGACGACAAGAATCACTAACGAAGAAGTCCTACGAAGAGCTGGAGAGAAAATAAGCACAATGAAAACTCTGTGAAGAAGGATTTACCAACTTGTTGGACACATTTTGCGATACAACAGCCTAATGACAGCAATATTGGAAGGGTAACTGAATAGGAAGAATTATAGAGGAAGACCAAGAATGGAATACATCACTCAAATCATTAAGTACGACAATATAAATAGTTATGCATGAATGAACTGGTTGGTGGTGAGGAGTGTAGAGTGGAGTGCGGCAGTAAACGAATCTTCGGATTGATGACTACTGTTGATGAAGAGCTTCATTAACTTTAGTTTGATGTAATAAAAAGCATAACGGCAATTATTTTCTTTTGTCTTCCTGATACATTAGATAATTATTACTTAGGATTTGCTTATGTTATCATTACGCAATCCACGACAAAAATAAAACATAATGATAGAAAAAAAAATAAAAAATAAAAATAAACGAAATAAAAAAAATACACATTTACATCCCATTCAGTGAGGGCAGTTTATGCTCAGTTTGAATAATTGCACATGCATTCCATACTCGTTGACAACACGCTGAATGCACACGTGCATATGCACGTAAACTATTTGTATGAATATGTACGATTATCTTAAAAGTCCGATAGCATAATCATTCAAAAGTGGATTACAATGTGTTATATCATCCATTTTAACCAAATCATTTCATGTCAACAAAAACTATTAACAGTCACTATAACTCCAGTCAACATGCATTAAAAATACTCTTAGTTATAAACATATCATGCAAACATATATAGCGCTGCTACTGAAATTGTTAGCTCCATCAATTCAGTTCATTTTGGTGAAAAATCACCCCCATGCACATACCCTTGTGTTGAGTGGCTTGCAGGGTGTAAGGGTAGGTTTACGCTGGCAGGCTCTTTCTTCAAGCTCCTTCTGCAAGAAGAAGAAGGGAATTTTTCTGTGACGAAACGATTTCATAAGCTAGTGCCGAGGTGGATTGGTTGCCGTTTACATAGGCAACAACACGCTTCTGCAAGTGACTTTTCGAAACTTTTAAAAATTCTACAAGCGGACTTGCGGAGCCGTTTACGCGTAAAATTTACGTCTAAAGTGGCTTTCTGAAATTAAGTTGCGCAATAAATTTGCCAGTGTAAAACCACCTCTGTGTAGATGTAGGCGTATAAAGTAACGCTGTAAGTATATATTTTTTCGGCCTCCCATCATTTCATCCTTACTCTCCCCTTCTACCACCTCGGGTTCCTTAAAGACGCCGTCTCTTTCCCCTTTTGATGTATTTTGGCCTCCGCGTGAAGTTTCCCATCAAATAAAACGAAGGAAAATCCCCCAGAAATCTTTCACGCCGAGGAAATAAAATCTCTCACCTCTCTTCTCCCCTTCTCATCTCCGTTCCCTCTCTTTCTCTTCTTTCAAGGATACCCTTCCCTCTCTCTCCAGGGTCTTCGGGAAGGGAGCCATTGTTCGACCCTGCTTTTGCAGGAGCTGGAGTTCGTGGAGGGTGGTCGGAGAGGGAGGAAGAGGGGGTTGGAAAGGGAAGTTTTGATGGGCTGGGTTTTTGGGCGGGGAAAAATGAGGCGAGGTTTGGGAGGGCAGGAATGCGACCTGACAGGTAGGAATGGCCGTATCGCATTGAAATATGATTGCCTGTATCGAAAACGACAGAAAGTATCGCGCACAGGATCATATCTCTAGACATGGTTACTCATATCGCATGATATCGGTATATTGTCGGACATGTATCGAAAATTGAATTAGGTAAGTTGTAGGGCTTATCAAAATCAGCGATGGGTTACACATCTGAGTTTGTTTTGTTTTCTTGGACACTGAGTAGGGCTATACGATATTCAGATTTCATTAAAAAATTGCAATGTTATTTTCAACGTCGAAAATTACGTGAAGCACCGAACGTGGGATTATATCGCTAGGTATCGGAACGAATATCACATGATATCGACTAATCATAGGATTTACACCACATATCGTCCTGGCGTACAATGGTAGGTAGGAATGAGCGATTTTAGAATGTTATTAACGCAATGCGATATGGCGATTACATATCTAGATATTATAACGCATATCGCATAGTATCTATAAATTACCGGATTAATATCGCGCATGGAATATTGCATACCCTATAAATGTTTTCATAAATCACGCTGGTTTAACAACCTGAAAATATGTTTGCTTGTTTCATGTTGAGCACCCCCTAGGGCTTCGGATCTTATTGTTATATACTTTTATCGAAGAAATACTATGCATTGTCCATGGGATTACACCTAAGTAGAACGTCGGACAACTTATAATGAAATGACAATGTCCGACGTCAAGGTCAATACATTCTTATTACGGATATCTCCCAAACTTTCTTTTTTTTTAATCCACTCATATCCAATAAACCAAAACTTGTATATATACCAATTCCTTTCCACAAACACGAATTTAGTTACGAAATTAAATTGAAGGTAACAAGAATATGGTTCAAAGTATTGCATTAACATTTTTGTAGCAATAAAATTATTCATGCATTGCCTAATATTGATAGAATGTCGAATTTATATAGAGAATATATTTTGGGTACACATAAATATATTCATTCGCCTCATAGTTTGCGCTAGTTAATAAATCTGTTATTCTGCGTGTTGGTTTTGTTACTTGGACATACCCCGGGCTTGGCGATTTTCTACTTTTAAACATCGCATTACGGTATGATTGTGTGTAAGAAATGACATGCCTTTTATTGCCCGTGGAATAATAACGCAAGATATATACACTAAGATAAGCATTCCCCTGGAACGTCTTGAAAATTGACGTTAAATTAAAGTGGTCTGTAATTATGCTAAAAATCCACTGCATTTGTGGGTTTCAGAACCAATCTTTAAGTCTCTTTCTGTTTATCCTGTGCCCCAAATGGTTCGTGGAAAGGAGGAAATGTTTTGCCCATTATTGCAGCATTATATTTATAATATTTTTCCGCTTCTGTGCAGTTCTAGAAATTGGAGTGCGGGGCTAAAATAATATCCTTACGTGTCATCCTTAAACCAGCCTGATCTGAACTTTTCAAGTAATCTGAGCCTTGCGTGTCTGTTGGCTCCAATTACAATGTGCGATCTTCCTGCCTGTTGTATCTATGAGCGTATTTACGAGGGGGGGGACGAACGGTACCGGATCTCCCACAAAAAAAAATGTAAATTAGCGAACTTTTTTAAGGGTACCAAATTTAATACATTTAAAAAAATACCAGACTGTTTATCTTTAAATACTTCAACAAGGGCTAGAAAATGCAGTTTGGTCAAAGATTTCGTAGACCTCCCAGTACTTCATCTATCAAAAGTATTTTAGATCCCTTAAAAGCTTAGTTCTAGACACACCACTGGTAGTATCCCTGTATTCTCGCGAAATATATTGGCAGAATTAAATACCCACTTCTCAAATAAAACTTATCTAGAAGAATTGACGTTTTCTGTGGGATATGGCACGACTATTCTTTCCAGAGGGACTCAAATTGAGTTCTGACCCACAGATTGCGTCGGAAACGCTAATTGGTATGTGTCGTATGTTTTCTCAATTATTTTCTCAAATATTCAGCGTATATTTGTATACTTCGTATTTTTCTTCATTATTATAATATAATCATTACTTTCCGTAATTTATTTCAACATAGCAAAAAAACACCTTAAATCTTCGGTGTGGAGGGCGTTTCCAGCTTACGGTCTGAAGAAAACGAATAAAGTGAAAGCTTTAAAATGTATGACATTCAAATAGTTGAATCCATAAAGTTCAGTCATAAAAACGAAAAAAGTTTTTGCGTTGAAAATATAACTGCTGCAACTGGTTGAATGAGGACGAGAACAGGCTGAAGGCGTTCTAGATGTGGAGGTAGTGGAGAATGGAGGTGGACGGAAAGTAAGACAAATGAGGAAGTGGAAGTTGGTATGGAAGGTGAGGAAAGCAATCTTCGGGAGAAGATTAGGAGAAGGCAGAGTGGGTGGCTGGAGGAGGAACTGAGGGGGAAAGGTTGCGATGGAGGGGCGACGCGGGGAAGTGTAAGAAAATTTTATGGAAGAGATGAAGGGAGGTAGGATATATGCTGAGATGTAGAAAGATATACTATAGATAGGGCCCTGAAAATGTAAAACTCTAAGAGTATTTTTACTCATTACCATCCCCTGCCACACACCCATGAGGTGGCTTGCAGGGTATTTTGTAGATGTAGATGTAGATGTAAAATCAAGCTTAACCTCTGAAGTAAAATATCACTAATTATATTTCCACCAATATGTATTATATTGTAACTAGTTTCAACGCATTGATGTCATCATCAGGTATATTGATGTATGCCTGGTGATGACGCAGATTAGTCGAAACTTGTTGTGCTGTAATAAATATTGATGGAAATATATAATGTTTTTACTTTAATGGTAATAGATTTCCACATAATTAAGCCTGAAAAAATTGAAAATACCTTAGTCGGTTGATTATCTTAATAATTATTATGTATTATATTTAAAAATAATCTCAATTATGACTTTTGGAAAACCTCCTCAGGTTCCAAATTTTTGTGCCATCGTTCAAATAAAATTTATCCCCTGATAGCTATGCACTGACAACCACATTTGGATGCAAATCGCAAGGCCTGTGGGTCAATCAGCTTGGCAGTATCGAATAGGATGACCCGAAAACATCGCTCATCACGGTCGACGCATTTTTAACATCGCCTTGCCCTGCTGAAAGGGAAAGGTTGCAGGATAACAGAACACACGATGGGGGTAGAGAATGAGGCTGGGATGATTCCCGGAAGGTGGGCGAGGTAGGATGAGACGAGAGGTGGGTTGGGGTATAATGTGAGCCTTGAGGGGGTCTAGAGGGAGTTTCAAGGCGAGCGGTAGGGGAGGGGGGAGGGGTCCGGGTTGGTTGGATCCGGGCAAAGGTTTGAAAAAAGGGGAAAAGGAGAAGGGATTTTCTTTTTATTTTGTTCATTCCTGCGCGGGCATGAAGAGCGTAAGAAGCGCGCGGCTTGAATAGCACGGGGGAGGCGAAAGTTTTTGGGGGGAACGGAGCTCGGAGGTGGTGGGTGCAAAACAAGCGAGGGAAAGCCTTTTCTTTTCCAGCCCGCTCGATGGTGCCTGGAAAATGCTTGTTTCTTTTCTCTCCTCTCCGTCTGCTGCTCCTCTCTTCCTTCCCTCCCCTCCCTCTCTTATCCGAGCCCTCTGTTTGGATAGGATCCTCGTTGTTTTTCAAGTTTCGGTTTTTTGAAGTGCAAAAACATCCAACACCCAACTCCCTTTACCTTGCCCTTGTTAGGCAGTGTAAATCGCGTGACCTATTTTATGTAACTTTCATCATCATCATCATCATTAGTCGCCAATCCAAAGATTAGTTTGCTGTGGCTATTGAATCAACTCTTTTTTTTTGCACAATTGTTTAATTTTTCGTCCGTCATTAATTTCCTGTTGCATTTCATCCTTTTGTCATCCTCGGCAATGTTTCTCCACTCATTTTTACTTTCATACTTGTTTTCTTGGAGGATAAATAGTTTGTAAATTATGTTGAATAAGTTTGCTCCTCTTTCAATAACAATCTTCCGATTCCCTTCCCTATTCTTGTTATAAATATGTTATAAGTTCGTCCTTTCTTTTATGGTGTTGTCATAAAAATTTTTATCTTAACTTGGTATTCTTCATATCAACCTCATTTAACTGGCAACTCTTGTCGTCTCGAGAGTTGAACGGAAGTTATAAAATCTACTATTCTTTGCCAACGTTTCGAAACTTAATCATTCCATCTTAAGTGCTAATCGAAGTGCATCAAATTCACCAACTAGGTTTCAAGACTATTATATATCTTAATACATAAATCGTGTCTCCTGTTATTACCTCAGATTGACCGAGGCACTTGATAGTCTCTCAGCAATTTCTGGAAACCTGTACTAAGGAGTGTCGTGTAGGACAGAGAAAGGCGGGAAAATCTATTCGGACGGTCTATTGTATGTATACCGGCCGAGTTGATGACAATGGACGACTCTGACATCGGAAAGTCGGAAGAAATGCAGAATTTGACCTGGTAAAGAACCGGAACAGACTTAACCATCAGGGTGATTATTTCACATCTATATCAACATGTAAATTTTATTTAAAATGTTTGAATACTGAATTGTAATAAAATGGCAATACTAATGTGTAAAAATGTATAATGTTTTCGATACTCGATTGATGGTCTATATGTATCTTGATAATCCCTGAAGATGGGATGATTACATTCCGGAACGTTGGCGTTAAACTTCTAACCGACCAACGAGACAAAAATATTCGTATTTTATCTTTCCGAATCTTCAAAGCGCTTCTTCATTGAAGCTTTTCTACATCTATTTGATCTCCATTCTTCGGTAACCCCTAAAACCCTTCGGTAACCCATTTATACTACTTTCAATCTTCTTTGCTTTGCGTTTATTATTGTCCACGTTGCAGTGCCATATAAAAGCATGCTCTAGTATGTGCTTACATTGAGTGCTAACCTTTCTCAAGGGTAGTTTTACTGGCTGTTAGGAATCTATCATTTTTTAACTTAAAGGATTAGGATATTTCTTGGTTATTTTCTACGGCATTTGAGCCGCGAGGCTTCTAGACTCAAAACGCCATAAAAATATACGAAGAAATATCCCATGCCCAAATGCCATTTTTTCATTGCCATCTAAGAGCATGCTTCAAATATATGTTCTAAAATTGTGTAAACTTACCTTCATTTTTATGTTTCTGGCTGTTAGCAGATTTTTCTGCTTATACTCTAAAGCCTGGGATATATCTTGATAACATGCTGTTTCGTGTTCGAGTCATGAGACTTTTTGACAAGTTTTCTCGCTGTTAACTTTTTGCCAAAGATTTTATAATGTCGCGGATTGAGGTCACCAGGGTCAAACATAGTTTACACGAATTCTATTCTCTCAATATTACAATTCTAACGCTGAAGATTGATTACCAGACGTTTATTTCCAGACGTATTCATTGGAATTTCCGAATCACTTTGAAAGGAGAGTGGAGAATTAGCGTCGGATATTTTTCTATTATTTTTTTCATGTGTTAACGAATCCTATACTATATTCCTATATAGTGAAGCTATCGGTCTGCCAAAACGAATCCTGCTTAACGTAAAGCAGCAAAGCCAACACAAGCTAATAAGATACGCGTAATAAGATAAATCCATTCCTGTCAATTCCCTTCCAGACACATGCTTTATAGTTAAACATGTCTAAAGCCTTATATTAATTGTGTTCACTTTGCATTATTATATACAATTTGTTGCGTAGTTCATAGCTCATTAAAGTAATTATGAGCTTGAATACGTATCCGTTTACTTTACTCATTCAAAATTTACTTCGAAATATGTTGTGTTAGTTGAGCTTTAAATATTTGGATTTAATAAATATTCACACTTTCAATTAACTAACTCCATTTTAAGTCTTTTAGTTACTTTAATCACTGTTATAAGAAAACGGAGTATGCTAATTTCTCTAGTTAAGCCATAGTCTTCAGATCTAGGGTCTGTTATGGTTACATTTTTGAGGTTCACTCCAATCCCTAAACTTGGTGGCACTTGAAAGATAACAGATGGGTAAATGGAGGTAAGGCACGTTCCCCACGCTGCACCGCGTGAGTTTTCCCAGAAATAAATGGTTCTCAGAAAATAAACTCGGGGAAAGACGATAGGGTTGATTCGTCTTTTGAGGCTTTAGCCAGAATTGATGTAGCTGTAGAAAGCCACTTGGGTTTTCGATTCTCAAATGCTGGGATCATATCCTACCGTCTAATAATGACCCTGAATTTGTGTCAGACTCACAGCGTCGATATAAGAGGCGATATTCAACAAGCCACCACGTTGCCGAGGTAACTACTGCAACTACACTTGGACCTTAGCCCTGGGTCGATTGGAAGCACTTTATCCTTAGCGGCAATACACGTACATATTATATGACACAATTCATATGCTATGGTTATGATTTCTTCCAGTGATAAGAACCCTAATATCTGGCGGGAAATCATTGATCGGATTGTTACTTTACTGTAAGTGAATGCGTATGAAAAGTTTCAGGTCAGTTCAATTTTCATTGTTTCCTATTTTTAAATTTTGCAATAATATACGTTGCCTTGAAATCCCCATCGAGCTCCATGTTTCATGATTTGTTCTGGAAATATTTTTCTGGGCTCAAACACGGTGTCCTTGGCGAACTTGACTGGAGAGCACTCTAAGCCCAATGAATTTTTCGTGCCTTAAACACTCAAGATATGGTGTATCATCAAAATCGTTAGAACAGTTTCTGAGATATATTTGACAGGAAAAGGTCTAATTATTATTCACTTATGGGTAGATTTACACTGGAAAGTTTATTGCGCAAGTTAATTGCAGCAAGCGACTTTTGGCGTACACTGCACGGCAAAATGGCTCCTCAAGTCCGCTCGCAGAACTTTTAAAAGCTTTGGCAAGTCGCTTGCTGAAGCGTATTGTTCCCGGTGTAAACAACAAAAAATATATCTGTACACTAACTCGTGAAAAAAATTTAGTCAGGATAGAATCCTTAGCAAACTCATGCAGAAGAAACTTGAGGAAGTTACTTGCTAGTGTAAGCCCACCCACCATAATATGTTGTTGCTTCCGATGTGTTTCGTAATAGCATTTTCGCTTTGATGATGTACAACCTCAGTCCTTTGATAGCGGTATTTTCTCGGATCAATGAAACCCTTGTGGGAAATGACCTGAAATAATTCACCAGAGAAATCGAATAAAAACTAAGGACGAAAGGAGAGTCAGGTCGTAAAAGAAAGGGTCAACGAGATTAGTCGTGGAACAGTGAATCAGAAGAAAGATTTCTCCTCGCAAGCGGATAGAGAATGGTGACCGAAACACGAAGTTGGTTCTCTCCTCCGTGCCTCCCTAAAACCGTAGATATCGATCAGGATGCAGAGATTGGAATCATGGTCATTGGGTATGCCACCAGCTGATTTGTTGGATTTTGGACAGTCCTTATCCTAGCTTCCCCATTTCGTGGACACAGTAACACTTTTCCTCATGTTGCATGCTCACCATCAGGTCACTCTTGAGGGCAACGGCCTGCCATGATGGAAACACCGGTTCCCGATCAGTCACCGAAGTTAAGGATCGTTGGGCTCGGCTCAAATTTGGAGGGGTGAACCTCCGATTCGTCCGATTGATGTTGTCCCTGTCTGCACGTGGCAGACAGTATGTCCAAAATGACCTTAGCCGTGGAAGCACGTTAAACTAAAATACTACTACTCTCTTGAATTCATGCCCTCTACCACTTCACTATTGACCAAAACTCCTATTCTCTTCCTACCTCTTCCACGCTTCCCCAGTGTTCTCCCCTCTTTAACCCTCTAAAACATCCCCTAGCCTCTCAGCACATCATCTATCCGTCCTTTCTGCCTTCTCCTGTATCTCTGCCACCGACTTCCTCTCCTCTTCCATCTTATCCAAAACCCCCTCGTTCGTTCTCCACGCCACCCAGCTCACCCTTTCCATTCTTCTTCAACCCCACATCTCGAATGTATCCAGTCTACGTGCGTCGGTACATACATTCTCTCTCCGCAATGATCAAGTTTTCGTCCCTTGAAACGCAATATTAGAGCGACAGTAATTCAATTACTGTTCCGTCATTTAAGGAATATTTTGTCCCTGCGTTATATAACTGTAGTGTTCTCTGCATATTCTCTCCTGGCATTTATTCGCTCAGTTAATCTCTCATTGTCAGTGGGATAATATTCGTTGGATTTTTCCGTCAATTTGGCTTGTATACATCCGGGGTAAGGCCTACGGCTTGGGGGTTTGTTTACCCGTTTATAAAATGGAAATTTCGATAACTCGATTCTGGATTCATCCCGTCTTTAATGTTCAAATATCCTTCTGTTTATTTTAGCTTTTTGTCCTATCAAATATACTGCAGAGTTGTTTATGTTGGTGGGGTTCTTGCTCACCAGCCGAAATATTAATGCATGCCTTATCCTTCAGGGAAGTTGTGGTGTTGATAATATTTTATTTGAGTTTACAGGGTAAATCCTCGATTTGATTAGTCATAAAACGTCTTCCCAATGGAGGTAATTACCATTTTTCCCACCAGTCCAATATTAAATTATTGGAACGCACAAGGCCTTCCACCGCGTCAAAGGTTTAGTCCAACGGAAGGGTCTACTGATTATGGCTTGAAAATTATCATGCCAGATGGAAAGGCAACCGTGCAGCCGAGAAGTCGCGGGTTCCAATCCCATCTTGAATGTGAAGGAGATTTGTTTCTTATGTTTGTATGAATATGAAAATGATGTTTATACATTAATGATAATTACATGAAATGCTCATAGACTTAAAATGTTTACATGAAATCACACTATATCCCTCTAGTGATATCATTGTGAATTAATTTGAAGCGCTTGTACATATGTAACCACGCAACGGATAAACAACTCCGAGAGTCGGGTGTCGCGTGAAGCTAGGTTTTCGCGAGATTACCCACCATCCATAAGAAGTGTTCAATTTCATAAAGTTGGATGCATTGAATGATTCTCCATGCATCTAACTGCAAGCGTAAGTGGTAATGTTAAGGGTATTGGCATCCCTTCGGATGTTGCCAGACATAATCAGCCAGGTGACTCGCGTGAGACGGGTGTGTTCTGCTTGAAGCCGCGCGTTTCCCGTGCCCGGGATCTAAATCTCACACCGCGGAGAGAATTCGATATTTCTGCTGAGCCGGCGGGAGCCACTGGGATTTCAGGGGAATACAGAGACACACACACGCATAAATAAGGGAGATGTGGTGGGGGGGAGGGGGAATAATGGAATGAAATGAAGAGATATGAGGGAGATGAATCAGACGGGGGGAAAGTGATGCGTCGGGGTGAGGGATCTCGGGAGATAAGGGGGGGAGAGGCATTAAGAGAAGGGACTGACTGCCGGGGGGCTTGGGAGGGCGGCGCGCGGTGGGTGGCTGGCATCGGCCCGGGGAAAGGGAGCGATCGCACGCGGGGTTTGCTGCTCAGGGTTTCGGTGGGAGACTCTGCCTCCTCCTAATCTCATTCAGAAGTTTCCTTTCCTCACCCACCGTACCAAGCACTTCCATCTTTTGCCTTCCTTTCCGTCCACCGCGCCTTCTCCATCCTCCACATCTCGAACACGAGAAAGAGGGAAAATTGTAACCCCAAAACAGGTTTATCTTCGGGGGTACCTATGTTGCAATACTTGGAACATGATGTAAATGTTTTAGTATGATAGAGTGGAATAAGTATTTTAATTAAAGATTAGTTCAATTTTCCAATGAGAGCAATAGAATTGACTCCTATGCTTTGAACCTCGATTAAGACGCACTCTTCCTCATCACTTTAAACTCTCACTGTCGATGATCACCGAAATGACCGAAATGCATGCACAGGAGTCAAATTTCCTGTTTTATTTCCATTGACAATTTGAATTAATATTGAATGTAAATTTACTTGTCAACTGCTCTCTTCCTGAATAGGAATAAATATAGTTATTGTTGTTGTTATTTCAAAACGTTCCCCTCTCGAGTCCCCGCCAAGCATCAGGTATCATTACCGTCGAGCCGGCCCCGATGGCGGCGGGGTAAAGGCCTCGCCTGCCGAACAAAAGGTCGCGGGTTCGAATTCCACCTGGGTAGGATTTTCACCTCCCAGGGCATGGTTGTGTGTGTTTGTCTATATATATCAAATTGGTAGTAATTAGCTTGGGCTGTTACTAATAGAGTAGTTATCATTATTATTATTACTATGGCCGGAGACTCCGGAGGGTTTGAGCAGTTTTCGCAGCTATGTCCGACGCCCATCGGATAGGTGACTACGCTGCATTAGGGTCTAGTCATGCGAACTCAGCAGACGGAGTGGCCCCAGGATGACGGCCTTCTGCGTGGGTTCCCCAAATGATTCCGCCTGTGCCATGCAGGACGAAGTGCAAATTAATGATATTTAGCAGGGAGCTTACTCCACCGAGCATACCCATCATGAGAGCTACTAGTTTCACAGAGTGTCCAGGGTACATCTGCCGAAGTTCAAAAAGGCGGTTTTGATAATAAGTCCGTTTTTCCACCTCTCTCGCATTTATGCTCGTTTCAGCCGCAGCCGAAAACTCAATCACGAAAATGGAACGTGAGAGGTGTTCGAGGAGAACGATTTCAGGCTTAGTCGCCACCAACCAGGTGGTGGAAAATGAGTAATTCCACCAGATTGTACATTTATCGTTCTCCACGACGGACTCAGCATCTCCAGGGGCATAAGGCAGCACAGGTGTCTCATCAAACCCATAATGGTGTCATGCCATTATAATTATTATATGAAGAGTTATATTATCTCTGTCGGAGAAAAATTCATTTTGAAGAAAGTAGTGGTGTGATAAAAAATCCTCATCTTTCCGATGATACAAAAATATCAGCCACTTTGTGTTTTATTTTTCAAGATTATAGCCGAAAATAATAGATACCGTTTTCTATGAGATATGCTACGGCTACACGCCATAGCGATATAATAAAAAAATTGTATATTCTGACACTCAGACCGCGTCAGAAATGTTACGCTTTGTATTTTGTATGCTTTATTAATTATTTTACGAAATAACTTCTACATTCACCGTAATTCTTTCTATAGACCAAAACTCCGGTTAAGTAAAAGACAAATAAAATACCTTCGGTTGTGATGACAAATACAACAACAACAAGGTGTACAACGTGAATCAAATATCTAGTTAAAACTTCATACATATACTTAGTTCATTACAGAAAAGTCCGGTCATTAATTTCATATTCTTAAATAAATAAATATACTTCCTACAAAATTTTAATGGCACCACGCGTTTCTGCGATGTACGGCATTGTGAGATACAGAATATGTTTGTGTATTATTATGGTTTATTGTTTTTGTAGTTACAAGGGGAGGAGAAATTATCAAGTCTCAGGGAAGTTTGAGAAAGGCAGGGGCCTGTGGAAACGTGGATAAAGGAATAGTACAGTATAGTACAGTATAGTACGGTATAGTACAGTATAGTACAGTATAGTACAGTATAGTACAGTATAGTACAGTATAGTACAGTATAGTACAGTATAGTACAGTATAGTACAGTATAGTACAGTATAGTACAGTATAGTACAGTATAGTACAGTATAGTACAGTATAGTACAGTATAGTACAGTATAGTACAGTATAGTACAGTATAGTACAGTATAGTACAGTATAGTACAGTATAGTACAGTATAGTACAGTATAGTACAGTATAGTACAGTATAGTACAGTATAGTACAGTATAGTACAGTATAGTACAGTATAGTACAGTATAGTACAGTATAGTACAGTATAGTACAGTATAGTACAGTATAGTAAAGTATAGTACATTTTAGTACAGTATAGTACAGTATAGTACAGTATAGTACAGTATAGTACAGTATAGTACAGTATAGTACAGTATAGTACAGTATAGTACAGTATAGTACAGTATAGTACAGTATAGTACAGTATAGTACAGTATAGTATTGTAACACGCCATTTTGGCCGTGTTGGCATAAGTATACGATTAAGGACGCCATTGTGTATATTTTGGGAACACGTGCTACCGCGAGGCAACAATATCGTCTATGTTATGAAAACAACTTTAAACAATACCATTTTCTGTTTACGTAAACAAACTAAAACAATGCCGTCTATGTTATGAAAACAACTTTAAACAATACCATTTTCTGTTTACGTAAACAAACTTATAATAATGAAAGGGGAATAGCCTATCAGATACGAGAGAAGGGGAGAAAACCTGGAATGTTCTAGAACATACAGGAGGGGAGATGAGATAGTATAAAAGGGATTGTCAAACAAGGAACGAGGCTTCTTCTTCTGCTTCTTCTTAACAAGGGAGCCACAAGAGACGTTTATCGAGTGAAAGTCATACGAGAGTTTTTGCAGTGATAATTTTCCGGGAGTAAGCAGCTTTGGACAGCAATTACCAACGCCAGTGTCCTGTGTTAAGGAAGGATCCAGGAATCCGATAAACAGATACTGGGGCATAGAGTATCGGCGAAATTCACTTTGTACAATATCCGGTGAAGTAGAACAAACATTATAAATTAATACGAATATATTTGATAAGGGAACATATATTGATTAATTGAGTAACTAAAGTGAATTTGTTTCATAAGTAAAGAATAAAAGGGTTATTATAAATATATGTACTGTTCAAGTGTATCATTTTAGTGCATGAATTAATCCATTAACCTTTGCCGCCAAGGACTACCGAAAGGAAAGGATCTCTCTCAAGGTAAGAAGTGATAAAGTGAAGGGTACCTTTTGTGTGTCGGGCTGATACAAGTATATAACGTCGCGTGTTTAGGACCGCGTGAAAGAATAATTATTAGAACCCCTGAGATAAGGAAATTGATAGGGGGGGACTAGTACATCAATGGCGCCCAGCGTGTAGAGCCTGACTACTCATTAGGTGAGACCACGAGAACCGGAGAGAAGGAGGATCATCCCGAAGGAGTGAAGAAAGAAGATGGCGGCCAACATGAAGAAATTTCCGGAGCTGAAGTCGGCAGAGCTACGGCAATTATTACGAGAGAGGGACTTGTTAGTAGGGGGAACCAAGCCAGAATTGCAGCAGCGATTATTAACACGCTAGAAAAGGAGGGAATAGATATAAGCACGTATGAATTTAGGGTCGATAGTGAGGAACCGGTGGAAACTGAGATGTAAGCGCTATTTAGGCAATTAAAAGAAGAACAAGATAGAAGAGATAGAGAGAGGGCAGAAGAAGCAAAAGAAGAACGAGAGAGAAGCAGAACGATCTTAGAGGAGATGGCTGAAGGGCAAGAGAGAAATAGAACGATCTTAGAGGAGATGGCTGAGAGGCAAGAGAGAAGACATGCAGAATCGTTGGGGCAAATTAGGGAAGAAGCAACGAAAGAGAGAGAAAGATTTTGGAAGAAATGGCAAAAATCGCAGGAGAACATAGACAGACGCAGGAACGTATTGCATCATTCGAACATGGCTATGATGAAAGGTTTGCCAAAACAGACGGGGCGTTAGCAGAGTTATGCGAAGATGTCGCGAAAGAAATTAACGGAGTAGGAGCGAGGCTGGAGGCGAGCGATCTCAAGGTCCGAAAGTTAGAAGCGAGTTACGTGAATTTGCATGAGAACGTGGAGGAAAGGTTCAAGAAGATGGCGGACGAGCTGGGACAACAATCCACCACAAAAGCAGCTGGGCTAGATGAAGAGGCAGTCCGACGCATCGTGCGTGAGGAAAGCAGGAGACCTAACGTCACAACGGCACCCGCGGGAATGGTACAATTAAAGGTCCCAACGTTCGACGGGAGGCATACATCAAGACCCATGAAATACCTACAGGAGCTGTGCGAATACCAAGAGATATATCGGTTACCTGACCAGATGATGCTCCAGGTCATCAGACAAGGAATGGTTGGGAGAGCAGAGGAATGGTTCTCTGCGACCCGACACCTGTATGAAGATGTGAACGCTTTCCAAGCTATTTTCACGGAGCAGTTTTGGGGAGATGAACGTCAAATGCTGATAAAACGGAGTTTCGACACGGGAAAATACAAGGAGAACGGAGGGCTCACGCGAGTAGAATATGCGACGGCCAAAATTAGCGTAGCGAGGGAGTTGACGCCGCCAATGGAGGACGGAATGATCATTCTTGTTCTCAAGAAACACTTTGGCATGGAAGTGAGCGTCGGCATGATTTCAAATAATGTAAAAAAAATCCCGCAAATCTTGACGTTATTGGCCCGCTATGATAACATACCGCGAGAGGACGGAAACTCCGAGGCGACTGGACACCGAAGATGGGGAGACCAATACCCAAGGACCCATGGAGACCGTACGTGGAGGACACCGGAAGACACATCCCAACACAACCAGCAGTACAGATGGGACTCGAAGAGGTCACAACCACGAGAGTGGCAAGCGTCGAGCCAGCAGAGAGACGGACGGAGAGACGATAACTTTCGCGGCGAGGGATACTCTCAACGGCCGGGCGAGAGACCAGCTGATCGACGCCGAGGACAAAACAATATGGCGGAGGCGCGCCCACCGATGAGAGAGCGCCCTGTCAATTCCATGATGGCGGAAGAAAGCAACGCCGCAGGGAAACCGGAGCAGGAAAACTATTAGCGGCAAAGCATGACGAAGGTCCCAACATGCCGAGGCCGGAAGACGGAGAGGGATTCTGGGACATACCGAAGGAGCAACGGGCGAAGACACGGAAAGTGAGAATAAAACGGACACCACCACAAGAGGAGAAGATAGAACCCCACACGGAGGAGGAAACAATATGCAATGTTTTTGAGTCACCTCGAGATTTCTTGACGGAGAAAGAAGCGAATAGGCCGGAAGTAATTAAATGCCCGGAGATTAGGGTTCAAATGGAAGGAGTGGCTGTGAATGCACTGATAGACACGGGATCGGAGCTAACGTGCATTAGCGAGGAGTTTTATCGGGAGAATCAGAATGCACTGCGAAACGCTTTGGAGGTACCAGTCAAAGGAATCCGGATAGCTGGAGCCGTCGGAAGGAGGAGTGGAATTATAAGGAGGCAGATCTGTCCGAGTATAGAGATAGACGGATTCACCACAAATATGGCCTGCACGGTGGTGCCGGAGCTGATCAAACCATTCATAATCGGGACGGACACATTAGCTCAACTATCCGCGAAGATTGAGTACGATCGCAGGATTATAACCCTAAGTGAAGGAAAAAAGGAGATCGCATGTAAGTTTAGGGAAATGCGCATGGACGCACAATATGACAACATGCACATAGAAACCAGCGAGGAGTATGGGAAGACGGATGGCGAGGAAGTACCACGAGAAAAAAGCTTAGAAGAAAGTGACTCCGAGAAGATCGCAAATGATATATTTAGGATACGTGAAAATATCATTAAAAAAGGCGAAAAACGGGCGGAGAGAAGAAGGAAGAAAGATAAGAGGAAGAGGACGAAATTTAAAATAGGAGATGAGGTTTTAGTACGTACCAATCCGGTATCCGAGGAGCAAAGGGGGATTTATCACGGCTTCCTGGCATTATACGAAGGTCCATATGAGATTTCAGAATTCCGAGGGCCAGCCACGTGTGTAGTATTTAATCCAAAAAAGAACGAAATACGAGGCACTTTCCACTTCAGCAATATTAAACCATATATGGAACAATAGCACAGCACTTGGTATCACTCACATCACACGAGCACACGAGAAGAAGACCGTAGTCCAACTGACCATAGCACGCAGTCATTAAACTGAGGAAGCTAGCGCCGCAACATTATAATTTGATCCGTTCAAGCAAGGGAGAACTGTTTACCGATAATATACATTGTATCGGGGCCCGACATGCGAGGGGAGCTTACGAACGAGAGAGAGAGAGAGGTTGAACTTGGCGGCAGGTGGATTAGCACAATATGTATGTTTCGTGATATCTTTTCTCAATGTGTGTATATTCAGTGTCATGTTGCCATTATTTGATTCGTGTTTTCTTATGTATGAATGGGCTCGTGGACGTAGATTGAGCCGGAAGGAGGGAGAGTGTATCACCTGAAGGAACTTTAAGTGCTGTGAAGTGTGTATGTGTAATGTGAATTATGGCCTTTTGATAACCCAGTGTTTTTAAGGGGTTAAAAGTGAGAATGAATGTTGAGAAGAAGATGGACAGTTTTATTATTTGCACGTTATATTCACGTTCAATGTATCAGTTAATAACGTCGATTTATATAATATGTTCTTGATTTTAAATTACGTGAAAAAGATTTTCATTGGTTATTTGCCTATTTCAAGCAAGGAAGAAAGGGAAGAGACCATATTGTTATATGGTATATCATATGTCTTGAGTTAAAGGAGGAGACGCTGTTTGTAATTGTGTTTATTGATATAAATGTATTCATGTGTGATTTCTGCTGTAACACAATATACTTGGGCACAGACATTATTTAGAGGGAGGCTAAAGTTTGAAGGCGTTGGGGCCGCGTTAGTTTACATTTGAAGGCTTTAAAATAATTCCTTTCTTATATTTCCAAGTCATTATTTTAATGGGGCTAATGTAACACGCCATTTTGGCCGTGTTGGCATAAGTATACGATTAAGGACGCCATTGTGTATATTTTGGGAACACGTGCTACCGCGAGGCAACAATATCGTCTATGTTATGAAAACAACTTTAAACAATACCATTTTCTGTTTACGTAAACAAACTAAAACAATGCCGTCTATGTTATGAAAACAACTTTAAACAATACCATTTTCTGTTTACGTAAACAAACTTATAATAATGAAAGGGGAATAGCCTATCAGATACGAGAGAAGGGGAGAAAACCTGGAATGTTCTAGAACATACAGGAGGGGAGATGAGATAGTATAAAAGGGATTGTCAAACAAGGAACGAGGCTTCTTCTTCTGCTTCTTCTTAACAAGGGAGCCACAAGAGACGTTTATCGAGTGAAAGTCATACGAGAGTTTTTGCAGTGATAATTTTCCGGGAGTAAGCAGCTTTGGACAGCAATTACCAACGCCAGTGTCCTGTGTTAAGGAAGGATCCAGGAATCCGATAAACAGATACTGGGGCATAGAGTATCGGCGAAATTCACTTTGTACAATATCCGGTGAAGTAGAACAAACATTATAAATTAATACGAATATATTTGATAAGGGAACATATATTGATTAATTGAGTAACTAAAGTGCATTTGTTTCATAAGTAAAGAATAAAAGGGTTATTATAAATATATGTACTGTTCAAGTGTATCATTTTAGTGCATGAATTAATCCATTAACCTTTGCCGCCAAGGACTACCGAAAGGAAAGGATCTCTCTCAAGGTAAGAAGTGATAAAGTGAAGGGTACCTTTTGTGTGTCGGGCTGATACAAGTATATAACGTCGCGTGTTTAGGACCGCGTGAAAGAATAATTATTAGAACCCCTGAGATAAGGAAATTGATAGGGGGGGACTAGTACAGTATAGTATAGCAGAGTGTATAGGCTTCTTAAAAACAAATGACATTCGGAAGGAGGTTCGAATGAGGTTTCTCTTATGACGAGAGAAAAATATCGCTCAAATTACTTTAAAAAGAAACTCATCGAAAAAGATGTGATGATGGATGTCCCTTTTACTTACTCTGTCTCTCCCTATCTCTCGCATGTGTGTTTCATTTGAACGTATTTGCTCCCTTCGCGCGCTGATGCTTCCAGGCTACGAGCCGCGTCTGCTCCGTCTACCCCTGCACGCGAATCGTACTCACGGCTGTAGTGTTTTGTATGTGATATCCCAGCATCCCAACTCTTTTTAACTTTCCGCTCCGTCGCACAGAGGGAGTTAGTTATCACCCGCAGCACACCCTCCACCCCCCCTATTGCCGTTCGCCTCCGACACTAGCGCCCTCGTGAAACGGTGGAAAGGAGGGAAAGTAGAGAAAAAAGAGTGGGAAATATCGCGTCACGAGGGCAAGTGTGCACGCTTGCATGTTTTTTTTTCATACATACGGCGTGTCGCACGCACAAATGGACTCATTTAATTGGCTTCCGTCGTCATGTCGACCGTGTACATTTTCCTCCGACGCTCACTGTCCTTTTCTCTGTCAATCATTTTTCCATTCGCTCTCTCAAGTTGCCAACACCTCTCTAGTCTTTTTTTGTCTGAATGCTGGATTTATATTCCGCGCACCCTCCTGTGAGTATAATGTTATTGCGTTAAATTTTAGGTGTGAAACACTCTCCTTTCTTTAAATTTTCGCAATGCTGTGTATTGCTGGTCCGTTAATTTCATGTGATCGCTTCCTTTGCGTAAAATTTGAGGACTCTTGTCAAATTCTTCGTTGAAAACAGTTAATAATCTCACAGTGATGTAAATTGCCATAAAACCTCAGACTAGTGGTGCCATATTTGGCGACACATCTACATCTTCATACTACCCTGCGAGGCACCGCATGGGCGCGTGGCAGGCGGGTGACACAATAATGGTGGTGACATATCTAGGTTTTTATGCGGTGTGGGCCCATCGCGCCGACGTAAAAAACCGGCGGGTACTACTAATATTGTAAAAAACGGCAATGCTTCAGTGAAAATGACCCCTGTTTTAATCCAAGCCATGTATAGGTATAGCAAAAATTGGTGGCACTCACCAGTGGAGAATTAAAGGACACTGACCGTAAACCAAGCGTTGATGAGCGGGCGAAGTTATCGAAGGACTCCCGCAAGGTCCTCTGGAAAGAGGCTCGGCCGCTTCAACCCACATCTGATGTATGATTTCCTCTCCTTTGCGTCATGGTCTTCACAAGCGAGTGCCACCAAGTTTCGCTACACCTATACGTTTACGTACGTGAAATTCTAGTGTTATTCGACCGTAAATATAATTTGTCCACTTACTTTTAATATTCCGTGAAATATTCCAGTCAAATGTCTAACTGCTTACGAGTCGAAAAGTATTTTGTACAAAACGTTTCCATACATTTCAGTAGACCTCGTGCTTTTAAACCACAGTGGTGACAAAACCGACTAGTGTACGGGAGATAAGTTTTGTGATTTTCACGTATGGCAGACCCATCACAAGAGCCATAAGATAAGCCAGGAGATACTAAATATATCATTAATAATGGCATTATTGGAACAAAAGCCACATATGAACATACCAGTTTTAAATTTCTTTTCTTTAAGTATATATTTTGTTTCCCACTGTAGCCATTTTGGTGCTGGTTGGCTGTTGACTGCAGGGTTCGAATATGAAACTTCATCATGGCTCTCAGAACGAAATTTCATCAATTGTGCTCATTTTAATCACTAAAACTACTTTTTGGGACATGCTACCATTGCAAGTCAAACAGCTTCAGTTTCAACATTGTATTTTTAGTTCTGATCTGCAGTTATCGGTTTCCATAAGAAAGAGTACATAACGTTTAGGCAATGAACGTCAATATATTTTTGTCTTAATTAACTTTCGCCAGAGACTGAGAATATTCTGCGCCTCCAAAATTGTTCTTTGCTTTATTTTCAAAGAGAAAACGTGAAGCGGGTAATTTAACGTGGTACACTTGTTTTTACATTTGCCTCGTAATATTTAATTCACTGCATATTTCATATGGTTTAGTTTTATGTCTAGGGTTGATAATTTTACGGAATTTACTTTTTTAGACCCGAAATGCCACCCTATAGGAAATGAGAAAAGTTCCGTGTAAGCAGGATTTCTTCAGATTCGAAGTAGAAGATTCCACTCCTTTCTCTGAAATGGGAGGATCGGCTTTTGCAGGAGCTCTTATTCCTTATTCCTCTCGGTAAATCTTTGGACTGTAATCCCTTGGGGAGGGACGGTAAGTAGGGCGGCAAGCCGAAGTAGCTTGAGGAACAGATGTGGCCCTGGAGGGCGTTTTTTTTGGCTCACCGGCCTTTTTTAAGGGGGAATTTTATGCTGATGTGAGCCCGAGACGTTTATGACGGATAGTGTTAATTTTTTATTGCAGCGTCCTTTTTTATATAAAATATATGGGCATCGTGGAAAATTGGCGGCTGAAACACATCCAATGCCTCCTTCGCACTAGATATTCGTATTTCTGCTGTCGGTTGCATGGTTATTCGCATGATTGCGTCAGTAATTAGAACACGTTTTTACATAGTAACCGCGGCCTTTTATAAATCCTGGGATAATGTATATTTGATTTGACATGCATACATACCCATCACGCGATTCCATTTTGGGGTAAAATAACATTTTAGAATAAGTTTGTTTCAATGCTCTGGGTACAAAACCCCTAAAAGCAACAGAGTAATACAATGTTACATACATGAAGTTTGTACATAATAAATAACAGCATTTGCTACTCAATATTACAATTATGTTTACATTTAGACAAGAAAACACATATGTTGCCGTTTTTAGTGTGAGTATTTACATAACTTATTGGTTGAACAGGAAATTGTAACATTTATTCTTAAAAGATCGCAAGTGATCACATTTTTTTATCTCACTAGGCATAGCGTACCATATAACAGTAGACCTGACGACGAAGGATTTTTGAAACATTGTGGTTCTGTGTGCAAGTAAATAGATGTGCGATGGGTTACTTCTTGTCAGTATGCTTCTAGTTTCATGAGGACGACTACGACGACAGGGTAGGTACAGCCCAAGAACTTTCTTGTTTACTTTTAGGCCTAGGAAATTGGCTCTTTTTTAATAATTTCCTCCATTTATCTTAATTTATCTTACTTATTTATCAGAGGAAGTGATCCATCGCACCCTCAAATGGGTTATTCCATAGAAGAAGAAGAAGAATTTCCTCCATTATTCCCTATCCTTAGAAACAATTTTCGCTTCTCTTACACTCATGCATTGTTTCGCATATGCTCTCCTATTCTCAACACTTCTAATAATTCTCCTCTTAAGAGTAACTTTCTCCACATACACCCTTGGCTTTCTTTCTCTACCTCTTCCTTTCACACTATTCTATCCTATATCTACTTCCTCATTCGATTTTAATCCAATCTTTCAACGTGGCCTAACCAGAGGAGCACACTATTTTCATATATGTTCTCTACTCGAGCAGCCAACCCACATTCTTCTCCGAAGCACTCATTCCTAACCATATCCCACCTTATCTAACCGCTAAAACTTCGGAGGTCATTTCCATTGCATTTATTCTAATTTTATGCTTATCTCGGCATTCCAAGGGGTCGCATTAAATTAAAGCTACTGTAAATTGCACATAATTCATAATTAATGATATCTTATTGAATTATCTCTGTAAATTGAACCAAATAAATTATTTTTAGTGAATGAAACTTCATTTTCGTAGCATAACTGGAAAATTGAAATCATGTTTTAAGTACTCGTCATGTGTAGTTTCATTTCTAACTTTCCTCTCTTACCTCTCGGAGCAATAAGTTGCACCAAAATATCTTCTTTGTCCAGTTTACGCAGTGCCAATGAAAAGAGTACTGCATCAACATTTTAAACACGGCGTTAGATAATGGCTGTTTCTCCGTTCTTTCAAATTTCAGGAAATTTCACCTGAAGATTTGATCAAGTTGTGCAAAATCGAGGTCACTGCTTCCAGTA
Organism: Pyrrhosoma nymphula; assembly: GCA_963573305.1. Classification (NCBI taxonomy): domain Eukaryota; kingdom Metazoa; phylum Arthropoda; class Insecta; order Odonata; family Coenagrionidae; genus Pyrrhosoma; species Pyrrhosoma nymphula. Next base: position 29,831,723 of record OY754331.1, on the reverse strand, counting down.
AATAACCCCGATTGATACTCTTCCCTTAACAGGGATATTCTTTCACGCTCTGGTAACTTCAGTTCGTCACATATTGCCTTGTGAGATGATTGGTTTTTACCGAGTGCCCGTGGTACTCCCTCGTAACATCCATCGCTCAAAGCTCATCAGGCAAAGAGCTTGATCTCATTTGGATTTCCATTGTTTCGCGTTTCCTGGTTTCATGAACCTTACCCATCGCATCAAAACCATCGATTTCCATATCCATTACAATAAAACCATCACCCTTGACTCGCCGCGTCTTTCTCTCCGCAGCGTAATTCCATTAACATTTCGCTGGAAGCTGAGCAAGTTTTCATGGCCCACGCAAAACTCCAGGCCCCGTCGAAACAGGGAAACACTTCAAAAAGCACAACAACACGTGGGAGAAAAAATAGTAAGAGAGCTTCTTGTCATACGATACATGTTAATTGTATTGCATTTTTCATATCATACCTGTAGGGGTAGGCCCAATGAAAGAAGTTTAATTCTCAGTGATGGATCTGTAATGCTGAATATGCTTTAATAATATCCTCCATACTGCCCTATCCTTGCATACCTGTATCGCTCATACACTCTTGGAGTGCTTCATACACGCCTTCTGTTCTTAAGACTTAATATTCCTCTCCTTAGTCAACCCCTTCCTCTCACACCTATCATTCTACTATTATATTTCTGCTTCGTTATTCGACTCTTATTCATTCTCTCAACTTGGCCAAACCAACTAAACATTCTTTTCATGCACGTTCATTACTGGATCTTCACATCCACATTCCTTCATGACCCACTCATTCCAAACCCTATCCATTCTCCTTGTACCACAAACACCTCTCAGGCACACCATTCCCACAGCATTTTGCCCACTCATATGCATATCGTGACATACCCAGGTTTCGCTGCTTGATAATATGGTCGTGAGGAGAACACTTTTGAACTGAACGATTTTCGTTTCCCTATACAAGTCCTCTTGGACTACAACCTTTTCATGTTGGAACGGCTTGCGTGCTCCGATGACCCCTAGAGATGCACTGGCGGGAGCAATGCTCCTGGTAGGGTCACCAATGCCAGATTGGTCGAAGGTTAGGAGACAGACGAATGGTAGTCCGTGCAGCGTCTGTACCTCAGTGAGGCGGCTGAAAAAGGCGTCTGACCCCAGTGGGGAGGCCTCCGAGGCGATGGTGTCACGTAAAAAACACTATTGAGCAAGGCCACGGAATACTATCTCAATTAAAATAAAAACCTTGAAATAATGGACAGTTCTCAAATAATAATGGATCCTGGTAACTACGGGACTCGGCCCAGAGGGCCGGGCGTCGTGCCCGGCAGCGGTGGGAGCAAGGCCCCTGAGGTCGTCATCACACGAAATCCTTGCTCAGACGTAGTAGCAGCAGAGGAAAAGAAGATATAGAAGAGGAACGAAACTATCGGAATAGGCACGTGGAATGTTAGGACTATGCTGAGGGCGGGGAAGCTAGAGAATATAAAGCAAGAAATGGAGAGGGTGGGTGTAGACATCAAGGGTCTGGGTGAAGCAAGATGGAAGGATGACGGGAACTACTGGAGCGACGACTATAGAGTAATTTATAGTGGAGGGAATGAAAGTCAGCGTGGGGTTGCATTTGTAATGAATAGGAAACTAGGTAGAGAAGTAGTGTATGCAGAACGGGTGAGTGATAGGATTATAGTCGTGGAACTAAAGGCAGATCCAACGAATTTAGTTATAATCCAGGTTTATATGCCTACCTCTAATCATAAAGAGGAGGAGTTAGATGGGTTATACGATCAGCTGGAGGAAATAATTGGTAGGATACCTGGGAGTAAGCACTTAGTAGTAATTGGGGATTGGAACGCGGTGGTGGGCGAAGGAAGAGATGAGCGGGAGGTGGGCGATTACGGGCTAGGAAGGAGAAACGACCGGGGAGAGAAAGCTGTGGAGTTATGCCGTAGAAATAACCTAGTAATTACAAATACATGGTTCAGATATCATCCTCGACGTTGGTACACTTGGAAGAAACCGAGAGACACAGATAGGTTCCAGATAGATTATATAATGGTCCGCCACAGATACAGGAATAGTGTTAAAAACTCGCATACTTATCCAGGTGCTGATGCAGACACAGACCGCAACTTATTAGTCATGAAATTTTGGGTAAAACTGAAAAAGATAAGAATGGGAAGGAGGGTACGAGAGTGTAATACGGAGGCATTAACTGGGGCAATGAAGAAGAAGTATCGAGAGAAGGTGGATGGGATATTGGGTGAGGAATATGGATTTAGGTCTGTGGAAGATGAATGGGGAAGTTGGAAGAATGGAATTGTAGAAGCGGCGAATGCAACGGTAGGCGTGTTCAGTGAAACTAAAATTAGAAAACCGTGGATCACGAAGGAGATGATACGGGAGATGGACGAGAGAAGGAAATGGAAGAGTGTAAACTCAGAGCTAGGTAAGAGAAAATACTGAGAATTAAATAACAGGCTTAGAAGAGAAATAAAGGAAGCAAGAGAGGCGTGGTGGAGAGAACAGATCAACTCGTTAGAGAAATACCAAAAAGAGGGAAGAGCAGATGCATTATATAGGAAAGCAAAGGAACTGACGGGTGGTAATAAGGGAAGGGGAATTACAACGATAACAGACAAGGCGGGAAAGGTGATCGTAGAACCGAAATAGATCCAGGAGAGGTGGAAGGAGTGTCTCGAAGAGCTGTATGGTAAAGAAATAAGGCCCAATATGTTAGATATAGAAAGGGAAGACGATATCGACAGAGATGACATCGGACCAAGTATCCTAGATAGCGAAATCGTAAGAGCTCTACGAGACATGAAATGCCAATTAGGCCCGGCTGCCCGGCTAGAGTCTTCCAATAAGCACCACCAGAGCCCACCATGGTCGCCAAACCATATCGAGCCAAGCGGGCACTCGAAATCGAATCGGTTGCGATAGTAGTGCGAGGTCCGGCTCTCGTAATAAAATAGAAATATGTTCATTTAATACGAAAGATATGTATGTAGTAATAATATATATGTATAGTAAGACGAGATGATAGAATGGTGGGGAGGAGGTGTTAATGGGCGAAAGGAGATTGAGAGAGTGCGATGGGGTTTTATAAGACTTGGCGAGAAGAGAAAAGTGGATTCGTCGGTCGGCCTCATCATTTCCGCTGGCGTTAGATTTCGTCATCCCGCTTGGGGTAGGGAGGCGTTAGGTCGGGGGAGGGGGAATGGCGCAGATCAGTAATCACGTCATACTTTTGAGAACTACTGCATGTCATTTTTGTTTCATTCAAAGATTATTTGACTGCGGCCCTAAAATCGTGTATATCCATTGCAACACTGCAAGAATAAGGGAACACTTTGGAACGAAGGTGTCGCTCTAATGTTTTATGTTACATTTTCAGTGTACCAGATAACACGGAATATTCAGAACATTTTCACCCAGAGACGGGCTCACGAAATCAGCACGGTGTTGCTTTGCACGTGACAAAAACCCGGATATCATCCACTCCCTTCTGTTGCTACTGCACCCACGACATGTTTCCCTTATTCTTTATATAACTAGTATCAACATCATTGATTCAAGCTTAAGATTGGTTCATTTTCCTTCATTCTTCCCTATTCATTGCTAACTCTATTTCGTCCGTGTATTTCTCCTTTCCCATGCCTTTCTTCATTTGGCCGATGTACTTATTTTTTTGGCCATTTTCTTCCTCGTGGAATTTTCGCTTTTATTTTTCCATCGATTATATTCTTGACAAATGCATTGTGCCTCAGGGTTTATCCAATCCACCAGGTTCTTCTTAGTCTTACAACGCTTCATATTCGCATTTCTTCTTCGGCACTTCTGTACACTTCTCCAATCTTCATTTTACCGGTCCACTTTATCTTCAGCGTCCATTTTCAATTCCAGGTCTCAAAGGTTATTATGCTCTTCAAGCTTATTAGTGGTCTCTTCATCATGAGCAATTTTTTAGTTTGAAAACCCCCGAGTCATTCATAAGTGATGCACATACATATATGATGCCTTATGAAGAAAATGGAGGAGTGAGCACGCCCAGAGTAATGTACAAATAATACGTCAGCCTTAAAAGAGATGACAAAAGTGAAAGAGAATATTCTAAAAAGTACCAACAACTAATTGTAAGAGAGTTACCTTGAATAGTAAGAAATTAAGGAGCACAGTGAAAAAAATCTTCAGATAAAAAAGACTTCGATGGAAGATCTGGTGCTTTCCCGGTGAATCTGTTGAATTAGGGCTTCTCGGGTTTCTCACCCGGCTAGAAACCTGAGAAGCCCAAATTCAAAAAAGACTTCTTTGATTCTGTGGAAGGCATATTTTTCCAAAACTCTAGAAAAAAACGTTGACATTATTCAGTTTGAAAATAAGTCATGTTTTTCTGGATACATCTACAACCACGGTCATTTGTCACCAGTGCTACAATATCTACATCCACACACAACCCAGTGTGGAGCAGAAAGGCCGTGTGGGAGTGAGGGTTATTAGAGCACCAGCCATGTAAAAAGGAGGGATTAGGAAAAAGGAAGAGGGAATGGAAAATAAGTTGAATTGTATGTTGACGGATTGTCTTGCTGTCACACTCATTGCTTTTTTATAGCCAATAATAGTGCGTTGAAAGAAGGGATATTTGTGCCTTATCAGTTCGACAGTGTATGTCTCTTATTTTGTCGCCTTTATCAGCTCTAGAAATATCGTGCGGTATAATATCCTAATAATATCTAAAAATAATATCCCAATGAAGAAATTTTTCATTTTTCTACACAATTACGGGTGCTTTACAATCACCTTTCGCAGGTTAGTGCAAATTTTAGCGGATAGCAACACACGAGCGCACATTCAAGTTGACGATTGGAACAACGCACGTTGAAGTGTTTAAAATATGGCGGGACGATATGCAACTTCTATAAAGGAGTGGTCAAACTCATCTCACGAAAGATTACACTCCGAATTAATATTTATCTTTTTTTCTTTAAGTAATTGTCGCAATTAGCTTAGACATAGAGATATCCCAAGTTCTATCGCTACATATTTCCCCGTCATCACAATTGTCCGCTAGTGGACACGCTAACGCAGGCAAACTACAATGAAAATGTGTTTCAATCTGCTTAGCGCAGATAAATTCACAAATTTTACTTGAACACGCTCTTCGCTTAGCAGAAAAAAAGCAGTTTGGTGCAGATTCGTGATTGGAAAGCACCCATCACCTAATTTATTCAATTCAATGTTTCAATTTCATACGCATTCAATTTCGGCCCCTGCATTACTGCTTGTTTCTTTCCTAATATACACCCTTTCCGGGGAGTAGATCGCTACCACTAGCAGTCAGCCATGCGGCTTCGTGCAGACCCGTGGAAGGAAAGAGTAAACGTTGGTCTTCCTCTCTTTCCTTTCCGGCAAAGAGACATTTTTGGGTCAAGGAAGTAGGTGAGCCGTACGCTGGAGTGTGCGCGGGCGGATTTTAACCCCGCCGTTTCACGGGAAGAGGTCCAGGGTGGGACACGGAAAGCGACGTGTTCCTCCTCGTGAAAATGTTGTTTCCGGTCCGCTTCGAACATGGTCCTCTCTCAATTCCGTGGGACTTACGTTTATACAACGTTAGCGATCTGTCCCGGGTCACCACCAAAATGGGCTCTCTACGTTCGACAATCGATATCGGATCTATATAAACTTGGACCCATCTGAAATTTCTGGAGACAGCTGACTCAGACTACCTGATTTATCTCAATGGACTTAAAATATCGATATTAAATTATCGATATCAGTCCATCGAAGCCGTCCTATATCAAGGCGGCTTTACATAGTATCCTTAGAAGTCGCTTGAAAGTAGTACATACACGTGAAAGCACGTACATGCCTTAAAATATTGTATTACTATGAATTGTATTTTTCGGCAACGTGGTGGTCCGAGGCCCATGATTAGAAAATCGGTCCAGATGGATTTTTTTCTCGTGTCAAATTCCAAGTACTTCATTGCCGTTTTTCTCGGCAGGATGAAAATTCTCCAAACTCGTCTGTTCTTTGATCTATTGCAAGTCTCCTACCTCCGTTTGGTTAAAACGTGGGCTATTTAGGACAAATAGTGCCTTTTCTTAAGCTCATTAGGATCGTTGGTGTTGATATACTCAGTATACTCAGTGGATTGTAATCCCCATAGCTAGGCTTACCGTACTACTAATCTATAACTTACCATACTACTGATCTATAACTTACCATACTACTAACCGTAATAATTACCATATTACTCGGTTTCAACGGTACAGTCTCGGTGCTAAGATTCAGTCCAGGTGTCCCTCCCGGCAGGCACTGAAATTTCCCAGAATGTGTCAATTCAGATCCGCTGTTCACTACCCGCAGAAATGGTAGCGACAAATGTATGGCGATAACTAAGTACATACATCAACACTGCTGCAAATTGCATCTCTTAATCGAAAACTTTCCAGGTGGGTCCAGAAATATTGCTTGGCGGGGTCCAAGAAAGGTTTAGCCACCTCTCTAGTAACGAGATTCAAACAGAGTTTAGTACTATAACATTCCACTGCAGCGGTTAGTATTAATTTTTTTTGTCATTGGAGTCAAAAGATAAAATAAATTTTCACCATTAGCTTAGCTCGAATAACCTTACATATGTTGTGCCGGTTTTAGTCTCTTCAAAACTAAATTATATCCTGTTTTTGAGGCATTAGGAAATGGTAACCCGATTAATTATCCTCTTAAGGCCCCCTTTCATAACGTCTGGTTAATTTTAATCGTAAGATGACCTAGAATCAACGTTAACTTTATGCTAACTGTTAGATTGGGTTTTATAAACTACGAAAGGTGACCATGCGTATCGGTTTACCCGAGACAGTTGGTACTGGTTTTGAGGTGTTTGCCCCCGTGTCTCCAAAGGTTCAATTTCCATTAAATGAAAATCTCGTTAAAATGGGAACAAAAATATTTACCATTTATGAATGAAAAAAAATATTTTACATTTATGAATGAACAAAAATATTCTCCATATGTTAAATTATATTTTCCCTTAATATTTGATTACATTTATTCTTCTTTTGCCCTGAAAAGTTTTTATGTAAAAAAGAATGGATTTAATTGCTTCAAAATAATTAACAGAATAAGGAACATATTTGGAAATGAAGTATAGGCTAGCCCCCTAAGATATACTGTACAGACTGCGGGACTGCAATCTGCTTAACTATGTGATGCCTTGGATAACAATTAAAGGAAAAAATCTTCATTAAATATGTTTCTAAATAATAATTTAGCTTTACCATCGAGTAGCAAGTTATCATGATTAGATATACACTCACTAATGCATACATATATGTTCACACGCACTCTTATGCATGAAATACATATCACATACATGCATGAATACGGTAGATTACACATCATATAGAATATCAAAATAGATATAAAAACATGAAAAATCATTCCTTTTGATGCTTTAATACCCTAATCTCTTGAGAAAGTTGCGCCTCATGCCTCGATTTTAATACAGCTCGACTATATGTCTCCGCCACTCGGATTCCGTCGATGAATTTCCGAAGTCCCTCAAAATGGGTATCACTCAGAAAGCTGACGAGTGCTGCGCTTACCTTACAATTGTAAATCTTCATCACAAGAACAAAGCAAGTAGGTTAGGAAGAGAAAGTTAGGCTTAGATGATAGGCCTCATGGAGGTTATATGGCTTATATGAGGTTTAGAAAAGGTGAGTCATGAATAACTTAAGGCTGAGAAGTTTTCCAATGCTTCACTTGAATAGAGAATCATGTATGGAAAATTGTCTTTTCTCCAGAAGAGCAGAAACTTTGTCCTGTTTTAGTGTATCAGCAACATGGTAATTTCAATATTACGCAAGGCTGTTTTTTCACGGGATCGTTATGGATGGGAGAACGTATTAGCATCGATTTTAGCGCCGAGAAAATATTTAACCAGAGGCCATTTAACCGGGTGTAAATTTTTTATACTACCCTCCTCCCACTTCGTTATTTTCGGACCACCGTGTTAGTTTTTATCATCTAGTGCATTCGCCTCATCGCCAAAAGAGTTACATGTTTCCTCAAAATAGCCAGTTTATTCTTTGATCTATGTGTAATCTATATATCATTTTTATCATATCATAAGATATATATTGGGCGAATTCTTCCACCCTTTTAGCTTAAAACGTGGGCAATCGATGACAAATAGTGCCTTTCCTAAATTAAAACTCATTCCATTTGCCCTGGATATCTTTTGCTATCGATTTGGATGACTTATATCCGGCTATTCCCCACGTGTTCAGGAGCTCCAAAGAAGTGGTAATATTTTACCTCATTCTCATCACGAACGGGGAGCGGAAGGGATCTTCTGGACCATGGTGTGGAAAGAGGCGTAGCCGGAAATGGACTGCAGCATGCTGATCGATTCCGTTTCCAGGAAATGAAGCTTTGCTACTACTGGTGGCTGTGCGATCTCAGAGACCTTATAAAAGAGGGGAAGATCTCCGCGTTTTAGCTTCTTTCAAGTGGCACAGTTAAAAAGGAAGAAGTTATAGGATCGTCGTTCCGAAAATATATCAGTCGGTTTGTGTACATCCGTGCTGTGGAGCAAGGATGCTGTCTTAATATTTCACTACTAGGTATATCTGAATCGATGTTTTGTTTCGGTGGTGCATAATTTCCGGCACCGTTATAAATCTAAAAATCTCAACGATCACTCCAATGGCAGAGGGAAGGGTCGTTTTTCAATGCATCATGGTTTGAAATTGCGGTTTGAAAAATTGTTAAAACTTCGTCGTGGGTGAAAACAGAATTGAATTATAATTTCAATGCGACAAGTTTTTCGGTTAGAAGTTTTATTTACATTTGCTTATCTTTGCCATATTGCTGCGTATTAATGAACTGTTAAGCCAAAAAAATTAATTTTAATTCCAGTTGTAGTTTTCTCCTTCAGATTTAAGAATAAATGAGCCGGTGAGAGCAAGCATGATGGTTGTCAAAATTTACTCTTTTTGGAATATGGAACTAATGGTGGAATATATAAACAGTTAAACTATAATTGCTGCTTTCTTTTGAAAAAACACTGAAGATGTTGAAGGAGGATGCTGAATATCAAATAGACTGATAAAATAAGCAATGAAGAAGTACACAGAAGAGTAGAAGGAAAGGGAACATAGGGAGCACTATACAGGAAAGATGAAGTAGATAATTGGGCTCACTCTGAGGAATAATAGGTTTGTGAAGAATATAATTGAACGAAAGATTGAGGGAAAAGTCCTCATAGGAAAGCCAGAGGGATAGATACATAGACCAAAAAAAGAGGAAAGTACTAAAGAAGAACTACCATGGAGTAAGGGAAGAAGCATTAGATATTTATTTATTTCCACAGCCCCGAAAACAGTATTTAAATCCTTTTGCATCGGATGTTTTAGCATGTAACAATGGACGAACACAAACATCCATGTCCTGAGTGATGAAAAATCCACTCAGGCGGGACTTGAACCCGCGACCCTCAGTTGAGCAGGCGTGGAAATTACTCAGTCTCCGCTGGGGCCGGCCAACATGAAGGGATGAATGACTGCAGTCAGTCACTCTTGGGACTGAACGACCATTGAATGAATGATGTAAGTAGATAAATCTCCCATAGTTTCACCTAACGAGTCGTATTATGCTGCATTCTTTTGGTTTAGAAGTTAGAATAGATTCCCTGACGAGAGGGTTTTTTTTAGCCGGAAAGAAAATGGGAACGGTGTTCGCGGAGAAAGGAATAATTTCTCTTCTCCCTTCTCGACTCTCTGCCACGTTCCTAATTGCCTGCGCCGCCCCTGTTTTGCCCTCGACGATCGTGTTAGGAGCGGACGTTTTCCAAAGATAAGGTTCGTGTGTGACACGACGACGTCCTTCCCGCTCACATTCATAAAGCCGCGATTGCTGTCGCCTGTAAATCTCTTTGGATTTTCCCGCCAACCCCCACCGTGTCCCACCCAATTCGCACACACAACCTGCCATGCGCCCGGGATCATCCGCCGAAAGGGCCGTGGTTTCCCGACGAGGTTGAAATATATGTCCCGGAGCGGTGCCGACGGTGAGTTTTCACTTTTGGCTAAAGGTCGACCAACTTGGCTTTTGTCTCTCAACGTACGTTGAGTTCACTTCTATTCCACAAATATTTCTGTGAGCGTAAAGCAGTTCAAGATCAACTTGACCGTGGCAGGCTTCACTTCGTAGAAGTTAATAATATCAGTACTCATGATTAAAGACTTAATATTATTGAAAGATATTAATATTTTAAAAAATTACTAAGTTGTCTTTAATCATGAGCACCAATTCAGGATACTTGACGTCATTACAGAGTTGGCTATTAACCCTTTTTTTTGCCGAAAATCTCCGAAAAATGTTTTTCAAATATTACGAAATCAGTTCTAAGGGTGGGTTTACACTGGCGAGTTACATCCGCAAGTTTCTTCTACAAGATCTTACGTGTAATTTTACCGTGACGAAAAACTTTTCATTAGCTAGTACAGAGCAAAATTGGTTTATGCTTGCATTGCCGACTATATGCTTCTGCCAGTGAATTGCCGTGACTTTTAAACATTTTTCGCTTGTGGACTTGCAGACCCGCTTACTCGTGAATTTGTCGATAGCTGCTAGCTGCAAGTAACTTGCCCAATAAACTTGCCGGTGTAAACCCACCTTAACGCAAGATTTTAGTGTTTTAACCTTCTTTCCCATCCTAAAAACTGTATCAACGACTATTATTGGAATCTAATTCATGAATTATATGTTAACGAACGTAGATATCGTATATCTTACATCAATACATGCGGAGATTTTCTTTTAATAATTTTCTTTTGGGTACCGTTGTTGCTCTAATTATCTTTTATGGGGAATTGATGAACAAACGACCAATGCATTCATTGAAAAAACCTTTTGGGTGTTTTAGGAATATCTCAGAATAGATCCCATTGCTATTTTAATTGATTGATAATTGCAAACATCTCTTACTAGAAATGTTTTCTTCGAGAAATAATTAATCAATATACGAAGTAAAGCCGCACGCTTCGCTCAAAACTGCTGCGACCGAAAGAGAGTGTGACACAGCCAATGGAAGGGCTGAGTGTGTAGATGTGGACGTCGTATCTCTGTGTGAAGTGACGTTTATCTGTCACTCCGTTTCTTCCTCGCCTTCTCCTTTTTCTCCCTGTTCTTTTTCTGCCTCGTCGAATGTCCCACGCCCCAGAATCCTTTGCAGTGCCCTACTCCCTCCCTCCTGCCTACAGCCCTCCTCCCCTGTATCGATTTTCCCTCCTGTTCCGTTTGACAGGCGACGTAAATTTTGGAATCGGGTAATACGGGGGAAGGGGGAATCGGAGGAGAGAGGGAGTCGGGGGAGGATTGGAAGGATCTTTGCTAGCAGCTTTACGCGTATGAATTCGTAGTGAGATTTTTTTGAAGTCCATTGCGCACAGTGGGACCAAACCCATAAATACAGGGCAAGAGTAGAAAAATGAAATTTGCGCAATTCGGCTGAAAATAGTTTACTTATATTAATAATTATGTACCCTGCATGATAGCGTATCATGTTAAGCGTAGAATACGCCAGGATGATGCATATAATCTGTCAGTGGATCTACGTCGAAGTGGATCGCGTCAGGGTGCTGTTGACTGCCTCCACTTTCCGGCCAAAAGCAAGAAATTTTTTATCTTAATTGAAGAGTTGCTGATTAATGTTACACAGTTTCAACTTTCAAAGAAAATAAAACTTCCCTTAATCATAAAAACACAATTTTTTTAAAAAGTGTGTTTTAACATATTAATTTTCGTGCTATTATTGCGTTACATTTAAGCTTAAGCGGCTATTATTGCTTCCATGGCTATCTGCCGTCATGAAGTTACATATAGGTACTGTGCGGTAGGGTGAAGCCTGTATAGCAATTTTCAGAAGAATATTCTTGCGTCTTTTGCGGTGTTCATTTTACCTGTACCAAACCATCGCCATGTTGTTGGAGGAGTTCAACGTTCTGTTGATTAATGACAGGCACTCAGATATGATAAGTTGAGTGAGATTTTTCTCTTAAAATAATTGAGACCAATATCTGAAGATCGAACTCCAAGCAGATCGGAAATATTCTATATGCGAATTCATGACGAATCACACGTGCTGAGCAAATCAATTTTTGGAACGTCGCTGAAAATCACGCTTTAGCAAGTCCGCATATCACTCATTCCTTTGGTTCCCAAAATAGGCCTAATGTCATTTCTTTAAAGCCTTATTTATTGAATTATAAATTCCTAATAAAGTTTCATGGTTATGCATTCATTATTTGCCACATCTTCCGCCGATTTTGCACAATTATATGTATATATTTCGACATGCACGCATCCCTATGCCCTAGATGGTGAAAATTTAATTGCTAATACGGCATAAACTCCATACAGCGAAATATATTAGTATTCTTGTAGGTACAAGGGATTAAGGACGGAATCTGGTGTGATTTGAGCCTTCCAAAGATTCACTCGATCATTCAACTTGCAGTTCCGAGGAAGCGGTATTTTCATTCACACTGTAGAACAAGACTACTGTAAAATTAAAGTTAGCGATCTATGGCAGCACTTAAATCTAAAAACGGTCAGGGCATATTCATTTATTTTTGATTTCACGGCCAGAAATTTACTAATAGCCGCGAGGAAGTACAGGCGGCACTGATTTCAAAAAGTAAAGACCGGACGGCGACTGTGAAAGCAAACGTGATTGGTCGACAGCTAGTAGATCCTACTGAGAGCGAGTAGGAAACATTGTACATATCTAATCCATTATGAAATCAAGTATACCAGCGAGTATGATAGCATCAATGTTTTTAGCAATAGACCTCCTAATTATCAATGACGTGTTTGAAAATTGTGCATTGATGCATGAGTGTGATAATTCTTAGTATGTATCTTACTCTCGTGTACTAGAGTATAAATCTTGTATGATTATATGCTTTATGAGTACCTATGATATAATTGTACCATATTTTTCTCGTCTCTTTACAGGTAAACATTTGTTCCACTTCACCGGTTTTATGTGAAAGACTGCAAGTGAGTGATTGAAGGTGATCTTCTGTCAACGTAAGTTAATACATGCATTTGCAATTGAACACATATGCGGTGATCCAGCCGTATCCGACAATTAATTGTCCAGTTCTTTATTTCATATTCCTTTATTATCTGTTTATAATCCGTTTTTTATTTTGGAGATAGCTGCAAACTAGTTACACATCAATTATAAAATGAGTTACCTCGGCGAGTCTGAAAGCGAAACGCTTGGTAGCTTGCATACTGGTTCAGTATAGCACGACAGGTTGAAGCATTCATACCTGCGAGCTACCAAGAACTTTTGCTGGATCAAGTTTACTGTGAAAGGGAATTTAGCGGCCAAAACGTTCTGTGGTAGGCATCCTGGTCAATTCGTCGATGCGGAAAAAAAGTATTGAGTTGGCGTTGATATATCGCCGCATCGCATGGCCGTGCTCTTCCTGCTTTTTGTCGCGCTCATAGAGACCTCCTTTTCTCGTCCAATGACTCCCAAGATGAACGAACTCCCCCCTCCCCAAACTTCCGCTATCCCCCTCCCCCCCACACCCCCACTCTTCCTCCCCGCTTGGAAACCGAACGGGAGGCCTCACCAGCTCCACCCTTTTTGTGCCTCCCACGCTCCAAAAATGCCAAAACACGCTTTTCCCACCGATATCCCCTTTCCTTCTTGGCAGAAGCCTTCCCCGGGCTTGGAGGAAGGAAGAAAAAAAACGGAAGCCCGTATGTAAATCCTATTGAGGCCCTGCCCGAGGCACAGCGCCTAACCCTATTCGAAGAGTCAACAAATGTGCGAGACTTTTACTGAGAAATGATCAATCACCAAGGCAATGTGTACCTCAAACTCGGTCAGGTAATGATGAAATAGTGAATGAGGATTCAAGTGATACCATCCGGAATGTTTTTAGATTTTGAACCATTTGCAGCGTTGAAGATGTAGGTTTTCGTAGTTTTCCTCCGTGTTGGTCCATTATATAGAGACAACAGTTTCGCCGGCGCTGCATTCAGCTTCTGCAGGCCAGTGAAGTGAAGATGCAGATTCTTTGGCTGTCTTTTATACATTATCCTTTGGGGTTAAATCCGTTCTGATTGGTTGAAGTCACTTCTGTTATCCCGCTTAATAATCTCTTCCATGCATAGGACATCGAGTAACTGCCTTCTCTATTGAAGCGGTTGGTAGTCTTACTGATTTCAATTGCTTCCCGTATAATTCGCGGGAAGTAACGTTTTTCTTTTGCTTTTAACTTTGCCTCTTCAAAGTCTTTATTGTGAGAGGGACCCATACATGTGTGCTCAGTTACGGCAAGGAGGCGTAGTTGTCTGTTCCTTGTTGTTCTCTTGTGTTCTTGCCAATGGCATTTCAGTATCCTGGATGTCTGTTCAACTAAGGAACTTCCATACCTGCAGTGCACTTGGTATAACCCGCTTTGGATGTATTTTGGCATCCGGCAAGTTGTTAAACAAGTTGGCGGACTTGGAAACACAACTAAACCTCGAAACTATGTTGCATTTTTTAATGTTTGCGAGAAGAATTCGTCTGCAACGGTGTCAAAACTGTTTTTCCTACGTAATGGACCAAAGTGGAGGAAAATCCGCTAGATCTACATCATATATCTCATCAAGCCGCGGAAGCCTTCACACGTATTTACAGCATTGTGACGCACTCTTCCCGATTGAGTTTTCCTCTCCGTGAGAATTGTTGGTTCGATTATCAAGCAAAATCTCCCCAGAAATAGACTTCCTATCCAAATTTTATAATCTGATAAAAAACTGTGCTTTAAATTTGAGTTTTCTACATTTTTATCAAAATTCAGGCGAATTCACAAATTTGTATCCTTGTTTATATTTTCATGCTCTATCCAGTTGTTCACATATGGGTCATTCCACCTCAATTCAACAAACGTTTGTCCCTTAGGGTCTCAGATTTTGATAACAATTGGAGTATGGGTTCTATATTAACTCAAACTGAATACCCTCAAACAGTTTTGTGAAAAATAATTATTTGAGCGAATTATGCAGATTTTAATTTTTTCGCATTTTTAGCAAAAATCTGAGCCTTAAATCATATTATCACTTATATCTCCGCTTGTAATTGTCATACAGCAATGATTAATAACTATTGTTAAAGATAAATCTTTATTGAATGCAAATATATCAATAAAAATTATTTTCTTCTTGTTTTGAATTACCAATGTTAAAAACATTGTTAATAAACTTTTCTCAAATTCTCCGTCTTAGAATCGGCCGAAACTTTTTTTCCGTGTTAGAAACATACCCAGCTAACTATTCCAAAAATAAAATTTAGTGGAAATTCATAAATGCGTTTTTATAAATATTTAAACATTTACAATTTTCTCTCGCGCAGGCCCGTCGGCTCCCCCATTGGAATACATGTAGCAGACACGCGATGCAAGCCTAAAAATTTCCTAATTGCTCAAGGTCAAATCTCAGAAACTCAGGTAACTCAGAGATAAAATCTTTTTTCAAATCCAGGGTACAGCTATGGGCATAAGAATGGCTCCTTCATACGCCAATTTGTTCATGGGCCAGTTGGAGGAAAGATTTCTCTCCTCATAACCCCTCAAACCGATATTCTGGGTCCGATTCATTGATGATATCTTCCTGATTTGGACTCAAGGACCCAAATCCCTCTCTTCCTTCATTTCAGACCTAAATTCCACATCCTCTGTTTATTTCACTTCTACCTCCTCCTGCACCCCCATAACTTTCCTAGATACTGAAATCACCCTATCTATCAACAAATTTTTGACGTCTTTGAACATTAAACCGACCAATAATCTACAACATCTTCATTTTAACAACTGCCATCCTTATCATACGAAAAGTGCCATTCCATTTTCCCTGTCTATTCGCGTGCACCGCATCTGTAACTCCCAAAACTCCCTTGACTATCACCTTGCCAATATTGAAACAGCCCTCCTTAAACGTGGCTATCCCTCCTCTCTCCTTGAGCGACGCATCTTACCTTCCATCACGCCCTACGCTCCACCCCCTAAAACTACCACTAAATAGCCCTTGAAAATATGCACTACCTTCATTCCGGGACTTCATAAGGTGAACCTTGTCCTTAGGTCGCTTTTCCCCATTCTGCGTGGCAGTCCCCTTACTGCTGACTTAATTCCCAAAAGTCCCACTGTCACTTTAAAAAGACCAGTAAACCTAAAATGTATTCTACGTCCCTCCAAACCCACTCCCACTTTGATTCCTCCCAAAGATCCCGGTTCATGTCCCTGCCATTGACCCAGGTGCAAAACTTACCCTTTAATTCGAATTATTTCAAGTCCCAATACCCCAATCCCGTTTCCCATTTCCTCCAATGGCAGCTGCATATCCTCCAATGTAGTTTAACTTTTGCAGTGTAATAAGTGCCCCGCCTTCTACATCGGTGAAACATCCACGCCCCTATCTATCCGTATGAACGGCCACCGAGCTTCCCCTCCCCACTTCCCTGTCCCTAGGTACGCCTCCAAACATGGTCTCCAAGTCCATGTTTGGAGGCGTACCTACATGCTTTTCTCTTTCCGTCCTCAATGCCCTTCCTGCCAATACTTCGAACACACACCTGAGAAATACTGAGATGTCCGTTACCTGGTTTTGTAAAGCCTTTTCCCCACCCGGAATCAATTCATGTATTGCATTAATCCCATGCAATACCTCTTCCCCTATTGTCACAATTATAACTGTCCTCTGCCTTGCAACACTGTTGCATTTCTCACTCTTCAAGAACTCCTCCCTTTTTCAAATTTTCCCTTCCATTGATAACCTGACGCAACATTGTCACCCTGAATACCCTTTGGGAATGGAATCAATGAAGGGAGGGCATGTGGTGGAGTGGCGGTGCCCATTCATTCGTATGGAAAGCGGAGTAGTACACTCGCCAACGTAAAATACCGGGCAGAAATTGCACGAGGTACGGTAGACGATATTTGCGGAAGTACAGTTGGCTGCTGAGGAAGATTTATTGGAAGATGGCGTAGCAGAAGAGCGTAGGAGGGAGCAGCATTTGCATCTAGGACGGTTGCAAGTTGAGGAGAGTGGTGGAGAGGGGGCGGTCGGTTGAAGGGTAAGTTTCGTAGATTTAAAGATATCTTGCAGGTTTGCGGGATGCTTAAAAGATACTGTGGGACATGTGGGTAATTGGATGGCAATAGAATTATTATTCTTTAAAATTGGGTATAAATCGCGGAGGATGTTTTTGATTATATGGGAGCAAGGTAAGAATGTGGTAATGAGGCTAAGTCTTTCGGGGTGGTGGATTTTGGCCCGAGAGGTGTAATTGGCCGAGGGGGGCAGGATTTTATTGGTAAGAGGCTTTTTGGGGTAGGTACTCACTTTCTCTGAGGGAGTGATATAGGTTATTAGTGTATTGTTTAAGGGAGTGGGCGTCGTTACAAATTCTGTGGCCGCGGACAGAGAGGGAATATAGAATGGAGCGTTTGGTATGTGGTGGATGGCAGCAATTGAAATTAAGGTAAAGCTTATGGTTAGTGAGTTTTTTATGGACAGAGGTGACGAATTTGTTGTCTTTTAGTAGCATATTAACATCCAGAAATGTGGTGGTAGAATCAGAGACGGAAGAGGTGAAATAAACCGAAAAGGAAGAGTTAAGCGGCGAAATGAAGGAAGATTTTATTGGTAAGAAGCTTTTTGGGGAATTTTTGATTGCGATTTGCGATTCACGGCCATGAAGCCAAAGGACAACGATATCACCAATATAGCGGACCCAGAAGAGAGATTTGAGGGGTTGGTTTTTGAGGAAAGTGCTTTCAAGATGGCCCATGAATAGATTTGCATAAGAAGGCACCATGCGAGTACCCATGGCGGTCCCTCTGATCTGAAGGAAAACTTGATTATTGAAGGAAAAGGCGTTTTTACGATTGACGATATCGTTGTCCTTTGGCCTCATGGCCGTGAATCTGTATCTTCCTTCATATCTGCGCTAAACTCCCCAACTCCTCGTGATATCCTGGAACCTTGAGCAGCACGCCTCTGATGTTAGATGCTGAGCAGTAATTTATCATTCAGTCCTAATTTTAATCAACTTCCTTGCATATATCGCTTTAACTTCCGCTGCGAATATATTCCTGCGGGATCCACCGCCGGGTTGAGAAGCCGAAGCAACACGCAGTTATCCTTTCCCGCCAAATTATTGAATGTCTTCTTTATTCAGTTTCCGTGAGACTTGCAAATAAAATAATCGAATTAATACTCCTCCGGTTAAATTTTGTCAGGTTAATTTCTCAGCCCGTCTTTCGAGTGAAGAGTGCTCAAGGTTTTCATTAACCACTGTGTTCCCGTTTATCGCGATCATTCCAAACTGATTGTAATCTTGTAGCAATTGCTTCATTAGGGAAATGATTGTGGCGTAAGGAAATGCTTTTTTTGGGTAGAAAATGAGAAGTATACCTACCACGTAAACTATTCTTTCAGTTTTTATTTACCTTTCGCTGAGTCCTTTTAGAGATAAAGCAGAAGTTTAACTAGTAGCAGCCTGGCAATTAATTTAAAGAATATAACAGCTTATTCCTAAGCTCTTATCGTCGTAAAATAGACAAATTCGTGGTTGCTTGTTGATCTTACTCGAAAACTCTGGAAGCGCCGGTAGAAATTATTTATTATTCATGTGTTTTTTAATTATTTCCTACAATAAGAAGTTTTTTATTTTTTAAGCTTAAAATTACGCATTGTGAAGCAAGCTCATTCTGTTACTGTCAAACCTGTAGATGGTTTAGAGCCGTGGTCTCCTTTAATATCCACCATTGTCTCTTTCTACCGGAAAATCTGACGAATACTCACCATGATGTGTTACATCTCTCAGTTCCCGCAATCCTCTGCATTCCCATTTAAGTATCATTCAGCTTCACCATCCAACGTTGAAAATACGTATTGTACTGTAAAATTAGTGCTCATTATTTCTTTGCTGCGGTGAACTGAAAAAAAAAAGAAAAATTTAATACTTCCGCAGAAAAGGCTTTTGCTTGTTTAATCGACATCGTTTCGTGATTGAAAGATTTGTAACGAGTAGCGCTGGATTTCGGGGAGCTAAATTTTGTGTTCCATTGTGATTCAGAAGTTTCAAAAAGGCACTTGGGTAAACTTTTCATGCTATGAATATGGTTATCAAAATACTCTTAAGGGATAAACACTACTGTCAGTCAATCTGGAACGCTATTTTCCAATCTCCCTTCCCTTCTACGTCGAAGCCGTGCTCTCCCAGCTTAAGGTGGCTTATCATTAGAGATATTCTCTGCACTCGTTCCCGCGAGACTCCATCCCTGCTATTCTTTCCCCTTGGCTCCCAGTCCATTAAGGTAGAGTAAAGCCTTTTTCGACTTGCTGGCGAAATCCACTCGCTTTTTTGTGAAAATCCGGATGAGCCTCGGGAGTGCTAAGAGCATGACAAAAGGACATTTCAATTGCAAATCGTAAATCGGCCGCAAGTCCGACCGATGGAGGATCACTGAGGATCAAGTCGTTATTTTCTTTCCTTGGATTTCTCATCACCTGATCTCAACACCTGTTACCACCCTCGTCACTCGTGGGTTGACGTTACCTACTGTCCATTGCGTACTTGGAAGTTAATTTTTTTCCAAAAATTCCTCTCCTTTGCTTTATATTATTCTTGGGCAGTAAAGTCTCCATTACATGTGCATATCCTGCTTTCCTGTGTCCTAAGAACGATTGTTTATTTTATTTGGAAATTTTTATCATTACTTGATGTAGGTCGTTCTTTTTCCTCCATTGTAATGTATTTGTTCGTGTATTAATTTTTTTGCGATCTAAGGAAGTTGTTTTTGCGATAATTGGTAGGTAACCGGTATTTCTTTTTTTCATATATTCTGTATATTCGTTCATATTTTATTTTCTAAATTGGTACTTAGCGAAGTTTGTCGAACCAGTAAATGTCGCAATTATTTTCCTTATTACTTGAAGTAGAAGATGTTTAGACCGTTATGCGGTAAACCAGTAGGCACATGTCAAAATTTAACTGATTACTTGAGCTATTTAGGCTTTCATAATACCATTATCAATAGAAACCAAATAACTTAATAAATATGATTAAATATACATGAATACGCGTTATTACTCCTACATGGCATGGAGACATAAAAAATACAATGCTTAGCAATTTTTCATTTGCAGAATCAATTTATAGTCTATCTTCCAAGGACTCATTATCACGGAAGTCGGAATAATACGCTGTTCCTTTAGAATTGTTTTGATTTCCCGGATATTTCTTCCTCGAATTTCCGACATCTGCCTGACAAAAGCAGCCGGAGTCATCGTGTTCTTGGGGAGTGAAACAGTGGTAGCTTTCCATTCAAGGTGTTGAACTTGACGTGAATCAAAACACATCAGCGCACTTTGGCGCGCACGAAGAACGATGAATAAAACGATGTGCTCAGGTGAAACGTGTTGTAATCTTCGGAAAGGCAGTATTCTGTAGATATGCCACTGTTACAGCCGCAAATTTTGCAAAAAGTAAACGAGTGAGTTCAAATTACTTACTTTAAGGGTAAGCTTTATAAATTATTATAGAATAATTATATATCAGAATAATTAAATCATTGAGACTTTCCATGTTTGGCACATTTAATGAAAATTAAACACACTGATAGCAACCGTGGATGCTGTTATCGACGTACTTTTATTCTCGAGAGCATGACAACCAAGAAGGTAAGGCGTCCTTGACAGCAACAGTGCTGCTGATCTGCTTTAATGTGAACTGCCTGGTGCGCAGAGTCTGGAATAAATGGAAAATTCTAGCTTGGTTGACAGGAAACAGGTGTTGTACATCTACATAATATCCTGCAAGCCACCTCAAGAGGTGTGTGGGAAAGGGTGAGTTATCACAAACATGCAGTACACTATGCCCTAATAAATTTAATGAAGCTAGGACTACGGGTGACTTAGCAAAACACTTAATAATATCAATAATTATTGGGAGGTTAAATTTCACCAACACGCTCTACACTATGGGTATGCCACCAATGTTAGAGACACTATTCTTGTAAGTGTATTTCGCAACCACATAAATGCACGAAGACACTAGGAAACAACAGAATCATGCACGACGCGACGTGCTGTAAGTACCTACAAAGTTGCAGATTTGGATATGAGCATTAGGGAGATAATCAACTAATTAGCTACACTATTTAATTAACAAACCTAGTTAAAAGTCACAGTGGCAGCTGTTATGGGTTTTTTTTAATCTCACCTTTTTAATGACTCTTTGCGGGAAGGCTGGTGATCCGTTAAGCTCTCTAAATGATCGGCTCACGATCGGCCAGGGTCCGATGGTGGCTCCATTTCACGTTCCTAAAGGCAGGTTAGATGGAACTAATGAAATGCGGAGCCAAATTAAACTGTTCAATAGTCAAAAAACACAGATCATGAGTCGAAAGAGCGGATGAATCAAATGAATAGACTGGCAGTTTACCACTTGAGAGCCGAAGATGGCCACGCCGCCTGGGTGGCGGTGTTGAACTATGAAAAATGACGTCATTTTCACATTTCATAACGTATTCTCACTTAAGTGAGATTACAAAATAACCCCCATGGTCTCTTATCGTTCGCGTGCAAGGTGACATTTTAAACTTATCCGTTATGCAGTTTACTTCCCTAATTTTATTCTCATTATCAAAAGTACCGTAGTATGTGGGGTTTCTAAATATGTTACTAATGTCCCCATAAAATAAATTTTAGTGTAGCTTATATTTCTGAGCATTTATTTGCAGCAAAATAAAATAGTACACATAGTTTCTGTAAAGTTGGTAGCATACATATAGTGTGTAGTGCGTGTTGGTGAAATTTTATCTCCTGAAAGGTGTCTGCAAGTTCTTGCTGCTGAGTGAACTTTTCGTTAATTTCAGTTGGGTATAGTGCAGTGCACGTTGGTGATAGCTCACCTTCTTCAAAACAGTATTGATGTGGCTTTCATCTACATCTACATAATACCCTGCGAGCCGCCGCATAGGCGTATGGCAGAGGTTGTTAGGGCACCATCGACGAAAAGGTGTGAAGGAGAATGTTATAAGTGGGTGAAACGGTGAAGCGTATTTTGGCAGTGTTTTCAGTGGATCTCACCTTTTATCATGGTGCATGGGAAGATCGAATTTTTGTACCCATCTCTTCGGCAATGTATCTCTCTTATTTTATCTTTCCTATCGGACCTATATATGTAGTGTGGCGTCAAAATGATATTCTTCGTGTTACTCTTTCAGGGTATTATGTTAATTTACGTTTAGAAAGCAAGTTCGCTGTTGTGTGGCGAAGTGAGCAGCGCACTAGAGCGAGTGGAAAGAACCCAGTGCATCTTAGTGAAAGTGTTTTTTCTTTAGAAAATTAAAGCTCGGATTGTTGCGGAGAAGGACATTTTACCCCGTGGATCTGGTGTCGCGTCATTGTCGTCCCCCCTCTCTCTCTTGACGCCATCTTCACAGAGGTCATCAACTGGCTCGAGTGAGCCGAAACCAGCCACCAGAGGAGCAGGGTCTCCCTCTTCTCGACGCCTCTCTTGCCACCACTCTGCGAAATCTCCCTCATTTTCTTCCCCATGGCCGGCAGGCTCTCCTCTCCCCTTACCGCATCCCTCGACGACTAATCTCACGGCCCTCCCTTCGTTCAACCTTCACCCTCGACATCGCCCTGCTCCGCTTTCACTTTCTCTCTGCTGTCCCTCTCTCTCTCGTATCCATTCCGAAATTCTCACCCTGCCATTCTCTCACTCCCATGCTTGACTCCTGTAGATACACTTGCCCGACATCTGCTTCCAGAACTCTACATAGCCGAGTCGCGTATGAATAATTACAATGGTGGAAAACCTTACCGGGGTTGGCGTGAGTTATATCTAGTCTTCTAGTCGTCTCTCTTAGGTAAACGGTTGACAAGATCAATTGGTAACATGCATTACCTCTTTACAGTTCTAATACAGTTACTTTTTCCGGTACACAACACGTGCTTGATCATTCATTGGTCGTTCAATTCTAAGATTGGTTGATTGCAGCCCTCCATCCTTCCCTGTGTAATGCTGGCCCCCTTACTCCCAAGTAGTTATTCTTATGTACTTTCCACTTTACTTGGTCCATGTATTTATCCCTTGACCTTCGTCTTGGAAATTTTCACTTGGATTTTTCAAATTGCATCTTCTCCTTTTCCGGAGATCTCTTATAGGGCAATGAATGTTGCCTTTCTTGCGCATCAGAATATACATTCCCATGCTGGTGAGAGAGGGAGGGGTGAGAGCGAGTGAAAATCATTGTGTCGGCTATTTTTTTTCTTAAAAGTACAGGTGGCCACGATTAAACTATACTCTGTGCCTTGTCTCCTAAGTTTTTATCTCTCGCATGGATTGTAGAATCTTTGATGTCAACGTCTTGGCCATGGGCGGCATGTTCAGCAAGTTGCGAATTATTTTCTCCATTCGGCGTGGTTACCTTACGACGACCACCAACTGTAGACGATGGACTGCGACAGATTTTCGTAATTTTCAAAGTCTCATTTCGATAATTGTGAGCTACTCACTTCTCGTATGACTCGAGTTTAAAAATTCCTGCCAGACCACCAGCATGCACCAAATGTCTCGTCACCTGATTAAAGAATCGCCCAAAGTGATACGCACTGGGTGAAATGTGTATTTTGTGTATTTTTTGAGGTGTCTGAAAACTATTCATAAGATTTATGGCCTTAGGTAGTCGACGTTACCATCTTCATTGGCCATTTAATCCTAGGATTGTTTGACGGCAGCCCTGGACTCCACCCTGTCCCTTGCTAACTCTGTTATGTGCGCCAACGCAACGGCGACGCGTGTGAACATGCAAGTCGACGTCACAGACAGAGTTTTGCCTTCAACACTTAGCATAAAATATTCGCAGCAAATTAAAAACATACAAATGCCTCAGTGGAAAATTCTGAGATTTATACATAATTGATATGTGGGTGCATAATATTCTTTTGACACATTAACCCGTATTATTTTTTCAATGCAACGTCAGTGCATTTCTTAAGGTGTTCATCTAATTGCAATCCCAGCAAGTAATGCCTTAACCCTTTCCTGCCGGCGACTACGAAAGGAAAATGTTTTCCGTGCTACGGGTAGCTTGCGAAAATTTTAGACCTCGCTCTGCGAAGCACTTTTTTGGGGTGGAGTGGCCCAGGTACTCTCGTCTCTCCGATTTGGGACCCTACTTAACGCGGCGCTCGGCTGTTAGCCCGGCCACTGGACTCGACCCTCCAACCCTTTCTTAGCGGGAGTCCACGGTCAACTCATTGCATTAGCAGTGTTTTTTAAAATTAAATATTGTCTATGATTTTTAACAGTTTACACTTATATAAGAATAACTTACATATTTTTAAGCATTTTAGAATTTTAAACGGATTTCTAGCATTAATAATAACAAATTTAGGTATTTTCCATGTTTACAGCTAGTTAGGACGTCTCGAAATTTTCTTTGAATAAACCTCCAAATAATACTTCCCATCCTTCTTTTTCATTCGGGCTTTGGACCAACGTAGGCGAAGTTAAAAGTATGTTTTTACAATAGACATTACCTAAAAATACCGGAATATGATTAATTACTAAGGGGATCAATGAAGGAATCGGAAAATAGAGGACATATAGTGTAAATAGGCATTCAGATTGTAACAAACACGTACGATATAGACAATAAAACGACAACATTTCTCTTTTTGCGTATTTTTCATCGCATATGAACAAAGGCTTTCACACAAGAAGTCCGTTAATAATAACACTAAAATTTCGTTTAAAAATTGCATATGCACAGAAAAAAACGAAGAATTCATTTCAAGGTATAAAAAATTGGAGTTTGCAATAAATTCTTCTTTGCAAAAATCATTGACAATTCAACCACTTCAACACGGATTCCTGCTATTATGAGTATCGTAAATGAGAAGGAGGGTCGGGCCAAATGGCCGAGGATTAGCTCTAAGGTCTCGCTAAGCTGGGTCTCAGGCAGGGCCTGAATGCCTCCGACCATTGCTACCTCAGCGGTCACTTCCCATCCCCCGCGACAGCTATAGCCGACGTCCGTTCGTTTGCGCTGAAAAACCCACGCCAGCTATAGCCGACGTTCGGTCGTTTGCGTATAAAAATGCTCGTCGGCTATGGTCGACGTCCGGCGCGAAAGGGATAAGTAAGCTTTGAATGAACAATACCGTGATGCATCGATTTTTTAAATTGTAGTGGACGTTAATTACGAATGTAATAAAATTTGCGTAAGTCATTTCTTAGACCCAAAACTGTTGGACGGGATATTTTAAGGATTTTTATTGGCTAACATTCAATCCCGATAAAATCTTCGTGTTTATATTTATTGATATCGTTCTTCCTCACTCTTCCTCGCGTTTACGGTAAAAATTAAGAATATCTCCATCTCTCATGCAGGAGATGCGTCACAAGCATCCATTAAAGTTTTTCTCCCCTCTTTCGCGCCGAGCTCCTTGCTTGCCTTCCATTTCCTATCTCTCTCCTTTTCTCTTGTGGAGGAGTCTAACCATTCAGAGAGTGTGAGAGAGAGAGTGTCAGGCAAGAAGAGACGACGGCAAGTCCGTGAAGGACTCAGTGGAAGGAGATTGCGTTCTCGCCCCGCCACTTCAGAAATGTCCTCCTCCAAAAATCTCAACCAGTTAGCCGAGTGGAATGGCTCGGCGCTTTTAAAACGCTTAACACCAGGCGGCGCAGGTAATTGTCTTTTTCCTCCAGGAGAAGACAGTTGCGGAGATCGCGTCGTCGTATTTCGACTACAGATTGGATGAAAATAATTTGGACGGAAAAAAAGAATGCTACCTGGAACGCCTTTTCCTCTGAGCAGTGCCTGGGTAATTGCCGCGGTGTTGAAGAAGTAACATTCCAATCATTTCTATTAGCGTTCCAAATAGGCGCTGCATCTTTCTTTGGGGGTATATTTTTCTCTCAATCCTAATAATTTGTATCCACGTATTATTATATTTTCTCCATTTTCATCAATATCTTTGAGATATATGGCAAGGGCACGGTTAGTACTTAAAATAGTTATTATTTTAGCTAACGTGAACCGAACAGGTCTTTCTAGAGTGTCCAAGAAGGTAAGGTCCATTAAGGGACATCAGAATTTAATAACGACGTCTAATACCTTTATTCATGAAACATAAATTACGAATTTAATAACATTAATGCACTTTATTGCTGACCATTTGAAAATTAGCGTTAGATTCCTACTGAGCAGTTCATATGCTCTGCAGCAGGTGCTCACATGAACCTTTGACTTGTATTATGTCTTAGCCTTAGCTGGCTTTTTACTCTGTGGGTTTTTAAATATTTTTTACTAATAAGGAAATTTGTAACACGCATAGAATTGTTTTTACAGAATACTTTTTCCATTAATTACATTTTTATTTTTTTTACTATCCATTGCTCTTTATATCCAGTAGATACTTTGGAAGGCTATTAATTACATTACTTCAGGGATTCCCTGAGAAAAAAATGTTAAAGTTATTTGTTAATGTTTGGTTTTAGCTGGATTTTCTTTTTTAAATTTCCGCCATAAGGTTTGATGTATCGATATTTTATGTCATTATTTGGCATCTTGAGTGAGTTTCAGGGGTATTTCTGTAAAGAAATGGTACAAAAAATGGTTCATTTGCGTTTGAAGGTTTATTTCGTTCAAATCTTTCTATTTCGTCCATACCTACCTATGTAATTGTGAATAAACCTAGTGAAAATTTAACCGACGGCTCAGCTTAATGTGATACGTATTTTTTGCATTTTACATTCAAAGATGGGAATGTAAGTTGCATGATGTTATGTTGCCACATTTGTGGATTCCTTCTGTGCCCACTAAATCCCAATAATTGGCTTGAATAGAAAATAAAAATAGCTTGGGTAAATTCCCGAAACGTTCTCAAGAGCATCATAAAGAGTATAATTTTTCAGACATATCCCGAATTCTTTTTTTAGGGAGACTTCTCTACCTCTGCGTGGAGAGAATCATCATTCGGTGATAAACACGCATGCGTCGTTCCGTGAAGTAATTCCTTTTTAAGTTTTTCATAAAATATTTTTCGATAATAAAGATGCTTACGGTGACTTTTGCCTGGTGAGTTTTGGAATGCATGGCTGCAAATCATGGAGTATGTAGAATGCTTTTTCATGATGCTATTTACTTTCTATTTGGAAAAAATCGCATTAAATGATCATTTATTCCTGGGGTATCCGATTCTTTTTGTATCACCTTGCCGATAACTCTATTAAACGTTAGTCTAGATTGAGGATTTTTAACTTTGATCCTGTGGTATTAGAGCACGTTAGAAATGAGATAGTTATGAGATGAACAGTTTATGGAAACGTGGATTATTGGATCAGTTGATCTACGGTAATGTCAAGTCATGAAATACATTAATTCGTAGTTGGGTCTCCGTAGTTGTCTATGAGTTTTTAAACAAACGATGGTTCTGAAATAAGAATTTTACTAACGTACTCCACTGTTGCCCATCCAAATAAAAAACCTCAAGCTATTAGGCTAATACAATCACTTGGCCTATTTTCATTGTATACTCTGTACATCATATTCAATATACCTAGCGCTTTTCAAAGAGAATTTTTAGAAAAGGTTATGGCTGTTCACTCAAAGTGATATTTTTCCTAAATGCAACCGTTTCAAGTTTGAATTAGCCCCACCCTTTTACTCCCTATACTGAAGAGAAAGGATAACACTGAATTCCGCTCGCATCGTTTATAAACGACGGAGGTTTCTTTGCCGAGTTAACCGCATCGCTGCTCAGCAATGCTCTTACGGGATGAGAAATGGAGGATTGAAGTTCTTCTCTTCCCTAGAATCTTAAAATGATCACCGTGTAGGGAGCCGTGTGATTCTTTCATCGAGAGCTCAACGCCGATAGCGTCCCTTTTCTGCGTCCCGCAAAACAACAAACCCGGTGCCGTATAAACGCGTCCGATTGGACGTAACGACGCGGCGGCAGTTGCAGCTCGTCTGGTTTCTTTTACACCTAAAAAATATCATGTCCAGTGTTGCCAACTAATAACCGAATCCAGTCGATAACTTTACGTAAATGGTCGCTAGCTTGCCGGTAGTTGAAAAAAGGTAAAGTCACTAGTTTTGTCGCTAAATGGAAACGCATTAAATATATATTTCGCACAAAAAATTAATTATTTCCTTGAAATAACCAGCTGTGAGCCTCAGACAAACGCTGATGCTATAGTTTCATTAATGATTTCTGGAAGGTATGACATTGATAATTGTTTTTTATTGATTATTGAACTATTATTTTCAGAGCGCTTTTGTTTTATCTCCCGCTAACATATTAAGGTAGTTTTATGACTCCTTTAAAAACTTTTAAGATTCTGAAAATGCCCTAATTAAAAAATATCGGCTCAAAGTGTTAAAAATGTGTTACTCCCACTTTCTCTCGTTGTGTCACAATTATGGACAGATATGGGAGATTCCCGTCACTGTGCTATAGTGGAAAGACCTCAGAAGACGAACAAAAATCAATATTATTCTAAAAGAAGGGATATTTTCCTGCAATAAGATATTAACTTCCGGTGAAAAATCGCTGACTTCAAGTTAATAATCGCTGGCTTTGTACTAGACGAAAAATGTTGGGAGGCAGTAGTTCTTTCGATAGATGGAAATGCCATAAATATATATTCATTTTACAGGTAAATAATTTTTATCTTCAACATACCAGAAGCGAGCCTTAGAAAATCGTTGGTGCTGTTGCGTTGTTTCGCGATTTCTGAAATCTTTTCCATCGACGTTTGTATTTTATTTAATTTTTGACTCAATGTTTCAATCCATTTTTGTTTTGTTTCCCTTTACATGTAATAACACCTTTTTTCAAGTATTTTAACAAATCCTTTAGGATCCTTTCTTTTAGGATTCTGGGAAAGTCAAAATTTTGTAAATGGCTCAAAAAGTTAAAAAAAATCGGGGATATCCACTTCCGTTTCCTGTCGCTGTCACACATGCAGACTTGTGCAAGGCGCTATAACCTATATTTCGCCCAAAAAAGACAAATTCACTAGCTTGGCTAAACTGATTCTTTTCTAGACTAGCGACATCTCGCATAGCCACCCCAAATCATGGAGGGATGGAATAAATCACTAACATTAGAATTTGGAAATCCAATCGTATTGTCCGTATCGTAAGTGGCAAGTCCTCAACAGAACTAACAATTCAGTATTTCTAAGTTAAAAGCAACGATGTTGTAATGCAATCTGGTTTTTAAACGAAAATAGTATCAAAAGTCATTACTTTTGTCGTATAATTATTATTTTTCCTGAAAATTAATTAACATAATATCGCTAGGTGCATTTACATTTTCCATCGATGATTTGAAAAATTTGCTAGGTAGGTAATTTGTCTAGACTAGTAGTAAATCGCCTAACCGCCCCAAAGCATGAAGGGACTGAATAAATCGCTAACCCTAGAAATGGGGAATCCAATCGTATTTTCATGGTAACAATGCCTCAGCAGACGAAAAAAATCGGAATTACTATGCTAAAAATAACGATATTTTTGTGAAATTTGGTTTTTAAACGAAAAAATCTCTCAAGTCACAATATTTTTGTTGCAAAAATGAACATTTTCCTGAAAAGTAGTTAATATTTGTTGCATTAACTTTATATTTTCTCCCCGAAAGATTTTCTACAAAGTCGCTGGATTGGCAGCACTGATTCTTTTTCTAGTCTAGTGGCATCTCGTCTAACCTCTCCTAACCGCTCCAAAGCAGCACGATGGAATAAATCACCAAACACAGACCTCTCTTCTCTCCATTGACCCGCTCGAGTCTTCCGCTTCAATATTTCCTCTGATTCAGCGTCTCCTCTCTCGTTGCCGTCGTACCTTCGTCGTCCCCGAAGCCGAAGCCTCCGGATTCAAAGGGTGAAGTGTGTTGTGAGGGGAAGAGAGAGAGAGAGCAGTTCTCTCTCTCTCTCTCTCTCTCTCTCTCTCTCTTTGCGCTCGATTCCGCTAGTGGAAAGATTATGCTCCATTCAAAGGACTAGCGTCGTTTTCAACCCGCCATTCCCCTTGTGTGTCCTCCCCCACTGCGCCAATTCTTCTTCGCCTTGGGATTGTGCAAACGATTCCCGAGATGCACCGCTCCCCATCCGGTGGCGCATGCTGTGTTGGCTTTCGAAAGCGCTTCGCCATTATCTCCCCCCATTTTCTCCCACTCCCTCTAACAGTTTGCGAATGAACGTTTTGACGAAACCTTACCGACTACTGTTTAAAGCTGAATCTCTCTTCCCTCCCTGAAGCCCGTACATGTGTCGACCTCGGATGTTGGTGAATGGGCAGTCGTGTTATGTATCATTTTTTGTGTATAAGAACTCTTCTCGGGTTACGCGACAGGTTAATTCTACCATTTCATTCAACTTTTTGATGGGCGTCTCGCTCATCATAATCAGGGCTGTGATAGTTCTCAGAGAAAAATTGACCGCCTTAAATACCCACGTGGGAGTTCAGGTGACTGCTGATTGGCTAATTGTTGGCCTCACCCCATGTTGATTTTCCCTACTTTTTTGATTGCACCTATATATTTATATTTCACCTAGATTGGATTTAAACAACGTTCATGTGTTGAGCCAAGAGTGGGGACTCGAACTTAATCTGAGCAAATGCACGGCGGTACATTTCTTGCGGAGGTCGTCCAACTATCCCCATGTATATGCTGTGGATGTTGTTAACATAAAGGCGACAAATGAAGTGAAGTATCTGGGAGTTACGATAACCTCGAACCTATCGTGGGGAATACATATAAGAAATATTTGTGGCAGAGCTCTGAAGAAGCTAGGATTCGTCAAGCGTATTGTGGGAAGATTTTCAGATGAAAAAGCAAAAGAGAGTCGCTATTTCGCTCTCGTCCGGCCACACCTTGAATATGCAGCGAGCATATGGGATCCGGTGCAGAAAGACTTAATCCGGGAACTTAATAAAATACATAGGAAAGCTGCGCGATTCGTCAAAAACTGCTACGGGCGTACAGACAGCGTTACACAGATGTTAAACGAATTAGGCTGGGAGCCACTAGAGACTCGGAGGCTGCGCGCTAGGCTTAGATTATTTGAGCAATTAAGAAAAGATATCTTTAAGAGCGACACGGAGAACATCATATTAGAACCCCACTATATTTCTAGGTCCGACAGAAACGATAAATTAAGAGAGATATTTTGCCGAACGGATAGGTATGGGAATTCGTATTTCCCCCGAACAATAAGGGACTTTAATAAATGCTAGGCGTAATTTCATTAGAGCGTTTCCTTTTTATATGTTAACGGCTGGTGTCCTAACACCCCCCGCCACACGCCTATTGAGGCGGCTTGCGGGGTAGTATGTAGATGTAGATATTTTCACTGAGAATTATCATAACCCTAATGATTATGAGCTTATCGAAAAGTTGGATTAAATAGAATTGACCCGGTGTGTTACCCGAGAAGACATATAATGTTCGCCGAGAAAGAATTAGTTCTTACATTATCATTTTCGTGTTTCCACTCAATTGTTTCACCCAATCTTTTCCACTCCATTCTTCCTCGTGGAGTGGTATAGAATTCAATGCGCATGTGTCTTCGAATTTTTGGTTTAGCTCTTCAATTTATCAGAAGTCACGGTCAAGCTATTCATTGCTGTTAACTTGGCTACTTTTTACTTGACCGTCATTTTACCGGATTGATTTGCACTTACGCACATCTTTGACTTCTGCTCCAAACATTCTTTAGAATGTAATGCTTTGGTATTAATGGCTGATAAATTATAATTTCGTGTTCTAAAGAGCAAGTCTAAGGATTTTGGTTAATTTGTTTCAGAAAGGGCTTTTAGAAAAATATGATTTTTAACTTAATTGAAAGTTAGTTCGACCATGTTTTCTATTATTTACTTTTTAATATTTTTTAGTTTGGCGATGTTGGTAATTTACTGAGGTAGTTAACATTTTTTTATCATTTCCATCCCAAAGAAAATTCGATTTTTTAAAATATGTTAACCCATTACAATGTGGCAAAACATTGGTCATATTGATGACCGTTGACATTTCGTGAGGTAATGACTTCAATTCTTTATTGCATAATGCAGAACGAATAGAATCTTTGCAGAAAATGTTTTTTTTATTTAAAGACTTTAATTTATACTGCTGATTTTTCATTATTGGAATGCGTATTTTTTCGATACCTGACTGAACGGTTCAATATGAATGATCTATTAACGCCTTGCTTGAGGGAGCTTCGTGTACATTGAATGAATCCGGCGGCTCTGATGTGAATGTTCTGGGCGGTGATAAAGGAGGAGAAGTCTGAGGGCCATTTGTGGCAAATTATGGAATGGATTCATGACTCGAGGAATGAATTGGAAAATCAATGTGCGAATGCCTCCTGCTTTCCATCTTCGGCGAACGTTATCTGCAGGTGAACGTGATTTAGAGGGAATTAGGAATGGCAATATTTTCGCGCCTTACTCATTGTCAGTGGTATCGGAGAGCAGGCGAGTGGCTCTTGACATTTCGCCATACACTTAGTTCTGGGTGTGGCCTGTGACATTTTGTGATTTAAGTCAGTTTAAACCCTTGTACGACGGTAATGTTTTACGCAAATTCACTCATTAAATCCTTGTTCATGAAGCAAGTTTCATTAACGTACACGTCTCAATGTCACACGAGCAGGAAAAGTTCATGAATTTGGCTCTGACCGGCTGAAGGCCTGAAAGAGAATTTTTAGTTAGTTGTGACAACATCTATAGTACACACTTGGTACGATAAGAACAAAACGTTTTTCATAGAGTCTACAAGCCTAAGTGAATTAGTTGCATGGTAATAATTATAGCCTGAAGAATCAACAGGATGAATTGCATCAACAAACATGCTGGCTCGCGATAATATACATGCCTAGGAATACCAACGTAGTTTTTCCAAAATAATAATGCGTTTTTTATTGAAAAACATTATCCAATCACAATAGGTGAATTTGACAACAGATGTTCGCACAAAATAATTCTGCTTCTGGCTCAAAATGAAATAATATCAACTATTCGCTCAAATATAGGTATCTAACTATACTATCCTCTTTACCTCATTTCAACTGCTTGTAAAGATGGTATAATTCTACGGCATTTGTTTCTCAAGAAGTGGTAATTCTCTTGAAAGGGTATGGCTGAAGAACATTCGCGCCAAATAACCAATCATTGGTCGTGTTTCGTCAAAAACTTACAGATTTACCTAATTTACAGAAATTTCAGGAATATTGGCATGCGCTTGCGCGGTCCAATTCTGAGGGTTTTCATCCATTTTTCATGAATTAATTTATTAATTTACGAAATATTATGCCATGAGACGCCGGCATTATGGTTAATACTGAAGGTGAAAATGCAAAGCATGATCAGAAACTTATTAGGTATATTGTGCCAGTTATGGTTAAAATATTAATTTCTCTTGATGAAAATACACGAAGTTTTGTTTCGGGAAGAAGAAAATAAAAAAAATGTTTTCTACTATCCAGCTATAATTTAGTTGATTATCTTTGTGCGACGTATTTCAACGTTGATATCGTCTCCATAATTTGGTGCACCCCATCGAATCGGAAGGTGCCCGAATGATAAACTGAGCGCATGTTACGTATTCCATTGCATTCTTTCTTCTTTCTCATGAATATCCTCTACGATTTCCGGCCGATAAATGCGCTTTATTTAATAAGTTTAACAATCGATCCCCTGTACCACTTCCCTCCTATCGCGTAGTGATTATTAGCGTTCAATTAGGATAATATGTAAATGAGCCGCGTTTCAGTATAATGACTTGCTTTGATCATGAGACACGAAGTGGGATGGGCTGGAATATGTATAAGTCCGGGAAAATTATACCATGAAAATTTCCAACAAGAGATTGGAGAGTCACTCTTTAAGGCTACGCTTAATTTAATTTGGCGTTGATTCTTTTTTCTATAAACCAGCTTTTATATCGAACAGAACAAAAAAAAGTGAAAGAAGACACGTGGTCGCCGCGAACCTCAAAAAATCTACCGTCGATGAAAAATGTCCGCGTCCCATTTCTTGCGCATATGCAATCGGGGCCTTCCGGTTAGTGGCGAGTAAATGGCGCGAGGAGACGGGATAGATCACACGGTTGATTACCCAGCTGCAACAGCGGTTTCGTCCCCCCGCCCCCACTTCCCGCTGAGCGGCAAGGCCGGCGGTATCATCCCCACCTGAAGGAGGCCAGGGGAGGGCGGTGATTGTCGAGCGAATGAGGCGGAAAAACGTTGCCCGTAGGGGACTACGTATATGTACCAGCACTGTGGCGGGGAGGCGCAGGAGACGAGAGGGAGGAGGCTCATGTGCCTCATTTCAATCACTATCATCCTTGCCTTGGGAGGAGGATTTCCTCCGATATCCTCTAACTACGTTTAAACTTGCTACGCCGCACCGTGGTGGTTACTCCACTTCTTTTCTGACAATGCAACACCCGAAATTCAATTACATTCATGTGTGCTAACGGAAAATCGGCAAATGATATTTATTTGCACATGAAATAACCGTCTGAATCAATGAACTTTGATCTATACAAATTGCTTTGTCATCTTTGTCCATAAATCTGAAATTCTGTTTGTTTGAACGCTAAAGACTTCCTAACCCTCTCCCGGATTCGAACAAAATTGGCCCATATGACCCTTTTGACCCAGAAGGATTAATTAAGACAGGTAAATAAATAATTTTTCAGGGCTAGAACGAATATTATAGGTACTTGTTTAATGTATAACCACTTTAATTTTATTATATAGCTGAATATGATAGAGTTATTAAAAAAAGAAATGGTTTTGAAGAAGAAAACCTTTGTTCATTTCGGTCTTCATCTTGAAAACTGGAAGCATTTAGCACAATTGTTGGAAGAAAAAGAAATATACTTATCATAAGTACAATTTTGACTAGTTTTACTTTAATGCTATTATTGAATGCCACTGCAACAACATTTTGGCGTATTCACGGTGTAACATTTGAAAACAATTACCTTTCATATAAATAACGATAGCCTTTCTATTCTATCAATGAAATAAATAACAGTTTTCCCTTTATTTATAACTAATGAACTCTATTTATTCACAGTTGTATTTCCCTCCACTTCAAAGGATAGATATTTGCCCGTACTAACTTATATGAAATACAACACGTCACTCAATAAAAACATACATGAATCACAATGTCAGGTGTATTTGTTACCTTTGTCAGTGTATCACATTGGTTTATTCGCCCTTCGGGCCACAGCGATAATTCTCTTTTTAAATTTCTAT
Source organism: Pyrrhosoma nymphula (assembly GCA_963573305.1). Lineage (NCBI taxonomy): Eukaryota > Metazoa > Arthropoda > Insecta > Odonata > Coenagrionidae > Pyrrhosoma > Pyrrhosoma nymphula. The sequence goes on along the minus strand of OY754331.1, from coordinate 29,796,330 downwards.
TTGCCTTCACGGCTCACTTCACTTTTTGCACACAAATGTATTCACTCGCACAAATAAATACCCTTTACCAATTAATTATGATTGCATACATGCATATATGGTGACTTCTTTCATGGATGTCGTCATGACACACATGCTTTGCGCTGATCCCTCGACTGGCTAAGGAAATCACGCAGTTAAAGTCCACCGCTGTCTCGCTGCAGGTACTCGGCCGCACGGTTGACTGCTCCCTGGTTACGTCTCGGGTAGTTCCAGCTGACCTCGGTTTACTTCCTGTTACAGTACGGCTAATACTTCCCTCGGACCGGAAACCACTACTTTATAAATACTTCTTCAGTTTTCAGTGGTCTCTATGACGTAATTTCACCGCAGGGAGTGGCGTGGATTCGACCTCTGTCTTGGTTGATTGTTTAGCCAGAGTAACTCGCCTGTATATATATTCATTTTCTCCCTCCTTCTATTCGAATGTTCTCGAAGGAATATTTCCTCGTTTCCCTTCGTGTGCAGGTGTTCATAACTTTAAACAATAGTGTTTTGCTGCTATCGACTATTGTTTGGTTTCAGTTTGATCACGTACTCAGGTCGTGGTCGCTGTAGCGTAATTGTTACTACCTCACACCTGTAGCAGTGCCGAGTCTAAAAATAGAACTCACTGCACGTATACGTGGTTGCTTCATAAATATTTAACGTCGAAATATCCAACATGGCTGGGATTCCAATATGTTGCAACGGTAATTGAGGAATACTTCTGAAAAAAAGGTTGCGTTACCATAGTTTGGTAACTGTGGAGTTTCAACTCCATGTTTACATGATAAAAAATACTTAAGGTTACCTCCCCCAGCACCTCCTGAAGTATTGCAGTCACATCCGTATTCGAGGCATTATTGAAGTTGGGTTTTTTACGCTGGAGATACGGGGAGGGATGGCCTCATGACTAAGGCAGACGAAGCCCTAACAGTCTGCCGTAAAGCAGAGAAGTGGGGCGAAGATCTGGTTTTGCATTTCCGGTGATTTCGCGGTTATTCTCCGCTGTTTACCCTCGGGCGACGCGCGAGAAGGTAGGAGTAAACTAACGAAAACAAAAAAAGAGATTGGTAGCGGGAAGGAAATGAAAGATGCAGTAGACTCGACGCTTTAGAAACGGGAGGCCCTCCTTAAAACTCAAAAATTGCGCAGGATGTTCGTCTCCGGGTACTTCATTATCCTCCGTGGACCATTCCCGCCTCTCTGCCTCCCCCCTCCCTCCATCCTTGCTCCGTCTGCAACTGAAGTTTTGCCCCCCCCCCTCCCATGCTGAATGCAAGAAGTGTGCACGGGCTGACTCTCTTGGTCCAATTTTGCCTTGGGGGAGCGGAGCCAAAAACTGCGCGCACTAATTAGCCGAAGGCCACATACCACAGCAATTCTCTCTCTCTCTCTGTTTCTTCTTCCCCAAAGTTTTTCCATTGCTGGTCCCTATTTTCGGCCGTTAAGAATCCTGGCGCAGTACTATACATGCAAAAATTCTCCGCATCGTCACTGTTTGGGTCTATTTTCGGTCGTTTTCGGTCAAGACCAGACATCTCGTTCTTTCGGAATATTCCGCAGAGGCGGTCTATAAAAACTCATGATTCGTGTTCCTGTGGAATAATCTCCATCCGGATAGTAAAAACTAAGTGTTTTCTCCCGAATTGAATGCCAGCGCTACTCAGGTTGTGTGAGAGAGAGCCTCTAGCAAGGGTATGGTCGAAGAACAGTCGCGCAGAAAAACCAATTATTGGTCGTGTTTTGTGAAGAATTTACAGATTTACCCAATTTACAGAAATTTGCAGAACATTGGTATGCGCATGCGCGGTCCAATTCTGAGAGTTTTCATGTACTATTCATGAATTAATTTACGAAATAATAATCCGTGATACAACTGCTTTTCGGTTTATACTGAAGGTGAAAATGCAATAAATGATGAGGAACTTTATTGGGAAATTTCGCCAGTTATGGTTATAAGGTTAATGTTTCGATGTTTCACGTAAGAGATGACGAATTTGGTCTCATTATAAAGAAAAATATCTCATATTTCCAATGATAAAAAATGTCAGGCACTTGTCATCGTACTTTTGCAGATAAGTGCCAAAAAGTACCAACCATTTTACGTGGAAAATGGTACGGGTATGCACTCTAGAGAGACTTTATTTTAAAATGAGGCATTTTTAACGCGAAGATCACGTCTGAAATTTAATTGTGTAATTTATATGCTTTCTGACTATTTTTATGAACAAATCAATTAATCGCTGAGGTAATGTTTACAGAATCGCAAAGAAATCATCGGTTGTGAAGGCGCTATGAGCGCGCGGCGTGAAAAACGTTGAAACCTCTTTTATGTATATTTAGTTAATTATTAAGAATTTTAGTAATTTATAGCAAAGTTTTTGCGTCATTAGCAATACAAAAAAACTTAATGCTTCCTACTGCTACTAAAATTTAAAAATTAAATTTGAATAATGTCTCTAAAATGACTAGGGAAAATTCTCGCTCAAACTACTTTAATTGGGTGTTCTTGTCGAATGCGATTTTATGTTCCTGGAGAAAAATTTGCATTTCGGAAATCGTTGTTTTCCTGTTGGTGAAGGTCCTTTGGTTTGGTTACATTGACAGTGGAACACAAAAATCTTGATGCCACTGTAATAACTTGGAGGTCTTGGAGTTGCAAGCCATTTACAACGGAATTGCGGGAAGTAAATATCAACAATCATTTCTTGCCGTTAGTCGTATTGTACGACATGTTTGTAATTCTTAATCTCCAATGCAATGTTAATTAACAAATCATATAATTTAAAAAACCGTATAATTGAAGTATTTTTCTACGTACAGTCACGAAGAAGTCACGAAAATCTTAAATTTTATAACGTCAACAGAATAATGACGCGACCCACGCCTTTTTTGGATGTCGTTTTGAAATGATTTATCTTTTCCATTTTAATTCTTTGAGTGAGCCGTGGCCGTAGGAATAGAATTAGTGGTGGAAGTAAAAGGTATGGTTCGCAACAGAAGAAATTTTGTATGCTATCGTTTTGGTAAAACGAAGGTGAAAACTATTGATAGTCAATCCCAGATCGAATGCAGTGCCTGAGTTTGTCATAATATTTATTTTCTTGACGAAAGTAAGTGATTGCATGCGAAAATGTCGGGTTCTTGCGAAATTGAGTAGAATCATGTTACAGTTAGATAGTTTGTGACAAAATGAGGTTTCTATCGTAAAGGGTTTCTTTTCTTCCAAGTTTGCGTAGCTGGATGTTTGCGGACTCCTTTTCCGATATACTTCCTTATTGGTATGGGCTATTCTACGAATAAGGCCTTCGCTGCTTCTTCCATCTTTGGTAATGCTACTTTCCTGGTGGCGAAAGTCTTCCTCTTGCGTCATATTATTCAGCCCAATCCTTATGGTTGCTCCATATTATTCATGCGTTCCTCAAACCATAATTTTGGTTTGCTTACCGTCAATCTTTAAGGTGACTGTAGCGGTAATCGTGGGTCATCACCGATAAGAGAGAGCACGTAGACAAAGTTTCTCGGAAATCAATGCATAGACAAAAATAGCTCCAGCCACCTAAAGGAGCATTTCTTGAGGATCAATGAAAATTAGGAAGCGCGAACCATGATTTCGGGAATTCTCGGGAAGCATTTCCTGGTCGCGATTCTGAAAACGTTCCAAAAAGTCGGGAATTTGGAAACCCTTGGAGGAGAGTATGGCGGAGGGATGGAGGAGGTCCTTTTCCACGGGCAGAACATTTCCACCTTCTCCCCTTCTTTCCCGTCGTCTCCAGGGGATGTTTATTTATCCTCCAGCCACCCTGTCCCCTACCGAAGGAAGGAGAAGAGCTCGGGAGGCGAGACGAGATTGCCGCGAATGCATCCGGAAGGATATATATCGCTGTTCCGGCGCCGCCGCCTCCTCTTGCTTTTGCCGCTTTCGACTCCGTTGAGGCTTCCTCTACCGAGATCTCTCCTCTCCCCTATCGCCTCCTCCTTCCCTTCCACCTACTATCTCCCTACTTCCCTACACCCCCAAACCCTTACACCGTTTCCGCCCTAACTCCTATCATCTCCCTATTCCTTTCCCTATTTTCCCTTTGATGCACACCAACACCGCGGCGTTCTGTTGTGTTGATATCAGCGGCGGAAGCCCAGAGACCGAGAAAGAGAGGAGCGCTGCGGTGCTGAGAGAGCGCGCAAGTCGTTCGTGTTTTTTTACGAGAGCGCAAGTCGATTGTGTTTTTCTTTTCAATTTTCGTCATTCATTTTTTTTGGTTCGCAAGTCGTTTGTGTGTATGTTTTTTTAAAGATTCGTTATTCATTTTTTTCTATCGGATCGCTAGGCGTTTTTTTTCGCCGTTCATTTTTTTCTTTCGGCTCGCGAGGTGTTTTTTTTCGTCATTCCTTTTTTTCCTTCTTTCGGATCCCTCCACCTGCTAGGAGTGTGTCGCATAACTACGAGACAATAAAATCCGAGGTGTCAATTTATTCTCGTTTTTTTTGTCATCGTCTTAACGCATTGGTGGCGTCACGTGTGCTCGTCAAAAGTGTCGATTCGGAGTTTTTTTTGCGATAACGGTGAAATTTTTATATAAGTTTTTATTTTCTATTTTCTTAAATTTTTTCTCTCAAACAAGTATCTCGGCGTTGCAGTCGAGAAACATTTCCATCAATTGATTTTAATGTGGCAATTCTCTTGAGAGTCGGTAGTTTTACCCCTTATATCGCATCGAAAATATGTCACGTAACTTGGACCGTGGGACATACCGAATAAAAAGGGCTGGATTTAGATGGCACCGGTTTAATCTATCCCGAAGAAACATTTACTCTCCATATATATGTAATTGTGGAGCTGTATGCCCTATGCTAGACTGGTGGATGTGACAAAAACTGAAAATGTTTTCTTTTTCCCTGCTATATTTTCATGCTCTGCAGTGGATATTTAATGCATGGTGGCGGAATGGCGAATTCGAGGAAATGTTATGTTGGATTTGATGAAAGGATATCGGAGAGGGTGGATTAATATTGCAGTTGCAGCAGTAACAGAGGAGAAAGGAAGCTACATCTATTTTTATCTGAAATACATATCTGTTGAGCAGTGGGCCGAAAGCTTTGATGCCTTAACTTGGTAATATATGAGTAACAATTCTACTATACATAACCAATTCATTCAAGATACTTTACCATCCTGTAAAATGAGCAGAACTGTATTAGGCTGTAGTGGACATATGATTCGATTTCCGTCGGCCATTTTCAAAGGCTTCAAACTTGTAATACCTCATGAGAATCCATTCAAGAGTTTTTATTCCCGTTTTTTTTTTAATATCATGTTTTTCAATAAACTGTTGTTGGATTCTTTGGTACTTTTTTAACCATCTATCTCTTTTATCAGTTAACCCTCGTAATAATATTTTATATAATTATAATTGGTTAATTATTTCACTTTGTAATCTACAAAATAATTGTTACGTCTAATGACTCATGTCTCTTTTATTTGGATTCGATAATCAATGAAATTCACTTAGATTTTACTTGATATTAATCTTAACATTTTTTAGCATAATGCTCTTCAACAGTGGCATAAATATCTCTCAAAAAACTTATGTACGGGATAATTTTTTAAAGTCAGTTGAACTTAAAAACTTTAAAAAATATCAGGAATAGCTTACATCCGTGTTAATTTAAATAATTTATGTAAACCATTTTCGTCATATTATATTTGATGCTTTTCCAATTACAATTCTATTCCTTAAATATTCATAGGAGGTCTTTGTCTTAAAAAATTGGGTCATTGTCAACTGATGATCTTTAAGTTGGAAAAACAAACATAACGACTCACCCAGACTCAAATTAACTCCAGTTTGCTTCCATTAACAGACGTCGGCATTATCAACTAGTTTTTAAATCCTATTGTAATATTATTAAATATTTTATCCCTGTTCTAGTTCGGCTAGTCAACAATCGCAACGGCCGTTATAGGTGCCGAATGTGCTCATGAATTTGTTTTCAAACACAGATTACGTATTGTTTTTGGTGCCATTGTTTCTATAAACATTGTACATTGGGAATTTTTCGAACGAATGATAAACGCAATCGTTAATTGAATACTTGTGGTAGTTGCGAGGAGGAGATATTTTATCCCCCAAAGGTCCATCATTCAAAGTTAAAATTCCGTGAGTATTTCCATTGCAAACATTGCTGTACGCAAATATCTTAGAATATAGTTTATAAATAACTAGAATATAGTGCCTGTTAAATTTCAGTGAAATAATAAAGCGTTCAAATGTTTGCTTACGATTGGAAGAACAATCCTAATATGACATGAAAGTGGATCCACTCTGTGCTAGTCATTACCACACATGAAAAGGTTGTGGTGAAGAAAACCCCTTCTAAAATCTTGCTGTAATTCTGCTATATTTATCATTTAACCAGAGGGTGGGTTTATCCTGACAAATTTAATTGCGCAGAGTGCTGTCAGAAAACGAATTTTGATGTAAACTGCAGGTGTAAATGGCTTTGCAAGTCCACTTGCAGAACTTTTAAAAGTTTCGGCTCGTCGCTTGAAGAAGCGTGTTTGTCAGCGTCAACGGCATCGAATCTGGCTGTTCACAAACTTGTGAAAAAAGAAATAGGCAGAGTAAACTCTATCGCTATGTCTTGTTGAATACACTTTCCACTTGTTTATCCTTTACACACAAGAGAATTTCCCACTAAAATCCTATGCTGCGGTCGCCAAGTAAATAAAAATTTCTATAGATGATATTGTGGTTGAAAAATTTACTATTCGAAGCTAAAAACTGTAATTTTAGGCGAAAACAAAGCGTATACAAAATTCGACTTCAAGAAAGAAAAATTTAAATCTTTGAGTCACCCGACACTAAGCATTTCAAGCATATATCATGAGTGCAAGTAATTGAAAAATATCTCTGAACCAAATCCAATTCTTTTCTTGTGGAAGTAAAAGTTAGTTAAAAAAGGGCCCATAAAGGGCCCTTTTTAATTAATTTTAAGGTTTCCCTGAGGCCCTAGGGCATTCCATATTTACCCTATTAAACTTTCTGGGTCCTTAATAACATGTGTGCATAATTTTGTTAGAATCCGCCAAGGGGTTTGGAAGTGCTTAGTGTTCCAACAAACTGTATTTCAGTTTAATTGATATATTTAAGTTGGTAGTTTAAATATATCTTGTCGCCATAGAAAAAGAGGTATGATAGGACAGTGGTGTGTGCGTGAAATTATGGAAGCAATCAGCCGCACAGGGCTATCACCGAAAATTAAACATTTTTGAATGTGTCTGCCCCGAAAGCCGAACGGCACGATGCGTGTCTTAAAAAAATCTCCGAAATTAGAGCTTTAATACTTCTCGAGTACGAAAAATGGCTCATTATCGTGTGTCAGGTGATATTTTTTTCTCTCTCCCCTTCCTCGTGTCATGCGCACCGCCCGAGGAGGTTTTTTCTTTTTTTTAAGCGTCCATCACCTTCTCTCATTCTCTCTCTCTAATTCTCTCCTCTTCGTGCCTCTCACTTTCCTTTGCCTCATTCTCTTTCTCTCTCCTCTCTTCACTTAAATCTCCCTCCTCCCTTCTCCTCTTTTCCATCCGCCCCACCCACCCCCGGGGTTTTAAGGCCTCCACAAACCTGGCCACTTAACAACACGCAGTCAACTCTCGCCCCGACCTCTACCTCTCTCCCTCGCGTCTGCTCATCACCAACCATTGCCTCCAACCCGTCTCTCATCTCGTCCACGAGGAAGGTAATATGCACGTCCACCCTCCTCCTCTTTTCTTCTCTCGCAGCTCCCGTTTTCATTTCAACCTCCCTCAATCTCTCTCCCTCTTTGCCCACTTCACACTCACCCCCAACTCTTTCCTTATCCTTTCCATCCTCCTCCTCCTCCTGCCGTCCTGCCTTTCGTCCGAGAATCTCAATGGCTTCCTCCCCAATATTTTTGCTCAAGTGGGCATGCATGTCTCGTTCTTCTTCTTCTTCTTCTCCCTGTGGCCGCTCTTGTTTATACTGGGTAGGGCTTTTAAGCTCGGAGGGAGGGGGAGGAGGGCTATTTGGTACTCGTCGCTTTTTTTTCCTTTTTTTCATCTCTCCTCGAAAACCATCTCGGCTCATCATTTCTCGCGCGTGCGTGTGATGTCATCATCCGCATCTTCACCTACGAAATACCGTGAAAGCTACCTCCAGGGTTCTTTAGTTCGCGTTCTCTTCAGCGTTGTACAATATGCAAACCGCTCTACGAGGGCAATGCTCACAGTTACGGTCTAAAGAATGCACCCCATCAATTTGAAGTATAGATTAAAAGCACCTCACAAAATTTTAAGAATGGCGATCACGTTGTCACTCGCATGATCGCAATTGAAAATGACGATAACGCCAGTGCACGTGTTATGTACACCGTGATAGAGCCCCAGGAGTTCAATTCTCGTTCCAATCAGGAGAACAATGCGAGGCCTAACCAGAAACCAAGGGAGTGCTACGTTGACTATCATGCTGGCATGTAAGCACACGGGTTAGCACACTACTACCGATTAACTAAATAATTCTCTAATAATAACTCCGTAATTAACTAAATATACATGTATAAGGTTTTAACTCATTTCTTTCACAACAAACGGTGAAAACGCCTTTGCAACCGAAAATTCTTTTCCGATTCTGTAAAAATTCTGCGGAGAGTGACTAATTTATTATTTTTAAATCTGAGAAAGCATGCCACACACTGTTATATTTCTGACGAGATCTATGCGTTTCAAATTCCTCATTTTTTTAATAAAGTCTCTCGGGAGTGAACACACGTACCTTCATTTGCCATCAAAAACTGCTTGTAATATTTGGCACATATCTCGAAAAGTAGTGCGGTAAGGGGCTGATATTTTGGTGCCTTTGAAAATATGAGATCTTATTCTTTATAATAAGGCCAAATTCATCGAGTTTTAGTTGAATTTCTATTTAGTTCGGACTACATTAAACTATTTGACTGTGTATCTTAAAAGGGAACGGAATGATGGGTTTGGGTGTACATGTGCTTATATGACACCTATTTCCACTTTCTTAGTCGTAGTCATTTTTTGCCATTTTTTGTAAAATTTTCTTTCCACTCCCGAACTGACGTATCTAAGGGACCCGCAAGTTTTGTGGTGCTATGAATGACGCTTTTAATATCGAGTTTCGTAAATCGTACCTTAGTATAGACCCGGACGTGGTATGACTAATGCGGTCGTTGCCTCCAAAAGGACGCTTGGATGAAATTACAGTGCATATTCCCCGCTCGACTGTTTCAAGGAATTATTATTTGATCAGCGCTGAAATTTTAGAAATTTTCGTGTTCTTTATTTTTGTCATCTAACACAATAACGCCTTACTCCTCCATTGCTCTCTCTCTCTCTCTCTCTTGCCGCGCTCTGCATTTCTTTTAGGGCCCTTCCGCCCGCTTCATTTCGCCGGAATGGACTGGACTCGATGGAGTCATCTTTGTGGGAGTGTTAAGTTTTCCCTTCTGCCCTTTCGCCATTTGCCTTGAAACTCACTAGTGTCTCCTCTCCTTATTCCCTACACGCTCTGTCCTTCACCGTCCTTCCTTTCAACCTCGTCCTCCTCATCCTCTTTCATTTATGCTTTCGGCCAAAGTTTTATCGTCGGAGAGCAAAAAAAAAGAAAAATCCTCCCCCTATCGCGTGCTTAACTCTCTCTCCTTTATCTCTTAATTCTTGTTCTCTTTCTTCCCTCCTAGCCTACGTTCTACTAATTTTCCTTTAGCCCGTTTCCCATGCTGCTTGGTCAAGCAAAAGTTCCAGGATGCTTGCACGATATCTTCTCAGTATCGTGTTTTACTGTACCAGCAATGCTGGCTATCAAGCATGATATTTACTGAGCTTTTGTTTTCATTATCGATGCGTTACTAGTGTGCGAATCGATGAACGATCTGATGTTTTTACGGTGAAATTTGTGAAGGAATGTTTCTCGGGTGTTCCAACGGGTTAGTGGCTTGCTCTATTTCTGCCGACGTTTCGAAGAACGACTCGCTTTTCATTATCAGGGCTTCTGAATGCCTTAGCATCTGCTTCTAAGTTCGATGATTGGTGTCTCTACATAATGCCATTAGCAATTGCTTCATGGTAAATAGTAACTTTTATCTCACCCAAAGTGTTCTTCTTTCCTACATTCTTTTTCAAATGGACCTTATATCCACCCCTTCGTCTTTAAATAAATGAGACAATTTTTTTAAGTTACTCGTATTTTTCTTACACCGTACGCTTCTCCATGATAAATCCAAAAGTTAGTGAGATGTTTTAGAAGAAGGAATAAACCGAGAAAGTCATGGATGAATGTGGTGGAAGATAAGAGGAGTCATATTTGGAATGTTTAAGAGCAGGAGTGTCTATATGACGCAAAGCATGAAATGCATGCGAATTTTGTATCGTTGATTTGGTCAATGGATGAGACTCGAATAACGAAGCAGATTTATGTTCAGAAGAGTGAATTGAGAGAGAGGAAGGGGTAGACCGCGAAAATCATTGGTGAATGTGATGGAAGATACTCTTAGGAGAAGTAATATCAGGAGTCTTAAAGAATAGGATAATGTGTATGAAGCGATGCTATGAGTAAAACTAAAGAAGAGGAATGCACGGATAATGCATTGTGGAGGAAATTATTAGAAGTGAGCAAATTTTCTATTCCTAACAATGATAACTAAGCTCCTTGACTGTTCCTTTATTCGTTGGTCGTTCAAACCTAGGATTGGTTGATTGCTGCCCTCCATTCCTCCCTATCTAGTGCTAGTTCTCTTACTCCCTGATATGAATTTATCCCTTGGCCTTCCTATTGGGACTTTTCCCTCTATATTTCCTTCAGTTAAATTCTTCACATATCCATTGTACCTTAGGTTGTGCCCAATCGATCTGGTTCTACTTATCTGTATAGTGTTAAATATGGTCGATTCCTCTTCAGCACTTCTGTATACTTCTTTATTTCTTATTTTATCCGTCCATTGACTTTGTCTGACCCAAAAGAAAACTCCGTGATATGTATGAACGTAAGTTATTCTTTGCTTTAACCCCAATTACTCCATAGCGAAGTAGTATGTGTGAATTTATTTATTCTTTAGATCGAAGTTTTAATAATTTCTTCCTCTCCGTTTTTTCCTTCTTCACCATCGTTCCTTCACTTCCCAATCATCTTTCCCTGCGGGGGGGGGGGGGGGGGGTCCGTCCTAATCTTCTTCCCGGTGAAAGAGTTCGTTCATACCCACAAGTGCTTCCATCTAACCCTTATCCTACGTTCTTCCCTCCCTCCCCTTTATCTCCTGTCTCTCTCCTCTCCCCTGCTACTTCCCTTAAAAAAAATACTCTCCCCCAAGGAAACCCCTTTTCAACTCTCGTCTCTCTCCATCTTCGTCCTTTCTCCTCCAACTCTTCCTCCTCCTCCTCCTCCCTTCTCGCTCTTCTTTTTCTTCCTTCACGCGCACCGCGATGTTTTTAGTTCAACTTATCTCCGCGCGCTCTCCGAGGCGCAACAACATCTCCCTCTCTTTCTCTCCCTTTGTGTTGTGTGTGTGTGTGTGTGTCTGTGCGTGTTTTCCTTTGCAAGCGGCGGAGTTATGTTGAACGAAGCCCGGCGGGAGGTGGGGTGCGGGACGATGGTGACATTCTTGGTGACTCTCTCGTCGCTGCTTTTACCCGGCACTCGCCTTTCCGTTCTGCTTATCTCTCCTTTTCCCTCTCTCTCTCTCTTAAACGCTCGGTTAAATTACAGTGGCCACCACCGCGAGCGCTCACTGTGCACTCCGGCGGAATAGGAATCGTCTTACCATTCTGGCCGGATGGTTCCGGAGAGCATTTTCGGGGGAAGTGAGGCGGGCCTCGGCTTGGAATTGCGTGTTAGCCGAAATCCATTGCGGGAATTTACGAGGGGGAGATGGCGCATTTTTAAGGCGTCTGGAGCGCGTTGGAAAGGAATTGCTCGATTTTACTCGAGTGCGCGTTTCCGTATTGAATAAACCGTTCAATTTTGCGATGAAAAAAGTTTGTTATTGGAGTATTTTTTTCATTTTACTCAGTCCAATATCATTCCACCTTTTTTTTAAATGAGTGCGGTAAGAAATGTGTTTGGGATTCCCTGGGTCGAAGCTGAAGAGGTGGGGATTTCATTTGGCTTCAAGCTTCCCCGGACGCGAGGATGTAATAACTTTGGCATGCATTTTATCCCTATTTTGCTATGCAATGTTTACGATAGTTCGAAAAATTAAGGATTAAGTCCATCGTTGTTTACCTTTCGCTATTTCTTTTCGAGAAAACTTTTCGAGGGCAACTTTTGCTATGTTTCCTGTCATGACAGTCAACCTATGCCTTTAATAATGTAGACATTGTCCCTAGATCACACCTCTCCTTCACCCAAGGTCGTCCCTAGAACAGTCTCCTATCACTTTTAGAAATACAATTTGGTGTACTAAAACTCGTATCTAAAGGTACCATTGCCTGTACGCATCACTCATTAGAAAGGTAACCCTATTTGCATGCTACACTGGTAACTCATATGCAATTGGATATGTATATATTGGGTCACATTTCCTTGTGAATTTTTCCATTATGATTTTTAAGCATAAACAAACATCTAGTTCAAAATATCTCTGGATAAATAAATTGCACTGAATATATCTACCGGAAACTCTTCTCTGAAAATTTTGAAATGCTCAATTAGGATAATGATAGTAATAGAGCTCGATTGCATCTAGCATGATGCATAAAATATTTGACTAAATGTTTTGTGCGTCTAGCTAATAGATGGTGATAATGTTTAGCCATTTTCCGAGGTATCTCTGGATTAGGGCAATTGTCTTAAATATTTTTTAGGGCTTTGTCTTAAATCAAGTATTATAATACTTGATTTAAGACTACAAATGCCCTAATCCAGATAATAATCTAATAATTATTAAATTATCTGTCAAAGCTTTACAACTGTCAACTGCATACCAGTTTTCCAGCACGTCTAAATAAGCTGTCAATTTTAGGTAAAAGGTCCATATTATGCTACTCTTATAACTATTTCGAGTCAGAGTCTATTCGGGAGGTAGAGCAAAATATAATGGTAACTATATTTCCGTTCCCAGTGGAGTTCCCTGTGGTATTCCCTTTTCAAATCGTACTCATTCATTATGCTGAACAATGTACACTTTTAAAACGTAACGCTCCAAAAACCTTCATGCTTCACCATTGAAAAACCTGAAGAATAAATCACAACGAAGAGAGTTTTTAGCCAAATAATAATGGCGACCCGTCGATGCACCATGTTAACGATTGGGTGAATTTAGGATAAAGTAATTCTCTCCCGAACTTCATGTGCCTAATTAAAGTGAAATAGTATGTGTGTGTTACGAAGCTACCGAAACTCCCGAAGGTTAAATAAATCTGTTACACGCTGGGTTAATTAAGCACTCACGGGCAAGCACACACCCTCCGTACGATTCTATTTGAACATCCTATACCTTTTGTTATAGTATAGAGCTATATTAGAACCAGGAGTCTATTCTCGTTCGCCGTGATGATTATTTTACGCAAAAATATCAATTTTATCGGATCGTTTCGTCGATTCAGTATTCTTGAGTCGCGTCACACCCGCCGTGATGTCCGCCCGTAATTATTACTGTATGAAAAATAAATGTGTTGATGAGACATAGGTACTACTTTTCAAAGAAACCGAGTGATACTGCTTTGGTATATAATGCAATTCGCTTGGATATTGGACCCTCATGACTGACTGTTTAGCAAAGTTCATTCCTCTTAATTCTATTCATGTAAATTTACTCTGGCTCTCTCACTTCAATTCAATGATCAAGGATGCTCTGTTGCGCTTAAAATATCAAGTATATCTAATCTATGATGCCTTATTCGTTCATTTCGTTCTCAATCTGTCTCTATGTGTTAAATTATCATGTTGGAAATTAATGCACCGACGATCTTTGTGAAATAATATACCAATGCCCCGTTCAATTTTCCTGTCCAAGCCATTTAATAATTTTACTGTATTAATTGCTCGAATTTGCTGGAAAATTTCTCACGTCCAAAAAGTAGGGAGTTGGTAGAAAACAAAGTGAATAACATCTGATAGAGTGAGCCGATTAACATGTTGGTACTACGTTAAAAGGTGACATTCCTCAGAAATACGAAATGGAGCATGGAAGGGAATGGAGTGAGAAGAAAAGGTAGACCGAGAAATTCATGCGTTTATGTGGTGGAACAGCCTCTTAAGTGAAATGGTATTTGGAGTGTTTAAGAACAGAAGGGATGAATGAAGCTATTTATGAGTGCAATTCAATGATTATGATCCTTTTTGCTCAATTTATCCCTTTCACCATAGTTCAGAATGCCATTTCCCATTCCCAAAATATAGTAGGAGATAATAATTTGATTCCGTAAATTTAAATAACGTGCATATTTAAATATCCATCTAAATGTGCGGTATTCAATCATCTTTATCGAACGCCTTTGAAAAATTCCAAACAGGCGTCAATTTAACGGATTCTACACAATCTGCAAAACATCACATTTTGCTGATAAAAGTGTTCACAATAGTGACATGGGGGAAAATCTCCCACATGTCTCAGAACCCATGGTGTGACCGAATCAAAGGAGTTATGCACGGATAAGGCAGTGTGTAGGAAATTATTAAAGTAGTCAGCTTTATTGAGGCCTGTTACTGAACATTAAACTTTTTTTAAACTGAGCCCACTCGGAAAGAGAACTTCGCAATGGATATATGTACATCCGTACATGTACGTACATCTAAAGCTTCCCCGAAGCATCAAGTTCAAGCGACGTGAGTTTAGGGGCCGGCGGAATAACGCACGCGATCATTCAAATCTAATTCACGCGTAATGCCAAATCATTGCGGAGCCTCGCGACCGACATTGCGCCAAAATCCATGTCCAAACAAGCAACCTGTCTTCTCACCTTTCTATTTTTCCAAACACCATCCACTCCCCCTAGGCTCTTCCCTCAGTCCACATTCCACTTCCCTATCCAATCCACCGAATGCATCGCACCGTCACATGTCTACCCTTTTCCATGTCCCTCTCTTCTACCACCACTGCCCTCCCTCCATTTTTTCGCGCCCTAAATTCGGCTCTCCTCCGCGTCTCTCGTAATGGTCGGTGGCGGTAATGGGCGAAAATTAACGAACCGTCACTCCGCCGTCGACCGCCCCGTGGCGCTGCGTGGCTGCGGGCCAAACTGTTTGTCTCCTTTCCCGCCCTTCTTCTATCCCCTCCGCCATTTTGTGTAGTCTCTCCTTCCAACCTCTCTCGGCTTTTGCCTGTATTTTTTTTGGCCAGGGGGAAAAAAGGGGAATTTTTGTGCGTTATCTTTTTTTATTCCTCCCCCGTTCCTATTTTACCCTGCGTTATCGTGAAAACACAGTGCAGTGGTGCATTGCTCATCTCTGTAATTTTGTCCCAGTCACTCACTCTTCCCCAGGAAATAGTAGTATTTTCAAATAGTAAGTGCGAGAGTTACGTATATATATCCACCTATCGTTTCTTTTTTAAGTTTTCTACGCTCTACTATACTCTTCTTTCGTGGATTGTGGAACTACGGAGTTGAGTCTCGTTTATTCCACGGGTAATGAGACGGAAGCATGCACCGGCGTCGGAATTACCATATGAATAGTGCTTGAGCGATTGAATAATTTTTTCATAAATATTCATGGGGCATGCGCTGTTTTACAGGGAGCGTACCTATCTGAAAAGAGTGTTTTTTTTAGATGGACCAACGCTAATGTGGTCTTAATGAAATCCTTGTGATGCGGAAAAAAATTCATTCGTAATTAGAACGTGAAATCAGTTTCCATGCGTACTACTTGTTTTTTTGTTGTAATTACTCCCTTACGGGTTCATGTCTTTGAAATGTCGCCGTTAAAACTTGGGAGTCTTTAGTTTCAGTCTCATTTTATAGTTACCTACTTTTCTAGCTGTAACGAACAGGAAATTTAATCATGCATGAGTCTGATTCCAGTTTGTGAAACGTTTTTCTTTTTGAAACCAGGATAAACCGTTTTCCCTTCCGAAAAACACCAGAAAATACAATTTCGTCTTAAAAGTATTCGTGTTCACATCATTTATGCAAGTTAACTTATCCTTGTAAACACAGGAATGAATTATTATGTGATACGTATTCACTTTGTATGAGTCTTAAACCATTTTGTGAAACCTTTTTTAAACAATGATAAACGTTACACATCCCTAATACAAGGGATTATGTGCTTTCTTTAATAAATGATTCGTATCCATAGCGTATATAGTCTTTGTGTACGCTTGAGCGATGTATTCGTGATGTATATTTGTATTTTATTTTTTATTAGTTCATTCAGTTAACATAAAACGGAGTATCACCTATCTGAAAATTCTCCAAAATTTATAGATGACATCCCAGGGGGAGAGCATGATGCATAGAGGCCCCATGGCAAGTCAATTGAAACCCATGACGGTTTTCTTGGGTTATGCATTCTACGTAGTTCGTAAAAACTGAATTTTGAGGAACATAGACATTTTTAGCGTTTTGCATATGATGGCAAGCAATCTGTTAGCATAAAATAATTGAACGTTACTGTTGCAGGATTCACTTCGTTGGAGCTCTGAATGCTCGTATTCATCATTAAATGAAATAATTCTTCATCGTGCATTATCACGCTGTATAACGGCGATATGTATCATGCTATTAAAACATTGTGTAAATGTACTAAGTATTTTATTTAATTATTAATAAATTATTTAGAGTAATACTCCAACTGCGTTACAAAGACACTCCATTAATCCATTAATCCTACACCCCTTAAATCTATAGAATGTAAATAAGCGATAACTTCAATAATTTAGGTCAAAAATCGTAAAGGCGTCAATTGAACCATCCCGGGGTTAATATGTAATTTTGCATTTTATTTTCAGAAAACATTAAAGACATAAAATTGAAACTTCACAGACAAGAATTACTAAAAAATTTAGAAGTCACCGAAGCCATGAAGATGGAATAAAAATTAATTGCGCTACAGCAGCACAACTTTCAAAGTTAGCAGCTCTGAGGCTTTTAGTGCCAAATCTTCTATGTGAAATGAATTTGCTAAATGTTTTTTTTTTGTCTTTAAAATAGATCAGGGCCACCAAGTCTTATAGGATAATCCATTTTCCTGGAAGAGTTTTTCGTTTAAGTTTATGGGATATTTTGCCTTAAGTCTTGGTGACTTAATACTGAGGGTCGCAAGTTCGAGTCATTTGCGGGTGAGTGTTATTACCTTTTGGTGCATTGGCGTGTTTATGTATTATGTATTGAGTTAAATTTATGAGACATAAGACAATTGAGGGAAAACCACACTGTCATTATTTTGCATGCATTTAAGTCCCATACTCGTTGTTATATTGCTGAGATAAAAGAGAAAGAAATCTTTATATGAAAAAAATGGTAAAATGTACTAAAGTTTCTTCTTTTATATCAACAATGCTGACACCACTCCACGAAATATCACCAAAAACCGTTATTCATTATCGTAATAACTGAGAAAATAGCATTGAATACATTGATTTGTGAATCAATAATTTGAACGTTCAACCATCACAATGGATCTCATTGAGACTCATGAATGAACCGTAACGGCCATATTTTCAGGATATTTCAATTCTTGGCGCGTTTCCCGATAGCTCAGCGTCTCGATAAATTTTTGCGAATGCATTTCACGATGGTTCTAACTGATGTTCCCACCACCTGGTTCCTTAATTGTGAGTGATAATGGCCCTCCCATCAGTCTAGTCCGCGGGGTTTTCAGCTGAGGAAGGGGAATTAAAAATATCCAGGGAAAAGAACAATCAAAGGGAAGGGTATTTAATAATCCTCCCTGATGAAGCCATTAACGGTGAGGCATTGTAGGCAACATTCTCTGCGGCGACTTTTGTTTGCATCGGTTCGCGGTGGGCTTTTGTGATCCCGTGATAGAATGCCCCACGTGTATGAAATTGGACTTGATTACTTCAGAACGCGTTTTCCTGGTCGTTATGCGATGAATTAGGTTCATTATTTGCCAGACAGTGAATGAGTTTCCGCAGAATATTACCATTTTTGGATAGTTTTCGTGATATTTTTTTCTGAGGCACCTTTCGCTTGATTATATTGAAAAACTGAAAGTATAAACTAAGCTTTACAATGCTACTGTACATTAAAAAAACAAATACCTAAACTTCTAATAGTGAGTCTTTTTCGGTGAATATTTGTCAGTTCTATGCATGGGGAGCGCCGTGAATCAATAAGCTCATATAATGTACTTACTGCATCACTGAAATACTTCCGTTAAACATTAGGGTAGGAAAATAATTTACCATGACTGGCAATAAAATAAAACTCTCTATATTCCTTTACTCTGCACATTTTTCCGTATCGCTTAAAATGAACAAAAAATTTAAAAATATTGTTTTTAAAGAGAATAATCTTTTGCCAAGACTTGTTGCCATCTACAAAATTGGAAGTACCTAATAAGCATCAATTTCAACAGGAATAGTAAAACTCAAAGTCTTATGTAACGCTTTGGCAAGTTTTACTTTAAAATATAAAATGCGTGTCTCTGAATTTTTTCGTTTCCATGGCAACTGCAAAATGTCTTTGACAAAATGTTTGCGTAGCCATAGCTTGGTCGTTAAGCAGTTTCGACTTTTGGTCCTGGGGGATAAAAGCTTTAAAACCACCTCTCTATCAACTCCTGAAATATTGTAGCTTCTACGAGAGTCACCGTGTATAGCATGCCATGTCGCATTGTTTTGTGAACATCTCAAATCACCTGTCTTTTCTACGTTGCTGAGCAAAGAATGGAAATATTTTGCATGCCATATTTCACTTTCAAAATTAATAAGTCATATTGGTTCAGCTTTCGCAACGAATCTTGCCCCTTTCTACAGTATTTTTTTCGTTTTTCAATGAAAAAAGTCTCCATAGTTCTGGGGCATTTTATCTTGCTATTTACCTACCGGTACATTATTTAGGTGGAAATTATGCTGTTACGCATTATCTGTACAAGTATCTTTATAAGTAGAGTATCGAGACTTTTTAGATTATGGTTGTATGACCCATTTTTCACATTTTATTCCAGTTCTCATTGTTTATTTACTTCATTATAAGTGTTGTATTAAAGCTCATCAAATGAACGAGAGTGAGTGCAAGTGGAAGAAGAGTGTTGAATAATCGCGGCCAAAGGAGTTTATTCCGAATGTCAGTAGGCGTGGTAGGCGTTCATTTCCATTGCTTGAGTCCATTCTGAGATACTAGCGATGCATATGCGACCTCTGGTTTTCTCGATCAAACGGGATCATGAAAAAGTGAACTAGAAAGAGAGTCTCATGAGTTCTGACTAAAGGAGATCGACCTTTTTAAATTACCAGATTTTCTTAAAATAATCAGCAGATTCATCTTGGAAACCTTGGATGCATAAGAGAAGTAATTATAACTTGCCGTATGAGGTAAATGGACGTATGGGATGACTTTGATGTGACGTTGTGGTATGTTGCAAAATTTTCTAATATTACTTTCAATGCGAAAATTATCAGTTTACTACATGAGCCTTTCGAGATAACATGTGCATGTGATTAGGTGTAATTTCGCCTACTACATCACCGTTGGTTCCGTGGCAACGAACTTGAATTCTTTCGCAATCTCACCGAGCCAACTATCAAATCTTCGCATATCCAACAAATCTTAGTTTGCATGATTTCATAAGTGTACACATTGAAAAATACGACCTTCGTATGTTTGAGTTAGTAGTGTAAAAAGTTTGTTTTTACCAAACTTGTAAACTTGTGCCTGCCAAATTACAAGCAACTGCCAGGTAAATTGAAACGGGTGTATCGGAAAAATGCGTACAAGTGATTTCGCCGTTTATTGCACTATTACGACGCTGTAACATTAAATAGTATACGATCCTACCTAACCACTCGCCGAATGCCGGCATGGATGGTTGAATGAAGGCGTAATTTGACTTAACCGCCGTCTTATATTCGACACAGTAGGTGAAAAATTAGTCAATTTTCCAAATATTTTAGTGTACCAAAACGTTATCTTGCATGCGATTAATTTCATGCCAGTTTTATTGAGTCTATAAGTGCGCGGGTGTCATTTTTGCGTTCCTTATTACCGTTGTGGTCAACCGTAGTGGTTGGTTTTGCATTTCGTGGCGTGCCATCTGAACCGAGCTACGCATCACACCCATCTCTACCCAAGTTAATCCCGGCATGACGATTACATGAGGGTATAAAATGACAATAACCAATCGAAAATATATTCCGGGTAATAATAATTCGGGCGAAGGGTGAAAGTTAAGCTATTTTTCCAAAATTTCAAAATGCTGCAAAGTTATTTTGATTGCGATTAACTCCAAAATGGCAGTAAATATCGGCTTCTATTCGAGTAAGTAGGCTAAAACGTTAGTTAAATTACGAATAAATACAGCTATTCCACTGAGTTATCTTGTCTGAGATTTATCTCAAGCCAGTTTTATTGAATCTTATTGCACACGGGTGTGATTTTTGTGCTCTACGTACTGTATGCGATGATCCCTAGAAGTCGGTTCTCGCATTCAACGACGCTCCAGCTCAACCGAGCCACTCAACACATCCATCGCTTTTCCGGCAAATCTCATCATGGATGTACGTATTCATGAGTGTTTAAGGTAACTACAGCTATCGTATTATATTTGGGAAAATAAAGTAATTTTATAAACTTTCCAAACATTAGGCATATCCGCAAGTTTTTTCCCGTAAATGACTACAAATTGACGATAAATATTGACTTATACTCGGGAAAATAAACTAAAAAGTTAAGTTATTTACCAAAACTTCAACACCACTAAGTTATCTGGCCTGAGATTAACTTTGAGCTAGCTTTATTGAATCTGGTAGAGATCAGATTTCATTTTTGCCGTCCTCTGATCTGTTGCGATGAACCTCAAAAGTCAGTTCCGCATTCGACGATGATCTTACTTAACAGTGTGACTCATCACAATCATCGCTTTGCCCGCGATTCTAGGCAATAATGATTTCATGTGGTTGTCATGTGACTATAACTCTCGTCTTATATTCGGGAACATAAGGTAAACAATTAGTTTGCTTTCCAAAAATTTAGCAGTGCAACCAATTTATTTCTCTAGGAATTTGACTCCGTATAATACTGTCCGTATTGGCTTGTATTTCTGTGAACTCTGAAAACATTCCGCCAACTGATTTTTCCAGGGGTAACATCCATACGGAATATAACTAATGGCTTATATTCAGGAAAATAGGGTAAACATTTTGCTATCGAAACATTCGGCGTTTCCGTGAATTTATTTTGCCATTGATTAAATCCTTACTGACCCAGTTGCCTCGCTTGAGATTAACTTAGTGCCAGTTTTATTGAATCTGAGCGTGGATGTGATTTTTGCCCTCCTCCGCACCGTATGCGATGAGCCGTAGAAGTCGGGTCTCGCATTCCACGACGCTTCCAACTCAACCGAGCCACTCATCACATCCATCGCTTCGCTGGCGAATCTCGGCTACGGGAAATGGAGTCGTTTTCGTCGCTTGCGACGGTGCCCGAAATGCATCATTAATGCGCGAGAGTCGCATCCCCACCAACACCACTAGGGCCCTCCCATCCACCGCTTCCTTCTCTCGCCTCCTCTAACTCTGCGACGACGTCGGCTATGCGATTTACTAATTAGGCCTTCCCTTACGCTCTCCCTTCCGGCAGCATTCCTTATTGCAGTCCGGGCTCACGAGTGTGTGTGAGTGAGGTAAGGTTTTTCGAGTTTTCGGAGGGGTGTACGTATGAGTACGGGGCCCGCCCGGCTCTGGCCTCCTGTGAAAACAGGAGAGACGGCGGCGATGCAACGATTTTGCGTGGTTCATTTGCCCAAGAGGGAGGGAAGGAGAGAAGAAGGGAATAAAAGCAAGCAAGGAGAGAGGAGTGTTGAGGAAGAAGAAGGGGAAGAGGGAGAAGCATTGAGAGAGTACTTTACCAGAAAATAAACACGTCATTAAAATTTTGGCGCAACACTGACAGTTAGGAAAAAAGGGTCTACTTTGCACTAACGACCCTCCTTTAATGTCTTTCTGTCGCTAGGGCCCTTGAGATTTATTAAAAGAGAAAAAAAAATAATAAAGGAGGAGGACGAAAAAGTTTCCCATCTCGAAATTATTATTCTTGGCGCTGGCTTTTTGTTCTTGCACTGCCCTGCCCGGCTGGTCTCCCCTGGGGACGGTGATGGGGTCGGTTGGGGGTAAGGGGGCGGAAGGGGGCGTCGGGGGATTTCCATTCTTCGCTCGACGCCCCCGCGCTTCTTTCTGTCTCCCCCAAACCACCCCTCTCGTGCCCAAGTCCTCCCGCCCCCAATACCCACCCACACCTGCCATATCCCCCCTGTAAAAACCTCTCCTATCTTTTTGAGTTCCACACCACTCACTTTCGAAGACGAAAAAATCATTTTTTGCTTCTTCTTCGCTTTCCTTTCATATTCCCAAGTCCTTCATCTTCTTCCCTTGGCTTCTGTTTTCGCTATCTTAATACCATTTAATTTTTTTGTAATATGAGGTCCTACTTTTCTCAGCCATCAGTGTTTGCAGAATATTGTTCATTTTATATCGCAGCTATTCCCCCTTGTTTAAAATAAATAGTCTTAATTAATTGATCTCGTTTAACTTTCTGATACTAATATGTGTATTTTTATAAATATTGAATTTTTAATATTTTTAACTGGCTGAAATAATCTTTATACTCTTAATTTGTTAAACATAAATAATGAATATTGTTTTAAAAAGTTTCCAATCTATATGAAATCCGTAATAATATTTACAATCCTGATATTGTCTTTTTTGTTTTGCCCTATTTCCAACTTTAATGGGATTAGGTACATACTCTGTATTTGTTCTGAGGTGGCTTGCTGCAGAACAATAAATAGCTATAATTATTACCTATTATGACTAGCTGATAGCTTGTCAAAAATTACTGGCAAATATCCAGTTGTGCGAATTTTATCAATATTCATTTATTTTTATTTAACTTATTTCACTATTAATATTATAATATCGGGAGACTGTTACCATTGTTTACAAAATATAAACATCTGAGCTAAATTACAACGTTTTATACGGTTGCCTTGTGGTTGCGATGCATATTTAACTTGGGCTTATTAGTTTGAGTTAAGCCGTGTTCATTTTTTCAATTTACAATTTATATGGGTCAAAATAGAATATTCCGGGATATTTCCTGATATATGTGATGCTATACGATAAAACATGACTAAATCGATTCAGCCGTTTTCTTTATCATTACAGCCACCCCCTTTACCCCGAATTGGCTTTTAAGAGCATAGATAATCCTCATCCCCTGTCATTCTGCACAAAGTCTAAACGTTGTTGCTGCCGTATTTTGATTTTGTTCCTCCCTTTGCCTTATTGATATTGAAAATAGTCTTTATTATTTTGGGACTTTAAGTCCCCTAGAGTATTGAAACATATTTACATGCCACAACAAATGGGGTCAATGGTGACAACAATACATACTAATTTCATTTAGTAGCGCCACACACAAACAATAATCAATGAATAAAATAATACGTAACATGTGAACATCAGGGCAACAGTCAACAGCAATATCACACATCAGGTATTTAGAAATTAAAACAGACAGCATAGATAATAATCAATCGCATTACTTACACATTATGCATTAATCATAATTGAAGATGAAGCAATACACTCAACATCAAACAGTATGATAGTACGAGAGAGAATGACGATTCTCATTCAACATTGCTATGCACAGATATGAAATGAAATTTCAAGAATTCTACATCTACAACATACCCTGCAAGCCACCTCAGGGGTGTATGGCAGGGGGTGAGTATTCACCAACATGCATTACACTATACCCTAAAGTTAGTGTAACTACGATTAATTATGCATTAGCATAAATCGCTAATGCTTGTCAAGTTTCGAAGCCTCACAAGCATGCACTAGTACACTACAGATATTATCACAATGGAGAGGGACCATTAATATATATGCATTTTGCAACTACACAAATGGACAGAGACTCAAGACTTATGTAGAAAAAATGCACGGCGTGCTGTTAGTACTAGGTAACAGATAAGGATTCAAGTATAAGGATTACTACTACTACTAAGAGCTACACTACCTAACGACAAACCTAGATAAAAGTCTCATTGGCAGCTTTTATGGTCCCTTATCGTTCGTGGGAAAAATGACATTTTAAATCTGTCCGTTCTGCGTTCTAGTTCCCTAATTTTATTCTCATGATCTGATCTACCGTAGTATGTCGGATTTCGCAAAATATTATCAACGTCGTCAGAGAATAGACCTTTGAAAAATAGAATTGAAACTTACATAATAGATTGATTTATTAATTTTAATCGACGGTCTGAAAGCTTTTCCCATCCCAGTTGCTGCAAAAGGTCAGTAACACTAACAACATTATCATAACGGCCTGTAACGTATCTTGCCGATCTTCGCTAAACTCGTTCTAACTCAGTTTCCAAGCCTATTTGATAAGTATCCCAAATACTGGCAGCATATTCCAAGTGAGGTCTAACGAGGGGGAAGTAGCTGATTTCCCTAACGTTATCGTCGCACTTGCCAAGTACTCTTTTAACAAATCCCAATATACGATTAGATGGACCGGTAATTTCTCGAATATTTGTACTCCACGAGAGATCATTAGTCAGTTTAACTCCGAGGTATTTAACCGATTCTACAGTATCTAGTTTGCTGTTGTTTATGCAATAGCTGTTACAAGGAGCGTTTTTCCTTTTCCAAAAATTCATAAAAACGCATTTTTTCAGGTTTAATTCTAGCTGCCACGCATCGCACCACTCCTGTATTGCCTAGATCCTTAGTTAGCGCTTCCTTATCATTAAGGCTATGAATTTCTCTGTATACCACAGCGTCGTCTGCAAATAATCTAAGCGTACTGTCAACTATTTCACCAATGTCGTTTATGTACAAAAGGAACAGAAGAGGGCCTATGATATATCCCTGCGGGACACCCGATGTGACTTTTACTTCATTAGAGATTGCGCCATCTAATACAACCCTTTGCGCGCGATTGTTCATGAATTCTCTAATCCAGGAAATTACGTCGTCATCTAAACCGTAGGATTTTAATTTCATGAGTTTAATTTCAATTGATCATATCGATGTGATATAAGAAGCTTAAGCTAAGCAAAGGCCTTATGTCAATAGACACTTTATTTACCTCTTTGTTTTTCTCAATTTCTTCTTTATGGCTTGGATCACAACTGCGAATTAACTTTTTTTCTGTTGCATACTTTATCCACGCATCGTCAACTGAGAAAGAGCTTGGCATTGTAGGTGAGGAAAGGAACCGTCTGGGTGAGATTGGGAGGAGGAGAATTAGGTGGCTGAAAGAGGTGAGGTGTGAAGGGTTGCTTTAGGCTATGATCATACATTATTATAAATTTGAAAGTCACTCGCTGCAAGTGACTTGCGTAACTTTTCAGGGTAAACCTACCTTTACGACTTTAAAACTTAAGTGATCGGGTTGAGGTGCTCCCCACCGAATAGGCTGGGAACCGCAGCCTTGGGGAAAAGCTCACATCCAAACCCCCTCCGAGCAGCATGTATCATCGCAATACTTATTTGGTAGTGTTAAGCCTTAAAGGCTTTTAACCATTTACTTTGTTGTGTACTAGGGGAAAGCTGTGCATCAAGGTGGCTGGGCGTGTATTAAAGTGGTGGGAGTGATTTAAAAATCTACATTCATATTTGCGTGAAAGTTTGCGTATTGCGTACGTGTTTTAATTAGTGATGTCTATTGATAAAACTGAAAAAAGTTGAATTTTTTCCGACATTTTTGGCAGTTAAATGCTATTTTGCCACGCATCCTTATGACGCATGAGATATACATGACACATGCATATCCATGACGCCATTTCCTTTCGGGATGGGCAAAGTCAAAGAGCTAAGTCATTGTTGTGAGGCCTAAGAAACTGGCTCTCTTTTTAACAACTTCCTACATAACGTCATGTTCTTGCATAGCGCCTTAACTTCTCTTACACTTCTCGCATTGCTTTATATACGCTCTCCTATTCTAAAGACTCCGAATATTCCCCCTTCTTTAGTCTTCCACGACATTCACCCGTGACTTTCGCGGTCTCGCCCTTCCTTTCGAACAATTTACTCAACTATAATATATCTGTTTCGTTATTCAACTCTCATCCATTCTCTCTTCTTTGCCAACCCAAAGAAGCACACTCCTTTCGTGTACACATGTCCATTTCTGGAACATCTAACCCACATTCTTTCATCACTCACTCATTCCTACCTCCCTCCATCTTACTTTTGCCGCATACATTTCTCAGGCACCTCATTCTACTCTGTGCATATTTAATCAAATTATCACGAAACATTTCTCATGTTTTCACATGCGATATATTTTGTATCAGTTCGAATATATTTGTACAGATTTCCTTCCAAACGCGAAATAATGCATAGCACACTAGTGTAGGGGTTGCTAACTAATAGGAAAGAGTCACTCTGAGTAAACGAGTTGAATAATCGTATTGGAATATAATATTTAAGTGAATTTTGAATACTACGCCGAAAACTATTGACAACTCAGGTCGTAACATGCTTTAATCAAGCCAAAAAAGTAAACTATTTTTGTGGTATCAATTTCATTACTGCTAGCATTGTTATTTCCACCGCATAAAAATACGTACTTATAATTCTGCCCTACTATATTTCCCCTCACATAAAAGTGACTAAAATACTAACTACGTTTCCTATGAGTACCGCTCCAGCCACATTAATATGTACTTGGGTTTGGCTATTCTAGTTTATGCATGCCCAATTCGCTTTTGCGTCAATCGTTATGGTATTCATTGCCGCCAATAAATGTATACCCTTGCTTATCTTTCTTCAGTATCAGTCAGTTAGTGGGGTAGCTTAAGTGGGTGGAACTCGCCTGCGTAAGGAATGACATCAGGGATAGGAAAGAATAAGAGAAAGTGGGAATACAGTGGCCGAGAATACCTCCATTGAGAGACCTTTAGTGCCTCTGCCCGATAATCAATGCCTACTCTGACCCTCCCCGACCTCGAACTCTCCGCTGACCATATTGGTGTACATACTTATGATTTCTAGCTTTGAATTATCCTATGGAAAACGTGGGAGTTATTACGCCCACTTGAGTAAATTAACATGAAGAATTTTGCCTGTAAAAATAATGGTTTGGCTATAACGTCAAAATATTTGACAAAATGCTTTGTACTGAACCACATGGACTTGAGCGTTTGTATCCTGTAGTGACGTAAACATTCCTAAAGACGTTAACTATTTCGGCAGTGCTGGGCATTATGTACTGCACACTGTAATATTTGATACCTACCTGATACCAAAATCTAATTAATACTTTCTAAACTACCCTTGAGAATTAAGTGCGTTTTTACTAAGTTTTCGGATAAGATAACATTGCTGAATTTTGCCTAAAAAGTTGAAGTGACTAGAAGTCTAGTTCTTTACGGAAAAGTTTTCTGTTACCCAATTGAAATAATAATTCCCATATTTTATTTTCTCACGCAAATTAGACGAATTGTAGAGGGTGTCTGAGTGTTTTAATGAAAGAAATTTCATAAATATTTAGTTAAATTAAGTATATTTTTTCCATTTACTAAGACCTCTGCAGTGTATCTGAACAGTGCAGCCAACATAGTTCCTTAGATTGCTACTTCAACTTCATCTTTGGAAAAGAATCTGATTGATATTTTAGCAGCATATCAAATCCAAAAGATTTGTACCGCTAAGTGTTTAGAGATAGGCATTGAATTTCGAAAATTTGCCTGAGGGATGATAAGGTGCCACATAGCTATGTGCATAAACTCGGTGCATTTAATAATTTAATAAGCGCTCAAACAATTTAGTATTCCTGATATTTTATTGGCAGAAGTTTTAGCATAATTTCACCGACAAAGATTCTAGTCGACAAAATAGCGCAAACTGGACTGTGAGTGTTCTCTTCGCAATACATTTGGCATTTCGTCTACAAAAAATGGACAAATATATTTCCAATATTGTGTTTATATTCTCAGCTACATCGCTTTTTTTCTATTCTGCTACATTTGAATTTGTGTACTTGAATGTGATATTCATGATAGCTCAAAATGAGGAGTGCAAAAAGCATGGATGGTACCACAATTATTTTTATTTAACCGAAAACGATTTCGATACAAATGTCGGAATCATTTTCTGGCTATTTTTTGACATTTGATATTATTTTATTTTTACACCAAAACTGTCCGCGATTGAATAAATAATAATTGTGGAAGCAGTACCGTGTTTTTATGACATATTTTGAATAAAACCATGCTTCTGCAAGTGGTGTCTCAAACCACAGCATTTAACATAAAATGTTGGCCCACGTGACGGATAGTTTAGGCCACGAATGAGTAAAATGCACGTCGGCTAAAATGTCTGGAACGAAATGAGAGAAATGGCGGTAATGGAATCGTCCTATCCCGGTGAAAATGTCATCCAGCCAGCATCCAGTCACGTCCCCAAATTGCATTTCACCCCGAGATAGGATATACACATCTATGAGATGGGCGAATGTGCACGGCAGATGTCAACCGCTCTCTTACCCCACACCACACACATACACATCGGATTCAATGCCCGGAATGATTCTTGCATCCTTGGGTTATACATACATATATATGTGTATAGAAAGAGAGAGAGAAATTCCCGGCTGTCCGACCCAAAAGACCCCTTCCAACATAGCGGGGTTAAGGTTGCGTTGGCAGCGGCGCAAAAAAGGGCAGGTGACCCTATCGAAAAATTCGCGTGCCGGAAAATTGCGAATCAGAAATGCTCTCGGTCGTCACGGACGCGAGAGGGGTAATACGTCGCGTGGTTTCCAAACTCACCCCCACTTCTACCCCCATTCGCCCCAACTCCTCGCCGTCCCCAGGGTGCTCAGGGGGTACGTACGTACGGAACGCAATCTGACGAGATAAGAGAGAGAGAAAAACCCTTTTTTTTTGCTTGGAGTATTTTTGATGGAATTTTCCAGTATCATTGCGTGACCCATTGCTTTAATTGCCAGTTTAGATTCGGGGGGAAAGGATAATTTACGTATTAGCGATCTTTTTCACGACTTTCAAAGGTTTTTTCTCGCATCCCAGTTTCCATTTTTCACGTTATTTCCACTCTTCTTTTTCATGAGTTACTTTAGACATGGCACTTCAGAATCCCTCTACTCATGTTTTCTTAGGGCGTCCTCTCTTTGCGTGAAAGACGGTACAGATGATGGGTACCCAAGGTAAATTAACCGGTAGATAACCCCTAATCAATATATATTGTAATTATGAAAATATATATCATCCCACTTGGGGAGCGTGGTGGCCTAGTGGGTAGAGTGCTAGGCTACTGATCGAAGGGTCCCGGGTTCAAATCCGGGTGAAGCTTTTGGACGCCCCCGAACAAAAATCCTCGGGAGTGTGAGGTGGCCCACGGAAAGGATCTGGCCCCCCTACCCTGAATGTGTGAAATTATCACGCCTGTGGCTTAGTCAGGGGTGAGCTCTACCCTCAACTATCCAAACCAACCTATCCGAATCACTGAGTGAGTGATATCACCCCACTCAAGTATTAGGCTCACAATAACTATCGTTGTGAAAATAGATAGTTTTCCGATTTGCCTTCCGCTGTACTAAGTTTAAAGGACTGGTCTGTTTTCTTCCATTTTCATTATTCAATTAAACCATTCTCATTTGCTTAAGAGCGTGTAAATGCAATGCTGTGAAGATTTTTTGTTGATTTTTACTGCTTTCAAACTTTGCTACTCATAGCATGCTGCAAGCCAATCAATCACCCATATTCCTATTAGGCTACCTCTATGAAATGAAACTATTTACTGTCGTCTCTTTGAGTGTGCTTAAAGTATTTAGTGTGCAATGATTTGCGTTGCGTTAAAGTATTTAGTTTCTGTGTGCAATGATTTGCGTTGTTCTGTACGTTTTTTCGGTACAAACATTCAGCCGATGATATAGTTCCAGGCTTAATTTGTGGAAGTAACTGACATTAAACAAATTTCCGCAATGAAATTCCACAAAAGTGTGGAAAATTACAAAGAGATACATTATTTGGTTAAATTAATTAAATTGTCGATAAATGCAAATCGATTCATAGTTTTGTGAGGGTAGTATCAACATTCTCATGCTTCTTTTCCCCACTTTCTTTCAGGTAATTGAACGCAGCTCTGGTGTGAAAGCGTGTATGAAGAACCTCCACTGAAGATTTAGGTGAGCGCACGCTTTCGTTATTAGTTTTCAGACATTCATTACATCGCGCGGAGCTGGTGTAATGCATCACGCCTCGACTGCGCGACGACACTCGATGGCGTAATTGATCGCCGGTAAATCTTCTGGACTTTATGCCACGATCCTAACCGAACTCCCTTCCCACCTTCCCTCCTTGTGCCTTTAGCGCGAAAAATCTATCTCCCTCATACTACTATGGTGGCGTGGGATCATGGTGGTAGTAGTGTAGAATAACCTTTAAAATGGAAGAGTCCATTCCTTACGCATTGGCTGCGAATGGGGGAGTAATGGTGGGATTACGATTGGTATTTCCTGACGTGACGGATAAAGACGGTGGCTGATCACTCCCGGGCAACGGCCTGCCACGATGGAAACACCGGTTCCTGATCAGTCACCGAAGTTAAGCATCGTTGGGCTCGGCTCGAGTTTGGAGGGGTGATCCTCCGATTCGCCCGAGTGCTGTTGCCCCTGTCTGCACGTGGCAGACAGTAAGTGCGAAATGACCTTAGCCGTCGAAGAACACTAACAAACATTTCATACTACCCTGATCATTCCCGAACGTGAATTTAGTGAACAATTAGCAACAATTTAAAGGGTACTGTAATTTTCATTAACAAAAAAAGGTTGAGCCACGATTAACCACACAATGTTGGGACGCATGCCACTCACCAGCTCGCCTTCGCATGGGGTGCACTCCGATGACTAGGGTCATGTCCGAGGTCGATCCTCTTTGCACCGCGTTCAAGGGTAGGTACACTGGTCATTCTCAAAATACACTCTCACTCATATACGAAAACGAATGACAAACGAATATTGATAGTGGCACTGCCAAGTGGTGGCACGGCTCTACCTCCAATTCAAATCCGAAATGCATAAACAGTGGCGTTCGCAGTGTTTGGTAATTGTGATGCAGTGGAGACCTTATACGATGGACGAGCGTTGATGGCGTCGTCACCGGACAATGAGCGAACCAAATCAAATTCGAACTTTTCCTTCACGCTTCGTTTCCGCCAGCCAATCAAAGGAGAGATTTTCTTCAATAATAACTAAATTTCATTTCAATATCGCCCATATTAATTTTTTAATTTAAACAACGCAACTTAATTAACCTTCTTGTTTGTCTGTATTGCTAGCGATTTATAGTTTTTTTAATATGAAAATAAACATCACTTCGTAACCGTTTACAACTCCGTTTGCACAATCGGTAAACAATTGGCGTTGATACTATCGTCAATCACGATATACTCTTCCTTGACGGCAAGAAAACGGAAAACTGAACCCCACCGTACTGTAACTTCACACCAGAAAACGTCAGTCGTAGTCCCACCCTAAGGCCTTCATTGCCAACCACCAAATGATCACTCTGTTATTTGAATAGGCGTTCTACTCCTCTATGGCTCTTATGGTGGGTTCAAACTGACGAGTTATTGCCTCATGTATCTTCTGCAAGAACTTTCTGGAAATTTTACTCTGGTACATTGACGTTAATTTTGACAAATCTCAAGTTATTCTCAACCAACTGCTTCAATGTCGCCTTATGAATAGCCCATAACCGTATCATTTTTGAAACTTTGTCCCAAAACCTTTAGAAATGACATGGTTGTTTCCTGATGTGTCTTTTGGAAGTTTACGTTCGAAAAGTACATGAAGGGCGAATATTATTGGGCTTTTCATTCAAATTGTTGAAGTTGGAGTAGATTGGAACACATAAGCGCACTTTAATGCACACGAACGACGAAGAATGGTACGATATGCACATGCGAAATGTTCAGTAATCTCTCTGTAGGTTGCTTTCTCTATAAGCACAATAGTCACGGACTAATATTTGAAATATTTAGAGCATTTGTTCCAAGTACATGCTTGAAAGGGAAATATTTTTACCGCAGAGTAATTTTAAAAGTTACTTAATACTATCCATACTTTACGTCTTTAATGAACATGAACGCATGGAAACAATCGCGGTGTTGATTATTGAAGGTTTTTTTGTCGAACGAAACGATGATGCTCCTGATCTGTTTTTAAGTTAGCTGCCTACTAACGTGGATCCGAAACGAATGGAAAGCAACTGCTCCGTTGTGTTTTGGAGTGAGCAGCGCACTAGATTTAATGGAAAGCGTCCATAGCGAACTGTAAAACGGCCCTAAATCTTTCTGCGCAGCATCCCCCGAATTCTCACGTCGCCCCTGCTCCCGCAGAGGCTTCATTTCTCTCTCCCCATGGGCTCCCCCAACGCGCGCCACCAAGCAGCCCACCCCGTGCGAAGGGGTCACGTCGAATATCTCATTCCCCGGCGCCGATTAAACTCTTCGAATCCGCCGGGGGAATTACTGAGGATTAAATAAAAAAAAGAAAATAAAAAGGGAAGGACCACGATTGTCCCATCAAGGATCACTGGTTTTTATATTGGAACGTTCTGCTGACTTCGCGGGGCCCTCGCCCCGGGAATCTCTATATTAACGGGCGACGTTCGTCGTCCCTGATTCTGCGGTAGAGTGGGGGGAGAAGGGGGAGGAACTGGTGTTTCTCTGGTAGAGAAGGGGAACGCGAGTATGTATGTACATATATATCAACCATAATGGTTCCCCCATAGTGAGAGGATGCGAGTAGCGTGGATGAGATAAGAAGGATGAGCCCAAAGGAGGAAGGGTGGGATAAGGGATGCTGGGGTAGAATTGGAGGAGAGGATGAAGACATATATGTCAGGGAAGAAGATGAAGCATTGAAATCTGTGCCTAGGAATCTGGCATTGAAAACCTATTCATGATCGCATTCTGTAGTTTAATGTACGCGTGAAACGTTGCGTAAAATAATTAATAGCATTGAAAATCAAGACTAATCTATATTAATAGGTAAATTATAAAAATTGAGTGGCGTCTGTCTTTCTGTGAGCATGTTTGTTACTCTTCTTCTCGAAAACTACTGAACCGATTGAGTTGAAATTTTGCATGATTCTAGCGTATTTACTAACGTGTGCTACAAAACAGTTTTGTTTTTAAAAACTTGTAACCAATGGGGGATTCTCCCCCCCCCCTCAAAGCCCAATAAATATAAGTATTAATTTTACAGACCTCCTGACGTTGAATAAAATATTCATATTTCTGTTTTGAAAGCCGACTTCAACATTATTATTTGAAACTAAAATTTTCATCAACACTAGTACGTACAAAGTGTTCGCAGAATAGAATTTGTTTCGCATGCGTGCTACTTGCGACACTATCGCCTAACTCAAGTACTAAGATGGCGGACGGCCTTTAACAGTACGGTATCCAAGATACGACAACAATTTCTGCCCAGTTTAGTGTTTAGCTTGGGATATCACTAAAACCGCTCGCAAAGTACGGGTTCTTCCCCGTACGAAGGACGGGTGATAGGCTATCAAATAATAATTGTCGATGCAAATACAATACACACATAGAGAAACGAATGGTTAATGACAAATTATCACTAAACAAACAAGTTCTTGACTCTTACCTTTGAATGCGTATTTACAACGTAATAAGCTGTGGTCTGTAACCAATAACAGCAATTCAGTGAGTGAAAGTCTAATTCCTTGAGAGGCGTAAGTGGCTCCCTTCGTGTTTCCCATCTTACTCAATTTAAGTAAAAACTTGTGATTGAACTAATTTAATTATAGTAAAATTTTGACTAACTTTAAAGTCAAAATTCAGCTATTCAACATGAATTGCGCTGTAATCGACTATTTTAGCGAGAAAAAGTGTTAATTTAAAATTAATACGTCCAGTAATCTTCCAATTTTGCTTCTTAATTTTGCTATCAAATAGCTGACCCTTATAATAAAATTGAATTGTTTAAACAATACAAACGAAAATATGGAATTCAGTATTTCTTTTGTCTCGTAGAGACACAGTGGAACCTCCTTATAATATTTTTCTCCTTGCCAAAATATACTCTCCTGATCTAAAGTTTTCAAATAGTTCAAGCCTAGCGTGTGGTCTCCTAGTCTCTAGCCACTCCCAATCTAGTCATTCTATCAGCTGGGAGATGCACTCTCTTACGCCCGTGAACGGTTTTACGGAAACACAGTTTCTATCCATATTTTGTTTCAAAAAGGTATCACCCTAATTTCACCATGCAAGAATATGCATTAGGGTATCTAAGCGATAAGTCAAAAAGTTAATAATTGTGTTCAAAAGAAGCATTGCTCTTTACAAAGAACAATATTAACGTATTTCAATCGTGGTAAATCTCTCAGCGCCTTGAGATGAAATTATATTGGTGTTTTATTAATTAGGCTGAAGATAAGATAATCCAACACTATGAATATACTAAAAGCTTGTGAAAGAAATCCGCGGAATGTAATGATTCTTATAAAACAGTTTAAAACCACAATGAGTGTTAAAAGACTGGTTCGTAATGACCTTTACCTGCTCCTCACCGCACGGCGCTACATTGCACCGAGCTGGGAGTTTGTTTCCGTTTATGTCGCGACTGCATAGTATCAGATTGTGTGACACTTGACGTATTGCTGTCTATTGTGATAAAACAATTGTTATCACGTTAAGACCTTGAAATTTTAATACATATAGCTCAGCCCTATTAGGAATTAGCTGAAACGACCTATTCTCAGACGTTTCTAAATACTGCCTACATCTTAGCGGTATAATTATTGCCAAAAGTTAACTACACATAGTTCCCGTCGATGAAAAAATTAGATCCGACATGAATGTTGCTGTATTAAAACTACAGTAGTGTTTGTCTCTTAGGTTGGGGGCGGTGAGGATGCTGGTGAAGGGAGATGTATTGAAGTGGTGGGAGGGGTTGAGAGTGAATGGAGCAAAATCGCTTTCGGTACGCGTAATCGCAACAGCGATAAACTGTAATCCCAGTAATTCGTCCTTTGTCCTCGCCGACGCTTTTAACGTTCCCGTCCTCCTTTCTCTCCCTCCACCCCCTCCAACACCCCCTGCTATACTCCCCTCCTTTTTTTATTATCGTCATCCTCCTACCCCAGTTGCGTAAACTTCTACCCCTTCTCACCCACCCCCTCGGTCGCAACATCACTCAGAAACCACCCACCCACCCACCCCCCTCACCCTCTCTTTAGGTGG
The DNA here is from genome assembly GCA_963573305.1 of Pyrrhosoma nymphula. Classification (NCBI taxonomy): domain Eukaryota; kingdom Metazoa; phylum Arthropoda; class Insecta; order Odonata; family Coenagrionidae; genus Pyrrhosoma; species Pyrrhosoma nymphula. The sequence continues at coordinate 29,760,894 of OY754331.1, read as the reverse complement.
GGGGGGGGATGGCCCGGAATACCCCCCCCCTGCCGATCCTTCTGCTCTTCTGTCTCTCTCCCGCCTCCTGCACAGCCCACGGGAGCGTAACGAAAACAACGGGAGCCATCGTGAGGCGGGAGGGAAGCGATTCCGGAGTTGGGAGTTGGGTTAGGGAGGAGGGAGAGAGATGAGAAATGAGCCGAATGAGCAAAGATGGCGCCCGGGAAAGAGGGAGAAGAGAGAGAAACAGAGTGCACTCCTTTGTTCTCGTATTTTTTTCATCGTCCGCTCTCTTTCTCCTGCTATTCCCTCTTCCTCTCTAAACCCTTGAGGAAGTCGAGGTTGAAGAGTCGAGGGCGGGAAAAGAATCTTTTGTGAATGGTGTTGAGAAGGTGATTGTGGGGTTTTAGGTTGGTTTTAGGGTGGTTTTACGGTGGTTTTGTGGTGGTTTTACGGTGGTTTTTGGGTGGTTTCGGGATGGTTTCATGGTGGATTTGAGGGGTTTTGGAATGTTTTTGGGGTGCTTTTAGGATGACTTTGAGGTGGTTTTGGGATGGTTGTTGGGTGGTTTTTTGAGTTTTGTTGTGATCAGTGTTTGGTTTTAGGGTGGTTTTGCAGTGGTTTTGGGGAGATATTTTGATGGTTTCGGTGTGATTCAAGGATGGTTTTGGGTTTCTTTTGGAGTGGATTTGGGGTGATTTTTGGGTGGTTTTGTGATGTTTTAGGTTGGTTTTCAGGTGCCATTGGGGTGGTTTGGGGTTGGTATTATTTTGAGTGATCCAGGGAAGAGGTGGAGAGGTGGGAGGATTAAGATGGTGAACATGATATCATTAAAAGAAAAAAAAATGGGGTACCCGAGAAAATTATCAAAGACACCGATTGTTACGTTCTTTGTCTTCATTTCTCGCGCATCCGTGAATTTTTATGAGTTCGCTTCTCTTCTCAAGCAGGTCGCTCTCCTGAAAAAAAATTCTACCACCCGAATGAATAATCATAATCCCAGAAATGAGCAAGGGAAAGATGTAAATGATGCTCAAGATTTTTAAAATGCTACGCTGCATAAGTAATTCAGCAAAAAATGCCATTGATCATCTAATGGATTAGCGTCTGGAGAAAATTATGTTGTGGCAGTGGTTGTCGGGTTTTAACGTCACCGGTAAAGTTTATTATATTATGTCGAATTTGATTTTAGCGAGTCCGTCATAATTGTTGCGGGCTTCATGTTAATGGTAGCACAGCATTCAATATTATATTAATTTTCTAGTCAAGAGTGCCATTATGTCCTACCTGAAGGACGTGTAAGGGGTGTTTACAGCCGGGATATAACATTTTGGTATTGCATTTGGTTTTTTAAGTCTAGCGATAACTATTACTAAGGACATTCAGTTTATCTACATCTAAATACTACCTTATAATTCACCGCAGATGCGTTGTCGCGAGGCGTGATAGGACACCAACGTAAAGAGGAGGGAATAGGGAGAAAGAGGAGGAGAGAACAAAGATAAGTTGCAATTTAACGTAGTGTACTTGTGTTTCGTTCTAATCTTGTTATAGTCATTAATCGAGCGTGGAAAGAAGAAAAGTTTGTTCCTTTCAGTACCGAAGTGTAACTCACTACTATTTTGTCGTTTCAATCAGTTCCAGAGATATATATCTGGGTCCAAATAATATCCTCCGTGTCCTTGTGAAATTTGCCTGATCGTAAGTTTACTAGAACTTTAAGCCTATCCTGTAGCCTCTGAATCTCTACCGGCTGCAGGTCTAGTCCTTTCAATTATTGATATTGGGTTTAAACTCAATTTGAATAATATAATTGGGAATATATATATTTTTTTTTTAACTGCAGAAATTTTAATCAAATGTTGGTTTTGGCAGCAACATCATTAATAGAATAAGTTGACAACGTGTTTCGAACCCAATTAAAAAATATCCTAAATTAATGCTATTTGGTTTGAAAATAATAAACTTCTGTCAAAGTTATTCCCTGGTTTATATGAGTTTGGAATCCAGTGGACGGTACTGGTGTGTATTTGGCTTTACTTAATGGAATTACGAGCAAATAAGTTATCTGACATTGGAAAAACAAATGTCGATATTGAATGACATGAGTCAACTCCTAATATGAATCCTTTTTTTAGTAAATAGGACGTTAATTGTTGGCCGGATACTTGCAAATAGCCTAAAACAGTTCATGTTGTAATCCCCTTATTCGAAAGATTTTTCATCTTTATTATATCCAATAGTTTATTTGTTTTGCATGACTGTTGAAATAAATTTCTCATCAATCGGTGGCAAGTAGGCTGTAGAGCTTTTTATATATCTAGCAGGATTTCATTTCCTATTGACTCATCCTTTCGTCTTTCGAATTTATTCTTCTTAGTGTCAATGAATACGTTTAGTATCAAAGTAGTTGCTCAATGAACTGTTAAGCTTGAAATGCAGGAGAATTTTTCATCATCATTACATAAAATACATATTTCCGTACCACCAAGGGCTTACTACGACTGCACCTTAAGCCTCCATGTTAGTATTTTTCTCTTTCATTTGCAAGACAACCTTTAAAATAAAATGAAAAATCTGATTTCTTGTTATATTCCTTTAAGATTCTTCCTATCTTCAAAGCTATCGTAAGTTTAGTGTAATCGAGAAACTAAATTTCAATACTTGGTTTTGGTGAAAACAAGGCGGAAGATACTTAGGAATACATATTTTTTCGTCTTCATCCGTAATGAATATAAATTTCATTTAATGAATGGAATTTATAGTGGGACAAACAATAGGTAGTTGAAATCTTAAATTTGTAAAAAATTTCATTCTTTTCTATACTGAGTTCAATCGAGTACTGACTGATGTACTAATGTACTTTCACCCAATTTTCCTGATTTTCTATTGTAATATAAAATTAATATTTAACTGTATTTTTCTAACTCACTTTAATTATTGTGATCCAGTCATGTTTCTTGCCAACAATACAGTCAGAAATAGACTTCGAGTACTACACAATGGAGGAATGATGCTAAGGAGGCTGATATTTAAATACAATTGGTATACAAGAATATTGTGTTATGCATTGGCATATGTTGAAAACGTTTGCAATGGATGGTGATCAGGAAGGCTCTGGAGCACTATGTATTAATATTTATACAAAAAATTAAATTGTATTCCATGCCTAAATATTTCGATAAGATACTCATGTTCAGCAGTGAATTACACAATTATAGAACTAGAATAAATAGTACTAATTTCTAACTATGAGAAAGAAGTTCTCATCACAGATGTCATTTTTTACATGGGATTAGCACTCTACAACTCGATGTCCACCAAATCTAAGAGCATTAGGTATAAATCTGGTTGTATTTAAGACGAGGATAGATGAATGGTTGATAATTTGAATATATTAAAACAAAATATATTTATATTGAGCGCAATATATGTAATGTAATGAATGAATAAGGATTTTATAGCAGTGGATTTGTATGGAACTGGAAATGCGATCATGTGTATGTTGAAAATATTTCAAATATTGAAAGTGGAGTGACTAATTGTGTATAGTCGGGTGGTCTGCACAGTTTATTCGTAATATTGGCTCTGTGATCAGAATCTCCACTATACTCTTTGGTGTATGTGCTAAAACCCACTCAACATGTGAGCCATGTGTAAATTATTGAAAAATAAATTACTGATGCATGCGGTATTTGTACACGAAATTTCAGGATGTGCTTTTAATTTCTTTTATCTCACCAAAATGTAGCGTAAAAGGAGGAAAATACTAGTTTAAACTTTGTTGGAACTTAGATTAGTCTAAACAAATTAAATAGAAAATCGCCTGGTGCTTCATGAATAAGCTTTTTGCTCATCTTTAAAAGCTACATATTGTCATTTGATATTCATTGTAAATGCGTGATACTCTGGTTTACTTTATTAAGAGGGATCTATGCTACTTTTCATCTCTCGTACAGTCCGGTACTACTGGTAACTACTACTGAATCTTTTTATAGAATCCATACGACGTTGCTGTGCAATATTTTTTCAAAATACTTAGAGAAATGAATATGATAATTGGGGATCGTAATGAAAAATTGATTCTCGGCACATCACAGCAAATAGAATTAGTATGCACGCACGTTTACAACGTATTTGGACTCCGAATTATTACACTATCCCAATTCGAGCAAGTTTTCCATTTTAAGTCATCATATGCATTAGCTATATTGGATCAGATCCTGTGCGTTTCAGAGTACACGCAAATCATTATGATAAAATAAAAATGCCAGAATTGGAATTATTTAGGTCAGCAAAACGCAGCGTTAATCTCCATTCAGGGACGATATCATTGTCATAAATGCGTGAGCTATAATTTTCGTAGGTATTCCGTGTGCAAATCCTCTGTGTGTTTCTCGATGAAAAATGTTGAAATTAATTCGCAGATGAAACATTTTTAAGCACGGCTCGGAATACATTTCGAAGCACTAGCACGGAGCTTGTGTACTCTCGTAAATAACCTGGATATCGCGAAGTTTTGATGAACATTTACTCTGCATTTTTGTTTTTGCATTTTGCTGCCCAACTGGCGTACATTTTTCCGCAACCCTCCTCTAATCGTGATGAGCAGGGCCCTCACACCTACTCGACATTGCCCTTCTCATCGCTATAAAAATACGCCGGACGTGGTTAAGAGTTATGACTTCATCAACAGAAAATCGTATAAATAGATTAACGCGCGGAGCAAGTAATATGATTAAAAAGTCGGTGAGAAAGAGAGAGATAGATAACAAGAGAGAGCTAAGCACAGTGATAAAAAGGCGTACGTATATATCTGCCTTTCTCGAGCGCTGGGCTAAAATATTGTTTTGCCCGTCGCCCCACTAAATTTGCGGAGCTTTATTAGAAAAGTTTTTTTGGGAAGAATAAGAGGAAAAGAGGGTGTTGGATAGAAAGGCGATATAATGGGAGAGCGAGAAACGAAAAGAGAATTGGCGAAGAGGATAAAGAGTTGAGTAGGGATAGGATGAGGTTAGTAAGGGTAAGGCATCAGTCTTCCGACTTTCGATATGCTTATTTATTGCACATTTAAATAAATGTGCAATTACAAGCCGGGTACGTTCCCCTAATAAGTGTAGACCTTCCTTTAAGAAAAGGTAATAGTAAGCATAATATCCAGATTATTTCTCTTCTCCACCTTTCTATTAATTAATATTATATTTTATGGAGATATATGTGTATTATGAATTATCATTGGTTAATACTCTTTTTTGCCAACGTTTCTTTATTTATATTATATTTCCTCAGGACTCAAAGCTCCATTCTATTTCTTTTTTTTTAAATACCTTAATTGTAGGGGTAATTCTAGCATTAGGAAATTACGTAAAAAGAAATAGAAAGGAACTCTGAGCCCTGAGGAAGTATAATACATGTACAAAACGTTAGCAAAAATATTATAATCCATTGATATTTAACAATAGAACTATAACTCCAAAAAAGAAAATATTTATAGAATAACGATGTTTTATGCCTTTAAGCATTCCTTTAAAGCCCACTTGGGAGAAGGACGCATCTATAACTCAACTGGATACAGCACTCTGCGCGATATCTATGGATCCGGGGTGCGAGTCACAGTGAATGATTCTACCTCTGTTGAATTTCGCACTTACATGAACTTTTTGGGCGACTCCGTAAAGGTTATTCCATGGCTACTCACGGTATCCTCAAAATTTGTCATTTGATTTTATACTCAGGAATAAGATTTTATGAATAAGATAGGTATAAAATATCGGAAAATTTTATTTAATCAAACATTTTTCATGGCTTGCCACCAACAAACCTGTCGGTGGCACCTGGTGGTACGCATGCCATTGGTTCACAATATACATGCCATAGGTTCACATTATCTGTGGTGTAGGGGATAAGGGAATAGGTCCTGTGTCTAGGGTATGTTTATAGTAGTCGGTTCTAATGGGTGTGACTGAATTTAAATGTATTGGAGACAAAACTCTTCAATGGAAAATGTTTGAACTAACTATATTCTGCAAAAGGTAATGTAACTAATAATGCAAATGCATCAGCGAAAAATAGCAAGTACCTATCAGGTGGTGAAATCTCACCAACATGCGCTTCAATATACATATGCTACCAATTTTATATTAACAATGAGTATTAGTCTATTTTACGAATACATAAATACACAAAGATAAAAGAGTTATGTAGACGTACTGTTAGTGTTACGCTGAAAATAAAAAAGTATTAGAGAGCAAATCACATAATTAATTGCTTAATCTATTGAAAAATAAATGATTATATAGTCTCAAATACAGCATTTTTGATTTCTTATCGTTCGCAGAAAACATTACTTAGGAATCAGTGATGAGATGAGTGATTCAGAGTAACCTAATATAAGATAGATTATCGGCTACGTGGTGGTGTCTAAAATCACCGAGAGTTCGAATATCCCACCAGAACTACTGGTCCTTCGGGCGGGATATTCAAACTGCTGAAGTTATTGGGTTCGAAGCGGAGTTCTATGGTTCCTCCCTAGGTTTCTCCCAAAGTGTCCTCGATAGAAAGGATAAAGATGATGAAGGGAGGAGAAAGGATTGTGGTGGATAATGAGGGCAGGGGGTGAGGGAATTGGTTCAGGGTCCGGGGGACGTGAATGTGAATGGAAGATGGTATAAAATGGGTAAGAAAGGCTGCGTTGGGATCCATGGAACATGGAAATGATAGGAAAAAGTTGATGAGGGGAAAAGCGAAGAGAGACTGAGGGAGTTGGAGCGTGAGGAGAGGTGGTTGGTGTGTGTTTGAGCGAGAGAAAGCGCAGCTCTTGAGTCTGGAAGAATTGAGAAAGAGAGAGAAAGATCGTGGATGGACGAAGAAGAAGAGAAGAAAAGAAAATTTCTCTCTTCCGATGAATGGAAAGGGTTGAACAAAAGGCGGGGCATGGAAGGAAGAGGGAAGGGAGGCGAGGGACCACCCCCAGAAGTAATTGGATAAGGATTGATAAAGGTCGAGCTAAGAGCTTTGTGGGAAGTAGGAATATGGAGAAGAAATTACATCCACGCAGGACCTCCCGAGTTAATGAAATCACATGACCGATATTTTGATCGGAGACTTTCTTATCATCTTCAAGACTGTAAATGTGGATTTCGCAAATAGTATTCATGGACTTTTTATTACTAATGTATGCATATTCAATTTAAAAGTATCTATATATTTCATTCTTTAAGTTTATCATATCTTTACCCTTTATACATTGACCCTTGCTTTGGAAATAGTCTTGCATTCAGGGTTCGTCAACTATATTTTTGTACATTTTGAAATTATTGGAAAGCGTGAAGCAGTTCGTGCGTAATTGAATAATATTTTTGGATCTCTTCTCCTCCGAGATGGCTTATAAGTCTGTCTTGTGCCCGAGGTGTTAGGGAAACCAGTAAAACTTCACGCAGATCGCCGTGTAATGGTAGAGCAGTAGCTGATTCTTCAGAAGACGCTGAATTGTCCTGGTGTTGTCCCTTGTCCCTTGAGGCGATATGTTTCCTCGTTGTTGTGTAAGGCAGATCTGACGGGTGTTCATGTGTTCCATTATCTATTTGCTATAATCTTCCATAGCCGCCAAGGATTTGGAAGATTATTGTCGCGTTCTGTGTCTGTTGTAGTTGTGAACACTGTATGATATAGTGGTAACGAAACATGATGGCAGTCGCCTACGAAAAGCATGATGTTTAATTTTTTAATTAATTATTTTAAGGATAGGAAGTTTGTGTTGGGTCGCCCAGGGAGTAGAGGGAAGTGGAAAGCACATTGTAGGCAACGCTGCCAACGTAACTGCATGTGACTCGAGAAGGCAGAAAAGTATCCTCAGGGTGTTTCTCAGCTATGTTTACGATCCCAAAAATACTGCATCCAATTGCGCAGAAATCATTCCCAATCCTTTGGAAAAAGCCCGTCTTAACATTTGAAATAAGTCCCATAGAGAGCTAGGAAATTTATGTGAATTACAAATCAAAGTTGTGAGTGAAGATTTGTAATCTCGGGAACCTTGGTAGTCAAGCTTGGAGGCTAACTTACTCCCCTGAGTAAGCATGAGGAGCTTGTTCATAGGGAATTGACCTTCCACTGAAAAAGTCCTCCTGCGCAACTGCCACCATGTACCCCCACCTTTATAAGAAAGAACTTTTATATATTTCAGTTTGACAGTGCATTTTTAGTGTACTACTGATGTAATGTTGTAAGCAAAATAATAATCTCATTGGCCCAAATGAAGGTCATGTATTACGAAGCATAGATGTGCAAGAGAGAAAGAGAATTATCCCTGCGTTGGTGCTGCCATTCATCATTTGCATTGCCCAAAATTGCGTGGTATTTTAGTTGCTTATATTTTTCGCGTTATCGTTGAAGCCTCATCTAATATCAATTTAACGAACTAATACCATTTCTCATAGTAATTTCATGAAGTGCACACGCTATTGAGTTTGATTTCAATCAGTTTATGAATTTAAAAATGGTCTAGCAAGCCGTCACTCCTATATTATGCCAAAGAGTATTATCGGCTCGTCATTTCATCAATTTTCATTCCAGTAGACAATTATAATGGTTCTGGAAATTTTCTCCCTGTCCCGTTTCAGTGACTTCTCTAGTTTACACTGTTGATAAAAGAGCTGAAATCCAGTTTTCGCAATGGGTATTTATAGTGCTTCGCTCCATAAAAACCTTTGACTTCAAATAAGTAGCTTGACGCATTCTTCGTCAGATTTGCTTATTGTTAGAATATGTTAAAAATGCAATGCGAATGGCTACAGATCACTCTTATGCCATTCTTTTTACTTCATACTGACGACTAAAACTGGATATTTGGCGATTCACACAGAATAATGATTGCGTTTGGAAGCTCTTGGAAATTTGTGCAAATTATGGAATTGAGATTGGAGAAAATCCATGGAATGATAGCTTCCACTCGGTAATTCAGAAGTATGTAGCATATTAATTTTAGCAAAGCTGTTCCTAATACTACCCCGTACCCAAGGTGTTAATATTCCGTACCCAAGGAGTTAATCACCTTGCCCCGTACCAAGCTTTTCAGTTCGTGAAGTTGGTCAAAAGGTTGAGATAGTGAGGCCATGTGGTCGTGAAGTTGGCCCAAATGATGATATGGTGACGTCACATGGTCGTGAAGTTGGTCCAAATATACTGCTTATATTGTGGTCACTTCCTGAATTTTGAGGATATAAAGTAACCACGGATAGTACTCCTTTACGGTAGATTGTAACGTGTCCTCAGAAACGTCACGAAATATTCCATCTAATTAATTCTTTTCTATCTCCATCCTCCTCCGCTGGATCTTCATTCATAAAATACGAAATCGCTCCGGACCGGAGCATTCATATAACTTTGCGAGACCCCCTACGAAGCGTCCAGCTTGCTTGCCCATCATCATCATCATCCAGGCGCCCAGCAACGGCGACCCAACGGACCCTCATCCCTACGTACGCCCACGCGAAGGAGCGTAAATCACAGCGGGGGCAACGACGCCCTCCCACTCCCGTCTCAACTCCCTTCACCCGCTCGGAACTCGCTCCCCTGTCATCATTTGCTCTCCCATCTGCTCCAGCCGCCTGCCTCTCCCTTTCTCTCACCCACCTCTACCGCCACCACCCTCTCTCAATCTTGTTCCATTGCTTTTCCTCTTGTCTCCCTGTCCCTTCCTTTCTCCCACCCCCACTTTCTCTCACGTCGCATCTCGTATACTGTTTTTCAAGATTTATGCGTCACGGACGATTTTCTAAGGAAGCAAAAATTGCAGTTTAAAAAATTGTACTCCTTCCCACCTTATCGTATGGATGCGATACTTGGGTATGCAAGGCTAATGTTGAATGTAAATTCTTCTCGGGTTACACAGACTGGGTCAGGTCCTCCATCTCCGCGTACAATTCGATTCACTTTTCGCTCATCTTCCATCGTCTTCAGGGCTTCTGATGAAGCCCTGAGGGGTTCTTCAGAAGCCTTGAAGGCAATGAGGGTGTTGCACAAGATTGCGGACATTGCGGGCCTAACCTGGTGTATAAGTCAAGGAGAGTGTACATTCACCAGAAAATAATATGCATTTCTGTAAAAAACGTTTGTCGTGAAAGCAGAATAGATAATGTAATAAGGAATTTTCTTGATGTATCATGGCGATATAATGTAATGAGAAACAAATTGCCATGTGCGCAGATATATTGATATTTATAGGTAAAAATCACAATAAATAGATAAATCTGATGATAAATAGAACCAGTAAACTTAATCATAGGTATTTATAATTTATATCGTAAGATTTATGCGTAGCGGAGGATGTATCACGCCTAATTTGATGGGAAGTGCCCTAGGAAAAAGTAGTGGGAACTGGGCTTTGAATGAGTGGGTGTTAATAGGGTGTGGAATGGATGCTCTGGTATTGGGCTTCAGCGAAAGAAACATGCTTCATTTATTTGGTCTCGTCAAGAGAATGAATGAGAATCGATGAAATAAAGTGGATTTATAATATAGCAGTAAGTGCTCTGAGAGGACGGGGTAGACCAAGAAAGTCATGGACGAATGTGGGGGAAGACACTCGTAAGGGAAGGGATATTAGGAATCATTAAAAATGAGGGCATGTGTCATGAAAGGCAAGGGTATGAGAGAAGCAAAGGAGGATTGAAAGGATAGAACAGGTTTTTTAATTAGGTAGTCTACCGGTTAAGGTAGGCTTAAATGGAAGAGAGTGAAAATCCTCGAAGTGAGTGAAGGTTGTAAAGTTAAAAGCAATTTTACGCAGATTTCAATTTTAAAAGACTTTATTATAACCTAAGTTTCGATGTTTTACACATCATCTTCAGGTGTGAAGATGATGTGTAAAACATCTAAACCTAGGTCGCACTTAAGTCTATTAAATTTTTAATCTGTCGAACATTTCTTTTAACTTTTCAACCTTATTGTGTTGGAATTCCACGCCATATTGCATGAACCTTCGATATTTTAAAAATCTATAGATTTTTACACGCGCTGGGCCCTAACTACCAATAATAATTTTCTATTCATTTCAGCATACGGCTCACCTATCTTCCCTTTTAATGGAGGAAATTGTTAAAGCAGAGTCATATTTACCGTCCTATCACCGAGAATTGAACCTTTTTTTGACTGCCTACGCTGAAAGGGAAGGGCGTGAAGGATATGTATGCATGTTGGATGTACTAATTTGTGACTTTTAAAGATGTTAGTCAGGAATCAGCAAAGACCCACTGCCATTCACTCTTGCTTCGAATTGTAGGGTAGCATGTAGATGTAGGTGAGATATGAGGGATAAAAAGAAACCCTGAAGAGGGTTAGAGCGGCGCTCGAGGGGAGTGGAGGCGGTTTTTTTTTCGGGGGGAATGGGAGTGGGGTGCCCTGGGGCGCGATTTTGGCCCTGTGGGTGGTCAAAACGAATGATGTGACTTCAGGGTCCTTAATCCCGGAGAAATAGTTCTGCGGGGGGAGGGTGCAGGAGGGTATCCGTCCCTTAATGACGGGGTTGAGGGACCCATGGTGCTGAGACTGAGGGGCGGAGAGGTTGCATGGGAGATGCGAGGAGGTTAGGGATGGCCGGGCATGGTTGCCAACTTCGAGAAAAATTCCCGGGTTGTTTCAGAACCGCCAAGACAAGGGATCTCGTTATGCTCCATTCATAGGATGTTTGGTGATCGTTCGGACGATTTGAAAAATTAATGAATTCCAAATTTTTCTCTGGAAAGAAATATATATTAACCTCGATAGTTGGTAGTAAATGGATTATCCCCTGTGGTAAAAGTAATAATAGCGATGATATCACTACTGTTATCACATTTGATGGAAGACGCACATTATGAGTAGAATAGATCAATCTTAGAAATCGTTCATGATGAAGAGACCACAGCTACGGTCAATAGGGATACAGCTAGAAACAAGGTTTATCACTAGAAAACCTTCGTATAGAGCGAGGAACTCTTAATTCAGAGACTTGAACCATCGGAAAAGGATTATAAGCCGTCGAGATCTGGTGTTGGACATGAATGCTGAAAATAAAATGAACTTATACCATTATGAATTCCCCTTGGAAGGATTGAAAAGGACACAGCCTGAGATTTAATACGTTAGTCAAGAACATAATCGAGGGAAAAAATGGAAAAGGAAGATTCTGCGAGGAAGGCCGAGAGATAAGTACATGGCCAAATATATAGGGCTATAGGAAAATCGAAATACCAAGATAAAATAAAGTTGTCATAGAAATAGATTTTTTATAGAATAGAGACCAATTTTAATATTTAAACAACGATAATGATGAGTTTGGAATACCTAGTAGTGGACTTGAATGTGTAGGTTCCTAAAAAGGCATGATCGATGTAATTCTCCTTTAGCACCACATTTCTATTAACTATAGTTTTTTTATAGCCTGATTGATTACCTGGAACATATTTTATGAACTCTAATTGGATAGAATAATCCTTATTATATATATCGTTAAATATTGAGGAGCCTCAATTCTATTTTAACGCTCAATACTTCAAGTTGCCTTATAGATTGGCAAGCTAATATAGTGGCTTGAAAGTTCCATTTAAAGTATTTCAAGAGTGATATATGGGGTGGAAACTCACGAAGTCCTAATTTTTCTCTATTAAGGCATTGCAGTGATTTTTCTGAATAATTTACGTTGGGAATCAGTGGCTTGTATTTTTCAGTTCATATATTCTTGAGCAAGTCCGCTTCTTGGGATTACGTTTCATGGGAAATTTAAACTCTGCTCTAATAGTACTTTTCTCTGGAAACTGGAATAAGAGTGGAAAAAAACGATTTTGATCACATGGAAACCTAGTTTTCTTCGGCCAAACAAGGAGGGAAGAGACTCATGGCTAGGCATGACGACCAAATGGCTTTCCGCTACTGCCCACACGTCCCATTCCACTTCTTGCTTATCCTCGATGCATGCGTTGCGCGATGCCCCTCTCTCAGCCGCTGACTGTGTAAGTTTCACTGTATGTATGCATTCCTATTGCAAGGCTTATGTCTTAAACGCTCTGGGGGAAGACCCATATCTAGACCACGATGCACCACGGCCTTAAGCATGCTTCGACACCGAAAGACATCCTTTCGGATGATGAAAGAATTAGGTCTATTCTCGTAAGATACACATGATGCACGGCCTTAAAATGCGCTTCTTCATTGAAAGGCATCCGTCCGGATGAAAAAAAAAATTTAAGTCCATTCTCGAAATACATACACGCCAACCCCTTCCGCTGCTCATTTTCGAGAAGAAACCACCCACTCCCCTCCACCTCTCAAGTTCCGAGAAATGGAGAGAGAAACCCGGGAAAAGCTTAGCAAAGCGTGGACCAACGCAATGATCGATCTTCAAGTTCTCTTCTCCGGGCCACGACTTTTTTTTCTTCCTTCATCCGCCCCCTACACCCGGCACTCCCCAACTGGTTCCAATCCCCTGCCCCCCGGTCCTTCCCCTGCCATCTCTTCTTGTTCTCTCTCATGTTCCGTTCGCCTGTCTCTCTCTTGCTCTTTCTCGAAACCAGCACAACTCCCTTCGGAGTCCTGGCGTAATCCCCCTTTACTCTTTGCGGTCACCTCCCCCTGAATCTCTACCACCCCTCCAACTGCTCAAAAGCAACCCTTCCAACCACCCCCCCCCCGCTTTCCTAGTATTCTTTCCACCCTTTTCTTCATACTGAAGCCGTCTTCATGTCGTCTTCCAACCAGTTTTGCCAAGCTAGAAACTTTTACAAGTTTTTGGTGGAAAAATATAATATATAATAGCCGGAGAGCATTAGAAACTGAAGAAATGACGAAATTGAGAAGCAACTTCCAACCTTCAGACGAAACCGTCCAAAAATTAGTCACTCTCAGATAAATGGCGTTTTTAATTATTCCTCCTTCATGTATCTCTGCATTGAGGAATGAGTAGTGTTGAGGGAAGTGATAAGACTAAATTGAATAAATGGCCTACTCAAACATTTCTCGTCAAATAGTGGAGGAAGTAAGAGGAGGTAGGGATGAATGGGAAAAAACTATTGGAAACCGTGGATATTAGGTGTTATCGAAGAATGTTGTAAGTCAAATGGACGGAGAGCATCACCAACAAGGGAGTCGAGATGGGTTGGGTTGGGCGAGAGATGGGTTGGAGAGAAAAGAAGTACGATGAAAAGTTTGCGAAGATGGGGAGAAAAACTCTTTGGATATATTTTGCGACACAAACGTCAAGTGAAGGCAATTTAGAAAGGAGAAATTGGGGGGCAGAATAACAGAGGAAGACCATGAATGGGATACTTAAAGAACATTATGTAGGAAGTCAAAGAAAATAATTATGCAGGAATAAAGCGGTTGGCTGCGAGGGGAGTAGAGAGCTGCAGCAAGCCAAATGTCCGACTGATGGCTACTGATGATGAGGATCAGCGATAAATTTAACTATTTTTTCGAAATAAATGTTTATTGTACGAGAAAACTAATGACTTAAGACTGTTCTTTGTTTAATAAATGATTGTACAACAATTTCGTCACTTATAAAATAATATTCATTTTACTCGTAGATTTTCACGGCGCTGATACCATCATTTCCTGGTTTTCTTCCGTGCAAAACAATAGATGTGGACCAAAATCCGGAAATTGTGAAATAATCGTAATACCTATTTTTTATTGTATATTGAGCACTGACACAACAAAAAATAGATTTCCCAAGTCTGTACACACATTTAACAGTGTGAGAAGAAGTGAGAGTGGTAATTCCCTTTTATAACACTTAGAGCCGATATTTTTTTATTTTATTTTAAAATAATCCTTAAAAATGCCTATGTGATGATATTGATAAACGAAAAATCATATAGTGGAAAACGAAACGAAGAAGATTTTTAAAAATAGTGCCAAAATTAGTAAAAATTAAAAAAAAACTATTTTATCATTGAAAACATATTTGACGAAAAAACTAGCCTTTTTTGTTCGAAACAATACCGTTACTTTTATCAAAAGACTTTTTGGTTCGTCTGTTTGAAATCTTGCTAGCATCACACTACGAGGGGATCTTACATTTCAATCTAAGGGGAATCACCAACATGCTAATATCATGTGGTATACCGTACAAAAACCGCGTAAAATCTGAGCACCAATGCTTGTTGAAGGCTTATTGCTGGTGAGTTCGAGATAAAAATTATTTTTTTATGCATAGAATATACTTTTTTAGTTCATTACAATCTAGTGACAAAATAAGTGTCACCTATCATTTTTTATTCATCAACATACTCAAATTAAAGGCTAATTGATCAACAAATATCATGACAAACTCATTCGTTAGAATTCTCAACGAGCCAACGAAAAAAACCTGTGAGGGTTGTAAAAAATGTTTCCATGAAAAACTATTCAGCTCCTTGGATCCTGTAGAGTGCACGTTGATTACTTGTTATGACCATTGGGGTGTAGTTTTTCCCAAAACCCATTGAAATATTATTTTGGGAGAAAACTGAGCACTGAAGAAATATTAATGTCATATTTTGACAATGTATAAAAAGAACGGGTGACATATCCTTTTTGTCGGTCCCGGTGGCGAAGGATCCCTTTCCTCGCCTGATATTCTGAGGGTCTCGGGTTCGAGTCCCGCCTGAGTGGTTTTTTCGGGACCTCTCAGGACATCAAATATTATCGCAATGCAATACTGTGTTCGTGTTCATCCGTTGTTACTTGTTGTAAAACCCAATGTAAAAGACCAGTAGGGCTGTTTTCGGGATTGAGGAAAAATAGATAAACTAGCGACTTTTGACGTGAAGTAAGCGACTGAATCCAGCAGGGATTGGAGACACTGCTTCCAGCCCCTACCCCGCTAAATCCACTCTCCCTTCTGACGTGGATATCCTCTCCCCTGTTTTGCGAAAAATTTCTTCCGACCAGCCCTCTCCTCCTCATCCCACCCGCTCCCTCTCCTATACGACGGAAAACTTCCCGTTTCCGAATGAATTGATTCCCAACGAACGGCACAATGTGTGCGGACAGCCCTCCTTCTCTACCCCTTCTGCTCCTTCTTACCCTTTTGCCTTGCTTCCCCTGCTTTCATCCCCCTGTCGTGACCCTAAAGCCAACCCTCCCGCGCCAGAACAACCCCTTGCCACCGTTCCCCGCCTTTCTCTTCCCCGCCTTCTTCCTTATCCATCCCCGCAGGGCCGTGCATATTGCGATGTGTCGGATTCAAGATGCCAGGTGATGTATCGAATGATGAAATTTTATCGTTCGGAGAAATCCGATGGAGCTGTGATGCAGTGCGAAGTTGATGCGATTCTAACGATTATGACAATAATGTTTTTTCCACCGCTTTCAAAGTATAATTTCATGGCTATCTACGTCGGGAATGGTCGGTGGTAAGGGGTCATTACATATGAGTTCACTCAATGAAAAATAAAATTATTCCATGAGCATTTATTTTAAATATGTTTTCACACGCACATACCCTCTTGCATTGACTGTTGAATGCGAGCATTTTAAAATTCTTTTCCCACCTCGTTTTTACGCGGCAGCTAGTTTTTCAAAATGGTGCATGTGGTTTTTCTTTAGTATTTTAATGTTTTCCTTATTCTTTATACATCAATAACTACATATACCAGGGGATACATGGTGAAACCATACTACTCTTCACAAAGTGGGAATCATTCCTGTGAACTTCTCTTTGACATATTTTTGTCGAAATTTTAATCGAAGTGTTTTTTTTTCAAAAACCTGTTTCCTATGTGGTAAAACTGTAACTGCAGGAATTAAATCTCAGATTTGACATATTTCGTAATCAAACCAATGTAATTTAAGTATATACTGAAAATTTTTAGGCTTGGAAAAATGGGTGCTGCGAGGAATAACGTTGTTTAAAATTTTTAAAATTGCCACATTCAACTGATAATACATTCAGACGCGTGTGCTTGCAAAAACATTGAAATGAGGATGAAACCTTTGAATATGTGATGTCGTGACCATTTTTTCAATCACTTATTTCTATTTCAAAAGTTCCAGACCTTTCTTTATTTGAGACCACGATACATCTCCCATCCTCTCTTTGCAGCCTCTCCCTCAAAAATCCATTCTTTCTTTTAATCAGCAGCATCAGCATCTAAACAGCATCTTAAAAACCTTTTCCAAAAAACAAACATTCAACAATAAATTAACAAAACAGTATTTGTATTAAAACATCAAGAAATTTATAATTAACACCTAAAGGAAACGAAACAACCATAAACATAATAAAGAACAACTATGAATTACGAGACCTCGATTATTAAGCAAAATTAATCTGAGATCTTTTTTATTAGGGTATGGCACGACGTTAAAAATATTATCGCAATGCGATACTCTCAAAATTTTGGTATGGTTCAACTTCTTTTCCCCTGCTTGCTTCTAATCCTGTTTCATTCTCTCCGCTCCCTTGCCTTTGTTGTGGAATAGGGAGGGAGGAAGAAAGAAATGTTTCTCCTCTCTACCATCTTCTCACCCTATCTCTCACTCTCCGAGGCAGACCTTCTCCAACCTCCATCCCCTCTCTCGTCCGCTCTTTTCCTTTTGGCGGGTGGGGAAGTGTCTTTGGGCGGCTGCTGGGTTTTCATAAGCCGGTGGGGTTGAAAGGTGGGGGAGTGGAGATTCCCATCCCCCGGTTCCCTGGACCCGTCGCCACCCACCCAACCCCCAAAGCCGTCTCCTCTTTCCCCCGTCTTCCCTCCCTTCATTGTACTCACCCGCACCCTCTGCTCAAAAAAGTCCAGTCTTCTTATTCGCCCTCCGCGTGGTCCAACGAGCAATCCGTCTTAACGTTTCTCCGTCTCTCTCTGTTTATGTATTTTTTCCCGGTATTTTTAATAACGTGCCTCCCTTTTTTCCCTTCCTCTCTCTCCCCTTCTCCCTGTTTTGCTGGGTGTTTAAAGTTACGGACGGCATTTCGTTTCTTGTTTTTTGGAGGGGGAGGTGAGGCCGGTGGACCGGTCCATTTGCGACGCGGACCAGCGCTCTTGTGCGCGAAAATAGCGTTTCCCTCTTGCAATAGCAGTCCGCGATTTGTTTATGCTGAATGATTCGTGAGTCTATAGTCACGTGCAAGATATAATTTTTTCCCTGCGTATGATTTGGGTGAGGTTTACCTCAAATAATAATAACGTGCCTTCGTCATGGACTACCCGTGTTTACTTTAAGGGAATAGTAAAAATAGGTCAGGATAATGTTCAACACTTAGTTAACAGGTTAACATAAGGTAAAGGACGGGGAGGATTTTCTGGATTGTCCAAGAAAGAAAAAATATGTAAGAATTTAATGAAAATTCTAGTTGCCTTGCTTAAATATAATGTACTTAACACCACTTATCATGTATTATTTTATTTTCCAATCTTAATATACATATAGAGAATAAGAATGTTCTTGTGTGCGTATGTATATACATGTGTATGTGTTCATATGTGCTTACGCACGCATATATATATTGTATATATATAATTTCTTGGAGAATCACTCGGGTGATAAATATTTAATATGCCAAGAGGGTGGCCGATAAAAATATAGAAACAGAAAAAAAGGACACTCACAAATCCTTTTTTTCTGTTTCTATATTTTTATCGGTCTCCCTCTTGGCATATTATGTATATATATATATATATATATATATATATATATATATATATATATATATATATATTGTAACTGGTAGCATACTCGACCGGCAATTGGGAGATCCAGGTTCGAATCCTGGGTAAGGTGAAATTTTTTCTGTCTGGATTCGACACATTTCCATCTTCCCCACCAAACCCTGTGTTCGTCCTTTTATGTGTTCCTATCCCTTTCCATTTCCTCTGATTGTATGAATTTATATATATATATATATATAATATCTTCTGAGAAACCGCACTCGGCGAATAAAAACACAAATATAAATATACTTTTAAAACACAGTCACACGAAAATTAAAAGGACACTCACAGAATAATTTGCGGACGTTTCGACGGTCAAGCCGCCATCGTCAACGACAAGAGACTAACTAGTGGTCTGTTACCTCGGGTGGGGGGGGGGAAGCGGAACAGGAGAAGGGAAGGGGACTGGTGGGGAGCGGGAGCAAGGGGTTGCTATTGGTCAGTGGGCCAAGTTAAGCCCGGGCGATTCAAATGCTCTTAAGCACCAGATGAAAGCCATCTCGCGAGTCCTCAGTTCAATATTAGTTGCTGATTCGGGGAGGGCTTCTAATATAGAGAGAGAGAAACATTTATTGAAGGTCTTACGATGGGAAGCGGTATGTTTAGGAATGGGATCAATGAAGGGCGGACATGTGGTGGAGTGGCGGTGCCCATTCATTCGTATTGAAAGCGGGGTAGTACATTCGACAACATAAAATGCCGGGCAGAAATTGCACGAGAGACGGTAAACGATATTTGTGGAAGTACAGTTGGCTGCTGAGGAAGATTTATTGGAAGAGGGCGTAGCAGAAGAGCGTAGGAGGGAGCAACATTTGCACCGAGGACGGTTGCAAGTTGTGGAGAGTGGTGGAGAGGGGGCGGTCGGTTGAAGGGAGGGTTTAGTAGATTTTAAGATATCTCGCAGGTTTGCGGGACGCTTAAAAAATACTGTGGGACATGAAGGTAATAGGAGGGCAGTGGAATTATTATTCTTTAAAATTGGGTATAGATCGCGGAGGATGTTTCTGATTTTATGGGAGCCAGGGAAGAATGTGGTGATGAGGCTGAGTCTGTCAGGATGGTGGGTTTTGGCCCGAGGGGTGTAATTGGCAGAGGGGGGCAGGATTTGATTGGTAAGAAGCTTTTTGGGGTACTTCTCCTGTTCCGCTTCCCCCCCCCCACCCGAGGTAACAGACCACTAGTTAGTCTCTTGTCGTTGACGATGGCGGCTTGACCGTCGAAACGTCCGCAAATTATTCTGTGAGTGTCCTTTTAATTTTCGTGTGACTGTGTTTTAAAAGTATATTTATATTTGTATATATATATATATATATATATATATATATATTGTTGAATGAATGAAAGTGAAGAAAATGTTTGAAAACATGTTTAAATACTAATAATGTAAAAATGACTCCTTCCAAGTGTGACTGTTTGACTTGTTAAGAGAGGTAACTGAAATTACACCGTATGATGAAAGGGAAACCTTATCAAAATTTGTATTATTGTGTGACATCACCTTGAATAATTTTATTTCATTATATTAATAGCAATGATAATGAAATATTATTCCTAATATCGCATCCGCTTATCCCATCCGTACAGTGCCACTTCTTTCCACCCTGTAACGCTCTTACCCTCATCCCTGAAACACCCCAATCTTCATCGCCCTTCCCCTCCCCACTACCCCCTGCTGACGTGCAGAATGTTCAATCTTCTTATTGCGTGGTGTCCTAAACTTTTTTTTTTGCTCGCCTCTCTCCCCACCGACCGAAAGCCATCCCAACTCTTCGTGTTCTCTCAAACTCACCCCTCTCCACCCACAAGCATCTCTCCTCAGACCATCCACACACAACCATGGAAGAGGAGGAGTAAGGAAGGGGCTTTACCTGCCCTTATACTCTTCTCTCTCTCTCTCCCTTCCTCTCCTCTCATATTCCTTCCTTTCGCTTCCGTAACATCCATCTCCATCCCTCTCCCAAAAAAGAAACACGCTCATCCCACCTAACCACCCACACTGTGTCCATACGGACTTTTAATCTCTTTCCAACACTTCCCGCTTTTCGAGCCGCCTCGGCCGCTTTCTACTCCTTCCGCTCTGCTTTTTCCCAAGGTTTTGATCGAAGAGAAAAAGAGCGGGGAGAGTAAAGCTGCTAATCATTTCGCTTCAACTCTTCCATTTGTTTTTCGCTCCTCTCCCCCCCCCATCTGTCTCTCTCTAGTTCTCTCTCTCTCTTCAACTCCCTTGAGCTCCGCACGCAAAACTTTCGTTTCGTTTGCCCGCCTCCTCTCCCGATGAATTTCAAATTGAAAAAGAAACCAAGGGGGATAGCCACCCTCTACCCCTTTTACCCCTCCCCCCACCCATTTTACCCCCCCCCCACCCGCCCCCCGTACCCGCGGTCCACAAATCACTCTTATTCTCTCCTCTCCCGAGGCAGTGTCAACAGTTGTGGTCTGTGTGTTATCATTTGCTCGTGACAACGCGTGGAATTACGCCGGCCTCCTCACCCCAGGGATTGGATGGGGAAAAAGTGCGAGGAGAGAAAGAGAGGAAAGTTTTCATCAGTTGGGATGTTTCAATTCCATATTTTTTCTGTTTGATGTATAGCGAGTTCTACCGTACGTAAAGGAATGTCTATTTTGAGGTTAAGAGGAAGCAGAGATACTACTAGTCGTCATGTAATCATTAATTTCTACTTCTACACCACTCATTCACTTTTTCTAAGAACATGAACACATGATTCTGTATTTTGTTTGAAAAAGTGATACTGTGAAACAGCAGACATGAGTACATGCAACCTCATCTCTACCTTTCTGGGAAAAGACAATAAAAAACGTTTAATTCTCGGTGATAGGCCTATAATACTGACTCTACTTTAATTTTCCCTCCAAACTGCCCATAACTCATTTGCTTAGCAGCTACTCTCATGCATTGCTTCATCTATTACGGTGGGTATTATTTGTTTATATTGTGTTTCATTCCACTATATGTTAGCCCCTCTGCTCAAATCCTTTCCATTTCCGCATTCCCCTTGATTAGAGAATCGTGCTCTATAAAGTATTTAGAGCAAGATGTATTTCATGTGCAAAAGAAGCATACCAAGTTTATTGAATAACTTTTTCCTTCTTTGTGTGATTTCATTTCCTCCTTCCGAGGCTAGGAATTGGCAGTCTTGAACGATTTTTCTTCGTCACCATTCACCGAAACAAAACAAATCTTTTGCACGAAATCATCCAAGAACACCTGGGGGTTTCCTTTGAGTCACACTGGTTGGAAATCTTTGATTTCAAACGAAGACCTCGGACACGTAACGCGGTTTGGTTTCTTGATTAATGGTTTCTTTCGCCGCAAAAATAATTCGAAATTGAAAAGAGAATAATTTATCACTAAGAAACAAAAAAGTCTTTACGTGAGAATTTTCTCACTCTCCTTTCTGAAACAATTCCACAACTTAAACAAAAATCTATAGTGCATACAATCTGGTCCTTTGCAATTAGTAAATTACAAGACATTATAATGAACCTACGCTTAATCTTAACTTGGTTATTATTCTGAGTATGCACAGATAATTTGATGAAAAACCGTGAAACTTTCAGGTACCTGCTCAATTTAGTTTATGTGAGATATAACTTTATTTTAAAGTCATTGAACATCGCCTTATTACAAATAAAAATATCTCATCTTTCCAGTAATAACAAAATATCAACTTTACAACACACTGTAAATCATACTTGCCAAAATAGTACAAGCCATTTTCCTTAGGAAATGGAACGGGCATGCACTCCAGAGAGAATTTATTTAAAAAATGAGGATTTTCTTACGCATAGATCTCGTCAAATATTTAAGTGTGTGTGTTTTAATGCTTTCTCACCTATTTCTTAATAATAATAAGTCAATTACTCTCCTCTGTAATTTTTTACAGAATCGCAATAGTATCTTCGGTTAAGAGGGTGTTTTCAGCGTTCGGCATGGAAAAAATGAGTCGAGTTAACACCTCATTAACTCATGTATATTTCGTTAATTATTGAGAATTTTAGTAATTTGAAACAATTTTTGCGCGAAGTTATTGTTAAAATGTATATTTCATCCTTCTTGCAGTTGATAAGACATAACTATTAAATTTTAATATGGTCTGTATTATGACTTGGGATAAACCTCACTCAAGCTACGTTAATCGCATATCCGGCGGTCCAGTGACTCTGCGTTGAGGCTACGATTGGAGCGGTAGCGAGGCATATGGGAATTTACGTGTTCAAAGTCTCTTATGGACTGTTATTGGCAAGAAACTAAAAGCATTTTAGTAGTGCTTGAGTTATTATTTATTCTTCTGTTAGACACTTATAGGTCATTTTATTGATATATTAGTCAATTATAGACAAAGTTTTCCTCTGATTAAAAGAGCAATAAAGCCCTACCGTATCCCAGTGCCTACTTTTTTCGCTGGAAATACTTGAAACTATATGGAGACTGTATACGAATGGTTAAAGTATTATAAAAAATATTTCTATATCTAGTAAGAATATGGTATTTTGACCAAAGCAACATGCGAATAAATTTGAGCTGTTTTTAAAGTACAATTTATAATCAATCTTCGTTTTTGAATGACTAGAAAATAATCACAGGAATTGAAATAAAAATACTTCAGTACAAGAAAAATAGAGCTGCAATATGCTCATAGGTCCTGAGAAAAGTATTAATTAAAAATTAAATCGTTGAATAATCTGCATATGTTGCACTTTAATTTCGTTTTCTATTAGCTAAGGCATGTCATCAATGAATGAAATATTTTTTAACAATACAAGTGCGCCCTCTTTTGAAAGCATTTGTATACTGTGTAAGCTGAAGGTGAGTGCTCTAAAAAGTGTTATAGATGTCATTTGATTCATATTCTGGTCACTTATAAAATAGGTGGTCTATGTTTGATATGAAAAAGAAAATATTACCTTTACACATTACTTTTTTTACCAATTGAATTTGAAATTACGTTACGTTAAAAGCGAGAATATGTGAAAATTATATTGTTCTAAATTATGTAAATGCCATTTTGGCCAAAAACTAATAAAAAGTAGTAAATGCCCCCAGGAATAGGGCTTTTAGTGAAACATAGGCATTCGTCTTTTGAGTTTTTAGCAGATTACTACGAGGGCTGTAGTAAAAATTCGTTAGTTCAATAGTAATGACGCTGAAGTCGGTCCATTTCGCCGGAAGAGGTATTATAGGTTGGGTCGTTTCCATTAGTACAATGACTGAAATGTCATTTCATTAATATTCTGCTTACTTGTAGAAAATACTTCCCCTGTTTGATATGGATAATAAAACCCTACCTTACATTAAACTTCTTTTTGCAAATTGATTATGAAATAAATAGTATTAAATGTGAGAATTGGTGAAATATTGGTGAAAATTATGCATCAATTTCTGATATAAATTATATTTTTCCAAAAACCTGTTAATGAAAACCAAATACTATCAGGGAATCGTATGGTAAAAAATATAGTCACCAATCCATCTAAGTTTCTGATTTATTAGCAAAAAACAACATGAGCTGGAGTGATAAATCATTAGTTGAGTATAAATGGCGTTGTATTCTGCTCAAATGTCCGGAAAAATGGGTTAATAAATACAATATAAGCGTGTAAAAATCTGCATATTTTGTGCATAAATCTTGTTTTCTATATTAGTTAAGGCTTGTCATCAGTAAAAGAAGTATTCAATAAAAAACAAATTATGGTTAGTGTTAACACACCATCTATTGTATAAAAGGTATAAACGCTGTAAACATAGGGTGGTTCTTCCGTAAAATTCCTTCCGTGTAATTTTGGGACTCATATTTGGGTTACAAGGGAGAAATTAGTCCAATGTTAGGTGAATATAAATAGCAAAATGCTATCTTTCAGCGCTAATTTTTTCGGAAATTTGAATTTGTATTTGGGTGATGTTAAAAGCGAGAAAGGGTAAAAACATGGGTAAAAATAGTTTTATTATATCCTATATAAATGATATTGTCCTGAAATAAGCAAATAAAAAGCAAATACTCACAGGGTATTGAATGGCAATGAAATATAGGCACCAATTAATTTTGATTAACGTATATTACCAAATTACTTCAGGAACTGGATTGAAAATGCGTTATTTCAATAAAAGTGGCGCTGCAGTGGGATCATATGGCTGTGAAACTTGTTCGTTAAAAATATAATCGTCGAATCGCTATATGATTTAAACGGTAGGGAGTAATTGTGCAAAATTTGAGGCATATCGGTGGACAACTGTAGTTTTATATGGAGAACAGACAGATACCCATACACACACAATTTGATTTTTACTTTTAGATTTCAATTTTTAGATTTAAACCAAATTTTACTCAAATTTTAGTAGTTGCTGCCTAAACTTAAAAGGCTTATTTATGGAAAGTATCATGACCATATATACTAATTTTAGTTTTTAATATGACACGAAATGTCATTAACATTGTTTAAAAAAGAATTAGGCCAAGGAATACCACCTATTTCGCTCCGTTACTTTAATGATAAGCAATAAGTCTTGCTCCGAAACAAGACCAAATTCAAGCATGATTAACAAGCAAAAACTTTTGCTTGTTATTCATATTAAGTATAAAGAAAGGGTTTACTTTTACAGGCTTCACTTCGCGGAAGTTCCTAATACTCGTACCTATAGAAAGTAAAATACTAAGTGCTTTTCGACAATATTCTTATTGCACGACGAGGTTCGCCGATTTATGGTATCTTCGGATACAGAATGTTTATTTTACAGGATGTTCGCTTATCGTTGTTGTGGTTTCGGGGTGGTTATGTTTTCTCTTTTTACGTAACTACAATGACAATAAACGGAAACGGATCATATATGACTCGTACTGTGGGGTTTATGGTCGTGGGTACCTGACGATGCTGTAAATCGACGAAACGCGTCGCACTTTAAAAGTATCGTAGAAAAGTACTAATCGTGAGTTTTTTACTTTATCATCAATGAGAACATAAGGAAAGGCTTTAATTGTTTAAAAAACCAACGTATAATACATTTCATATGCTAAAATATTAACTCGCTGAGCGATGAATTCGGGTTGAGTTGCTTTTGCCAATTCAGTATTTGTCTTGACTCACGCAGTCGCGTCAAAGCCTCCTTAAGCAATTGTCCTTCGCAAAGCGCTCTCCTTCTCTACCGTACCCTCCTTCCGCCCTTCTTTGCCGGGAATAATCCGCGTTTAAGGCCCTGGAAGAGCTTCTCAGGGAGTGAAAAACAGGGTTCTAAGTCATGTTCCTCCGCCTGCTTCGCTGTCAACCGAGACATCCGGCGGGAAGATGGGGACCAAACTGAGACCACCGCCGCTGGAAGAGCGGTGGGGGACGGTGAAGTTGGTGTAGTGTCTCGACAAAGCAGATGGGACCAGAAACTTTCACTGTTAGTGCCCGCAACGATTTTCCTCGCGTTGCATATTTCATTTAAAAGAGAAAAAAAAGGAGATGAGGCGACTCTCCAAGCAAAACAGACCTGAATTTCGAAGGAAGACGTTCGGAGGGGTTCGTTGCGTTAAATTGCAAGAAAGAAAATTGGGTCATAATTGAAGTTAATCGGTTTATCTTCATCATAAAAGTCTCCGGTGAGAGTGTTTCTTAGAATTAATAATTTTGAAAAAAGAAAACGACGATCGGGAAATTGGAAAATATATGGTCACACTTAAAAATTATGGGCAAGTGGTATCTGAGAAGTGTTATCTAAGCGGTTCAAGCAGGAGAGGTCGAGTCTGGTATGAGTGGGTCATTTAAGATTGTGGAATTGGATGCTTCGGTATTGGACATTTAAGAATGGAGTGTGATTTGTTGGTTTGGCCATGTTGAGAGGATATGTGAGAGTGTAATAATGAAGCAAGTTTATGATAAATAAGTGGATGTTGTGAGAATAAGTTGTCGACCGCGAAAGTCATGGGTGAACGTGGTGGAAGAGACTCTGAAGAGGAGGAATATTAGGAGTCGTAATGACATGTGAGCGCGTATGAGGCAATGCATGAGTGGGACTGAAGCAAAAGCGATATGCAAGGATAGGGCAGAGTGGAAAAAACGTTGTAACTTAGTTCGTTTTACAGGTTCTAATAGCAATACATAATTAAGCTTTATTCACTCTGCAGATCCCGAAAGAGAACCGCTTGATGTACGTATGAATGTAAGACTTAAGCCGAAAATTTCAACGCTCAACGGTCTCTTTGAGACTGCAAATTTGGATAAATAGACGCTCAGGCCATTCACATTTAATTAGACATATCTGTGCTGGTACTCACCCTGGGTCCACATAACTCCTTAGCCCTTTAACCTTTAAGCGGGAAAGCCTAAATTGTTACATATCCTGTCATGTGGGGTCAAATTTGACCCCCAAATGTTTTTGTTATTATTTATACGTTACTCTTTGGAAAAATAATTTATATGATTATTTTTTCCACATTAAGTTTGTTTTATTACTATACTGATGTATAAATCAATATATTTTATCAAATCCGCCACACAACCTCTCATACTATTTATATTTGAGATTTATGGTGTAATTCCAATAGAGATACGTAGTGAATAACGTATATTTATTTATTATTCATTATTTCAGGAGAGATATATTATATTTAATTGAAATTTATATACTACAGCATATTCGGCTTCGTTGAGTCAAATTACAGATTTTGCATGTAGTTACAGAAGTCCTCATCTTTACATCCATGGAAAATTCTAACAGCATCACAATAGTTAGCTATGAAATGAAAACACTTATGCATCCGCGTTGAAATTATTTTTCATTCTGCCAGTTACACATATTACATCACCCTCTCTTCTTTGGTCTCAGTTTATCTCCATTATCACCAGCAATCCTTTTATTTATAACTTCGCTCATATCCATGGCTCCTCGTATCGATAAACACAGCTTTGGTACGGCTTCTGCTCTTCGCTTCATATAAGGAATAACTAATTATTTTCCTAACGCCTGCCAGAACTTTCTTTGTTTTCCTACCCACTGTAAAACATTATTTTTCACAGTTACGATGGAAGATACTAAACTTCTGTATGTAACTAAGCCAAGCGAATACATAAACAATTACAGAGGCCATCTTTGTGTCCTGATACCACATGAGTACTCAAGGATCAAATGACCAAGGGTGTCCACATCCCATTTGGTTGCATTTTAATGGGAAAGTATGAATAGTTTCCTTACACTTGAGAAATCCAATTCTATCTCATAGTGCTGACTTGATTACAAATGCACAACTCTTCATTTTTGGACGTGTGTCCGACAAGCGTCAATAAATTGGAGAATGAACTTTGTCCACTGGGGTTCAGCCTCCATCACGGATAAAATTATACCTCTGGGAACATCTTGGTTATTTTATTAAACAGTCCCAACTAATTTTAGATTCTTTTAAGTAGTTCTTCAGCTAATTCTACACTGGTGAAATAGCTAACTGTTGTGATGCCCCTACCAGATCCTTCAATTGGCTTGTCTAGGTCTAATACAACCCTTTTACACTGATTTTATCAGAAAAGTTGCCTGTTTTACCCTGATATACCTGGAGGTTACAGCGATAGGCTGTTTTACACAAACCAAAACTTTCAATTCATACTTATCAGGCTTTCAATTTATGAGTATGTGGAACTTACATCTTCCCTAGAATGAAAGCAACATTTCATGTAAAGTAACATATTCACATGTAATAAATGGGCTCTGAAACTCTTAGTTAGCTCATTTGCAACGTACCAAAGAGGTTCAAGACGTTTTCCGTTTTCATAGTCATCAAGCCTAATACATTGAGCGATACATTGAGCGAAATGTTTTAAAAGAATTGGTTTCCGGAAAAATAGGCCTCCTTAGACAAACGTCTGAACTCCAAAGATGCTCTAAGTTTTCTATTCGTGATCGAAATGATCCAGCAAGTAGCAGTAACCCAAAAAAACATGCATTTACTTTATAGAAGTTGAACGCCACAATTTAGGATTTTTGGATTTTTCTCTAAGCGTCATACCAAGTATCCTCTTTGTTATTGCACATGTAAACAAAAACTCACTTCACCCAAAATAAAAAGTTTGAAGAATTCTTCAGCGTACTTTTTGAACTAATGATGTCCGGCCTGATCTTCCTTCCACAATATTGCTTACCGCCCATATGAATCTTTTGCAAGGATCATGAGACCGATTCCTACCAGACTTCACGGTCAGTCCTAGGGATTAGCCAGGTCAGGTCAGACCTAATTCTCACCGCCAAAGGCTTTCTTCCTCGCTGTCATCATCTTCATCTTTTAAACTGTCTGCCTCTTTTTCACTATTAGATGTTTAATTTCTTGCAAGTTATCTTCCTCAATATAATTCCAATTCAATATAATCTGCTCTGGGGTTGTCATGTATATTTCCTTGGAAGAAAATCGTTCAATATAATTCATATTATGGGTAAGGGAAACCGTCTTGTAGACCTTATAGCAAATAAACTATGTTTTATATTGGCATAACTCATCTCTACCTTGAAATTACAGGAATAAAGAATTCGGATTCAGCGAGCAAATTTCTAGCGAATGACGTTAAGTACCTATCGTGTATAAATCTGTTATATAAGACATACAAAACATGACATGCAAAAAACAAACAATATACAAAAATTCATTTACTCAATCAAAAAATTATTCACCTACAACTTGAGTGATATGGAAGCTCTATGACTTTTGTTTGTAATCCTTTGCCTGTTTTTACGACGATGGTGATGTTCTGGAGAGAAAGCAAAGCAAAATGACGAACTATCACGATGAGAAGCAAAGAGTTTAGGGTATTCCAATTACGTATTACTTGCGATGGCTTTTGGGATACGATATTCCAGACAGAGTTCCACATTACATGTGTTGATATATTTTCAAAGGTACAATGTTGCCCGGATATCAATACCACAGGAAGATGTGCATTGTGCATACACCTTAGTGCTATTTCGAAACTAAAGGATTTGACATTCGAAAAGGAGGGGTAGTGGACTGGTAAATGACGGGTTGTTTTCTGTTATACGCTACGGTACTGCAATGTATGCAAACAAACTTTTGAGTGGTCCGATCCTGGAGAAGGCTTCACATTTTCTCTATTTGAAAGCAATGCTTACATTTCAAGATGTATACGCAATTTGTGTGTTAAACGTTATAAAAATTGTTGTTATTCAAATTAATTTCATTAAAATATATTTTAAAAAGTGTGATGTATAATACATGATGATATCATCATTGTGTAGTGAAAAAATATTTTGTTGATATAGGTGTCATTGCCGGACAACTGGGGTCAAAAATGACCCCACACAGGATAATATTAATGTTTAAGGGTTAAAGTAAAAATAAATTGATAAAATCTGTGGTATGAGATAAATAAGGGTGAAAAATGCAAGTACAAAAAAGATGAAAGCATTAGATAAATGTTAACGAACAAAAACTATAAAATAGGGTTGTGTGGGGTCAAATATCCCCCCACTTGCCCGTTTAAAGGTTAATTCGAAGTGTGCCAAATTAGAGATGCAGTCATCTCAGTCCATTTACCAATCTGTCATGTGCCATATTACATACAATCAATGATTATGAAAAATACGTTAAATAATTTTAATTATGTTTGTGAAACCTCTAATTCTAAGTGGTAATGAGGGTAAATCCTTTCTCAATAATAAAAGGTTTTATCCATAATGGATAAATTGAATTCGCATGTACCATTCCTTCAAACAGAATAATGTTTGATATTTCGATACGTATTCAGAGGTTTTCATCATTTGAGCTGTACATACAGTTTTCCGTTCATATAATCTTTAAATCTTACATTTAAAAATGTAAATTGGTCAAACCAAACGGTGAAAATTAGGCTCAGCTTGTCTTGGTAGAATGGCGTTAATATTTTCCATGACTGCTACGAAAATTAATCGAGGGAACCTCCTAATATTGGTGTGTTACAGCACTCCATTCCATATTCCTCTCTGCTAACCGCTTCATTCCTTCCTCATGCTTCATTTTAGCATCACTCATAATGTGTCTGATGTACTACTTTCTTGGCCTTCCTCTGTAATTACTTCCAATCATTTTCCATTTTTATATG
Source organism: Pyrrhosoma nymphula (assembly GCA_963573305.1). Classification (NCBI taxonomy): domain Eukaryota; kingdom Metazoa; phylum Arthropoda; class Insecta; order Odonata; family Coenagrionidae; genus Pyrrhosoma; species Pyrrhosoma nymphula. The sequence continues at coordinate 29,730,172 of OY754331.1, read as the reverse complement.
TATACTTCAATAAAACGAAAGTCGGAATTTCTCCTGGGGACATTCATGATAGCAATGGATTATGCAATCCATTACGCGATTACATTTTCTACTCTTGAAAATTAAAATAATTATTTCTTGTGAACTACAAACCCAGTGTAACCATGCGAATGAATCAAGTAAAATAATTTTTAAAAGTTTTAAAACATGAAATAAGAATGTATTCGTAATAGGTAAGTGATTAATTTAAAACTCATTCTAAACTTGAACCTAAATCCTTTCGATATAATTCGCACAACACATTTTCAAAAAATATTTTATATCGTAGTTTTCGTGCGACATTTTTCTCTCCAACTCTTCCTATGACTTTTTTTCCTCGTTCATTCTCACCACCAGTTTGATTGACATCATTCTTAATTGACCCTTATTTGGAGAGTTGTTGGCTTATTAAAAAGTATCCTGCGCTATGATGCAGACGTAGATATAGATCCTTGAATACCTATCTTATCTATTGTCCCTCACAGGTCGCGTCGCCGTGGTGATCGTGGATGTAGGCCATCCCTCGAAGTCTCAGGTGCACCGCAACGGGCATTATATCGGTTTTAAGTTTCTACTGCCGCTTCGCTCTTCCTCCTCTCCCCCCTACATCCTCCTCCTCCCCGTTCGTCATCATCTTCCTCCCTTGCCGTCCCATCTCAAGCCTATCTTCTCATCCCCATGGATATGAGGGCGAGAGATCGTCCTAGTGCTTTGTGTGCGTGAGTTGAAGGGAGAGGTTGGTTGGTAGCGGAGGAAGAGGGATAGAGATCCCGCAAGACCGTCTCGGCAGAAGCTTATTTCGCCATTATCCACTTTCTGAAGCCATTGTCTGTCTCTGAGCGCCTCGGCAGTGCCACGCTCAGCCGTGCTCTGCCCGTAGGATCAACTTTACGTCGCATTTTGCTGCTATACTGTCGCTGTGCTCTTACTGCTTCCCTCAACCCCTCCCCCCTCTTCTTACGCTTCAAGTTTCCCCCCAACCGTTTTCCCACTGCAAATTCGCCTCCTCACTTACTCATCCCCTAGTAGTAGAAGATTTTTATTAAGTTTGTGGTGCTACTACAACAGCGGTCACTAAGCACTTAAAAATGTTATTTTTAAACACTAAAGTTTTCCATAAACATTTTGAACTGTTGGCATCCAAAGTATGGTGACTTAAATTTTTAATAAATAAGTGTAGTGTACACAACAAGCAATAGAAAGAGTGGTGACTGACACTGACATTAATTAGACTTTAGAAATATGTGTGCCTGCTGCAAAGTCGCCAATCCTTATTCCGATCTCCTAGTAGTTGAAATAGTTCAGTAATAGTAGTTTTTATGTAGCGCTACAACCACAGTGGTCGTTGAGCACCTAGAAATGTCATTTTTGAAATACCTGAGGCTTTCCCGGCGTTTTGGTGATGTTAGTGGATTTGTCGGTTTTCCACCGGGTCTCTCTCTCCATTCCTGCTGACGTTTCGGAGAACGAGTCGTCCGAAACGTCGGAAGGATTGAAGAAAGATACCCGAAGGGAAATTCAAAAATCCACTAACAATGTCGTTTGTAATCAGTAATGTTTACCATAAAAATTATGGACAACTGGCATTTAACCTTTAGACACAATAAATTGTTGAAAGAGACTGACATACGTAAAGATTCATTAGACTTAAGAAATATGTAAAAGGTATAAGTTTCACGGAAAAAATGCTTCGCTGTAGGAGTCAAGAAGAGTTGTATTCTTTTCAAATTTGTCAGTTAATTTTACTTTTTGAACTTTACATAGTTGATTTAATATTTGCGCACATAAAGTTCCGTCGTGATTTTACCACCATTCGTTGCCGTTAGTGCCGTAATTTCTTAGACACTCTTGATAAATTACAAATTATCGGTAAATAAATTTTAATAACTATTAAATGGATGTTTTGTATAGCGTGTCAGTGTTCTTGCAGCGTCACTATAGTAAATATCTTTAGTGATTCCACTGCATTGTTCACATCGTTGTAGAAGAGTGGGGTCTATTAATACCAGAAGCTGATGGATTCACGCTCCAAGAAGGAAATATCCGAGTGTGATGGAAGAATACACCGCCAAGTGATGCTAAAAATTTTATCGGAAAATTTCTTTCCCGTGAATGCACGACTATAGACCGCGCATGGAGCATCACTAGCCCGACGGCAATACAAGAGCAAGCAGTAGCGTGTACGGTTGTAGGATGAGTGGAGGCTGAAGCTTTTCCTAGAGGCTCAACTTGAATATCATGGGCAGTGGGTGGTAGAATAGAATAGAATCGAATACGTTTATTACAATGCTTTGGGTACAAATCCATTTATGCATTAGAGTAATACATTGTGACGTACATGAAGTTGTTGCATAATTAAGAACAGTATTAACTGCAAAATTTAACAGTAATTTTAACAGAGAATACAGATGAAAGTTAGTATTCTATGTGTAGCTATTTGCATAACTTATTGGTGGAACAGGAAATTATATAATTTATTGTTAAAAGCTCGCTGATTATCACTTTTTATTAATTCACTAGGCACTGCGTTCAATATAGCGGTGGACCTGACGACAAAGGAGACTTTGTGGTTCTGTGTGAAGGTAAATAAAGGTCGGATGGGTTACTTATAGTCAGCATAGTAATAGTTTCAGGTGGATGACAAAAAAGGTCTTGGAGGTACTTCGGCGTTTGATATTTGAATGAAGAAATTATAAAGATACGAAGCAGATTTTTCCGTCTAGAAAAAATATCCAGCCAATGGAGCTTTTTCCTGTGGGGAAATGTGTTCGTCCCTACGGAGGCTGCAAATGAAACGAATACATGTGTTTTGCAACCGTTGCAGTTTATTATTAAATTCTCTTGATAGGTCTCCGAAGGCTAAAGTGCAATAATCAAATTACGGTAAGCGATACGTTCCCTTACATTTCACTGCATGCAACAGCATTGCGGAAGTATCCGTCGAGCATAAAGCATAGACGCCGCGTGATGCTGAGATAGACTCTACGACCATTTGGGATTGAGCTGCAGATTCAGAAGATGAAACATGGCCGTCATTTGAAAGAGACATTACGAAACCTTTTATGAATTCAATTCTGAGGTCAAGGTGGGTTCGGATTTTAACTGTGTTAAAAATGGCGGATGTGCGTATTTATTCTTTAGTTATTTAAATTCACGTTCGGGAAAAGTGACTTTAAACGTCATATAAAACTCAGAAAAGCACCTTAAGCATATAAATAAATAATAAATATTTTCAAACCACCATATTGACCTCAGAAGTTATTGCAAAAGAAAATTAATACATTTTCTACCTGTGATAAATAATTTTCTTCCATTTTTGTTCAGAAGTAATTACATTTACAGAGTTACTATTGGTTCATCCAATAACTTAGAGTTTCTATGCTCGAAGCTTTAACTGTGTGTTCAGAAATTGAGATCGTTTGTGAAGCTTATATTTTTGTTTCCTGTTTTCCGACGTTTATTCTTTCTTTACGGTATCTTTATTTCCCTGACATTTAAGATGATTCCGTAGTATATCGAATGTCACTTTTTTGTTTCTACTTCAAAAGCATGTGATGTAGCGCAGTTAGTCTGGTTAAAACGTAATATGGCCTAATTTTGGAGGGTTTCTCCGTAATACTTATTTTTTCTAGAACTTGCCTATAGTTAAGACAGCCGGTCGATTTTTCCATCCCCTTGAAAGTTCAATTATCTCGATTAAGTTGAGCTTATGCCAAAGTTGATTCATCCTTTGCTAGTTCTTTGACTGGCATATTAATCTCAGTTCCCATAGTGTCAGATATTTTACTGGCGTGTTAATAGTTAAAACGGTAACGGTGCGTTTGTTCTGAATTGAATAAAAATGATTGCCTTATCATCATAAAATGTATTACATATTTGTAAAAAATATGCATCCATTTTTCACTAAATAAATTACATTCTCAATTTTTTAAAGAAATATTACTCTTTTCTTTCATTTATTTATCTTAAGCTATTTGTGAGTTATTTAAAACTTAGAAGAAATTAAGGTTTACTGAATAAAATCTTTATTCAATCCATTTTCTGCCAAAGTTGCGAAAATTCAACAATACCACGTTGATGATACTTGTGATTTGCATTGGTATCATCCGAGAATGAGTGCACTTTTCGTGGGGTGAGTCCATAAATTCACATCATCATGTTTTTTTGTGATAAAAAACCGTATACATTTCGTCATTTGAAATACATAAAGGAAGATTTCATGCAATTCACACCAATTTTTAAAATTCTGAAGACATTTAGTAGTAAATTGGTCCTTTTGTATGGAAGGGGTATTTTACGGAGAATAAAATCTCTACTTTCCATGAATTTCCAAGCCAATGGCTGAATCGGCGATAAAAAGTGGCATATATTATTCGTGGTGAGCGTTTAATGTTCCTATTCCACATTAACGTTTAGATGCAAGGCTTAAGCGATTTCATTTCAGAGACTTCGACGCAAGAGATAGCCTTTTTAACGGTGATTTCGAAACCCTTTTAACTATATTTAACGATATATTGCTGGCTTAGAGAGGAAATAAAAGGTACGTATAGGATATTTTACCCACTCTCCATCTGCTATTCTTTCCTATCAGTAGTCAGGGATAAACAACCTCAGTAGGTCGGTGTCCCCTACAGCGTTTCATTACTATTTCTTTATATACATACATACTATTATATATATACACTATTACGTACTCGACTGTACCTGATTTGCCAAGGATTGCTTTTAGACTCTCATTGAACTGATTTAATTTCAATATTAGTGAATCTATTTGCTCATTTCTAAAGTAATTTTTATTATGTTTGTGCATGAATGCCAGCGAAGGCGAATGAGTTTTACATGCTACTTTTGGAATCGCAATTTGAATACTGACGCCGAATTTCTCACCGAAGTGTTGCCTTTGATCGCTGCTATAAATTGGCAATGTTTTAGTGACTATGACACGTTCTTTTTACTTTTTTCTGTTTTGCTCGAATGAAATGTCTTCCTCCGTTCTGGAGGTTGTTACACAACGCATTTGAAAGGTAAATTTTCAGTTATGGTGTAATCTGATGAGATAGAGGTTATCAAAGCTCTAACAAACAAGAGTTTCAATTTTTAATTAGCATTATTCTAACAATCTAAATGAGTTTTGAACATTTTTATCATCTTTTTCTTCATCTACATTTGCTCCCACAAAGGAATCATTAAATGAATAAAGTATTATGACCTCCTTTGTACGGAAATATGTTACACAGCGTTATTGTGGCATAAATCTTCTTCATATGCCTAAAATAAAACCAAGGTTGCCATACCTAAGCCCAACTTAACCCATTCAAAATATATATTTTTTACTTTAAATCATTGTATAAAATAATGATGAATACACATACTTGGCTAGTAACTGAAGAAGATGTAGATAATGTCTTTTTTAAACCACATTAAGATTATTGACAATGTACACACTAATCATTTATTAATTTATTCATATTGATTTTCGTGATTTTGGAAATATTTACTAATTCCCTTTTTAAAACCTTTAAGATATTGATGATAAACTAAACACAGAGGTTTTCCTCTACGTCTACCTAAAGCTAAATCCTAAACGTACATGTTACATGAACATGGCTGCAGACACTTTGATAGCTCACCCTGCCATTGTCATCAGGTGTGATACGTGTCGTTTGCTGACTCTTCCTTCGCCATCCCTGATGACGGTTGCAGAGTCACCTTTTGAAGCCTCGGCAGCCCATTCATGACGTGACCTGGTAGAAAAACCATGACGACGTCACTCAAACCATACGCCTTGAATTAACTAAATCTTTCACCTGAATTGTTAAAATGGTGGGAGTAACGACAAATACTATCTGTCTATCGATCTCTTTCCTCAGATAATCCTTCCTTATCCACCTTTCCTCACGATGACGCATATGACCTAAAGTTGTCCGTTCGCCTCCCCCAAATAGCGACAACCAACGAGCAGGAGAGGGAGTGTTGATGCGGACGGGATAAGGACAATGAGTGGGCAGCGGCTGAAAGAGGGAGTGGGGGAAGGGGTTCCCAGAGGTCAGGAAGGATATGTGTTCCCGTGCGTGTGAGATGCGGTGAAAAGGAAGAGGAGGATGAGTATAGTCTTGTGGGTGTTTTTTATTCTGGATTTCGGAAAGGAGGGAATATGAGAGAGGGAGAGAATTCGAGGTAGAGGAAGATATAGTAGTGGTAGTGTTGCAGATGAGAGAGAAGTGAGGGTGTGGACGAAGGGAGATGAGGGGGGGGGGAGGATAGGTGGTGATGTGGGTACGGGGCAGCGGGGTTTTGCCCGCGTGGGCAAGAGGGTGTGAGAAGTTGGATGGAACGTGTGGGTCTGATATGGGCGTGGTTTTGGCCCGGGGTCCTCTCTTCCCTTTCTGCCCTCCCTTGCTCCCTCCCTACCTCCCCTTACCTCTCCCACTCTCCCTCCCTCCTCTACTCTCTGCTTTGCTATCGATTCCGGGCCAGGGTGAGGGAGGGGGGGATGAGGGAGAGAGAGGGAGTGGTTAGGGTACAGGGAGTCCCTGCCCCAAGAGGGTGGTGGTGGAGTGAAGGAGATACGTAATATACATATATATACATATTTATTGTATATATACACATTTATCTATACCATAAAGGAGTGAAGTCAGGGTAGAATGTAGCCTGAGTCAAAGGGTTGTAGGGGCTGCGTGCGATACTCGAAAGAGATTATCGTATCTCATTCGATGGCGTGTATCGCAATAATGTTAATGGTTTTTTCCCTTACTTTTTTATCTTTTCTCAATGAAACCTCTTAGAAATGCCGTAGGCACTTACTAGGTAGAATGTATGATTAAAACGTAACCGTTCAGAAATAGCAGTATGTGTTCGTAATCTTTCTAAATGCCAATTTCAAATCAACATTTTCTTTATTAATAGATCTGTAAAAAGTTGAAACACTTATTTTTCAACTCAGGGCTAACAATAAACGTCCTTGGTGATTCCGCGTGGTTTTATTCACAGCCCTGGTTTAGACGCCAAACGTCATCTCCAGGCTAACTTCAGGCCGTCTATTGGTCCAGGTCATGATTTAAATAAAGTTATGTGGAATCCTCAAGTTGAAGGTTCTCATTTTAAATACAAGTAGGTTTCTCCATCTTACGCTTGACACCTTGAAATTAAATAAAAATTAATTGATTGTAAATATTTAATTGATGCTGATTAGAAAACTTCAAATAAAAAAGTTGGTGATTCAACATAAATAATCTTACAAAATATATATTTCTAATTTTCGCTACACTGTAGAGAAGGTAGTCGCTGCAGTTCAAAATTACTGCATAATTCCAACTCTTCGCCTTAGTGGCTACAAGATCAAATTTAGATAATTTAATGGTAACTTGTACAAACCACACAAGAAGGAACGCTATATACCGTTTAAAATAACACTGAGCGTTTGACGAATTTACCGAATTTTTCACATCAGCATGAGGTACTCAGCACAGTGAGGGAACACTTTGCATCTAATTTTTAAAAATTGTTTTTTCGCCCTCAGTGGCTAGGGGTGGGAATTTCAGGCATATGAATTGGCTGTTTTTAAATAGTTGTAGCAGGATTCTGTATCTTCAGTGAATCGAACTCCCAACTGGCCAATTACCTCCTCTAAACTGCTACGTGGGTTCCACAGAATGACATTATGCATGCATCATAAAGTCATCACATCACTTCCACTGTATAGATATCATTGGGAATAAAAATGTGATGTAAGTTAACTCGCTGCAAGGGGTACTGTAGGGATTAGAATAAATTCGTAAATTTCATTGAATATTATATACATAAGTAGTTATTTAGCATTTTTTTATTGAATTAAACTCTCGGTGTGCATAGTTTTTTGTAAAAATTATTTCCTGCTCATTTTTAACGTCCTTATCTTTCGAAATAATTCGAAAACGTTTTGCTAAGTATCCTTTTTCCACTGTACATTCAATCATCAAGATAATATTCCGCTGAACCGACAGCTTGAGGCCAATGGCTTTATGAAAAAGCGATATTTCATGACAATCGCATATCGCATTCGATGTATCGCATACATATTGCAGTGCCCTACTGACGGAGGAGGGGAAGTGAATTGCGTAGGGTGGGTTAGCAGCTCTATGGCGAACGGGGAAATGGGACAAGGGAGAAGGGGAAGATGGCCAAAGTTGTGGTAAGGGGGACATTGTGCTGGCGGGGCGTTATTAGCAAGTAGGCCGTGCGTAGGAGCGGGGCAGGTGGATTTAGGGTGGGGGGAAGGATGGCCAGGGTTTTGCAGGGTTTTCGGAGGAGGTGGCAGGGTCAGGATGAACAGGGGAGGATTATGTAACGGGGAAACCGATATAGTACGTGTGACATGAATACTACATTGGGTGGGAGGGATTGAAGGATGCCATTCTGCTGGAACACTGAAAAAGTACTCAGAGGATTATAGTTTTGGCACCTATTTCTCTATCCGTTTGAAGCGATGCTTTTCAACCATAAAAACAGCGTGGATTAAAGCGTATGAGAGCTTCAATTTTCCAATTTATTTGTTTTTTTAAATAGTTTTTCCATCCTCTGAGCGTCCTTCTGGAAGTGAAGAAAAAAAATCCGGAATATTTTCGTCGTCAAGCGGCTGTCCCAGTGAAACAAGCAGCAACTCAATTATCGGGAAAACGGAAGTTTTTCCGGACTTATCTCCCTTTCGACTCGTGACGTGTTTAGCCTCATGAGTTAACGTCTGAAATGATAGCCTCGGAAATCCCATGTTGGCAGTGCTCGGGGATTTTTTAAAATTTCAAAATCCCCACCCAAGTAAAATGGGTACGAAAATCTGTAGGGAAAAGGTCGGGAGCATAATAGGAACTGCTCTGGAGTTATTCGCTGTATCACGAGTGTGTAGCTTTTCAATGCTGTCGTTTTGAAGTATAATCTTATTCTTTGTTTTTTAAAGGTTTATTTTATAGGTAGAAATGAATTTCGCTTGAAAACTCTGGTCCAGAGACTTTGACGAACTTAAGACTCACTTGAAAATATAAGTATACTTCAGGTTTTTCGCAATTACAAAACTCCCCTTTGTTTCTTGAAGTAGTGCTTGTCTGAGCTAGCTGCAACTTCGAGGCATTTTTTTTTTCAATTAAATTCCCATAACAAGAAAGGTACACCGGTTTGTTATTAATTAACGTTTATTGTATTGAATTTAGCGCAACAATTTCTATGGCTTTAATTAATGTCAGACCTTTCCTTGCCTCAGTTTTTTGTCATAACTATAATCAATAAATTTAACTTTTTCCTATTATCTTCTACGATGTGCAAGTATAGACTGCTCTGCTCACAAATTTAATGTTGATGTTTAGCTAACGATCAAACCATGCATGGCATTGTTCTAAATATTAATCGTATGCACTTTGGTTCTTGAATAAACATCATCAGCGAATGAATTAATGAGAGAAGATGATTCTTAGTGAAAAAGTCGTATATGTGGCAGTAGTTAAGGATATTTCAAATTGAGTTGAGAAAATATAGAACATATTCTCTCAACTCAAGTTGAAATATCCTTAACTACTGCCACATATACGGATAATCGTTTCCAGAAAGTCTTCATAAGACCGGAGGTACGATGTTTCCAATAACTGTAGGAAAATTAACATAGTGCTATGCTATTCCGTAACTGCAATTCCAGGAGTCTTCCAATGTGCAAATACAATTCCCCATTTTAAGTTTCTTTAGCTGGTTGGAGCGAATTTTATTTACGTACATATTTGAGTGAAGCTTTGCATGCGTGTTCTCGTTGATGATATCGATAGATAAAAGTGAAAAAATTGCGTCATACCGAATGGCTTTTTGGTAATTTAATAACACGTAGCCTTGTGGCACATGGCATGTATTTCATAATAATTTGATTACATATGTACAGATTTTCTTATAAACGACAAATAATACATTTTTTGAAATTATAATTGTTGTTAACAAACATGAAGGTGTCCAGCAGAGTCCAATGTTCGAAAAAAATATATTGAAAAAAATAATTTTGTCTAAAGTTTGATTACCACGCCGAAAACTAGTCATAACAAAATTGCATTCTTTAATTAAGGAACAAGATAAAAATATTATTCTTGTATCATTTCCATTAGGTTCTGACTGTTTCTAACTCATAAGCAGATACACTAAAATGAAATGTTGTCCAAGAATTTTCCTAATTACTTAAAAAAAATAAAAATGTGCGCTCAATGACCCACGATTACCGTCCCAGCCAACTTTAAAATATTGCGGTGTTGGAAATAGTTTCCCACGTGGCCTAGAGATGAGTACATCGTACTTAAGTTTAGAATCAGTGCTCTCCATAACGACAATCTTGTCAACTAAATGTTGAACGCTCAAAGGTTTTCAGTTTCAGTAAATCATGAAAGACTATGCCAATATAAATTACGGCACATTTTTCAAGTAGCCATGGAGCTATTTAACTTCGGTCTCGTGTTTCGTGTGCATCTATATATTTTAAAAGCTAGTAATTTACCTCAACTATTCTAGCTGTAGAATATGTTATTCAGTAGAATAACTAGGAGTGCTATTATTGTGGCTGAGTAAGCTTCATCTTGAATCTCATGCTTTGTAGTGGTCCTCAATTCTTTTACAATCGTGCACATATTATCTTTAGCGAGTGTTAATGATGCTCCACTGCGCTGCTGCCTGTTTTCTTCCCTACTTAAGCCATATCTCATGCAAATGTACCTAGCCATTAGAATTCGCATACAGCTCCGTCGTTGCTTTTTTGGAACCTTTTCTCTCTATTTCTCTCCTTCTTCTTTTGTCCTTTCTTTCCATTGTCGTGACTCGTTATTCATTTAACGTATAAGACCATTATCACTGAAGCACCGTCACGTCTGCACCTATGCCTTGTCTATCGTCTTTGTTTAAAGGTATCTGCTTTCCATTATGCTGCCTGCGTGATTTTTTGGATGCTCTGGATTCACGCTTACTTATCTGTGAAGAAGTAACCTGCGCCTTCTCACTCCCGTGAACGATAGTGGTAAAAATTGCGTGTTAGGAAAACTGGAATGATTTCAGAAATGGCCTCATTTTTCTGGAGTAATTTTTCTTCCGCGTTTTTTCCTAGTGCAAATTCCTCGTCTCATTTTTCTGCAATGTTAAATGCGTCTTTATAAATTATCTTTTTTCACGTCTTTTGCTAATTTTGTTCATTAATCATGGACTTGTATAGTTGTGGCGAAACATGGTGGCAGTTGAGCAGAAGGCCCTTTATAGTGTAAGAGTCAATTTCCTCTGACCTAGCTCCATACGGGATAGTTTCCGCATTTCTTTACCAGAGTCCCTAAGGTTGCAAAACTTTTTTGTTAACTTTTATAATGTTCCGTCCGTTATTCACACCACCTTTCTAGCTCTCTATGGCTCTTTAAGTTCTTGTGGCTTCTCCGATGGGTTTCGAACTCGATCAACTTATTTTGATGGTGCTTCGATTTTTCTGTTAAATATTGCGTGAAACGTGCAGCTGACACTTTCCCGACCTCTCAAGTTAAATGTAATTATGTTGGCAGCGTTGCCTACCCTCTGCCGCCCTCTCATCTACACTACTTCGTTGACCCCTTCCATGCGAGCCTTCCCTTGACGTCATGCATAACGTGGTCAAATTTCACTAAGTTTCGCTACTGCACCACTAGGAAAGAGAAGAGATACAAATAAAGATAAAGAGACATGAAATGTTTTATAAGATGTTGGAATTACTCCCATAAATGTATAATTCCGAATGTTGGGCACCACAGGATAGCAGAGGGTCTTGTAGACAGCAGAGATGAGTATCTAAAGGAGAGTACAAGGATTTTCGAGATTAAATAGATTATGAATAGACGATGTACGAGCTTCGTTGGAGATCTAAGAAATTTTAACTGCTCATCGTTACAAGATAACTTGGAAAGACTATGTCCTACGAAAGCCCTTGAAGGTAACGCGTAGGAGTACTATAATGGAATATGCCCTACAAATGAAAAAAGGTTGGGTTGACCTAGAGTTAGATGGTGAAGCACAACAGGCAGAAATACTTAAACCTGGCAGTTTATACGACGAAGACGTGCTATTTATGTACGCGATCGAAAAACATGTCGAGTATTGAATTAGAAAGAATAACTTGGTCGCTTTGCTATTTCAGTGAGGTTTTGGAAGCAATTTTATAAGGGTTTTTGTGAGGGCATTATTATGTTCAATCAGGTCTTCCTTAACAATGTAATTGATGTGCGATGTAAATGTTTAATATCTCCACTAGGTGATCATTGCCATTTTTCCTTTCTTAAATATATATCACTGCATCCCTCCATTTATTTATCTTCACTGCTATCTGAACCCCAGCTATTGCTTCAGTTCAATATTCCTCTTTATGAAATCCATCTAGATATGAATCTTCTCTTGGTCTTCCCCAACGAATCCACATTAAACGAAATACGCAAGTGAAATGTATTATAGATGGCTGGTCCTTTCCATCACCAACCTTTTTTATTTTTTCTCGGCACCGTGTACTTTATTACTCCTTCTCTTTTTACGGTCGTTTCTGGCGCACTAGCACACTTTTAATTGTATCGGAAAATGCATTACAAGTGATCTAGGAGTTTAGTATCTATTCAGCGGGAGAGTTCCGGGCCAGACATAAAAACTCAACAAATAAATAGGAAAAGGGCGATGGCTTGAAATGCGTTGCTTCGAAAAAGAAGCACATTACCTGATTAGCCCGAATATATCGTAGCGCGAGGTTTTTTAAATCTCATGTTGTAATCTTTGAAAGTCATAGGCGTCCGATATACAAGGATGACTTTAAAAACAAGTGAGCATGCGTTTTTTTAGCGTATATTTCATACCACAGCATATTTAATTAATTGGGCGTTCATATTACGATTCATATTTTAATAGTATCTGGGAGAACGTCTCAAACTGTAAAATGGAAGATTCAAATTATGTTAGGAAAGTTAAATTATCTTCTTGTTTTTATAATTTTCACTTCAAAATACTAGGGGTCACACTACATGTATTCGGGGTCGTATTCTACTTAGGTCGTATTATATTCGGGCACGAGCTATATTTGCAGTATTATTGTATTCTGGGTCATATTATATTCGGGGTCGAATTGTATTCAGGGTCGTATTTTATTCGGGGTCGTACTATATTCGCGGCTGATGCGGTAATTAGCATCTAAGTATTTTAATAAATCTTATTAGCCCTTGCCACGCTCTACCATTCCGGGAATGAGAGAAGGGCGCGGCGGAAAATTAATCGAGACCAAACGTTTTTATTATTTCGGTCGATGTTTGCAGCGCCGCGCTCTCTGGATGTGCTGCGTTTCTCTTCTGCCGTTTTGAGCGCCCCGGCCGGGCCTCAAAAACCGTCTTTATCTCCGCTCCGCAACGCTCTGCGATTGGAGAGGCGAAACGACGAAAGGAAGGAGGAAGAGGAAGATAAAGACCTTTACGGTGGGGAAAAGGATCCAAGAACTCGATGCCTCTTCTCCGTCTCTCATTTCCTTTCCTTGCCACTCTTCACCTCGACGACTGAGGAGGAAAAAAACCACTCGAGGTTAAAAGATTCGATGGCGGCTAACGTTTGGAGAAGTACTTGGAGGTCGCACTATATTCGAGGTCGCATTACATTCGGGGCCGTATAATATTCAGGGTCGAGTTATTTTCGGGGTCGCATTATATTCGGGCGTATAGATATACTTTGCACCTTAAATATTACGAACGGAGATTTTGATCGTTTGATCACCTCCTCCCTTCCCTCTCGTACAAGACTTAATTATTTAAAGCAAAACCCCATGACATTTTTAGATATATATTATCGATACTCCGCCTGTTTCTGAGTTTCACGGACGGTCTTCTGTTGAAGCCTGTTTCCTAGCATTACTTAAAAATATGCTGAACGATCTGACAGTGGTATGTGCTTAGAGATGGAACATTTCCACAAAATAAAGCTGGTTACCGTGTGGTATGTGTGATAGCATCATGTTTCATATCACCCACAATCTTTCTAAAGGTTTGAGATTTCTCTAAATTATGCATATGGATTAACTTTCTATTGGTTAAAGTTTTGAACGATTTTCGGAATCCATGTGCGAAACAAAAGAGTGTTGACCATATATGCTATTCAACATCTACACACTGGCCTAAATGTCGCCGCAATCGAAATATTTGAAGGAAGAACCTGATGATGATGCATTGCATCGAAACCCGGGTCGATTAAAAATTTTTATCTGTGGAAAATTGCATCGTGTTAGTTCTTATTATTTGAAGGATGGTTTTTATTTTTAGGTTTTGTATTGTTATAAGGAGCCCTATTTCCTCTTCAAAAGGATCCAGGGAACCTTCACTTTCATCTCCTTTCCTTTTATGCTCGCTTCTGTGATTATAAAAGGGGAGAAAATTTCAATCGCGGTTGAAGATTCCCCGAGAGCGGTCAGCTTTTGTGAATTCAAGTGCTGAGCTGTGGGGTGGAAGCGGACTGATTACGATGGGAAAGAGATCGTGAATTTATTTTACGATGCGATATTAATTCTTCTTATCTCTGTCTTTCTCCTAACCTGTTGTCTCCGGTTATAAAAACTAACTCATGACATACATACGCTTAAAATATGAGGACTATAAAGAGGATGTTTGCAAATTTTTACAATAAATAGTTGAGTAATAATAAAGAAATAATTACTTGCTGGAAAGGAAAAGAAGGGAAAATTAGGAAGGGATTATTAAATATGCATCAAACTGCAAAAGTACCTAGGTATGCAAGTCGCTGTGCAACGCTGCTGTGGACACTACGATTTTCCATGTTAATCCAGAATTCATTCTCATTGAAAGTGAATTTAATTTTAAAATTTTTTGTATATCATTCGCATAAATGATCCAAACAAACAATATTCGTATTAGATTGTATCTTTATTTTTAAAGCAAATGGTAGGTAAGTGTATGATTTTAAAGGTATAGATAAATAAATAAATATTCTTTAGGATATGTGATGGAAAGATATTATCCAGGATATGTGATCTTCCAGTTTTTCTGTAGATTTTATTGATATTGACATGTAAAATCCACAGTGCAATAAAATATTTAAAAAAATTTATTCTCAACTTTAAGTTCGTCTCAGAAACTACGCAATTTGCAGGTTAAAAAATGATCCGCATATCGAATATAGTGAGATTAGGTTCCTTTTATCTATTATGTGATTATTCTCTTCAAAATACTGTCTAATGTAAAATTCTAATCTTTTTGGGGTAAAATCAAAGAAATTGGCTTTGATCTTTGATTAAAATAAAACTTTGCTCGGAAACACTTTCTCTTAGGATGGTGGTGGCAGGGAGGGACTTTCCAAACCAACCCAAAAGGACGATTTTTCCATGATCTCAAATGCAAGGTTTATGTGCATGGTTATGTTTTTAGAATATTTGTAAATATACTGAGTTGTAAAGGTAGAAGAAATATAATTTTCCTCAGCTGCAACACCAAAGTCTCAGCACGATGAAGGGAAGGAGGAAATAGAGTTTTAGTCGAGGTTGGAATGATTGGGTTTACAGAGCCAGAACGATTCGAGTGACTATTGTGAAGTGAGACGTCCCGAAATAAAAAGGAGATAGGAAAGTGGCGTGGATATACAGATATTCGGCAAGTGGTTTCGGGAGGTGGAGATAAATATAGGAGAAGTTGAAATGGAGACTGTTGGAGTAGGAAAATGTTTACCTTATTCCAGAACCTGCATATCCTTCAGAAAATATCATAAACATAAGAAGAGAAAAAAAACTCTAAATATGCTGGAATTTTCCAACTCTCAAAATAGCTCCATCATTTTATATTTATAGCTTTTAACTGTTCGTATAACTCTAAAATATTTGTCAAGTCTAAGCAAAATATTCAAATCAAGAGGTGTTGACGGGAATCAAATAAGATTTGTTGATTTAACTTTTAAGATTCCTCAATCGAAGATCATGTTCAAACATTTCAGTTAGCATATATTCGGGTTTGTGCAATACTTTGCACCTTAAATATTACGCGCAATGTACGTGATAATAATGACTATTGGTTGAACTGACTAGTAGTTTGTGTGGTTGTTTTTTTCACATTGTGGGCCATGTTTCAGTTAACAGATGCACTGAAAAGTATTTTTAAAAAACAGTAAAATAGTTCAATTGTACTGCAAACAACAGTTAACATAGGATCCATACTGGTTTAATCCACTTGGTTGTAAATGGATTCGTGTAGTGCAATATTAGTTAATAAGTACTTTAGAGGAATGAAGTGATAGTACCAGAAAAACGAATTGATACGCAGGATATGAGTTAATATCGAGGGTGGGATATCGGTGATGGAAATGCACTGGGGTATGTTGGATGCAGTGAGGTAATAGATTCCGACAAATTGTTCGATAAAGGACGTAGGCAAGGCTTTCATCGGAGATTGAGACCGAATTCCGGGCGAAGCGGGTTCAGTTCAACCGGATAATACGAAACAATGGATCGTGATGCTTATTTTTTTTCAGTCACGTTTTTCAGCATCGTCGTATTTAAGGATGGTCCATGCGGGCATCACATCTTGGTGGAATAGGTTGCTTTATACCTCTCTGTAATTCATGCGCAGCAAGGTAGTATCTCTTCTGTTCGAGTGATAAAAGTTTATTACGGGGCCTAATTAGAACGAAAAGAAAATTACGCGGTTTTTCCTACCCTTTTTTCTGCAGATTTGTAGTTGCGATTAATTTTTCTATTTTTCTGTTTATTTCCCTTACATTTCCCTCAAATAATAGCTGAAACTTTACATTCGTAAATTAATATACATGAAAAAGTCAATAGTTCAGTGACTTCACAGCTATAAAAGATATATTCTGGATGTATGAATCGGGGTAATGTGTGGTTTTAAAAACAAAGATCCATTGATGGATAACACCAATTGTAAGTTAAAAGGTGAAAGCACGTTACCAATTCTCATCGGTGACATCCTGCTTCCAAGGGGAGTACCCATTAGCCGGATGTAGGATTTAGGAAGGTTGGCGGGCAGGTAGTCCTTGAGAAATAATTTAGAAAATAACCGTTTTTGAACTATTAACCCAACAATTTTCAAGGGGTATATGCATTTTGTCATGTGAATTACCCTTAATTATTCTTAAATAATTAACAGTAGTGTAGTTAATTATTTAATTTACTCTCTTATGTCTGTATTCTTATCTGCTACGTTGTACTAAAACACGCCGTGCATTTTTCCGGTACAGCTCTTCTATCTTTGTGCATTTATGTAGTTGCCAAATACATTAATTCAAATAGTTTCTCTTAAATTGATAACATATCTGTAATGCTGTGCATGTTGGTGAAATTACCCCAACCAGGTAATTGTTTTCAGGTGTTAGGTAATAAACCAATAGTCTTAGCTTCATTAACTATATTAGGTTTTAGTATGGTGATGCTGGTGATAACTCTTGGTTTTGACATTCTTGGTTTGGTGGACGCTTTGCGTTTGAAAATTGTGTAAAAATAATATTATAATCCTGTGTATTTAGGCATGCACCTGCGTATTGAGCATTTGCTAGTTCAATTTTGAGGCCCTAATGAATCCTGAGGGGAAGGGAAAATACTTTTGTTTCAGCACGATGGGGACAGCTAAAGTCGGCTGAATGGTCAAGTAAATGGCAGCGAAATCCTCGCTGCAAAAATTTCTTCACGCAAACGGTCTCCGGAATATCCGAGCAAACGGTGAAGATCCCCTTTTTAGGTAAATGTAGCATCTCACCCCAATTTCTCTCCGCTCCTTCTCAGTCCCAATTCACCCCTCTGGCACTTACAACCTTCGCCAAGTCTAGCTCCGTGGCGAAGCCCACCAAGTAGACACTATCCCCCTCTCATCAGTCGTTCCAAAATGTTAGCAGTTCTGGCTCCGCGTTGGCTGTCGCCGGAACAATTCCAAGTAGTTAGGCCTCATTTGCATGCCTGATGAGACTTGTGATGTGTGTGTGTGTGGGTGGGAGGATGTAGGGCCTAGAGGATGTGTGAAGCCCCTGAGGATAGGAAAATGTGCGAGTTGGAGAATTCTGGCGCCGCCGGAAGGGAAGGCGAAGCCGTTTTGGTAACCCGTTACGGCAAATGTCGATTTTCCCCCTCATGCTCTTTGGGCAAATTTCTCGGTGCTTTTTGAAAAACTCGGCCTTCACTTCGAAGAGTAATGCAATATCCATCCTTCTGATGCCAGAAATTGGAGTTTGCAGCGACGTCAACGTGCTCAAGAAGCCCCAGTAGTACTGTCAAATTGTTGTTTTCACGTGGGTGGGAAATGGGTACGTATTGAATTCCCCCCATGTAAAATGAGGCTGTATAGTGGTACCGATACATACCGGGAGCTGTGGAGAATGCCCGTTTTAAGGAAGGATGCATTTAAAATACTGACTGGCTCCCCACTGCGGAGTAAGGTAGCCTCCGCGTAAGACTACAAGGGTTCACATGGTCACCAAACATGATCATGCCCAACTTAAAAGTGATCATTATGTTATTAAAATCAATTTTCTACCTCTCTATTTAATTTAATCCAAAAGATGTATGACCTAAATTTTCAGCATATTTTGATTCAACTTTGTTTGGATCATAAGAATTACCGTGAAACATGCTGCTGTCACTTTACGGTACTCTCGAGTTAAACGCAGTCATGTTGGTAGCTTTTTCTACCATGTGCTGCCCTCTTTCATCCGCTCCTTAAGCTACCCATTCGAAAACAGTCTTCCCCTAATTGACGTCACGATTCGCGCAGGCGATTGCCACCATATTCCGCTACCACTATGAAGCTGGTTGTTGCATAAATTGGGTCAACAATACTAAAGAAAGATTATTGAGGGATCGGGGGAAGGGTCGGCACTGCGTCGGCACTATCCCACATTAAAGCGTAGTCTCGAGGTTCGTCCCTTCCTAGAAGTAAAAAAACAAAATTGAGTGGATGGCATCCTGACGCACGGAAAAGAAGCCAGTATTTTTTATGGAAAAGGGTCCTTTTTAATTGCCATTTCCCTAAATGTCCTTAATTTATTCCCTAAATTTTATGAAATTGAATCTTAGCGCTTATTAAGCGTAGCGCGTGCTAAATTAATTTCAACTTTTCATTTTCATTGATTGATCATCGAAGTACCGCGAACAGTCCGCTACATGGTCCCGTTAGTGAGACTCTCCGTCCATTTGATCTTCATCATTATTCGATAACACTACATTTCCAATGATTCAATTATTTTTTCATTTAAAATACATTTTTAAGTGTGAAGGTTGGTTTAATAAACTTTTGTGGAAATTCACAGACTATTTTGTGTGATGATTTTATATTTTTTTCCATTTGTATACTAGTGTACTGTTGCTTACTCCATTATAGGACGAACGATTGTTTTGTGGGCCATTTCTTCAGTTTACATTTTACTCCCCTCAATATATTACTCATTAACCGATGCGTAGATACGTGAAGGAGGACTAATTAGAAATGCCATTTTGATCGGAAGTGCTTGATTCTTTTCCACAGTTTCGACGGAAGGTTTGGAAGTTGCCATCGCTCCGGAAGATATTATCTCGTCCTAAATTTGCATTTCTTGGTCTTGCCAAATGAGAGGGCGAGGGAGTTGGGTGGGTTTAGCGGATACGAATCCCCTTCGTGTACCTCAAGGCATTGCCGATTCCAATTGCAGTGCACGTTTAGGCAAAACTCCCACTTTTGTGGATCCAAACTCCATCTCGACGAGAAATGCAGTTCTTTCCAGGAAACTCTTGGTTCCGTCATCCCCAGCTCCTCAAGAAGCCCTGCGATCTTCAAATTTGCTTTGGAAACGGGGTGCGTGTCGGATTCCCTGAGGGCCTTTTTCTACGCCTACGTCTCCATTCTACGCGGCAATCCGACTTGAGGGTAGGATTATTCAGAAAATCTTCTCTACATATCAAGGTAATGAGGGGCTGGGAACAATTCATCTAATGTTCTTATTAAGATATGCATCATTATAATCTTTAGAGTAATCGAACTGTTCAGGTAGGTTAAAAAGGAAGGGAGTAAATATTCTCTATATTTTTATAAGCACACCCTGACCATAAAATAAAATTAAAAAAAAAAAAACAAATTTATCGGAAAAAAGAAGGTAAATTCAGTTTGATTAGGATATGTTTTTCTTGAAGGTTTTCTTATCCCTGAATATAAAAAAATAAAAATTAATTTAAAGATAAATTTTTAAAGAAGATAATTTTAGCCAATTTTGGTGACCTACATTGAAAAATAGTTGCACC
This sequence comes from Pyrrhosoma nymphula, assembly GCA_963573305.1. Taxonomy (NCBI): domain Eukaryota; kingdom Metazoa; phylum Arthropoda; class Insecta; order Odonata; family Coenagrionidae; genus Pyrrhosoma; species Pyrrhosoma nymphula. Next base: position 29,709,906 of record OY754331.1, on the reverse strand, counting down.
TGTTGTAAATTATGGCAGGAGAATGAAGATAAGTACTAAGATAAGTACTAAGTAAGTAATTAAATAAGTAAGAAGTAAGTGAGACAGGTGTTGACTCATAACTATATCTGAATGAAACTTCTATTGGCGTTTTCATGGAGACTATTTGAAAAATTAAAATAGAAAGTTTTCATCTAGCCCCCATTTTAATTTGATTGACTATGTTTCATGGAAGACATCAAGAAAACTTTATTCACCAAGTATTTCTAGTTTAGAGAGAAGAGACAGAAATTTAGCATACATTATCCCCATTAAAATTGTCACCCTGCCACCTTATTAAGTATTGCAGGTTCGTCCTGAGTATTTGTACAACTATATTTTAGTTTTGAATATTATATATATGCGTGGAGTGCGAGGTACTAGTCTGGTTTAGCATAATTAAGTGCTAACTCTTGACTAACGTTGTTAGGGACTAGACTTCCCTCTCTGTTCGAAATTGATGACACCTAATGTCTTGTAATTCCTTTTCCTTTTTACGCGCGCTGTATGAAGTGTGCTTTGAATCGGTACCTTTTGACAGTCCTTGTATTTTGTTTCTAATGGTTATAACGTTTAATGAGGTCGTTGCAAAATATTTTTTTAGTTAGCCACCAATAGATGGGCTTTTAATGTACTCTTTATTGTTAGTCTGAGCTCCACGCTCAGTCGAGCCCGGGCCCCAAGGATGGGAAGCCAGCACTCAAGCCACCGCACCAACCCGATCCCCTTTTAATTAATAGAAAGCTATCCATGTATCCATTTACGGGACCGATAAAAAAATTTACTCACGGATAAAATAACAAAGGGTAAAGTAATATCACCAGTTATATAAGATGTAGGTAATTAGCTTCTTTTAACAATGCTTACTCTCATATCCAAGAGTACTAGCACTGACTTTGTGTAAACATAATATATTCATCTTGAAGAAAGATAAATAGAAACGCTAGCTAAAATTTGCAAACTTATAATCACCACCGGCCAAGGTTTCGACACGTTACGCCATCAACAGGGTCATCCCTGATGATGCCTAAAGCTTGGTGGCAGGTAAAAAAAAAAGGTGTGAAAATTTCAACCAATTCCTATTTCTCTTTCATCTAGATGAATACTTACTCTGCATGTCGAGTTAATATCACACCTTGGGTCCCTAGCAATTCTCATTTTGAAAGCACTAGCTTCGTCTTTTTGCCGCTTATCGTCAGGGGAGAGCCCTCGCAGTTCTGGGATCCAGGAACTATATGTGGGGAAGGGACAGTATAAAGTCATGGAAAACAGAGAAGAGGATGACTCAGATGGCTGAGAGGGCACGGTAGTCACCATGCGCAGGGAATATGGCAGGAGAATACCCAAATTTGAGAGTCGAGTTGCAAAACTGGCTCGCCATCCGCGAGGGGTTGTCGTAACTGGCACGCGTGCTGTTAATTGTCAAAGAGTTCTGGCTAACCCAGTTTGGAGCCCAGTAACAAGCGGTAAGGTTTATAAAATATTCGGGACAACACTTGCTCATGGCAAGGACGATGCTTCGAACGGAATTCCTAAATAAATTTTGTTATCAAAACATTTCAACACGCTGGCACTGGAGCAGCTGTTGCCTAATGCTCATATCGTCAATGATGATATTTTTTTCCAATTTCTTGGTAATTGCATTTAAACTCCGCTAACCAGTTAATGCCTGGATAATTCACAAATATTTAAGAAGCTTCGTTTAAGAAAATTAATTTCCTCGATTGTTGTAGGTACATATTATATTACTGCTTGCCCATTTTCACGTTTTTGGAACGTATGCATAACTGGTGGTGTGTGCATAAAATTTTCTCGTTTTTCGTACTGCGTGTATCCAAGACTCACATATATTTTAATTTAAAAATAATTTCTTTTAGAGTACATCAGATGATTCCATAATGTGATAAAATAAATGATGTGTATGCGATTCTCAATTGACCAGGGTCGTTCTGAGGGTCCCTCAAGCAATGTTTACCTCTCTTCATTTCTTTCTCTCCCCTCGTGAGTGCACCCTCGGCGTTGTACTTCGTTACTTCGACGTGGAAAGTTTCTACAACGGCCAGCAAAGCCCCTTCGAGTTGTTGACATATTCATTGTCCGCGATGTTTCATCAAAGAATCTCAATTCCCCCTTATCCATGCCCTGGACCAAACGGGGATACAATTCCCAGTGTCCTTTGAGAAAAGGAAAAGGGGTCTTTGTCTCTGGGTCTCTATGATTTATTTAAAAAGGTTCCATCACGACTGCGTTAGTCAAAACAAATACTAATTCAATGATTTTCCTTTGTTTTGTGTAAAAACTGCTCTCTTTGATGACATGATTTAAGGCGATTGGAGCTATTTTTGTTTATGTAGGTACAGATTTTCGTCGAACTTGGCATGCGTGTTCTCATTAATGCTATCTATAAATGGAAGTGAAAACAATTGCATCGTACTGAATTCTTATTTTGCTAATCAATGCTATTTACACAAGTAGCCTTATACCACATATATTATATTTCTTCATAATTCGTTTACAGTTTCTGCCAAGTTCAAAATAATAGACATCTTATATTTTTATAATTGTTGTTAACAAATATCAAGGTGTCACGCCCGGTGTCAAGTCCAATATTCGAAAAGAACATACTTTAATGCAAGTTAGTCTAAACTTCGAATACCGCGCCGAATACTCTAGCCACAACATGGCTAAATTAAGGAATATATTTTAAAATCTAAAACTTCTGGCATTTACATTCCTGGTCGTGAGTTCCAACGGATTACATGGTGAGTTCCAACGAATAAGTAGATAGACTCAAATGAAGTGTGGTCCAAGAATTATTTTCCACTGAAAAAGGTATTAAAATGGGCACACAATGACCCAAGTTTACCGCTTCAACCACCTCAACTTTTATTTTTTTCGTCTTGCTTTTCATTATTCCGGTCGTTGAATTTCCCTGTTATTGGGAGTAAAGGCATAGAGACGTTTCCCATTCTTTTGCATGACAAGGTGAAGTGAAGTGAATATGTGGCCCTGCAATCTTACATAAAAAAATAAAATCTTTGAGGGCGCCCGGCCAGTGCACGGGTTTCCTTAAGGAAAGATGGGGAGTATGTGGGACAGCCGTCATTCAGCAAACTTGGCGATAAAAAGGCAGATGCTACTTCCGCTCCATCTTATTTTCCCCTTTTACACTCACTTCTCCCCTCTTGTGGATCATTCCCCAACAAGTTCCATTCCCCCTTCATAACCCACGCGCACGGACCCGGCGCGATATGCATTAAAATGCATACAGTTCTCGGCTACTCGGACCCTAATTTGCATCTCCAATGCACTTGCAAGGGGGAATTCATGTGTGGGAGGGGGGAGGAAATTGGCCGAGGGAGGATGGTTTACCGACGTCGAGACCGAGTCCGGAAGCTCTGGATCGGTGGTGGTTGTTTGGAGAAGCATGCAGTGGAGGGGGTTGGTGGCGTCAAAAAGGGGATGGCAGTGAGATGCCACGTCTCCCGGCCCATATAGAATGTACTGGTCCAAATGGCGCAACGTGGTTTTTCTGTTTAGATTTCAGGAGAAAAACTTAGAACCAATATCCGTTAATGTTTTCTAGGAATACAACCAATTTCCTAGGTCTTTCAATCCCTAAAATAGGTTGAATACAGCCCTCCATCTACCCCTATCTAGTACTAGTTCCCTTACTCCCTGGTTATTACTCTTCTGTGCTTCCCTTTTTATTTGGGATGTATTTATCCCTTGGTCTTCTTCTCTATTTCCCCTTCAATTATGTCTTTCATGTGGTATTTTCCTCTTCTACTCTTGTGTATGCCTCTTCATTTCTTATTTGATCGGTTCGTTTGATCTTCAGTATCTTCCTCGAACGCCAGGTTTCGAATGATTCTAATCTTTACCAGTCTGCTTTTCCAATGGTCCATTTTTCCGACCCATAGACATCCACGCTCCACACGAGTATGTTTTCGCATTCAAGAACACAATCATATTGTAAATTAATATGCAATATCGCAATGCGATACTGAAATCCAAATATTGCATTGCTCTTAAAGGAATGCGGAAAGGATTCGCCTTGATTGCGCAATGGTGGATTCATGCAACATTCAATATATAATGTCTCTTGAGATTTGAAATCAACATCGCTATGCTGTGCTTAATTCAGAAGGGATTCGACTTCGATGTGCAAAGGCGGATTTATGCGGCATTCGATATATCCTTTCTCTTGCGATGCATAAGCATTACTATGCGATACTGAATTTTGGATATTGCATAGGTCTAAAAGATGCCCGAAAGTGATTCGTCTTTGATGTAGGTACGAAGGCGGCTTCCAGCCCTATTCGATACATCGTGTCTCTTGCGAATGTTATACTAAAGTTCGGATATCGCATAGCCCTAAAAGTTGTGAGTCCGACGGAATCCAAGGTAAGGCGCTGTTGGCGGTGGGGGAGTTTGGTTTGAGTGACCGGGAGAGCGGAGGGTTTTTCTGGGTGGATAAGTGAGGATGAAATTCATTTATTTTTCTTTGGGACACATAAGAGGGAAGAGAACCAATTGGAAAAGGAACTGTTACGTCAAGTGAAAGGCATTCTTTGGTGAAAATTTCCCATAATCATCCTCTTTTTTTTCCCAACATGTCCTCGACCTACTCTTCACACTCAATCTCAAACAAGGATTGACTCATGTTTACCCTTAAGGATTGACCCTTTTAATCCAATTCGGGAGCAAATTATTCCAACGTTTTTTCTGATGGAATGGATTTTAACCTTTTTTTAAAGTGCAAAACTCTGTTGTTCAACCTAGACAATCAATTAGTGGTGCCAGCCGTCTCAAACCGGGAAAGAAGTTATTTACCCACAGAGATGTTAAGAGTTGGCGTTGCTTCCTTTTTTCCCTTTCTAGGAACCCTTCAATCTGCATTAATCTTTATGCTATCAGTGTTCTCGTTTCCTCAATTATTAGAAAGGGCATTCAGTATTGAAGGTTCAAGAATGGATAGTGCGAATGCAAACTTTCAAATGGGAAAATCTTATGGATTGTGGGTCATGTACTGAAAGGGGTTGTTTGGGGTTGAATGTGAATATGTCGTTTTCAGAAATGCCACATACTTGTTCAATTGAATTATTGTAATTTAACTGTGTCGTTGTTTGAATTTCATCTATTCTCTTTACATGGCCAACCCGAAGATGCACACTCCTGTCATATACGTTCATTACTGGAGCATCCATCCCCCACTCATTCATGACCCACTCATTCCTTACAATACCCATGCTACCTTTTCCGCAAACATAACAATAACAAACGTAACAATGACTAAAGGCTATGTCAATGCTAGTAATATCCGGATATGCGTAGCTATGGACTTAGATATTCATGTGCCATCTTCTAAATATGCTACCATTAGCGTAAGTGATGGAATTGAAAGATTGATACATATTATATGCATCGTTTAGACAAGTTTCAGAAGTATTGAAGCGGTTGAAGTCTACATTTTCGTCGTTTTCGTGGAAACTATAAAATGTGCTGATTGGAAGGATCGCGTTGCCAATGATTCGCATGAGAGGTTTTGCTACTCGATTTCCATTAGATGAAACAATTATTTCAATCAATTCCTCAATCGTCTTCTTATGTTATGCGTATTCCTCCTGATATACGGTGCGTAATTCAAAGAAATGGGAGCGTAAAAGTTCTCAGGCAAAGTCGCACTCCTACGTGCCCTCAGGAAAGGTCTCAGATGCCCAATTGAAGCATTCTTCTCCCTGCATTTGACTACCCTTTCAACACCTGTTAAAGGAAGTTTCGCCACCACGACTGTGCGATTCAAAATGAGTACTGAACTCCACCTTTTCGCTTGTACTATTGATAAAAATATTATTTTCACTGAAGCTTAGCTTTTTGGAAGCAGCAATAAGATTCAAAATATGCAGATCATTTGACAGTTATATTTTAAATCAACCAATTTTCCTGGCCAATTGAGTCAATTTAAACCTCATTTCTATTGAACTCGCGCATTTTTACTTTATTAAATGTAGTTATTGGCTATAAACTAAATAAATAACATTTATTGTTGCCAATATCTCATTTTATCATTTTCATGCGAATATTTGAATCTTATTCACAGTTTTAGCAAAAAAGGACGTTATATGAGACAGGGAAATACTATTTATCCACGTCTCACCCATTCTTGCATTAAACACCATTTGAGGTAGTATAAGCGAGATATCACTTCACATAAAAGTCGATGAATTTGGCAGTACAGTAAAAAGTAAAATATCTCATCTATTCAAGGATAACAAATTATCAGCCCCGTTCCTTCATAATTTTCGAAATGTTCTCCTTGGAAAATGGTAATGTTATGCCTTCCAGAGGCTGTTCATTTGAAAACTTTAGGCAATTTTTTCAATTATTTCGATTACACAAATGATGTGGTTCGCAATCACGCGCAAGGGTGAAAAGATATTCATAAATGAGGGTGAAATTCTCCATGAAAAAAATTATTTGACTTGACCGGGACTTAAACCCGGATATTTAAGCTGCCGTCCAGGTTTATTATCCAGTTACACCACCAATTCATCTTTATTCATAGCGAGTTTGAGCGGGTTTTTATGCGAGGAAGTTTTTCACATCCTGAGTCTACATTGTAGCACTGGAGAAAAATCCCAATGAGTGAAATAACATTTTCATGGCGTATTTCACCCTCTCTGTAATATATCAAAATTGAGGAATTTCTAAGTTCTAGTGAAAAATTTAACTGTGAGTAGTTTGTATGCTTTGCCAACAATTTATTATAATAAATTAATTACTCGACACAGTATTTTTCAGGATATCCTAAACATCTTTGGTTGTGAAGGTGTTTTGTGGTGAATAAAATGAGTGAAGCTAAGACTTATACATATGTGTATGTATAGTTAAAACTGAGGATTCCAGCAATTTAAAACATAGTTCATGCGTTATGAATGTTAATATATATACTTCATGTTTCTTAGAGTTGCTTAAAGTTAAAAATGAATTATGAATATAGTCTCTATTATAACTATATGACTAGGTACAAAAATCTCGCTCAAACTACCTTAATGTCATGCTCAAGTTGGGAATAAAGTAGCGTGGAGAAGGCGGGATTTTGGTGATCATATTAAACATGAGGAAATTTTTCTACAAGTATCCAGATTATTAATGCAATGATATTAAAGTTATTTTACGTCGGAACCACCAAACACCGTGACCGCGAGAGATCTTCTGACAAAATGGCGCTCTTGAACTCCTTTCGTACACCCTTCTTTCTCCCTATTTTCCCTTTCTACCTTCATCCCCTAATCCCCCCCTTTCACTCACTCACGTTTGTCATTGCGGCTATTTTGGGAAAATACATATATTTGGTTGAGTCTCCTTCATCCCTTCCACTCCCGTGAACTTTTAGCATCCACGCAGACTTCCTCACCTTCCCAGAGTCCAAAGCGTAACATCGACGTGATACAAACAGACGTGTGGAAATACCATCGGGCACGCGCAGCAACGTTTGTGACCCACCCTCCTTACTCATATCCCTCTCGCCCTGATCTATGCTCCATTCTCACTCCCTCCTCATGTACCCATGGTGCACCCCGCCTATTCCCTAACCGTCACCAACCCTCGTCCTTGACCCTGTGGTCGCATACACGCGGTATCTGCCAATGAAGATATTTCGCGCGGTCAGGATTAGTGGTTGTGAAACATGGTGGCAGTTCCCCCGAAATATATCTCATCTCTCAAATGAGAACAAAATGTCAGCCACTCATCGTTATCCTTTTTTAAACATTTGAAAAAAAATACTAGTCATTCTTCAAGGGTAATGGTAAGGGAAAGCAGTCAATAAATACTATTTTAAAATTGATAATGTGTAACGCTTAGATATCGCCATAAATTCAACAGTGTATAGTTTGTATTATTTCTTAACTATTTATAATAATAAATCAACTAATAACCGCAAAAGTAATTTTTATAGAAAAGCAAAAACGGCGTTTGGCGTGAAAAAAATTAGTCAAGTTAGCACATTATGGATGTACATTTTTTTAAAGAGAATTAAAGCTATTTAAAACATGTCTTTTCTTCAAAAATGGAACAATTTTTCTTTCATATTTCTTACTGTCGCTTATATTTGAAAATGATATTTTAAAATGATCTCAATTATGAATACGGAAAAATCTCACTCAAACTACCATAATTCAATGTTTATATGGGCTTCAAAATATTTCATAGTAGGTACTTTGATAAAGCTTTGGGCCGTTCGGGATCGTAAGCCAGCACTCAAGTAACCACACCAACCGAATTCTCCTCAAACGCACCCCTTGTTATCCCTTCTCCTTTATATCCCGGGTGCATTTAGATATCTCATAACTGGTGACATATTCCAGTAACGGTATTAATGTCGGGGAGGGTGAAGCTAATGGGGAGAGAAAACATTCTAACGCGGTGTCTTCCGAAGGAACTTCCAATCTCTGTGCCCCACCACCAACCAAAGTTTAAATTATTTTAGCTGTCATTTAATAAAACATGTGCTCTTTATTGCTCATATCAAAAGGACTCAATAAATTCTTGAAGTCAAAAATTAAGATTTTGTCATTCAAATTTCATTAACATTCAATTATCTATTAGGATTCACTTAATGTAAAAAGTTTTTCATCTACATCTACATACTACCCCGCAAGCCGCCTCAATAGGCGTGTGGCGGGGGGTGTTAGGACACCAGCCGTTTACATATAAAAAGGAAACGCTCTAATGAAGTTACGCCTAGCATTTATTAAAGTCCCTTATTGTTCGGGGGAAAAACGAATTCCCATACCTATCCGTTCGGCAAAATATCTTTTGTGAGAGTGGGATTTACAATTAGACATAAAACACAACTTTTCCCCATGCTTCACCCATTTTCGCATTCAACAGCATGTAACCTCTAGTTCAATTTGAGAAAAACATCGTAGAACGTTAGGAATTTGTTATTTATGTGTAACAGAGGACTCATTTTTATATTTTAGAATCCAGATGTAACTAAAATGGCATATAGGTCATTTTTATGGTGGAGCAACTTAAGGAAGGAAATAAGTTGGTATTATCATTCAAGAAGGCTTGAAGGCATGGGCAATTGCAGCCTGAATTTTATGGTAAGCTCTCTGGTTCAATCCGAGCAGGCTTCAACCCTTTAAAGTGTAGAACACCGCGCCTGCTCAACATTGAATAGATGTGCCCTTTACGTGTGTACGAGTGTGTGTTTGTATTGGTTTCTTATTCAAGAGAGCAATTTATGTTTTGACACCATGGTCCGCGTACCGTATTCATTACCCTCATCAACGGATATGCAGCCGAAGTGTTGCTGCTTGATTGCAGCATCGGGATGAGTCAATATCAACGAGCTTTGTTGATTGGTTGAAATCAAATGAACTCACTATCCTATTTTTTTCTTATCCCTGTGTGAGGAATAAGCAGCAAATTGAAATTACCTTTAGATTTGCTTGTTTTGAGAGGATATGAAAAACGGAAGGTGTCTTTTCCAACTTGCCAAATGATGTTGTGATACTACGGGAGTTCACGATTTATTTTGTTTTATCGATTGTTGTAATTATTGTGATCCTCAAAAAATTATTCATTTTGAATAAATATACCTAATCCTTTTTGGCTTCCTTATAATTTTCTTACCTACAACCCCGTACGCCTATGTACTTCCAGAGATATTTTAAAGATGTTATACTTTTACGCTTTGAGTTAATACAGGCCTTTATCTATTTCAGGTGAGTCCTGTCTGTGGGGCACTAAGGTGGAACAGTAAACACTTAAAGGAGGAGTATAGAGTAAGTTCTTTTAAATATAAATCAGGAATGAGAAACCTGCGGGCCAGATCTGGCCCGCTTGATATATTCAAGTGGTCTTTAGGTTGTTCCCGAGTGTTCACAGACCTTCTTCTTATCATATACGCTATGACACAGTCTGGTCAACTGATCATAAAAGGCCTGCCCAATCCGTACCGCTCACCAAAGATGGTTGCCTATGCCTGCTCTTTATTATTGGTCTACGTCTCTGAAGTAACTTGATTGTTTTGGGTGTTTTTAAAACTATTAACGGACATTACATCATATGAGCGAAGTCTAATCAATCCAGATCATGTATTTGAGTTCCTCCAGAAAAAAATCAGTAATCAGATTTATCTAATTGATTTAGGAGTAGCAGCTCATTTTTACTGTGCTCTGACTTTCAGTAGCTGTAAAATTTTTACTGGAGTTAATCATGTAACATCACCGGATTCTCTTCTCTGAAATGTGATTTATATTTATCGATTGTGTTCTATTATCTTCCATCTGTTCAGCGGAACTTCTTGTCACGTCTTGCAGCTAAGCGCCGCATATTCTTCTTACCTGGCGTAGATTGTGATCTTTTGAAATATGCCGTGATGAACATGCTGTTGATGCCATCCCACTAAAGGTACTGCAGATCTTAGGAGAAACTAACAGTATGGCTTATCTGTTTGGTACCAGGTATTTTATTCTTGAGTATATGAAGTAAATTATCGTCTTTTAAGAAAAATTATATGAAGGGAGGCGAAGTTAAGGACGAGGGTTGGCGATGACAGGTAAAGAAAGGATGTCTTAGGAGGAAACCCAAAGACGGTAAGGCAAATGGTATAGGGGGTCATTAAGAGATAATTGCATGCGGAAGGCAGGAGGCAAGGATGTTAGGTATGCTGAGACAAGCGTGAAATGTGATTGACATTTCAGGCGACATCAATGGTCGTGTAACATATGTCGAATTACAGAACGAGAAAGTTTTGGGAAATCGATATTGTGGGAATTGCGTTCATATGGAAATAGTTTAATGTATTATAATTGAAATTTATATTAATATAATCGTTACTTCTTGCTTGAAAAATTCATACTTGCACACATTTGTCACAATGAATTGATAAACAAGAGCATTCTTTGGCAAATAATTTAATTCATCCCTTCCAAGGCATAAGTGCAAAGAGTTAATCCGAAAATACGTTTTCGTTAAGTATTTGTCACCGACGCAAAGTATAAAATATTTCCCTTCGCTGCCTTCTGAGGAATAATGGATTTACTTGTCATATTTACTATGTGTGGTTTCATGGTAGATTTAGACCCTAGTAAACACTCATCTTGTAGTGGTTTCTCGCTGTTTGCTCGCTTAACGCAGATGCTACGGCGACTCCAGAGATATTTGTTCGACACACTAGACCTTTTACATGCTGATTGAGTGAGAGGAAAAGGTGAAAAAGAATGCGAAGGATGGAAAATAAAGGGAGATGTAGTAGGAGCAAGCGGAGCGGAATGCATGGAGTTGACTGGCGGACAATGGCCCCAGCGCCTTCTGTTAAACATGGGATGGAGTGACAGAGAGACTCGGCGGTAGACATACAGACGTGGAGTGGGCAAGATTCAGAAAATGATTGTTTGGCCCCAATCAAACCCCAACATCTCCCTGCTCCACTACAGCAACTACTACTGGAGACTTGCTACTGTCTTCAGTTCTCTTTTTCATATCTTTTTCCATCGTGTATCGTCGGCTGTCATCCACAGGATCTGTTTTGAAATTTGCCCCGTTGTTGTTGCTGCTGTCGCCGTCCAACTCCTCCATCGAATATGACATCCCCTCATCACCCAACCCGGAGTCGATCTGCTCCGAATCGTTGTCGCCTTTCTCTCTCTCTTTCTCGCAACTCACGTCGAGTTTCTTTGCATCTCTTTCGAGGGTGTGGGTGGAAGGGGGAGGGGGGGAGATTTCGCGGTCTTGGTCCTTTTGTTTCTCATTCCAGGCGGGTTTCGTTCCACCTCTTCTTCACTCGGTTGAAATGTCTCCTAAGAAATTGATATGTTTACTTGGCTAGTTGAAACGTCTCTACGTTTTTATTCCGAGAGAGTATTTCCAGGAGTGTTTTCCCGTCGTCGCCATGAAAGTATGAAATCCGTCTGTTTTATTTTCTTGTCGAGTGCATGCAATTCGTTAGCTAAATGCCCATTAATTGTTTGTTCTGCACAGAATTCAGAATGAAAGGACTCATATGAAGCTGCTATATTGAGGAGAGAAATGCAAAATAATATTTCCTTTTGAAATTAAAACGTTGAAATGTCACCGTGTCATTTATTGAATAAGTATCACATTATCATTTTACCACATACTGAGCCAATTACAATGAAAAATGTGGCAAACAAAATAAGTTCTTAAGGAGTATTAGTGCATGTCCCCCGAGTAAGAATTTTTTGTTAGAAAGAGAAGTGGAATCATCGGAAAATATTGGCCAGTTGAGTAAAACTATTCTGATAATTCACTAAACATTGTTTTTATTAATCATGCCTTTCACACTATACATTATGTTTTGAGTTCCATATAAATTCATTTGGTATCGATGAACTAGATGAACTATCGCCTCGAAGTAACTAAATTACTCATGAAATAATAGAGGCTCTCTTCATGTTAAAGAGCGTTCAAGAATTTCTTCCAACGCTCAAGATTTTGGTCATATTTATTTTATTCATGCAGATTACTGTATGCTTTTCATCGAGTTTTTTCTTTCTCTTGTATTGCCGTGACAGATATAACAATTTGAAGTGAATTCCACGTATCCTTAAGATATTACTTTTACTGGAAATTTGTGGTCTATATGACCTCCTTCTTTGACATGGATTAAAATTACTCTGGTCTCCCCACCGAGAGGTTTAAAGTTCACAACATCGTTAGTCATTCAGGATTACTAGAATACCTATCGGAGAACTTTTCCTCGGCATTTTGCGCTACGGATTCAAAAGAATACGAAGGAAATCGGATGGTTCGTCGCCTTCGCGTCACCTGACAAAGCCGAAAGCAGATTGAGAAAAGGAATCCAATTCCACTGCGATGAGCGATTACACTTGATTGACGAACATCTTTGAGCGTGTAAATCGGCTTACGCAAATCCAAAATTGAAAACTCAGTCTTTTCCTTTTTCTCTCACAAGGACTACAAGAAAAGCATGCGTCGTCAGATAAAGTATTCAAGTCATGGAGCAGTGTTGTATCATGTAGATTTGAGTTTTAACAATGGGACTTTAAATCTGGAATCACATCGTTATGCTTTTTGCTTTAGATTTTAGGACAGTATGATACCAAATGTTTGACTAAATTACGGACGGATAAACTAAGAAATGAAGAAGTATACAGAAGAGTAGAAGTGGAAAGAACCGTATGGAACACTAAAAAATGCAACCAGATGGATTGGGCACACCCTGAGGCACAATGGGTTTGTGAGGAACATAACTGAAGGATAAGTAGAGGGAGAGTACCAAGAGGAAGGCCAAGGGATAAATACATAGAAGACCAAATAGTGTACATAAGAAGAACTACCAGGGATTAAGGGAATTGGCATTAGAAAGCGAGGGATGGCCGGCTGAAGTTAATCAATCTTAGGTTGACCAAAGTTAAAACGGCCAATAATTTGACCAAAAAAATTCTTAAGGATATCTTCAGCTACAGAAGAGTAAGGAAAAGACTCTAGCAGTAGCTCGATAAGCAACTCTGTGACTGGTATTCCGAAACGGAGTCCTGCTTCCTTGAAAATGGTATTTGTTTTTGCAATGTTTTTGATCCTTTCTTTCCAAAATGTTTTTTTTTTAATTTTACAAAAAATATTTTCCTCATTCCTCCATGTTTTAAGCCTCAATTGGCGAAAACATAATTTTTTATCCACTATCATGCATGCGTGGCGATTAAAACCGCAGCAGTCTAAAAACGGCCTTTCTGGCGTTTTATCCACCCCTATTAATTCAACTAGCTCTACTGATGAAACAGCGTATGACATAGTACTCGATAATTACGATTATGAAAACTATATAAATTATATTATCGAGAAGTATCTGAATTAAAAGATGGTGGATCACGACACATAAGCTAAGATGCTTAACCATAACCAAGTGCTGCTCCGTTTAAAATGGTATTTTTTCCGCAAATTTGTATTTTTTTCTCTGTTATCATAAGTTTTAAATTAACAAATAAACTTTATGTTCATAGCTCCATCTTTCAATCGTCGTATGGTTAAAAATCAGTATTTTTTTATCCTTAAGCATGCAACCGTGGCAATGAAAGCCGTAGAGGTCGGAATACGACTTTCCTAGTGTAGTATCCCTCTCCCCTTAATTCGACGGCAGGGGCGAAGTGGAGGAGAGAGTAAAGATCGACGGCGAGTTGAAATGGAAGTCGAGAGCTCTTTGCTTGGCCGTGATTGGAAGGGGTCGGGGAAGAGAATGAGTCCGTCGGGGAGTCGGGGGCGGACAAAAGCTGGAGGCTTGAAGGGTGGGGAAAGAGATTCCAGCGGATTTTGAGATGAGATTCACGGAGGGTGGTGTATCCGCCGTGGTGGGGGGGATGAGAGGGGGAAGCTGTGAAGGGGCCCTCCCAATGGGATGTCAGGCGAGAGGTCCTGGAGGTGGGTTTGAGTCGGAGGATTCGCATGACAATAGTACCTTCTCCGTACTTCTTCTATTCTCTTCCCTCTCCCTTGTCATTCCCCTTACCCACACCCACCTTGTACCTTCTTTTATCTTCCCCCTAACTAAAAAATCTTTTAGGCTACTAATGTTTTAGAAACTATGAGTAATAATGTATTTAGCACCTTAATAAGTACACAGTGATATTAAAGTTGTACAGAAAGTATGCGTAAGCACGTACTGTTCGTACTACTTTACAAACTGGCTCAAAAGCGTTGAAAAGCAAATCAAATAATTGCTTACAGTACCTATGGATAAACTTAACTATAAAATATTAGTGGCTACTATTATGGTCTCTTATTGCTCAGGGAGAAAATACATTTTTAAACATATCCTTACTGAAGAAATGGAGTCTTAAAGGTTAAGGCTATTCCTCAATTTCATCCTCATGATCTAATCTGCAGTAGGTTTAGCCTCAGGAAAAGAATGCTCAATGAATACGTGTTGAGTATGTTTTCAAATATTTCACCGAAACTTGGGTTATTATATTTGCAGAGCATAGACGGCTAGGTTCGTTTGAACTAGGCTGTTAGGGTGGGTTTACATTGGCATGTTAATTGCACAAGCCTCAAGCAGTTTTTGCCGTAAATTCCACGCATAAATGGCTCTACAAGTCCGCTTGCAGGACTATTACACATTTCAGCTAGTTGCTTGTAGAAGTAAATTGTTGCCATTGTGAACCGCTACCAATCCGTCTCCACACTGAAATGCGTCCCTCGAAAGAAATGGGGCTGCAGATTGCCCCAATGAATCTTCATAGACATTTATTTAATGCCTTCACGTCGGATTGACCGATGAAAAGTATTTACATGCCCTTTAGAAATATTCCCATACATGTCAACTTTAAGTACCTTAAATTAATGCAAATTCACTAAATGCACGACCAAAACACCTCCACTGAACATATCGTGATCCTGAAAATTGTTTTTCTTGAATTTCGCAATTATATACCTTCGATTGCGATGTGATTCTTCCTACGTTAAAAATAATATATTTTATTGATAAATATTTTATTCTACATATTGCATTTGTTATAGGCGAGAAAGTACAGGAGTTAAAACAAGTCGAGTGTGCAAGTGAAGATATGTCTGTATGCATACATTTTCAAGGCTCTCTATAAATTGGAAGTGGTCGTACTGAAATAAATTGAAAATCTTGACTCGCAAAATCATTCGTCATTTGCTGATGTTACACATTTATAGTGAGTACCTTACGTGTCCCTCTACAGAAAACCCTGAAAGCATATATAGAATGAAAGAATAAGCTCAAAATATCAATTCCACGAACCTCACAGGGATTTTTTAACGCAAGATGGAGATAAAAACTCTTGGTGCGACAGTTGTCAACTCCGCTAAGGGTGACGACGCCCGCGCGGAATCAAAGATGTGGGGGTTAAAGAGGGTGGAGATGGGATGTATGAGAAAAGGTAAAGGAGGAAAAAAAGGATATAAGAGTTTAGAGGAAGCTCAACAGCATGCCCTGGAGATGTGAGAAAGATAAAGAGGGGTAGAGGGAGCAGAAAGAGTGTTGGCTGAGAAGAAAGCAAGATATATTCGATCAGAAGGGGAAACCTTGGATTGGCGCACGCGGTTAGTGAAAGTTTTTCGGTCATCCCCTCCACCCAACCGTTACCCTATTGATGCCAGAAAAAAATATTTTTGAAAATTCGTCAAATTTTAATATGCCTCTAAACTGAGATATCTTTCTCGATACTAATATTTAAAAAGATATCGAACAATCAGAGCAACATTTTTTCCAACGGGTCAAATTGCCACAGGGAAGACAACGTGTCACTTGCTTTTACCATTTAAAATAAACTTAATAAATTACTAAACATGATCTTCAATTAAAAGATTTAATACCGCCTGTTACTTTTACATTGTCAATATTATATATCGCAACATAAAGAAACGGAAAAAAATCTTGTTAGCTGGAAAAAAAATTCTGCCAGCGATAGTGGTCGGCATTTTTTTAATTATTACCAATTGTTAAATATAATAAAGATAAATGAATGAAACAAACAAAAGGGAGTCAAATATTCAAGTTTTGTAAATTAAATGCTCAAATTAGATGAGTTACAAAATGTTGATTAGATGAGTTTTCAGGAAGCACGGTGTTGTCATCATGCTAATACATAATAATTGAATGGTGTCTGTCTGTTTGTCTGTTCTCAATCACGCAAAAACTACTGAACCCATTGAGCTGAAATTTGGTATGCAGAGATAAAATGTATCTGAATGTAACATAGGCTATATTAAAAATTTCTCAGGGCCCCCAAAGGCCCCCCCTGGTGGTCCCTGATGGTCCATGCTAAGCATTGGATTCGGTGCAGTGGTTTAATTTTTTGCTTTTTAAAATTTCTTTCAATCAAGATAGAGGGCTGGAATTTTTTAACGGATGGCTAAATGAATAAAGATTCTAATTCTTTCAATCGATTTTCTTTTGCGCTTCGTAATTGTCTGAAAATCATGTTTATAGCTGAAAAATCTCACATTTTTCTCTTAAATCAACAATAGCAAATTTCCTTGACAACCAGAGATTTGATTTTCAAAGGATATTCACGGATCTAGCATTTAAATTTTCCTGCAGGTCCATGATAGCACATAGAAAGAAAACCTGTATGAGAAGGGCCCAGAGTCCCAAGGACCCTATGATATATTGCTTCGGGGGGTAATCGATAAATTCAATGCATATTTACAACAAATATACTCTTCAATGTCTATTCTCAAAGTAGCTCTCATAGGAGCACTGCATGTATATGAGAACACTTACGTAGTAAACGATACACATAAAGGAATTAAACGTGGAAGAATTTACGTGCAGTAAATAGTAATGGTAATAATGTCTGTGTTGCTACAACAAACACTGCGTTGTTTATTATCATGTAATACTCAGATGTATTGCACGTAGTGGAACCATCTGCTTCTCATTTCGACTGCGAACTGTTTTTAGACCAATTCCCTCATCATACGAACGAATGAACGAACGTCAGCGAATATCATACTAGGTTACGAACTCCTCAATTGACTACGCTGACAGTATTCTTCATGCTTTGTGGTTTTCTTATAAAATACGTTAAATTGTTTTCACACCCGTTGAATTTTATTACGATTGCGAACAGATTATAGACCAATTCCCACATCATACACGTTACTAGTTATTTAAATATGTTTAAAAGTGTAAAAGTGCAGTTAACTTACATTCACTCAATCATCGCGTTAGCTTTTCAAGACTCTAACTCGCCGCTGTGATTCCTCTCCTTGGACTTAAAAAAAAATATCAATCGACATGCCTTTTTTCAAAAAAAGAGTAACCTTTCGAATAAATTTTCTAAGGCAAGAGGAATGTGTTCTTTGCAAGAAAATGAGCCCATGCAAAAAATGACAAATGTTAGACTTTGTTGCTCAAAGACATGCCCACCAGCGATCTCATGAGCATCTCCCCGTGGTGTTTCTCCGGTTACGCTAGGAACCGCACAAATTTAATCCCAACCCTACCTACGGATGGGTAACCAACTATAAATCTGGTTCAAATATAGACCCATCTGTTCCAAAACTTCAATCTGTTTAAAGATTGCAGAAATTATATTGAATTCACTACATGATTTTTACCCGAAAGAAGAACGGAAATTCCGCGCAAGGAACGTTATCCGTGCACGAAAATCGGTAAGTGCTCTAAGAATCAGTATAGATTTTTTATTTAGCAAACAGACACCAATGATTATGGCTATCCTTTATGCCGAAGGCACAGTCCTTGCGATTTAGGATTCATAGGTCAAATAAACATGGTTGCTGCTGAAAATGTTCCTTTTGACGTTGTCAAGCGCTGGATTTTACCATACTCTTCGATCCAAATTAAGATACTTGACACTCATATCAAGGTTGAATAGTGCAACTGAATTAAGTCATTGAATGAAAATAAATGTTTGTACACAAGAGAAGTGATCAAGCTGTTAATCACTTAGAAGACGCCTCAAGTGAACTGGAGGGACGATGTGACCATTTATCAACCTGGGTGCTATATAAGTAGTAATGAGTCAGCGTGGTCCATTTTTGGGTCTCCGGTGCATGAAAGTGGTCCAACAGTCACTCATCTCTCCGTGCAACTGGAAAACGGTCATCGTGTCTACTAAAACGAACCCAACATACAGGATAGGTTACGAACTCCTCAAATGACCGCGCTGACAGTATTCTACAGGCATCGTAGTTTTTTTATAAAATAATTTCAACTATTTTAACACCCGATGAGTTTCAACTGGTACCTCCGCTAGTATTTTATATATTTTTGCAATCGGTTATATGTTTTTTTTTAACAAAACCGTTGTTAGATTTATAAAGGAATATATTTGTAAGAACAGAATACGTCACCGATGAAAGAATATACTAAGAAGGTATTCCGTCCGTTCATCTACGCTTACATCGTAACAATAAAAGCATTTACGAAATGAAAAATAGTAAATATACAATTGTTTGATAAATTAAATGAAACATCTTTCGATTTTTAATAGAAAATTATAAAGTTCTTCGTAGTTAAATTAATCCAGTCCTAAATGAGTTAAAAACCCCTTTCTCCACGCACTAAATCCGAGCGTTTTGTACCCTTCATCTATTCCCAATCATCCTCCCTCTCCACTCCCAACAATCCCACAGAAAACACCCTTACCCCTGACTTACTCCTCTTTATCCAAGAACCCCCACCTGCCACCGACTCCACCACCACCACCCAGCCCTTCATGCCAACCACCAACCCCTATCCCGCCCCAAAACCCTGAATTCCGCAAAACCGAGAAGACTTAGGGACTTATCCCTGGGCAGGGAAGAGGGGGGTGGGTCTGCTCACCGCCTGCTCCACGAAGCATTAAATCCCCCGGAATACTTCGAAAAGTCGCCTTCTCGCACGCCCAATGACCATGTGGGAGGGGAGGCGAGGAGGAAGCTCGGGTGGGATGCGATGGGCGGATAGGGGAATGGCGTGGGAGATAACAGCGGATGATGAGGAGAGATTGAAAGACTCTCAGCTTGTACTTCTCCGCATTCAGATGCAACACTCCCTCGATGGTTCGACTCCCTCCGGATAAGTAATGGTGTCGAACTATTGGATTTGTAATAAAAACTAAGAGCCTTTTTAGAAAAAGGTGTGGCCGTCGCGGGACACTAGTGTGTGTGGATGTGATGACTAGCAGTGGGGAGTGCACAGTGTAATTTGTTAATAAACATAAATAATTAAATTAATGCGAAGGTTTTCGCGGCGTTGTGAATTTACGAGTTTGGGACACAGAATGAATTTCGAAGATGCAAAATTACTAGCCAAGAAGAGCCGCTATTATCCAAGACAAATGAAGGAAGCAATTGAGATTTGGAAATTGCCGGAAAATTTCAATAGGGGCAATGGCTATTCCCTCAGCAGTTCATGGAGAAGGATCATCCGCTCCGACCAATCGCAGCGCAGCACCAGGACGACCAGCAATATATAAGGCGGCCAAAACAGCTTCTTTACACCTTCAACCTGAAGACGATAGCAAAATTGCTGACGAAACCGTTGTCAGCCAAAGTCAACGAACGCGGATGGAGAACTCGAAAATGTAGAACACTAATAAATAATTACATTAAGGTGGGTCTATACTTCCAAGCCAACTCAAATTAACGGTCGCAGCTTGTGTTCGCCTACTGGGGTGGTAGAAGCATAACGGGAAACTGTGAAGGCGGAACTGACAAAAATGGAGTGGGGAACGATTATCCTTGGATGGGGATGGAAAAGGTCTACTCCGTTGTCAATGCAGGCTTGAACGCTTAACATTGCTATAGCCTTTATACGAAAACAGCATCAATGGTTGTTAATTTTTTGCGTATATGAAAGATGATTCTTTGATATAAGTTGGCTGAAAATCCTCATTTCAAAATATAGCCTTCGCAACGTGCCCCTGAATATTACCAAAAAATTTCGTAAAAACCAAAGTTTTGCTATTTTTTATAAAAAACACAACCACTTCATGATAAAGTACTCCACTTAAATCAACAAATGGCTGTTCATCTACAGAAGACAAAACTGCAGCGGTCACGGCAAAGCCGTTACTGGGTTAGAGGGAAACGTCTGAAACGAGCTTCTTAGCCTCGTTATAGAGCCACCTTAATATTTCTGAAAATATTAATATAACAATTATATTAATAAATTTATAATAATTAAATTAACTACAGATGGACTTAAATATTCATTTGAAGTAACACCATATCCCTCCAGTGATAGTATTGTGAATTAATTCGAAGAGTTTGTCTATACGTAACCAAGCAACGACTCAATAGTCGACCCGTCCGGGATTCGGGTGTCGCGTTACGCTTGCGCGAGATTACCCCCATCCATAAGAAGTGTTCAAATTCAAAAATATTTTTGTTACAATTTGTACTGGAAGGTTTAAATTTATGCAATAAATAAAGTTTAAAAACATTTAAAGAGGTTTCGCCGCCACTGTGTGTGTAAAAAAATGCTGAATTATTTTTATATCCATTGTATCTTTATAAAACGACACTACTTGCATTGATGGCAGTCCTATTGCTGTGAAACAAGAGTAAGATACATAATATGTTGAATGCTTGACGATTTTATTTTTTATGGACATTTTTTCCGGTTGTATTATCCCACTGTAGCGCCACTAGTGCAGAACTAACTCATTTTGATTTTATATCCTGTAATTACTTGCTAATTATTCAAAAATAAAAAATGGCCTTCGGCCTATATTTCGTTACCATTCAATTCTCTGTTGGTATTTGCATCTTAAGAAAAATTTTTCGTGAAAGCCGCGTATGCATTAGGTAGATAAATATTTTTCCCTTTTTTCATTCATTCTCGCATTTAACACTAATTAAATCTCCAGTTAAATTATCAGAAAAGGTAGCGTGGAGGAGGTAGGATTTTGTTATTTATATAAACGAGAGCACATGTTTTTCTATGAGTGGCTTGAATTCGAATACGATAATATTTAATTTGAGTCATTTTACGGCGTAACCACCATAAATGACGCAGTTGTAATAAAATAAACATTGTTTCTTCCCCCACCTGATACGGGAACAAATTAATTTGTGAAACAACCCGATCATTGTTCAGAGATTATGACCACGCCCTTGCTTCCACGAGGAAGAGAGAGCTGACGCTCCACAGGGTTGGTGAAAAGGAAAACGGCGCGCGAAGTGCTCTGGACACAGACCGGCAGCCAAACCGATACCACCAACCGGTTCTAATAATGAAGATGCCTCTAGGATAGAAGGAAAAACGTCCAAAAAAGCAACCTCGTGACCGGAGTCTTGGTATAAGATTGAACCAGTTAAATATTTAAAATCTATTTATTTGAATTGATTTGGCTTCTTTGGGACAGAACTCGGCTTTTAATCATTGAATACAGTCATATGGTGGTGTATATATTTATCTTTTATCTTTATATCAGTCTTCATCTTTGCAATCATGGACGTGACTGCGTACCAAATGATTTTCTCAATGCAATGATATCCTTTAACATAGTTGAGGAGGAAGAAGTGAGGGGAATGGGAATCAAGTTTTCGTCCCACCAGAATAACATGAGATCTGTCAAGGGATAAGAAACCCACTATACTGGATCTCTAACCGCTGCAGCGGGATGATAGATTTACATTTCAATGAACAAAATAAGAAATATGTCGGTGAATGTGTTCATATTGTATGAGGATACAGTGCTCCTCGTTGGCTGAGTCTATGCCTTCAGATCGTAGCAACTGAGGTGGGAAAATTATGACTGGCTGCTCCTGTGAGACGCAGAAACTGCTTGAATAAGTGGATGGCTTACTTTAAGGTTTTAGTTATGGGATACATGAAATAGTTTGACGGAATAACAAAGCAGAGAAAGATGAAGTAAACTGCTTTAGCGAAGCATACGTTCCAGATGAGGAAGGATATAGTATACTGAAAGAAGTTACAACACGATCTCTGAAAACAATGCGTAAAATGGTAGGCGTGGATCATATCTATCTTTGAATCAGAGGCGTGAACCGATTGATAAACAAACTACAGGAAAATGGATGGAGGATCCGCAAGGATGATAAGAAAAAGATCCTAAGAAGATAAAACTCATGCGGCAAAGAAAACGGTAGATTGGGTTCATCCAAAGAACAAAATAAAATCATTTGATACATAATATGGAGGTAAATATTTGATGATATCCCTCGAGGAAGGCCAAGAAATAAAAATACCTTGGACAAACAAATAACGGAAAATAATACTATCTACAGGAAATTCTACATACCACAGGTCCAAATAGTACACTACCCGGTGATTCAGGACCTGATAATGATGCTTGAGATCAGAATCCTACATAGTGTGCAATTTTAAACTGTGGTACGATTAAGTTCCTGTTTATAAATATCGCTGCATTGGTGGACGCAGTCATCTTCAATTATCAATTTTAACACTATAGTGCCTGTGGGTAAAATAAACCAGTCAACTAAAGCACTATAACAGAAGGGGAGTCTACTAATTGCCAGTAATACGGGCCTGGAAGAAAGGAAACATTTGATCATCATTATTTGTTATTTAATTCTAAAAATGATTGACTGCAGCCTTCCATTCTACCCTGTCCCCTGCTAACTCTCAAATGCCGTTGCATTTTTTGTTTAAATACTCTTTTAGTCGGCCTGTATTTTTATTCCTTAGTCTTCCTCCCTGGGCTGTTCTTTCTATTTTCCCTACTATTATGTTTATGAAGAATTCGCTGTGCCCCCAAAATATTGTCTATCCATTAAGACCTTGTATTTATGATTGTGTACTGCATTAAATCATATATTTGGACCATCTCTTAAGTGGCAGTTAAGCTTGGACAATTGCAGATGCGCGAAACTGCCATAAAGGTTGTTAAACTCTCGCTAATAAATATATTAGAAATTTGCTGAAGGTGTATTTTTCCTCACAAGTTCTTAGATGTCACTAAAAAGCCACATTTACATTGGCTAGTGCGAAACGCATTTGCTACGACATGCGGATGTATCCGAATACATATTTTCATCCACTGACTGCGGAGTTTGACTTTACCCCAAAAGCTCAAAAAATGTTTCCCCTCTAGTGCGATGATTGAGTATGTATATATCCAAAAGTATTGTATCTATAGTGGTGTTTTTATAACCATACTACAAAGGTTTCCATTACTTTTGTAATAACTGCATAATTCATTGAAAATCGTTATTATTTTTAGTACAAAAAATAGCGAAGCACTTTTCAAATTATGAGTGAGGCATGTAATCAGTTGAGGCAGTGAAGGCTGTCTTGTGAGAGAAAGATTCAGATAGTCTTGTGTCATGGGTGATGGGGTTAAGGGCAAAAGGAAGAGAGTAGAAATGGGAGATACAGAGAGAGAGAGAGAGAGAGAGGGATAAGAGACGGAAAGCAAGAAGACGGAAGGGATTGGGAGAAAACCAGAGGAGAGGAATTGGGAGAAGGAAAAGGGGAATATATCGCCATCTCTCCCGCAGTCCCTCCCTCCTGACCACTCTTTTTGTCCACGACCCAAAAAGGGGGGGGAAGAATGTTTTCCGTTTGGAAAACCCCGCACACGCTCGATTTTCCATCCTCTACGCCCTTAAACTTCCTCATCCTACCCCTTCCACTAACTCCCTTCCCCTCTCAGTTTTTTGGATTCCACAAGCGCACATCCACTTCGCTCGGGTTTAAATATGTTTCTCTATCGCTCCCGCTCCGGGTATGTTCCCTCTTCTGTTCTGGATTGTGCGGAGGAGGGAAGGGAGGATAGAAGGGAGACTGCTACACAGTTGGAGGGAGGTTTGATGGAGGGGTGGTGCGAGTGTGTGAGGGAGGTTGGCAAAAGAGGCTTTCCCGCCCTATTCCGTTCCTTGCTATTCAAAGGGCCGAAAAAGGGATGGGACGGAACGTGGAAGGGATGGGGGGGAGGTGTAGGGGGGGAGTAGAGAGGGAAACGAAATTGGGACGAAAGCGGAACGATTCGGATTCGCAAGATTTCACTTTCCTCATCCTCCTCCCCACTCTCTCATTCTATCTGGATTGTGTTTCAATTTCGTGTGGGTTTCCCTTTCCTCCCGCGAGGACTAAATGAACCTCTTGTGTGTGGACGCGTATCACACATACATCCATCCATTCACAAGCTCTCTTGTATTTTCCCTTCTTTTGCATTATTATTTTCATTTGTTTTCGTATACCCTTGCTCATCCTTTTCTGGTCCTTTGCGTTCAGCTCACTTGCGCGTGCCCTCTCTTTCCTCGTGAGTTTCATGCGAATATATCCGGCGCGTTGTTAGTTTTGTTCTTGTTTATATGTGCAGTTTCGTTTTTGGAATTAATGTCTTGAGTGCCATCGAGGAATTTTTCGAAACGTCCCCTTTGTCTCGGTACGCGCGGGGTCATTTTTGAGTCGTCAAGCTTGGGTTTGTCTTTTTGTGTCTTCCTCTCTCTTCTTACATTTATATATTCCGT
The DNA here is from genome assembly GCA_963573305.1 of Pyrrhosoma nymphula. Lineage (NCBI taxonomy): Eukaryota > Metazoa > Arthropoda > Insecta > Odonata > Coenagrionidae > Pyrrhosoma > Pyrrhosoma nymphula. The sequence continues at coordinate 29,684,949 of OY754331.1, read as the reverse complement.
CAGTGGAGTTGTTTAGGGTCCCGCATACGTTGGGTCATGAATGTCACACCACTTTGGCGACCGTCGTTGACTGTCCTCGAAAACATTTTCAGCCGAATATATTTTGCAGGGGAAAAAATTCCATCAGTCGGTCATTTATTCTGCTACCGAGGAAAAAAAGTGAAATGAGGGTTAATAAATAGAAAGAGTTCATACTGTGGTCCAAAGGCATTAGAAAAAAATATCAAACAATCATTCAGAGTAAATTTGACTGTAACTGGCGTTACGTGACGGAACAGCATTTAAGTACTTAAATAAAAATGCAGCAGTTTAGTATTAGGTTAGTAAAACATTACACTACACGTTTGTCGACGCTTAGGGCGTCATCACCAGGCATATGATATACCTGATGATGACGCCCTAAGCGTCGAAACATGTGTAGCGTAATATTTTACATTAAATATAAGTGGACAGTGCAACTACTGCAGTTTTATTAAAGTACCAATCATTCAGAGTATAAACTGTTTACGGAGCGGACCTTTGCAATATGACTCAATTAGATAGACAAGGACTGGAAGAAGTGGAAATAAATTACTTGAGAAAGAACTGTGTAGTATCAAGATTAGGATGAGTCACTAATGAAAACATCTAGGACAAGTAATGCGAATTAAAAATTTGAATTACCGAGGAACGAAAGTAAAATGGGGGTTAATAAATAGAAGGGGTATCATACTTTGGTCCAGAGGTGTTAGAAATAAAAAAAATCAATCAATTATTAAGAGTGTAACTTCTTTACGTAGAGGGCGTTTGAAAAATGACACAATTGAAAATACAGGGGCTGTAAGAAGTAGAAATAAATTACTTGAGAAAGAGCTGTGTAGTATCAAGATCACGCATAGTCACTAATGGAAACATAGGAAAAACAATGCGAAATGAAAAAATGTCACCAAAGAAATAGAGAAAAGCCGAATAAATGTGGGTACATATAAGGAATGGAGAATTACCGGTGGACTAAAGAATTATTAAATGGCAACAATTGTGGGAGGGGAAAAGATGACGATCACGTGAAGTCTGTACAAAGCACGTTACCACGGATTCGGACAAATGGACAGTTGGGGAGTGAAGATTGGAGAAATAGAGAGGCCTGCAGAGGATGAGTGACACGGTCACAAGCTGTATAAGCTCGATATCATGTAGGATACAATACATATGAAGCAAATTATTGAGGACGTTAGTATGAAAGATGATGAAAATGTAAATTTGTTAGGTTAGCTTAGAAAAGGAAGCTGCAGGAAACCGTTCTTTGGATTACAGAATGCTGATAGTGACCGAGGCAAGAGTCGTCCTCTACTAAGTGATTTTTTATGCGGGGGAGAAAATACGTTGTAGATGCTTTTGAAGGTGTCCGGCTGATATTCTGCAATTCGCTGTCTCAGGCGTCAAAGACATAGAATTTAACCTTGACGTAGGATAATAAAGTAGCTCTTTTCCGCTTCCGAAAAAATACTGAAGTACACTACTTTTTGTCGTATTTTCAAAGTAACCCTTGGGTGGTTATGTGGAACAGTTTACAGAAGATTCGTACATTATTTACCCTGAACGCTCTATTTATGATTTGTTTTCATTTGTTCTTTATTTTATGCTATTGTTTTAAGTTATTCATGGTTATAAATGTTACGGGATTTTAATTCACGAATTTTAAATTGATTGAAAGTAGTTGTCGGCGTATTTTATTACATAGGAAATAGGAGTAAAGTTTGGGCTTTATACCGGTTCAAAGGGTCTTAAAATGTATTTTGTTTTTATACGCTCTCTGATAAGTAGCGTTATCTTATTGACATCATTTAATAGCTTTGTTAATTCAAATACTTTGCAAACTTTCCAATTATTTGGAATTTTATCTATATATATTAATTTTTTAGCGTGTCAGTCAGTCATTCTGTATCCATTTTGTTTATATCTCTCTCACATTTTGGGCTAGAGAAATAAGGTTTGGTGCATTAAATGTGGATTTTCTGTTTGTATGATTTTGTAGTAAATTTGTTTCGGTAGGTTGGAAATTTTGGGGTTGTTTTTACCCCAAAATTGTTAATATTGACACCCATAAGAAAAACATTGAATTCGGTGCAGGTTTTTTCTTAATTTTCTTTTTAAATTCTTGCACTCAAGATATTGGATGAAGATTTGCATCATAGAACGTATAAAATAATGTGGTATTTAATTATTTCATTTACTTTTTTTATACGCTTCGTTTTTGTCTGGAAATTCATCAATTTTTCTTCCTTTTCAACAATAGATATTTCCTTGGCTACCGGGTTTGAATACCCATTTAATAGCGATTTTATGAATGGCTTTTCACTCCTTCAGCCTTTTAAGGCCAGGTTCATTGTCAAATTTGATAGTTGTAGTCCAACGACTACAGTTCCCCGTTCACCTTGCCTTCTCAATAACATCAACAAGGGTTGATCGCTTCAAGTGCGTCGATGAAATCTTGAAAATCCATGCTTTTCGCGTGGTCAATTATATGTTGCATGCTCACGAGTGGGAGATATCAGTAATGCCAAATTCAAAACAGCTGATGAACACAACGCTTGCCTCAAAGCGTCGCATCTTTGGAGACATGCACAGAAACTCACGTTAACGACCAATATGCGCGTGAATCAGCGCAATGTGTTAACCATATTTTCAAAACAGCTGTTGGACATTGGTAATGGAAAAGTACCCGTTGATGCCGACACAAAAACTATTTCAATTCCATTGAACTTTTATGTCATTGTTCCATCGATCGAACAAGTTTTTCCACAAGTTGTCACCAATTTCAAAAATCTTTGCAAAGGTGCTATTTTGGTAGCAAAAAACACCGACGTCAATGCAATCAACTACGCCATCTACGAACTAATTTCGGGCGTGTCTGTCGCCTATAAATCGATTGATAGCGCCATGAATGCGGACGAGATTTTTAACTATGCAATTGAGCTTTAAAATTCGTTGGGTCTTTCTGGTGTACCGCCGCACAAATTGTCACTCTTAACTCGGCGCACCAATAATTCTTTTGTGCAACATTAATACACCAGGAATGTGCAATGGAACCAGGCTCACTGTCAAACCACTGATTCCAAACGTCACCGAAGCGACAATTCTGAATGACAATTCTGAATGACAATTCAAAATGAGGAGATGTGCTTATTCCACGTATTTCCATCATTCCCACCGATATACCATTTCATTTCAAACGACTAAAGTTCCCCGTTTGCCTTGCAATGCAATTCTCAATGACAATCAACAATGCACAGGATAAATTGCTTCAAGTGTGTGGATTAAATCTGGAAAATCCATGCTTTTCACACGGTCAATTATAAGTTGCATGCTCATGAGTGGGACAGCCGAAAAAGTAATTTGTTTTTGCAGAGGGCGGTAGGACCAAACATATTGTATATCCGAAAGCACTAGAATAAAATTTTCAACTCTATTTTATTACACCAAATATCAATTTCTTTCAATAATGTTGAACATGTAAATGTATCTGCTTTGTATATGTGTGCCTACTTAAAAAGAAAAAGAGGCATTGCAACGCATGCCGGGTCCCGCCGGTGATGGCGCCTCAAGTTCGCGCCACCTTATTTCTCTCTCAAGTTTGCATGGGGTGGGAAGGCCTAAAACGATGCAATTGTTGTTTTGGGGGAGAAAAATTATTCTGAATGTTTTTTTCATTTTTTGGAAACATATACTCTCACTTAGTGACATTTTCCACTGCTTCCACTTGAGTAGTGCAAAAGAAAAGAAAAAATACCAAGCTCACTTCAAGAGCACACCAGACAGAGACTGCCTGCAAAGCAGGCAGCAGGTCTGCTAGTACCTAATTAACTTTGTTAGTGGTTATGAAGTCATCATTTTTAACCAGGATCTAATTTATATTATCGGTGTATTTTCCTCATTAGTTATCTTTTGTTGCTCGTAAAATGTAATCGGTAATTTTCTCCTTTTGTATAAAGTAAAAAAAGACAATGGTGTTTCATCAAACTGTCATCGCCAAGGCTACCGAATAGATGAGATTGTCGAAACCAGGGCCTATCTCCATTTTTAAATTGACAATAAGTAGTGTTATGATTTTATTTCATCGATATTGATGTAAACAGTTTCCATAAAGTGACTCCTATTGAAGCCATTTTTTACGACTATTGAGTATTAATGCCTGAAGAATTGTTATTTTGATTTATTTTTGTAATCTTCCACTCCTAATTTAATTTTCTTTAAAAAAAATACGAAACTCGCATTAATAATAACTACTTAGTTCTAGGTAGTCAAAAATTCTGTGCCTTCCCATTTTTATGGCAAATGAAGACGATGGAGTTTGTTTGAGGCCCCATTTTCCGCCGTGTGTTTAAATCAAGTTCTGAAGAAAATTGTCATATAACGATTATGTGCATAATAAAAGCCTTTGAGTTTGTGACTAGGGCTATTTCGATCAATTTAACATCATTGCGTCATGGAAAAGTTAAAACTATCTGAAGAACTATTGGTTTGGACCTACTTTTAGCTTAGACATTGCTCAAAATAGTGCGACGAAAAAAAAGAATAAAATTAATGAACCTTGGGAGATAGAACAGTGTAAGTGACGTCACAAAAATATTGAAATGTCAAAAATGACGGGCTATTCTGATCACCCAAGGGGCTATTCTGATCATTTTAGTTTTTACATATATAACCAGATATAATATCATATATTTATTATTCGGTTTAATATGAAAACAATTGAGAGTAAATCAACAAAAAATGGCTTTAATTATTATGTTTAATAAGTCTCAATATATTATACGGCATAGGTAATGAATTAGAAAAAAAGTTCTCTTACTTCAGAAACATCGCCAATACCTGTTTCAGTCTCTTTTGTTGTTAGGTGCGTGTGACGTTTTGTAGTCCAAGCTTCTGCAGATATTACAGGTCGCATTATTAAGATGTCTATCATGAGAATGCATCCTGTGATGGCCGTGAAAGCTTAGTAGATGAAGTGCCACGCTGAGCTGCTACCGAAAGAAACTGAAGCAGATTATCCTCGCTGCGATAGCCTTCGAACTGTCATCACTAATACATTGTTAAAGGGCATCGCACCACATTGATAAAGTTCGTAATTACGTTGTTTTAACATTAATAAAAATTTTTAACAACAGGTATATAACTATATCCATAAAAATCATTGAAAAAATAAGAAATTGAATATGTGAAAGTCAAGCTTTAAATTTCGTTTATTTTCACAATGTTACTTACATGTGCTAGTATCAAATTTAGATCCATATTCCACAAATTGCTTCTTCCCATTGGCACCAACACAAATTTCATGATACTTGTCACTACATTGTTGGCATTTAATGAAGTCACCCTTTTTTAATGACTCCATAGAGGAATATCGAAGGCCACAAAATCCGCTGCTGCCTGTTTTTGACTCACTCTTCTCATGATCATCTGATCTCTCTTTCCCGTTATTAACCTTCCGCTTGGCATTCTGAAAATTCCTTTCATTATTCTCACTCTTCAGCTTCCTCATAGCGGCTGTGGTGGCGATGTTTTCAGGTGACGTTAAAATCTTTGCTTTTTTGCGCAAGCGGTATTTCATCCACTTCTTGGCCCTCTTCGGTGTTGGAATTGAGCTCGCAAAAATTGATTCGTGAGCTCTCTCATTTGATTAAACTATCTGTGATGGCTGGGGTGAATTTATTTCTGTCAAATTTGAAGGGGGTCATCCAGAGGTACAGGTGGGTTTATTCATGAAGGGTCAAGAGTTCAATACGATTCCTCAGCCTGTGAATTTTAGGTTTCAAAAACTTTTGAAGGCAAGAACTTGTCTTCAGGAATAACATTCGGATTCAAAGGTGTATTTAAACTCTTTAACTGCATTCCCACTAGTCACAGTCTTATTCCACGCCTCGTTGAATATCTTGCCAAAATTGAACTTTGTTATGGAGTTGCTTGGGTTGTTGCGAAAAGACATAGTGGCACTCTGGTTGTAGAAAGTCTTCAGTGGTTTGAAAACTGCTCGGTCTAGAGGCTGTAACACATGTGTGGTGTGAGGAGGTAAACAATTAGTTTCAATGTAGTTCTGAGAGCAGTAATCTGGGCAAGACAATGAATGGTGTGACGCATGGCCATCAAGTATCAAAATACATTTTCCGCGCGGGCGGTGCCTCTGAAAATGTTGCAGCCACGTCAAGAAAAGTTCTTCGTTTGTGCAAGCAGTCTCCAACATTGTGACAATCGTACCTTGTGGCATGCTCTGTGTGTACTAGGATCTGTGTCGAACCACTTTGAAGATCACTATCGGAGGAATATAAGCCCCACTAATACTGAAACAAGCGATTACTGTAGCATTTTCTCCTCTTTCTACAATAGTTAATACGACCACCTCCTTTGTACCTTTCTCACTGATAATTTTTGAGGGGGAATCCCGTTTCATCCATGTTAAAAACAAGGTTTGGTTGGCATATCATCTCATTGTCATTATAAACCTCCTCATATCAATTGAAAAAAGTCTCCTACTGCTTTCTTAGTTAACCCCTCGGCACGTGCTCGAGAAAGATTGTCATGTTTTGTGAGGGTTAAATCTTGATGCCTTTTCATTAATGCACTGAACCAATCGCGGCCGGCTATTCCTTCTTACTTGCACGGATGTTTCATACGTCTCTCTTCAGCATACTGGAAAACAGCTTGACGAACTAAATCAGGTGTACACCCAATACTTCGCCTTGAAAGGCTTATCAACCTCTCAACCAGCTGCTTTTCTTTTTCTGCTTTCGACACCGTTGGATGACCGGTATATTTTTTTCTAATGGAAAGGCTTACCTCGTTTATTGTCCTTTCTTTTGCTTTATTCTTCCATGAAGTGTTGCATAGGGTACACCGTACATCTCTGAAGCTCCTCGGACGCTATGCAACCCCTCACTGACGCTATTTTGGCCTTTTCGATATCTTCTTCCTTCCATTTGCTATATTTATTTTTCCCTGTGTTGTTCAGAACCATTTGATAAATAGAATGAACCTTATATACATAAGTTATTAAGCTATCATAATTTAATATTCTGGAATAATGACCCTAGCTATGATCGAAATAGCCCCTCGTGTGATCAGTTACGTCCCGTAAAAAGTGATCGAAATAGCCCCGAGAGTCATTTTTTGATTGTTTAATTAATTAATCAGAAGTAGATTGCAGTACACACTAATGTTTTTTTCATGTCATTTTAGGTTTATTCAGGATGAGTTAAAAATATATATAATGAATATGCTCTAAGCTGAGAAAGCCAAACCTTATTTCAGTAGGGAAGAAAGTTACAGGCACATCTGAGAGTTGATTTCTTTACCTACCTTAACTGTTTCAGAGGAATATGCCACTGTTAATACCGCTGATGTCTGCTGCACGATTTGTCTACTACTTACTAAGAAATCACTCTTAAGACTAACTTTGACTGCAACACTTGCAGCAGCGCCGAATTTATGCAGCGGGAGTTATTCTTAATTTTATTGAAATAGCCCCGTGATCGAAATAGCCCCGGTCTACCTATATAGCCCCGGTCTATATGCCAAAAATAATAACAGGAAATAAGTAGGAAATTATATCTGTAAGCAGATAACGCACAATCTATTTCTTATTCTATATAAGCTGTCACAATCCTCTTAAAGTCTATTATTTAGTAACGAAAATCAATGTTTCCGCCCATTTAACCTGTTAGCTACATAATCAGTGGTCTAGCTTTAGCATTCTATATTTCATCCACGATATGTAGGGAATAGTAGGGTTATGCAAAGCGTTAGCAAAAAACCTCTAACTTTGAAAGTAAAATAAACAAGGGGCTAAATTTCCAAAGAGATGTTTCCCTTGAGTTGAAATCAAAGTTGCATTCATAAAGCGATCGCTAAATATGCGAAATTCCATTGCATAAGGGAAATACGGAAAGCGGAACGGAGAAAACAATCTTTTACCATCGGATAGTCACACTCCATAGTGAATTTCTCGTTTTAAAAAAAACGTCGTCTCGGAAAAAAAATGTAAAAGCGAAGTTTTTCTTCTATCTCTTTCGTTCATTTGGTATTAAACTTCAGTGATTGGCCCATGTTTTCATTGGTGCGATTCGCTCAACTTTGCGAAGCTATAGGCAATGGCGTGAAAACGTGATTAGTCGGTGGTTTATTTTCTCTTTTGCTCATAATTTTTCGTGTCACTTTTCTTGAAGTCCAAGTGCAATGTTTGTCAAAATGTTTTACTGAACAATGTATAAATGTACGACATGGTTTGTTTCGAAACGCGCTGTCATCATTTTGAATTGTGTGCGTTGGATGTTAAAGCTACATTTTGTAAGGTATCGACTCGAACTCAGGCAGCCGGAGATGAGGGAGCACAGACGGCGGGCGGTTCCCGAGCACCGCTTAAATCAATTATCTCCCTCACTCTTAATGGAGGCCACTTGAAGTGGAGAAGCTCCCGGAACAATGGGAGCGTTCACGGGCGCATGGGATGGGATTGGCTCCGCGAGAATGATTTTTCTTCAAAAATCCATCTCCCGTTCGAAAATTCTCGATCCCGAATCCCTCCCTCCTCCGCTTCCCGAACGAGAATTACTTTGTCGTCGTTCGGGTTCCCAACCCCCTCCCTCCCCCAGATCGCATCATTCTCCTTCGCCTCCACCCTCTCCCAAGTCCCTTCCATACACTCTCTCCTTCCCCTCGCCTAGATAGCTGTGGAAATGCTTCGAAATCGAATCGACTCGAATGATAAAGGCGGCTTTACTCATGGAAGTTGCTATTGTGACAGTAGGGTAAATGCATCTAATATGAGACCCGTATCTAATATAAGGACCTAAGTGTTCTCCTCTATTTTTGATTGCTGTTTCCTTTCGGAAATACTGTAAACCGTAGTACCAAACAATACCGTAGAAATATCTAGAATCCTGCCAAACACCTGCGTTGGTCTACGCAAGAAAATTCAAGGGATTTGATGTTTTTTTTGGTGGTTTTTCTAAATTTTTGTGTCCAAGATGAGGTTTTCTTAATTTTGATTAATGCATTTGTATTTAGCATAAAATTTCCTATGTTTTTTGGATGTGGAGTTAAATATATATGGTCATTTTTATCAGCCTAAAATTTAATTTACACCACACGTGTTTGTGTTCGATATGAGATATGGTCACGAAGGGTCTCAAAAGAAGGTACATGTGATTCAAAAACCGATAGTATTTTATCTTGTTTATGGTTATGGTATTTTTCGCAAGGTATTTTAATGGTAATTTTTGTTTTTTATGGAAAGATTTGTAATGGTATTATTTATGACATGGTATGGTAGGGTGAATATGTTTTGACAAACGAACTTGAGAAGGATATAGCGTAGTTCGTGTGACGTTGATCCTAGTAGTAGTCATTTTGTAGCTCTGTTATGAAGTTTAACGTTGCTGATTCAGAATGCTTCTGAAAGATTCTTCTACTGTCTCTACGTTAATGATAAGGAGGAAAATTATGAGTGTAATGCAAAAAAATGTTATCTGTGTGTTATGACATTAAAGAGCAACCAATGTCAACACTGCATGACGTTTTTGCCTTCAGAACCAACAAAAGTGGATTAAAACAAAAAAAAACTGTCAAGGGTCTCTTATTAGGATCACTTATTAAGAAACCTCAAATTTGACTATCATTTTCAGTTTTTATTAAAAAATTTATTTATATCCAAAATTAAAATATTTACCCTCAAAGCTGGATTATTTTCTGATTTTACCATGTTTATGAATTTCTTTTTTTGTTCTATTAAAAGTTATATTCCTCTATAGGAAGTGAGGTTTCATATTCGGTGCAACTTACCATAGCCTTGGAAGTCGCTTATAAGTGGTACTTTGATATATAAGCGCGGACTTCTATGTCAGTATGGGGTCAGAAGATGTAGTAGACCGTGGTTTAAACTCTTACTGGAGATACACTAGCTTCTATTTTGAATGTCAGAAGCATTCCGATTTTGAGATAAAATTGCAATCGATTCTGGTGAAATCATAATCACAATACTGCGAGCGGAAATAAAAAATGTTTTGGCTGCAAGGAGACCCATTGTATCTATAATTTATTTGTGCCTGGAGTTTTTTTTTCTTTTGAAGAGAGCACAAAAGTAAAAAAAATAACCTATCACTATCCTACCTTTGAATAGTATGAATTATAATAGATATCATACTTAATGCTCTTTAAAGATGCACATATATATTTAATGTATCTGCTTTGTACATATTTTATACATTTTTGAATGCCTTCGGGATTATAACAGTGCCATGTATATGTATAAGCGGATGATGAAAGGACTAGTTTAGGAACCTATAAGGATTCTGAGGTTACACACTAAACTAAAACCATTTCAAAACTTCAGATCAATCGAGTTTCAGTACGACACCTAGGATATTATTTTTACCCAGCCCATTATCTCTAGAACTGATAGAAGAAGAAATATGATAGATATGTTGAACTGTTGGCTGTCCTAGAGTGATATCGGGCGTCCCACAAGGAAGAGTGATCGGCCCATTTGTTTTCCCTTACAAGCAACATAAACTCTCGAGTGGTAACATTGGATTGTTTGCATACTATACGGACATCTACAGAGAAACTGTCACAAATGCAATCTCACTGCTACGAGTGAATGAGGGGTGTTACACAGCTAATTCCATGAGGAACTAGGTGGAAACCGATAGAGACTTGGTCACTATCCGAGAGGCTTAGATTATGTACTTGAAAATTCATATCTGACGAGTTTCAAAACGACACGGAGGGTATCGTTTTGACCACGCGCAATAACTCTAGAACAGATGGACGCGACTTAGCAAGAGAGGTTCACTGCCGATCAAATATCTGTCCTGATATTTTTTACATACTTCAGTGCAGCAAAACCTCCTCGTTAAATACTTCAGCGTTCCGATCGTCGACTGAAATTTGCACTCGTATGTATCCATCTGCAACAACGCTTGCTAATCTGCGCAATGTGATTGGATAGCACCCATTATAATAATTCCCGTCGCCCCTTCTTCCGCCAAATGCCGCATTCAACGTCGAAGGGCCTCGCTCTCAAGCCCTTTCATGTTTTATCGAAGGCACTTTCCCTCTTTCCACTCTATTTCCTTCCACCAGGCGTCTCTGCTTTCCACCTCGTTCTCTTCTTACAACCGATTCCACTTTCATCACGCATCGTGTGACTCTCTTTCACCCATTCTTTCTTTTTTATTTTATCTTCCGATGAGGAAAAGATTCTCGTGTTCAGTGGGGGCGGGTTTTCGGGAATGGAGGCTGAGAGATATGGATGACGAGAGAGATAGAGAAGAGAGACCGTTTCCATTCGACACTTAATCGAGCACTTAATTTTGTTGTCATCAACTGGCAGAATGGCTCTGGTGTAGTGTGGTGTGGAGGAAAGGAGGGACAAAAGTGAGAGATTCTCGCAATTGGGGTGTTTTTTTTTCCTTTCGAAGAAACATTTGTTCGTTTTCATCTTCTCTTTCTCCCGTGTTCCATTTCGTTCCTCGGTAAATTTACCAAATTTCGGAATGAATATATTTAACCATGAAATCTTTATAATATTTCCGTTTTAAAATTGAACAAGGATGGATGTAATCAGTCTAATCTTCTTATGTTGCATTCAGTGTTCATGTTGGACCATTTATTTTTTTCATTTTCTCTAAAAGCACAATGACTGACTATGAGCTCTGAATTTTACCCAATTAAGTGTTTGCAAAATTTCTCAACGCCAATACCCGCGGTAGCAACTCTCCATTATAGCAGATAGTGTTTCTTTTTTTTGAGCCCCTGATTGGTTGGTATCATATCTAATGATTGAAATTTAGAGCATTCCGTATTCGTTAGGTCCAAAAGGAATAGAATACAAACTTTGGGCAAAAAGCTGTTATGCTACATTGTCAACGGAAAGATACCAGTTAATATTTTTAATTGTTTTTTAAAATTATTTTTTAATAATGTAAATGTGTTTATTTGCTTTGCTCTAACCGTGGGGAAAAAAGTAAAGTGATTTCTTAGTTTTTTTTTCAATGGTGACGTATTCTCATTCTTAATTATATGTTCTTTTATAACTACAAAAACAGTTTGAGAAATGAGCAGTTTCCTACAGTTGTATACAAATATTAAAAATTCGATTTTTAATATTTGTATAAAACTGTAGGAAACTGCTCCGGAAAACTAAATTTTCGCCATACATGAATTAAATTCGGTGTAATCATTTACAAATTCGCTTTTCTGTCTCCTTTTATTACGTTTCTACTTATCTATATTTTAAATAATATTTTTCGAGATGAATGGATTGTGCTTTGTTGCCTTTGCCATGTTGAAAGAATGGGCGAGAGTCTAACATCGAAAAAGTGGAATGAATGTTGTGAGAGGAAAGGGTAGTTGGTGAAAGGTGAGAGGAAAGGTTATGGAAGAGACTCTAAAGAGGAGTTGCATTAGAAGTCTTAAGAATGGGAGAGAGTGTATGAAGCAGTGTGGGAGTGCAAGAGATGCGAAAGAGGAATTGCAAATTTATGAAAATAGAGCCAGTTATCTAGCGCTAAAGGCAAATAAATAACTAAGTTCTTTGACTTTGACCACTCCAATAGACAATGGAATAATGGTGATGTTAAATGTATGCAGAATATTGTAGGATATGAAGAAAATGACGGCTATTATTGCTGAAAAAATGTTTAGCGTTTGGCCTACAACCTTTAATATATATGGCAAAGCAAGTCCATAATTGGTTAATGACAGTTTAGAGAGCGAAATGCTATGTAAGAGGGAAAAAGGCGTGCGTATTCAGGAGTTGAGTGACTGTGGAATCGGTTGGCGGAGAGGAGAATATATTCCGTTCATGTATTCTCTCCCTCTCCGACTCTCTCTACTTAGTCCCGGATTCATCGATCGACTTGTATTCCGCGCTGCTGACCGTGTGTTTTTTTCTGCCGAATTTAATACACTCTGAAATGAAGAAAAAAAAGGTGGATCCCAGCAACTCGCTGCTTCCCATTAATTCCATCGGAATGACTCGGATGTACGAGCTAAACCTATGAGAGAGTTCTCATTTTTTTTTATTTAATTTTTTCTTTCATTTTTTTTGGTGAAACTTTTAGTTTCCCAATATGGCGAATGTTTGTCCTTGTCCATTAAACTGCTTATTGTGGTTGGGAATGTAACAGTACCTACTTACTCTTTTTTTGCTTTACGATTAAGTGTGATTAAGTATGGGAAAATTTAAATCATCTTTTTAATATTTATATTTAAAAACGGATTTAAATAAAGAAGGAAGAGGGCTTATTCTTGGTTTGCTTACATGGAATAAACAAAATCACTCCAATTCCATCAACCGTAATTTCTCTGCCGCTGAATGACCTAATCGTGTTAATCTAATCTTGTGGTATATTTTCAGGTTACATTATTTGCTTTGTATATAAAAGTATTCGTGTATTGTCGTACTGGTGTTTTCTGCCTTCTTCTTCTAGATGATGATACAAATTATATTTTTATCGGCTGCCGCTTTGATAAAACAGTATACAGCCGGAATTTTAACTCAGACACCGTTAGTATTGTTTCGGAAACTGAATACGTGGGAAAGAAATATATAAAACTTTTCTGTGGACAAGGAATATGAGTTATATCTTGTTCTCGCAAATTATGCCTTCGCCTGTAAATTTTAGAGTCGTTACAATACGCAAAACAGAAATTGCGCAATAGTATATCCTTTCATCGTCCGAAACATTCCTTCAGGGCCCCTTGATAAATATAAAAGATGGGTAATGTAGCTAAAACCGTATTACACACGTCCTTAGTTTTATATTCAGCCAGATATTATAGGTTTAACATAGCTTGTTTGAGAAAACATTTATTTCTTGTTACTATTGACCTTGAAGTACACAGTTTAGTAAAACTTTCAGGCGTTGTATGGATCTGGAAATTACATATTATGACTACTGCGTCGTTTGAGGGTAGAAAGAAACCCTATTCCACCTTTCCGTGACCTTTTCGCATCCCCGTATTGAGGATCCTCACGAAGAGGGGCTTTCAAATTGGGCGAGGGACACGACATAGTGGGGGAAGGGAATATTGGACACGTGGGCACACAACTTCATGCCGGGGAGAGGGTGAGGACCTAAATTGAGACCATCGGGTCACAACTCACCTTTAATCCCCATTCTCTTGCCTTCCCAGCCTTAAATGACGGGTGGAGAGAAAACGGCTGAGCATCGGAATTCGACAACATACAAAATAAATGTAGTCGGGAGAGAGGAAAGGTCGAACGATTAGACTCTCTTTCTCCCCTATTCTTCTAACGCTCTTTAACTTTCGATGGGAAAGGAGTATATACTTACTTTTATTTCTCTATTTCCGACGGAGGTGGTTGTGCTGCCGAAAATGTATACTTACGAGTGAGTTTTTATCTAGATCTTGTTTCTATGTTTATTCTTCTCACGCCTGTTACGCCTTTTTAATTACGTGTTCATGAAATACCATGTAGTAAGGGATACATTTCGTATAATATATAAAAAAAGAAATATATTTATTGTTCTAGGACCTTTACCTATTGAACGTATATTCTAGACTATGCGGTTATAGGAGCAAAGAAAAAAATCTAACATAACTACGTGCATTCAAGAAAAGACAAACCAAAAAATAAAAGTTTATTTACATAAAAAGACTATTATTCTATTACATTATTACAAAATAAATATGCAATAATGAGAATTTTCATTTTTACAATGACCGAAGGCACATCAGATGCCGTAAACATAGAAACAAAAATAAATCGATGTAGGCAACCCCTAGCTGGAGGTGATTACATAATAATTTGTGGAATTTCGAAATGGAATTTTCATGGAATTAAACAATTAATGGCTTAAACTTAATTCATTGGTGAATAAGAGTTATTTATATTTTCCATTGGTTTTCTTTTTCCCTTTTACTTTTCGAATGAAAGTGCCATTGATGCAGCATTAAATATGCTTAAAATCACGAATATAATGGTCATCTGTTCAATGTTTCCCGCTGTGGGTTTTTTTTAGCTACAACGGAAACCCAAACAAAGCATCCATCAAGCATCTAGGAGTATGTTGCTCCAGAGGGTTCGTCATCTGTTTTTTTAAAGTAATTCATTCTCAAATTCGACGCCATTATGGCCGTAGTTTCCGTAATTCTCACACTAAGACATTGAGTGGAATAACTCGATGGTAGGCGAAGTAACCTTGTGGAATTTCGACAAAATAGAATGACGAGTGGAAACTGAAATTGAAGTAACTTATTTAGGCAACCCCTTTTTGTGTTTCGTCTTTATGGGGGTAATTTTTTTTAATTTTACAGTCGTTCAGTAAAGTATCCTTCTTGAATTTCTCATTGATTATAGATCGATTTCGTTTTGAAACCAAACACGATTTCTGTAGTCAAGGTTGGCCCCATTTTCTGAAATTCTATATTTTACTGAGTAGTTTTAGAGCAAAACCACTCAAAATACAATGTTTCAATCTCTTGGGGGAACAATAAGTACCAAATCTCGTATATATTTAAGTGTTTTATCATTAAGTCAGATGTGGCTTTTTATGTATGCGTATTTTTGAATAAACAAAATATTATGTATGCTTATGTTACATAAACAACTGCTGATTGCAATTGCATGTGTATAATTCGACTTGGACCAGTGTGTGGAAGAATGAAGGAGTAATGAGTTACTTTCTACGAGAGATAAACAATGAAAAACTCCTTAGAAGATAAAATAAATAATTATGAGATCCTTACCTCAAACAATGAGTTCGTAAGAACAGAAACTCGTTAGAATTTTCTAGGAGTAACAAACTTTATGGGTGGCTGATGGATTATGCATGCAATTCCACCTACCGAATTTTCTACGTACCTATATTAAGAGTATTTCACTATTGGTGGTGGTTGAACCTCTAGGTGACCTAGGGTTAGATGGCTGCCCCCCAGTGGGGGCGAGGAAATTGGGGGAATGAAAGAAGAAGGAAGGGAGAAGAGGAAAGTGAGTCGAGGAGGTAGATGGATGGGTAGAGCAAGAGATGGGAGAGAGATTAGGGAGGCTCGTTTGAGACCTCCCACACACCCCGCTGCAAGCGCCTTCATGTCTTCCTTTAATACCGCTATCTCCACTCTCTCTCTCTCTCTTCCTGGGCTCTTGCGTGGGTGAAGAGGTAACCGCAACCATATCACCCGGAATCTCCCATTTCCTCCGTCTCCAACCGCACCCCCTGCCCCACACGCGCCACCATCACCCCGCCTCCTATCCTCCACCCCTCTCTACCTCACGCACTCCCACTCTATCCATCCAAGTCCCTCCTGCCTTTCTTTATGGCTCTCCTGTCTCTCTCTTCTCTCTATACCTACTTCTACCTTTTTTATCTCCATTACCTTTCCCATCCTCCCAATCTCACTTTCCTCTCCCTCCGTTCCAGAAATCGCTTACTCCTGCCTTTTGTGACTCGTTTGCACCAGGCTGTTGATGCTGTCGTTTCATTGTTTTCTACCCTCTCCCAACTAACAGCTTCCTCCCACACCACCCTTTTACCTCTTCGTTATCTCCGCTTCTGTCGTCCCGGACCGTGTTCATTTTCGGACAGGAAGGAATGGAAACGGATGGACTTTTTTTTCGTGTGGGAGGGAGTGCCGAAATTTCAATTTCTTTTGTTTGTTCGTTGGTATTCTTCGCGAGACTCAGTGCTGTGTGATGGACTTGATCAGCTCTGTAGGAGCGGTGTAATCACAGGAAAGCAGCCGTGTGTGTTCGGGACGGTTCTACTTTTACATTTTTCGACTCGTTTGTGATTTTCGGGTATCGTCATTAGGCCTTCATTTGTTTTTCCATTCCGAAGACTGGTTCCCTGAAACTCTCCATTCATTCCCATTAAATGCTAGTTCATTCGATTGGTCGCTCAATCCTAAGATTGATTGACAGCAGTCCACCATCCTTCCCTATCTAATGCTAGTTTTCTTCCTCCCTGGTAGCTCTTCTTACGTACTTTTCTCTTTTTCTGGCCTGTTTTTATCGCTTGGCCTTCCTTTAGGTAGTTTTTCTTTTATTTTTTCTTTAGTAATAATCTTCAAAAACCCATTGTGCCTCAAGGTGTGCCCAATCCATCTGGTTCTTCTTTTTTCTTTGTAGTGTTACACATGGTTCTTTCCTCTTCTACTCTTCTGCATTCTTTTTCAGATCTTATTATAAACATTCATTTGATCCTCGGGGTCCTCCTCCAACAGATCTTCTCCGGTCTGCTTTTTCAATTGACCATGTTTCTGATCCTTGGATTACCACGATCTACCCGAAAATTTTCACATACTGTTTCCTTGCTTGTAGTCCTAACGTTTTTGGTAGCCTATTGTAATCCTTCCTGTATTTACCCTCCTATCAACCCTCCTCTGGCCCCTATAGTACTCTTTGCATATGGCAGAGAGACCTGGACAAAGCAACCGCAGTGCAAAACCATTGGAGATGTGGAGTTATCAAGAATTGATGAAAAGATGAAGATAAAATGGACGGGATGAATCACCAACGGAAGAGTCGTACGAAAAATTAAAGAGAAAATAAGTACAACAAAAACTCTGAGAAGAAGAGGAGAGAAACTTGTTTTGTCTATTTGGTGACACAAAAGCCGATTGAAAACAATAATGGAAGGAGACATTAATGGTAAGAATTGCAGAGGAAGATAATGAATGGAACTTGTGAAGAAAATTGTGAGGAACATTAAAGTTAATAATTATGTTGGAATGCAGTGGTTGGTAAAGAGGATAGTGTACTGGAGAGATGCAGCGAACCAATCCTTGGATTGATGACCTGCTAATGATAAGAACCCTAAGGCCTCGGAATTGTCGAGTCTCGACTCAGACGGTATTTTGACGTCAGAACCTCGAATTAAAATAGATATGCCATTTAAAAGTTTAAATTTGTGGAGGCAGTGATATAACAGGGTATTACATCCGTAATTATTTGGTTAATTTTTTCCAGCATATATGAATTTTTTCTTAGGGCCTATCCATTGCACCTGGTTCTCCAAATTATCCTCTACTCATCTTATAGTTTTAAAATCACAGCGGAATGCACGAATGATATGACACGTTGTCTGAGCACGGGAGCAAAGATGTACTCCAGGGAGGGTAAAAAAGTGTTATTCTGCTGGACTTGTGCATTGATCTCCAGTACCAAGATCCCAAGGTTTCCATTCTTCTCTGATTTATTTTTACAATGTTAATCATTGTCATAATTAGTCTCTGATCCGTGCAGATTTAACGCACACGTAATTAGAGTCGAATCATAATATCGTGGATCAGCAAAAGGCACAGTCTACTGGACGTTAAATAAATATGTAAGAACATTCTTTATATTTACACTATCCTGAAAACAGCGCTATTTACCTTTTAAACCGTGTGTCTCAACAATAAACAACGGATGAGCACAAACACACCCATGTCCTAAGTGGGGAATAGTTCACTCAGGCCTGACTCTAAGCCACGACCCTCGGATTTACAGGCGAGGACCTTACCCCGTAGCCACCGATAACTTCGAATTTTTGTCATCAGTCTACACTTAATTAAGTCCACCGAATAGGTGTGTGTACGGGTGTATTAGGACTCCAACCATAGAAAGGTGGAGGGAATATGAATAAGTTATGGCGGGAACAAGAGGACGAAACTTCATAGCATGTTAAGGCAGTGTCTTAGTGTCTTGTTGTTTTTATTGTAGCCACCTATGCTGTGTGGGAAGATAGAAATTTATTCCTATCAGCTCGGCTGCGTATCTCCCTTAGAGGTTATTTTATCATACCGGTTAACCAGAGGTTAAAAAGCCGAGCCTTAACGCGTATTTTATTTGTGAATCTCACTTCAAATTGGGTGTAATGGTTGCTCCTCACCCTCCAATCCCCCGAGAATCGAATCCTAACTTTGGACGAGTAGCAAAAGGGGCAAAAGTAAAGGGGCAAAAAGATGAATAAACTGTTAGACCGTTGCTCTTCTGAATAAATAGACCAAGTAGCTTGAGTTGCCTGGGCAAAACACATACGGCTCGTTACATTGTTGCCGGCCGCGAAAATTATTCGGACCGCATTTAAGTACCTTTTCCGCGCTCAGAATGAGGGACGAGCATGAATGCAGATGCCTCCGTGTCGTCGCGTTGGCGGTGTGTTACGTGCACTTGGTTACTTTTCCCTATATTCATAAACTCACGCCGTTTTATCTCGGACTGCATACACTCCCCGTACGCATGCCTCATTCTTTCTTTCTTTCTCTCGTCCTCTCTACTAAAACTCAACCTTCATCGCGTTTTATTCTCCCTTTCTCTCCCTTTCTCTCCTCTCTCTATCTCCCATTCCCTCCCTTTCAGTTCATCTTCCTCCTCTCCTCTCTCGAGCCCCCCACCTCCCCCCCCACCACTCGCTTAACGACAACCATCAACAAGACCATTCCGACTCCAATCCCCTCTCTTCCTCCCTCAGCAACCTTCCTCCGCCTTGCTCATCCTCCCCTCTTCACCCATTCCCCCCCTCTCAGCCTCCCGCCCCGGTCCCTCCTGCTCACCCCCACCGGCCCTTAACGACCTCATTCATTCCCCTTTCAATAATGCATGTCCCTTTCTCACCCGTCTCTCTCTCTCTCATCTATCTGCTCTCCTTTCCTCTTTCACCTTTCCTCCCTTATGACCCTCTCTTCTTCGTCTTTTCCTTTCTCTCTTAAGTTCACTTCTCCTCTCCTCATTCCCACCTCGTTTCTTCGCCTGCTTCTCTTTCCTTCATCAAAATTTCGCCCTCGTATCTCTCCATTCCTACCGAAAGTTGTCTCTTCTCCATCTTGTTCTCTATTGCATATCATTGTTGAATGACCTGTGAAGGGTCCACCTGGGCGAGACAAAACGAATGCCAAATTCTACATTTCTGTGCTTGTTTTATAAACTATTCGTTTTATGAACACATTTCTAAGCAATTTAAAAATAAATAAACGATATAGGCTAATTATTTGACGAATATATTTTTTTAACACTTCCCATAGAGGAGACGATTTCAGTACCATTTATACTGTTCTACCTTATTTTGACCTATTTATTATAGTAATTTGCTGATAACTGAAATAATAACATGGTAAGGTGCCTGCGTTACTCAAATTCCTGGGAAATTTCTCTTCTTATTAACAGTTTTTTTTTACGAAAATGGCATTTATGTAAGACAGAAAAAATACCTTTTCCTCGTCAATTTCTTATTTTCGCATTCAGGTCCTTGAAATTTCAAGTTCTGTTTCAGTATACGGTGATAACACTTAAATTAGGCTGTATCTGGGGTTTTATATTTCAATAATTCTTAAGCAGGATAAATAATATGCTCCTTTGTTGGACTCCTTCTTTTATGCTTGAAATTATACTTGGATGTCCTTCTCTAATTTATCCTTGACATGTTGCCCTCTCATTGGTGTCCTACAATTCACCACGTATTATTTCCAAGGCATTCGTTTCCACTATTCATTTTCATGGAATTTCTTATATCTTTTAGTTGTCTACTTTCCTTCTTCCTTCAGAAAATTCTTTCGTAAAATTCACTTTTTTACGTGTCGTTCTCGAATACATGCAATTTTTAAATAGGGTAGTGTATTTTTTATGCTGTTGCTGGAGTTCATACCCTAAGATGTAACTTTAGCTGTCGAAAGAATCCGTAAAATTTGAAATTTTCAATCTACTTCGTTTGTGAAAATGTTCTTTAAACTATATCTGGATGCCCATTACTCTCTGTTCCCTCTTGTATCGTTCTTCTGTTATCTTCTTCTCATTTCTTCCTTCAGTTCATCCTTTATCCGGGCTATCTACCGGTTAAGGTAGGTTTAAACGGAAGAGTATAAAATCATGTAGGTTTTTACAGGCGCAAGGCTCTTTTCACGGATTCTTTCTTCATTTCAGCTCACGTCTTGTACCTGATGATGGCTCTGTGAGCCGAAACGCGTTGTACGCAATAAACCATTTTGTGGAAAAGTGCAATTGTTTCTCTTACATTATGAAGAACTTCCACGATATCTCGCCTGAATCTGTTGAATTTATCACGTCTTACCTTTCTTCACCCCGTCCATTAATCCTATTCACTTTTTTCTCCTTATATTCCCTTTTTTCACCCAATATCCTCCCCTCTATAAAGTTGTTTAGTAATCCTTCGTCCCTTATTACTTGTTCCTATCCCTCTTGTTCACTCTGGCTCCTCGTTATCTCCTCAAAAAGGTTTTCTATTCCCATCCGCCATACGGAGCCCTTCCTCAAAGCCCTGTCTCCGGTCTTCATAGCTCTGTCCCCTCGGCAATTACAGGGTGTGTAACGTCAGACGCGGGAAGTCAGCCCATCTAACCCGAAAAATCTCCGTTTAAAGATCGTTATTTTTTTCTGAAATGATTTGGTCGTCCCCCGATTATTTAAAAGTGAGTATAGGTGCCCAGACAAAGAAATAAAAATGCATATTTGCATTCACCTCTCATTAATTCGTGACAGTAAAACCAAAATCAGCCGTTATTTATTTGTCACCAGGGCCGACACTTTTTTCCCTTTCCATTAGCGATAAATGCAGAGCTGTGAGGCGGCATTTTATATTAAATTCACCACTTGCTTATGCTCATGACCATTCGATGCCAAAAACAACTGTTTTAAATTAAATAAATTGTTTCTGTGTAAAAAGGTTTCTTTTTTTCAGAAAATATTTAATTTATCATCCAATAAGAATCTGTTTTCAGAATATATTTTTTTATGAACTTAAGCACAATGATACCACCTGATTCGCACTGGAAATTTAAAGAGGGAATACACGTGAAAAATGTAAGTATCCGATTCACCGGGAAAATCTTAGATCAGGGAGATAACAGCTTTAATCTCATGGCGCCATGATGCATAGTTGCCTAGAAAAAGTAAGTTTATAAATTGAACATCATACCCAGAATTACTAAAGTTAAAAAACCTGAAACTCCGCACTGGCGTTAAAATAAAGCTATTAGTCATATTTTAATAAAATTTTGTTTTGTTCCGATTGCCTTCTTTTGCAGTTATTAGACGTCAGAATTACGCATGTCGCCATAGCGCTAAAAATGGGACCGTTCTTTACTATAACGCCAAAAATTGTTTTAAATATTATTTTGCGCTTGAATTGAATACAAAACGCAATTATGTAAATGATGATGCATCCATCGTGAAAATCCAATGAACTGTCTTGGAGCTATTCTTAAACTCGAGTCTGTCTTTAAATCGAGTCTGCAATATTTTGGCGCGGACAGTTGGCCTGTAAAGCTGACTCGGCTAAATTCATCCATACAGACCCATCTTAGAATATCTATGTTGTTTCAACTACATTCAGACAATGCTTCATTTACTAACATCCCTTCTCGTCTTATCTTCCACCGCATTCACCTTTGAAATTCTCTACCTACCCATTCACTCCATTATCAGCGTCGGTATTCTACTCATCTATTTGCTCTGACGAGACCAAGGTAAAGAAGTACCATCCTTTCATACATGCCCACTATCGGAGCATCCATTCCAGATTCATTCATGACCCACACTTTCCTTGCCCTATCCCTTCTTCTTTTGCGGTAAACTCTTCTAACATACTTCTTCAGTTTTTGTTGAAATAGAGGAAGTGAGTCATGGAAGGCTATTCGGGTTTGCCACCGGGTCACTTCTCTCATTGCTGCCGATGTTTCTAAACTCGAGTCGAGATCCATCCTCAGGGATGATGTTGAATGGGTGGGAATGGATAGAATAAATAGTAATAATCCGGGAGTCAGGTCCATTATGATTAGTCGGTTCGGTCGAAGGGCCCGATGCCCGGGTTATGAATATGTATTCTAGCCATTCCCACCCATTCAGCATCAGTCCTGAGGATGGATCTCGACTCGAGTTCCAAAACGTCGGCAGCAACAAGAGGAGTGACCCGGTGACAAACCCGAATAGCCATCCATGACGCTATATGCCGGGAAAACACCAGACTTTACTTCAGAGGACGTGAGGTCGGTAAGAATATTCCGCTGAGGCCATCGGAATCGTATCGTCTTGGGCAGAGGGGCGATTTACTGGGATTTGGGGATGCGGAAAGGAAGCAATAATTAGGCAAGGCTTCAAATTCACGTCAAGTTGGGGCGAAGATGGGTTGAGGAAGGAGCCGAAGGGATAATCACCGCGGTAGAGTCGTAGGAATAGCTTTAATTGGTGAAATTAAGACGCTGGGACCCTAGTTCGGTTTAATCATACTAGGACAGATAATAATACGTAATTACCGGAATTACCTCCTTTGAGAACACGCGAAAAAATGTTCTTTTGTAGCTGATGAACAGGATACAGTTGTAACTAGGACTTAGGATGGGAATAGAACCGATCTGTTATCGTCTAATAACCTGAAATGGCATTTCGGAATTTTTGGTGCTCCTAAAAATAGAATTGAGCAAGAACTTTCTAATTATAAAACAGTCATTGATCTGGAGTAAGTGTATAGATATGAATAGAGTAACATACATATAAATAGGAGTAAGGAAATTCAAAAGATTATTATAAAGCTTATTGTAAAATTAGATGCTGCTTATTTCTAATCGACATTTTAAAAAAACTCGGAAATAAATTATTCATCTGAGGGATTTCGAAAAACAAGGTTGAATTGCTCCGATGGAAATCATAGTGTAAACTAGAATAAAATGTTTCAATTATTAGGGTATCGAAACATATTCTCTTCATTTGGTTGCAATCAATGGTACGTTTAGATTCTGTAGGCAAATAACAAAGGAGGATATCATTTAAATAAGGAAGAAAGCGCGAAAAGAGTATTGATGAAGATTCTTGACTTGAGCTCATGATTATCATCATTGAATATAATATTAAGTAGTTGTTTTCCCGATAATTAGTTCATTTCAGTGAATGTATTATAAATAAATCTCAATTGAGGTTCTGCATCTATACTCTAAACCACCTACTCGATAGCGCATAAAGTGTCTTAAAGTTGGCTTAGGAAATATGCATGTGCACTTCAATGTATAATCACGATAAAAGGAAACGAATTTCATTCATAAAAATTTATTTTTTGTGAGATAAGTTGAATGTTTGCTGTATGAACAGGATAAAAATAGACCAAAAAGTACAGCATTGTATTGAAGTAAGATTTCCCAGGTGTATTGGAGGGTATTTCTCCTTTAGATAGTTGTTTTATCTGTGCAGGGTGTCCATCGGGAAAAAGGGGAAAAGCGGGGATTTTCGAAATCGCGGAAAAAGTGGAATAACATTTATGGAATTTTGGGGGAATTGTTTGTTTCATCGGAAATTATTTCGCTATATTTTTTATTCAAATTACTGTCTTTCTCAAACGAAAATACGTACATCCATCGTAGGTTGGCCTAAATGCTCATATAACAGCGCGTATTTCAAAACTATTTTTGTTAAAAAATGTAGTGTGAATTTTTTATTAGATACAGAGTGTAGTTATGTATATAAATACGTAATTTTCTTTCTAATATATTGTTTTGTAAAAGATAAATTTAGTATCATAATGTATGAGCGGGAATTCTTTTTGTTTTGAGCCGAAAGAGCTGGGAATCATGCGAGATTTATTTTCTTCTCGGTTTGATGGTTACCCTTCCGTACAGTTTGAGTCCTGAGAACTTCTCTTGCGTCACCATCTGATGTGAAACATGATAATATGCAAAACAACTCGAGGTGCAAACTCGCATGTGCATGCAGATGACGCTCGTACGTCAGAATCATTATATACCTCCTCATACGTGATTCGGAAATGAGGAGGGAGTGGTGTGAGCGAAGAAATGGCGTGTATTTTCCTTGTGAAGTTTACCCGTGTTTGCTATTTGATGTCCATACGGGAATCTAGGGCACCATCATCTTATTATTTGCGAAGCGGGGACGCGCATTCTCGCAATCCTGGACTCCACGTCGACCGTAAATGCGTTGGGCATTTCTATGGCGTGTGCAGGCAAACCTCGTTACGGCCGTGAAAGGCGGGCTGCATAGACGTCGAGGGTGCAACTGTGTTACAAGAGGGTTGGCGTGCAAGGATTTTTGACATCGCGAATATGTTTCAAATTCACGTGAGGACGTGACTACAAGAAATGACAGTGGAGCAATGCGGAGCGGAGCGGACAATGAAGCGATTTTTCGACTTCTTGAAGCTTGAATTTTCATACATGCCTTCTCGTTCTCTGTGTTTTCCTTGACGTATTATGTTGGGATTCAGAGCTGGGCTGTCCTGTTCCATTATTTATACCAATACTTGAAACGATAAACTTGGTCCACTATCTGATTTCAACATGACTATAGGACTTTGTTTTCCTAATACTTTTAAATCAGAATGAATTAAATACGCAATACGCCATTTCGAACCATTTTACTCATTTCTGTATGGAAGTTTGCCTCTTAGTAAATCCCGTATTCATATATTAACTAGCGCAAAGCTATTTTATTATAAGTCATTAGTTTATACTAAGCAAAATTTATATTTAATATAAAATGTAAATAAATGCACGCCAGGTTGCCTAAAAATGCACGCCAGGTTGTTAGTCTCCTAAAATTGCTGATCACAGACTCGGACCTATTGACCATAGAAGCATCTCAGAGCCACAATTTGACATTAAAAGGAAACATGTAATGCTTAAGAAGCTGGAGTTTTTGTTGCCACCCAAAATGTATGTACATTCAGTAAGGTTTATTTAAAACATCAAAATATATTAAACGGTGGCAAATATGAAAATTTAGAAGTACTCTGTATCAAGCTAATTGAAGAGACATAAAATGAGGCCCTTTAAACGTGTTCAGGTACTAACAGTGTTCACTGGAAAAAATAAATAAGAATATATACATATTTTCCTGCTTAACAAATTAATTTATTTAAATGAGTCAGGGAAACGTGTCTCCACTGCTCTGCAGTCATCATCAAGGGTCGCACAATGTGTCATTGCGGTTAGGCACCCTTTTTCATCCATTTCATTTGGAAGTAAATTTAAACATATATTTGGAGCATGCTCTTGTATGGCAGAAAATACTGGACAATGACAACAGCAGAGCATAGGAAATTGGAAGCAATGCGGTGTACTGAAGAATTATGATTAATTGGATGTAGAGAACCCCTGACGAGGAAGTCCTCCAAAGACCTGTAGAGAAAAATAACACAATGAAAACTCTGTGGAGATGAGAGACAAACTTATTGGACACAGTTTGTGAAACAATAGTTTTTGAAAACAGTTTTTGGGAAGGGAACTAATTGGGAAGAACTATAGGGGAGTGCCAATAATGGAATGCATCAAGCAAATCATGAAGGACGTCAGAGTAAATAAATATGTAGGAATGAAACGGTTGGCAAGGAGGAGAGTGGAATAGAGAGCTGCTGTAAACCAATCTTTGGATTGATGGCTACTTATAATGATGATAACATGCTTTAAGGAGCAATTTTCAGATTTACTGACTAACCTCTCTCGGGATTCGGGAATTGTAAAGTGTTAAACTTCCCGGAAACTAAGGGGAATTCCTTCCCGCCCCCGGAAACATTGCTGGGGACAGGAAAGCAAGGAAGAGAGAGTGAGGGACGGGAGAGGTCGGAGGAGGGGTATAGAGAGGGTTGGTTTGAGGCAAAGTAGTCGCACCAGGCAATAAGAAGGGAAGGCCAGGGGGTTTGGAAGAGGGTGGAAATGGCCCAATATAGACGGACTGACGTCACGGGCGAGTGGATGGAACCTGCCAGGGTTTGTCTTTCCTTTTCCCTCTTACCTTCGAACACCCTTATACCCTATATAAAAGGGGTGGAAACAAAACGATTTTATTTCACATGAATGATTTACAGCGTAAAATAAAAAACGTGTTTATTATAAGTATATTTATTTATGAAACAAAGCTGAGTTATGATAGAGGAGTGAATGGTATTAGGGGAAGGGGTAGACCGTGAAAGTAATGGTTGAATGTTGTGGTAGATACTTTTTTAACAGAAGGGATAATAGGAATCGTAAAAACGGGACGACGTGTATAAAGCAATGCATGAATATGGCAGATGCGAAGGAGATTTACAAGGATTAAACATTTTGGAAGAACTTGTTTTAGAAGTCAGCTTTACTGGCATTACCGACAACTACAGTCTATGTCTACTACGAATATTTGTCTACTGCGAAAGAGAACGGCGTTATGAGTATAAATATATTGAAATTTATTTTCATGTTTCCATTTAGATCAATGTTTAAAATTATATACAACTTTTTCCCTCAGTTGATAATTTACGAAAACAACCTTTTGTGCCTCATCTAAGTAAAAATGAAACTACTTTTTCTGCCTCAAAAATGTTGAATGTGGATTCTTCTCGGGTTAAGTAACGGGTCAGGCTTCTACTTGACTGTCGACGTTTCGACATACAACTCGCTCATCGTCTTCAGAACTATGATATTCCTTCGTGAAAATAGACCGATTTATATAACAATGCTGTGTGAAAATTGAACGACCTAAATAGCAATCCATTGAGGTCAGGTGCCCGCTGATTGGTCAATCGTGGCCTTCATCCCCTGCAAAATCACCAGAGGAGGGTTACAACAATTGGCCAATCAGCAGGCACCTAACGTCACTGGATTGGTACGTAATTTGGTCAATTTTCATGGAGACATCATTATCTCCTGGAATTGTAATGGTAATAGTGCCAGCCAATACGAATTATTGCAATATGCACTCGATCAACACATTGACTTTTTCTAAACATTTTTCTAATATACTGCAATTCTTCTCCCATCATTATAAGGTCTACGGACTGGAAAGAAACAAATTCAGAAGAGTGGCCATCCTAATCCACATCACGAACCATCATTTCCTTCTGAACGTTCCCACATTTGTAAACTGGAAATTTTCCAAAATAAATTGATTCGTACGCCTCTGCACTTAATCAGGCTAGCTAACATGAACCACGTTAGGGTGGCTAATAAACTCCAAACCATACTTCAATTCATAAGAAAAAATGTTTAAAATATTCTAGAAAGGCTTTCAACTACCAATAATATGCACACTGCCTCAACATATTTCTGTTTCCGAGTCCTTCCTATGTCTTTCGAAAATTAGTCATCTTCTTCCTCGCCCCCTTACTTTGCCTCTCGTCTTTCAATGGTTTAGCAAATGGCAAATGCCTATCGTCGCAAGCCGACATCGGCCTATCAGACTTTAAGTACATGCAATATCAACGCATTAATAAAAATGTGAAATAAAGTTTACAGAAAAGAAAAAAATTATATTAGCAATTACAACAAAAAGAAAAATAATAACAAGACTCCTAAGCAGAAATTAATATGCCAGACATTTCATATAAAACCACCTCTCACAAAAAAATTTAAAGTTAGTAGAATCCATGCTAAAACATACATGTTTATTGTAGCAATGCATTTCAATTGAAACTAATTTTCACAAACAAATAGACCAAACCACACTTGGCTTCTGATAAACAAAATACTTTAATAAAATAATCGCAGTAAAAAGTATTACATGAATTTTCAAGCACTATACACACAGAGAGAGTTGAATACAATTCACTTTTTCAAGTACACAACAAATATCTCTCCTCAAATTCACATCAAAGTTTAAGAAAATATTTATTTGAATGGTTTTCTTTTAAATTATGCTACAGCTGACATTGACCTTTGGTTTATTCACTATTTTCCAGCACCTAAATTGCTATGTTTCTGAGGTCCCCAAGTAGTTGAAAAGTAAAATACAAAAAATAGAATTTTATATTTAAAATTAAAAATAAATATATAAAACACGTTCAAAAAATATTTGAATAAGAATATTAGGAAAATATACTTGAAAAAAATCGTATAATCACCAGTAAATGCACAACGGAACCTCTTCGATGAAACTGAATAACTTCGAAATATAACTTCCTCCTAATTTTAATTTTAAAGTCACATGTTAACACTCAGAGGACCTTTGTTAAAATGTTTTGTTCCTACTTTTCTATGCCCTAAGTTTTCTGCTTACACGCAAATACCCACAATACGTTAAAACTCCTCCGTTACAAAATACACGAAACTGCCATTTTGCCGGTTGTGGTGAGTATCACTCTGCATTACGGTGTCAGAGTAGTTGCGCCTTCGGCGCGTTGATGAAACGCCTTAACAGAGAAATATAATAGCCTTGAAGATGAGGGTGTCACACATCGAAACGTCGGCCGTGAGGGCCTGACCTATTGTTCAACCCGAAATGAAATCGCATTCAAAATTCGCCGGAAAATAAATAGTTCATACAAAAAAAGTTGTTTTTCCTCATTTTTTCATTGAAATCAGAATGTTCAATGGAGTTCATATTTTACTGACTAATAGGAGTTTTGACAACCGTAGAACCTGTGTGAAGCAATGCATGATTGTAGCCAAAACAAAAGAGGTATGCTAGGATAGAGAAGTGAGGTGTGCAATGTTAACAGGTTTTTTTCCTAGAAAAATAATCATTTATGCTTGTTTGACAATGCTGTCCCCGAAAAGAAGTAATACAATGGGTTAGTAAGTATGGTTTCATACAAATGAAATAAATGAGCTGAATTCAATAATTCCTGGCGGATCTTTAACTATTTAAAAGGTTGTAAAACTTAGACTACTGACCCAGGAAAACTTAAATAGCCTTCTCTGGTATATTATAAATATTTTTTACTTTTTTTTTATTTAAAAAATTTAAACAGTTACATTAAATTTTAAAATGTCTCATACTCGTGAGAGTTAATATTTTTTCCGAATGTCATCCCATCTTCAGGAAAACGCTTTAATGGTCACCTAAGGCTCTTTTGTCCCAAATTGTTTTTTATTGTATTTATGTCGAGCTTTTATGAAGTATTGGTCTATTTTTTATAAAAACAACTCAAAACGTCGTTAACTTAGGTGACTGCTTTAGTTTTTTTTTAATAATAGACTATTACGCCATGATAACTTGACTATGACATGAGTGCTTAAAAACAGAAGAGGTTATTGTATTTTAGGGTTATTTTGGTGCAATAAAAGAATAGTATTTTTGATTCCTTATTCCTTTGTTTGCCTTGCAACAAATAAAATTAGAGAATATAATACAATGGCATCGCAATACAAGGAATATAGGCATCCCCAAGGAAACATTTACCTGTTTTGGGGTTGCCGACTCTTTTAAATACACTCATGATACAGTAAAACCAATTTCAACTGGGTCGATTTGTTACAACACAGAATAATTAAAAAATATAAACTGCTATAAAACATGTACAAGAAACATTACTGAATTCAAGTGATGAATTATGTTTTTTTTACATTAATTGAGCCAAAACCTTTTTCTTCGGGGTCTATGTGAAATTTTTTTAGTTTGATGTGGTAACTATTCTACATCCTTATTATCCAGAAGTCAAATCCTTAATAATCTATTAAATCTTCAAACACTATTAGCCTTAAAAATATCTGGAGGTAGCATGTATACATAAGTTGGGTTACATAATATTGTTATTACTATTGTCGGGAAATACGGAATTTCCCGGTCTCGGCTTCCCGAAAGCCTCGAATCCTCGGGAATGTGGTAGCCCCCCTGAACCCCCCATTTTCCGGCCACCTCCCGCCGTTCTACTCTTCCCCTCCTCCACTGTCCTCTCCCTTTGACCTGCTCGCCTGAGATGAATGCGAGCGATAGGCTCCCGGGCACGGCAATCTATTTGGAAGGGACCGAACAGCCTCGCCTCCACCCTCCCTCCCTCAAAAACCCGTTTCTCTCTCCACTACACCCTAACCCCCCTCCTCCCCCCGTCCCAAACACACGCCGCCTACTCCTCTTATATCCTCGGCTCTCCTCCTTGTCCTCATCCCCGTGTCTGTATGTATATATATATGGCTTCCCACCGATTTGTGTCGGGCCAATCTCGACCTCGATACACCACTATAGCGTTTGTCTAAACCCTCTCTCTCGAAAAAACAAATTTGTTTCCCCTCACCCCCGTTATCGGCCATCCGCGAAACACGGCATCCTCCTCTTTTCTCCCACTAGATATAGTGGTTGCGAAACATTGTGGCAGTCAGAAATGTCGTCTCAGGACTGATGTGGTATTACTTGTGCGTCACGAAAGAAGAACTCTTTCTCCTATCAAATGTTTGATGGAAACTCTTTCGATGTTTTATGTCATTATCAACCCTGATAGTATAAATTTTATGCTGTTTTATGATGATAAATATCTACCAGTTGCATTAAACATTTCTCAAAATAAAACTGCTAATAAGCTTTCTTCTTTCGTCGTGGCGGCAGTCGCAAAGGGGAGGAGACAGCCGGACACGAGATCCGAGAGAGGCGGCCGCGGGCAAAGGCGAGCCATGCGAGCGAAGTAAGCCATGTGAGTCACGCCAGCCACGCGATCGGCGATTAAAGTGGTAGCGTTAAATGGTAGCTGCGTGAACCGTGACATTAAGGAGGAGAAGCGTGATCTCAAGGAGGGGAAGCGTGACGTTGAATAGGGGTAACGTGACGTCAAGGAGGGTAAGCGTGACGTTCAGTAGGGTAAGCGTGACCTTGTGGAGGGGAAACGTGATTTACGGGAGGGGAAGCGTGACGTCCAGGAGGAGATATGTCACGTTAAGGAGGGGAAGGTTCACGTTAAGGAAGGGAGAGCGATTCATTAAGGAGGAGAAGCGTAACGTCTAGGAGTGGAAGGTTTGTGTGGAAGGTTCGTGTGGAAGGGGTCGGCTAAGGAGCGACGGGTATGCAACGCTCCCAATAACTGCTTTCAGATATGAAGGGCGGGAAAGTAGCAGCAGAGCGTTTCAGAGCTTCGGCCCGGCAAGACAAAGGTCCGTGGATCGATTCCCGGTTTTGGCCGATTTTTTCTCGTGGTGATTTCGTTTAATTCATCCCCGTAATTTGGCAGGTTGATCATCATCATTTTGTGTCAGATGTTAAATTTTCAAATAGTGTCAGGGTGTGGTCAGACAACATATTATGGAGACACTCTTTGTTCTAATTACATAAGAAGGAAATACAAGGAGCTCAACGGGGTAGCAGGAACTATGAATTAGATAGAATGACCATGTCCGCCTCTAAAACACACACTGTCTCCTGCGGCAATGAGGACATATTTCATTGCCCGAAGTGCTCGTTAATGCACTATCCACGTTTGGCAAACGGGTATTAGCGGAGCTTCATACGGCGTTATTTATCAATTCATTCTCGTATCCTCCCCCTTAGCTGCTTCAGCCGTATTTTCCTTCCAGAATGAAGCTTTTTTTCCAGCAAAGTCTCGTCTAAAAAAATTAAAATTTAACCGTTCCCACCATTGCCAGTGTATCAACGAAAGCCGCTTGCTTTCATGAATTTATGCACGGAAGCGTTTTTCGTGGGGGGCACTCTTCCCATGTGGCACCGATATAAAAAAAAAATAAAAAATAAAACAAGAAAAAATCTCTCTCCCCCCTTGTTTTTGTTTGGGGAGCCTTGTTTGTGCTTCTCTGGCAGTTTTTTCCCGACCACATTTACCCGCGTAAGTCGCGCATTATTCTCGCGCGGTGTTTCGTGGGAAAACGTAGAGAAAGGCGACTGTAAAGGGGACTTTCCCCCCCCCCCCCGCATGTTTTTTAGATCCCGTGAACAACTCTGGTGAAGCACCTATTAATTCCGACGTGTCCATGTGCGTTATCTCCGAATATAACAAGGGCTTGAGCGCGTGTTACAGGAGCTTGTTGTTTGATTAGGACGAATCCTTTCGTTAATACGCGGTGCCCTGGAATGAAGAGGTTGTGCGAAAAAGCATAGGAGCATCACTATTAAAGTGGTTAAACTGTAAATTGACTTAAATGCCGTTTTATTCATATTCTGGCTACTAATAGAAAAAAGGGTTTATCTTTTTGACATGAATAATAAAATCCTACTTATCCACGCTATTTTATTTGGGAATTAGACTTAAAATTAGGTGATCTTAAATGCTGTAATGGATGTCTTATGAATAAAAATAATTGTTCTCTATTTTATATAATTCCAAATCTCGCGAAAAGCATGTAATAAGATGGAAACACTCCCAGTTAAAATTACAAAGATAACAAAATATTGGCAAAAATCCACTTTTTTTAGTTGCTAACTGCAGGAAATGAAGGGATAATGTGTAAGTACAATGGAAATGCAATTGGCTCATAAGGTCGGAAAATGTGTTCAAGGAAAATATAATTGTCAAATAATATGCTTGTTCATAATATGAATCTTGTTTTCAATTAATCCACGGACTTACATCAGTAAAAGGAATATTTTTGTCAAAACTGCACGCAATGAAATATTTTTGGTCTCACACAGTCATGTCAGAACCTCCGTTAAGTTAAAATAAATGTATATCAACTTAGTTTCACACATGCGATCATAGGTAAAAGGTGGAAAACCTGATTTTCTATCTATTTTAAATGCCTTTTTTGGTGAAAAATATTCATAAAAAGCTGGACATTCTTACAGGGAAGTGAATGCTGATAAAATCTATGGACGAGTGAGTTTTAAAGCTAATGGCAGATAACTACAGGTACTAAAGTTAAAATGCCTTAATTAAAAGACATGGCTGCAACCGGATCCTATGGATGGATAAAGTGTTTATTGAAATATACCCTATATTCGTTATATTCGTGTTTCGGTAATAAATTAAATTAGTTTTTTATATTGTTTTGTTTGTTATATATTCGTTTTTCTTAAAGCTTTACAGATTACCTGATGAAATATCCTTAGATGTTTACCGTTCTTATTAAGACTAGGCATTGAATGACGATAAGTTTGTAATTTACAAGGCTTTGCTTGGCCTCAACTAATGAAGGTTGGCCTATCCTAAAACCATGCGCAGACTCAAAGGAGTTCCAGTGACCGAATTAAATATTGGAAATCCTACTATTTTTTCATTTTTTATTTTATTTTGTATTACCTGCTACATAAAGTATAAAAAAAGTTTTTTTATCTACTCTTGCGGGTGACAATTCTGATATTTCGTATTAAAGGGAGTTTGAACGTTACCATTTTTTGTGTTTTTAGATCAAACAACGTACCTGTCTCATTTTATAGGTAATGTGCTCATTCACCACTTAGGTGGCTCCTCTTCAACTTTATGTATACCTTCTCTGCTTTGTAGATTACGATAGCCTAGTTTCTTTAAATGCAGTATATTTAATACAAATAACACCCTGTTTCTGCCGATATAGAAACTAAAGCTCTTGCGAACTCCTTTAAACCATATTTATCCGTTCCACTTGCTATTTAGCAGTCCATTTGTTTCCATTTCGGAGTGATGACGTGATGAAATTTCTGAGTCTGTCCCTGTGTCCTTATAATTTAGGCAGTGAAACTATGCCGCTAGACAAACAAAAATAGAATTACAATATGGCATCACAATGCTTCCTTTTCTCTTTTGTAAATTTTCTTTCAAGGGTGCCGTAGTTATGCTCTTTAGATGGCTATTTAGGCAACATTTTGACTCTGAAAAACACTTGGTGATTATATTGAGGATTATTATAACCTAAATTCCTTTCATAAAATGCTGAATTTTCAGGTTGTTACTAACACAAATATGCAGAGCCAATCTGTTAACGCATATAATTTATCTTTTGAAATTTAGCTTTTAAAGGGCATTTTTTAAAAGCTTCATTTGATGTTGTCCAAAAGGTTTGCATCGGCTTAAATTACAATGCCTGCTCAGTTTATCTGTCTCCCTCAAAGCATTATTTCGCTAATCCGGCGATCCCTCATGTTCAGTGCTTATCGCGGATCGATACGAAATTCTGCGATCGTTAAGCGGCGTAATGGCTTTCAAGACCCGGAGATTAGATAAACTGACTGTAGGACTTTAACCAAGCGATAGTCGACGTCACGGACGTGATATATGAATTTCCCATAGTGATTATCCGCGTCTTTCCTTCGTGATTAATTAGAATCTCTCGGGAAAGCTAGCCGGTTTGGGAATACTTCCAAAAACTAGCGAACTTTGGAAGTTATTGTAGAAACAGTTCTACAGGTGTAATATTTATTTTCCTTTAAAATTAATTGAATTGTAGTCCCTTAAGTTCAACCTTGCGCCCTGGCAAGTCGTCAAAAATGGTATTTTATTTGATGTTAAAGAATTAACTACTTCATAAAATTTAATACTCGTTTAGTATACTAATTTGTATCAATGTTCTAGCTTCATCATCATAGCTGAAATACGAGGGAATTTTCAGAGGTGAAATACTAAGTAAAATCGTCGCTTTAATACATTCTATTCGAATTTTTCGCCTTTTTAATTTAAATATCAGTATTTTTAATGGTAATTCTAATTGAAAACTTACTTAACTATTTTCAACTTTGTCTTTTTATAAGCTTGCCTCTGTTCAACCAACTTGAGGCATTTTAGGTTCCTCTGTTCCAGTGTGTTGCAAAGTATTTTTCTGTCAAATTACTTTTTTCTTTGACTTTTTTGATTGGTGCTCTTTTTTGTGGTGTGCACTACTAATACGTGTGCTTTCGGCGTACTAATGGAACCAATTCCCATTTTCTAGTTTCAATATTTCCTCGTGATATTCTTCCGTATGGTTTCATATATTCCCTTCTTAAATGTACGGGTGGACGGATGCTTTTCATGCTACCGAAACGTGCCGCTTCATGGTTGCTTCAGAAGAATGGTCCTTTTCGCTCACCGTCGCCTCCAATCTTGTCTGCTCTGTTTGTCTGCTACTAGAGAAATACTTCCCACCCACCGTCATGCATGCCATTCTGCACAGTGTACACAAGGCAAATGCGCCCACACGTGAAAGCACACACTCGTTCAAATGCACGATGTAGTGGGGGGGGGGGGGGAGGAGATCGTGCGCCTTTTTAAATCCTACCCGTTTGAAAACACTTAGCCGAGTGTGGAGTGTTGGGCATCATAATTACTATGCATGATCTAGGCACTAGATAAATGTTAGAATATGCATATTTTTATTTTTTTAGTTATCTTCCTTCCTCAACCCATTACGTAGCAATGCCTATTCATTCATAACGATTTCGAATTCAGAGAAATGAAAATAAGCGTTTAGTAATGGAAGCGGCAGGGGTTGGTTTTTATGTAGCCAGCAGTGCTGCCGAGCTTATTTCTCCACTCGACATCGAAATGGACATTTTTGTTTGCTGGCTTGTGTTACACTTCCACCATCTCGCTCTAAAAATATATGCTTTCGAAGAAACAATGAACCACTTAATTCTCAGCCCTTGTATATCTTCCGTTTCGCCTTTTTTTCTATAGTTGAGCACTTGCTCCATCGGGATGCTCTCCCATTTCAAGCCCGCCCTCTTTCTCCCCAATCCCGCCCTGGTATACATCGCTGGCGTCCTTTCTCATGTGTTCAGCTACCTTATCTTTCTCCCTCTCATACTCCCTGTTCTGTTGCCATCACTATCACCCGGACGATAACATTTTGAATGCCTCTCACTTTTTTATTTGATTTCCATTCCGTTGAACTGAAGGGAAACTAAAGGTGATTTACCATTCTCGCTGCTGGCTCCATAAGTTTCATTGCCTTCGTAGAATGCTTGAGCGTAACAGAAGTTTTTTATAATTAAAAAAAGTCCATCGTGCCTTCAAAAACCATACCTATATTCTTTAGAAAATAAGTTCTTAAAAAATCTTAAGAAAATTATTTTATTGCGAAAGAAAGCAATATATTACGTATTATAAAATAGGATTTTAATAATATCAAACGTTTTGTAAAAATGCGACGTCAATTGACGTCAGCCGCAGTCTTTGGGAGTTTTGCATAACACGTCAATTAACGGGAATAGCAGTGAGTGTATTCTTAAAATTAATTTTTCCGGAATACTTCCTGAAATTTTATTATCTGGACATAAACGCTTGAGAACCAGTCATTTCTCATTTGTATTATTGTTCAAATTGTGAGAGTGATGAAAATATTTTTTTAAATATACACCGTATGGTCCGCGGTAAGCTACCAACAAGATTTGAAGTGGCATAACCATGGCGACTTGAGATGTTTTTAATAGGGTATTTCTGTCAGAAATGTTTGGGTATTTTTCGTGACGTAGTTTTGATCGCAGGTTGTAAGGAACGAACATTAAGAGCTTGCAGCTAGCTTGAGTACATTTCTGTTAATTAAATCGAATTTTAATATCATCGAGTTAAGTGTGGTACCAAAACTGGGTGTGCGAATTATATTCCATTCTACGTAGCCTTTTCGTGTATCCCATAGTGGTTCGTTCAATGCGTGACTGGAATAGAGTTCTTATCTAAGATTCTATGATAAATCTTGAGCACTCACTTAACTATCGTCGCGATTTTTGGATTGATATCGATCAATCTAGGACCTCGGTTAAAGATCTATCCGGTTTGCCCTTGAAACCGCTGCTACCCAAATTTTGTATATATACGTGTATGGACTACACGTATCCTGAAGTACTCACGCGAAATTTGGTAGAAAAGGAGGGTTTTTTTTTTATAGTTGCCGCAAACTGAAATTTTTGCGGCTTCAATATGTGATACTTGAACCTTCGAAAAAAATGAGCAGATCCGATACTGTTACTGAGTTCCCTGGCCAAAACTTCTAAAGAAATGCGGCTGTTGTCACGAGTGATTTCATCAGTCACGTCCGTGCTAAGACAACCAGAGGATTGCTCATCAAATACTGACGTACGTAAACGCTTTGAAGCTCATTTATCCGCGCGTGAACTTTTTCTCGCTGCTGCAGCAGCTATCTTCACACCTTTCCAACATCCCTCCACAACTCTCTTGAGATTCTACGGCCCCTGACCACAAAAATCTAATAACATCTCCCTGCTCTTCATCTTGTTTCAACAGTCCTTATTATTTAGCGGGGCTAGCGTTTACAAATGTTAACACCATCTTTTGTTTACAAATGTTAACACCATCTAAAAGCATGTATCTTCCCTTTGCAGTAGTTTGAAATTCCCGAAGTGTTCAATTCGTGTACTACCGTTACATTTGCTGTAACTTTAGAAAAACCCTCGAATCTTAAAAGATGTTACAAATATTTTACCCCTACTTTATTAAAGACTTGATTTATCCAGGTGTTGGAAAGGTTTCAGTAGCTACTGCTGCAAAAATGGAATAACTGGGAACGTCCTCCGTCGTGAAAGATTACTTTTTAAATTTTCATTGTAGCTTAATCATTGGTATCTGAAAGACGACATATTTATTTACTCATGCGATAATAAAGATAAATTGTCGTAAAAACGTGGCGGGTATTTTTTCACACCAGTTGATCCTCAACATGTTCCTTATTGTACCATCATTTCAACTGCATGCATACTTTTTGTCCTCACTTTCTCTCTCTGTATATGCATACATTTTCGATGTCAACGTATCTCTTCTGTCCTTTTTGTCGTAAACGAAAGAGGAATTTATTTATATTCCTAACGACCGCTAAGAATCGATCTGCAGTCCTCTTGAAGTCCTTTCTCGACCAACCAGAGGAGCGGGGGCCCATTTCGCTGAACTAATGCCGCTCGTATAATGTATTCAAAAGTTATCATGGGAGGCCGATATTTATCTTCCTCACTGTCGAGGTCGCACGGCGCGCCTTTGTGTCTATAAAAGACGGGCGCTCATATTACAGTCAGGATTTGAAAGGAAAGGAATGTTCTCCTCCTTATATAGCCGTTCCGAGAGAGAGGGAGAGTTTTTCTATATTTTGACAGCGTGGCTCCTCACCAACCTCGCGATTCCTCTTTTGCTCAAATCTCGTATTAGCTCTCTCTCTCTCTCTCCTAGAGGTCTTCTCTGCTGTTGAGTATGAAATCTTTCCCGCCGTCTCCATCTAGTTTCCTTTCACTCATCCCGCAAACCCCTTTTTCTCACCCCCCGAATCCCCCATCAGTGTTATGCCTCCCTTGTCCTTCTGGATGTGGTCTTGCTTTTCCTACGTTGCGGAAAGAGCTCGTCTTCTTTCACAATGCTTTGCCCGGGTCTCCGCCAGTGCTTTATTTCAGGCAGTTAAACACGACATTTGGGCCAGCACTGAAATCAGTACGTACTCAAATCAGCGTCGACACCTCGGAACCTGATTCAAAACTTAAAATGGAATCCCATTTTTTGGAGCCTGTGTTTACACAATACTCATCTCAGAGCACGATAGTGCTGTCCGGGCATTTATTTCACTATGAAACCTAAACAGCGCCATGTTGCTGTGGGATAATTGTGCAACTGACACCATATTTCAACACCACTGTACCAGTGGTGCTACTCTCTAACTCATTAAATTTGTTGTCGCTACTTTCCATAATTGTTCTCATCAATAACATGTATAGATAAAATTGAATTAAATTGTATCAGACCGATTTTTTTGCAATTCAATGTTATTTTATCACGTAGTCTTACGGCACATGGCATATACCTATTTCGAAAAGTTTGGTAACAAATTAATATATTCTTCTAAATGCGAAGAAAAACACTTTTCATGCTATAATTCGGTTGCTATCAAATACCAATGCGTCACGCCAACTCCAATATTCTAAAACAACGTATTTAAATGTAACTTCGTATAAATTGCGAATACCACATCGAAAACTCTAGTCCAAACACGCCTTAATTAAGAGAAAATTTTAAAATGTAACTCTTGTGTCATTTTTATTACTGCTTGTATTGTGAGTTAAGCGGAGAATACGAGAAATATCGGTGCAGCCGTAGACATTCATTAAGCCCCGCGCGTCGAGTGGGCAGTGGCAAATATGCGGCCTTGTGTAAATATAAACAACTGCGTGACTGTCGATTATGTTCGCGACGCATATCATTAAAGGGAAAACGCTGCATTAAACCGATCGCAATTGCTCTGAAATTTATGCCCGTTATACAATGAATGTTTGAAATTCTAAAATTTTGTCCGCTAAAAATCACAAACGGCCTATATGCAGTTGGTCGTTTCCATAATTTTGACTCGGAATTTCGCAACTTGTACACGAATAATAAATCGTACAAAGTGTCCGATTTTAAACTATTCAATGGTCTCTCGAATGACTAATAACAAAGCGAACAAGGTTACGTAAAAGACTTGAGGTCAAAACTCACACCCAAAACATTGCACTGCCGTCGTCAAAGTGAGAATCTTAGGGCTGAAATCGATCGGTATCGCCTGTACATATTTGTATCATGGAATATTTTCATTTCGGATAACTCTAAACTCCCCACTAAAGACCTGCGCACATAACGCGTTACATCGTTTTGTCGATGGCTGACATTCCGGCGCCAGATCGCTCCTGATGCTTGGGTGGCGACATCTATGGTAACTACCTCTGTTTACATACGAAGCCGTGCAGTAACGATATAAAATATGAAATCTAATCTGTTTTACATGGTCTTGATTTTTGAAGGACTTAATTCCATTATGCAACTTTATTTAAAATTTCTTCATTCATACATTTATTGGTACCAGCATGGTAGGAAAAGAGAACACGATCTATTCCTTGCGACTTGCATGCGATTACAATGAATGTCACCAGGTGGGATACAATGAAAGTGTACAGACGACGATTTCTAATGCCGACAGCC
Source organism: Pyrrhosoma nymphula (assembly GCA_963573305.1). NCBI lineage: Eukaryota > Metazoa > Arthropoda > Insecta > Odonata > Coenagrionidae > Pyrrhosoma > Pyrrhosoma nymphula. The sequence continues at coordinate 29,644,486 of OY754331.1, read as the reverse complement.
TTACGAGCCATGCTCGGTGCCAGAAATGTATCCGTGTGAAATGGCTTTTAGAGAAAGATGCAGAGAGTGAGAGAAATTAATGACAGCGGGAGTTGGATTAGCGTGGTGGCTAGAATGCTAGATTTCCACGTGGAGGATCTTGGTTTGAGTGACGTTTGTCTGTGGTGATTCGGCCCCAGCTGGGGTACTTTGAGGAAAGCACTTGAGTATAGCACTACGAAAGTATATCATTGAATATTTTCCTTCTTTTGAATATCAAAAAGCATTTAACATCGTTTGTGGCACAGCGATATAAATTTTGTGAATCTTTTTTACGTTGATTTAAATAACCACTCGATTTTTACATCTTTTACGGTCTCATTCAGCACATTTTCTCCGACATTAATTTGAAGCCAGAAGTGAAATACCATCGATAACGGCTGCATCAAAAACTGATAAACTTTTGAAGCGGGTATGTGCCGCGATTACAGATAAAATGGTAGCTGCAATGTGGGGGACAGCTCTGTCCGCCATATTACAGCAAAGCTATCCAACTTATATTCAAAGGACCTCAGACTTTTATTTTTCTTCGCCGCCACAGTGGTCACTGAACAACTACCGGAATGAACGCAACGAAGATTTTTCGGCACACGACAATTAATAATGACAAGATTCGCTCTTAAGTTTATTGCAGCAAAATATCTTTACGAAACTAACGGAATTATCCTCAGTAACCAAAAAATCAACTTTTATTCGTCACATAACGAAATATTCAAAATCTCGTGGCACTTGAAGTTTGTAGGGAGGGATTTTGCACGCTTTGATACACCCCGCCACTCGGTAAGCACCAGTCCATACGTGCAATGCGCGACTCGGGAGAAAGATATACCTACATGGGGATACAAAGAGAGATAACATAAAGTGAAGCAAGCGAGAGGAATGGACGGAAACAGTTCTGGCGAGTGAGAAAGAGACGGGCCGTGCTCCTCAGTGTTTCTGCCGTTTCAATAAGGGAAGAGCATCGACAAGAAGAGAATGTCCAAAAGGGAGCAATTTAATTCTCCGCACAAGGGCGAAAATTCCTCATGCTTCGTCCAGTCGTCTGCGCAGTCCGACCGACCAACCGCCACACCTTCCCTTGACCTCCTTGCACACCGCCTTATCATCACTTTTGCCGACCGACAAACCAACTTTGACCCTTTCTTCTTCCATTCTCACTCCACCTAATGGGAAACTCGAAACTTCCCCCCTCCCTCCCCCCAATCCTTTCCGCCTCCCGTTTCACAATCAATCACACAGGCGTCGCCACTATCTCCCCCTTTCCGCCCGCATTCTCTCCCTCTCTCTCTCGCTCTCTCTCTCTCTCAGACAATTGCAGCGCGCAGCGACGGTAGACGGCAGCGCTAGGAGGCGTTCAATCGTGAGGCGAATCCTCTTTGATGAGCGGCAATAGTGGGATAGGGACAAAGACAGTGATGGAGAGGCTGAAATGGAGGAATAGAGAGAGTTCCGAGGTAGTTGGAGCGAGATATCACTTAAGATAGTTTGAGGGCGATATCACTTCACTTAAAATTCGATGAATTTGGCCTCATCATGAAGATAAAGATCTAATCTTTCCAATGTTGTGAAAATACATATTCCACTTACCATACTACTTTTTTAGGAACTTTTCAAAAGGTGCAAGCCCTTAACCATGGAATATAACACGGCTATGCTCTCCAGAGAGATTTATTTTTTCAAATGAGGGAATTCTTACGCATAGACCGAGTCAGAAACATAACAGTTTGTATGCCTTCTCAACTATTGTTAAAAATAAATCAATTGCTCACCGCAGAAATGTTTACATAATTGACAAAAAAACATCTTCAGTCGTGAAGGCGTTTTCAGCGTACGGTGTGAAAACAATTAGTCAAGTTAAAACTTTATCCTGAGAATTTCAATCATATAAAAGTAATTTTTTTACCATTAATATTACTATATTTACTTCATGCTTCCTACGGTAGCTTTAAATCAAATATAAAATTTTAATATGACCGCTATTATGACTAGGAAATAATCGGATTTTCGGAATAATCGGAAAAGACCTTATAATTATATTCAATTTTTTCGGCGTCACTATAAAAAAGGTCTCATATTTTCAATTTTAAAAAAATTTCTATCACTTACAGTTTTACTTTCGGAGAAATTTGCCGAAACTTCATATCCAGCGGAGTATAATGTTCATTCAAAGATAATACAGAAAGTCGCAGTAAAATGAGTGGTTTCAACCGTGTCAACAATTCACCTATTCAACTCGTAAAATTATTTTTTATTCCTTTAAGAAATCAATTGGAAGAATTCCGATTGCATTATTCCCTCGTCTCTGCCTCTATCAAGCTGCAATAAATTATGTTGGTGATTCGTCGAAAGATTGAAGGATAGGAGAAGAGATTAGAAGGCGTGCGAACGTCGGAAGTAAAGTCGTATGTAGCATGTGGCACATATGAAGGAACGAGCGTTTGTATAGTGAAGCAAAATTTGCAGTGAACCAACGCGTTCTCCTCCCGACGTTATTACATGGCAGTGAAACTTGGGTATGTTAGGATAAGCATAAGAATAGGCTAAATGCGGTGGGAATGGGGTACCTGAGAAGTGTTTGCGGCACAGATGGGATAGATAGTGTTAGGAACGGTTGGATTATGAAATAGTATGGGTCGGATGCTCAAGTAATGGGCTTATACGAAAGGAGACAGCTTCTAAGGTTTGGTTGGCTGTGTCGAGAGAATTGGTGCAAATCGAATAGCGAAACAGATGTATGAGAGCAGAATGAATGGTTTGTGGGGACGGGGTAGACCGAGGAAGTTGTGGGCTAGTGTGGTAGGAGAGACTCATATTGGGAGTAGAAAAAATTGGAGAGCGGGAATGAAGCAAATCTTGAATGTATCCTGAGAAAATGAATATAAAGAGTCTTAAAAACAGGAGGTCGTGTGCGAAGAAAGGCGTGAATGTAAAATTAATCACAAGAGATGTGCGATGGTAGGGGAGTATGGAGTAAATGACTTAAGTGGTGCCAACTTTGCAGGCGTATCAACTAGATTTAAACTTTTTTGACTGTGCCCAATCACAAACGGAACGGCTTAATGGGTATTTATGCATTTATAAGTTGAAAAGCCTGCTGAAAATGGCTAAAATATTTGCGAAATAGCCAAAAATTAATGAATAAAGTAAATAATGAATTAGAAATTAATGTGCTGTTTCTTTATTTATTTTCAATGAAAGTAATATGTAACTATGGTAAACAATATAAAATATCTCAGTTTCAGAGAAATATTTGAAAACAAAAATTTTGGTGAAGCAGGCAGAGCTGTTACAAAGCAGTTTCCCTTTTATGTATTTTTAAAAATACGTACGCCCACGCCATGTGTCAGTTAGGGGAGAACGTATATGCAGGGTCGTTCGATTCGATATGCATGTCGCTGTATCGAAATAGGAATACTATCGAGATGTTAAACGACCATGATGTGTATGGGAGCTCGCTTGCCATCTGTTTAATACGCTTTGCAACTTAATCATACGTACGCACGCTTAGCCTTTAATATAGTAAATGTACATTGACAAATAACAAGCATGAGGTCCTACAGAGTTGGGAGCATGGGGAGGGTGTGGGACGTCTCGGATAGTCTACCTTAATGTTTTCTCCCTAACGCCATTCTCAGCCCCCTTCAATTTCCTCTCTCTGTCCCCGTGACAACTGGACCATCCGTCGGAGGACTCCTCTCCTCCGCCCCTTCTAGTCTTGTCTCCGTTGAGAACACTACCAATCGCGATGGAGCGTTCCCTTTCAATTAAACCACTCTCCTCGCACATCCCTTCCCCCTCTTACGGATCAAAGTGCACCGGGCATCGATCAAGCCCTCCCTCCTCTCCCCTCAGCGTGTTATCCGCCGGAACACGCACCGGAGACACGCTCCGTCACCTCCTTACGCGCCCTCCACCGCTCCGCTCCTCCCCGCTCGCCGCTTCCCCTCCCCTTATGCCTCCTTCCCGCAGTAGATCGTATCTTCCATTGTCCCTTATTCGATTGAAGGAGTCCACCCATTGGTGAGCCGAGCCCGTGCAGCAGGAACACGCATATCCATGTACATATTATACCCGCCAAGAAGCTGTACAGTGGACCGCATTGGGATTGCGCCCACCATCAGCATTCATCAGTCTAGGTCTGCATCTGCGTGGTGCCCTGCAAGCCACCTCGAGGAAGTGTGGCAGGAGGCGACTCTACCGAAGGCGTGAACTAAATGTCAAATACACTATCATGTTGTTAGCTTTAGGGAATGTCAGGCGTCACTTGGCGGAACTGTTTGGCGTTGAACATATTGAGTGAGAAAAAAGACTGGTGTTTTACACTTGTTTTGGAAACGTGTGGAAATAACCAAGTCTTTTTTGCTATGTATCATAGTCTTATTAGCAATGCCACCTAATATTTCAACCTATCAGCTGCCGCGCCGCGCCGTAGGGACATTTCGTAAGGGGTGTTAGGACACCAGGTATAGAATTAGGAGGGAAAAGGGAAAATGTATCGTAAGAGGAAATGGATGAAAGTAAATTGAATTTCGATGGAAGGTCAAATTGCCTCGTTTTGTTTTAGTGGTTGAAACAACTGTGTGTAGGAAGGAGAAATATTCGTAGTTATCAGTTCAACAGCATTTTGGAATCGGATCAGAGTATTTGAATTGGCTATTCTTTATTCCAAAAACGAAACAACTTTATCCGCAAATCCAAAACTTGGCAATCAGATGCACGAGTATGACAACAGCTTGAATTAGTCCTGAATTGAACGCTCATTCATAAATTATTTTTGGCCTTACTTCCCGGTTTCGTCTACTTCCTCGCTGTAGTGTCGTACGTACTCCTTCTCCCAACCTTCTCGCTCTCCTTTGACCTATTCTTCATCCCTCGCGACGCCCTACGCATAAATAATGCAGATGAACCCTCCCGGAAGATACACCAAGACTTTGTGAACACACTCCTGAGTCCATTTGGCGCATAGCAAATCCGCATATCCAAAGCGGAATCCAAAAGCCATTGGGCTGGATGGCGAAAGGAGGGAGTAAGCGTGGGGCTGAAAAGGGGCTGAGAGGGTTATGGGTATGGAAGGTAGCGAAAGTGGGACATGATAAAAAGGGACATTATAGATGGTAGGGAGGGAGGGAAGAAGCAGTAATCATTTCCATTCCAACCAATAGACCCTGCCACTTACGATACTAAGGAATGCCAACAGTGCCGATTTGTCCAGGAAACTCCAGAATTCGGAGAAGGGTTTTTAAATTTTCCCGCCTCGCGGATTGAGAATTTTTCACCGTGCTAAGTTCAAATAATAGGTTAATAAAATGTTCTTTTTATTACCATCACTTTCCATGATTTATAACTTTTTATAATATTTTAATTTCTACCTATAAACAAAATATGCCAATGCATGAATATGTATATATTAATTTAAAAAAGTGCTCCAATAATATAAAAATTTTATTAAAAATATTTTTGTTTGAATTACTTTGAATAAAGTGATCTTTGTACTACGATTGTTCCAAACCCATTTTGAGAATACCGGGACTAGCATCGGTATTTATCTTTACGGAGTCCCCCGCACAAAAAATCCGTAGGGGAGAAGGACGCCTCGGTAGCTTAATTGGCTAAAGCAGTCGGCGAAAAATCGAGGGATCCGAGTTAGAATCCCGGTCAAGGCGAATGATTTTTCCTCTGTGAAATATCGCACGATTGTTTCAAAAATTATACAAGTTCACAGATAGATAAACGTAAATGATAAGTAGGATACACATGTATAAAATCATTATTTAAATTTACGCGTACCGTCACAAAATGATTCTTCCGATTTAATAAATAATGTAAAACTATTTTCGAAACTGACACTCATGTAATTGGTGGTTTCAGGCGTATCTTGGTGGAATTGTTTAACATATAAACGATAAATTGTAACTTTGTGATTCCATATATCTCTATTTGGAACCACCCGGGTTTCGACGTTCAACGTCATCTTCAGGTGGCGAAATGTGGAATCACAAAGTTACCAGTTATCATTATTATGATATCCATGTTATTATAACGAAGACAATCATATCTATTGCAGTAAAATTGTGGTACATTTAGTTCAACATTCTAAGATGTTCATAGTAAAAATTTAAATAAATGTTTACATTAATGATGATAATTAATGGGTATTAGTAGTCTCCATGTAGGTTTTCCCCTATACTTGCACGCCTCTTCTGCTTCTGTTACATTCATGCATTGCTTCACACACGGCCTTCTGTTTTTAGGACTCCTAATTTTTAATGACTCCTCTCTTAAGAGTATATTCCACCACACATACCCATGAATTTCGCGGTCTACCCATTTTCCTCTCGGACCGTTCTCTCCTCTGTTGTAAATCTCCTTTGTAATGCAACTTTCATCGACTCGCTCACACAGGACCTGACCTACGGAGCACGCTCCTTTCACAAATGTGCACTACTGGAGCATCAATTCCACATTCTTTCATGACCCACTCATACCTAACCGTATCTTTCCTGCTTTTACCGCAAACACTTCTCAGATACCCTATGACCACAGTATTAAGCCTAACCTTATGATACATACATTTGAAATGTATCTCCATGTATCTCCCTCTATGGGAACGTACAGTTTCTACAATCGGCTGACAACGGATAAACAACCCTAACTATACTTATTCTTATCATACATCCTGGTTTGTCCCGGCGAGTCCCGGTTTAAAGTATCTTTCCCAGTGTCCCGGCTGGCCCTGCAGTCTCCCGAAATGCCTGCGTTTAGGTCCGTTGTCCACTACACGGAGAAATACGCAGTGACAAATGTATGGATAAATATGTGTTAAGCGAAAACACTGAATCAAATGAGAACACGCATCCTCGAATGCTCTTAACAGACTAGTGATGTTTACCACTTACTCGAAAGGGAGAACAACTCTGCTAGATTCCATAATCAGCAACGTAATTTTTTCAACTTTTCCCAAAGGGGCCCGGGGGTATTGCTCGGCGGGTGCCAAGAAGGGTTCAGCCACCCCACTTGTAGCGAGATTTGAACTCGGTACTCCAGATTTTTACAAGCTGCCTCAGCTGTAGTAATAATGTTGTTTTTGTTATTGCAAATAAGGAATAAAATAATTGTACACCATTAGCTTAGCTTTCCGTCAACAACGTATCGATTTTGTCCTGGTATTAGTCTCTTCAAAACAGTATACTCGCTGGTTTTGGGATATCAGATTATGTGAGCCCTAACTATATACGTTTAAAATCCACAGCTTCAGGTTCTACTTTGTAGGAACTTTCAATATTCATTACAATAAAGTTTTGTACTTCTCTACACTTTTTATTTTTATTAAACACTACGCGTTTCACCAATGTTATGGCATAATCAGGTATAGTAGTTTGTTTACATATGATATTGTTGTCGTTGTTAGATAAAAAACAATACATTTGATTTTAAAGAAATGTTTACATTCAAAAAATTACAACAAGGAAATGAAACAACAATGAAAAGTAGGGTAAAAAAGTATTAACATGAAATTAATAACAACAAAAATTGACATACAATGCTTGGCAAAAACAATGAAATCAACGGGCGTGGTATGAGAAAGGTCAACGTTTTTTAACCCTTTCGCTACGAACGACGTGATAGAGCGTCGTAAATTTTTCGACGCAAGCGAACGAACGACGTGATAGCACGTCGTGCCGCTAAGCTAGCCCTAAGCAAGCCTAAAAGGTGTGTGTTGTAAAGGACTTATTCTCAGGACGCCGTCGGTACCCTTTCTCGGTTCGCGGGAGGGGATTACCTCGACCCTTCCTCGCAGTGCGAGCCCCACTCACAGCAGGGGTCCGCGGTCAGTTGCTTGCTGGTGTTGTGGAATAACAAACTAACAGGTTTTTGTGTTATTGGCAAACTGAGCATTATAAGTGCATTGCTTATGTTTAGAACTACAACCACAAATTTAAAACGGAGTTCTACTGTTATTTTTAACGTAGTTTGTGTGTAAAGGAATCTTTACCATTGATACGATTTTTGTTGCTAAAGAGCTTAATATTAACGATAGAATTTCGTTTAAAAGCTGTAAAGTCATTGTAAAACAAGAATAATTCATTTATGATTAAATAAATATCGAGGCTGCAGCAACAATGTTTTTAGCAAAACCATCGCATAAAATATAGTTGACCGCGACCGCATGCCGTAATGGGCACCGCAAGCGGGTAAGGGCGGAGATTATCTCAGCCCGGTGGCCGAGCAAAAGGTGCTGGCCCCCGACCCAAGTCAGGGAAATAGGTGCCGGTGAAGATCCTAGCGTAGTGAAAGCTCCGTACTGGCAAAGCAAAAAAGTTTTCCACGTCCCCGTCGCGAAAGGGTTAACGAAAATTTCCAGAAAGTAGTGGAGAGGTATTTGTAAAAAGCTGCTCATTGCATAGATTTGTTCTAATGCCTGATAATTTCAATTTGTTCTAATGCATCCATTTTTTAACCTTTGGGAAGGAAATGTAAAATTTCAGGGGTAAAGTCGCTCACATGATTGCACTCTATAAGGTGTTTAGCAAAATGGGAGACAGAATCTCTATTAGTTAAACTACGGACATGTTCTTTTATGCGTGTTTTAAAATTTCGACCGGTTTGACCAATATAAGCTATATTGCAGCTATTGCATTTTATTTTATATATACTCGACTAAAGAAGTTTATCCTGTTTGTCTTTACCATTCACTAGAATTTTTGGTAGGGTTAGGGGTGTGTAAAAAGCGGCTTTCAGAGAGCTTGGTAGGTGGTTCGAAATTTTATGTGAAATACCACCACCCCTAGATTTTATTGTTTATGCCAAGCATTGTATGTAAATTTTTGTTGTTATTATTTTCATGTTAATACTTTTTTAGCCTCTTTTTCCTTTTTGTTTCGTTTCCTTTTTGTAATATTTTGAATGTAAACATTTGTTTCAAATCAACTGTCATGTTCTTTATCTAACAACGACAACAATATCATATGTATACAAACTACTACACCTGACAATGCCATAAAATTGGTGAAACGTGTAGTTTTTTTAAGTAAAAAGTGTGGAAAATTACAAAACTTTATTGTTAGGAAAATATACGTTTAGCATGGTGACAAGAAATCACTTCGTAATTTTCCACTCAGGTTCTTTTTCCTCGGTCGATTTCAACGTCTTTATAAAGGTGACATTCAATACACAGGGGAATATTATCTCGATAAAGACGCATTTACTTTGGAATTGATCGTGAATAAAGAACCCAAGTGGAATTCATAGCAAGAAGTGATTTCTTGTCAACATGTTAAACGTAGCAAAGTTCCACGAAGTGTCGCCTCCCTCCATCAGTGTGGAGTACCTATATGCCTACCCCTCCTACCTCCTCGTTCGAAATTCCGATCGCCTGGTCGCCGCTCCGCGGACATTATACCGCACTGTTTGTCACCCGTTATCTTCTCTATTGCATCTGCACGGTGGCTTGAGATATGGGGCCGCCACTGACGCCGCGGCGCGGCTTATATACACCAGCGGCGGGCGTTCTGCGGACCCCTCCTCCCCCCCCCCAACCTCTCGATAAATCAAGGGATCCCTCTCCCTGTCCCTCTCTCACCAGCCTTTTAATGGCATGAGGTCCGGGTGAGGTTCACTCCGGTGCCTTTAGTGATACGGAACTTTTTGGGTTTAAAAAAAGAAAATCAGTGGGAGACGAGGTTTGGGGGAAAAGGTGACGGAAGGTCTCTGTGGAGGATTGCAGAGGTCATACACGTGCCAGGAGTATGGAGAGCCCTGCAAAGCTTTCTCTATCATCAGCAATCCCAGCTCTTGTCTTCCTTTCCTTTAGTCTTCCTCATTTGTCGCGTATTCCTGCGTGAACCTAGCCTCTTTCACCATTCCTCTCAAAGAGCCCATCTCAGCCAGCAGCGACAATTAGTGCTGGCCCAATCTAGCTCACAAGTGAGGGAAAAACTTATATTTGGCCTCCCCTCACAAAGATTTTAGGTATTTATCGATAGTGATTTCTTGAACCGTGTGTCAATCTGAGGGATACTCTGGGGGTTTTCAGAGCGATTCTCTGTACATTGTAGATTCCTTTCCCGCCAGGACCTCAATTTTTAACCCTTATGTTTTTTCCAAGCCTCAAGTTTTCCTAGAAAAAGTTTTTGTAGGGATCATTTAAGGTTATACCTACTGTTTGTGATTAAGTGTCATTTCAACCGTAAATTGTTGTTCAATTTTAACTACAGTTATTTCAAATTGGCTGAGGGCAATAATGCTGATGAAAACATTCGTATGTCCGTAGGCTTCATATCTAAATTTATGGAAGTTGGCGATGATGTCAATCATTATATGAAATACTAAAGAAGGCCATTTTTTTAATTGAAATTAACTCAGGAAGTTGCCAAAATTTTACGATTATCATGCTATTTCCATTTTCATTCGTTAATGAGTCGTAGACTGGCCGCCCCTTAGAACGGCCGCCTATAGCTTTAGCTTACGTTGCTTACACCTTAGGCCGGCACTGGCGACGGTCCACCAGTTTTGGACTCCCGATATACTTACTCAACACCCCTCAAGTCTTTTGGCGGAAAAATATTAGATTTTAGCGCCTAGCGTCACATGTAACTACTTTTCAGGAAAAATGTTTATTTGAAGACACCACTAGTGAATTTAAAGTATTTTTTCGTTTAGTACCCTGATGTCACAAAATATTGCTACTCTTAACATAATACTGTTTTTTTTTATTAATCTGTTGAAACCTTGCTAGAATGACGACACGAGAGGGCCCCCCATTTTTGTCCATTCTTGTGACACAGCGAGAGAAAGTTGGAATGGGAATCGCCTTTTTGGACACTTTGATCTTGTTTATAAAATTTGATTGCCCAGAATTCTCAAAATGTTAATAAGATTCGTAAAAATATCTGTATTGTGCTGTTATATGTCAGTGTAAAGTGAAACAAAAAAGCGGTCAATATTTCAATAACATCAACGCTTTTCTAAGGCTCGCTGCTAGTGAGTTAAAGATGGAATCAATTATTCACCTCTGTGAAAAATATTTATTTAGTGCATTCTATCTAGCGGAAAAACTAATGACATAATTTTTCATCTAGCCACGAACGAGGAACTTATTACTTGAAGTAGGCGACTGAATCCGATTATGAATTGACAACACTGAACTAAATAATACGTGGAGGAGGGTAGGAGACCTGAATAGTTAAGGATGGGTGATATGTAGTGATTAGTGATAGAATGGGAAGACACGGTGGTGGTGAGAATAAGTTACTGTTACCCTAGGGTCACTGGTTCAAGACACGCCTGAGTGTATTTTTAACTTCTCAGGGTTTGAGTTCGTCTGTTGTTGCTAGTAGAACCACTCGATATAAAGGACCTTAGGAGCTCTTTTCGGATTCGTAGAAATACAATTAATAAATTGTAAGAACGAAAGAATCTGACGAAAAGGGGATTAGATAGGAACTATTTTTTAGTCCACTGATGTTCATTGGAAGAAGAACTTGAATGGAGTCTTGCAATCGTAAGTCTTGCTTTAAGAAGAAATTGGGATTTACATGTGGCATTGAATGCAAAAAATATTCTTTCCGTATCTGTCCCTATTACTGTCTAAATCATGGTGTTTTCGATACACAATAAGATGAAACGAAGTAAATAAAGTTTCGCATTGAGCAAACAAATTTTGGTTATGTCTATGATACTGACATCTTTTAAATTCTCTTTTGCTTTGCTCTATTTGAATTTTATCCGCATTAATTAAGATTCGAAGAGTGATCTTATTTACTTTAAAGAGCTATTTATTGTGAATTTAATATCCTATTATATTTTAAACGAAAAATAAGAGTACTCTTATATAACGTAGATCGCATTTTCTCTTGTCTTCGCTCTGGACTTTTTAAACTATTGCTTCTTACTCATGTGTAAACCAGAGCTAATGCAGTAGATCTGCATCTGCTGAGATTTAATCGTTGTTATGTAGAGGGTGTGTTTTTTGTTTTGAGCTAAACTGCACCAAAGACATTTATAGACATAAATATATCAATTTCATAAAAATATATAGATTATGAATCCAATATGTGCATTAATGTATAAATCCAAATTCTTTCGTGCAATCATTTTTTACGTTGAAAAGATTTTTAAAATTTTATGTACTCTACAATTCTCTCTTCTTCCCTATTGCAATTTCTTTCCATTTTCTTCTCGACTCAGCCCTCAGATCCACATCCCCCTTTGTTCATATGGAATGCTTTCTTCAGTTTTATCATTAAAATTTCAAAGCATGCCTGAGCTCTATTAACATTGTGATGCATTATTTCCCCCGAGGTCTCGTTTTTGCTTCGCATTACGCACATATTTTTTTAGACGATCCTACAGCGGTATGACTTTTCGTAATTTTATTCGACCGCCGTAAAGTTCCTGGTACGAACTCTGACCTTTCTCATTCTTTAACGACTTGGTTAATGTATGGAAAAAATTTATAGAGAAAGTATTTTTAATAAAAATATTGCGGGACACTATATTTATTGCGGTCCGATACTATACCCTCAGTGTCCTTAATAATAAAACTTGGTAGTTCCTACATTCAGGGACTTCTTATTGGAATTGGATAGGAATTTTATCGGAAAGAGCATTTGGGACTTGCTTTCGTGGTAGGTTATTTTTTATGCATGTTTAATCTGAGGTTATAAATAAAACAAACTCATGAATAGCTTGCGACCAGGATTATGCCCTCCCAACTTAAATGTCGTCGGGAGGATTTGGATTGTGGAGTTAATGAAAGAAGCATTATTTACGGCATTCAACGGAGTTCTTCGTCGGAGTTACCAAATTGGAGTATTTTTCTATCGATTTTTACTTGTCATTTTTTCCTCTTCCAATTCAGCTTGCTTGTTGCAACAAGTAGCATTTTATTTTTCTGTATGAATCCTTTGCAGTGCTGAGGACACTGGAAGCTTTGTAAACCGTTCGAAATGTTACTTGTTAAATCAATGGATCGACGGATATTTATATGCGTCAAAGAGCTATACTTCTATTTTTTGTACAGAAAAAGTGGCTTTGCTTGCCATCCCTGCTCCATTTTGTGATTAAAGTGGACGATTCATGTTAAAATAAAGGCAGAAAAAATAGAATCAACATTTAAAGTTCAGTTCATGCGCTGCAATTAATTGTAATAAATTCATTATAAAATTTGCTGTAGTATCAATCTCAAATTTTAAATATGTCTAGGTTTAATTTGCTAATTGATTGAAAATCTTCCACAAACTTAATGACAATTATTTAAGTTTAGATACTTGCAAAATACCATCGCATCTGCATCTTTCTTCTGTTTCTTTCTCATGCAGGTTTTAATAAAATGCATATTTATCGTGCATATTTATATTACTTCAGATTGACTGCTAAAATTTATCGCGTCTAAAAATAGCAATACAATAGTTTTTAATAACGGTCTACCTTCAGAAATATTTCACGCCTTTGCAAGATATCTGAATATTTAAAAAAATAAAATTCAAATAAATACAAAAATTTTAATTATTTTTTCGGCTTTCTTCATTCATTTTCATTCGTAAATACTTTTTGCATATTTCAATGTTGTATAATATTTATAATGTATGTTTCTACCTGGCATGGTAACAACTTGAAACATCCATGTGGTAGTTTCTCTAATATTAAAACTAGGAGTACTAGTCAACTGTATCCGGTCAGATATGGTGGAACAGCATTTTTGAGGATGAAAATTAACAAATATAGAACTGTCTTCTTTATTTTACAATAGCAACATGTGTTTCAGCGTATTACGCCGCCATCAGACGGTGCAATTTTTATTGTTAATTTACACCTATTAATTTTCATTCTGCGAGTCCATGGGTTAATTACTCCCCAAAGGTACTGCGTGAGTCTCTTATGCGTATATTTGCGTCATTTTACACCTAGTAAATGTTTGGTGTTTTTCGTGATAAAACTTAGTAAAAATATCAGGGTTTCAATTTACATTTAAAGTTACTAAAAAACCGAAAACAAATATTTATAAGCCCATTTAGAAACTTACAACTTAATTATTAAAATAAGATACATCTTATAAGTTAAATTGTTTGGGGTAATTTTTATACGGCAAGGTCAACTTTGATGCAAGTGAAGAAACTTGGAATCTTTATTACGTTCGTGTAACCACTGATATTTTTCATTGCCAAACGTCTCTATTTGAATCTGGCGTATCCCTTACTCTGGGGCAGTGTATTATTATTGCCGTCGCTCTGGGAAATCAAGAATGATCTCGAGATAAAATAAAAGTTCGGCAACCGTCCCCGTCAGCGAAGAAATGCTCCCATCCCTTGCATACTTAATGCGTTTGCCCGGAAACCGCTCGGATGGCCGGCGGACACTCCTCCGCATCGAAATCACGAACATACATTCCCCATTTACATTAACATTAATTCACCCGGTGCCTCCGCGAGGAAACTCGGGAGTAAGTCGTTCACCGGGAAGAGTTTGGCCGGTACCCCTAAAGTTCCTCCCCGGAGCTTCATCCACTTCTTCTTCCCTCAAGTCATTCCCAGCACATGAGGACTCACAACTTCCCCCGTCTTGAAGCTTTCAAATGGCAGTGCCTGAGTGCATACACGCCTAGGACTGCATGTGATTTAAGCCATGCGCCAACTCAAAGTGTCCGCGGCGAAAATCATCGCTTTTGCGGAGTGGGTGGAGTGATCCCTTTTTTTTGAACGCGAGCAGAAAGAAGTCGTTTCAGAAATACGGTGACCTCTCACACCGTGCTCGTGACTCATAAATGCTTTACGGTCGGTGACACGACGGTTTCTCATTCAACCTTATCTTTTTCGGGCGATCCAATGTCATTAGTTTGTCTCTCCTGCGAAAGGTTGCTCATTTCTGGGAAAAAGCCTTGGGACGTAAATATGGAACTCTCTTCTCCTCCTCCTTATGACTACAATTTAAGTTTTATACAATGAATGCTATTATCCTTGAACCGTTTTTTTCTGCCATATTTAATTTGAATGTCATGTCATTTTAATTAAGCGTGGAATAAGTGAAGCGCTGTATATGCCCTGCTTTAATTATCTCTTTTGCTTGAGTCACACTTCCTCATAGCTCTGTTTGACCCAGTTGTGATGACTCAAAAAATATCAATGCACATAATTCCATCTCCCTGTGCATGATATCGTGAAAAAAGCAATGACGTACTACCAGATGTGTCATATTAATGAGTTAAAATTGTTTTATTTTTTGAGTTTACCAATTTTGACAATGAACTAAGTTGACGAAAAAAATGCTACTTTGTGCTATCCTAGCTTGTTGCAAATTTGCATGCAGCATAAGTATAAGCACTCGAAAGTCAGGATGCGTTTTCAATGGCGTTTATTCCAAGAATCAATGATACATAGCAACCAGCAAACAACGAATAACGAAATGAACGAAAACAAACAAAAGATAAACAAACGGTTATATGACATCTAACCATATTCAGAGTATAACCTGTATGTCATATCGTACATAGGTGTATATCTAGCTTCTGCGTAGTAAAATGAAAGAAAACTAATGGTATTTCCTCACGAATTAACTGGTCAACCGCGGTTTCAGCGCATGAGCGTCATTATCAAGTCATATTGTCTTGTAATATTGTCTTGATAATGACGCTCATATGATCATGCGTTGAAACAGCGGTCGATTAATTCGTGAGAAAAACCATGTGTTTTCTTTAATTTTACTATGAACTTCAAAAAGTAGAACCTGCAACAACTTATTATATTCTGAACTATTATTGTAGCTGTATTTTGCTTCTATCAACTATTTTTATCGGTTGAATGCATATTTTTAAAAGTATATTCGCTTGAATTTAAAATAAGTATTTACCTTAAAATACTTACGACCAATTATTTACCAAGTATATTATAATATAATTTTTATGCTCGCTGTATGTGATAAGAAATGTAAATTTCCTTGTAAGGTGCACATTAAGCCAACTTCTTCTAACATCCAACTTTTCTTCTCTTGTTTCAGGTATGTACCGTATCCGTGGACTAATTCGAGGAATCACTTCGTCTGATCAGAACGTTATGACAATGAGACGACTTTTTATGGAGTAAGTTGTATACCTATTTCACTCTTATATTCACTGTTTTTTGCTAACTGCAGTCGAATTATGGATTCCCCTAAGTGGTGCCTTCTCAAATGAAACATCAAACGTAAAATCACTCATTTACAAGCATATTCATATAGGAAAGTGACAGAAATCACATAAGTGATATTTGTATTGGTCTTTAAAACATAGTCATGACATTAAAAATCTTACGGCATGTTTAATCCGAGTTCAGATATATTTTCTCTGTAAAATCTATACTCTCACCGAACTGAAGGTTGAGTGCTTAGAAAAATATCCCAGTGTGTATTTATCACGAGGATCGGCATTGGATTGTATGTTTGACTAATTTTCTCGTTTAGGATTTTGGCAAAATCCTTTGCGAACTTTTAAATTAAAAAATCCATATTCCTACACATTATGTAATTTTTTATTTGAAAGTATCTTTCTCTTGAATTTATATAAAGCTACAAAGCAGATATTATGAACCCATTTACTTTAACCAAGGTGCTGGATATATGAATGTGACTGCCGCAAATATCGCGATGAAATAAAAATTGCCACGAGAAAAAATCGGCCTGGATCGGGAATCGAACCACGCATCTCAGGGTCTGGTAAGCGTAGTGTTCTGCGGATTGGTCTACCATTCCAAAGGTCCGTGGTTCGATTCCCGATTTTTTCTCGCATTTCAATTTCTTTGCATTGCTGGATAGATCTTTTCTGTAAAGATGGTTGCATTCACTATCTCTGCTCCATGTCGTAATCAAAGTCAATTTCATAATCTAAATTTTAATATAACATAGCAATAAGTAGTAAGAAATTAATCGAAAAGTAGTTTATTATACCACGCACATTTATTTAAATTTCAGCTTTTACGGTGTGTTTGAAATACTTTTGAGGTAATTTCTATCCCTCAGCTTCATGTATGCCTACAAAAATCCTCTGAACATTTTGCAGGAGTGGAAGTAACTTAGTGAGCTGAATAGCTTTCTGAACTCTATATCAATGATTCGACTCTCTGCAATCAGAATTTGTATCCCCTGAAAATAGATGACCCCAAGAGAATCAAACGTAATTCCACTTCGGTGCTGCTTTTCCGGAAGAACTTCGACAACGAAGAATTAAACACCCCTTGTTCTTTTCCCGTAGCCAAGTTGTCACCTCCCCGTCCCTCCCTACTGCCCAAAATCCATGCGGCTAATGAATCTATTTCAAGAATGATGTGAATGGAAGTTTTGCTGGTGGGCGGCGGACTTCGGAGGCGGGTGACACTTTGTGTTGTTTTTTTTAAGACTCTTGCCGTCTCTCATTTCCTCAAATTTGGCTTCATGATATTGCGATGTATCGAATTAGACCTACGATAAACTTAAGATATTGAATTAAGATCAGGTTGGCCCTCAACCAAGAAAAACGTGAATTAGCCGTGGTATATGAAATCCGTAGAAAAGACCGTGTATTATCTGTAAATTGAAAACCGTGAATTTTGAAAACCATGAAAAACCGCGTATGAGCTAGGAATTTTGGAAACCGTGAATTGGCTGCTCTTTTTGAAAACCTTAAAAAACAGAATTGTCCGTTTATTTTGAAACCCAAGAAAAAGCTTCAATTAGCCATTAGTTTTGAATCCTTAAATTGGATATTTGTGAGCCCTGATTTGAATATTAGTAAGTATGTAAGTATGAATAAAAATTTAGCTTTATTTCATCCTGGTCATCAACCATCAGTCTTGGTAGTCAACTATGAATTCTCTCCTCTGTGCTGCTTGCGACTCTTTAATTCCGCTCCTATCGACGTTTCTTCGTATTTCCTTGCGCGAACCTTGAAATTAATCCTAGCATTAGGGTCATTATCCCAACATGAAGATAACGAGTAACATAGAAACATAGAAGAGTAACGACAGTATTGACAAAAATTCAGTGAGTGTTGAATGCCTTGAATGCACTCAAGTCAGTTATAGTTTTCATTTTATGCTAAATAAAATCCTACTTAAAAATATTAATTCTAACCTTTCGCTAAAATTGCAGTGCCTCATTAGGAATTAAAGGATTTACGTACCATACATTTCCATTTAATTGTGAATTATCGTAATTTACTAAAAATAATTGATTTCGAAAGACTGCATTTAACTGAAAAAAGTACCGTAAACATAGAGATTTTCGGCCTTCAAAAATCGTGAATATAACTTCATTGAATGAGTAGCAGCCCTGCCGATGTTGGTGCTCTGGTGTTTTCAGTTGATTTGTGATTTTCATCGTCCGGAGCATATGCATTTCCATATCGGGCGATATAAGTTGCAGTACAGTGCCGGAACTGCAATTATGTGTAATTCCGGAACTGCAATAATGATATATTGAAATTATTATGATTGACCTACCGGCTGAGATAGGTTTACATGGATTTAAAATATTACCTAACATAACTACTATTTTTAATCCGTTGGGTCATACCTGCTTACGATTCCTTGCTTCATGCTATGCATTGTGCCATGTGAAACGATATCATGCAATGAATGGTGTTATTCTTTATCATGCTTTTTGAGATGCAATGTGACATCCTGCGCAATTTAAACAATATAATTTATAACTTCAAGTTGCGAGTCAAAATAGCGTGAAAATGCATAGTCTCGCTCTATGGTGTCAGTTTTTAGTGTGTGGCAATCCATTTTCGAATTGAGGAAGAAAAACATGATATCTTTCCACATGTATTTATTACAGTGCGTGTGTACAAGGAACATATAGTGTCAACGCTTTGGCGACATTTGCAGGTACAGAGCATTAAAAATAACTGTACCATTTACCCACAGTAATTGATATCAGTTTAAAGGTACAACTTTTTGCTCTCACACTTGACTAATTTAGTTTTGCTGTACATATCATGTGAATGGCGCATTTTACTACGTGAACTCTGGACATAACATTTAAGTCATTGTACGATTAAATCTCCTAAAAGAACACTTTAACATATAACACCCCAAGAACCTTAATTCGGAGACGGGCGTCTGCCTGACTCTCCAAAGAGAGATCCGCTGTGCTCGGGTTGAAACTTCCCCCCTCGTCAGTCGGGAGGAATTGTGACTGGTCCACGTTAGGGAGGGGGAAGGGCGTTAGCAAGATGATGATGAGGTGTTTATTTGCAGTGTCAAGAAAAGAGTGGTTGCCTGATTTCAATTTTTCGTCACCACCATCATCCCCCAGTCTCACTTGCGGCCTCGCGGACTGAGGCGGTGGCGGTTTCCCATATTTTTCACCCCCCTACTTTTTCGCTGAAGTGCAAACAATGAGAGCGGGAGAGCTGTTGGGAGGGTGAGGTGTGCGGGGAGGATGGGTTGTAGTATTTAGGAGGGTGGTATGAGGAATAGGATAGTGAAAATGGGGTGGAAGGAGTAGAAGTTCTTTCCCTTGTGGTATGGGGGGGTGGGAGGGTGGGGCGCGGAGATGGCAATTATCATTAAATGCGACGAAAGGGGCGTCCTGGGTCTCCACTACGCTACGAAGGGGGATGAAAAGGGCTTTGGGAAAGGGGTTGTAAATTGACTTGGCTCTCTCCTCCCACCCAAAACCTTCCCTCCAAGAAGTCCCTCTCCCTTGCTCAGGACTTCTTGGAGGGTGGAGGGAGGGCTTCCGAGGGGTTGGAGTAGGCAGGAGGGCAGACTAGGACGAGAAAAGGACCGAGTGGTGGGATGGGGGGGGGCAGGGAGGGAGTTGGAAACTCTGGGGAGGTCGAGGACGAGGTGGGAGCGTGAGGAAGAAGCGACAAAGCCGTGGATTTTTGACTGATTGAAAGACGTGACCTTAATTTATTTTCTCAGCGGTTCCTCCTAAAGGGTGGAGGGTTGTGGAGGGGGAACTCCATGTCTCACCCACCCTTCACCTCCTCCCCCCACCCCTCCACCTCCCTCTTCTCCCCCATCCACCTCCCTCTTCCCCTTGTACACACACAAAAACCATTCGTTACTTCTTTCCTTCATCATTCCATCCCTCTTTCTTGTATTCTCTCTCTTACCACTTTCTTTCCTTCTCGACGCTAACTTCTTTCTTTACTACACTGTCAAAAAATAACATTCGAGGAAATACAGCAAGGAAATATAGTTTGGTTATATTTTTTAATACTTATTTGTGGAAAATTCAACCTTTCAACGGTACATAAAATGTCAACGTATATTTCCTACGAAACTTACAGTAGAACGTAATCAGCTATGGCGGCGCTCAGGTCGTTGACTTTAGTTTTCAAAATGGTTTGTCTGCAGAAACTTGCAGGGGCTTCTAGGCAACACTCATTGGTAAAACTTCTTTGAGGCTTAAAAATTAGAGTAATTGTAATAAATTTTTACGGTAGATTTGTAGTTGAAATTTTGTTGCTATTCTACGAAATTTAGCTTTCTATGAATTATTGTGAAAATACAATGTAAATTAGCGAAAGTTTCAGGCGTACCCTTGTGGAAAACTTAAGCTTCAAACAGTGTGCAATAAGACACTTCGTTCAATTCCAAACTTTTTTAATAAAAACCACCCATGGTTTCCGCACTATGTACCATTACCAAGGTGGCATTATCAGTGTACCTATAGCTTAATACCTTGATGGTACATTGTATCGAAACCATGGTCGGTTTTCAGTACAATAAAAGGATTGAATTTTTTCCCTGTTCCTCGAATTCTCACTCATTCCACTCTATTCTTTTCTCGACGCACACTTCACTCGAAATATGATTTTTAAACATTTAGAAATTATGTTTTTTATACCATAGTTACATATATTGTTTTCATTAAAAATAAAAAAAACACGCATTTTTATTTAATTATTTACTTTATTCATTGCTTTTTTACTATTTCGCCAATATTTTTGCCTGTCTCAGCAGGCGTTTAAACTAGTTCAATAATATACAGCAGGAATGGCGTCGAAATCGTTCGAGGAACTCAAAAAGTGTGGAATATATGAAGTTTTATTCATTTTATGTTCGAATGTTTGTTTTGGCTGTGCAGTAAAATCTTAGCTTCTCTATCGGCAGTGTTTCTCAGCTTTGTCGCTGCTTTGCTTGTAGTGTGCCTCTTTTTCTGCTGTGGGTTCTGTGGATAATGAAGTAAGCCTAGTGATACTTTAAATAATCCCCGCAAATCTTACCTATAAACGCATCCTTTTTGTCCAATTTAGTTATATTGTTTTATGAGTAAATTTTGTGTTATATTGTGGGTACTGAACTACCTTAATGTGTTGGATAAATACTACTTCTATGGGTACAGAATTTGTGAAAATGCTTTATCATAAAATATCGTGATTTTTAATAATTAGTTTATTTTAATTCAACCGGTTTCATCACCACCGCGACATCATCAGGTACATATAAATTATATAGGTATCTGTAAATGTTCCTGATGACGTCGCCTTAGCGATGAAAACGGTCGGGGTAGAATATACCATTATGAAAACTATTATTATTATTTCAATGACCTAAATGTTCTCACCACCTTTGAAAACAATAAAAACTAATTTTTTTACTTCTGGTGGAACTGGACGAGGGGTTGGCTGCCGGAATTGATTTCTAAATCATGATCTTGTCCCAATAAAGCCAACTTATTTTTATTTTCATCTCTTTCTCTCTCTCTGTCGGTCCTAATCGTGTATTTGCTCTCCCTCTTATCGACCCTTCTTCTTCCTCTCTCTTCGCTTTCTTCATCTTCCCTCTTCTTTCTACACCTTCTCAGCCACCTCCGGTTCCCTTACACTCCCCACCGACCGAATTCCTCTTCATTAAATTTCTTTTCATCATTTCCTCCGATTCTTTTGTGCACGTGCCCTTTCGAGTTGCACATTGGTTGAATGGTGAGTGGTTTGAAGGGGGTGTGGTGGGCAGCGTGGGATTTTGCACAATCCGTGAGCATGGCAGGCGAAATAAGGGAGTATTTGCTTTGCTCGTAATTACCCCGCGTTTCACCGGCGAAGTCGCTTTCATCCACATCGTCCTTCTCCTTCTCCAATCCTCTCCTTTCCTCCCTTTTTCTTGGAATTATTCTCATCCAGCGGTCGGGGCACGTTCTCTTAAGGGAATCTCGTCTCCTCCCCTGAAAAGGTGACAAATTGTGTTCCAATTATGACGTGCCGGTCTTCTCTCTCTCACTCTATCATTCGGTTGGAAAGGTGGATTCGTTTGCCCAACGTCCGTCGTTCACACGGAAATTAGTCTCAGGCCGCTGGTAATTTTAAATTTTAATGCGTTGCATGTTAAGCTTGTGAACAATTCAGTGGCTATCGTTTAAAATACTATCAGTTGAACACAAGTTGATAAGTGTAGCAACCGCTTAACATTGTTTTAAAAAACAAAGACTAAAGAAGTATATGATGATAAGAGAGAATTGAAAATTACTGCATGTATTATGAATACTACCTCTGGTTATTAAGGGAGACTTATTTTGTGAGGAGTTCAATTTATTCCTGCACCTCATGTTTTACTCTTTTTTACTCCTGTGCCCAAGCAAACTCAAGATGGTTTTTGGCCTCACAAACGATTTGCCTCGCCTCTTGTCTATCTACGGCAGCCTCCATCCCTGCTTCTAGTCTTCTATGGTCCTATCCCACCTGGTATTCACATCGGATACTCGGTCTTCCCACAGGCCTTCTCCTGTCAGGTTAACCATTCCAGACTTGTTTAACCATTCTGTTGTTGTACCGTCTTAATACGTGTCCCAGTCATCTTAAACGTTTGCTTTTTATAATGGCAATTATATCAGGGTCGGTAGAGCTTATTCTCAGTTCTCCTGTTTTTTTTACAACCCTCTCCTTCACGAATTGGTTCAAAAATCTCCCTTAGAACATTATTTTCGAAAGTTATGAGTATCCTGTGCCTCATAGTTTTAGGATTTTACAGAAAATTTGACAGCGGTGCAACTCAAAATCATTAAGTCTTTAATTTACAATAGCTACGAGCTCGTACATATTGATTATGCTTTAAGAGTTTTGGCTGCTTAAAACCAATAATTTTAAGTTTTACGTACGATACTGTGTTCATATAGAAAAATCAAGGTGTTCGGATATTCTTCTCATGTTTATGTCCTTAGTTATATTTGATGTCCTCTTTTATTTAATTATACCGTGAAATAATAATGCAAAAGTGTCGCAATGACATTAGAATCTTCAATTTCTCTAGTTTTTATGGGTAGCGTAACAATCTTACTTTCACAAATTTTGAAAAGCAACATTGGTTCTTTGAAGCCTATAGTTATTCTAAAAGTTACGCTCAGAGCAATTGGGTCACCAAGTGTAGTGTTTAACATGAGTAATCTTAAAATTAAATTCATTCTTTGATTGCTATTTAATGCTTTTGGTTCTGCTATTAATTATTTAATATTATGCAATAGTTTCGCCGTGCTATTCTGCCGGCTTCGCCGGGCTTTTAAGAACAACAACGTTCTTTTTTTTTTTCAAAAAATAAATAATTCCAGCAGTTGATGATTTTGAGAAGTAAAAACTTAATTATACATAGTGTATGCACAGGAAGATGAGTCATACCGATCGATATCTTCACGCACACTCACACCATTATCCAAAACAGAAGTCTTCTGTTATCAAGACCCTTTTTGATCGCGCCAGTAAAGTTTCCGATCTTGATTCCATCACACAAGAAATACACTATTTAAGGAAGGCATTAAAGGATAATGGATGTAATAACAAATTAATTGAAAGAGTGACATCAAAAGAACATAAAGAGAAGGAGACTCCTAAACCTCTGGGATATGTTATGCTGCCTTACATTGCGGGTACAACCGAATGCATAGGTAGAGTAATGAAAAAGTATAACATAATCACACGATACAACACTACCTTCAGAGTACGAGATCGTCTACGAGGGGCTAAAGATCCATTGCCAACCACAATGTATGAGGGTGTATACGAACTTCTCTGCAGTTGCGGAAGATAATATGTGGGAAAAATCAAGAGAGCCATTGGATGCAGATTAAAAGAAAATGAACGTGCAATCTGGAAGAAAGATATCACTCTGCCTGATATCACTCTGCCGTGGCTGAGCACACTACGTTAGAGAAAGGTCACGCCATTGGCATCGAGATGGCAATAGTTCTACACAAATAAAGCAATTACTTTCCGCGGCTAATAAGGGAGGCGATTGAAATAGAAAAAAGACCAAAGAATATAAATAGAGAGGATAGTTATAAACTCCCTATTTCCTGGAAGAGACTTTTCGAAATTAAGTTTTTACTTCTCAAAATCATCAACTGCTGGAATTGTTTATTTATTTTTTGAAAAAAGACTATTGTTGTTCTTAAAATCCAGACGAAACCGGCAGCATAGCACGGCGAAACTGTTGCATAATATTAAATAATTAATCGCAGAAGCAAAAGCCTTAAATAGCATATACAATGAGCTGCGAAAATCTACAAAAACAATTTATTCTTTCATTTTTTCCGTGTTTTTTATAAGCGTAAAAGGCACTCGGAATCAGGCCAATCATGACCTGCTAGTCTCATGGCCAATTTTGCGAACTATCTCCATTTAAAATATATCTACTTTTTTTCTCTCTGTATGCCTGAGGAAACCCTATGAACTGGGGCCTCATAAAGATAGTTCTATGGTTCCTGAATAATATTAATTGCATGGCATCGTTTTGTTTAATAAAAAGTGATTGGAAGTTTTCTGTAGTGTATATTTAACAGCTGCTGAATATTTAAAGCAATAGCAAATTTCGTTTAATCATAAAATAATAAAGATCAAATTAATGGTGAGAATTTTGGAGGGAAATAGGAAAATTAAATCCCTGAGGATAAGGAGATACAAGCTTATTGGTAACGTTTTGCTACACAAAAGCCTCCAGAACAAAACTTTAATGGAAAATAACATGAACGGGAAGAATTAACAATGAAGATTAGGGATAAAATGCACTAAAAAACTATGGGAGACGACAGAGTGAGGATTTTTGTGACATGAAACGGTTGGCCGATTCAAGAGTGGAGTGATTAGCTGCTGGAAAAAAATCTTCGGATTGATGAGTGCTAATGAAATATGTATATATTGGAGGAATTTCAAAAAGACATTAAGTATTTTATTTATTTCATGGTTAAAACTTATTCTATTTTTTCAATTTTCAAAATATCGGTTAGAACAATGTTAACAAACATTTGGAATCATTTTGACAATATTTTCTTCGGCGTTTATGTGCTTGATGGTGCTATATTCGGCGAAACCGGTTGTGCAGTGTTAAAAATTGCGTTTTTTGGAACTCAAAAAAGTCAACTGCGCATTTTCTTCTCTTTGTGTACTTTATTCCCTTGGTTTGCAATTAATTTCCTTATACTATAATCTCTAGTAAAACATTTCCTCGGCGTGCAAAGTGAAGTTGATGCATTTGCCCATCAAATAGTTCGAGTCAACTAACCGAGGCTGATGAAATATAAAATAATCCGGTCTTGGTTAACATAATGTTTACGAGAAGACTACGTTACGGTTTTTGCGATTCATCATACGGTTCTAGGCATTCTAAACCGGTCTTTGTGTCTGTTACGCCGGTGTAACAAATATTTTGACAATTTTTACTGGGATGTATATGTAGGTAAACATGGTGATTACAGTGCCAGAAAAACCAGTTGTCCAGTTTTAAAAATTGTGTTTTTTTTTAAATAAACGAAGACTACTGCGTATTTCCTTCAATTTTTGCAATTTATTTGATTTATTCAATAAAAAGTAAGGAAAGTTATTTTTGGAAGTATTGTTATCCTGATTCTATTTTGTCAGGCGTACATTGTCTCTCATTTACGTGTATATGTATATTTAATCTGATATAGGCATGTTTATATAATTACATGTGTTTATTTAATTATATGTAGGTATGTTTAAT
The DNA here is from genome assembly GCA_963573305.1 of Pyrrhosoma nymphula. Taxonomy (NCBI): domain Eukaryota; kingdom Metazoa; phylum Arthropoda; class Insecta; order Odonata; family Coenagrionidae; genus Pyrrhosoma; species Pyrrhosoma nymphula. The sequence goes on along the minus strand of OY754331.1, from coordinate 29,618,540 downwards.
TATATTTTTTGATGGAATAGGGATTTCATTATCGCCGAAAGGCTGCATCTGCTAGAATTAAACTTGGCGCTCCTGTGTAGCATGTGGCTGTGATAGTTAATTCAAGCGAAAATCACCGTGCACGAATGATTAGAAGAGTGTGTCTCGTCCGCGTCACCAAACGAGTGCTTCGTCGACTACGTCGATTCGAAGTTTCTTGCACGCCGTGCGCGAAGCGGCGACATTAACGCCTCCATCGGCGATTCCTTCTCAACTTAATCCTCTCCTGCTAAATACTCCTGACGAATTTAATGGTTTAAGAATCCTTAATGACCCTTGAACATAGAACAACCGGCTCGTGGACGACCCCGTGCGCTTCATTAAGTTACCACCCCCATCACCACCTTTCTTCTCACCTTCTCCCTTCCTCCCCTGCATCTCAAACCTTTGAAGATGGCGGCGGCGCCATCTCATGTGACGATTTGACAACGTCGCATTCCGACGGCGACGACGATGCTTTTGTGGAGCGAGGCAAAATCTCATTTCCCGCTCCCTTGCGACTCCAAGAGGTGTCGTGGTCGTTTTTTTAAATGTTTTTTTTCGGTGGTCTAGTCAATTGTTGTCCATGTACAGATTTGCCAGGAAATTTTGCACTCCTGTTCTTCAGGCAATCGGTACAGAAAAGAAAAAAAAAATTCTGCACCGATTTCATTTTTTTGTAATTCAATGCTATTTTAACACATGGCCTTTTGGCACATGAGATATATTTCGTGTTAATTCGATTACATATGCACATACTTTCTTCTGAATTATTATAAATGTAGTATTATTGTAATGGTTACTAACAAATATGTATCGATGTCACGCATTTACAAAGAGACGAAATAATATTATCTACCAAATATCAATTTTGCCTAAAGTTCGAACACACCACCGAAAACTCTGACAACAACATGCTGTAGTTTAGACGCAAAATGAAAAATATGATTCTTGTATAATTTCCAATTCTGCCTGCATGATGAGTTCCATTGCATAAACAGATGTATGCAAAATACGGTCCTAGAATTGTATTCTCGACTTTCTTTAAAAATCATTCAAATGTGCTCTCAAGTGACCTACGATTACCGCTACAGCCACGTTAGATACCACCTCTCGTGTTTTGGACGCCTTGTGATCTCCGAGGATATCAGAGGCCGCTAATTTTGTTTCCACCTTCGCCTCGCCGTGGTGAACTCTCGGCGAGTAATCGAATTCAGTTTCTAGCTTCTATCAAAATGTCGGAGATGAAGAAGAGTGGTAGACAGGATAATCAATAGCAGCGATTAAAGTACAGTATCACATTTAGGGGAAGTATTAGTGGACACATTTTCCAATCCTTTTGGCTGCACAAATAATGTGGCACCCAGTCACACGCACGGGTGCAAAGATGTACACCAGAGACGTTGAAATTCGCAACTAATACTTTCATTTTTGATTCATGATTATTTCATTCATGATGCATGTAAATTATTCAAGATTTTTCCATGGTGAATGTCACCCTCTTTGGTGTGTAAAGTTTATTTAATTAGATTATTTGTGCGAATATATTACCTTCTGCCTGTTAATGTTGGTAATGCAATACGTATTTAATTACATCGGTAAAAAATCCACTTTTACCGGGAAGCAAACCACGGACCTTAGGCTTTATGAGCCATTGCACGGACCACGGCGCAACCCAGGCTTCCACATTTGACGGAAATTTTATAAGGATTTATGGAACATGATGTTCTCGGAAAGTTTTTACTGCTACCCACTGTCTTCTCCCCCCTCCCAACACAACATTATTATCTACTATCAAAGTGAGAACAGTTTTTGCTGCCTTAGCCGAAGAAACCAACTCTTTTATACTCTCAACTTATGTGGAATGCAACAATTTCCATCGTGATGTACTACACGTGAGGTGAAAATTTCATACATAAATCAAACCGTGTTTCAAAGGTGCAAAAGGAAGATGGAAAATCAAACGTAAACTTATTTCCTCTCAGTGTCAATGTAAATCGATTTCTATTTGCTTGTCTGATTACATATGATTTGTATATTCATTGGTCAACTCTCTTTGCCACCGGAAATGTAAAATTCCACTTTGAAATGAAAATAAAATTCATTTTAATTTAAAACATGAAGATGAAAAGTATGCGTAAATTTATCCCCTCTTATTGTTAGTTTTAAGTTAAATTGATTTATACATACTTGTCGGGCTACTTATTATTTTTATAACTACTGGTCAACTCAAAGGGAGTGGAAAAATCCACTTGCAAAAGTAAATAAAGTTCATTTGATTGAATTTACCTCGTGCCACACTCCCCAATCCCTATCCACCCTCAGCCATACTCCCCTCTCACTCCTCATTCCCTTCGCACCCACCGCCATACACCTCTCCCCTTCTCCCACCTCCTTCCACACACCCCACCCCACCAGACCACCTCCTCCTATATAGGGTGTGTCATTCCCTGGAGGCGGAGAGAACAGGCGAAAATGCGCGCGCGGGAAGCACGTAGGAAAGGCGCCTCATTCCCCTCCCCGTCTCAATCCCTTTCTCCGGACTCCCTCCGGGCTCTCTCTCTCCCCGGAAACTCCGGGGGCACGTGAACTGCTGCGAACACCACCGGCAGTCCTCTCTCGGACTCCATACAAGTGAATACTCCTACCTCTATCTCACTCTCTTCCACCTCCCTCAGCCCGTTAACCCTTCCTTTCCTCTCCGCCTCTCCGTCCCCCCCTTTCCCCCTTTGACCTCCTCCTCCCCCATCTCATCAACCAGATCTCCCTCCTCCCGTTTTCTGGACTCTTGCCACCGCCAACCCCTCTCTCTCCCCCCACCCCAACCCAGCCCCCAACCCCCAACTCCTCTCCCCCCCCCCCCCTGCAGTCACCACCTTCACCTTTCCCAGTGTCAACTCTTTTAACTCCTCCACCATCTCTCCCAGGTTTTCTCCTCCTCCTGCCTCTTTCGCTTCGCGTATTTACTCTCCCTAATGGGAATAGATACTGTAATGGAAAAAAACACGACCTTCGGAGCGGTGTTAACTAGTTCTTCGGATTCCAAGATTAGCCCCAGCACTGAGATGTTTCCATTCCAACTCGCCGCTTCACCTTTGTCCTCAGCCCTTTCTTCCTGTTAGATAATATATATTGTTCAGCGGGGAAGCGTTCCCACATATTTTTCATACTTAGGTGCGTATGGATACTGATGTATTGGATCATGTGTGCCTTTTGTTTTATGCGAATAAAGATCGAGCTTACGGGTAGCAAAATGGATGACTCACTTGTGATTGACTTCTCCCATGTTCTGTACCCTCCTTTTGATGTATATATTTTTATCTTTCTCCATTCTTTTTCCACGAGCTTTGAAAAGTTCTTTCTTTCCCGCCTATTTCTCGGACGAGGATAAGTCTTTAAAATAGGTAGGACGTAACTGGTAAGTGAGTGAGAGTCAGGCTCAAGGTGGAAAAAAACTGCATCTCCATTTATGACCTGAAGATGCCGAGTGAAACTCCAATGAAACGTTGTCCCAGAAAATAGACTATGGCGGAAGATATCTCGTAATTCTTCACAATGGACGAAACTGATGCCATCAATGGGTGACCAACGGAGGAAGCACCAAAAGTCCTTTATCATCAACTATGAAAACCCAGTGAAAGCTTTCATCATAGCAAGGTCGACGGAAAGTCACCCAGCACACTTGGCTCAAATTGCTCGAAAAAATTCACATGAGGCTGAGTTCGCCCGATGCATAATTCTGGAAAAGACGCTATGCTGCCTAGTGACGTAACACTCCTTAATTTTTTCAGCGTGAAATTTTTGGAAAGTTGGTTTCTTTTTTCTTGTACCAAATATTACATGATTTTTAAATTATGCTTAATTGAGCAATTAAATGCTGAATCTTAACTTCCGATGTCTAATTTTCCAGGGTGTTATCTAATAACAGGTTCACACAGCCTATCTATTCATTCATTCCTCGTTAAATCATAATATTGGCATCCCTTTATTCATCCGTATTCAATGGTAATTTTTCGATTCCCTGGTAGTTATTCTTATGTAATTTTCTCATTATCCAATCATGGGATGCAATGCATCCCTAGGCCTACCTCTGCGACTCTTTACTCTATTTTTCCTTTAATTATTTTCTTCAGAAAACAAATGTTACCTCAGAGTGCGCCCAATCTGATTTTTTTTCTCTAGTGCTCCATATGATCTTTTCCACTTCCATTCTTCCGTACACTACTTAATATCTTATTTTATCCGTCGATTTGATCTTCATCATCCACTTCCTTCTTCAGGTTTCGAAAGTTCCTAATTTTTCTGGCCTCCTTTTCCAGTAGTACACGTTTCCAATCCATAGAGTGGCTCACTCCTAAGAGATGCTATCACATAGTTTTACCTCGTTTGTAGTACTATCTTCTCTAAACACAGTGGTAGTCTTTTCGTCACGGACGCCTTGATCTTCTTACCTTGATCACAGCCTATATTGCACGTGAGTTTTGGGCGGATGCTCCTTCCTTCGTCGTACTACTCCCAGCTTTTCCTCTGATTCCTTTTCCCTCCTTGCTTTCTTGCATGCTCTGGAGTATCTCTCTCCTCTGATCGCCACAGAGGTGTGAACTCAGAGACTCCCTCTATTCCCCTAACATTTACCGTCCCTTTTTTCTCTTAATTACGGCTTAACCATCAACAGCTGCATTCGATGCCAACGAGAATGCCCCCAAATACTCCGGTGCTGTTCACTTACTACGTTTCATCGCGGCTCTCGGCTCTTGAATGGGGAAACAGGGATTAAGTTTAATTTCGCACGTTAAATTATGAACCTTGGCCTCACCGCCCTCGTGGATTATATGCACGGCAAATATTATCACCAACCGCGTGAGTCAAATAAATTGGAAAATTTTATATTTTCGATTTAGTGCTTTCAAAAATATACAGCTTTCAGTAATTCAACCATGACTTTCTCGGTCTACCCTTTCCTCTCCTACCATTCACTTCTCTATTATAAATATCGAATATATGCGAATCTCATCCGTTCTCTCAACATGGTCAAAACAAAGAAAGCACGCTCCTTTCTTACATGTCCATTTCCGAAGCATAGATTTCACATTCTATCATCACCCAGTCATTTTTAACCTGATTGATAAAAGTTGTTAGTAGCTTTTGAGAAATTGTTAGATAATTTGGAACCTTAAAATGTATGGTGAGAGAAGCAAAAAACCAAATAATGATGCTTCTCCCACAAGCGTAATTATAGAATCATGGAGTTGAGTGACTGTATCCGCGAGACATTTAAGGGAATTAAGTATTGAGGACAGAGCATATAGAGCAATGCTTGAGTTTAATTGAAGCAAAAAAGGTAAACTAGGATAAGGTAGTATGGAAAAAATTAAAAAATTGTTTTAAAAAAAGGAGCCAGTTTTACTGGCCTAACGTCGATTATGACTGTGCTTTCCCCGAAAGTGAACGCCGTGAAGGGTATGTATGTATGCTTATATGCTTTGAGTTATGTAATTTCTTGCAAACAACATATTTTTGTGGGAAGGATTTTTTTAAGAAGCATGGGAAATCTAAGGTCACGTCGCACCTTAACAGAGGTGAGAATTCCAAACAAATTGGCACATTGTTTGAATCAGTATGTTTAAGTTGTGTTCCAGATATAGTAGATCATTAGATTAAATCAAGGACTATAGAAGGGGGTTTATGACGGATTGAAGCATGAGAGTGAATCCAATATTTTTCTGAGAAAATTAATTACCTAAACTGTCAATTGCGCTAATTTTTCCATACGTGCTATGCATTGAGCTGTCCTTATTTTAAATTGCTTCCAATTCGCAATTTTCTAAATAAAACTTAGTGCCACTAGTTTTCCGCTATTAATACTTATGACTGCGGCATATTAATTTGACAACCGATTCTTTCAGCATGGCTGGCTGCGCATTTTTATGGCTTCAATATCTGCCTTTTTATATCGTACGTCATTCAAATGTCATCTTCTACCATATATGGGTCAAATATAAAGCGTCATATTTTCAAAGTAAAGTTGGCATCGCGGAGGAGAATTAGAACGTAATCAATGTTCTCTGGGCTACCACCCAATACCTTACCAAGATCTCCAGTGGTTTTCAAACGATCACGTAGAGCGGTTGTTTGCCTGCAAAACGTCCCCAACAGTGAGGCGGGAGGCATATTTCAACACAATCATTCATGGCAGCAAAAAAGTACAATATTTTTCCTCTCTGTTTTCACCTTTAAGCCCATGTAATCTGAAGTGTAATTTATACGGAAAATAGTGGGGAAAATCTGGAATTTTTGACGATATCGACCAAAATGCTCTTTCTCTACTCATGTTATTTGATTTTGAAAGAATGAAACTCCGCTAAATATTCGATGGAACCACTTATTTTTACAGCGAGACTTTTTTTAAGGAGAAAAATCAAACGAATTGACGGCCTTCATTGCGACAAATGTGCGTATGGTTTCAAAATGATGGGAACTCCGCGAAGCCAGTACATAAAAGAAATGGCTTCTCTTCCAGCTACTTGGTACGCAATAAATCCCTTTTTTGTTTCGCGCGAAAATATTTTAGATGTTTAAATAATACATTTGGCGTGGCTTTGGCAATTCTTTGCATTTGTCTTAAAACGAGTACCACCCGAGTTAATTCAGTCATCTTTGAGTGTTGAGGTGACGGAGCCAGAATATAAAGTAACAATATAAAAAAGGCTCCCAGGTCAAGTCAAAGAGGTCGCTAAAAAAAACGCCTTTTCAGTAGTCGTGTCTTCTTCTCAGTGCGCTCACATGTCCGTGAGACCTCGGCCTTCACCCGAAGGGAGTAGTACAAGACTGCTTGGCTCTGAAATGTGGGTCAGAGAGGGAGAGATGTTGAGGAATTCCTGGGACACGGTGAGGAGAACTAATGACATTTCCCTTAAAGAAGTATTCAGGGAGAAGTGATCGACTTCCTGAAACCAGCTTCAGGGAGAATCCTAATGCTCTTTAGTCACGGTGACTGGAAAATATAAAAAAGGCAAAATAAATGCTGATGCTAAACGTGACATATAAATAGGAAAACTGAAAAATAAAGCACTAACCATACATACCTTTTCCAAAATAGATAGATTGATCATTTATGCATAGAAAATTTACAAACGTGAATTAAAACATATGAGCTTTAGGTACCTTCAAACGAATTCCTGTGCGGAGATACCAACATGAAATGACTGTTATAAAGAGTAGCTGCGTAACTACAAAGTATATAAATATCAAATGCATAAATTCATGAAAATAAAATTAATACGCCAATTTAAAGAGTTTGAAAATGAATACAATTGAAATACTTTGAAGGCCAAAAATTTGTTTTACCTCAAAAAAATGTCAAAATTTCAAAATAAAACCGCCGTACCTTAACTTTTTCTTAAGATGTTAAACACATTTTGATAAACTTTCAGAGTGGGTGGTAATTCCTTACACAACTGTGGTCCAAGATGCACAAAACAAGTTTTCAATGCAGTTATGCTAACCCATTGCAGAAGAGTTAGAATTTATCTAGGGTCTCCTCCAGTTTGTTGTTTCTTAAACAAGGCAGAATTTTTGTCACTTATCGAAAAGATGGGTTGGAACTTGTAATCGTGTAAATGTCTCTGAGGAAACAGCTTTATACCAGGACATAAAGGCATATTTTGCTCTTTTATGCTAGAAAGGCTGACCAAATTAAATTAAAATAAGCTCTAACCCCACAGTTACAACATACCTGAAGATTAGAATTGACTAGTGTATTGAAGAATATCTTTACTCGGTCTGAGTTATATTTATTGCGTATTTATTTATTTTTATTTTTTAATTTTATGGCCTTCATTGTATCACTTTAGTCATCTTCTGGATTTCTTCTGTTTTCTGTCAGCCCAGTATTTCTTCATTCGCTCGGATCGTAGCTTTCTTTCTTTATCTGATATCACCCTTCCTATCCTCTGTTTGTTGATCTTGGTTTGTAGTCTGATATGTTTGTCCTTGAGTTTCACAATAGCATCTGTCTTTTCTTTCAAATCTTCTATCGTAATGTTTAATTCACTCATACCTTCCTTAATTTCTGCTATCCATCTTGTGCTGGTCTTACTGTTCCAGAATTTTTTTATAATCTTTTTGCTTATTCTGTTTTCTGGTGTTCTGATTAGGTGTCCAAAGAATGAGATTCGTTTCTTTCTCACCGTGCTCATTACAGGTACTATTTCTCTGTAGACTGTTTTATTGGAATCTAATCTCCAGTGCCAATTTTTTTGGTAATTTTTATTTTTGCAAGTTCTGACTATTCTCCTTTCTATCTTGAGTAATTTATCTATTGCGATTGTGTTAGTTGTTTTGAAGATGCTTTCACTTGCATAAGTTATTTCTGGTTGTATAACTGTTTCATAATGTCTTTCTAATTATAATATATTTAATATAAAACTTTTCCTTGCAAAGTAAATATTTACAAACGGAGGATTGATGACGCTGCCATGTTAGATTTTAGCCTAAAATGACTCCCAGTATCAATTCCGACCACTGGTATACAATCTCTACAAGTATTTGAGTCATAATAAACCTCACGGTAAAGTAGACCAATCAGTATGAGAAAAATTGCAAACATCAAAAAACTTTGTTTTCTGAACACCGATTTCAATTTAATTGTGAAAAGTAACCTACGATAAGATATTAAAAGCTCATTTGTAGTTTTCTACGAAAATTAACCGTAATTTTTTATATTCAACACCATAATTCTTTTAAAAAGTCACTTAATGCCTGAAATGGAATATTGCATGCAGTCAACTTTTTGCTATAAGTGATGCATGTAGCAATCGTTGAAAATGTCAAAATAAGATAATCAGACGTATTTGAGCGCAAATTTTATGACATTGTGCTTTGAATTGCACTTCCGAGCACGGAGATGCGAATGATAAACTTATTTTTAACGAATTAATTACCAACCATATTTTATATTTTAAGAAGGAAACTTGGATATCTGTGATAAAATCAGTTCCTTGGAAATTATTCGAAATTTAAAAAATATTTCTGTCCGTGTAAGTGGTAAAAATGATAGAGAATAATGGGATGAATGTGGAAGTTATGGATAAAATATGTGAATCTGTGATCTTCTGCAGTCTGAAGTGAACCAGTTTTCTTTGCGAATTCACGAACTTTATAATGTACACGCCACGGGGGTCAGATAATGTCATCGGTATCCTGTACCCGGCACCCTGGAGACTCTAGGTGGTGAGCGCAAAACAGAAATTGAAAACTGGGACCCTCCGAAGATAGGTAGTCAAAATAACCCCTTATCATTCAATCCTAAGTTTGATTGACTGTAGCCCTCCTTTCTGTTCTGTACCCTGCTAACCCATGCTTATCCTTTTAGCTCCTCTGTCCCATATCCCGTTTTAGTTAACCTGCGTATTTTTTCCTCAGTGTTCCTCGTGGGGCTCTGCCGTATATTTTCCTTGCTATTGTACTCTTTACGAATTTGTTGCCTCAAAGTGTGGCCTATCCACATGTACATTGTCTTCCTTATAGTTCTTCATATGGTTTTCTCCTCTTTGAGTCTTTTTTGCACTTCCTCGTGATCCTATCCGTCCATTGGATCTTCAGCATCGGCCTCCACCGACAAGTTTTAAAAGCATCTATTTTGAAGTTAATGGTTTGAGGTGTAACTTTATGGAACTCTTTCATGATTGAAAAGAAAAAACTTTGTTCAGTTCCACATAAAATAATTTTAATGCCGACCTAGGTTTCGTCGCTGAGCGACACCATTCGGTGTCGTCATCATCATTCAGACCTGATGATGTCGCTCAGCGACGAAACCTAGGTCGGAATTCAAATTATTTTATGTGGAACTGAACAAAGTTTTTTCTTTTCAAGCATCTATTTTTTTGATCCCACCTTTTCAATGGTTCATTTCTCTGTGCCACTTTGTTATTTGAATGCTATTTTCTTTTTATAGAACAGTTGTTTTTTCATTATGATGGCTGTCTTGGCTTTAGCTCTTCTACGCTTGATTCCGGTTGAACTTCTTCCATTCCATGCAATGCAGCAGCATGCAGCTTTCAAGCTAGGTAAAAGATTCCACTTCGTCAGGCACCTCTCATTTCAGCGTAATATCTCCCTTCACCTACTTTATGTCATATTTAAGGGTGTTCATTGCGTTTTTAAAATTCATTAAACCTTTAATAACATTATCATAACGCGAACATACACGTACAGGTTACTAACATAACTTTTTTCTTGTAATTCGTTAGTAGGTAGGTATTGTCTCATTAACAAACTAAAAAATGCTGGTTAAATTTGTGTTATATTAACTATTTTCAATAGTCAGGACAGCATAATGAGCTAAGTATTTAACCAAATCTTGATTTTTTGCTGTCTTGTCTTGATTGTGGAACGTGCAATCAGGTTTTTCGTTGTTTGTTACACCACAGTCATATGTATGGGGCATATGTTCCATAGGTGAAGTCCCTAGAAAAATAGATTTATATTTATATATTACACGATATGAAGGTCCGTATTGATGCCCATGAGGCGTTATCACGGTTCTCCATAGCGCTTGCTCTCGCGTATTCTTCATTTCTCAATTGCGCTCATTAGAGCGAAAACGTTGAATGTCATTCTTTAAATTTTGTCGAGGCTCTTTAAATCACTAGTTTTAATTGACGGAGTGCGTTCTCAGGACAGCAGATGTGAGCATTGTCCCTCTGGAGCGGTTTGCGTTTCGGGTAACGGAAACGTGAAAGAAGGAACCGTGATCCCACTCCTGATATCCCTCTACTCTTACACATCTTCCCATACCACTGTCTTTCAGGCCTGCTACACTTTCTCTCTCTCTCTCCCTTCCTTTTTCAAACCCCAACACGCTCCGCGACCAACCCCGGAGAGATGCCTCCATGACCTCTCCCCATTCTGTTCAGCCTCGCCCATCCGAAGATCTTCTTCGTTCGGGAACCGATAAGGGGAAAGCGAGGATGCCAAAACAGTAGGCGGTGGAGGAGGATCAGGAGGCAACAGAGGCAATTCCTCTACGCCACGAGTGGAGGAAAGAAGGGTGTGGTGGAGGCGGTGTACTGCTGCCAAATCTCCCGGAAATTCTTCCGTAAACTCCAGGAATCGGGCCTTGATTCGTCAAATCTCCCGAGTCCCGGATTGAGACGTTAATAGCCAGAATAAAAGACTTCCAGCTTAACCATCCCAATATGAGCAAAATGTTAGCACACGCAATAAAAATATAGACTGAGTCAATCGAATAACTCATGAGGTATCTTGTACCATTGTCATTTTTTATTATAGCACATGTCATTGGGGAAACCTGTATGTGTTAAATAAATTATAATATAATATAATGATAATAATTACTCGAATGGAGGGCTAAGTGTTAAAGTGATACAAGTCGATCGAAGTGAGTTTTGTTTTCGGAAAACGCGTTTTAAGAGCCCTGTATTCCTCCAGTAAATCAGCTGCAGGTACTCAAATCACTCTAGAACCGTTGCCATGTTGAGACAAATATTCAAACTTTGGACTGGGTTTTCCCTTGCACTAAAAAATATGGCTTTAGTCAACCTATAAAGTTTTTATTTAAGAAATAATAAAAATGAACTTTAAATTTAACAAACAAATTACAAAAAAATACTAGAATTAGGTCGATTCTTGTGCGGCTCGATATGGAATCGCCAATATGCATTTCAGTTTCTATGAGCCGTTAAAATTTAAAATAAATGAACGTGCGCATCAGTTCTGTTTACTGATTCGTAATGCAAATTTTCCTGGTCAAAGATGTGAACATTATGTTTACAAATTTACTCTCCCGGATATTTCTGGGAACAAGGGTATTTCCTGGAATGGACTCATCATTGAGTTGGCAGCCCGTACGTAGGTCGGAGGGGTATAGAGGCCGCATGGAGGGGAAGCTGTTTCGTGAGGGGAGGCGACAAGGTGGGGGAAGAGCATTGGCGGGGGAGGGGATAAAAGGGTAGGAAGGGGGGGGACTAAGAGAAGAGGAAGAAGACCCGAGATGGCTTCTGTGCCGTTCACGTCTCTTTCAATCCCAAGTGCTCTTCCGGATGAATAGTTAATGGCCAGCTCCTTCTTTCTCTCTCCGCCTCTCTTGTATCATACGCTGTGCTTGCTTCGTCCCACTCCCTCGCATTCTCATCCTCGCATTCTCCTCCCCCATCCTAACACTTCTCTCCTCATTTCTCGTTGAAACCGCTACATCGTCCATCTTTATTTGTCCCCGCTCCTTTCTTTCATTCTCCCGTAACCCTCCTCCCCGGCTGCATGCTCCATGACCATTTTCCCTTGCCGAATTATATTCATATAAAATTATAGAATTTTCTATTTTCTATTATATGGTTATGGCACTATTTGCTGGGGCGGTACTTGCATGAACATCTTAAAACATGCGCTTGCATTGCAGAAAAAATCACGACTATTGCGTCAAAAGACTTTTATCCTCTCATATTCATTACTTGTACGTCTCAGAATGTTAAGAATCACAAGAAGACATTTCTATATTTACAAGGTTTTGCCAATATTTTTTGCCAGAAGTGAAACTATTCCAGGTGTTGAAAGTAAATGTCAAGATAGCTTAAGAAATGAATTGTATTTTATGCCTAAACCAAGAATAACCTTGCATTTGAGGTCATTTATGTATAAGTGGCCTAAAATATTCATTGTATTGCCTATAATATTAAAAAAAGGAAATTTGTTTGAAAAAACATTCTAATGGTCAATGATTGGCTACCATACTATGGAAATATTGAATGTTTTTTTGTGATTTGATTTTACTTAAATATTAAATTGTGTTATTGAATTGCAAACCAAATTGAAAATGGCATATATTGACGTGGCTCAATGCAGATCATTAAACTTGAAACCCTCCTAAGTCTGGCACTTTCATTATCAGGCATGACATTGCAGCACCATTCCAAATTATGGCAGAAAAGGTGGTGTAGTTATTGTGGTGGCGAAAGTCGGTGGCATTCGCTTTCGCGAAGCGAGACGTCAAGGAGGGGAACGCTGAAAGGGGTTGGCAAAGGAGCGGAGAAGAGAGGACAGTACACGGTAGGCAAAGCTGCCAACATTACTGTACTCCACTTCTGAGGACGGGAAAGTGTCATCAGCGCGATTGTTGACAATATTAACGATCCAAACAAAGCTGGGTGAAAAAAGACTGATAACGTGTGCTACCCACCGGAGAAGCCCGTCTAAAAAATAGAGGCATCGAGAGATGGATGCGACTAAGTAATTGCGTATTCAGAAGTTAGCAGTGAAGATTTGCGACTTTGGCAAACCTGGTAGTCAAAATCGAAGACTAACTTCCTTCCCCGTGCGGAGCCAGTGCGAAGGGACTCTTCAATCAGAGTGAGCGGCCAGGGTTGACTGCCACCATGTAAGGCTACCCCCAGAGCTGTCCATCAGCAAAAGGGCCTTCTGACCAACTGACAGCATGTTACGCTACCACTGTAGATGACCCTCATCAAAAGGGGCTTCTGACAAACTACCTCCATGTTACGCTGCCACTGTAGTTGTCCCCACATTGAGTGCATTCTGGGTAATTGCCATCATATAACGATACCACTATAGTTTCTCCCACCAAAAGGGCCTTCTGAGGAACTGCCACAATGATCCGCCACCACTGTTCATTTCCCTTATCTTTATGGGTTTCTTCTTTATACCTTTCTCTGCACAATCGCCAAAGAACTTATTCATGTGTCAATCCATTCACCAAGTTCACCTCCACGGACTTTCCTTAGAATTGCAAATCCATTGCCCCCCTCCCCATAAAAAAGATTACCTTCTGAGCCGCTGCCACCATGTTTCCCTACCGCTATAGTTCTTCCCTTATCCATCATGATTCTCTTCTTTAGTCTTGTTCCTCTCTGCTCAATTGTCAAGTAGCTTGTTCGTGTGTAACACTCCATTCATTCATTTCACTTCCACCGGCCTTCTTTAGAATCGCATTTCCATTCCGCGTCGTCTGGCTCTTGCCACAATCACGCTTTTCGTCATTATCCCTTGATATTTTTTCCTCCTCGTCCTCATCACCCCTTGTGTGAATATCTCTCGCTTTCGTCCGCCCGGAGTCGAGTCGGTGTGGGAATGGTGCGTTGACCTTTTGTCGCTTCCGGGCTTGAAGGGGAGAGGGGTCTCCGGATGGGAGAGGTGACACCAAGGGGTTTATATATCTTCACCCGCGGTGCGCCGCGATCTCGTGTGGCGTAGACTTTTTTTATAACGCTGGAGATGCCCTCTCCCTTACTTTTAGGATACAGTGTGCCCTTTTCACTCATCTTGCCTATCTCGTCACTGCCACTCTTCTGCGGTCTCCAAAGCAACACCCCCGCCGTTTCTCCAACGGCGATGCTCCGACGCATTTGTGCTCGGGTTTGGGAATGCACCCGAAACCGTCTCGTAGTTGCCGTGAAGTTTCACTCGGGGGCATTTGCATACTTCATGGGCCTCGCGGGGTGGTGTAGTTGGCTTTGGGAATTGAAATTTTAAGATCAAAACTCCACGATGGCATGCAGAACTTGTAAACGTGTACATTGAAATTTTAGCTAGTCTATTAAAAAAAACGTCTAGGTGGTTCATGAATGTTTCATCTAAGTAGTAGTACTTTTATGTCCATATATTCTATTAATGATGTCTTTTGAAGACCCTGATTTTAAAAACAGCTTAAGTAATGGTAACATATTTATAGTGTAGTGCATGCTTGTTAGGCTTCGCCTCGTGACAAGCATTAGCGATTTATACTAATGCATCAATAGTCGTAGTTGCACTAACTTTAATGTATAGTACAATGCATGTTGGTGACTATTCACCCCCTGCCACACACCTTGAGGTGGATTGCAGGGTATTTTCTAGATGTCGATGAAGATCGTAATACGTCGGCGCACACGACTCACGATGAATGGACAGATGTGCGCAGGTGAAACGTTGGTAACCTGGTGGTAGGTAGCCTACGGTTAACGCTTTTAATCAAAATCAACACATAAAACAGCATTCGTAGATTCTATTTCATTATTAAGATCTCCTTTAATTATTCCGCGCACATGTACTCTGCTCCCGATTTGTTGTGAAGTGCACTGCCAATTAGTACACAGGGTCTCAATTATCAATGACGTGATGGAATATCATGCATTCATGCATGATAGTAATAATACTTAGTGAGTATAATCTAATTCTGTTATTTTTATTTTCTCTTTGCAGGTAAACACTTTGTCTACGTCGCAGATTTTATGTGGAAAGATTAGTGAGAAATTGAAGGTGACCTTCTGTCAACGTAAGAAATGTAAGTCCACACATCTAGCAATCAATTATCCAGTTTCTCATTCGATTTTCTGTCATAGAACGGACGCGATTATCACCTAAAATGTTAATATGATAACACTTAACCGCCGTTAAGATCTCCATTGTGAGTTATATGCTTGTGTTGTACTTTAAAGCCATAATTGTTATGATACTCCTTATAAAATATGATCAGTGCCACCTAGTTTCCTGAAATTCAGTAATCCTGTTTTTTATTGATGTGAAGTGTTTCCTAACTTATTATATTTCTTCAAGAGCAGTGCTAAATGTTTCAAACCCTTGGAATTACGTTTAACTGAATGATGCCTAGCTGTTATTCTCTTTCCCGGTGCTCTCCTCAACCCTCCTGCATACAGATGCTTCGCCTTCCGCGGGTCCTATTCAAGTAGGCTTCGGGATTTTCAATTCGCATAAAGTGACGAAATGTTGACCTCACGACCTCGAAAACGTTCAAAGGATGTCATTTTGAAAGCAATGATTTGTAGAGGCTATGACGTAACATCCACAGCATTTCCTAGAGTCGACTATGTCGAGTCGTTTCTAAACGAAGGACGCTTCGCACACGGAAGTTTTTTTTAGATAACAGCAGCTTTTGATTTCGCTTGCAAGTTGCCACTTGAAGTGTAAGTATGACATTGGGAATCAATAAGGGTGTCAAACGTCACACTATCGACCATGGTTCCAGCTTCGTTGGAAAAAAATATGGCCCTCTTTTTCTTCTTCAAGTAGCATATCGTTTTTTGTGATACAATTGCATGCAATGTGATTAAATCATGATCACATGACTGCGAGCGGGGAACGAAAATATTAATGTAAACAATTGTGTAATTGAAAACAAATTAACTTGCCGAAGGGGTACTTATCGCCATCAATGTAAATATTTATTTTTACCTATAAATGTTTTTATCGCCTGAGATTACTTTAAGGTTAACTGTTGGCTCTATATATAAGGTTCGCATTGAATAATAAGCAAATTATTAATAATCATACACAATACGCTTTCAATATGCATGCATACACTAATCGCAATTTATATAAATTTATGATTCGCCTTATATAAAATATATATGAATTATTATTTTTACACATAATTGATGAGTGCATAAAATACATTTTCCTTGGCCTAAGAACAATTAAGTTCTTTGACTATCCCTACTCCGGAAATAAATGTCGTGATGGGTTTGTATGCTATGTAGAATATTTAAAATATATCTATATATTAGACATCTAATTGTAACTTATACATTTATTATTACTATACTATATTTACTTAAGTTGTCTTATGCTGGATCCACTTTTTTACGTGCGTACGCATTGCCTAAGGGAAAACTGTAAATTTTTAAGCGACGCCAACGACAACTTGGAATCATTTCTCTTATGCTTTGAGTCACGCAGTCTCGGGCGAGCCTCCTTGAGCAAACCCCATCGCTGTTGCCCCGACAACCCCCCTCTTTACACTCTTCCCACCCCGCCCCCTCATCTCTCACGCCACTGACCCAGATTATCATTCGCTCACCCAAGGGGGGGGGGGGCAAAGGTAGAGTATAGCACACTGGATGGCAATGGGGGGGGGAGAGAGAACAGTGGAGGGGAAGGCAGTAGCAGTTGTGTGGAGTTGGGAGCGAGCGATACATTGCTAGGTGGAGGGAGCCGAGGGAACCTACGGGGAAGGAAGGAAAGCAGGGTCGTGCAGAGAGGGAGACGAAGGAGACGCCTCAAGGGCTCTGTGATCCCTTTTGTGTGCCCTCCTCCCCATCCGCGTAATGACGCCAGGGCGACGACTGCGGAACCCTTGGCGGGAAGCGGCAGCGACCCTTTCAAACGATCGCCATTTCGAAAGGCGACGCCATTCCCCGGTGCGCGTGTTCCTTTTTTTTTCGGCGCCGCGGATTAGCGCCCGCGTCGATGAAAGAATCGCAGCTATCTCAGGCTTGTCTTGTGCTAGCATTAGGCTGAAAACCAGTCAACGATTTCGTCAGATGATTTCGGTCTCTTATTTGTTACCATCTATTTTATTTCAATATTTTTCATTTATTTTCACAATGAAAAGGCAACTACTGTGTTCAAAGAAGATAGGACTACGAACGACGAAAGAGTACGTGTAAGCATTCGTGTGGAGCGTGACACTCTTATGGATCGGAAACATGGACCATTGGAAAATCAGACCAAAAAAGATCACGAGTTTTCGAAATCTGGTGTTGAGCGAGAATGTTGAAGATGAAATGAAGGGAAAAAGTAAAAATTGAAGAAGTAAGCAGAAGAGTAGATGAGGAAAGGTTCATATGGCACACCATTCATAAAAAAAGAAGAACCAGATGGATTGGGCACACCTTGAGGCACAATGGGTTTGTGAAGGTTAAAATTTAAGGAGAATCAGTAGGAAAATACCCCGAGGGGAAGGTCTAGGGATATAGATTTCTGTATAGGCCAAAGTATGAGGGAAATGCATAAGAAGAACTTCTACGGAATATAGGAAATGGAATCAGATAGGGAAAGATGAAGGTCTGTAGTCTACCAATCTGAGGATTTAACAAGCAATGAATTAAATTAATTTTTATTTCTCTCCTTTCCCCGATAGCATCCGATAATGCCTTTTCCATCGGGAATTATAATATGCAACAATGGAAGTACACACTACACAAACACCTGTGCCTTGGGTGGTGATAAATACACCAAGGTGGGACTCTAACCCAATGACCTCAGGGTAGTTGGTGAAGAATTTACTCCGCCGCCGCGCCGCCAGGACGACGATGTATTTTAAGCCGTGTCGGCGTTAGTTGGTTCAATCCACGTACATCGTTTCGGTGACGCGGATTAGCGTCCGCGTCGATAACAGAATCGCAGATATTTGTATCGCTTTTCCCGTGTTGTCTTTCGGCAGTAAGCCAGTCAAGAATTGCTTCAGGCGATGTTGGCCCTTTTTTAACTACCATTGGTGGAGGAGGATAAAGAACATGCTGTGTACGGGAAGGTAGACTGACTAGGAAGTGCTTGACATATTGAGTGAAGAAAGGAAACTTCTGGATGATATTAGGAAGAAGCGCAGTAGGTAACTGGGGGAGGTTATTAGGGTCGAAGAGATCCTGAGGGTCGTAATAGAAGGGAGGATATTGGATAAACTGGGAAGGGGAAGTGAAAGAATAAGTTTTATGGGTGGGTTCAAAGGTATGCTCCCGGAACTCCCTCTCAACCACCCACAGCCATAGCACGTTTTCCCAAACCAGCCCCAAACCCATAGTAAATGCAACCCTCGTATGTTAGCCCGTCGCATAAGCTTCGTTCGCAGAAGCTTAACTCGGTGTAAAATAGCTTGACTTGGCGCGACTTAGTAGATGAGACGTAGACTTGATATAGCCTGGAGTTGAGACCAGCTCAACTTTCTGTTAACTCTATCCTATTGCAAGGCCTGCAGCACTACAAATAGTTGGGCATTAGTCGATTGCTACGTTCGATATCCATAGAACTATAGATCTATGTCAATATCTCGCTCGTTGAGCAGTCATATTGGAAACGTTGCTGTAAAGTCGCCCGTTTCCGAAAAGGATATCGAGAAGTAAGTAGCCATTGTGAAATAACCCTCACCTCTGTAATAAAGGAAAAGAAGACTTCTGGTATGAATGCTACATCTATGAAAAATAATCATAACTTGAACTCGTTGTTTCATATTACTCCTTACTGAGTAAGATTGGATAAATCTCGAAGCTCTCCAAATTCTCATAAATCGATTTCAAGAATAATTTATGAGGAAGTAGACTGTGATTGATAGAAATCTTACTTACTGGTCCACGTTTGAAGCGATAATAAGCCAGGTTACGCCAAGTTAAGTTGCTGTGATCGACGCTTTACTCTTCCTTGGGGAGCAGTTAGCCAGGTTGCTCTGCGAGTCTACTTAACCTCCTAGTGTCTGCGAGTCTACTTACGCTCCATTCTATCGACAACACGCCAAACCTAAGACTGCTCTACTCCACCCACTTAACCATGTGAATGGGATTTGAAGTTTGTGTGAAATTTACAGTGAAAACAATCATTCGCCTGGACTAGGATTGGAATCCAGACCCCTCGATTTAGCGCCGAGTACTCTAAACCAGTTGAGCTACCCAGGCGTCTTCTTCCACTGTGAATCACATGGAGACATTGAGCAAGTGACTCCGGTAAAGTTACTGCGCGACCAGTTCCGCAGTTCTTTGAATGAAGTTTGAAGGATTTGTAAGAGGGGGGTGAATGAGTGACGCGGAGTGGAAGAGTAAGAAATGAGTCAGCGCTGCTAAAGGAACTTACTGGCTGGACAGTTCGACACCCTCCGAACAGTAATTCGTTTCCACTTCGTTCATTTTTAACCTAGTTAAAAATGCTGGGTAACCAACCATCTTTCTTAAGGGAGCTTTCCAACCCGCGTAACGAACTGCGTTCTGGTATCGATGTTTGTTGTAAAGAGAAATTGCTTGGGAAAGTTGTTGTACAAAAGATTGGAGAAACAGGTAAGCGCTGGTAAGCTGATGTTTAAGAATTTAAGGGAGCTTACTCCGTCTCCAGGGAACAAGCAATTAGGCGGAGAAGGCACCGGAAGTTTTTGCTTGCCGGAGTCGTATCACTAGCGTTCCCACTGAGACCTTTTAACCGGCGTACGCCATCAACCAGGATCAGAAGACCGTGGTTAGAAATCCAGCTTTGGCTAGCGCTGACGCGGCTAACTGGCGTATATATTACAAAATATCATCATCGTAAGATCTACCTGGCGTAAAATGGGCTTAGTGGAAACGAGCATAAGGCTATGGACAAAATTATGCTTACTCCACGGTGTGAAAACTTCAAGTCATCCAGAATATGTCGTTTAACGTCAAGGAACGGTATTGTTGCCTGTAATGCGATACGTTTTCCAAATAAAGTTCAACTTTTTTAATCATGGTAGATGAAAACAATCGTTTTTCTTCTTCCTTTGTGGACAACAACAAACTGGTAAAACTTGATTCTTCCTATCCAATTATACGTAGAGCAGAGATACGATGTCATGAATTGACATCATACCATTGAGAATTGGCAAAGTAATGAGTAGTAGCTGTCTGAGGCTTGTGACTCATGACAGGGTATACTTCGGGTATTGCCGCTGTTGTATCAGAGAGGGATCAGTTTAACACTAGGGAATAGGTTCAGGTATTTATTAGGGCTGCGTATCACAAAACACTAACTTCCACCTAATAATGTCCTTGGTAGAACATTTTCCTCTAAAAGAAGGCAAATAGCTCCTTATAGAGACTTGATATAAACACACCGTTATATATGTATTACCCAAGACAAATATTTTGTAAATATTATTTAGAAAGCTCACCTGCTAAGTACTGTAGCTGTTAATTACCTCTTTCATGTTTAATTTTATTGAAATTATGCATATTACATCCATCACTTCTATAAACCATATTTATAGAGAATTCAACTCACTCATCACAGAGGTAGATTTAATTTCAAAGTACGTTCTCGTAGGCATAACAATTTATTTGGGTTATGCATCTCCAAAAGCAGGACCAGTGCTTCGAGGACCTGGATCGCATTAAAATTATTTCTCTCGTGCGGAGCCATAACTTTTTCTCCGAAATTTAGAAACGAGGCTGGCTTAGCTTTAGTTCTCACCATGGCCAACTCTATCTCATCAACCTTCGTGTAATGACACGATTTTTAAGCCGAAAACGGCGAAGTTACACGGACGACGAAGCATTCCCGGAAAAAAGCCCATTCCAGCAGGCCAGCGGCGTCGCCACATTAATACCTCCAGGGGTAGAGACTGTAAAATAATAAAAAACGCAGAAATCTGGAGCCTAATACATTTTCAACTCTCCTGCCCCCATTAGGAAATTCATTCACCTAGAAAGACACGGGCACATGATATTAGCGACGGCAAAGTAATGCATTTAAAAAAAACTCCGAAATGCTCTACTCCATAATCCACTGAGCTTTAAATTACATTTCCAGGAAATGGGTCACAGATTATTTGCGTGCTTGTACCATGTACACCCCGAGAGGGCCTCCTGAATAGAGATAGGGCGTGAAAACTAATCCGGTGATTAATTCAAAACGCGAGCGATTTTCTAGTTGGGCCGAGCGGGATCGCTCTAGTAAATAGATCATTAGCATATAAGACCTAGTACACCTAGTGCCTATCCGGACAACAGCACCTTCGTGGCACCGTATGAATAGAGAAAACGGAACAGTTTAAGAAATTTACAATCAAGAAAAGCCGACGCAGGATGCAATCTGTCTTCTGAGTCGCAGAAAAGCATAAACTAAAAAGAAATAGCGAGAAATGTGGACAATGGCTAAGACTAAATAATTCTCATAAAAAAGCATAGTCATAACAATAAAGTCATCTAAACGATGGAATTATGTACATCTATTTCCTAGAAATAGTGCTCTCCATGAAAATGGGCCCTGAGGTTGGGTTTATAGTACTAACAATATACTGCCGCTCAGTATAAAGGACATTGAATAACTAGAAAAGGTTACTCTAAAGAACACCCTACGAACGTGTTGTATGGACTTCTTATTTAACAAACTTTTTCACTACCTGAGCTTGAAATTTCTAATAGAATGAGTTTATCCGATCAAGGCACCCATGTTTTTTCTGTTTTGTTATTTGCTAATATCCCGCAAAACAAATGAATAAAGTAGACTCTACGAAACAACGTAATTTTATGAATCAAACGACGGTTAAAATTGATTCTTATTTTGAAAGAAACCACGATAATTCAGTGTGGGAATTTAGCATAATTTCGAATTAGTTGCGAAAAATAAATGATGCTTTGGAGTTGTTTAATCATACAAAACTAGATGGAATCATCCCAGGTGTTCGTTATAAATTCTCCTAATTCAATAACTAGCAAACGTCATTTTCCGGATCTACATTTTTTTAAACGTTTGCTAATCTTAATTTTTTCTCACTCCTGAGTATATAGGATTGCGTTTCAGAATAAAAAAGGTTAAAAGGGATTATATTAAGCCGATTTGATATTGATAAGAAAGTTAAATTAATTTAAAAAGGATTTTTATAAGGCTTATAAATTCAATTAAAAGTTCACGAGATTACATTTCGTACGACGGTTTTCAGAAAAAAAGGTAATCTCACATTCCACGTTAGCGAGTCTACGCAATCTTCAGCAAAAAGATTATCTTCGTAATGCATCAAGGAGGAAAGCAATTATCAACATGGGATTTTCACCATAAACTCATCTCCAATAACGACTTTAAATTAGGTGCGAGTGCTGGAAATCACACAAGGGCTGTTTGGAGTCTCTTAAACCTAATATCCGTATTTTACCTAAATTTACTCACATTTTTGCATGAAGAGGGGTGAAGCATGTTGCGTTTGTTAAGAAAATTTTCCTTAGTCTTTAGTTTTCGTCCTAGCAACTGATGAGGGTACTACTGTAAACCATAGAAAATTTACAGCATACGGCAGTCAAAGAACAACCGACGATCTGCAGGGAGTGCCTTTTAAATTATGAACCTGAGGAAATGGAATTCAATTAGACCAGGAACAATCGACAAATGTGAGTCCAAACATATGACAAGATGAATTGGTCAGACTATATTCACAAAATATGGGATATATAGGTAATCAACTACTTAAATTATCATAAATATTCCGAAAAATCACTTGCTACAAGCAAAGTAATCAAAATAAAACTCACGCAAGGCCACCAAGTAAGTGAAGAGATACACAACTGGCATTCAAGCACATGTCTAATTGCTCAGGAACCAAATCGCTAATTAAATAGACCCAAAAGATGTCAACTAGTTAAAACCTCACTGCTTGGTGTAAATGTCTGGTAACACTCATATTAAACTGACACTTTTCCGAGGTGTAAATTTTGAACGTTATGGCTTACGCCAAAGAGAACTCCCACAAGCATTACAATATGTAGATATGGAATATAGTTTGTCGTGGTGGCTAGAGTACTGGTCTCCCATCTCGAGGACACCGGTTTGAACCACCACACCAGGGATGTTTTTCGTTGAAGTGCCGATCCCTTCTTGGCTGCCCTGCGGGCTTCCATTTTTCTGCTAATTCAAATTTAGTGCGATGATTTTCTGCCATAAATATCAACATTAATAGTCATCAATCTGAAGATTGGTTTGCAGCAGATGTCCATTAGCCTCTCCTCTCCACCAACCGCTTCTTTCCAAAATAATTTTCACTTTGACATCCTTCATAGTTTACCGGATGAAATCCATTATTGTAATTTTTCCTCTGTAATTTTTCCATTCATTTCTCCCTCCATAATATTTTTTTTACCGTAGCAAAATGTTTCCTACAATTAGTCCCTTTTGCCTCTCAGAGTTTTCATCATGCTTCTTTTCTCTCCAACTCTTCGAAGGACTTCTTCGTTGGTGATTATCTACGTAATTTTAATCTTCACCATTCTTCAATAGTGCCACATCACAATTGCCTCCAATCTCTCTTTATCTGCAGCTGTTACTGTCCAGGTTGTACTGCCATATAAAAACATGCTCCCAATATATTTTTAAACAAAAATAATTAATTGGTGATCCAAATCCTTATTCTTCCTGCCAAAAATTCACTAATGGCCTTTTCAGCAGAATAAGTTTGAAGTTTTGGTCTTGTGCGGTGGCTAGGGAAAATACTACAGAATTCAGAAGGGCTTGGGTTCGAATCCCTGTAGTGGTAGAGGTTTTCTCAGTGGAATTTTGACCCCTGCTTGGGTGTTTTGTTGAGAGCACTTCAAGTGCAGTACTCCGTATTTAGGATGGGACGTTAAACCTTCTTCCCCTTCGTGCTTACGTTGAAAGTAGGCGGATGTTGACGCCGGGTTTCTCTCCTGCCTTAGTATATTCCCTAATGTTAAGTCAAACTCGACCTCTTGTTTAATAATATTTATTTTGTCAGGAGATGTTGGATCTTACAGGTATATTCATGAAATTTTAATTCCGGGTGATAGATCTGAAAAGCTGGCTCTGCTTGAATTATTTGCTCCAAACTGTCCAATCCTTTTTTACCTCTGTTCTTTGTATATTTTTACCACTTTTTCATGAGTGTAACTCATGGATTGCTCCACACAATCCCTCCTGATCGTAAGACTCCTAGTATCCCTCCTCTTGAAAGAGTTTTTCCACGACATTCAACCATTGCTTTCGCGGTCAGTCCCTTCCTCTCACACCATTCATACCTCTATAATATATCTGTTCTACTATTTGCCGCTAATCCATGTCTCTAACATGATAAAGCCAACAAAGCACAATCCTTTACACGCGCTTCATGCACACATGTACGAGGATGAAAAAAATATTTTGAGACACTTTTATGAGGTAGAAGTACTACCATCTTTCCTAAACTACCATGAAAGTACTACCATCTTTCTCCTGTGGTGGGATTATAAAAACTTCATCCAGGGTATCACAGACGAAATTCGTGTGAATTCAAAAAGATTTTGGTCACTCATAAACGCAAGAAGAAGGTCCCACCGAATTCCTGCCTCCCTGTCTTATATGCCATCCTGTTTCCTCGGTGCCGACCACCCCTCTGCCATTAACGATTTCTTCTCTTCAAACTTTAACCATGCCTCCCCCACCCTTCCACTCCCCGTGATTCAATCCGTTTGCCCTCATTCCCTCTCCTCTATTTCAACCACACCTCAGGAAGTTTTTAAGTCCCTAAGCCTGCTACCTTGCTCGAAATCCACCGGGTCAGATAACGTGGGGTCACTCTTTCTCAACCGCGCTGCTACCTCACTCAACATTCCATTAATTATCCTGTTTAATAGATTTTTCACAAGTGGCTGCTTTCCCTCCCAGTGGAAATACTCAAATGTCATACCAATTTTGAAATCTGGCGCAAAAGGTGTTCTAGAGAACTACCGTCCTATTTCCATATTGCCCGTTTTATCAATAATTTTTGAACGCATCATCCATATCCCTCTTCTTCACTTTACTCTCCCCTACATCTCCCCCAATCAGCATGGCTTCCTGCCAAGTGGATCTTGTCTCACCAACCTCGCCGTTTTACATCACCATATCACACTTGCTTTCGAATCTAACTCACAACTGGATGTTTGCTAGTTAGACTTTTCTAAAGCCTTCGACTCCGTTAACCACACCCTGCTCATTCACAAACTTAAGCTCAGGTACAATATCCATGGTTCTCTTTTATCCTTACTCCGCAGTTTCCTTACCTCGCGTTATCAGCGCGTTTTAATTGATGGAGTGTCATCCCCCCACTCGCCGGTCGCGTCAGGGGTTCCTCAAGGTAGCGTCCTTGGTCCCCTTCTGTTCTCCCTTTTTGTTGATGATGTCGTGGATTGCGTTCTCCCAATGGGATGCAAAATTTTACTGTATGCGGATGATTGCAAGATATTCAGGAGGGTTGAATGCCCCTCCGATTCTAGTTCCCTACAATCCGCCCTCTCCTCCGTCCACGCCTGGTGCTCCATCTGGCAGCTTCATATTAATGCCTCGAAGTCGGCTCTACAGACCTTTTCACTAAAGCGCAAACCTCTTTAAGTATTCGTATACCCTCTCACAAAATCCTATCCCATGTGTCAATTCCCACTGTGACTTAGGGTTAGTCTTCGACTCTCTACTTACCTTTCGCGATCACATAAATAATACTACCAGGAAGGCATTGTCAGTCGTCGGCCTTCTGTACCGCCACTCGGACATTCAGGATCCTTTATCTCTTCGGACAGTATTTTTTGGATGTGTCCTTCCTATTTTAGAATACTGTGCTCCAATTTGGTCAACCGCTTGCTCCACAGCCTTGAATACGCTCAAACGCTCTATTAACTTCTTTCTCGCCATTGCCCGCCATCGAATACCTTCCTTCAGAAACTTATCAAAAGAATACATCCTTTCTTCCCTTTCAATCCCAAACCTCTCTCTCCGTTCTGTACTATGCGACATGAAGTTCCTCCATAGCATTAGGTGTGGCTCTCTCCATACCATTTGCCTTCTTCCTCTCTTTCATCTTCAAGTTCCTTCTCGTTCCCTACGCAATATTACTTTCTTGACATTCCCAAATTCAGACTCTCAATGTCCCAGCGCTCCCTATTCTACCGTATCCCGAAAACTTTCCGTTTTCAAATCAGTCCTCAGAAAACATATTTCCGAGTTGACTCCATCTATCCCATCTCCTTGTCCATAATTCCTTGTTCATTATATACATAAATGATCTATGCTCTCGAATTAGCAGTAAAATACGTTTATTTGCCGATGACGCTGTCATCTATCGTGAAATTAGTGATCACTCTGACTTTGAAACTCTGTCATCGGATTTAAACAACGTTCATGTGTGGAGCCAAGAGTGAGGACTCGAACTTAATCTGAGCAAATGCACGGCGGTACATTTCTTGCGGAGGTCGTCCAACTATTCCCATATTTATGCTGTGGATGGTGTTAACATAAAGGCGACAGATGAAGTGGAGTATCTAGGAGTTACGATAACTTCGGACCCCTCGTGGGGAGCACAAATAAGAAATATTTGTGGCAGAGCTCTGAAGAAGCTAGGATTCGTCAAGCGTATTGTGGGAAGATTTTCGGATGAAAAAGTAAAAGAGATGTGCTATATCGCACTCGTCCGGCCACACCTTGAATATACAGCAAGCATATGGGATCCGGCGCAGAAAGACTTAGTCCGGGAACTTGATAAAATACAAAGGAAAGCTGCGCGATTCGTCAAAAACTGCTACGGGCGTACAGACAGCGTTACACAGATGTTAAACGAATTAGGCTGGGAGCCGCTAGAGACTCGGAGGCTGCGCGCTAGGCTTAGATTGCTTGAAAAATTGAGAATAGATATCTTTCATAGCGACACGGAGAACATCATATTAGAACCCCACTATATTTCCAGGTCTGACAGAAACGATAAATTAAGAGAGATATTTTGCCGAACGGATAGGTATGGGAATTCGTTTTTCCCCCGAACAATAAGGGACTATAATAAATAATAGGCGTAATTTCATGTGAGCGTTTCCTTTTTATATGTAAACGGCTGGTGTCCTAACACCCCCCGCCACACGCCTATTGAGGCGGCTTGCGGGGTAGTGTGTAGATGTAGATGAAATCCCAATCCCAAGCGTTCTCTCCTACGTATTTTTCTATTTATCTGTTATGTTTTACTTTTTTAGGGTATATTTTGTTCAAATTTCTATTTATCTGTTTGCTTGTCGACCAATGTAAGAAGCCTTTGTGCAGTTTTTGAAGACTTTGAAATAAATAAATCTCTCTTATTCATGCTTTTGTTTCCATACTTATAGGTATTAACTCGAGTTTAATTTGCGGGAGAAATATAGTGTGGGGATGGGGGAAGTAGAAATTGCGCTTACTCAGTCGGATGTAGGAAATGTTTTACCTACTAGCATGTGACGCGAATGCAGAAAAAATTCACCTACGGCATAAAATTTCATTTCGTGGTGTGACCTCCTTTAATAAGTGAGTATTCGTGTGTGTAAGGCATGTGTTTTGCCGTGTGGGACGAGAGAGAGATAGGTGGAGGCGTTAATGCTGCTGCAAATGGTATCTGTATATCCGCCCCGGAGAGCTGCTTCGCGAGGAAACTAACTAATGGACCACTGGCATTCCCTGCTGCCTAACCTTTCCTTCCCTCACCTCCTGCCCCTCCCCATCCTCTATTCCGTCGTTCGTTCGTGTATACCCTCCAACACCGTCCCCTTCCCCCTTAAAGACCTCCGTCCTCTCGTGTAACAACAGGGAGGTGCTCTGTTGGTAGTGGGTACCTACCTACTCGAACCTCCTCCCTCCTCTCGCATGCGGCGCTCAATTAGGGGACCGCGGGAGAGAGAGGGAGAGGTACATACATCGGTGTGTGGAGAAAAAAAAGAATGTTATGCCCCCTTTGGGTAGGAATGGGGGGGGGTAAAGGATATCTAGCACAGGCGGTCGCGGTGCCCTGGTGGCACACTTTACATTCAATCACACCGATGCATGGCCTGCACACCCTTAATTTTTACATGGAGAGTGTCGATTAGTACAGTTTTTGTTAATTTTTCTTTTTGCCGCGAAATTAATCGACCGTAAAACTTGGGCGTAATTATCGCAAGCGTGAGAAATTAAAGAACGTAATAATGCTCCCTAAGGTCCGGATTTTCGCCCGTTTCACCCCGCTGATATGAAATAAAGGGTAAGTTTCGACAAATAAAAAAACAGAAAAAAACCTTTTTTTTTATAGACCTTTGAAAGATATTCCTCCAGCGATAATTACGTATAACGTGGATGTAGCTCGCATTCCAACGCCTCTCGGTGAAATTTTAACCGAGTGGATGGCAAATAATTAAACTTAAATTTATAAAGATACTGGTAGTAATTTTTTTCGGACAATTTTGTCCCATTTTTTCTAGCGTTATCTAGCTCTATACTGTGAATTCAGGAGCGTTCCCTAGTATTTCCAAATATTTCCTAATAATTTGGGCATTCTTATTCGGTGCTCTCTTGCTCTAGAGTATAATAGTATAAGTGTTCTCTCGCACTGCAGCATTCCCAAGTAATTGATTTATACATTCAGATTAATATTGCACGGCCCCTTTCACATAGGCCCATCATCTAGTTACAAGGACTGATGAAAATGTGATCACATTACTCCTATAAAATTAAATTACATAAACTGTGTGCCCAGGCTCAAAAACACCCTTTAACGGTGTTTCCTTTTGAATGGGGCTCATGATACTTCATATATTTCCACCTACTTACTTTAAGAAGGGACTTTAAGGCCTCAATCTCGCCCCAATAAAGTCGTTTATCTATCAATCTACCAGCCATAAAATATGTTATTAAAAGTTATACTCTTTTTAATGCATGTTAAAATTGTTTATATATGCTTAGGATAGCCTAAATAGCTTTTCTTGTATACTGTAAATTTGTGGTCCATCTATGCAGTTTAGAATTTTTTTTAACATCATACATATTTTCAATTATAAAGTAAATATTTCATTAAATTGGACATTTTTCAATATTTATGAAGGCTAACCAACCTACAGGTAAATGCGTCAGGGTTTACCTGACGCTCCTTTGTTAGTATTGATTTGTTTATCAATTTGTTCAAGGTGTTTAAGGGACTATAAATATATTATTATTTAAATAATAAAAATTCCTAATGGCTGTCATCGTTGCAATGTGTGTACGATTAGTATATTCATGTATCCCGCATTCATCTATTATAAGCATTCTTCGTGAGCTGGTAGTTGTAAGAGGTTTAAGATGAGACAAGAAAAATGGAGGAACTCTGCGCTTCTGCCGCAAGGCATTTTCAGGGTGGGGGAAGTGGTGGACAAGGAATAAAAAACACCCCTCCCCCATTTTTTCACCTAAATCCTATTTGGACAAAGTTTCCCTCTCCGGTTATCCCGAAATTATTTTCGTTGGACAAATTTCGTTTTTTTATTCTGCCGCGATTATTCTCCATATATTTATCCAAAAAGCACTAATGAGTTTTAAAGTGCTCGTTTTTATTTTTCGTCTTAATGGAAAAATCAATACAAGGATGGAAGGGATAAAACGGCGGGGGGGAGGGGGTGGAGAGGGAGACGGTTTTCGCATAAAGTCTTGCTTTACTTTTATTTTGTACGTACATTTTTCTCTGTTGAAAGATTTTAATTTTAAACGCTTCTCATAAAGGAAGAAATAAGGATCGCTTTGAATAAAGAAATGTCCTTAGTAGATTCCGGTATTTGCATTTATAGTAACCTCAGTATTTTCCGGCCTCGGCGGCAGCGGGGTAATCTCCTCGCCTGCTAACTCGTAGATTACGGGTTCGAGTCCTTCCTGGGTTGGATTTTCTCCACTCAGGGTGAGGTTGTTAATGTGTGTGTATGAATAAAATGTATGAAAGGATTGTACCGTTCTAATTTCGCTCGAGTAAAGTCGTCATTATCACTATTTTTATATATTTAACCTAGGCAGGCCAAAACTATGTGACCGAAGGATAAACCTGTTCGGAGCCTTCTTCTTTAATCTATTCGGGTAAGGAACCCTGAGTTACCTCTCCGTATTTTTTACATTAAGGTCTAAAATCACACAAAACAAAGTTGTTTACGCTATACGCTTCCCCGAACAGATATATATCCAAAATTGTTTTAATCACCGCCACAACTATGTAACAATTTGCCCCAAAACGTGAAATCGCTGATCCCATACTTATATTCAATGAAAAAAATCTCTCCTTAATACGGAGTTGGCAGTCTGTAAGATTATTTTTGTAGCTTAACTTATGTATTGTATTGTCATGATTGTTCGTATTTTGCTACTACGTATATTTGCTCTATAGGTGATAGCCAGTGCAGAAATAAATATTGCATGGTATCCGGTACCAAATTCACATGTCATGCAGTGCGTATGACGATAGCAACTGGGAATCTTGGATATATGCATGGTGAACATGTTTGGCCGGTGTTATTTTAAATCGGAACGGTGACTGCAGTAGGTACTTGTAGCAGCTTCCTTACCTCTGTAATACTTCAGCCCTAGCTACATCGTTTCGATGTTAAATTCTTTCGCGTATTTCGTTTAAAGTTACGAGTGACTTGTTGAAGTTATATCCGTTTACATCGCTAAAAATTTATCTGCAGAATTTGGTTGATACCGCTGTTTGCCTAGTTCGAAAAACTGAGAATTTTAGGAATGTACTGTTCTTGGTGAGATGAGCTGTAACAGCATTACAACAGAAAAAATAAATCTTTAAGTACTTCCCATTAATTTGTATCCACTGTTAGCCCTATAATACTGAGACTGCCTCAAAAGATTTTTTTTTCATGAGATTTTTAAGTTGACAATTTAACATTTGATTTAAAACTACTTTAAAGCAGTATTTATTAATTATTCCATGTTTATTTGCTTAGAATACAATAAAAAAAAGAAAAATGTTCATAGATATACTTCCCTGCGATCGACGGTGTATCTTTATTTCACTTTTAAACCAGACGTTTCAAGAACCATTGTAATTTTTTATGATTGTTTCACGATTCGGTCCTATTTTCTCCATGATGCGAAAGGAGCAAATTTGGTGCATGTTGTGCCTTGGGAGGCAATATATTGCAATGTCCACTGATATCAATAATTCGCTTTGTTTCCGAACGATTTGGAGCGTTTGGCGACTAACTAAAACAGCCGTACTCCTCCCTACATAGCTGGTCGAGTTGCCGGATCGGTCAAGCTCTGAATCAACTTCCAGGAATAGATAAATGTTCAAGCGAAGCAGTGCTCGCGGGCAGTAAAAACTGCAGCAAATGTATGCACGTGAAATGTATGCTTCTATTCCGCCTTTAATCCTACCATCAAGGTGGCTGGGGTTATTTTTTTTGCTGATTACAGATTTGCTTGAAAATTAACATACCTACATGTTCTCTCTGCTGATATTTCTAGCTAAAAGTGAAAAAAATTGTTTTTTTTTCCAATTTTGTGATTAACTTTTCCATCCTATTTTAACACAGCCTAATGTCACATGAGATATATTTCGTAAAAATTCAATTGCATATGTACAGAGTTTATTCTACACGTGGAATAATGTAATTCATTATTCTTAAAACTTGATATCAAATCGAGTCACGAGGAGTAAAAGATTCTAAAAAGCGTCTTTAAATATAATTTTAACCTAAATTTTTAATACAGCGCCGTAAATTAATAATGGATATCTAAGTCATAACTTGCTTTAATTAAAGTAAAAATTTCGAATAATATTTTTGTATAATTTCCATTACGGCACGAATGGAGATTTCCCCCATAGAAACAGATTTAATTAAATTTGGAAGTAGGATTTTTTTTCAAATTTCTTAAAAAATTGTTAAAATTATCACTCAATAACCCACTATCACCGCTCCTGTCACCTTAATGTACGAGTTTTTTCCTCTTTGCTACTGCTTTACGGTGCACATATCCCATGGCTAAGTAAGCGTCGTCAAAGAGCGAACTGTAACGGCATCGCCTCACCCGGACAAATTTCTCTTTTATAATAGAATATGACGTGAGAGACAAGTATGCATTCGTATAAGGGTTTAATTATCTTTTTTGGGAAATTAATTATAGTTTCGTGCGTGGGAGAGAGCCGTTAGTCAATGGTCTCATGCAACGGCACCTTTTAAAGTTAAATATGTCCGATAAAATAAAAAAGGAAATCAATTTTCACTCACAATCAGTAGAAAATTAAAATTTCTAATTTATTATTCTCTAGGACTTAATTCATATCCCCGGTAATAAAAATGTCATTTAATAAATTTATTTTTGAAGTAGAAATAATTTGACAATTTCTGTTGCCATTTTGAAAATAAGTAAAAGAAGCAATGAGCATAAATGTTGACAGAAAAAGAAAGATTTTTTAAGTTGACAAATTTTTAGTGCAACTTAGACTATTTTACTCTAGGGCTATCAGCCACTGTTTGGGCATTTTCATGGTAAATATAATATGTTTTAACGAAATGTTTGCGTTGCCATAGCTCGGTAGCGAAGGAGTTTCGACTGGTTTCGACCAAAAGTTCAACAACACATGCTTAAAATTACCTCCCCAATGCCTCCTGAAGTATTTTAGATTCATCGCGACCTACCCTGTAAAGTAAATGCTCATGGATTCTTAGATGCCATGAAAGCTGAGAATGGCATCTTCTCTGTACAAATTATTGGTAACAGTGATAATTACCAATTTCTGATCGGATTGTAATTTTTCTTCAAGTGAATTCATGAATTTATTTTTGGCACGACTATGTTGTCATTACATCAGTCCCTCTTTTTACCGGCTACAGCAGTCAACCTTGTTTTTTAAAATAAACAAAAGCGTTATTACAATACTTTTAATGCAGTAATAATGGTTTTTAACCTTGAAAAGGGAAAAGAAGACGCTGAAATGTGTGTTTCGTCTTAATTATCTTAACATTACAGACCAGTGAGTGAATTTCGGATGCATGAACAGAAAGGTCAAATTTCTGTTCCTTAACGTATTCCACGCCTCGTAATCAAATACCTAAGTGTTATTCATCGTATTTTTAAGAAGTGAATAAAATATCTCTACTTTGAAATCCTCACATGAGTCCTATTCTTTATTTTTAATTTGGCAATATTTTCTTGGTTAAATTTTGGTTCATCTAAGGTAGCTGAAGCGGTAGTCGTCGGTCATTGGGTGCATTGAGTATTTTTAAGTACAAATAATTCTTGGACCACATTTTATTTAAGTACGATTGGAACTCACCTTACAGGCAGTAATTTTATACAGTAAGAATGGCAGTAGTGGTACAAGAACTTTATTTAAAATTTTCTTAAATTAAAGCAAGTTAAAGGTTAAAGTTTTCGGCGCGGTACTAAAAATTTAGACGAAATCTTATTGGAATATGTTTTTTTTGAGCATTGAGCAGCTTGATGTTTGATAGCAAAAATTATAATTTTAACAAATGTATTATTTCTCGTCTAGAAAAAATCTGTACCCATTTAATGGAATTGTTACGAAATTTATGTCATGTGACATTAGACCACGTGCTAAAATAGCATCGAATTGCCAAAAAAGCAAATCGGGAATATGCATTTTTTTCTCTTTTATCTATACATATCACTAGTGAGAATACGTGTACAAAGTTTCACGCAAATCTGTATAGAAACATACATTGCATTTCACCTTCTCTATATGATCATTGCTTTCTATGGATTATGTGTTTCTCACTTCCTTTTTTAGTTCTCCCCATGCTTGGTCTCCCCTGTAGTACTTGGAACGTTCCGCAGAGTATGCTTCATTTTCATCTATTTAGCAACGACTCCCGCCCCAGAAGTTTTTTGCATTTCTGTGACGCTATCCGGATGGTACCGAATACTACTAATACAAGGTAGGTCGTTACGTATCGTTTGTGTCGAACGCTGTGAGGTTTAGCTTAAGCTGCGTAAATATAGCGAATAAACTATTTTAATTGGATTACATCAAGCGCTTACTAAGTACGGCGGACATTGTGCATTTGATACTTGTGTGATATTTGGATACAAGAGCAATGCGAGGAAATATATGAGGGATTAGAATATTTTTGGATATCCCACTGATACATCTACTCGAGCGAAGCGGTTCCAGGTTTTCCGGAGACAACATATTTAATGTTGCAAGTGGTGGGGGTTTCAACATTAATTTGTTAATAAGTTGCTACTAGGGTTATTTCCGCTGTAAACAAGGTTGTTTTCACAAACTACGCATTAACTTATTGTAACCGAGCAAACATATTGTATATCAGCGTGAGTAATTAACAGAATGAAGTAGAGAGAAACAGAATTACGTGCATAACGAAAAAAAACTTTCTTGGTTACAGATAACATGTTATTTATAAAACAGTAACAATGGATTGAATAAGTGAGTGATGTAATAGAGTATTTGCGTAAATGAGGTATTTTGTTGAAATTTATTATAGCGAGTAGTGTTTGGTTTCGAAATGCCAAGTACGAAATACCAAGGTATAATTCCAACTAATTAATTTAATAAATAGCTTTTAATGTGCATTGTTTTAGCATCGAAATTGCCTGGGTCTAAACGCCCAACCAGTGGTTCTTCGTAGTGTGAAGTCATCTCCCATATTAGCAGAAGCGAAATAGCCTAGCTGTGCGTTGAGAGTGAAATAGTATTTGCCTTTTCGAAGTTATTTCGATATTTGCTAATTAATAGCTAAAGTTTCGTCCGCACGCTAAGACCACACAGTCACACAATCTCCAAATCAACAAATGGTCGACTATGGGAGATGACGTCAGAGCCTACAAAACATGGCGGACCAGTGTTTCGGCGCAATAATAATTTATTAGATTTTATTAGTTAATAAAAAAAATAACGAAAAGCCTCTCGAGCGTCAGAATGAAAATTTAGTGTCTGAAGTATCGATAGATTTTTTAGATGTCACTTCCCAAAAGTGTGCAAATACTCTATTAGGTAATTTTACAAATTTTTAAAAATATATAAACAAAAATAATTATAGAAACGTCGATTATGTTAATTTGAGTGGTGATTTTTTAAAAAGGAACACCATTACTAAAAAAATTATATTCTGCTACAAATATTGTGGTCGATTAAAAAGAAGTGGTTCTTATATAATGGACTGATTTTGGTCCTATCATGCATTAGTGGTACCATTTCTCTCCATCTTCCGATCTCTCGCAAGTCTCCAAGCCGCTCCCACACGAGGCCGAAAGTCTCTCACAGTAGACGGAGCAAGGGATGAAGGGATAGTGAGAAAGCGCCGAGGAGCGAAAGATCCAGAAGAGTCTTAAAATTCGCACTTGAACTTGTTTTCCTTTTGTTTCGTTCATTCATTTCTCCCCCCCTCCTCCCCTCCCCCGTCTCATCTTCCTCCTCCAGTGCCCTCATCTCATCGTTTCTGAACTTCTCCGAGCGTCCGCGAGCGCCTATTATGCTCTCCGACAACTCCTCCTCGCGATAAAGGAGCGAATTCGGAAACTTTTCGGGCTGAAAGAGAGGTATAAAAACAAAAAGGATGCGCGCGACCGAATAAATTTGCATGTTCATGTATGACGATTAAGGTGTGCCCTCTGGAGAGAGTTCGGCGATCATTCGGCGAAAGAAATTCAGATATAAAGAGCATTTATTGTTTTTATCCCTGTGTTTGGTGAGACTTTGTAGCCAGAGAACCATTGGTCGGAAAAACAATAGAATGGATTAGAGCTGATAAATGATTTGTAACAGTAAAACATCTAAATGAATTATCAACTAGTAAGCCCTTTTTAATATCTCTCGGAAACAGTGACTAACTACTTTTCTTCTTATTCACTTATTTTTCATACGCTTGCGCCTGATTTCCTCAGTATAGTGGTAGCAAAACATGGTAGAAGTTGAGCAAAATGCCCTTTGCAATGGATGAGTCGCTGTCTTCATCCTGGTTCCGCGCAAAGGTGTAAGGGAATCGTCAAGTTCGACTACCAGGGTTCTTACTTGTGTATAATCAACCTGCAGTACAAATTACCCTCTAGCTATGTGTCTCTTAATTCCAATTATTAAATACTCCGATGGTTAACGTCCAATATGAGAGTGTTTTGATCCAGCTTTGGGTAGATCGCAGACATTCTCAAGAAACATGCTGCTGACACTTTCCCGCTCTGTCGTATGAAAATCAGACATTGGCAGCATTGCCTACCATGTGCTGTCCTCTCCTCTCCGCTCGTTTTTATAACCCCTACAGTGTGAACCTTACCCTCCTTGACGCAACGCATCTAGAAGGCGACTGCCATTAAGTTTGGCTACCACTCTAGCTCCTCAGGTTATTCCATCTCTATATTGTCCAGCCATCTTTGCGTATGTCTTCCCAAACGTCTTCTTCCAGCTGGAAGCTCATCTCTAGCAATCTTAACTATTCTTCCGACTTCCATTCTCTATATGTGACCATTCCATTTCGGCCTCCGCCCGTTTAACTATTCGTTGATAGTCTCGTCCCGGCCGTCTTTTCTGATTTTTTTTTCTTCTCCTTATGATGCAAAGTTTACCCTGAGATTTCTCAAAGGATTTTCATTCATGTGATTTCTAAAAGTCTTTTTGTAAAATATCTTAAATATTCTAAAAATGTGGGCAAGAAAATAAAAAGGGCGATGAAGAAATCAAAATTATATGTTATGCCGATGACGTTGTCCTTCTAGCCCATAAAGAAGACGATTTGCAAAGGGTGAAACAGGTAAAATACTAGCATGGTTATTGATCCAGAAAAAAAGCCAAAACTATGGCAATATAAACAGAAGCTCATAGATGTAAATTAAAATTAAATGGTTGTCATCCAACAATAGGTTTCCTTCGAATATTAGGAATAGAGTTGTCCCAGGGTGAAGATTTAGGGGAAAAAATACGAGAAAAAGTGAATTAGGCAATTAAGATAGCAGGTTGCCTAATTAATATCATGTGAATGAATAAATATATATAAAAGGAGACTGAGGCAAGAATATAAAGAACAACAGTCAGACCAATACTGACCAGTATGGCAGAAACAATACCGGAGATTAATAAAACTTAAAGGCTTCACATGCCTCCGCGGTGGCTCGCAGTGAAGTATGTAGGTGTAGAATCCATTCCTTGCCAACCTACCTACCTATCCTAATTGGATAAAATGAACAAATTTGTCGATAACCTCCCCAAACAACGGCACAACGTATCTCTATGTACGTATTTGATAATTAAATCGATTCGTTTTAAATTAGCACCTAGTTTCACTGAGTGATGGAAGTCCACCCAGGGGGGTCTCGAACGCTCAACCTCTCGGAACGGGAAAGACGCGATATATCCGATCGGAGCCGGTGTTTTTCATCAGAGGGTAGGAGGAGGATGGGGGGACGAAGAAGTTGTGGGTCAGTTGCAAACAGTCAGTGATCAATAAAGGTAACAAAAGACACGGCGGAAAACTAGAGAATGCTTTCATACTTTAGCCATTCTTCCTCTCAACGACACATCTATGTGGATTTATTCACGTAATTTCCATATAGATGTACGTATGCGCTCTAATCCTTTTAATCACTTTTTGCTATATTGACACCCGATTCCTCCCTTTTGTCTCAAATTCCACATATGCGGGGCTCGAACCCACAGCCTCTCGGATTGAGGCCCCGCCGCCACAGAGGCCGGCGCTGTATACCAGGGGGTTAGGAGGGGGAGGAAAGGTTAGGGAAGGAGTAGGAGTTCAGCTGCAAACAGTCAGTTGTCGAAAACTGTTGTCAATAAATAACAACAAAAAAACGTTGCGAAAAATCCGAATATGAAGCCTTCACGCTGATACCGGTCTCACGACATAACAAAGAACAGCATTGTGAATCCACAGAAAATGTGTTGCGTGGATTTTGCGAAAGTTATTCTTAGTTATTTGACATGAAGCAGTTCCACAAAGTTTCTCCAGAATCGATTAATTTTACCATTATCGCTCTCAACGCTACAAGTATGTGTATTTGCGAAATTTGGATTTGTGCATGTGGAGCGTTATGCATCACGGCCTCTCCTTCAATAATAATAATTTATCGAGGGTAGGTAAAAAACAGGAGGTGGGATGGTAGGTAGTCTTCATATATTTATATATTATAGATAGTAATATGCCTCTATCCTTTAAATAACTTTATGCCCTATTAACACCCGATTCCCCTAGGGTGTGTGTGGAAACTCCAACCAGTCCAACTCGCGACCTCTCCGATTGGGAAAGACGAGGCCTTTACCTCGCCGCCACTGTGGCCGGCGTTCAGTGTATCAGGAGAAGTGGAGAGGAGGAGTAGGAGCGAATGGTTGGTTTGGGTGGAGTAGGAGGACGGGGGATGGTTTAAGAGAGAGGGACTGTGTGTGGATTTTGCGAAAGCTATTCTTAGTTACTCGACGTGAAGCAGTTCCTCAAAGTTTCTCCAGAATCGATTAATTTTTCCATTCTCGCTCCCAACGCCGCATGTATGAGTATTTGCGACATTTGGAATTATGTATGTGCTGTGTTATGCATCTCGACCTCTATTCTTATAATAATTATATATCTAGGGTGGGTCAAAAAGGGAGGTAGGACGGTAGGTAGTGTACATTTATTTATATATATTATATGTATAGGAATGTGTCTCCATCCTTTAAAAAAAAACTTTCTGTCGTATCCACATCCGATTCCCCTGGAGTGCGTAAAAACTCCCCAACTAGTCTGGGCGCGAACTCGCGACCTCTCGGATCGGGAAAGACGAGGCCTTTACCCCGCCGCCACCGAGGCCGGCGTTCTGTGTATCAGGGGAAGTGGGGAGGGGGAGTAGGAGGGAATGGTTGGTATGGGTGGAGTAGGAGGAGGGAGGAGGTTTGAGAGGGAGGGAAGGAGGAGGGAGAGAAAGAGTTGGAGGGAGAGTGGAGAGAGAGGGCCCTGATGATATTGATCCCACTGCAGCAGCAAGCAGCTCCATCCGTCCACCCGTGCCGCAGAGTGGAAACACAGACACACACATGCCACCAGAGTCGTGTGGGAGGGCGGGAGTTGTAGGGGGATTGGAGAGGAAGGAGAGAGAGAGAGAGAGGGAGGGAGGTAGGGGGGTGGTGAGGGGAGGTTGTTTTCTGTTGGAAGGTTGGGGGCATGGGGAGTAGGTGGGGATGCATGAGGGTAAGGTAATGGAGGAGCGTGGTGTTTGTGTGAGTGGGGGGAAGGGTTTTACGGGGAATCGTAAGGTCTTGGGGGAGCGGCAGCAAAGGGTTTTTCCCGCGGTGGGAGGAGGCGGGGAGAGGTGGGAGGAGGAGCCAGAGGTCTCGTAAAAAGTGGCCGACCGGATCGGTTGGGCGAAATAAGGGCGAAACAAGGTAGGTGGAGGGGGAGGCTGTGTATAGGGGAAGGGTTCTTCTACCATGGATGGGAAAAGGAACGATTTCCTTCCATTCCTACATGTGGATACCGATGTCCGATACCGATGCGATACTTAATACTAAAATATATTTAAGATTCTCTTCCTGAATAAGTTCCGCAGTCAATTTGTTGCCTCAGATGCGTACATTAGGCTAATTATTGTGAAATTAACTCATTCGAACATATATTCCAAGCATTGCATTGAACTAATGCCGTGGTACACAGATACGCGCACGGTAGCAAATATTTACATCAAATGGATGTAATTCGCCATGAATAAAATAATTTGACTTTGCCGGGATTCGAGCCCGTATTTCCCTTTTGCTATTCAGGTATGTAAACCTGTTATTCGCACAAACCCCCGCTGAAATTTGCCTTGAATTTAGATGGCTTGGTGGTGTAACTGGCTAAAACATCTGCCCGGCGATTGGGAGATCCGGGTTTGAATTTCAGTCATCTCAAACAATATTTTCGTAACGAACTTCTTTCCCGCGGTGCATATAATTAGAACAAAGTTTTTGCATATTAATATTACTTTTTTTTAGAGAGAATACGCCCATTGTATGATTTTCACAGATTTATTTATTCGGTACTACCGCTTCAAACGCATAGGCCTCATCTTCAGGTACAAATTATTTTACAAACGTCCAATGAATTATATACTTTAGGGTAGGGTGGGGAGGTGCTTAGTGGGATAGTTAGGAGTGGGGAGGAGGAGTATGGTTAGAGGGAGTTTGGTCGGAATGGTAAGGTTATAGGGTACGAAAGGTGAAGGTAAACTGAGTGATGGTTTCGTACATGGCAGGTGATTTATTAATAAATATATTAAATTATTTGTGCTTGAAGATGACGCCCTTTCGTTTAAAGTAAATGAGAAAATTGCGAAAGTTATACATTGTGTATATTATCTATCAGGATCAATTTTCACAGTGTTTTAGCTTATGCCTGATCTTGTTCCACTTACCTTGATCAACCAATTTGATTCTATATCCAGTAATGCCTCAGAAATTTCGGGTGTCGACATGAACGAAATGTGGACGTCACAACCTCGAAAATTAAGAAGAAATGCCTCGTTAAAATCGAAATTTGTCGATAATGTGACGTCACGTCCACGAAATTTCCGATGTCGTGTCCTTTTCTGGGTAGGACCCCCAGTGTAGTCATATTGTCAAACACGTTTAGATCTTATCGAAAGGTCTTCGGTAAATAAAATATATCTATCAATCCCGCGGTATCTGATTCCCTCGCTTCCTAGTGTCAGTGTAAAGGAAGAAGTCGCTTTATAGCGACGATTTGGCAAATGAAGTTCGATAAATATATCCTTCAGAGTATCTGTTTGCGACAGATATCGCTAGGATGACTTAACACGTTACAGAACGGGGATACTGATCAGATTCTCGTAGAAATATCGTGGTAACTATTGGAAGAAGTGCTTTAAGACTCTGGTTTTAGCTACTCCCAACTCGTTAGGTTAAAACGCGCAATATTTAACATAAGATCTTCGCCATAAGACGAGGCGAGGCTAAAGAGGCAGTGAGATTGAGGGGTGCAGTGGCTGTAGGACTGACCTCCCATCCCGAGAGCCCGGATTCGTTTCCTGAGAGTTGGGGAGATTTTTCAGAGGAATCCCGATACCTGCTTGAGTGTTATATGGAGAGCACCTCAAGTTCAGTACTCCGTTCGTTGGGTGGGACGTTAAACCGTGGTCGCCTTGGCACCTTTCGTTCACAGCAGGCTAATACTAACGGGTTTTTCTCCACCCTTTGTCCACTCCCCAGGTAATCCATTTCTTACCATCCCACCCACCTGATCTCAATGGCACAAATGTGTGTGTTCTCAGCCGTAGGTCACCTCCCCTGGTAGCTGACCAAACTTGGACAAGCTCAACATAGTACCCGATGTGGGAAGCGAACCGAGGACCCCTGCGTCGCCAGACCTATCCAACCTATCTACCATTATACCTACCACTACCGGAAGGATGGGATGAGATGTGTCAACCGCGGGTGTATGGATACATTTGAATTGCCTAGGGGCGTTATCAAAAGATTTGTAAATCTACCAGTCCAAAACAGTCACTAGGCGTGAACGTGAGAAATCCAAAGTTCATACTAGTAAGTTAGTTTCGGAATCTTACTTTTTTAGGATGAAAGTGTGATTTATAGTTTTCCCATCAGAAACCCAGAACAATAATTATATTAACTTCCAAGTTTAAGGTGTTCTTATTGCTAAGATATATTTAATATTCCCAAACAGTACATGCAATATTCCTCAATGCTTTCACTAGATTTTTTCAGTAGTTGCAAAAACGTTGTTCCAGGCAAGTAAAAAAATCTTAAATCAAGACCATTGAAAATCAAGGTACAAAAAATAATATTTTTTCCCAGTCGTGAGCTATGGATCGGGAGCGTGGAGAATGTCAACTGCCAATGAGGATTCATTACGAGTGTTTGAATGGATAGTTGGTTGCAGGATTTTTCGCCAACTGAGTAATGGGGAAAGATGGATGGTAAGAATT
Source organism: Pyrrhosoma nymphula (assembly GCA_963573305.1). Classification (NCBI taxonomy): domain Eukaryota; kingdom Metazoa; phylum Arthropoda; class Insecta; order Odonata; family Coenagrionidae; genus Pyrrhosoma; species Pyrrhosoma nymphula. The sequence continues at coordinate 29,576,402 of OY754331.1, read as the reverse complement.
AGTAACATGGAAAAAGAATTGCATTCCCAAGAGCGAAGACGTGATACATTTTTAGTCCCGAAGACTGACCTGGTTAGACCACGTGGAGGGTATGAGTGGTGAAATGATGCAAAAGAAGTTGCTGCATGGAAGGATGGAGCAAATTAGAAAAGAAAGAAGACCAAGAAAGTGATGGAGAAAGTGTATTAGGTGATACATGTCTTTGGTGACAGTTCCGCCGGCAATCCAGCTAGCTACGTCCTAATTTTAGTTCCATGCGAAGGACAGTGTGACCTCCGCGTAGTAAGTCCCTTTCCCTCTTGCACTCCTTCGTGCTTCTCATACCATTTCCTCCACGTATTCCTTAATTTATTTAATTTATTTTTAGTTGAGTAAATTAAAGTGGCCAATACGCCGTGTGGCAACAACTAAAATGAGCTTAAATTTATTAGATTTGTTTACATACAATTATTATGATATACGATCAACTAATTAGTTTTTACGAGAATTGATTTACGTACATGAATTCTAATTACAAGATATTAAATGAAAAATACCTCAGAATTGGTAAGCTCCGCTAAATCAATTAAGCGATATTAAAAAATAAATATAAAACAAAAAATATGAAAACATTCAATGAAACTAAACTGAAATAAAACTTTTTCACATATATATTATACATCTCCTCATAAATGAATATGCACTCAGAAGTTTCTGAGGTAGACTGCTCCACTCTATGATTGTTGTGCTCCACTTTGTGGCCTAATTATATATCTAACTTTTTTAGATTGTTCTTTTTTACCGATGTAACTCGACTTGTAGAGCTCGGAATTACTCTTGAGAAATCCCTATAATTGCCTGAAATCGAACCCAGACCTCAGGGTTGACTGTCAGTGCTCTGGCTAGTGTGCCAAATCGACCCTGATTTAATCGCAGATTATATTTCTTCCTTGTTCACAAAATTTGAACTACGTTCACGGTTTCAAGCGATACAACCTGGATGATTGCGGTGAATAATTAACGCGTATAAAATAAATTTCCCCCTTCATTTGTTAAATTTCAACGTTTTCAAGCGTTAATAAAATATCAATTTCGAAGATAAAGTAAAAACTTTAGGCCATAGGCTCATAGACCTTAAGATGACGTTTTAGCGTAGAAAACCACTGTGATTAAATGAGTCTAGTGGAATATGACTTCAAACTCGTTAATAACTTGTTGAAGTTTCACAATTTAGTTTGTACGTATCATTTAAGCTTAATGTTAATTTATACAACCTAAAATCGGCCTTGTAGGGGTAGCGAAACTTAGTGGAACTCGTCAGTTAAGAACATGAATCTAAGGAGAGGAAATCATACAACAGATTTAGGACAAATGGTCCGAGTCCTTCTCCAGAGGTCCCTCTGGGAGTAGTACTATGGTATTTAGTATTATTTTTCCTCAGATTTTATACAATTAATAAGTGGCCGAGATCTTAGAATAATATTCCAATGGTAAGGAAACATATTTTCCCCCAGATTGAGAGTGGTGGTGCTCCGTTTGTTTGGAAACTCTATTGCCCCATGGAACATGCGTTAATTTGTTATGCTCATATTCTTGCGTCTTCTTTAAAATATTCTTTTAGCCAAAAAACGGATATGATCGCACTGGAAAGATTAAACTTTTGGCTGAGAAAACCTGGAAATGTCCTGCAATTTCCTAATTGCTGGTCTGTGGCAGTTTGGCCGGTAAAGGTTATTATATTAATTTGGAGGAAGTTTCCTTAACACTGCCCTTTCCAAAAGACGCCCCATATTGCACGCGCGAACCGACTGGACTCGTGTATGAGGGGGGAAACCCCTCGCCTTGCCGAGAACTACCCAGGGAAAGGTTTCGGCCGCCTCCCGTAACAGTAGCATACGAAACCTCCTCCTCATTTTCCCGAATCTCCTCGGGATGTTGGGTAGGATTGCCCCTCACAACCCTTCCACCTCCTCCTTCCCCGTCCCCTCTTCCTCTTTCTCTTCCTTTCACATTCCGTGTACCCTTTTTTTCTCCGTCTCTTGTTCCCCGGTTCACTCCTCCACGAATTTCTTCCTCCCCTCCTTAGCGCGCGAGCGCGGCAAGCAGAAACCGACCTCCGCGCCGAAAAGCCAAGGGGGTCTTTCATCACCGGTGGGAAAGGAGGAGGTTAAAAGGGGTTGCGGGGAGGGTGGGGGGGATGGCGGCGCGTATAACAAGAAGAATAACAGCGAGTGGTAGAGGCTGGGGCTTCCGGTGTGGCGCGGTCGCTCGCATTTCACCCGGAAAGGCCCAGGCCAACGCACCCCTCCCTGTATCTCCCGCTCCTCCTTCTCCCCCTTCCTGTGTATCCCCGTGCCCCTGCTCCCTAAACCCCTTATCCTCCCCCTCATCCTTACCCTTTTGCCCGGTACGCACACGCACGCATAAACGGGCCATTCGCGTATTTCCCAGCGCCACCTCTCTCTTTCGTGAGATGGCACACAGTCGTGTACGCATGTATATATAGTGCGTTCGGTGAGGGACTGGCGGGCACACTGCGCAGCCTACTGCGCAGGTGAGCGATCCGAGGTCGCGTATTCGCATGGACACAAACCATGAACGTATTTCCCAGCGGCCTCCAGCTCCCGAGAGAACGCACTGCCACGCATGCATTCCAATACAAGCACGCACTCCCGAGTCGTATACGAATGTTTCCCGATTCGCTTTTTGTCACCACTGTGACCTTGAATGTGTCCTTCCAGGGGCCACGGTTAGATTTCCAAAAATGGAAGTAGTTCCATCGTATTTCTTATGCCCCAAAAACCTTTGTATTAAATGTTTCGCAAAACATTCCGACTTTTTTGTGTCTCGAATTTTTGGACTCTGCGAGTCCATAGGGCAAAAATTTGGATTTTAGTAAAATTTCTCAAGTTTCGCTTACACTCAGCAATACATACGATCTTTTTCAACATTGGTTCCAAATTTCATTAATGTGGCACTAACGGAAGTGCCTAAAATTAGAGGTTAAAAATGACTGGTAGTAGGACTGAAGTGTAGGACTGTCGGACCCAATGCACAGCCGACCTCGCGCACTTGCGCATGTATGTCCCAACTCTCCTCCACTTCACTCTAGAGATCTCACTGCCACGCATGCATTCCAGGCGAAACACGCACTCTCGAATCGTACGCATGAGTATACTCTGTTTGGACTGGCGGGCACACTACGCAGCCCACTGCGTAAATGATAGTAGTGAACGTACGCATACGAACGCACACGCGGACCATGTGCGTATTTCCCAGCAGACCCCCTCCCCCTCTTGAGAGATCACACCGCCTCGCATGTATCCCTTCAGACACCCTCTTCACAATTCGTATGCATGTATACAGTCCGTTCGGTACAGAACTTGAGGACATATGACCCAGCTTACCGCGCAGGTGAGCGTACCTGGCCGAGATCCAATTCAAGTGCGCAACCCCTGAGTGTATGCAATATGAAACAGTTTGTATCGACGAATTCTGAGAGGTAACTAACGCTCGTGCGAATATGTGTAAGGAGAATACTTAGAGACAATGTTCGAGAAGTAGAGATAATTTTCGTCTCCTGAGGAGCTCCGGAGAAAGGAAATCCTTAAATTAAATGAATGAATTTATTTTGATTACGTAGGTTGCGTCTTATGAAGAGCAATATTCTTTTTGACGCCCACGAATCCATTTTAGTGGATAAATAGCTTAAGAATATTACTTATTATTTACTTCTCAGAACTGAAGAATCCACAATATAGTCGGTTTTCAAGCGGTTGACGTTAAGCTTAATCCTAAAGCTAGGTATGCTGAAGCTGGAGTTCTATGCTACAGCCAAAAATTGTAAAACTTCGAAATTTAAATCAGATTTAAATCGGAGAATTTTAAAGAAAGAAATTGAAATACTTTGCTTTTTTCTACAAATTTACTATAATTGTCGACTAGTTTCGATACACTGTATCATCTTCACAGACTAGTGGTACAAAAAACATAGGGACATAGTTATATACTGAATGGGTTGGGAGTGGGTGGGGAAGGATATGCAAGCGGTTGGTGAAACTAGTCGACAATTAAAGTAAATTTGTAGAAAAAAGCAAAGTATTTCAATTTCTTTCTTTAGAATGGATTTCTACAATGTAAAGGCCTCAGCCATGAAGTGTATCGGAGAATTTTGTAGAATTTCTGAATTTTAATATTAAATTTATTGGCATTGAACCTGACAGTAGGATAATTTTTAGTTATTAAAAGACGTTATAATACCATATGAGTTGCGGTAAGAGTTTACAAATCCTTAGTTGTTTCAAATGTAAAACTGGCACGGAATTCGTGAAACATATTCATATATTATTATGATAATGATAATAATGATAACATATTCATTACTGTCATTTGGAGAGTGAAGGAAGTATTACAGTTGAAAATTGTATATCTTCTGATTATTACTGAAATTTTAGCAGACTCCCTTGTTTCTGTAAAGCGTGGCTATCTTTTAACTTTTGTTAATGAATTGGATTAAATACTTGATTGATCAGAGTCCTTATGAATACGGTTTCATGTGATAACTTATTATTTCATTGCAGTAAACGCTTTTCCGAATTAAACCCTTACCTGCGTGCTTCCAAATTTGTGACATTTTCCAAATTTGAGTATCAGTGCAATTTACAATTTGAAACTGTTGTGGACAAATTCGGTGATTAGCTTGGGATCCATTTAATGGAAACAATGCATTTCAAATTTTAAATGTTTCCGACAAGTACAATAATATTTGCAATGCACCGTTCACTGAACATTTACAAGGAAATAAATTCAATAGCAATAGCCGTTTACGTAAGAACACACTTTTGTTCATAAAAGTTTAATGTAGGTCATATAATTTCATTGTTTGTATAGAATCATTGTTTGCAATTGGAATATTTCATTATCGTGTAATACTCATGCGTAAAGAATCCTTAACGGGAATATCCAAGTAGGGGCACACTGTTAGTCTCATCATTGGTAATGACCACAGGTTGGATTACGGCCACTCACATATATTTCCAATTTATCGGTGATGGTAATGTGCTATCGGGCCTTTATATCTTTTCCGCGTTAAAATGAGGTATTCTACCACACATATGCACACAGCATAATGCTTACGTAGTGATTACGAAAACTTCCAAAAAGCGCATTTCCATATGCAAATTCCTTGTACAACCTGGCTAAAATGTGTATGGCACGGTTTTTTTTTTCAGTTTAACGAGTCGATTTGCCGTAATATTAAACTATAAATTGGTTTAGTTTTGTAAATGAACCCCAGAAATGTTTTTATTTTGAAAAGTAAAACTATTGATGTAAAAATATGTGTCATTGTGCAGTAAACCACGCACCTTAATAAATAAGTAGAGAAAAATAAGCAAATTAACAAAATAGTCTTCTCTAGGCTATCAAATCAACAATGCTTTCAAATCTAAAATAGGGTAATCTTTAAGCTTGTAAGGACACGAGTCACTCTAAGCGGAGCGGAGATGCAGAACCTGGACGCGTTTTTCGAAGTTGGAAATATAGGCGATCATAGCCCGAAGAGCCTATGTTAATGTTCCATTTTTTTTTTTAATTAATTATCTTCCCTGGATTTTTTCATGAATACAAGCGAAAGAATAAACAGAAGAAGAAACAAATCATCATTTTACACGCCTCTAGATAGTACTCACTTGCAAAATTCTCTCGGCAATTAAATACTTCACTTGCTAGAGGCGATATAGTTTCACTATCACAGCTTCCACCCGTTGATATACTTTCGGGCTAGATTTTTCTTTAGTCATTGTGGCGACCATAATCAAAATTTATTTGAAAATGTAAGCGGTTGAAAAACAGCAAGCAATGAATTCAGTAGTATTGGTGACCTATCAATTTGGATTTTTTATTTCTTAAATTCTCATTTATTCACCGAATATACCGACATCTGTAAGGCTTCATCCTTTTTTTTCAGGCAACCTTTTTATTTCATACCTTGCGCTTAAAAAGGTCTACTCAATTGATAGCATTTATGAAACTTAATAGAAAATAGTATGGTGAACTATGACTTAATTTTCACGGATAATTTATAAAAGTAAGAACTACGCGCCGTTACATTTTGTACGCGTCTTAGAAAACTGCTTTTTTGTTTTGGTAAGCATCTCAAAAAGTAGTGCGAAATGTAAATTATTAATCTTTATTATCAGAAAAATGATAAATCTCTCTTTATTATGAAAAATATTTCATCTAAGCTTATGCTAACAGACATCATTTTTATGCAAAGTACTCAATCTACCTTAAGAGTACCTAATTATTTTAGAACATTCCTCGAGGTAAACGTTCTACACCATGTTACCGTCCTACATCACAACGGCTAGCTCTGATACACCAGACAATTCTCTAGGTACATATATACCACAAATGGGACATAACTGGGTTACATATAATTGAAATTTCTATCTGTCCATATTGTTTACGTAAGAGGAACGAATCCCATAAGTCAGTCCGTAAACGAGAAGTAGGAATGTAATTGGTCCAAAATTTGTGCTCGGCAGTGAATTCAAAATGAACTCAAACGAGTACACCATCGTTAGAATTTTAGCGCTAGAAGTCTTAAAGTCTACCAGAAAATACGGATACAGAAAATAAAATTATACATGCTTTTGGAAATCTCTATTGTTTTATTTTACTTGCATTAGGTACACACTTGCCTGCTGTTTAAAACATTTCTGGGAATCAGATAATTATGTGATTCGATATTGCACTTATTTGGCTTAATTATCCTGTCATGGTGGATGCACGAAGGCGTGATAGGCTTAATTTTATTCATGACTTTTGTGAGGCTAGTAAACGTGTAATATACTTGAAAAATTATCTTATTTCTTCCTGAAAATTTGATCCCCATTTCATTCACGGGAAGGCCTATTTAAAACCGTATACGTTGTCCAAATAAATACCAGCAACGCTCCCGATTGCTTTATAGAATTTTTTTGTTTGGTCTCGGTAACTCATCGAAGTTATTTAGACAGCATTTTCTAAGCTGAAGAGGGAACTCTTTCAATGTTGACATTGTATTAATTCAAAAGCACTCCACGTCCTTTTCAAATGGAAATGGAATTCCACCGCATGGGGATGGAATCATGTGGGTGTGTGCAACCCTCTCGAAATACAGTCGCTTTAAACATTTCGTAATTTCTATAGCCGATCGTTAAAAAAAAACCAACAACGGAGCCGGGATTCTTTGGCTTCTGCGGAGAGCACAATTTAAAAATGAAAAATGAAAAAAAGAAGAGAAGGATCGAGCTTTCCGCTACGAAAATTCCAAATTCATTTCCGCTCGCGTCACTTCCGCCCGCCTCCTTTGGCCCCGCCCCTCACACACACACGCTCCCTTTCACGTGTTTTCCCATCATGCCGCAGCAAAGGCGAACCGCCAAGCGCGGTGTGTTTTACTTTTGTTTTCCGTTTAGTTCTTTTTTCTTTCACCCTTTTGTATCCGTATTATTAAGACGGAGGTAGAGTCGGTTCTAGTGATCTCATCTGCTACATGCAAGGCTACGCGTACGTACGTATGATTCAGTTGCTAGGCGTAGTGATTGAGATGAGCGCCAGTAGACGCCAAGCTAGCTCCGACGTACGTTCTCCACTAATTGAAACATTGCGCGGGCGTATGCATTTATCAAAATACACTAGGGAGACTGCTTAGTAACAGCTCCTCCTACTTCACCAAAAATATTGTATACAAATAAACATTTGACATTTTATAAGTATATATATTGTTTACAATAGTAACATTTAGTTTTCATTAAAAATAAAAAAAAGTTATTTATATTTAATTATTAACATTATTCATTACTCTTTGGCTATTTCGCCAATTTTTTAGCCTTTTTCAGCAATGTTTTAAACTAGTAAGTTTAGATTCTTCGCAAAGTACTATCGGGTGCTTTCCATTTACTCTAGTACGCTGCTTACTACTTACTAGGTGGTGCACTTCAAAACAGGTCCGTAGCAGAGTTGGCGTGCGCTATGCAATAAAATAACCATAATATTCGTATCCAATATTGTTGTTATTGGGCTGGTCCCGGAAAAGCATCAAACATATAATGTAATAAATAATTACATTATCTAGAAGTTTCTAATAACTATGTGGAAAAATTACGTTTTTAAATACTTTTTTTAACAATTCGATAGCTATACGCAAAACATTCAGCCTAGACTATTGTGTGCCTGCAGAATGTTACATACCAGCCGTGCCCTTAACCGGTTTCTCCAACTATATTACATTATCTCACAGTCCTACCTTGCATCTGTTTCATTGGATAAGCATTTTGCTGTGAAATGTTTTCAGTGTAAAGAATTATGCAATGCAAAAAAGCACTTTTCTTCTGTAATCCCTTGATTCCTCTTGAATTCTTCGGCTCCGTGTTCCCCATTTATATATATATATATATATACTCAATCATTCGAAAACATGACGCTCAAAGGCGCGAATAAATTCATACATTCATAGGAAAATGGAAATGGATAGGAACACATAAAAGGACGAACACAGGGTTTGGTGGGGAAGATGAAAATGAGTCAAATTCAGACAGAAAAAATTTCCCGGCTAAGGTGAAATTTTTTCTGTCTGGATTTGACTCATTTTCATCTTCCCCACCAAACCCTGTGTTCGTCCTTTTATGTGTTCCTATCCATTTCCATTTTCCTGTGAATGTATGAATTTATATACATATATATATATATATATATATATATATATATATATATATATATATATATATATATTAATATATATATTTCGTTCAAACAGGTGGTGAAAGAAAGAGGATAGGAAACATATAAAATTGTACAACACAATGGTGATGTGAAGATGGAATGATGGCCGATTCCAAGTGAAAAAAATTCGTCTAGACCGGGAATTGAACCACGGACCTTCCGATTTCGCGCCGGATGCTCTGACCACTAATGTAAGCTATCTAGACTACTAAAGAAACACTGGAATCGGCGGGGGATTTATATGAATCAAACACCCCCAAGATTAGTCCGTAAAAGTCGCCGAGAGATGGCGCTGGACATTATATGGATGGCGCTGGCTATATATATATATATATATATATATATATATATATATATATATATATATATATATATATATGTATATATATATGATTGTGAAATTATTTAAAACCGGAGGTTTTAAGTTAATTTATAATAAAAATTAGCTGTAACTTTTTTTAAATTGAATTTGACTTGCCCCAGTTTCAAAATCAAAGACTCATAAGTTTCGTCCGTGCTATCCAAAGACAAGCAAGAAAAGAACAGGAGCAAGCTATATGGTGGATATTTCGGTTTTCAAGTTACAGTTTGAAGACGTCATGCCATCTACGTTTACCCCAATGATTTTAATAAATATAAGTACCAGTCTTTGCTCGTTAGGTGGCGTAGCGTAAACAAGTAAGCCAAATGTTCTCGGGAATCCGCTGCAGTCTCGTGAATCACCTCCTTCATTGCTCCCATTTTGTTGGCCACGTAATTAAGCTCAAGTTCAACAAGGAAGGCCCTGACCTCGTTTCTGCGTTTAGCCAGCTCTCATTCCCAATCAAGTGCAATATCGCCCTATTTGCCCTTATTAGGGGCCCATGTTATCCGCGAAATTTCTCCTCGTTTGTGGCTCGTTCTGTGAGACTGAGACCACGATTTGAATGGTTATATTAAGGGGGTTTCGAGGAAATCCTTCCAAGAGTGGAGAAAAAAACGATTTAATAATCTCCGTGATGCTTAAATCTGGAAAAACCATGGTAATTGTATCAAACTTCATTTGATGGTTTAGTGCGGGTATTAAAAAAATAACCTTTCGTGGGCGCATTCTCAGAGTATAATACTTGGAAAACATGGTGGCAATTGCGAAGAATATCCCTAAAGAGAGGACGATTCCATTCCATACGAAGTGGCTCCACAAGGAGGAGTAAGGTAATGCCCGCATTGAATACCCGGGCTCACAAGGTTGCAAACAATGATTTTAAACTTTGAAATGCTCAATTAATTCTTCACGTAAGCTTAATAGCTCTCTATGGCTCTGAATACCAATGTTTACATGGGCTACTCCGGTGTGTTGCAAAGAAAATCAGCGAATATTAAGTTATCGTTGTTTGGATCGTGAAAGTTGTCAAGAATCACACTGATGACACTTTCCTGCTCGCTAATGTCAATGCACATCAGTAAATAAATATATGAGCTCGCTAAAATTGAAAAATGCCAAATCCAAAGTTTGATAGTGATTTTTGGCTCTTATTCTCCCAGCTTCTACCATCTGCTTCTTCCTATACCTATGTTGTGCTCTCTGTTCGCTCGTATAGAGCATTCCATATATAAATGGCGGTATAGAGAACGATGTTGCTATACTAACGTTCCATGTGCTCACCCACAGCCCATGTATGCAAGCATATCCAGAAACGCGTTCAATTAGTGTAATTAATTTTATTTAATAATATTTATACTTAGAATGCCTTCTAGATATTCAGTTAATATAATGCATAGCAGTACGTTAATGTCCTAGCTGCCGTTGTTGACATCGCACGTCAGACCTGATGGAGATTTACTGGAAATAATTCTATATATTAGACCATGCTGTCGACTAAATTCGAAGCGACCTATATGTGCCACTAGCCTGTTACCCGTCCTTCGTACGGGGAATAAAACTTTGTGTTCGGCAAAGGAACTGAGCCTATTTAATGCACCGTAATCGCTGACTTCCACAGAGTCTACTTTAAGATAGAATAAAGGGTGCATTGAGAATTAACAATGTATCGTTGGTATATCAGAAGTTTTCCACTTATTTATTTCCGAGTATAGAAATTATTGTGAACTTTTCTAAATAATTAATTCATTTGATTTTTTGAGTTAATTTATAAAGAAAATGTTAAAAACAGCTTTGTTTGCAAAAATAGTGATTTCTTAAACTAAACACTGGACTGGGCAGCATTGTTGTCGTATATGGGATACCGTACTGCTGAAGGCCTTCCGCCATCTTAGCACTTGAGGTAGCCACTAGTGGCGCAGATAGCTCGCATTCGAAACGGATACTACTCTGCAAAACCCTTTGTATTATTAGTTTTTTTGATAGTTTTAGCATCAATTAACAATTTTGAAGTCGGATTTAAAAACGGAAATATGAATATTCCATTCGACATGAGGAAGGGTGTTATAATAATAACTAATATTTTTTCGGATTTGGGGGAGAAATCCCTCCAATGGTTACTAATTTTGAAACGCCAATATTTCTAAAGCACTTCTTAGTACAAACGCTAGAATCTTGCGGAATTTCAGCTCAATCGGTTTTGTAGGTTTCTATGAAAAGAGTAAAAAACTTAACAGACACACGGACACCACTCCATTCATATATTTTAGCCTAGATTTTTAATGGAACCCACGGCTTTCCTTCGTGTTTTGCTGTTCGGGAATCACAATTTTCCGCGCTGGGTCCCAAATGCTGATATGTGGCCGGCGGACGCACATCGGAAGGGTTACTGTGTGGAAGAAAAAATAAACAATGATTGGGGATGGGAACACGGCGTAGACCAGAGAGAGGGTCGGGAGAGATATCCTTAGAATTAGAGGTCCCTTCTCGGTCTGGGGAGGACGAGGGGGTGAGGAAGGGAGGGCGACGGAGGAGGAAACAGTCGAGAATCAAGGAGCGAAGCAGCGATCTCGCTAGAGGGCGGTGGCTTTGCGGGTCCATGTCGAGTGGGCGTGGCCTTAAATAGCGAGGTGTCGGTGGGGGAGGGGAGTGGTGGAAATTTTCGGGACGAATGATCAAGGCTGCCCGATGTTTCAACGTCCACATCGCGTCCAGATATCAGTTTTATGTCGAAATCGTATCGCACGTAGCACGTTATCAAAAGAGTATACTGTATATCATGGTACTGCTATTGTAATGAAGGTCGTTGCGAATGTTTTGGGTTGATATTGATATTTTGATATTGACAAATATTGATGTTTCTTGGAGAGGGCTTCAATAATCCTGCAGACAGGCTGTTCCATTCCACATAAGTTCTATTAAGGAATGAAAACATTCTAGTACTTTTCCTTTGTGCCCGGCATTTCACTTTGTACTGATGATCATTCCTATTAAATTCGGGTTTCCATCTTCCTTTCATAGTTCTCCCCATGCTTTTGCTCCCCTTTAGTACGTGGAACAATCCGCAAAGTCTGATTCTTTTTCTTATATTTTGCAACGACTCCCGTCCCAGTAATTTTTGGCATTTCTGTTACGATTTCCGGATGGTAATACTAATACAAGGTTGGTAGTTACGCATCATTTGCATCGAACGCTGTGACGTGTAGTTTGGATTAAATCAAGCACTAGCTAGTAACGGAGTGAATTGTGCTTTTGACACTTGTGTGGTATTCTTGTGCAACAGTAATGCGAGGAAATATATGAGGGATTCGATTTTTTTTGAAGTTCCATTGATACATCTACACGAGCGAAGCGGATCTAGGTTTGCCGGAGACAAGACAACTTCAATGTTGAAAATGGTGAGAGTTTCAACTTTCATTTGGAAATAAACTTTTCCTAGGGTTAGTTCCGCTGTAAACAAGATTGTTTTCTCAAACTATACATTTACTTAGTATAACCGACCAAATATGTATTATATTTAGTACTTAAGGATGCAAACATCTACTTTTCTCTAGTATGTCGTTGCTAAAAACTGAAATATAATAATAGTAATAATCTTTATTGCTCTAGGAGTTTCCCTCCCTTTGAGCAGAAAAAACGAACACAGTGCAATAATAATGTTTACAATACAATAATAAGATTACAAAAATGAACTGTAAATACATCTTTTAAAAAATATTGCTCAAAATGAGCTGTAAGCAAGCACACGAGTTCAGGGTGGCATTGACAAATACATACAACAATTTTGCAATATACAGCATATAACCATGCAATTTGTAATGTATAGAACACAACAGCCACACATGACACACCTATGCAATGGTTACAATATTTCAAATACTTGCACAACAACTACTCAAGCAATACATACCCATACAATAAATACAACTGTAACTTTCATTAACTCACCACAATATATCACAATTCCCACACAACAATTACTCAAGCAATATATAGTTATAAAACATACAACTACAGCTACAAATTATTACTACTGCCCATCAGGCTCCAAGTTTCTTTCCGAACTCCTTCAGTGATCAACCACAATATACTACAACACTTACACAGTAATTACTTTGGTAATATATAGTCTCACATTATACAATTGCAGCTACAAACTATTACCACTGCATAAAAGGCTCCAAAGCCTGAACACCCTCATCGACCCACTGCCCTTAACATGGTTTGGCAATCCATATAGGAGTTTTCATTCATTTTTCCCTTGCTATTTCTCTAGTCGTCTGCTGTTCGTGCCATCTGAATAACGTGCGTTGAGTGAAATGCTAACATATGACGATTTTATCGCTTATTTTTACAATTCACTTTGAGGGCCAAACCTCTTACGAAGATACCACCAAGGAAATTTATGTCTGAAAACACCAAAAGATAATAAATATCGCATATCCTTTTGGCAATCAGTATCGTTGTACGAATTGGTGAGATATCACAATCGATCACTATCAAATTTTTTTAGGATACACCAAATCGGCCAGTTTCTCAAAATGAAATTTTTTCTCTTTCGGATATTTCGTTTAACCACGTCACAATTCGTCACCTCCCAAATATTCAATATCGCAGTCGAGTATCGTCTAAAACCATGGGGGGATATATTTCCTTACTGGTGACTCAGTATTGCGAAAGGATTAGTCATAAATTATACTAATCGAAGCTGATAATCGCCTGATAACGCAGGATGGTTTTCTGCATTTCCCGGAGGCTTAACATCGCAGTACAATGTCTGATATCATAGGGGGATATTTCGACTTGCCGATGACTCCACGTCGCTATGCGATATTTCTTCAAAGTCATGAATAATCCGCATCTAAGTTGATTCTCGTCTGATATCGTGGGATGATATTTCGTCTGTCGCATGAATAAAATCTATGTGATATGAGTAAATTCTTCACGGGCTTTCAACCGGGTCAGGATTTCATGTGGCGACCGCAACGTTTCGATGGCGGAGTTAGCCATTGAATTGTCGGTACCTTAACTCTTGACCAAGTGGAAAGCACGTGAAGAATGTACTCACGCGATTTGCTGGGAAAGCACCAGATCCTTCAAATGCGTGCGATTTTTCCTGAGCATCGCTCATCGGAGTCGGTGTATCGAAAATGTTGCTCGGCCGATAGGAAGGGGATTTGGGAGTGGGAGAGAGGAATACACGCTGTGCGTGTGTATGTGTGGGGCTGGAGTTATCTTTTGAGGTCGGGTTGGAAACCTCCTCCCTCTACCCCTGAAAATGCCCGCCAACCACGCACAAACAACGCCTCCCGTGCATCTCTATCCCGTATCCGCTGCCTCTCACTCCACTCCTCTCCGTCCACCTCCCCTCACCCCCCTTCTCCTCTTAAAATGTTAGACACGGGGACTCGGGGAAATTTAATTTACTTCCTACTCCTCTCTGCCCGTCTCGCTTTCTCTCATCCCTCGGCCATTCCTCTCCTCCACATCGCCATCCACTCTTTATTGTGTCCCTTCACTTTTTGTCCTTATTTCCACCATTCTCTCCTCGCCTTGCTTGCTCTCTACGTTCGTACCATCACGCCATTCCCTTTTGTGGTTGGCAAAGTCAAAGAACAAGGTTATTGGTATCACGACGATGAAACAGATTCTCCTCCATAATGCTCTATCCTCGCATATATCTCTTTACTCTCTGCCACAACCCGGAGACTAGATTATATTCCCATGCAGAAATACATGTCCATCTTGGTACTTCCTTTACGAATAAGCGCAGTCAAGAATCTTAGGTGTTACTATTAATCCTGGGAAACTTAACTCTCATTTAACCCTATTATACCATTTTTTATAATATGCAATACTTACCACAAAGTTAGCAAAGAAATTTTTTTATTTGCCAATTTATGACCTTAACGTTTTTTTTTCAAGTTTTCTGTTAAAAGTCTTTTCTGTATAATGATGAGATTAACTTTTTATATCATATAGATAGGTAAAAATTTGTTTTTGGATCTTTATTTTAGAGAAAATCAGTGTGTATCTAAGTGTCATTTTGGTAGAAGTCCAGATATAAGTACACTAAATATTATCTTCATTCAATATGCACGGAAGCATAATTTTGAAAGCTGTAGAGCATGATTTTTAAATATTTGTTTTGCTCTTCTCCTTTGTTTATATTTTAAATATACAATGCAACTGTATACCATACTATATATATATTCTTTTATACTGTATTCTACTTATTTTATACCGACAAGAAAACATGGTAAAGTGGAAATGTGGAAGGTAACGCCTTTTAAAGTACCAAATAATAGTTACTTTTTTCATCGATATCAACATCGTAAATGTAAACCTGATAGGTCACTCGGTAGAGGTCTTTTTTCTCACCTTTCCTTTAATGTTCATGAATTTATGTATTTAATAATAATTTACTTTGTAGTGCTACTCTTTATATCACTCATGTCGTGATGGTAGCTCCCCACAGTAGTTCGTTGAAGCTACATAAAGCTCATATGTTTCAATCCATGTTTGTATACTTTCTCCGTGTACATGAGAAATAAATACCAATCTTGTATTTTAATTATTTTATGAAATAATTACCTAGCTTCAATCATATGCATGCATCGCTGCATATTTGGTCTTTTGTCCTCAATACTCCTGATATTCCTTCTCTTAAGAGTATCTGCTATCGTAGTCAACATGACTTTCTCCGTCTACTTTTCCTCTCACATCATTCACTCTTCTATCATTTATCTGTTTCGTTACTCATTTATCATCCACTCTCTCTGTGTGGCCAAACCAACGAAGCACGCTCTAATCATTCATATACATTACTAGAGCATAGATTCCACATTCTTTCATCACCCACCCAGTCCTAACCGTATTCTTCCTACTATTACCGCTAATGCTTGTCAAATAACCCATTCACTCGGCATTTTTTCCTATCCTACGCTTATCCCCTCTTCATTTATACCTACCCAACACTTAAGATTATTTTAGCATACCCAGGTTTAACTACCGTGCTATGAAGTGGGAAGGAGTACACTTGTGTAAACTGCAATATTTTCTTTATCAGTCAAGCATTCACTCATTTGTATTCTCCACATGCTACCTTCGACTTTCTTTCGAGCGTTCGCCCGTATCTTAATCTCCTATGTTATCATTTCATCTTTCGTAAACTTTCGTTCCCTGTACAAATAATCGCCCAGCTGTTTAATTATTTCACCAATCACTCTCATGGCACAATTATTCCTCCCAATTTTTCCTTGTCGAAAAAAACTGCTTCTGTCTTTGAAGCGTTTATCACGGCTGATTTTTCCCTACCCAGGGCATGTGTGTTTCTGTCGATATCTGGTGGTTTGGTCCCTGAGAAACCTGATGACAAGCCAAAGGTGGCTTATCGGGATCGTAAGGGCATAAGGATCTTCAGATTCTCTCCGGGTAGAAAAAAATAAAAATGACCTTTACATCTCGAAGTTAATGCCATCTACTTCGCCGAGTTTCTAATTTCATTATTGATTCAAAATAAAGTCGTGCACTATATCACTTGTTAGTTTTTTTTGTAGCTTATTATTATTAGGGTATCTACTTGTCAAGGTAGGTTACCCTACCCTACCCACTTAACCAACATCTTCCCCCTGTATCACGGCCTTCAGCAACCCTTAGACCCTCTTTACCACTACCAACCACCTTCTTAGTCTTCTCGTGTATCCTTCAGAAGTTTCCTTTCCTCTCCCATGGTATCAAGTACTTCATTGTTCTCTGCCTTTCAGTCAACCGCACCTTCTCCATTCTCCTTAACACCCGGATCCCAAACTTTTCTACTTATTTTCATACTCTTTCCTCAGATTCTATGTTTTTGAACTATGTAACTCTACACCCCATATTAAACACTTCGCCGCCATCTTTTTTTACATTCTTACCCCAGTTTCCTATCATCTGCTCCTTATAATTGCTTAAAAGTTTTTTTCTACCACCATTCTTCTTCATATGTCTTTACTATTATTCCCATTTTCTTCTATCGTATTACCCAGGAAAGTAGGTAAAATTGTAGCTGAAATATGAATCAATCTGTAGCAAGATTAAGATCGTAAGTATAAATAACTTTGATTATTTTGATTACAAGGCGAGGATTATTAAGGAATTTATTAGACCGAGTTTGTGGACGCCCCTCCCTGTGAAGCCTCTCGTTAGCCCGGCCAGAGCCCCGGGGGAAGTTTCCCTTCTTGAAGAAACTTTTCGGCTTCGCAGCTACCCCGACCTCGTCGATAAACTTGTTCGCTTTGCCGTGCTCTTGGTCACACAAGTTGGCGTTAATTTTCAATAGCTAAAATGTGTTTCTTTTTAAGTTCTACGTCCCAGTAATGATTCCAACACTAATTACTTCATCTTACCCATTACTTTGCCTGAAGATATGTTTAGCTTTCCATCCGCATTAGCGCGCTGTTCCCTGTGCGGCACGACAGCAGAATTGCCTTCCATTCGTTTTATACCCTGCGCACTTGAGAGCGCAATTCAAAAAAAAAGATCAGTCCTACGCTCTGGGGGGTTATTTCTTAATCTCACCTTTTGTATGACTCTTTGAGGGGAAGGCGGGAGACCCTTTTCGCTCTCTTAATAATCGTCTCACGGTCGGCCAAGGTCCGAAGGTGGCTCCGTTTCACGTTTCTAACGACAGATGAGATGGAACTAATGAAATTCGGAGCCAATTGAAACGGATCAAGAGTCGAAAGATGCGGATCAAGAGTCGAAAGAGCGGATGAATCAAATAAATAGACCGGCAGTTCACCACTTGAGAGCCGAAGATGGCCACGCTACCTAGGTGGCGGAGTTGAACTATGAAAAATGACGTAATTTTCCACATTTTATGACGCATTCTTACTTAAGTGATATTACAAAATAACCCCCCTCTGCTAAACAACAAAAGAACTTCGATAATCACAGCCGCGATAGTTTGTTTTTGTGTTGATTTTATGTTAAGTCATCAAGCATAGATAGCTTAACGTTTTTAATTACACCATGTAAAACGCTTACGTTTTTTATGGTTGCTTATTTTGAATGGATTCAATAACTCTACCCAAAACATTCGGATGTGACTATCTTGACCCTAAAGAATGCTACCTACCGGCAGGTTACCAAACGTTCCGCATGTGCACATTCATCCAATCAACGTCGTTTGTGAGCGTAGAAATGTGCTGATATTTTCCGATCTGCGCCAACTTCAGCACCTTTAATGGAAAACTCCCACTATCAGAATCTAGTGTTTCCCACTTTATTAACGATATGAATGTATCATACTGTGGAAGGCCATCGTGTGCAATGCAGTGCTCTTATTTTATTTTTTTCTGTGCAAGATAGAAAAATTTCATGGAAGCTAGTCTAATGAGTTTTTATAGTGGTGGCAAAATTGTATAGTGGTAGCGAAACTTGGCGGCAGTCGCTTGCACGAAGCATTACTTCAAAGAGGGGAAGGCGAGCAAGGGGTTGGAAAATTAGCAGAAAGGGCACAAAAAATGCTAAGGCAATGCTGCCAGTGTGGTTGCTCTTAATATTAGAGGGTTAATGTTTACGATGAAAAGCAAAGCTATATCAAATCGCCGATAGTGTTCGCGAGCCATCGGAGACGCCATCTGAACAATTGAATCAAGGGCTATAGAGAGCATTTTAGTGGATTTAAACTAGAGATTAAACATTTTAAAGTTGGCGTAGAAGATTCGCGACCTTGGAAACCCTGGTAGTCGTACATGGAGACTGTATTATGTGTGGAGTGTTGGTAGGCAATGAAAAGAGTCTTTCACTAAAAAGGGTCTTCTGCGTAACGGCCACCATGTTCCACTACAACTGTACTATCACACTGGTTGAATATGATATCTACTGACTTCTTAAGCTAGATTGAAGAATAGTTGTGACATATGCTTCTAATATGCATCTGAAAAAATTGCAAAGTCTTGAATGTTAGATTTTAAGATTATTACGTTGAGCAATTGGTTGAATTTTGTCCTGACATACTTGGCGTTATATCAGCATATTGTTCTGTATCTTTTGCGATAGAATCTATCTATTCTTTGAGTTCGGATGGCACTTATTTGCGCGATTATGAATTAATTGCAGAACCCAAAGCATATTTGTTAAATACAGTAAATATAACGATGATCTTAAGAAGTTTATACCATTAGCGATGTCGTGAGGCAGAAAAGAAAACATTTGAACAGGTAAAAAAGGATGAGTACGTACGTGAATCAGAGGCAATGCATATATATGATCGATAATGTTCGATATCATCTCTCGATCAATCGGTCGAATCTTCTTTTAAGTCCATACTATCCATCTACCAGCAAATGAAAATTTCCCCTTCACATTTGAACGAGTTTAATGTATTTACTGAGCTCATCATTCTACAAATTCATTGAACTGGTTGAATTATTATACGCTAACGATAAGTTTTGTTCAGGATACTCATTTCATGTAGCATGTTGTTTATTTTTAAAACAATAAATTATACCATTTACAATTGCAAATAAAAGCTACATTCTGTCCGATTTTCATATCGCAAATGGAAGGTAGACAGTAACTAATGAAGCTTTATTCTATAAGCTAATTCAACGTTTTCCACTTAGTATAAATTCATTTTTCAAATTTTTTGCTTCCGTTACCGAACTCTCTACTAACAAACATGGATCCATTAAATTTCTGAGTATTTACTGTCGTATCTCAAATATTGGGAGTAGTCCCAGTTGAATTAAAAATATGATTTTTCTCTTTTCATTAATTTGTGCAAAAAATGCATCAGTAAAAATATAGGACGTTATTTTGTAAGCCACCAATATGAGGATGAAAAACTGCATGCTAATTTCGAGGAAGGTGTATTCGCCGAATTCATGAATGCAATTATATAGCAGTCCTTTGAAAATGTTCCAAATCTTGCTGATGTAATTATGAATGAGGTGTTTGCATGATTTGTCCTGAGATAATTAGAAGAAAACCTGATTTTCAGAATACGAAAAACGTGTTAGAAGTTAATCTGGTTGTCAACATTATTTTCAGTGGCTAGGAAACACCTCGTTTAATATTTCCGGATAAATAAGAAACTTCAATGTGGCAGCCCTGCCTTCATTTGCCCGTATATCTGGATTTTCGTCACCGTAAGAGCTGAAGAATGAAAACCAATTTCTTGCTGTTCGTGCTTTTCTAATTACCAGACGAAACTCCTTTCATTAGGAGTTACTTCTTCACTGATTACGCTGATAATACGATAAGTTCTTTCACTGTGTGCAATTTTTATTCAGCGGTTTTAGGTCTGATAATTATTATTATCGTTTATTTGAAGCTCCTGAACATTGAAATAAAATTTATTTTTAATGCCTGTTAATGCCGATCGAGTATTTAGTGGCAAATTCACCTTTGTCCCCTCCCCCATCCTTTTCCCTTATCCCTCCAATTTTATATGGCTGGTGTCCTAACACCGCCTGTTTTAACGCCTCTACAGCGGTTCACAGGGTAGTATGCAGATGTAGACTTTGGTCGAGAGCTTTTGTCTGACTGGAAAAAATTAACAGCCATAGCTAAAATGTTACATCCCTGTTCACGGGTGTGAAAGTGACGCTATTGACGAAACAATTAATGTTTTATTGGATATTGTCTTACCATCAGCGTGAAGTCTGAAACAATTACTCGCCGAAATCGAAGTGGACATAAAAAAACACTTCCCAGGTGATACGAAAACCCAAATGATAGCATAAAAAGAAGCGCCAAAATGGGAAGACACACGACCAAGCTGATAAGAACTATAATTCTTTCTTTCCACGAACGGTTTGTGACTGCGACAAGAAAACTGAACGAGTCACCTCGTTGACGTGCGATTCACCTTAGTTCTCGACCCCCTCTCTATTCCTTTCCCCTATGCCGGCCTCGGTGGCGGAGAGGTAACGTCCTCGCCTACTAACCCGAAGGTCGCGGGTTCGAGTCCCGCCTGGTTGGGTTTTTCTCCCCCCAGGGCATGGGTGTTAATGTATTTGTCAATGAGTTAAATGGAAGAAAGGTCCTAATTTCGCTCAATACAGTCCTAATTTCGCTCAGATTAAGGAAAGAATACAGTCCTAATTTCGCTCAGATTAAAGTGGTTATTATTATTATTTCATACTTTGTTTCCATGGCAGGTCCCCTAACACCCCCTGCCACAACCCACGTGCGGCGGCTTGTAGGGTATTAAGCACACGTATAAATGCAAAGGTGTTATGTTTTTATCAATAAGGCTGGCGATTTACAACTGAGGTTACCTGTAGCGAACGATGCGTCGATTGTGGTATTAGATTTTTAATGGGATGAAGAGAGGTTTTTCAATAGCACAGTGTACCGAAGAATAAAGTGGCTTGAGAAATAAAAACATTTTTGTGGAACGAAGTACTATTTGAAATTTCCCTGGGAAAACTTATTTCAATCGATGCGATACTCACGAAACTCGTGATTATCTAGTTATTTGTGTTACTGGTAATCAGAAATTCTCCGAAGACTAGGTACCGATATGATGAGTGTCGCATTACCAGGGAATCCTTTATCTCTCTCAACATATTATGCTATTTGATTCCACGATAGATGTTCGAAGCCAAACCTCATAAGAGTTGCATTCAGAGAATTTCAAGCTGGAAAAATATTAGAAGGCATTGGTTTGATGTAATCATTTCCACCGCAAAATCATTAATTAAGTCTGAATTTTCAGAAATAGAAAAAATTGTACGCCTTGTAAATGAATGAATCGCGCGGTAGGAACGAAATGCCAAACAGAAAACTTGAAAGGGTTGTAATCATTTTAGCATCTTAGCATCGGTCATTGACGCCAAAAAATTATAACTTTTGCATTCAAATGGTCTAGAGGAGTAAACCGAAGCTTTTCGCGAAATTGAATATAATTTATACATGATAAGATTACGAACCAAGCATTTTACGAAAGTATAAAATTTATTTTCTACCCGGGTTTCAATGCTAGTACATCATCTTGAGGTCATGCATTAACATTGATGAAGATGATGCAGTATTATTGAAACCCGGGTCAAAATTAAATTTTATACTGCGGAAAATTGCGCGGATTGTTACTTCATCTGTTCTAGAGGAGCTAAAAAAGCCGATTTTTTTAGGTCGTGGACACTCTACGACCACTAGTTTTAATCGATCATATTTTTCCCAACCGACTGAAATCACTTTTGATCGGAATTATTTTGATCGTTTTGGACGCCCTCTCTGGAACTGTTCCTCCCGCTTCTCGAACTGGACAAAGCGAGACCCATTACCCGCGTCTTTTGTGTGCAGGAGCAGGGAGCGGTCTCCCCCGCTCTTGGCCCGCACCGCACTTCCTCGCTCGGGCGCGAAGCGGAGCAAAAGCGTTGGCTTGGGTGCCTGCCGGAAGATACTACCACTCTGACCCCTCCCCGACCCCACCTTTCAATGCTCGCTCACCCCCCCCCCCTCCCCCCACCCTATAGGATAGATTCCAGTCGCCCCCATCCCTCGCCAACTTTTATTTCACCACTCTCTATCTTTCTCTCGACATCGAATTTCCATCCAACCCTTTTCTCGTGAACGAGAGAAACAAAGCTGCGAATAATTTGGAAAACAGCCGAAAGCCGCGTTAATGGCGGGGAGTATGGCTATTCCTTGTTATATTCTTTCTGTATATAACAAAAATAGATACAGTTATAAATGAGTACAAGCAAATTAATACATACCCATGAACTCGTTCCTTTTCGGGGTAGGCACAGTCATAAAAGTTTCACTCTTGGTGACGGTCCAGTAAAGCTGACTCTGCTTTAATGATTCCCTCCCCAATACTCTAACCTTGCACGCCTCTTTTGTTTCAGTTACCATCGAAAAATGGTTAATCCGCGTTTTCCTGTTCTTAAGACTTCATATGCTTCTCCTTTTAAGAGTCTCCTCCACCTCATTCACCCATGACTTCATCGGTCTACCCCTTCCTCCCATAGCATTTACTCCAAATACTGATAAATGGAATAATAAAGTGTAAATAATAAATTGAGTAAGTAGTGTAGTAATGCACTATAAGTAAAATATAAATAAATGGAAAAAATGAATTTATTGCGAAGTTTTTAAAATTTCTTTAAACCTTACCAGATAAAGGTCCAGAACACGGGTAATAGTATTATTCACTTTTGTTTATATTGTCCTGAGGAAGACCATACATTTTGTAAACGCTCCATTATAACGAAATAACTTAGTACTTTTCTAAATGGTTTATTTTGTATTGTTTAAAAAGTTTTCCAACCTTGGTGGCTGACTGTAGCACAATTTTTGTATATGGTGAGCAGTTGCTTAAATTTTTAACTACCAATCTTCTAAATAAAAATGTTTTTCCTGAATGGCCATTAAAACTCTTACAAAAACTATTTTCCCCCTTTTTTACCTATTTTCGCCGTAAAAATGTTCATATTGCGGCGTAGGTATCCGCGGGGTTTGAATGAAGGCTTGTCCATTTTTCGGGTTCCCACCGTGTTCAATTGGACAACAGTTTCGCCCGGTGTCCTCCGAGCGTCTTCAGGTCAAAGGTCTTCACTTCGACCTAAAGACGCTCGGAGGAAACCGGGCGAAACATTAGTCCAATTGAAACAATGATTGTGGTGGAACCCGAACAATGAACAAGCCTTCAAAATGTAGTAATATACAAGTTCAATTTGCGAAACATAGTTTGGAAAATAATATTATGATGCCCATATCAAACGAAGTACACTTTTTTTGCAAGCACCAGGATATGAATGTAATATCAATAAAGTTAAATGTCGTTGAGGTCACCTAAAATGAGAAGCGTTATAGACAATGTCCAACGCGGATATTACTTGCAATGCGTTCCATTGGATCATTCTTAACCGTCATAAGTTCCACCAATTTTTCCTTTCTTTCATTTGCATAACCCCGGTGCCCTATTCAAGGATGCCTCGGAATGGCCAAGCCTCGACAGCGACGAAATTCTACGTCACGGCCGCGAAAAATTCAAATAAATCCGTTAAAATCTCTAGATACTCGTCAATGCTGTGACTTCACGTCGTCGAATATTCGCATAGCAGTAATGATGGAGCTACGCAAACAATAGTTATCGAGTGACGTAGCACCTCATGTAGCCAAATGTATACCTTTGAGAAAAATACAGTCGTAGAGTTTAAGATTGTGAGATGCGAAACAATGGGCTTCACAGCGCCCGACTGTTAAGGTTTTTTGAGCGAGATTTAACCCAAATCCAGGGACCATATGTCAATGTCCCTTAAAATAAAATTTAATGCATAAAAAATACTAATTTTTTTAAAAACCACGCTTATATTCAAGTGTACTCATTCATTCAAGTATTCTACCAGCTGATTGGTAGGTTCTTGGACAGTCCCCATTCTGTATCCCAACCTAAAAGAAATTGTCTCGCTTTCCCTCCTAAGGATGGCCCGTTATTAGATCCCTCTTCAATTCTTCATATCTTCTACCTCCTCTTATTTCGTCCAGAATTCTTATCTTCTTCCTTCCTCTTCCACGCTTCCCCAGTGTTCTCCCCTCTATCACTCTTTTCAACATGCCCTCTCCTCTCAAAACCTCCTCCATCCATCTCTTCTGCCTACTCCTAATCTCTGCCACAAGCTTCCTCTCCTCTCCGACCATATCCAATACCTCCTCGTTTGTCATTCTCGCCATCCAGCTAACCTTCTCCATCCTTCTCCAAACCCACATCTCAAACGCCTCAAGTCTACGCACATCCTCCCTTCGCAATGACCAAGTTTCCGACCCATAAAGCGCCACGCTCCATATTAAAGTTTTCACCAGCCTCTTCTTTACGTCTCTTCTCAGACCCCCCCCCCCCCCCCCCCCCTCATCAATTCCCTTCTCTTCGAAAATGCTTCTTTAGCTAGTGAAATTCTGCATCTGATGTCCGTACCACTAAACCCATTCGCCTCCAAAACACTACCCAGATACGTAAACTGCTCGACCTGCTCTATCTTCTGCCCTCCCACCTTTATATTCAGCCCCGCCTTCTTACTTCTAGAAAATCTCATTACTTTCGTTTTCTTGTGGTTGATCTTCATCCCATACTTTTCGCACTGCACATATAATGCATTCACCATTGACTGTAACCCCTTCGTAAAAAAAACTTAATATCAATTGTGCAGCAGTTCTTTGAAATTTATATTATTAGTATTTCTTCTCACTATAAATACTAAAATGATGGTTGCAATGAACTGCAATCTGATGCGAACTGAAATGCAATGACTGCGAGTAGACAATGTGATGCGGGTTGCGTTATGTTAGGATAAAGATGTATAAAATTAAACCATTTAATTTTAGTAGATTAACTTGGTGATTAGTGAATTCAATGACTAATGTATTGTCATCGAGACTAAGTAAGTGTGCCAAATTTCAGCTCGATTGAACATTGGGAAGTGGTTTACATGTGGGATTCGATTACAAAATTCCATCCAGACAAACAACAGACAGTGCAAGTTAAAATAAGCGTGGTAAAATCGTTTTAAATTACTGAAGCCCTCAGTGATAAACTAAATATAAATGTATTAGGATTTGACTTGGCTCATTTTTTTTCACGCCGTATGCCGGAAAAGCCTTCACAACCGAATATCTTTTTGCAGCAGCAAAAATGACTACGGCGAGTAGTTGGTTTACAATTAAAAATAGTTGAGAAAGCGTGCAAACAACGCACTTAAATTTCTGACGAGATCCATGCGTAAGAAATCCCTCATTTTATAAATGAAGTCTCTCTGTAATCCATGTCCGTATCATTTCCTAATGGAAAAGGGCTATCATTTATTTGGCAAATATCTCGAGTACGACTCATATGCATGTATTTCGGTCATCCAGTTGATGACCGAAAAACATGCTTATATAGGGGAAGCGTGGTAGCCTAGTGAGTAGAGCGCTTGGCTACTGATCGAAGGGTCCCGGGTTCAAATCCAGGTGCCTTTGGATGCCCCTGAAAAAATCCTCGGAGTGCGAGGTGGCCCAGGGAAAGTAGCTGGCCCCCCCTACCCTGAATGTGTGAAATTCACACGCCTGTAGCTTAGCCTGGTCTTAGTCTATGGCTTAGTCTGGTCTTAGTGTGTGGCTTAGTCTGGTGAGCTCTCAACTATCCAAACCAACTTTCGGATTGAATCACTGAGTGAGTGAGTTGACCGTCGACGGGGAGAATTTAAATATCGCAAAAACACGCACGTGTTTATGAGATTTAAATTCTTCCTTCCGATGGTCTCCTGTGTTGTGCGTATGGAAGCCTTGATTCTTCCATCGAAGTTTCCAGGCTCGGTACAACCCTGATAGAGAGGATTTTTGCCCTTGGCGTCTGATGGTCAGAATATGAACTTATAATAATTTTTATTTGTTTGTAGGGTCAGTTCAACTCTATGGACGAATACAGACGTCACATACACAAAGATAACCTCGAGTAGGGAGGGGAGTGGCTCGTCTTAGTTTCCCAGCGCGATCCTCCAATCCTCTCTTCCTTTCCCTTTAAAATGTATTTCTTTCCATATTTTTCTCAATGTGGATAATCCCTCCCTTACCCCGCCGGAAAAATCTAACTATATATTGTCCGACTCAATTAGCGTCGGGATCAGTTGGGGACATAGACAGTTAATCTTTAGTACATTAGTGCCGTGTTTATACCGCGGTTGTTCGACCCGAACTCACCATGCTCCAGCCCACCTGCTCATCAATGCATGCATGCATATGAATCAAATTTCCTCTGCTTTTGTCGACTAATTGGATTAATTTTAATACATTTCTTTTGGTTTTCTGCGACATAATTACTTTTTGAGTAACAGTTTCGCCGTGCTTTTCTGCTGGATTCGTTAGGCTTTCTGAATCAACAATTGCGAACAAATGAACAAACTTCGGTGGTTATTATGTAACATTATTAGTTAATACTT
The DNA here is from genome assembly GCA_963573305.1 of Pyrrhosoma nymphula. Taxonomy (NCBI): domain Eukaryota; kingdom Metazoa; phylum Arthropoda; class Insecta; order Odonata; family Coenagrionidae; genus Pyrrhosoma; species Pyrrhosoma nymphula. The sequence goes on along the minus strand of OY754331.1, from coordinate 29,549,381 downwards.
GAATTTTGCAAAAGTCTTTTCCACGTATGAGGAAGTTTGTAGCCATCTTCTCTGTTTAGGTTGTTGGGTCTTTTTTTATATTTTAATGGCTACCCTGATGATCCTTAGATAGTAGCTGCTTTCTTTACATAAATATTTCGCCCTTTCGATCTATATATTTTGGTCTATAATGGTGTGACCTTCTTCTAAAAGTGTTTTCTCAGCCACGGCAGAGTGATACCAATCTTTCTTTCGAATAGCCCGTCCGTGTTCCTTCAGTCAGCATCCTATGGCTCGATCTTCAACTGTCTGGCCAACATATGATTTTCCGCAACTACAGAAAATTTCGTATATGCCTTCGAACATTGTGGAAGATATTGGATCTTTAGCTTCTCGAAGATGATCATAAACTCTGCAAGTAGTGAAAAATCTTGTAATGATGTTATGCTTCTTCATTATTTTACCTATGCGATTCGTTGTTCCCGCGATGTAAGGTAGCATAACGCATCGCAAAGGTTTTAGATGTCTCTTTCTCTTTAGGATTCTGATTTCTAACACTTTCAATTAATGTATAGCTATATCCATTATCCTTCAATGTTTCCCTTAAATATTTTATTTCTTCAGAGATGGAATCAGCATCCGAAACTCTACGAGCACGATCAAATAGGGATCAAATAACTGAACAGCACGGCGAAACTGTTGCTCGAAAAGTAATTATATCGCTGAAAACCAAGATAAATTTATTAAAATAAAAATGAACTGCGAAAATCTACGGAAAAAATTTGGATTAATCTTTCATTCAGATAAAATAGATATTTTTGCACACGATAAACATAGCGTTTTTCTAGATTTGACCCCCACTGGATTGGTAACACAGGGAAGGGGGGCGTGCGAATAGGTGGGTGAGTAGAAGAGGCTCAAGGGCAGGGTACGAGGCATGAAGGGTACTGGGAGAGGAGGCGTGGAAAGGGCATGGAATGGTATTGTGTGAGAGAGTTTGGGACTGAGTGAGTGCGGTGGGAGAGGGTTGGGCGGTGGGGGTTGGTTGGGATGGGTTAGGGGTTAGGTTCCCGAGTCGTCGTTCGGTGGCGGCAGCGACTTCATTTCCGCATTGGTCCTCGCAAATTCAATATGCAATCGATCGGCTTCGGAGGGGAGGGGGAAAGTTAAATGAATCCATTCGCATTCGGATTAATGCGAAAGAGCGACGGAGTGGGGTGGGTAGGGGAGGGGTTTTCGGCGGGAGGGGGAGAGGGGTGCGTGGGGAGGGGAGTTTTGTGACGAGAGGACGAAGAGGGGAGACGGGTGAGGTTGGTGCACGGGGTGGTTTGAAGGGAGAGGGAGGGATGGAATTGGATCGGCGGGGGTGGGAGGGGTGGTGAGGAGAGAGAGAGAGGTGGGGGGGGGGTGGGTGTGGCGGTGGCGGCTGGGACGGGATTGGGGTTGTGGAGTTTGAAAAGGGGACACAAAATGAGCGAAAAGTTGAAAGCGGAAGAGAGGGAGAGGAGGGGAGATGAAGGGGGGAAAAGGGGAATGGAGTTTGGGGAGGCGGGCGGAGGAGAGTTTTAATGTGGAGTTGGAAACAGTTCACGTCGAGTTTTATTCCCGGAATATCGGCGTGAGCCCCTTTTATACTATATTTGGCCCCTTTGGATTGAATCCGATTCTTTGTGCCACGCGTTTTTTGTATTCTCTCTCTATCTCACTCACTTTTTGTCTGCAATTAAATCAATTCCCATAAACGTGACTGCTACATGCTGGACCCGGTGGCAATCGCCGATATTAACATTGAATTAAAGACTTGCTTTTATTAGTGCATTCTTTTCGTGAGAAAAGAACCACCATAAGTCGTTATGTTTTAAAGGGGGTGCATGGATGTGAGGTAGGTTGGACAAAGAAGTGGACTCACAATTAAAGAAGAAAAACGGATTAATAGCAGGGCGAGGGAGGACGAAGCAGTCACTCAATCACTCGGCTTTGATGGAAACAAATGACCGTCGTGCTTCTCACCCACAGGCACATTCGTTCAGATTTCACGAGGATTTCTCATGCACGACGGATTCACCAATCTCACAAATTCAAAATGCAAACAACCGGCGAAAAATTCAATAATTTTAATTATGCACTCGGTAGAAAAAATTACTCATAAATCTTCTATAAAATATATTTACTGACAGACCCGTTTCACGTCATCGTGGCATGACCATTCGTGTGGTTTTCGGGTTTGTTATCTTAATTATAGGTTATCTGCAGCAAAAAGTAGGTTTAGATGGAAGTAGGAAGCCCTTTAATAATATTTTACAGATGAAGGTCATTGTTTATTTTCATTTTTCATCAAAGACATTTTTCATTCTTCAGCTAGGCGTGTGTCCTAACTCTCTTCATCCCATCCATACAGATTATTCTATTTCTTTTTCCCCTGTAAACTGCAATTTATGCTTCCTCAGGTAAACATTCATTTCTTGATATGCCCCACATGCTACCTATGACTTCATCGATTTCAGAATATAGACTAGACTAGCAGAGAGTTTCATAAAAGAATGTTGAAGAGAACGACATACCGCAGGTGAATTATTACAAATTGAAAACTGAATATCAATTACCACCATCACATTTATGCAGTTTGTTAATACAGAACACATATACTCCACATGGTTGTGATATATCTGTTTCCAAATTAGATCTCCCGGAATTTCTTACATCAGGAAAAATCCTGAAACACTCTCACGCGGAGTCCCAATAATATTCTCCCCATCACTCTTCATGCCGTCTACCTCATCGTTCGTTAACCAAAAAGCCGAGCCAATAACATGGCGAAGGGAGGGGGAGTTATTGGAGGGCGGCGGGCGGTGGGAAGAGAACGTTTATGCATTTGGGTACGTGTGTCTCTTCGGCCACATCTGCCGCGAGACGGTTACAGAGCAGCCTATACAGAAAGAGAGAGATGAAAAAAGATGAAGTCGATCTGAAATTCAAACCGCACATAGTTCATCCTACGGTACGGTCCATCTAAATTCGCCCCTCCCCCCCTCCACTGGCGAGGAAAGATAAATTTACATCTACAACTACACAGTACCCAGCAAACCACCTCAAGGGTGTGTGGCAGGGTTTTTTTTAGAAATGAAAGGAATAGATCGGATGATCGGAATTAATGTTTTGAACATCGTCAACTTCAGTGGATTTTCCCCGTCGACGGCTTTCAACTCGGGAAATTCCTTTAGTTTTTTTTCAGAATATAATAGCAGGACTCGCTCTTACTCTCTGCGTCTACATCAGCTATGTCCCCTTTAAGTCACCTGGAGAAGTTTTGCCAACATGCACAACAATATATGCATCAAAGAATTATAGAATTATAGAATCTGAATCAATGTATTTTGTCGCTAAATATATGCAGAGAGGTAAAACAGTTCCACAGGAAGCATGTAAGATTGGCTGTTAATACTGCATAGAAAACTAAGAATAAATCGTTAACGATGTAATCAAATTATTAGGTGCACTTGAGAAAAGCCTAAATACGAAGTCAGCGCCAGCTACTACGGTCTCATATCGTTCGCAGGGTAATTAACATTTTAAATTTGCCCGTTCTTCAGTCTACTATCCTAATAAATTGCTCATTTTCTAATCTACCGTAGTCATCCGGGTTTTGTGGAATGTTATGAAGGCTGTCAAAATATATATCGGCTTTGTTAATCAGAAACGTGAGAGAAAAGCGGAGTTCGTTTGGGCAATGATTAGACCAAGACAATGAAAACAACATCAAGCGCAGGAATATAGAATTTTGATATACTGGAACGTTTTAAGTTAATGATTCGATAAATTGTTTGCATAATAATATGTGAATATAGCTAATGCGGAGAAATATCATCAAGGAGCGTTAGAAATATAATTTATTGGGTCAGTGAAACAACGTCGTTACAAAATAAACATGCTAAAATGTTAATTTCAGAACTGAAGTAAATTTATAAAACCTTTCTTATTACAATTTGCCTGTAAAATCCCCTAAAAGTTTTTACATAGTGCTTAGGCCGGCATTGTTTAACATGAATGGATTAAAAAGTATAGGGAAGACACGGAGTCTAGTAAAAATCTATCTAATCAATCTAGTTACTGGCCATTTTCATACACAATATGTAGGAATCAATCTTTCACCCTCTCAATTTGTCGAATATGCATAATATACTCGTATTTTGCTGTTTTATGACTCTCGAGAACACCATGAATGCATTTATTTACTAAGCGTTGGCTTTCAAAATCTAGGTTAATTAACATAATACAAAAAACCGCTTAAATATAACCTGCGTCAAAGCTAATTGGATTGTATTACATTAATATATGTCCGTCGGGGTGAATAAATAAACTTTTGACCGCGCATTTAGAATATTTTTATGATATTTTGACCTCTGATAATATGTATGCTTGCATGCATGAGATGATGCTTCAGTTAATAATTATTTATCCATAATCTAATTCCGATATAATCACTAGCCAGTGTATTATATTTCAGCCAGCGGTTGTAGAACATCCTGTAAATGTAATTATACGGACATTTAATTTAATTGTTGGAATATTTCGTACAATAATTATTAAAAACCAAATTCTAGATATTAGGAAAATGCTATCGTTTTTATTTGCTTATCTTTGGTAAATAAAGACATTATATTGAAAACTGATAAAATACTACCTAGCTCTGGTCTCATAAAGTATCACTTGTCTACCTCCTGCTTGTCTCTCAAAGCTGGTTGAATATTGTTAAATTATGATAATTTTTCAAATATTTTAGCTAATGATCATTCAAATCAGATTTCAATACCCTTAATGCCTGCCATTAGAATTAAATCGTAATTAAACTTATGCAATATTAAAAGACATTCGAATTATTTTTTTCCAATTGGATTGAAAAGTCACCTTTCTCGGCGTGGTGGTATCATGTGCGGCAAAGCTGTCTACGTTTAAAGGTTAATGGAGCTCTTGGTGTGTCAAAAATGACCGGCTGACTTTTCAACGAGTTTTTTATTGTTTTTAAATTTTGCCTGGAATTTTTGCGGTGCTTTTTCGCCTTCCCCTTAATCAATATTTCTTATGGATAAACTCACTTTCAATTCGGAATGATGCATCATTTTTTATTCATTTGTTTTTTTCTGGAACTGTGTAAAAAAACAAGCTGGATTTGGAAAACGAAGATTTCTTTATCACCACGAAGAAGAGTTTTCGCCTTCTTATTCACTTGCTACTACGTATCTACTGGCAAAGTGCTCATTATGGCCAGTTACTTCTTCAAATTTGAAGCATTGCAATGTGACCGCGGTGAAGTGCGGTTATGATGATGGTGAATTGGAAAATTCTCTTCTTCGCTCCTTGGCTTACTCTGGCTAGGTTAGTGCATTAATCAGGATGGCCACTCAACCGGGAATTTTGTTGTGAAAAAATTATAAAATTAGCCGTTAATATCATATGTAAACCTTTAATTTGGGTATCCGTGAGCCCTCAATTGTTCCATCAGATTTTTAGATGGTACAAAAGTCAATTTTATCTCCCACTGGGAAGAAGTCTGGGTGGTCTATTGTGCATGCTGTACACTATATGCTATTCCTAACCGTTTAATTATGTTCCTACCGACCTTTCTTCGTATTTCCATGCCGGGTCCTTGAAATTCATCCCATCATTAGGATTTATGTTGAGAAGGTCGAAAAGATAAACAGTAGCGTTTATATTGACATGTTTTCAGCGGGCGTCGGATGCATTCAACTCACTCAATTGTGATTTTCTCCTTTAAAATGAAATAAAAAACTCCCTTTTTAAATAACGTCGTGTTTAATTAAAAAAAATAAGGTTTAACTTGTTGGAAGATCGTCATGATGGAAAATCGAACTTTGTTGTTTCCTTAATTTATTTTAAAATTCATAACCGGTTTTGTCAGCAATGCCATATTTTTACGAATGTACCTCAGGATGTCGTAACTGCTGAAACTGGTCGTGAATGCTAAAATAAATTATATTGCCAATAACTAAATATGAAACACTCCAAACTACTACTGACTTCATCATGCAGGTGTAATGGTTTTAATTTATCTGCTAGCGAAACATAAATTTGGCAACACCGTTCTCCATAAGGCCCTTGCTGTCAACTAAATATGGAACAATCGATACAACAACTGACTTCATCAAGCAGGTGCAGTGGCTTTAATTCATACGCTAACGTACCGCGTAAGCGGGGCTCATTTTCATTTTATTTCCATCCCCACTCCGTCCCATCCTCTTCCATGCGATGTCTCGAAAAGGACGATTTGAAAAAAATACCTACCCTTTTACCCTGAAAAAAAAATCCCTTCGACTGGGGAAATCGAACGTAGACCCACGGTTCGGGAGGCCCCCTTACAATAAACACGTCATCAACGGAATCCTCCCTCCTCCGTCTTTGCCGCTTTCAAATCTCGTTCTTTATCACCCTTCTGCTGCGCTCCCCTTCTTTACATCGACGTATTCCTTCTCTATCTCTTTCTCCCAATGTTTTTTTGCCTATTTTTTCCCTTTTCTCCCTTCTTTCCCATCTCTCTTTTTATCTATTATCCTCTCTCTCTCTCCCTCTCTTTCTTTCCAATCCTGAATATTCAATAGAGTAGTTGACGAGACCGCCGTGGCACGCCCAGCGCACCTCTCTCTTTCTCTCAGGCTCAGTCAGTCAGCGTGGGACGTGAAAAAACGGCTTGAGGGGTGGGGGGAAACGTGGAGTTTGAGTGGGAGAGTGGGGTGAGGGAAGAGCGGGAGAAGGCGCTTCGAATGCCAATCATGCAAAATACGATTCCTCGCTGATTTATTTTTCTTTTTTTTTCTTTTCCCTACACCCAACTCCCGCCTCTACACCCCCCGAGTCCGCTGTATCTTTCCTTTCTCCCCCGTTCACTATTTTTCCACTCCAAATTCCTCTCTTCTCTCTTCACTTCGCTCCTTCCCTTTTCCCACCGCGATCGATATATTCGTTATTCGCTTTTTTTATATTCCACCACTGTTTTCGCTCGCAATCCCCCACCTTCCCCCCCCCCTAACAATCCTCTCTCCTCCCTCGTACCTCGTCTCAAGCTTCCGCTCAATTGAACCTTCGTTCCTTATTTCCAATGGAAGTCGAACCATCGGGTATTTTTAGTCCTCTCCGACTCTTTTTCTCTCTTTGCATCTCTCGCTATTCCTCTCTCTTGTTCTCTTTCTATCTCTCTCTTGCACACACTATGTGTTGATGCAAATCTATGTAATGGTATAGCAAAACTTGGTGGCACAGTGGAGAATTAGAGGTCAGTGAGGGTAAGCCAAGTGTTGATGAGTGGGCAATGGTTCCGGAGCACTCTCTGAGGGACCTCTGGCAGTTACTTGACCTCTAATCCCTCCTCTCATGTATACTCTCCTCTTCCCTGCGTCATGTTATTCACAAGCGAGTAACACAGAGTTTTGCTACCTCAATAACTTTTGATTTTCATTTATGTAATATACGCAATACATGCAAGGGTTACTTCTTAACATATTGATTCGCGAAATATTCGTGAACGAGGATTAATTTGATACCCTTCTTCAGAAGGTATGTTCTCATAAAAATTTAATTTTAAACTTTTTCACCGCTAAATGGAATGACGCTGTTTTTGTTCGCGAGTTTTTTTTAGCCTAAACAAAGTTCCAAGGAATTTAAAAAATTGGGAGGAAAATCCACGAAATTTAACAAAAACTTTTTTACAATTAGCTGAGCATTTTCAAAACTCCAAAAATAGGCACAGACGGTATGCGACAAGTTTTCTGCTGCGATTCTTCAAAACTTTTTTGTGTCTCAGATGAAATGAAAAAGTCACTTTTTCATGTCAACTTTTATAAAACAGATACCAAAATGTATATTTGGAAATAGCAAATTTATATTGTTCCAAGGTTAATGTTTATATTTTTCTAAGGTTCATATTGTTTATACTTGATGGCTTACGCATATATCCTTCATGAAACTTCCAGATTCATACTATACAAACATTTTTAAGTAATCCGAAGTGAATTCCAGGACAGCCTTCTTCAGAACTGACTTCCATTTGAATATGTCTTAAAATTTGCGTAGATTTACCTATGTATGAAACAATAAATTTTCAGAAGTGGAATAAAGAGAAAAGAGAGATTTTGCTGCCTTTAATATTTCGGGACGGTTGGCGCTCCTTAGGCATTAGAGTGAGAGTAGTAGTGCGTGTACATATATGTATTTACTTATGTAGAACTCTTTCAATAATTCACGCAACCTCTCGTTGGCGTAAATATGTATCTCGTTCGTATTTAAGGAGAAATAAAGAGATTTTTCTGTGTGTATTTCATGATCTCGCCATCGATATAGGCTTTGGTGTATTGTGATTTTCTCATCTAATGGAGTAAAGAAATAAATGAGTGTGTATGAGTTTTTAAACATCCTTTTCTTTTTCTTTTTGGACTGTATGAAATGTATTTTTTATCCCACAAATTTTATTAGGGATTCAATTAAGTGGGTACGTAGCATTGGCAAACTCAACGTTGATTTTAAGATGGAACGATGTCCGAATCCTTGCTATTCCATCGTTCTGTTTCACACGTACAAGTCCTTTCTTTGTCATCCTTCACCAAGCCTTCCACCTTCCCTCATAATTTCCGCTACCTGCTCCCTCTATCAAACATATTTCCACTACCACGGATCCCTTATTCTACCCCCACTCCCGAACCTTGTCCATAAGGGACGGTTATTTTCGGAATAATTTTTTCCCCCATTTTTTTATTCCTTCACTGCCCGAAAAAAAATCGGGGGAAGGTTGCGTCCTTGAGATTTATTTAAAGGAGATATATTTTTGCAGCGTTTTTTATTAAATGTTTCTTTCGTATCCTTCGAATGTATTTAAAATCCCCTAGGACTCCACTGCATTTTTGGAGTGTCATCCTTCATCCATTCGTATCGCTTACACGTGCCATTAGGTCCCACAACCCCTGTAATTACAGTTTAATTTTATTTTTTCATTTTTTCTCTCAGCTCTTTCCCAGCTTTTCTCTTCCTCCCTCTCTACCGAAGGTTATTAACAATGCCGTCATCCCCCCACTTTAATTACCCTTCCCTTTTCAATCCAACGCGAATTCTTTCTTTTTTTATCCTATGGCCTTTTAACTTCATTTCTCGTTTTCTTGGTCCGGGAGTTCCACTCTACTTTTTTTTGTTCGTTCGCATTCGCCCATGTCAATCGATATTAAAGCTATTATTCCTACATCGAAAAGCGATAATGTGCTTCCTACGGCTTCCATATGCTCTTTTTTTTTGCTCCCGTGAGCATTTCATAATCTTGCCATCGATAAAGGGAGGAATGCAGCTTTGGCGTATTGTGATGCTCTCGTCTATTGAGACGTTATTGGAGAAAGAAGCGGGTACATATGTATTGTTTAAACTTACTTTTCCATTCATTTTGGGGCTTAATAAAATTTTTCTTCTTGGAACAATTGGATAAAGGATTTTAAAAACTAGGGGAAATCTTATACTCTTTACTATTTGGATGAAATAATGAAAGTGGGCAATGATAAGTTCACATGTATGAAAATATTAGTAAGGTCCTGAAACCTTAAGCCTATTCCTGTCCAAGCTCTAACCTCCGGAGATAATATAGCTATCTTATCTCATGATGAATCAAAGCTTCAACAAATTGTAAGTCAATGACAATAGTAAACTGCTACATGTATGGAAAGGAGAACCAGCAGTTAATGGAATAGAAATTGAAAACGGAAGCACAAAGGCAGTAACAGAATAAAAATACTTCAGAGCTATTTAGCAAAACTTGGGAAAATTACTTAATAAATGCGGCTTTGAATTAAACAAGTCAACAGTGTATACTACCAGATAAATAGCGCAATAATAGGAGGAAAGATAAATTGGCCAAAATACAAAATTAAAAGTACCTACGTCAAACTATAAATGTAAATCTGGTCTAATGCAACCGGAACAGGAAGACAATTAACTGCAGCATATAATAAATACCTGAGAAGAAAGGGAAAATAAAACCAGATCTGGCAATAAACACAAAAGAGAAAAAATTGAACGTGAGCCCATAATGACAAAAATAGAGATTATCCAACCATGATTGTATGGTTATCTTCAAAGATATGCACCGAAATAAAATGTCAATGAAAGTATTGGAAGCAATAACAGATGGGAGAAAGAGTGCCTATAGGTCGACCGAGTGAGATGCGGATGCAAAAAATATTAAAATGTATGGAAATAAATTAGGAAAGACGTAAGAGATGAGGAAAGTAGCGGGTGACCATAAGAGGTGGATGGAATTTATGGGTTCTGCGACGCCAGTTACATGAGAGAAATGAGAAGAGCAATGCTAAATAATTCACAAGTCTCTTTACTGGAACCCAACGACACGTTGACAAAACAATTTTAGCGCAAGATAACGCAATCCGATTTTCTATCAATTACAGCCTCATTGAATATATGGAATAGAAAGGCATTTATATCTAACCTTCCGAAGTTTGTAAATTAGTTTTCTGCAATCTTATACTTTTTCCTACCCTTTGCTCATTTTTCAATCCAACCTTTTAATGATTATTTTTCTCACGTGTGCCTCTTTCCTCTGTTTTTGTGTTTTTCCCGTTTCCATTCAATGTTCAGTATCTAATGCTGTTTTTATTTCTCTGGCGCATTTTAACCGTTACTGAAATTGGAAAGGAGAAAATCACTCTTGCGATTTTTTCTATTATCTTACCTAAAATAATGGTTCAAACTGGGATTCAAAGGAGCTTTCATGAGTGTACATATTTTCTCTGGCTGCTTTAATTCGAGCCACTTGTACAAACTGGTAAGTTCATGATAAGTCTAATACTTCAACGAGTAGAAACCATGCAGTAGAAGACAGACATTCGGCCTCACTATGTGAAATGATTGTTCATACGATAACAATTCGAAAATGCAGGAATCCTTTGGGAAAGTAGTTCATTCAAGACAACGCAAGATGCTGGTACATTTCAACTTCTTGCTTTACCTCAATCTTCCTCAACTTTTTATTGGTAGACATTTGTAACCCCAATGATACAGTTGTGTGGAAAAAACTTCGCGATAATTTAAAATGTTTGCACTTTTAACCCTTTCCTTCTTCCCATTTCAGAAAATCGGAATTGGAGAACAAGAGACTATGGGAGGAGCGGAAGGCTCGGAGATGGTAAGTCTTACATATCTGTATATAGTGCATCCCATATATGTATAGTATATCTTCTACATCTGTATAATGCATTCCACAGTAGCCGTATTCGTATCATCATCGATTTGAAGCCTTGCGCTAATTTTCCTCTTCCGCAGATTTCGGTAAAGACGATGTGTATCCTCCATTTGAAGGAGGTTACCGAAACGTATTTTTCGCTTCGTTGAGTCATGCTTACCTCAGATGGCATCGCTTGTTTTCCGAGAAAGCGAGGCGGGGAATGCGATGACATCTAATAATGGTGCACGGAGATAGCGATGCGTTGGTCGTCTTTCGAAGCTTTGTGTCGACAACGGGGCTACTGCATCGCACCATCTTGCTTGCATCCCTCCCGGTTGAGGGAAGAAAGAACTCGTACTCATTTGCTACGTAGGGAATTCTCGCTCATCGCAGCTTCCCTCCGTCGACGTTTCCGCGATGTTTGAAATCTCCCCTCATGCGTCACGTCATCGCTTCGCAACGCTTGCATTAGCTTCGCAACGGTTGTGCCCGCTGTGGGGAACTTCATTTTGGGACGTTGAATGGTACAGCTCGGAATAAACATTCTGCACCTCGTCAACGTCCGTGCATTTTCCCCGTCCTCGACCTCCCACGTTCTCGACCTCCCACCAAATGAAAAATTCTGAATTTCTCTCAGCATATAACTTCAAGACTCTCCATTGCTTCATTTCTGTCCATATCTAAATCAGCATAGTACCCTGCTCCTTAAAGGTGTGTGGCAGGGGGGAAATTTTTTTATCCGTCTCGCATTACTCTATATCCTACAAACGTTGATGAGACTACGACTATTAATGCATTAGCATAAACCTGCAAGTGTATTTCAGGAGGTGAATTTACATCAATTTCACCACACTATATGCTACCAATGCTAAGTAGATAAGAGTTTTAATGTATTTTGCAACCGCATAAATGCACAGGGATACAATTTTTACATGGGAAGCATGCAAGACCTACTGCTAATACTACGTAGCAATTTAAGACAAAACGTTAAAGAGCCAATCAAATTATTAGCTATACAGCTTATCAAAAAGCCTCATCAGTAGCTATTATGCTCTATCATGGAAAAATGGCATTTTTTACCGGCCCATTCCGCTGTCTACTTCTCCGATTTTATTTTCATGATGCAATCAATCGTGGTATGCTCGGTTTCGTGAAATTCTTTTGACGTTTTCAGAAAAAAATCGGCTCGGAACTTAATTAAAAGATTAAGTATGCTTATTGAACGCAAGAGGGTCGTATAGTATCATTGCCTCCAAAGTTGTCCTGCGAAATTTAGTTAGTGTTCAATCGCCGATTTATTCCTCGTTAGGTATTTTCCTGTGGTGTTTTTTTTAAATCTGGAGTACGTAGTTAATAATTCCTCGGAGTGATCTATTTTTTAATAAAAAGGACTCGAGAAAGTACTTTTTCTATTTCGATTCGTTTCCCTTGTCAGTCATTCCCTGACTTCCCCTAGCTAGGAAATTAATCTTCATTTTTTCTCCATCTCTCCAGGCATAACATTAACTTCTATCCTGCTCCATAATGCTATCATTGGTCCTCCTTTAGGGATGAAAATAGTCATTCTTCTGAAAAATATTTCTTCTTCACTCTTGGCTAAATATGCAGCTTTTTATTCTAAGGAAATGCTGTGAAGGAAATTAAATTTATATTCTAGTGTTTACCGCTTGTTGAAAAGTCGTAAAAATGTTATTGTTAAGAGCTTCAGTAAAAGTGACAATTATGTGTGATGAATTTCAGATAGATCTGTACCTATCTTTGGAGGAAAACACCAAAATGTTTGCGCCGTTCAGCTAAAGAATGGTGGCTAAAATTATTAGATATATCCTCGGTATAAAAACCAAAGTTAATGCATTCTTCCATAATAATGTTCACGTCAGTTTTCCGAGTGTAATGTGTTATCAAAAACCCTAACTCTCATTTTACGTCAATTTAACGAACATGCTAGGTCATCTTGTAGTTACCGTTAACCAGGCGTTATAAAACTGAGTCTATGAGTGATATATTTAATTTTAATGCCCATTTTTTCACCGTAAGTGGCCTAAGATAACTGCATTTTTGAATGGAAATTGTTGTCAAATGACCCTCGTTGTTGGTTTGCATGGTAAAAGTAACTACAATTTTATTGAACACCCTGCTTATGGCGCAAACGGTGACGTTTTTACTCCAATTTAGTTGCATAAAATAAATCCACTCATATTATTTGAGTGACATTAAGTCATTAGTTTTGATATCCACGGCTTAATGCACAAGGTTTTGTGAGTTCCACTCAGTTGAGCTCATTATATTAATAAATCACTTACTGGTATATTCGCAATCTCCATGATATTTGTTCTCCTTTGCGGGTGGGGAAAAATTTCGATGCAAGATGAATAGCCTGGAACGATCTGTTGGCGCACTCGACCCGGGAGATGGGGAGATCATGGGCTCAAACCGCGATCGCGTAGTCACATTGTCTCATGGCAAAGCTCCAGGTATTTTACGACTGAGCATTCTGAAACGCCCACTCATCGTTCCATTTCAGTCCCGGAACCGGAGCAGCATCCCCGGCAATATGGATGTTACCGAGGACTCCACGTCGTTCGCTTAAATCTTCTCCATCTCCTACTGTTCTCACTTGTGTGTCCCTCTTGAATCTCGGCCGGGTTCAACATCGCAACATCTCCTTCATTCCCTCCACGGTAAACCTATTTATCTCTCTTTCTCCTTTCTTGGAGTTGGGTAATCGAGTCAAAATAATCGATACAGCAGTTTCAATATATTCAAGGACTTAAAATACCGATATGGTAACGTATCGAATCAAAACTGCAGTTGTATGGAATAAATTACAATATAGTGAATGGAACTCTTAATTTTCAAACTAGCCACAATAAAACGTATCAATAGAGAGAATTAGTTCCGACTCCTTGAAGGTGACAACCAGGTCCCGCAAGGAATCATGATGGGTCCCCTGTTATTATATATTTATAAAAACGGTAAAAACTACGGAACAACCAGAAAAATAAGATTATTTGCATACAACGCTGTGATATGACTAAGAAGCAGCACAAAATCAGGCTCAAGATGCCCTCTCAGTAGGTCTTATCTACGTTATTGACGAGCTGGAATGTTTGCAATTAAGAAGCATAAAGTGCTTTGTGAATAAAAAAAACTTACTGTAAAATTCGCAAAGTTTGTTCCTCTCCATCATGGAGAAATTTCACATAGTTGCCCCTGGCAATGTACGAGTTGTTAAAAGGTACTTAGTTTCTGATAGATTTTACCTGAAACTTGGTGTAGGACAAAGCGTGTATTACAATTTAAAATATTTGCTTGCAAGCAATGAAAATTCTGATTTGGAAATGTAAAATTCAATTTCGCGTCCTTCATTAGGAGCCCTCAGCATTTGTTCTCTCATTAATCTTTCAAAACTGGTTCGTCAACTAGTGAATGTAATTGTTGTTGCTATACCCACACTTAACTCAATATGCTCACTATATATTAGAAATCTATCTCTGGTCCTAGTCCATACCCACCCTCATAATATATACTCTAGCATTTCCAGTGTGTTTTCCCCTTCGTTAATGTCAAAGGATTTCATGAATGATGTCATACCTAATGAGAAGTAAGTATTTTGTACATTATACAGTACATTGTACAGAAAATGAATAACAGTTTCATATGTTAGAAAGATAGGAAAATATCAAAGCAAATATCGAAACTGAAGTAGCGTCATCATCATTAGTCGTTCAGTCCTAAGATAGGTTAATAAAAGCCCCGTATCCTTTTTTATTTAATGCTTTCTCCCTTGCTCGCTGTGGGTTATTCTTAACTGTTCTCTGTATTTATTTAATATGCTTATCCCTTGGCCTATCTCTTGGGATTTTTTCCTCTATTTTCCCTTCATTTATATTCCTCACAAACCCACTGTGCCCCAGAGTGTGTCAAATCCATCTGGTTCGTCTACTCCGAGAAGAGCTCTGTGTAGTCCTTTATCTCTTACTATTCTGTATGTTTCTTCATTTCTCATTTCATCCGTCAATTTGATCTTTAGCATCAGCCTCGGTTCGCCCTTTAGTATCAGGTTTCGATAGCTCCTAATCTCTTCTTATCTGCATTTCCAATGATACTAACGATACACTCGAAAATCAGAAAACGTACGATACGATAATTATTGAATGAGAAGTATTGATATAGGCTTATAGCTTATGTATGTCGCCCATCTCTATCCTCCCATACTCCTCCTGTCTCCACCTTTTACTCTCTTTTCTTCCCCTGCCCCTACCATGTGTCTTGCGCTGCCTTGGTCCAGCGCTCCCCGTCTCTCTTCCGCCCAGCTTTTGTCGCCAGCCATTGTCCACCAGTCCCCTCTGTAGCGGAGATTCCATGGACTGGTTCTTTAAATACCGTCGTACCGCACGATTATATCCCATGTTGCTCTCTCTATTATCTTCAATCCCTCTCAATTTTTCTTCGCTCTCTTTGTCTCGTCCGCTTTTGAGGTCTTAGAACGCACATAACTTGCACCAGAAGAAATTTCACTAAGTTTGTCCATCTTAACACTCATTTTTTGTCTAAATCTTCATCTGCCAATCTAAAATATTTGAGTCTTGTGCAAATTGCTCATCAGGTGATGACCAGTTTGAGTTCAGAAAGGGGAAGGCAACTAAGGATGCAACTGCGGTGATGATAATATTTAAAGAATGTAAATTAGAGTATACTAAGGACGTTTGTACTAGTTTTGTTTATTTCAAAATGGCGTTAGGCATAGAGAATTAGGAAAAAATGGTGAATGTAATACAGATTATTGGGACAGATTGGAGGAAAAAAACGACCAATGAGGTTATACTATGTAGGATTTAAGTCTTTCCCGGCGAATGCTTAGGATGAATAGTTCTCGGGTTTCCAGCCGGGTAATGGCGTTTAACTGCACCAACGTTTCAATGGCGTAGTCTGCCATCTTCTTCAGAGTTAACGCTGAAGACTATGGCAGTATACGCCATTGAAACGTCGGTGCAGTTTAACAACATTACCCGGCTGGGAACCCGAGAACTATTCATCCTACTGCGGTTATATGATGAACTATGCTACTATCCATTATTTCTTGTCTATGTATTCACTCCTCCCTCATCATACTCCTTCCACCCTAAAACTGCTCATGGGCGTTCCCGCTAAGCTTTGGGAGTATTATTTGAAACAGCCTTCCAAATTTCCGAAAGTCACTGGAAAAAATTATAATTTTCCTGGACTAGGACTCGATCCCATATCCATCGAATATTTGCTTGACAAGTGCTTTGACGTAATAAACCACCCAGGCATCCTCATTCACTGTTCCACAGAGGTTTTAGAGATACTATTACCTACATGTTTTACTAGGTATCGTGAATTCATTTCCTCAAAAGACTCGCATTTTCTTGACTCAGTTCACGAGATTAAAGCAGCCTATATACGAATACTTAAAGTTGGCTCGTCTTCAACGTAATTCTAAGCAGTTACACTACAACAACAGTACAAATTTAAACGGTAATTCAGTTTACGTGAGCTAAAAAATAGCACGTTTAGTTTAACTTTGGACTTAACTTTAGTAGGTCAAGTATAAACTTCCGTTACCTCTTCGCTTGCCCTACTTTTCAGTTTATCCTCATCCCAAAAGCGTGTTGGTGGACAAGTTAACATTGCGAAGTTTCGGCATGTTTCCAGAGGAAGAAATATGTAGTAAAATTCCACAAAATATAAATTATACTTTAACTGATTTCGTTGTTAGCTCGTCATTATCAGAGGTACAAAATAAAACGACATTATCATTAGAGAAACAATGTTGGATAATGTTGCAGCTCTAACATGACATGGTAAAGAAATAAATCATGGTTATATCGTACTCCAAATGCATTAGACAGGAACCGGTTTCGATTTTAACGCATCATCTTCATAGATGCAACTTTTTCCAGTGTTTTGGTTCTGGTGATGGTGTGAAAGAATAACTTTAGAGTTAAAATATTGAATTATATTGTGTCTGGGAGGATATTTGAACAATATGGACCAATATTAGAAAACATTGAATAACACTGTAACTGTGACCAATGTTGTACATACGATATTGTGTTTATTATGATGATATATGAGCATGACATCAGAGCTAAAATATTTAATGGCATTGTGGCTCAAATGATATTTGAACAATTTGGACCAATATTGGAAATGTTTAAATATATTGTAACATCAAGCAATATTGTACAATATGGTGAGTCTGATGATGATATTCTTTGAACAGTTTAAGTATCGTTGAGTAGCATTGAACAATACTGAAAAATAATTGATATTGAACAATGTTGAATAGTAGTGGCATCATTATCATCGAATCTGGTTAGTGTCTATGAAATATTGCGCAGGGTAGTAGCTTGTGTAAGAGTTCTTCCTTTATTCATATTCTCCTCCAATATTCTCCCCAAAACCCTCCCGTAGCGAAGTCTATACAGTCGTCGATTTGGGAACTTCTCATTGTGTCGAACTTCTTTCTCTCTCTCTTTCCACCTGTGTCGAGCAAAAAGCGAATTCCGCGTAATTAATTGAGTCTTCATTGTTATCACCATTCGGGGGGAGGGAAAGGAGGAGGTGGTTGGTGGGAAGGGGGAAGGGGAGAATGTTTTATCGTCCGTGTATGTATGTATTAATGCTCATTCGTTCGGTCGGACGGCCTCGGTGTTCGCAGTAGCAGTAAACGCGGAGTCGGTGGCGGCGGCAGCGCTGGGCGAATTCATTAACACTCTTTTCTCTCCTCTCTCTCCCTTTTTTCTCTATATCTCTCTATTCTACTCCATCCATTTTCCTCTCTTTCCACAACGATTACCAACTCTCTCGGCCGCGTGAAAGCTCAGTTACTCCCCCATGGTGACTACCTCCTGACAATCCCATCCAGTGGAGCAGTAATTTTGCGAAACTATGCGAACGCGATATGTATCGCGTGATGCGTAACGTACTGCGTTGCAACTTTTGTGCCGTGGTCAATGACGAGCTACATTTTCCGAGGTCGCTGAGATATGAAATGTGGCAATAATGGTCATTGCATCAGTCGATGCGTAACGATCGAAAGGTTCCTTGGTAGATCCACCGCTACCCAACAGTTCCATGATAGACCTACTGGTGTCCTATAACCACATCTGTGCCGTGATCAGTGACGAGATCCTCTTGTCGTGGACGCTGAGGTTTGAAATGTGGCAACAATGTTCATTGCATCAGTCAATGCGTAACGATCGAAAGGTTCCTTGGTAGATCCACCACTGCCCAACAGTTCCATGATAGACCAACTGGTGTCCTATAACGACATCTGTGCCGTGATCAGTGACAAGATCCTCTTGTCGTGGTCGTTGAGGTTTGAAATGTGGCAACAATGGTCATTGCATCAGTCGATACGTAACGATCGAAAGGTTCCTTGGTAGATCCACCGCTGCCCCATTTCAACATTTGCACCGTAATCTATGTCATGTTCCTCCTCCCGAGGCCACTGAGGTGTGAAATGTGGCTATACTTGTCTTCGTTTCACTCGATACGTAACGATCAAAATGTTCCGTCATAGACCTACCGGTACCCTATTGCCACACCTGTACTCTGATCAATGACAAGGTCCTCTTGCCGTCGATGCTCATGTGTGAATTGTTGGAACTTTGGATATCGTATCACTCGATTGGTTACGATCGTAAACTTCCTTGACATGCTCCACCGGTGCCGTATCTGTGAGGGCCTCAGGTTTTTCTTGAGCCTCCACAGTGACGGAATTTCCAATTTATGATAATTTCAAGTGTTACCATTTTGAAATTTGAGATTTTTTGAGACTGTGACGTCACATCCATGGAATTTTATTCGGAGTTTCTACAGTTGTATCGTAATCAATGACCGGTTCCTCCTGCCAAGGTCTCTTCGGCGTGAGTGGTAGCAACAATGGACATTGATTCCTTGCGATCGTGAAGTTCCATGTTAAAGACTCACCAGTGTCCTATTCGGAATAGGTTTCGGTAGTTGACCAATGACAGCGGTACTAGAATTCAATTAGCTTTACTACTGAGCTTCGTGCGCTTTCGTGATGGTCCGAGCGCCCTCGCTTGTTGGGGCGGGGAGCTCATTATGTTGGAGGGAGCTTCAAGTAGAGGTTGTCAAATGCTCTGCCCAAAATAAGAGAGATCAAGGGAAAGGGAGTGACATTTGCCAATACAGCACACAAGAGCATAAAGTGTACACGGCAGATAATGAGTCTCGAAGATAACTGTTACTATCCGAGGCAACGCCTCGCCCATTCACGTCTCATTGGTATTTCTCGAGTCAAGTGCCGTGCAGCTTCCTCTCCCCTTTTTCTACGAGTCGAATAGGTATTTCAATTCTGGTATTGACCAATGACGTAATTTCGGCGTCACCACATCTAAAATTTCAGGCGATACCATTTCAAAACATGTGATATTGTCTGGGCAGTGACATCAGATCCACGACATTTTTCGAGGTTCGACGAAGCCCAGTCGGTCCATGTGCCTTACTCGGGAAGGGCTAAAATTTCGTGGGCATGACGAAGCATCCTCCATAAATATCGACTATCAAATGGCAGTATATGAATGTTTCAAGGTCTTGACGTTAAAATTAAGTCATTATCGAGGCTAGATTATTTCGACTCCTTCCTGATTGGAGTACCTGAATAGGTCACAGTTTCCATCCTTAACGCGCTCGGGGATGCGACTGTTATTCATTGTCCATCCGTGGCTATGCATTCAGTGGTGCTATTATTCTTCTGAGACCGATTCCCGGAATTAATAAAACTTATTTTTCATCTTATTACTGTTCAAGATTACCTTACAGCGAGAATTTTGCGACGAAGGCGCATGCACAAAATGTCTCCTGGCTTGATCCTTGACTCACCACCGTAAAACGTCTTGGTGGGTATTGTTACTTCCGTCAAGTAATTGAATTACGGTGGGTGGCGTTCAAAAGTCAATCAATGCAATCAATCCATGCGTAAAGTTTTCTTGTTCCCTCTGATATTAATGCTTATATTTCAAATGTGCGTCCGCACTTCTGGGTCTGATGTTTTTTTTGCACCCCTCGAATTATTGAATGGCACTATTGATTTCTGGACTGGTCTGCATGCAGAGCAGAGGTTTTATTCTTCTTTTCGACACGTGCGTTCCCGGAGTGAGGAATTCCTTTCCATACATCGTCGATATCGTCGCATCATACAGTTAAAAATAGCCTTTTTAAAAACAGTTTCTCAAATGTTTTGGAGCCAATATGAGAAAGGTATTCCAGCTATTGTAACGAGCCTGAACGAAATGAATCCATCATGTGCTGTCAGTTCCTGTATTTTAATTTTTTTTAAGGCGTACGAAATAGGTTTTAGAATCACAGAGCATGTTTTATCAATGATTGAGGTAACTTCCAGATTCCAAATGTATTTATTTTTAAGATTAAAAATATGTTAAAGTTAAGCGTAAAGTTAACGTTTTCTTTATTAAGGATAAGTAGGTAACTCAGGCCTTCTTTGCTGTTGTGGACCAAAGATTATTACGTATTCATAATCGAACTTAAGAGCGTATTCAGAACCTGAACATCCTGTGTAAATCTTTCTTTGTTTTTTTATTAAACAATATTTGGTTCAATTTAATGATTCGACTGGCTCCTCTTGGTTTAAAATTTATCCCGCACGTGAATAGCGAAACAGATACATAATAGAGGAGGGAATGGTATGAGAGGAAGGGATAGAACGTAAGTATCGTTGAAGATACTTTGAAGAGGAAGAAAATTATGAGTATCAAAAATTGGAGGGCGCGTATTAAGCAATTAAATGAGTGTAACTGAAGCAAAATAGGTATGCAATATTAGGAAAGATAAAAAATTATGCGAATTTCACAAAAGTTGGTTTATTCACGACCCGGGTTTCAACACATTATGTCATCTTCAGGTGAAAATACAAAGTTTTAAGTCAATATATATAGATTTTTGTGAAATTCGCATAATTTTTTATCTTTCCTAACATGGAAAAATGTCACATAATTCTCCCTGAAACCGCAAATTTTCTATGCAATATTAGGTTAGTATGGAAGATAAGATTAAAGCAGAGTCAGCTTTGCAGATTTATCTATCTCCGAGAGTTATGCTTTTATTGACCGTACCTACCCCTAAAAGGTACGGCTTGAGGCGTATGTATGATACTTATCAGTCTTTGACTTTTAAAATTCCACTTTCTTACTACCAATCAACTCTTGCCATTTTCCATAATACTTTTCTTTCCACGTCCAAGTGGACGCATCTTAGGAGCCCGGAAATTTAGTAATGCTATTACTGACGCTTTTGGTAACGAGTTTAACGGAGCTTTTTGACTCAAACGCGGCATGACGGATGCAGCCATGGCTTCCAAAAAGGGCACTCGGTGGAAATTACAGTCCAAATACCCTGCTTAACTGTTTAAACTGAGTCAGATTTATCTATCAGCGTGAATTAAACTTTTTTTTAACCGTGCCAACCCTTAAAAGGACCGGCGTGACGGGCATGTATGTAAAATTTCAACGCGAGAGTGGTAACCGAGGTACTAGTTGTCATTTCCGTCAGGTTTCTCTCCTCCTACTCACCCCCAACCTCCCCTCTCTCTCGCCAAAGGGCATTTCTCTCTCTCTGCTCGATCCCCGAACCCTTTTTTCATCCTCTCCCACCCTCCCTTCTGAAACACATACTCACACAGGGTTCCCCCTCTAACCCTGCCTCCCCCACCCAGCGCCCCTCCCCCTTCACGGAACCCTAGAGGCGTCCGCACACACTCTTTCTCTCTCAGGGAACATCACGTACGCGGGAACCTTTCCCTATGTCCTCCGGTCAACAATGGACAAGGTAAAAAAAAAGGGTTCTCCTTATTTGCGGAGTGGTGTGAGTCCAGTTGGCCGTGCGGTCTGGACGGTGACGGTTTAGGGTGGTGTGGGGAGGAGGGGGGAGAGCAGGGGTCGGGAGGAGGGGCAGACCCTAGCTTTCCCCACCCCCCACCATCCATCCCTCCCTTCTATGCGAAAAAGGGTCCTGAGAAGGGGAGGTTTCGAAAGCAGCCTATATGGCTGCTGTTTTATTTTTTTGTCTGTGTGTGTGTGCGCAAGGCGTCCATGTTTGTTCCGTGGTGGCGGGTTGGGTTTCGAGCTGGACCACGCGGGGAAAGGGTGGGGGGAAGGGTGGGTGGGGGTTGGGTGGTGTGTGGTGCGGAGAGATTCCGAGAGATAGCGCGCGTGTTCCGAATGCCTTGTAAAGGAATCGCAATGAGGGATCGGTTTTGGTCGATAAAAAATGTTGTTTTTCTTTTTTTTTTCATCATCCCGATGCTCCTTTCATTCCAATGTGCTTGTTGACACATCGATATGAGAGCCCTCAATGATGCCCGCTGATACGTTTCAATTAATCGTCCCTTGAGGCTTGAGTGAGAGGCGTTTGTGGATTTTAATTTCAATTCTAAATAGGTGTATTAAGTGTTTTTGTTACACTAGTTCGCTGAAGAAAATGTTGGTGAAGAGCGGTGCGTAGAGTAATAGGCAGAAACGTGGACGCTGACGAAAGAAGATGGCAGTAGACTGAAGGCATTTGGGATGTGGTTGTTGTGAAGAATGGAGATGGGCGGAAAGGAGAACTTGTTGGGAAGTTTGTAGGAAAGTAATTTGCTGAAGGAAATTAGAGGAGAGAAAAAAGTGAATGCAGCAGGGATTAAGGAGGTATTTAAGTGGAAGCTAAATAGAGTGGAATTGGGGCACCTGAGAAGGGTTTGCGGAAAAATTAGGATGGATAATGTTAGGAATGAGTGGGTGATGAATGAATGCGGGTTGAATGCTTCAGTAATGGACGCTTATGAAAGTAGTGTTCTTCATTAGTTTGGCCATGTCGGTAGAGAGATGAATGACAAAGCAAATTTATGATAAAGGAGTGAATGGTGTG
Source organism: Pyrrhosoma nymphula (assembly GCA_963573305.1). Classification (NCBI taxonomy): domain Eukaryota; kingdom Metazoa; phylum Arthropoda; class Insecta; order Odonata; family Coenagrionidae; genus Pyrrhosoma; species Pyrrhosoma nymphula. The sequence goes on along the minus strand of OY754331.1, from coordinate 29,526,259 downwards.
AGAGGTTAGACCGAGAAATTCATTGGTGAATGTGGTAGAAGAGACTCTAAAGAGGAGGAATATTAGGGTTCTTAAGAATCGGAGAGCGTGTTTCAATCAATGCATGATTGCAAGAGAAGGGAAAGTTGTTTTGTAAGAATAGGGCATTATGTAAGAAACAATTAAGTGGGAGCCAGTTTTGTAGAACTAACGGCAGTAACTAAATTCTTTGACTTTGCCTACTCCGGAGGGGAATGACGTGATGGGTATGTATGCACGTATGGATGGATGGAGAGGGAACGGGTTGGTGTAGTGGTTATAGGCTTTCCTACCCAAGGACCCGGGTTCAAATCCCGGTAATGGTGAATATATTTCAGGGAAATATCAGTCCCTTTTTGGGTGTCTTACGGAGGGAACTCAAGTTCAATGCTCAGTTTGTGTGGCCCGGTCCTCGGGACGTTAAACCGTGGTCTCCTTGGTGCCTTTACTTAAACGCTGGTTTATGCCAGCGCCGAGTTTCTCTCCACCCTTTCTCCATTCTGAAATGATTTCTTCCTTACCTTCCAACCAAACCATCCCAAATGGCGCAAAAGTCTTAAGTTATAAGTCACCCGACCGAATCATTAACCATCCAACGGGTACGGATGGCCATGGGGAGCTGCATGATGGGTATTCAAGGAATGGGGGGATATGAGATGAAGACAAAAACGAGATGAAGTGGAGTAAGAAGTGTTATCGTATCCCTGTATCATCGCGAGATTTAACAAAGATCAGTCCTTCGGTGTAAATTCCGAAGATTGTTGCAAAAATTGTACTAACAAATAACACGTGCAATCTTCCATAAAAATTAAATTTACTCGCGACCCGGATTTCAATATTGATGCATGACACACCTACAGATGATGTATCAACATTGAAGCCCGGGTGGGAAGTAAATTTTATTTTTTTGGAAAATTACGCGCGTTCCAGTCCAGTTTCCAGTGCTTCATTTTGCTGTTAGGGGTAAGGCATTAATTTATTATCCCGCTTGAATATTCCAGATTAATTCAAGTACTCTCCTGAGTTTCCCTCAATAATTCGATGACATTACGTACTCATTGATGAACGTCTATGCAAATTAACGATGTTGAAAGAGTCACCGTGACATCCCTTATGGTTTTTACTTAATTGGATTTGATTCATTACGTGTTACTTCGAGCAATACTTGAACATTTTGTGTCCGATCCATCTTGTAAAACAGAAGTGATATACATGAAATTGTATACGCACGCATATATATGGAGTTTCTAGTTGACACCTAATGGGCAGTACAGAAGTCGAAGCTGTAAATTATTATCATCGACATTATTTTGATCGGCATCTGGATCAGAAGTAGGAGAGACTTTGGTAAGAGTATTTTTAACAGGAAAACTTGAGTTTGCCTGATTAAGTTGATATATAATCTTTTGCACTCCTCGATTTCCTCGTAAAGAATTTTTCCGTGGCGCAAGAATATTCGACCATTTTGTTAGAAGCGTATGAGTCAACTCTTCTCAGGTGTCTAACAAAGTAAGGATTTCAAGTACTTATGTTTTTATGGTTATGGCTAAGTACCTATGATTCTGTTATTGTCTTCAGGACGGTAAATCGTCTTCTTCAACCCTTCTGAAGACGATGGCAGAGTTTTTCACGGAAACGTCGGTGCCTAGGCTCCGGACTAGATTGGAACCCAGAGTAGAATTTACTCTTACAATCCGACGGGAAAGCACCCTCATATGAATAATGCCAACACCATACTGATGTTTTAAGTTCAGATTTCAGTTCAATGCTTTTCAATAACAACCATAATAATACGATGAAGTAAGACAAGCTCCTTAACACCATCTACGTAAATAAGACTAAGATGTGAAGGACTGTTCCGTCTTTTGGGATTGCCCGCGTCTGGATTTGAAAATTCCAAAGTTTATGAGAAGTATTTTCAAAAAGAAAGAATAACACCCGGAATATTCTGCACCCACTCGCACCCTCCCTCTCACCCACATGGTAATATGTATTCGGATGTATAATAAAGGCAGCATTTATTAGCCCTGAGGAGGTCTCCGTCAAAGGAGAAGTAACTTTGGCATTTTAAATTCCAGACACTGGTAGCCCAAAAAGATATAGCAGTTCATTCGAATATGGACGGCGAGAATTGCGGAATTGGAAAAGTGAACAGGATTAGGATGGGAATGGAACGGGAGGGGAACGGGAATGGGAATAGAATGGGAATAACACGTAAATTAATGGGAATGGAACGGGAATAAAATGGAAATTAATGGGGATGGAACGGGAATGGGAATAACACGGAAATTAATGGGAATGAAACGGGAATGGTGCGGGAAAAAGGAAAAAAAACGGGGACTACGAGAGAGAGGAGGAGAGAGACAGAAAGAAAGTTTAATGGGCGAGCACAGATCGCCTTTTCTTTCGTCGTCCTGCGACGGAGGAGAGAGAGAGAGAACTAAGAACCTTCGGTGCCTCGGCGCTTTCTTCTCGGGCAGCAACCAAATCTACTTTTTTCCCTTTCTTTCGTACCCCTTTATTTTTTACACACTCACTCCAAATCCTTCTCCACCAACTCTTCCCTTTCCCCCCATTTATTTATTTTCAGGCCGTTTCTTATTTTTCGAAAGGGTTGAGAGAGAGAGAGAGATGGAAAAAGGGTAAGGAAGGCAAGAGCGGTGGGAGGAGATGATGGTGTACGGGAGGGGATATTTTAAGGGGTTAGGTGGGGGGAGGTGAAATGGAGACTCGGATGGCTCGTGCTTGAAAAGGTAATAGGAGGAGGAGGGGAAAGGGACCGCGGAGGTTGGAGGAAAACACAGGGGGAAGAGGTAAGGCGTATGGCATGGGGTGTGTGGAAAGGGTTTATTTTTTTTTGGAAGGCAAGGTTGGAGGGATGGTGGAGGAGCGTTGGGTACATAAACACACACACACATGCTCACGCACACAAAAGACGATCAATCGACAATCGATTGGAATAAGCAAACCAATAGTGAACGCGATCTCTCCCCCAGTTCTTCTCTTCCTACCAGATCGTTCTCTCCTCCTCCCAAACGCAAGACCCTTTATATACTTCCCATTCCGCTCGTACCCTCCCATTTATATATACGTCCACATCACCTTTATTCCAACTCTTTCTCTCTCACACACACGAAAAGTATATCCCGGCTGATATTTTTGACGTTTGGATTCGAGAAAAACACGTTACGTTGCCGTAGAATAGGGAGGCTTTGATTCATTATTGGGAGTGTTTTGAACGTTATGTAACAAATTAAGTGGGCGCCATCATTTTGATTTTTAATGTATTTGTGTCGATAGTTTATTTAAAGCTTAATGCTTAGATTGTTCATAATTGTCGTCTCTTTCTTTAACAGAGTATTTCTTGGCTGTTATTATTGACGTTTGGATTCGAAAAGAAAGCACGTTCCGTTGTCGTAGAATTGGGATACTTTGAATTACTAGTTGGAGTGTTCTGAACGGTACGTAACGGCTGTAGTGGACCATCGCCTTGGAGTGAAATGCGTTCGTATCGATGTTAAGCTTACACATAGTTGATGTTAAGCTTAGATACTTTTAATTATTAGCTAAGCATAATCGCTGATTCTCTCAACATAGAAACCAAAGTAACAGCGACGGCGATATGGTACTGCCTTGGGTCGTCACAATCGAATCAAAATTGTGGTATAGAGTGCTCCACATGTAGCTGAGCTAATGGGCATTATGGAGAACGCAGTTGCCAAATCAACGCTCTGTTTACTCACCTACAGGCCACGTAGGCAACCATTCCCAACATCACGCTAAATTTGAACGAGTTACACAATTGTGTGAATATTTAGCGGATGACTTCGTTAAAGTTACTGCGCGGCCAGTTCCGCAGTTCTTCGAAATTAAAGGAGTTATTTTAAAGAATAATACTTGCATACTGGAAGACTTCCTGATGTACTGTTGGTGTACTACATAGCACTATGGTAATTTTTGCTGCTGCTATTGACAACATGGCACCTCTGCCACGCTGTCATCTAAATGTGGAACGCACCAGAGGGTTCACGCTTTCGGAAAGTCTGCGCATCATCCTGTTCCCTGCGCACATCAAAGAAGCATCATCAAAGTGGTGGCAATGAGAGCGAAGCGTTTTCATCTTAAATGGAGAGCCATCTGAAAATACCGAAAGCCACCCTCCGTCATTTTTCATTTCGGGCACGATTTGTCTTTAACTTTAAATGTTTCCCATCAAACCAGTTTAATTTTAACATACTTCGCCCTCAATTCCTAACAAAATTTTACTTAAGGTGGTGGAGAGATTTTTTAACGTACAGATCTACGTGAAACTTTGAATCTTTTAATTATTTAAGTATATCTGTAGTTAAATGTGAAATAAATTGCTTTGTACCTAGTTGGGCATTTTGGCATTTCAATGCTCTTTTCACCTGTAGCCTTATGGAATATGACACATATTTCTCAATAATTCAATTACATATATCAAACTTTTCTTATGAACGCGAATTATTACATTTCTTATTACTTATTGCTATTTTTCTAATAATATCAAGGTGAAACAACGAGTCCAATATTTCAAAAAAACATACTTCAATATAATTTCGTCTGAACTTCGAATACCTCGCCAAAACCTCTAATTTGCATTATCCAATAAAAATTTTAAAATATAGGTCATTCTTGTATGATTTCTCTCACTGTCTCTATGGTAAGTTACAAGGCATAATCAGGTGCATTAAAATGAAATGTGGTCCAAGATATTTTTTTCAACTTACTTAATTAAGTTGAATAGAATTCTAGAGTAAAAGTACTTAAATGTTCATTCAACGACCCAGGATTACCACTCCAGCCACATTAAGTAGTTTTCATTAATGTTTAGGATGCAGCCTATACGTCTGCGTCGTCCCGAATTGAGTTTGCAACCATGTATGTATCCCAGTTAGGTTTGGTCGATGGCCATATTCGTGGAGAGTCCTCGAGCTGGAGTGGGCGTGGATTCCATGTTGCGGTGAATCCACCGGGAGATTACTCGGCTGAACGTAGCTCGATGGCTAAGGATTTGAAGGGTCGATCATTCAGGTACCGGATTCCATTACTTGCTCGTGAGTCGATCTGCAGCATATTACGTGGTACTCCGATGGGAGATATGAGTGTCTTTCATTTTACTTTTACAGGCTGATACAGGTTTAGGTGGCCATCAGTATTGCGTGTATTTCTTCCTTTATTTTTATTTTCACCGTTTCATTGTCCACCTGCAAAACGAGGTGCGAGTGGCAATGGGTCTCTGACCAAAGCTTTTAGACGACTGCCTGCGATACAGTTACCACTTCACGTTTGGAAAAGAAGAATAAACGAAGGTAACTTGCCGTTCGGCTGTACTTATTCATGTGAAGGTGCATGTGTTGCAGTGCCCATTGGCATTAAAAGCTTAAATTAATATTAGAGGTATTACCCCGCCTCAATTTACATGTACAGCCAGATTTTTTCTGAGATTTTTGTTATTGAAATCTTTCAGTAATGAGAATTTATGTGTCGGAAGATGCTTAAAAGATAGGACTCTTAAGAATAAGAAAAGTAAGTGAAAGAAGCGATAAAGAGATATGGAAGGAAACGGCGTTGTGGAGGAAATATTTCATCCAGAGAGATCCAGTTTCCTAGATTAAGTTAGTTTACGCGAGATTTTCTCTAGTTATTATGGAGACCATAGCCATAATTCAGTTTTAAATTTAAGCAACTCTACCGAGTAGAAAGTAAATTTTGTAGCATTAATGACGCAAAAACCTTGTTTTAAATCACTGACATTCTCAGTAAAAACTTAATGTACATATTGAAGTTTAAAATTTACTCATTTTTTCACGCCGTTTGCTGAAAACGCATTCACAACCGAAAATATTTTTGCAGCTTTGCAAAAACTATAGCGGTGAGTAATTGATTTATTTTCTAAAATTATTGAGAAAGCATATACACTACACACTTATATTTCTGACAAGATATATTCGTCAGAAATTCTTCATTTTTTAAATAAAGAGCATCTGGAGCGCATTCCCGTACCATTTTCTTGGAAAATGCCTGGAATGTTTTGGCAAATATCTCGATAAGTATCATAGTACGTGGATGATGATTTGTTATCATTTGGAAAGTTTAAATTTTTTCTCTATATTAAACCAAATTAATCGCATATTTAGTGGAGTGATATCTCACTCAAATTACCAGATGTAACTTAAGTTTTTTAATGTGCCAAGGGAAAAGGGAATCGCGTGCTGGGTATGTTAATTTAAATATGTATGCAAGTTAAATTTTTGAAATCCCCAAATTTCGGACATTAAATTATTTTGGATAAATTCTTGGACAAAAAGCATGGATTTTTTGTGGATTCGGCAAAAATAGAAAATAATTTCTAAAAATATTCATGGGGAAAATTAATGATGACTTGATGAAAGGATGGTTATAATAACTAGAAGCAAACTTACCGATTCACAGCAGTTATTTTTCTTACGGTTAATTCCCGCCCAATGAACAGTTTTACAAATTAAAATTAAAGCATTACACTGAAATTTATTTTTTTAATTAAATCTAAATACCCATTTGGAACAGTTTGAAGCATGAAATTTGTTGTTTCATGTTCAACTTTAAGAAAATTTATGGCCACTTATAAACTATCAATTTATATTTTAACAATGATTTCGTCACGTAAGTGGCATCATCAGGTGATGTCGCCTAATACCCGATGATGTCGTTTATTGGACGAAACCGGCCATGCATTAATCTGTTGGAAATGTGCATTTATTATTTTATTTTGCGACTATAGCATTTTCGAAGTGTTGGCTCTCACTATCTCTAATAAACAGGAAGGAGGTCCATTATATACATGTGCTCATAGGACAGAAATGAAACTTCAGCCCATCTTCCATGGTTCGCGAGTGAACTTTGTGGAACTTCGAGTTCATAATGAAATAAACAAACTTTGTATATTCCACACAAATATAATTTTTTATAAAACAAAACAAAATTTGTATATTTGTATATGCTGGGTAAGGCTAATACAAATGTTGAAACCGGTCGGGGTTTATACCATTAAATATTTTTATGGAATCTACAAAGTTTATTCATTTCATTGGGAAACTTCAGCATTTTAACTTTCGATAAAAGTAAGAAATATATATTTCTCAAAAAACTTTTTTTGGAGGTGAAGTGGATACATTTATCCGAATACTTTCGTGTTCATTTTATTTCCAACACATACTATATGCCTTAGACAAACATTACTTACATTAGAGCTTGCGGGAACTAGGATAAACACATTCGCTTGGGGTATTATGCTGCGTAAGACTAATACAAATGTTTTCGGTGGTGACTGAGGGGCATGTGGGTTGAGTGGAAATATCTCGTAAATCTGCTAATCTCCTAACAATTCTACATGTACATAACTGCAACGCAAGCCCCCTCAAAACGAGTGACAACGAGTATGGGTTGAGTGGAAATACCTCGTAAATCTGCTAATCTCCTAAACTCTCCTAACAATTCTACATGTACATAATGCTACAACGCAAGCCACCTCAAAACGAGTGACAGAGAGTGAATAATACCAAAATAAGCCTCATTGCATCCTGCAAATATTATAGAAAATAATGTGTATTAATTCATTATTCAAATATATGTGTGCACAGAGATATAAGAATTGCTGAGGAAGAATGCAATATGTGCCGTTATTTTTACTTAGCATACTGATACGGAGGAATTGTATAGCGCATCAAATAATCAGATACTCTGCCTGTAAAAACTATCTAATTATGAATTATAAGTGGCCGCTATCATTGTCTCTGATTGTTCGCGGAAGAAATGACTTATTAAAACTGTCTGATCTCCAGTTTATTTCCCTTAATTTTATACTCATGATCTGGTCTGTCGTAGTATGTTAGATTTTGCGATATTCATTCATGAAATTTCAGTCCTTATATTCAAAGTGGTTGTTTGGAACCGTGTGAAACTTACCTTTGGTGGAAAGGCCATATATAGTAATTTTATTCAAAACCAGTTAGAAATAAGTCGATCCCGCCTATTGTTTACTGTAGTATCTTCTGATAGACTAGGATCCCTGTATGCATGCAACTTGCGTCATGTGATGATACAAAATGTGTGTGCTTTTGCTCGGAACAGATCCGTGAAACCATCCTTTGGTCGGAAGGCCAAATCTAGTATTTTGACGATTTCTGCATCTCTTCTGTAGTGGTCCATCTTTGACTAGGAGACGCCTCCAGGATAGGAGGAACCGCGGTTCGCAAAAGTATTTAGGTACGAGATAGAAGCCCTAGAAGAAGGCTATGGAGCCACTGCATCTAGTATTTTTTTAAACCAAAGCATGCTCGTAATAAGTCAATCCCGCTTTGTTTTCATTGTAGTTTGCTACGTCTGACTTGGATGGCCATGTGTACACGATTTGCATCTCTCGGATCCTTGGGGAAATCACTTGCGCATAACATGTTTTTCGTTCGAGAAAGCGAACGAATTACGAAGCAGGAGAAGGGAATCGAAAACGAGTTGGGTAAGAGTATGAAACAGTAGAGAGGGGGAGAGATTGTGGAGGAGAGGGAAGGCAGTGGTGGATAAGGAAAGAGAGAGACAGAGAGACGTACTACAAACGACTTTATTTGAACGGAATTGGGACCACTCCTTATTGAATTGAACCCCTCTGGGAGATTGGGGAATTGGTGGAAAGAGAGAGAGAGAGATTTGAAGGGAGTAGGTGGACGGAGTGATAGGAGGAGGAGGATATTATCCAGTCAAATTGTTTTATTGTCGAAAATTGAGACGTTTGGGCGCATTCTTACACTTCTCTCCCAGCGGAGCGAATAACAGAGAGGATAGGTTGCTTGGGCCGTAAGAGTTTTCATGAATAAAGAAGAGGAACGTCAAAGAGATATGTTCCAAGTTCATTGGAGCGATCCTTCCAGTCTCAACCGTTGATTACATGCATACGTATATGCATACCCATCACTACTAACATCACACTAACCCTAATCGTTCTCCTTTTACCGCAAACGCTTCTCAGATACCTTATACCCACCGAATTCAGCCTACTCAGGTTTATCCAGGCATTCCCAATTTTCCCTACCGTGCAATAAATTGGGAAGGAGTGCACTTATGTACACTGCAATTTTGGCTTACATAGACTAGCGCGTATTCCATGAAATGACTGCGCCTTGGTATAACGTTGATTAAGTGCGCGAAATATCACTGTAAAGTGTATTTGCTTGCATAGTATGTCTTCAAATGAAAGCAGGGGGAGATGAATCGTATTGAATTTTTAGTCCTTCGAGTATTCTACATTTTTTTTTGTATTTATCTTTTCAATAGTTTGCTTGTGTGATGATTCGTTCAAAACGTCAGCGGAAAACTGACGCTAAAGGATACCGGCCGAATTTTAAAACATTTTCACTTATCCGTTCGTTTCAGCGAGTAATATTTCAAAAAATTACAATATCTCCAATCATTGCGTTTAAAAACGGTGTGGTACGCAGTCACGCGCACGGGTGCGAAGTTATGCACCGAAGACGGTGAAATTCGCTATGGAAAAATCATTTAGCCTTGAATAAGGATGGTTTGGTGGTGCAACTGGCTAACACACCTGACTGGCAATTGGGAGATCCGCGTTCGAATCCCGGTCAAGTCAAATTATTTTTTCAGGGCGAATTTTGCCGTCTTCGGTGTACAAATTACAATAATTTGATAAATCAAGGGAATCCATGTGTCATGAAACTCTTTGTGTCTAAATTTAAGTTTTAGCAGTTGTATGCTACTCATAAAACATTGACTGAAAACGAACCTGCGTTTATGGCGCTACTTGCCCGAGGACACCATAATTGTGATCCTATCATTCATTCGTACTCAAAAGGAAGCGTTACACCAAACATGAGTGAATATAGTATAGTATTGTAGTCATAGTAGGAGAGAATATTTTATTTATAATTCAATAGGTCAGAAATACACCAGAACGGTCAACCGGATGACACAAAATTTTATTGCGTTTTTGCATTTGTTCGAAATGATTAATTTTCCAATTTTGCCAGAGTTGGTTAGGATACAGCCCCATCCTCTCTTCTCCTAACTAAGGGTTCTGCAAATTTGACTGCCGCTAATTGTCAGAGTCAGAAATTGAGAAGTTACAAAAATGTATTCTGTATAAATGAATAAAAGGTGCCTTTCCGATAAGCAAGCAATAGTCAACGTTAAAAGAGCAATTAATATGGAATTTAAAAATTAAAATGAATGAGTAAATAAATGTGGAGAATAATGTTTGAGTAACAATGGTTGTGGTAGCAGAAGATAATGTTCTTTGAATAAATAAACGTTTTTAAATAGAGGTAAAGTGCTGCATACGTGGATACTGAGTTTGTCTGAGAATTTATGCCATAGGCTCCGCAGTGTGATAATATTTATTACACTTGGGTGAGAAATTCCAAAAACAAGATCCCACAGCACGGGCTCACGTCTAGGAAGGTCATTGCACGTAATAAAATGGTGGATTAAAGGAGTAAAATGGATGAAAACGCGATACTCTTTGGTGGGAGGGCTGGGAAGCCGTGGCTTTCGGAAAACTGCGATTATCTTTCGAAATTCAGGCATTTAATTATGAGAACTCCCCCGGATTTCAAATTTTAACCCCGAGAGGGCGAAGGGTTTCTAGGATAAAGTTGGTGGAGAGAAGGGGTGTTTGGAAAGTCGGGAAAGGGGCATTGGAAAAAGGTTCCGCCCGCGCCACGCCAATCCTTCGATTTGATTGCTCCGAAAGCCTTCGGACTCGGAGGAGGAGAGGATGGGAAAGATAAAATATGCAAGAGAGGGTCGGTGAGAGAATCTAGGGTATAACCCTGGAGTCACCCGTGCCTAACCCCATCCCGTCATGAGAGACGGTAGGATAAAAGGCACGAGGAATTATATATGTACCATGAATAAATATATATTTATATATATATGTATTATATACTTCCAAGTTTTCTTTTGTGAGTGTCCTTTTTGCGTGTTTCTGTGTTTGTTTAGTGTATCACTGTTTTATTTATGCATGTGCATCGTCGCCGAGAGCGATTTTTTACAAAGACATTATATATATATAATATATATATATACATATATATGTGCATGCAAAAGGGTTTGGATCTAACCCCAGATGTCCATTTTCTCCCCTCAAAAAATTATACCCCTGCTCCCTACCTTTCTTCTCCTCTTCCTCTCGTTCCTTATATATTATCTCCCTCCTCGTTAATCCCCAGTTTTGACAAGTCGATTATTGCCCAACCAAGTATTTTCGACAGCCCCCGTCTTGACGATATCGTTGCTCGAAGGGAGGAAGGAGGTCTCTGTTCCCTCCCTAGTCTCCTGCCACAGACCCACCCATCTAGTTATTGCCAGCTCTACCCCCCCCCCCCCCAAACCCCACTACCCCTATCATATTTAGTGTCACCAATCGGTACGACTTGTGCCTCTCTTTCAGTCCGTCCTTTTCACAGAGCCTCACTCAGTTCCCATCGTTCCAACACTTCTCCCACCTCCTACTGATCCGTGAACCCACTCCAATAAATCCACTCCTCCTCATCTCTACCTACGCGACGCGACTCCAGTATCTGGGGGCGATTGGTTGAGTCGCTCCTTCTTTCTTTCAATGAGGATTTTGTCTTTTTTCCGAAGGGGTTGGATATCGAACCTGAATGTCTGGAAGGGGTGATGAAGATAGTGGGTCAAAGACTGTCATCTAATACCACAGAATGTCTATAGAGCTTTGGGGTACAAACTTATTAGCTTGAGGGCTATTTTTCACGAATTATTAACTTTTGCAGGCCGCACAATGCCTACAGTACTTCTTATGGCCGAATGCATTAACATTTAGCAAAGGGATCGATGGTTATGAGTTCCGAAAAGTTATAAACGTCATTACTTCATTCGGGTTGCAGAAACTATTGCTGTATTAACTTATTCCCTAAAAGTTATTCTTTCAAATGTTTGGTTTACTCTCATATCACTGAAAAAAAGTTAAGTATGCTTGTCTTATGTCTCGAAGATCAAATAGACCCAGATAATCACCAATGAAGAAATTATAGGAAGAGTTGGAGAGAAAAGATGTATAATTAAAACTTTGCGAAGGAGTGACAACTTATTGGACACATCTTGCGACGCAACAGACTATTAAAGAAACAATAACCGAAGGAGAAATGAATGGGAAGAGTTAAAGAGGTAGACGAAGATCATCAATAATAAAACAAAATGATCAATGTTCGGTAATCCACAGGATAGAGTATTTAGTTATTGGTTGGTGCTAAGTTTAAATTCGTGCCAAACTAATTTTGGATTACCCCTGCCTTATTTTCGTGGTTTTTACATCCTGAGAAGTTTTCATGTAGAGGATGTAATTACTTCTGTGATGTGAAATTTACCACTCCTGGAATTGGTAAGAGATGGCCCTGCACTCAGCGGTGAAACAAACTCATGACATATGTTTAGATAGCCTGAAGTAAGAACGAGTGGTATGTGAAAGGACACAGTACGATTTAATCATTAACAATGGACATCAAAGCATTTTGATCCGTCGCTGACAATTTCCGCCCTAATTTATTTTGGGTGGGGTAATCAATAATTTATTTCTTCAATTAGTCATTTGAGACATAAATGTGACCCGAGCGTCAAACCTTTTCTTCTAATCGTGTGTGGCAGAATAATAATTCTGAGTTGATTGATTAAATAATAAATCCGAATTGTAATAAACCGGCGTTACACCCACGTGAATAATTTGTCGTGCTTTATAATGAAAAATATAATCATTAACGTGTTTTATTTTTATTTCTAAGTAGAAACATCACTTTTAAAAATATCAATCGAGACTTGATTCCCGATTAAATGAACCTGTTTGATTAAATCTGATACAAAGGTTGCTGTTACTAGGAGCTAGGAATTTTCTTTTGATTATGGAATCTTTTTTCACGATCGTTGAATTGTTCTTGAGGCTTGCACAAATATGTCCACCCCTATATTCAAGTTCGAAATGTGGAAAAACTGTGCCGGTTGGAGAAAACAACAAACTTGGGAGTTCTAGATGTGGTAGAATACAATACAAATAAGACCTATTGCCCTTGTACGTGCTGTGCATTACAAATATACATAAAGAGTGCTCTAAAACGGAGGTGTACAAGTATACATACAATAGCGATGCTGATATGGAAATTATTATAAATTAAAATTCATAGATGGAATAACGAAATCAGTAATATGGAACATAGGTATGCCGAAAGCGACATAAGAATGTACGGAGATGTAAGTAAACATTTACACAAAAGGAAACTTAATCAATATACAATGAAATAAACATGACTATAAATCGCCAACTGAACAGGATAAATTAAGTATGTTCAATGGAAAATTATAGTTCACTTTAATAAACAATCTATATCTCAATATCCCAAGGTGGCTTCAGTAGTAGATGGATAGTCGTAATTAAGGTTCATATCATGCTGAATAAAGTAATAAAGATAGGACCAATTTCAATTCATACGCACCTCTTCCAGGTTGAACCTGGCACAGTAAAAATGTTTATAACTCCCATGAAGAACTGCTTTTTGTCAAAGCGACTGCGTTACTCACGGCATGCTATATGATGCGAATTCAGGCTAAATTTTTATGTTACACCTTATGGAATGATACAATTTTACTTATAAGTGAAAAAGTTTGGGATATAAATCAAGTTGTTTATGTCGTTGATAGCATATTTGGCGTTCGAGGTATTTTTTAAATTGAGTGCAATGCGAGAACAAATGAAGGCAATCGTTTAATTTCGTGATGCCCTGGTATATGTGTCCAAGTTATTTTAAGCTCTAAAGCTATTCTCATAGTAAAATTCAAAATTTATCACCATGAAAAGCTCATTAAATGAACTTTTTTGCTATCTATTTGAGTACCATCAAAGACGCAATATCACGGGGAGTAATCGTAGAATAAGGAAGAAAATAGATAGAATCGTACGATACGATAGCACAGTGTAAAATTGAAGCCAATGAAATGCAACATTGTTCATGTTGAATGGATCATTTGCGCAATTTTATACGCCGAAAACATAGTAGGTATGATTAGTAATAATAATGATAATTTTTATTTTTCCAACAGAAATAATCCTTGCTTAAATATTGAACAATTAGAGATTAACTTTAGGAAGCCTTGAAGAAGAACCTGTGTTAAGGCTACCATCATATGGTCATTTGTTATGATTTATATCTCATATACATACAGCTTATGTAAAATGGAATTACGGATTTATTTTAAGTATTCATTACATTAGGTAGTAAATAAATAAAGGTATATTTCACACAGTTATAATAAGATATCTTCAAGACTTTCTTTAGTAAGAATCCAAGACTAAATTTTTGATATTGTTTTCACAGATGTTGATTTAACATAAAAATCGGGTGGTATATTTCATACCTTAGCTCCAAAAAACAGAAAAAATCGTGCATGTTACGTAAGGATTAGCCTGGGCAAGGGTGTGCGAGTTTTACGTAGGGTGAAGGGAGAATGCAAATATGTACTGTAATAAACCTGCATTTTAACTTCTTATATAAATACGTCGTAGAATCTTATAAATGAATGAGAGCCTCAATTGAAGTAATAAGTAGCAGAATCGTTGCGATACCGTAATGATCTATAAATTTCAAAATGGGAAAAAAATCAAAAATTTACTACTAAATGATTTATAGAACTTTTGGTCAAATTTCGCGTGGTAGCCATATTAGGTGGATCTTTTTTCGCAAAAAAATACAGGCTCCACTTAAGTACGCCAAGACTCCATCTACACTTTTTTCAATTTACGGAAGTAAAATTAATCAATTTATTTGCAACATCACACGATATGACGTGAGACAACTCGGTACATCGCGTTGGAATTCCATATTAATATCGTGATGCGATATTTCAATTCAAATATGACTCCGGTCTACTTTTTTAAAATAACAAGCGTATTTTTTATTTTCTTTTTCGAGAATTCCCCTTTTTCCGCGCGGATATATTTGTCGTGTTTTTATGCCTTGTTTTTTCTCAATGCGCGAAACGAACAAATACCCGATCTCTACCGATCAAGTACCCCGAAGCCTTTTTATCAAAAAGAGTGCATTGTTCCCATCTCCTGCAATGTTTTTTTCTTTTTTTTTTGGAGGGAGAGCTCGGGGTCAGGGCATTGCACCCTCCCCTCACCTCCCCCTCTTTCGAAATCCGAATCCTTCCTTCCACGCTCCCCCTCCCATGGCCTTGTCTCCTCCACTTCCGCGTTCCCCTCCAACCTCTCCTCCCTTCCCCCTTTCATCCTCTTCCTCATCTTTTCTCTCCCATCATCCATTGCCTGCCTCCATCCATTGCCCGCCTACTCCTCGTGCAATGCCTCTCTTCCTTCGCCAACCCCTGCCATAGACCTCAGGAGTGCCTCAGTCGATCGGCGTTCGGCTCATCCTTTACGGAGCCATATCCCCTCCTTTTTTCCTGCTTCCGTCCTTTAAATGACGTCATTACACCGAAAAAAGGAAAGGGGCCCTTGATAGGGTTTATTTTATTTATTTATTTTTTTGTGAAGGGAATGAAAGTGATTGGAAAAGGAGATGAGACGCTCATCCAGCATCCCCCATCACTCTTTCACCCCTGGACCAACCTGTCTCTCTCTTTCTCCTTATACGGTTGCCAGCTAGGATGATGCATTTCCAACAGAAATAATCCTTGCTTAAATATTGAACAATTGGAGATTAACTTTAGGAAGCCTTGAAGAAGAACCTGTGTTAAGGCTACCATCATATGGTCATTTGTTATGATTTATATCTCATATACATACAGCTTATGTAAAATGGAATTACGGATTTATTTAAAGTATTCAGTACATTAGGTAGCAAATTAATAAAGGTATATTTCACACATTTCCAACAGTTTGTCATTACCAGCATTGTTGGACTACATAGTTGTTTACTATCACAGTTTTGTGTAATCAAGCAATGGTTGAACTATAAGACGCAATTGAACCGGAAAACTCGGATTTTGAGTACTAAGAAGAGGCAGAAAGCTTTGCGAAAGATTTTTTTGATTAAGTAATCCCAGAATGTGTGTCAACGCGCGCAAGACAAATTATGAGAAAATATATGTTCCTGTGTACCTCAGCATCTTTAAAAAATTGCACTTAGCCATGTTATAGCTTATTTAGGAGTTGCTGACCAGGTTGATAAAAATATATATAAAAGGCAGATTGCGCTGGAGCAGTAGAAGACACTTGATACTTCTTGAATAACACAAATATTTTGTAGAAACAAAAGAACAAAGGTAGACTGTTTACTAATAATAGGGTCGTGGGTTCCTGGGGTTGAGTATTATCCATTATACCGACCTTATTACCTATTGTATTAGGTTTGGTTGAGTACCATGAGGAAGTAAGCAAACATTTCGTAACATTGATAGAGCCTTCTACAAGAAAACGCTTAATATTAAGTTATATCTTGTGTACTTACCATGAAAAGAAACGAAAGGTAATATACATCATAATATTTATTTCCTACTAGCCAATTTTTATGTTCTCCCTTCATCAGAACTGTTAACGGCGTTGTGTTAGAACATTTTGGTCGATTGATGGATTGAATCACGTGTTAACAACGAATGAGCAAGCTTTCAGCGGTTCACAGATAGTGAAAACACTCAACCTGGGTTTTGAAAAAAAGGATTTAAATGCTCCGTCATTCATATTTAATGTGATTTATTTTTTGTTTATGTCCTCCACCAGAGGACAAATGATGCAGTGAAGTCTCATCGAGGAATAAGGTGCTGGTGGGATTAACTGATCGGAATAACCATTGCGTTTTGGAAGATGTTTAGATACAGGACTCAAGTGCCCACGTGTTCACTTTTTAATAAAAATTGTTTTCTCTTTATTTCTGTCACTCTCAGTGTAATGAAAGAATCGATGAAACTTTTCTTCGAGCTCCAGTAAATATTCATCACGATAGATACAGTGGAAATACCGTCAACGCCGGGCATTATGAATCAAAGTCTATAAATGGCTAAAGACGACTTTAAGAATGCTCATATTAGAGCAAAATTTATTGCACCCCCCCCTTCTCGGCGCTTTTGCATAACTGTTCCTTATTGAGTCGACAGACGTGGCTGCCTTCGCTGCAATCATTGCCGAGCTGTTTCAAGTCTTTCCCATCCAGGGACTAATTTTCCATCCTTTTGTGACGGTAACGAGACCCTAAAAACCCCCCGAAACGTGTTTCCTCCAATTGATCCGAGATGAGGACGAATCCGGAATTCCTCATTTGGAGTCGTTCCATTCCGCATTCGCATATTCATTCAAATTTATGCGGTGGTGGTGGTGGTGGCGGCTGCGGCGGTGGAGAACCTTCGCCTTTTCGAAACGTAATCACCAAATCATTCGGATTTATCCGTTACTTCTCCAGCGCCTCCGTTGCTCTTTTAGGGCCCTAATCAAAGCCCGCATTATCGGTGATGGAAATCGCGAGCAGCAAAGTGCTCGATGGGGACGAGGAGCCACGGAGACCCACTCCGTCGTACTGTAATATTTCATGCACGTCATTCCTTTACACCCACACACAACATACATGGTAAATTTTCTGAAATCAATGAACGGAACAAAAAATATCTCAACTATCAAACTGTATATCATGACCATGGACATATTATAGGACGATCATCGGGCATATGAAAAGCCACTAAAAAGTTAGCCCAAAAATTTCGCATTTTCCGCACGTTTCGCACACTGATCTACATATACCCCACTCGTCAGAAAGTGAAACCACCCTGCTAGTAGCATTTGCTTAGTCACAACAAGTACGCCGAAAGAATAACAGACGTAAATAACAAGAGGGAACAAAATGCATGACTAAAATTATAGCTCAAAGAACTGCGGAACTGGCCGCACAGTAACTTTAACGGAGTCACCTGCTGATGGTCACACAATTGTGTGCAATTCACAGTGAAAAAATCATTCTCGCTCCTCAAAGCCTCCATAAAATTCAACGGGTGTGAAAAACATTGAACTTATTTTATAAGAAAACCTCAAAGCCTAAAGAATACTGTCAGCGTGGTCAATTGAAGAGTTCGTAACCTAGGTATCTTGTATCTTGTGTTCGATGTAGTAGATATGCTGACAGTTTTCCAGGAGCACGGAGAGATGAGTGACTCTTGGTCCTCTTTCATGCTCGGGAAACCCAAAAATGAGTGAATGCTAACTGCACTTTAACACTTTTAAACATATATAAAAAACTCGTTACTTTCATGATGTGGGAAATGGTCAAAAAACAGTTCAAAATCGTAATATGATGCAGACGGTTCCACTACGTGTAATACATCTGATTATTAAACGAGAATAAACAACACTGTGTTTGTTGTATTAATAGAGGCATTATTACCATTACTATTCGCAGTTACTAAGTAGTTACAGTCGACAATGAAACAATATTGAAAGTCGTGTTGGGCCCTTTAGTTATCCACTACTTTACCCAAAATTTTCAACTTTGGATTTTCTGCATTAATATTCCTTTAAGAACACCTAATACCAGTAATCAAAATTTGACTATATTTGAACTAGCTCAGTACCGATTAACATTTAGACGTCAACTTGCCAAATATTTTCCTTCAGACATCAACCTAAGAAATCCTGATCTCCGCCTTTTGAAGTTCAATGCTTTGCATTTCGGTGGTCGGCATTTTCAGCAATATCTGGTTGATACTTATATAAGAGTGGAACATTACAGTATCCAATGGATTTAAGCTAATACAAAAAAATTACTTGCAGAAAAATGTACATGAGCGATTCAATTTCTGAGTGAATCGGCTGAAAAAAAGAATGCTGTTTTTGGTAAACGGATTATTTTGCCTTCTTCGTTTCCTGGATCCACACGTTTTTACACTGAACATTTTGAAGAAGCTATGGCCTTTGTCCCTCGACTTGGATCATCAGGCTTCTTTATCACAATGACGTGCAATCCAGAATTTGCGGAAGCAGCTCGTACAACATTTGAAGATGGATCAAACTTGCAACAATTTGCCCAAGTGCGTGACTCAATAACTTCGACACACGAGAAACGTTGTATGGAAAGAAATATTGAATAATTTTTAATCTAATAATAACAATAATCTGTCAATGAACATTATAAATAAGGAAAACAATGTAAATATTGAATTTATTGATGATTTTAGAATTTCGTTTGAAGAACATATTTGTGTTAGTGGTGTTTTTGAGTTTGCTCTATGCTACCTAATTGCATCAACACTACTATCTAAAAAAAATAAATATCCGTTATGCTTTATAAAATTTGTTTTATTAAAACCTTTAATCGCACTATGTGAATGCCTAATATAAATAAAATAGACAATAATTAGCAGAATAGGTGCATACAAGTTCTTAGTACACCAAATAAACATCGAGCAACGCTCGGTAACCAGGTACTATCCATTTAATAGCGATTTCATGAATAATTATTCACTCCTGCAGCATTTAAAGGCCAGGTTCAGTGACTAATTTGATAGTTGTAGCCGAACGAATACAGTTCCCCGTTCGCCTTGCCTTCTCAATGACCATCTACATGGCACAAGGTGAATCGCTTCAAGTGTGTGGATTAAATCTGGAAAATCCACACGTTTCACGTGCTTACGAGTGGGACAGCGAAAAAATTTGTTAATGCAAGAACAAGCTTACTAAAGTAAGCTTTGTAAGCAAGCAACGAAGCAGATCGTTTACAAGTTGCTCAATCACGTGCATCAGAATTGTATCAGTTTCACCAACATGCATTACACTACACCCTACTAAAGTTAATGTGACTACGGCCTAGGTTAGCAAAAACCTGCTAGATCTTGGCAGGAGGCTAAATTTCACAAATATGCGCCACACTATAGGTATGCTACCAATGTAAGACCATTTGTGTAAATGCTTTTTACAATTACACAAATGCACAGAGACACAAGAGTTTCACCGGAAACATGCACCGCGTGCTGTTAGTACTAGGTTCCAGAGAAGGATACAAGCACTAGGGAGTAAATCAACTAACTAGCTACACTACCTATCGACAAAGGTAATTAAGTCTCATTGACAGATGTTTTAGTATCTTATCGTTGGTGGGAGAAATGACATTTTAAACCTGCCAGTTTTGCAGTTTATTTCCCTAATTTTACTATCATGATCTACCGTAGACTGTCGGAGTTTGTAAGATGTCATGAACGTCGACAGCAAATACATTGGTTTGGATTTTACATAATTTATATAGTCTCAAATTTCGATCAACACTTGGAAAACGATTCCCATCCCAGTTGTTGCTAAAGGTCGGTAACGAGATTATCATTATGGCCTTTAATTTATCTTGCCGATCATCGTTGCACACGTTATAACTCGTTTTTTATTCTTAAGAGGGAGGGAAGAAAAAAACATTACTAGGTGATTCAAAAAAGTGGCTCAACCACGGTTCTAGTGCTAACAACGCATGCGCTGTAGGTGAGGGTAAGGGTTGTTTGGTAGTGAGAAGGGAGTGAATCATCTTTGGTCTTTTAATCCTCAGATTGCTTGTCTGCAGCCCTCCACCCCTCCCTTTCTAATGATAGTTCCTTTGCACCCCGGTAGTTCCTCTTGTGTATTTTCATCTTGATTATGTTCACGTGTTGATCCCTTGGCCTTCCTCTTGGGATTTTTCCCTCTATTCTTTCTACAGTTACATTTCTCGCAAACCCATAGTATCTCGGAGTGATTCCAATCCGTCTGGTTCTTTATTTCTGAATGGTATTCCGAATAGTCCTTTCCCCTTCTACTCTTCCGTATAGGTATATATTTATTTATTATTTTATCCTTCCATTTGATCTTCGGCATCCTCCTCCAAAACCAGGTTTCCAATGCTCATAACCGTTTCTGATCTCCTATTCCATTGGTCCTTGTGTCCAATCCTAATAGTGCCAGAGATGGATAAGCGTCCCTAATTCGAGCAAAATTGGTTTTGGAGGGAGATGACCCAGCCGCGGTTTTAGATTTAACGAAGAGTGCGGTAGGTGTGGCTTAGGGAGTTGGCGGTGAAGAGGGCGTGTGCACGAGTAGGGCGAATCGGGAGAAAGGGCGGGAGGGAGAGGCCCTTTCCTCCACTTGGTTCCACGGGTTGGTTTCGGCACAAAAAAGACGCGGGGTTAAGGAGGAGATAGAGGAGAGGCAGAGAGTGAGAGAGGCGGGCGACTTAGCAATGCATAATACACGCGGAATACGTCCGACCCGGTTGGGAAACGTCCGTTTCGGAGC
Organism: Pyrrhosoma nymphula; assembly: GCA_963573305.1. Taxonomy (NCBI): domain Eukaryota; kingdom Metazoa; phylum Arthropoda; class Insecta; order Odonata; family Coenagrionidae; genus Pyrrhosoma; species Pyrrhosoma nymphula. Next base: position 29,504,970 of record OY754331.1, on the reverse strand, counting down.
CGCATCACTTTGCATAGTATTGGTATTCATATCGAATTGAACGCTGGCGGTGGAGGGCTTTGCTAAGGAGTGCCCTCCTGGGTCTTTGGAAGGCGACGAGAGGGTCGGTTGGCAAAGGAGAAGTAAGGATTGGAATGCTTTCGGACGCAACGATCTCGTTCTCGCGATATGGAGGTCAACAAGGCTCCTTTGTTAGAGTATCGTCTTGAATATATTTGTAAAGCATCTTGCGAGCCACCTCAAGGGAGTGTGGCAGAGAGTGAATTTTTAAAAATAGTATGACCATAATATTCCCTTCTATAAGGCGTCTTTTCCATTATGTTATTAAATAATTTCACATGCGTACCCATCATAACGTACATTTTCAGGGTGAGCAAAGTCAAAAGAGGTTAATACTCGGCGCTCTTCCAAGATGGAAGCCTGGATTACAAGACTACATTTGACAAGATTTCTTTACGAAGAACTATATTGTAATTTAAAGCTGGCCCACTCATTCCTAACCCTATTCTTCCTTCTTTTGCGGCAAACACTTCTCAGATACTCCATTGCCACTTGCTTACTTTACTTTACCTACTTTAATTCTTTTCTCTGGCATTTTAATGAATTTCATATACTTATTTCATCTAAAGAGATATCGTCGTGTATTGTTTGCCCGTCGATCTTCTTTTAGTTGAGTCTCAGTTGACTCTCCACAACAGAGATAATGTGTACAAGAAAGGCTAGAGTAAATATCATGAGAGTGGGCGTGGAAAAGGATCGATGGAATATTTACAATATGTTGGGAGTGTATTTGATTGGATTCAGGTATTCAAGCTAATACGTTCTCAAGCCAAGGAATCGTTCATGAGAGAATGAGAAAAGCATCCGTGATTATATCCATCTCTCTTGCTTGACGAACATCCTCCCTTTCCAGATCTGACATCAGCCCCCAGCAACCATTAGTGAAGACGTCCTTGACATAGCGGATAAGTTTTTGCGCTTCAGTGGCCATGGAATGGGCTATGGTGAGCGTAGGACCGCCTACATTCCAGATAGATCGAACCTTAGAAGCCAAGCGGCTGGTATTCCTTACGATGCCTGTTCCCCAAGAGTAGGCCACAAATACATGTGACCCTATTGAGGAGGCAATCTTATCGACGAGCTGACTTTAGAAATAGTTTTCTAGAAGACGTGGGGAAGTAAACTAAAATAAGAATATATAAAAAAACACTTTTCAAAAACTGAATTTTTTCTAAATGCACTAAAATGTAAAAAATAAAAATGCACTAAAATGTAGAAAATAAATTTTAGATTGAAATTTACAAAGTAAAGAAGCCTTCTAATCCAAATTTAAAAATCTATTAAAGTTGAAAGTGAAAATTAATATTTGTTTACTTTATCTGTACAATTCGTCGATGATTATGAGGTAAGAAGGTATAATCGTATGTCCAAATGGTCATCTAGTTGTTTATCATGATATAAGACCAGGGTGCAAAGTAATTTACTAAGTTGAATTTGAGCACCCTGGTCTTATAACAATGATGATCAACTAGATGATCAATTAGTCGTACGATTATATATTCTTGCCTCATAATCATCGACGAATTGCATAGATAAAGTAAACAAATATTCATTTTCACTTTCAACTTGAATATATTTATACATTTGGAATAGAAGATCTCTTAACTTCTTAAATTTCAAGCTAAAATTTATTTTCTACTTTTTAGTGCAGTTTTATTTTTTACTTTTTAGTGCATTTTGAAATAAGACCAGTTAAAAAAGTGTTTTTTAATATATTTTTATTTTCTACTTTTTAGTTTTCAAACTTTTATTAATTTAACAAATTAAGTAAATTTTCTAACGGTTCCATGGGAAGGGGTTCAAAAATTGTGTAATAGAAATGCGATTAAACTCACGAAGCAAGTTAATATAAGACCAGTAATTAGTAGATCCTCATATAAGTGTTAAAAATCCGTCGACTTGAGGGAACAATCGTTAACTCTGTATGAATAATTCGGTAACCAAGCGACTCGCATAGTTTATTTTGGGAGTTACTTTGAATTTTTACTTCTTTAAGTAATCTAAATTGATTTTTTAATTAAGGGTAAATTTAAAAAAATGAGTAGCTTATTATTTTTCTCTAGGTTAGTCTTAGGGTGCTGAAACAAGGAGCTTTTAACTATGTACCGTGGAAGAGAGTTTGCCTTCGTGGGTGATAGAATAAGAAAATATTGAGGAGCACTCCTTTTTGCAAGTTAATTGCCTCTCAACGCTTGGTGTGGAAGTAGCGTCTAGAAGCAGCTTCGTCCTGCTACATTTTTCATGAATACTTATACTCTCATACAGTGATCTTGATACTGAAAACAGAGAATTAGCATTAAGAATGAAGGTAACTACCATTATTGCTCCAGGTCCAGTGCTAGGTACCAGGAGCTTACATTTCATGTCGTCATTTCCTCGTATTTGTTTTCCTGTTAAAATTATGAGTCCTCGTGTTCTGCATAAAAATGAGAATATTCTGGCGATATAGCTTGTAATATGAGTACGATGAATAGATAAACTGTGAGCAATTTTCCGTAAATAAATAAAATTTTGATTACGACATAGGTTTCAATTTTATTACATCATTTTAAGGTACTAATTTGAATCTCCTTAAACAAATTTTGCTTTATCTGCGTAATTGCTTTAATAATAATGGATAACATTATGATAGTGTCGTGAGAAATCACCCCCTGCCACACACTCGTAAGGTGTCTAGCAGGGCATCATGTACATTTGGATTCACTATCGCTGCTGTAACAACATGCATAGTAAGTTGATGAATGTATAAACCGTGCGCAATGTCCCGCTAATAAATAAAACGTTAATTACGACCAAAGTTCCAATGCTATTACGTTATCATAGGGTACATGATGATGATACAGCAACATTGAAGCCTAGTTTGTAATTAAAATCATGCATATTCGTGGAAATACTCACACGGTTCATCCATTCATTAACGTTATATTAGCATATTTTTATGGTATTCTTAAACAGTTTCTTAATTGGGTCAAAAATAAGCTTTATTTCTCACTGCTTGGCTTTATCATCGCTTCCCTTCCTAAAACTTACCCAATCAATAATATTGACGGAAACCCTTCTTGATTAAATTTGGTGGCGGCTGTTTTCTATCACGATGAAGTAAAAAGGAAAAAATGAAATGCCTAGTATGGATTTGGAGCGTACAATCAGAGTTGTTAGCATACGTGCATGACTCCGCTACTTATTGAAGATAGCTGCCGTAAAAAAGGTAAAATGAGATATAAGAAGCATGAAAGAGGTAGAGAAAGAAAGGTATGGTTTGGGGCGATATAAAGGAAAAATTGAGATAAACAAAAGATGCCAAGAACCTGAATTTATCCTAAATTAAGGCCATTAAAGGCGTTGCTCCATGACGCGACCACGAGTGCCTATGTACATATGCATGCGAGTGAAAAGGGAATGGACAGAGCAGGATGCTGACAAACTGGGAAAAAGGATTGAAAAGGTTTGAGTTCATCGAGGTTCAGAGGGTGGAGGGAGCCGGTGGCAGGTGGTGTACATATAATAGTCTCTGCCATTGTTCCCCTCGACTGCTGCCCGGGACTGAAATTCGTGTTAATTGCAATATAGCTTTAATTGGAAGCGACTCCATATCTCCGGTCGACGGGGACAAGAGAAAGTCGAGGATGGGTGTATGTGTTGGCGCAACGACTTTCCCGAGGTATATTGCACATCGTAGTGAAATGTGTAATTAATCTAGACGGAATTCAAAATCAATTTCAAATTAAATTTTTCACTAAGAGACCTAGTATATGGCTTAACATTTAGCATATTCTAAATAAATATCAGGCATTTCCTCCATTTCCAACTATAAAGACAATCAAATAAAAGACTAGGCGAGACTTTATGTTGCTAGGTAGACTAGAATTTGTATTTGTGTTTAATAACCACAATCACTGTGGCACCATCACGCTTGAAATGTCTCGCGTGAATTAATTTTCTGCGCGAATTAGTATCTCGTAGTATACATGAATTTTTAAGTATTATTTATGCTAATTTTTAAACCCGGGTTATCCGTGTACTGCATATTAGAATGTCCGTCGACGAAGCACTCCCCTGGTTTCTGGTTTGATCTTGCATAGTTCTCCTGGCTGCTTTCTGGTCCTCGCCTACCTGCCTGGGGAGCGTGCCATGTTCGAATTCCAACTGGGGCGAGTATTACATGCCTGGCGTGGAATCACTCCTTGTCACGCACCCTGGAGGTTGCTCGAACGGTATTTCGTTGATGTAGATGTAGACTATAATGCTGTAAATGTAAGAAAACTTTCATTAATGTCAAAAATGTAATATCCTTGACGTATTAATTGGTTGAGCTCTGGTTCCTCATCCTATCGTTAACCTTGCATTTTTTAGGTTTTCCTTCTCTCCCCAGTTCATATCTCCCTTCCTCCCATTCTCAAGTCCCCCGACGGTCCATGTTTCCATCTCACTCTCATACCACCCGCTATCGCAAAAGCTGCTATGAGGTCGTGCGTTCCCTTTTTCCCAGAAAACCCTTTGCTGCGAACGACTTCTGTCCTCTCTTTCCCTCCCAACACAAACGACCCTTGACCGTCCCCCTCCCTTCATCCCGGTCCTGTACCCGAAGCGAGAGAGGGCACTCTTCAGAGCCGCACATAAATCCAGCTTTTCGACGACGGACTCCGTAACCCGTTAAAGCAGCTTCTAAATAATGTGGACTAACGCTATGGGATGACGGAGGGGTAGGGGTGGATACAGGGGAGGGGGGTTGGAGATTCAGGGCCGCCGTGGAGCCAGCCCTGCTCCACCCCCCTATCGCTATGAGGGAGGGGTCTGCCTTCCTTTCCTTCCCATTCTGCTGCCCTCTCTTCTTGGCTTCTTGGCCTCCATAGGGTCTACATGGCTGGGATACGAACAGCGCTACACAGAGGCCAAAACCTTGGTCGGCGTCCTGTGTTTTGAGAAGCGTCGTTGCCGATTTATTTATTGTCCAAAAACGTGTGATTTACTGACTGTAATGCACGGTGGTATGTTGGTGGGACATGGTGCACTCGGACTTAGAACCTCAGACTAAACGCACATGTTAACGTGATTTCAACTCTCGCTGTCGATGGTCTCCTCGATGACCGAAATGCATGCGTAGGAGTCAAATTTACTATTGCTTTAATTGAAAATTAGGATAAATCATTAATATGATTGAAATGTTTGGTTGACTATTTGGGGAGGCGACCGATGGCCGAGGTCAGTTACAGAAAAAAGTGATCTTACATCTTTCCAAATATACACACATGTATATGTCTGTGTATGGATGTGATTTATTATATATATATATTATTTGAAAAAGGTTATGAAAAATTATTATTTAACAAATAAAAGGATATTTATCAAAATATGCAAATCATTCAGCCAGGTGTCTTTATTTTAAAACTGTTATGCTTGAGATGGGCGTGGGCGAGCGTGGGTAGAGTGCTTGGCTACTGATCGAAGGTGTCCTGGGTTCTTATCCGGGTGAAGCCTTTGGACGCCCCCCAAAAAATCCTCCGAGAGCGAGGTGGCCCAGAGAAAGTAACTGGCCCCCCTACCCTGAATGTGTGAAATTCACACGCCTGTGGCTTAGTCCGTGGTGAGCTCTACCCTCAACTATCAAACCAACCTTAGGGTTGAATCACAGAGTGAGTGATGCTTGAGAATAGCCTAATATGAGCACTGCTGAAGAGGATCAATTGAAATAATTTTAATTACAAACAATCATTTAGCAAAAATAATTTTATTGCTAATATTGTGTAGTTAAGGCCTTCTTAATCCCATTTGTGAAGAAAATGAAGTACCGGGAGAAAAAAGTAGCTATTTGATGCCGAAAAACGTTATGAGTCAAAATGACCCCTGCCTGTTCTTCTAGGTAGTGCGAAACTCCCGTCCTCCTAGTGTTAAACAACACCAGACGACGCAATGTTTTGTGCCTGGTACGCCACATCTACTCGGCAAATTAAGCGTTCATTTTGAGTTTTGAATAAAAATAGATTAAGAATTTTGAAGATATTAACAATGCACAAATTCGCCGTATTGTGTGATTAAGTTATGACGCACGCACATTCAAGAGATGATAGTGGAATAACTTTCATGGAGAAATAGTGATTTATCTGGTGCATTGTGAGCCGATAATCACGTAAAAAATAATAATTTAGCATATTAATTCAAATAAAGTTTTACGCCACGATACTTGACAACTTAGGTGGGATATTCGGAAGTAAAGATTTTTTCTCAAAATCACGACTTAGAAATTTCGTTCTACATTCTTCTCTTGGAGCCTTTTCCACTTCTTTTTTTTGCATGACTGATTTTGTTTGTTGAAAAATGATGTATTTCCTTGCAACAATTGAATCCGGCAATCGTATATAATCACGATAAAAACTAAAGAATATTGTTTCCCATCTCTCAATCTATTATTTTCGAGAAAATTCTTTTGATTATTTTATTATATTTAAGCTATGTATACATTCCAGTTTTGTCGGTGAATGCCTGTCGGTGGGACATTATTCTATGCTAAAAATTAAATTTTAATGTAATATATAATGAAGTCATTCAGCTGAGACTCATTATTTAGCGTAGACATGCACCAGTGGTTACGTACATTGTGTTGACTTTACATTTCAAATAGCATTTCTCTGTGAATAACCCTTTTTGTGTTACTTTTATAATAGTCTAATTTGTCTTCACAAAATATCCCTTTGCCTTTCCTTTACGAACTGTATTTATTTAGCATCTTTTAGAGAACGTACTTCCTTTGCCTCTCACCTCATTTGTTATTAATGTTTGGTATTACACTATTAATCTTCCGCTAGTTTAATATGAGTTTTCAATATTTTTTTAAATTTTCCCAGCCGTTTTTATGCTAGCACCATATGAAGTCAGTAATTAATTAATAGTGTAACTATTAATTGTGCTATGTATGTGCATCAGTATCCATGGCTAGGATTTTTAATGCATTTTTGTGCGGCATTAATTTCCATCATACACCCTTGGAATGCAGCAACTTCGCTCCACCAATGAAAATCGGTAATATTTAAGGGTCCACGTCAGGTGGTTACCAGCAACTTCGTAAACGACACCCCGTAACTTACACATGGTAAACGGACACTTCATAACCACGACATATTGTAACTTGCTATTTCGTAAACGTACAATTTCGGAAACGACCAACTCGTACCCGGAAGTGGGATCGAAATCTAGTTTCTAAGGGAATTAATCATATTCAAATTTGAATGAATATCTCCACCACATTGATTGTGGGCCGCTCTGAAGATAAAAGGAGGTATAGTTAAGAGCTACTGAAAGGAAATTAAATCATGATCTCTCAGTATTCCTTTTTTGATTTCTACGTATACATATTGTTTTATACTTTTCATCTAGGCCACATTCTTTCGTCCCAGTCCCAGATTACGTCGCAAGACTTCATATTGAAGTAGGCTGGAGTAACGGAGTGGGCTAAAATGGCGATACAACTCTCCCCCGTCGCGCAAATATATATATATATATATATATACGTGCTGTATCCTTCCTTCTGTGAGAAAGGCAACGTGCCGAAATATCAGAATATATCATATATCACATATATATATATATATATATATATATATATATATATATATATATATATATATATATAACTTGTTGAAGGATTACTCGAGTGATAAATATAATATATGCCAAGAGGGTGGTCGATAAAAATGTAGAAACCAACGAAAGACTTTTACAAATTATTGATTATTGGAAGAATTACAAAATATTGGAAGTTTTAATTTGTGTCTTTCGCTTGTTTCTACATTTTTGTCGACCACCCTCTTGTCATATTATACATACATACATACATATATATATATACACACACACATACATACTTTCGCAAAGCCTCTAAAAGACCGTAAAAAAGTCAGTTTGACACGGGATATCCGTATAATACCCTATTGAACTTTTCCCTCCGGGTGTTAGAGGGAAGGGTGGGGAGGTGGAAGAAAAAAAAACAAAGTTTTTATAGCGCGCGCAAGCAGCAGCCTCCTCTCGGCAGCCGTGACGTTCCCGAGCGAGTATCCCCCGCCCCGCCTCACTGTGACTCTCGGTGACGTAAATCCTGCAGTAAGTCCTTGAACGATGGCAGACCTCGAGGCGACAGTCCCCTTTCATTCCGCGGCCCATCTTTTATCGCCGCGGCCCCAACCTCCTCAACTTCCCCTGCGTCCTCTCTTTTCTCTCTCTATATATATTTTTCTCTCTTTCCCATCTCATAGAACCCCCTCCCCTACTCATATCGCTGCTTTTATTTCTCTCTCCCTCTCTCTCATGCCCTCGAACAGGGTTCTTTCTTCACATAGCCCACACGAAGTAGAATAGTCGTGCCTTCGACCCACGTGGACCTCCGCATTCCTCTTAATTCGCATGTATGTTTATTTTTTACACTTTTAGTTAGCTTTTTGAGTCAAAACGAATGACTTTTTTTTAAAAACTCTTAAAAGAAAGGCCCAGTTTTGTAATGGCTGATTAGAGCCAGACCAGTCAGCCATAAATTGACGTAGTTCATAAGTTAACTAAATCTTAACTGATATATCGGGTGTTGTTCATACGTAATCAAACAGTCGGATAGTTTACTTGGGTGTGAGCGATTGGAGAACGTGTTAGCAACGGATTTACCGATCATTTAAATACAGCAAAAAGAGTCAACAGTAGGTAGTTTTGGCGGTAAAAGTTGAAATTTTTATCACAAAATTAAGTATTCAAGAAGGTACACTAAATGGGAGATAAGGGTTGACCCTGCCTTGGATGGCTTGATAGCCCTTCCTAGAATACTCAAGGAGCGGTTAGCGAGGGCCAATTCAAGTTGCAGATACGGAGCTTTAATGGGCGGGATTAATGTCTCTTTTCGGCTTGCATAAAAGCCATCCTCTCTCCTATCTAGCGCTGTATCTTACTCTGTTCCCTCCAACACCGGAGTCTTCTGTGCTCACGCGAGAAGGAGTGCACTCGGCTAATTTGTCAGACTCCTCGCCAGACAAGAATTTTCGTGTCCCTTCTTTGTCCCACCTCGGAAGATTTCATTGTTTCCTCTCGTCCTTTCCTTCGGAGGTGGCCTCTGCAGAAGGAAGATGAACAGATGGAAATATTTTGATATGTAGTTCTTGAGGATGATAGAAAGAGCAAAATGGTTGTGGAGGTAAGCAAACGAAGAAGTGTTTGATACGGTGGGGGGAGGAAAGGAGGTTAGAAGGAGGTATCTGAAACGGCTTGAGTACGTATTAAGGGGTTGCCACATGCTAAAGTTTCTAGTTGAAGAGATAATGTAGATTTTCAAGAAAGGGGAAGGAGAAAAATTTGGAATTTTGGATGGTATGAAGTGAGGCTATTTTATCCTATAGGGTGTTCCACATTTAGTTGACAGTATGGGCTTTTATGAAAATTCGTTCCCTATGAAAATCTCCCAAAGGCCGGAGGCGTGGTGTTGCCTCTAGCAGCAGGAAAATTAAAACTTTTCTACGCAGTATTCCAACTGCTCCTCAAGGAGTCTTCCAACATGCTATTATAATACCTTACAGGAACTTACATTCAGCGCGGTGCTCGAAATGTTGCCTTCGTGGTGTAGAGGAAATTCCAGGGGGTTTAAATTTGCCAACAGCGTTCTCCGTACCACCCATACTTTCAATGGAATATGGAACGCACTATAGTTCGAATTCCGTTGAAATGAAATGATTTTTATATCGTGAATTTTCCCACTTTGGTGCTTCATAGTCCTACCTGTAAGGAACCTATCATTTATAAAGTAGATTACCTATGATGATGGGCTCCTCCTTTTGATTCGCTTCTCTTAGGCGACGCCCATTCCATAGTCCTGCCTTCTACACCTCTTCGTCATCCTCCCACTCTCGGTCACCAGTCCATTCCCATGGAGAGAGTAGGGATAAAAGGGACGTTTAGTAAACGGTCCCGCCCCTCGCCACTACCCTTCAGTCCTCAACTCGTCCTTCCGTCCATTTTAATGGTGTGCATTGGAATGCGCGTCCGTGCATCCGAGTCTTCATCCAGGTATTCTCGGAAAGGGCCCTGAGAGAGAGAAGAGTCAAGTTTTGCATGCTCCACGGTGTTTTTCGAATAAGGAACACGAGCTGAGGCAGTCATTCGAGCTTTAAATGTTTTAAGCTCAGTCGCCATCAAGATCCTCCTTCTTTCGCACACGCGGATACTGTTGTAGCCGTGCATGTTTATAATGGCGTTTTGCACGTACGCCGAGCTCATACGAAATTATATTTTCGGATGTGTTTTTTTCTATGTTCATTTCCTTCAGTTGAGCTTTTAAAGCAAGCTTTTGGATGTGAAGTTCAGAATAAAATTAAAGAGAAGCTATTAAATGTGAAGCTTCTGGAGTAATTAAGTGTTTCCGAAATGGTACTTTTGTGGTGTAAGAGAACAGTAATTATATCATGTCCTCACATCTGACGAGCACTTGGATGGTGAAGGACCATTCTGCCAGAAATTTTTATCGAGGAAAATCCAGAGCTAAATTCCAATTGATAATGCCGTGAGCTTCAACAGAATTCAAAGTATAATTCATCCATTAATGATTAAGTATCATACTCTTGCTTTGCTTGTCCTAGATTGGAAAAAAAGTAGTTCCAATGAAAAAATCTTACTAACTTCTAACTTTTCCTTATTAATGAGTTGTTTTTAAGGTCTTTAACGAGAAGTACTTGTTTTATCTTTTCCATACATCATACTTTTAAAGTGTTTTACTTACACATTATCGCGCATTTCAACTTCAAGTCATCCTAGAAAATGACATTTTCCTTATTCCTAGTCTCCTTCTGAGATGCACAACGTGTCAGCTTTTAGACTTCCTGCGAGACAGTAAGTAATAGTTGTCCTCGTTTTCTTTTGTTGCTGCGTGGTGACATTTTTATTCTGTTTACAGGGTGTCCTCTCTTTTCGCCTCGATTGGCCAAAGGTGAGAGAAAAGATAAATTGGTTGAATCACTAAAAAAACATAGAAGTGGACTGTAAGATCTATGGCCAAAAGCAATGCATGACTTACCGAATAGAACGTTGAAAAATAACTGCAGGTGCGGTGAGGTGTCTTGAAGTCTGATGGTATGTCGACGGCAATCAGATCGGAACTGCACACGCACTCACGCATGCACACACACACCAAAAAAAAACAAAAGAAAAAACTCCACGATACGCGGACGCGGTCATGGCATGCATTGCCCTCTTGTGGCCATAGAGGAAAACAAAGATTGGCGCGAATACGAAACATAACCGCCCACCAAATTTGAGAATCAAATTTTAACTTAAATTTAGTTATGAAAAAACATACTAATACTTATCTTGGGAAAAGGCTCAACAATTTCGTACAAAAAATAATAACAGAATACCTTCTCTTTTGGGTAGCTCAAGGGTGTTAGAAGCATAAGGTAAGTTAAAACAAAAAAAAAATGAAGGATGCCCGTGAATCTTCACTTTGGAGGGGGCGGTCACCAAAGACTTTGTAGATGGGTAGGACGCCCTCGGAATAAGGATATAGAGCTACCCAGGCTAACAAGGAAAATAACAAAGAAAATAAAGAAAAAATATCCTTTCATGATCTTTTAGGAATCAATTGGTAGCTTTACCAATTGAGCGACAGGTCGTTTTAAAATTCCTAGTGTATGGCGAATATTTACCACTCGGACACGACCGTCCTGACCTGGAAATGTTTTCATCACTCTCCCCAATCTCCATTGCTGAGAAGGGGACTTATCACTTCGAATCAGTACTAAATCTCCCACGTCTAATTTCGGCTGATCTTTAAACCACTTTGACCGGGTCTGTAACGTGTGTAAATACTCCTTAGACCACCTCTGCCAGAAGTGTTGAGCTATTTGCCTCACAAGTTGCCAGCGAGATAACCTACTACTGTTTAATTCTGTTATATCAGACTCTGGCGTGCTAAGGAGCGGTGCACCTATCAAAAAATGGCCTGGAGTCAGTGCTTCCAACTCATTTGGATTGTTTGAGAGAGCCGTAAGAGGCCGCGAGTTGAGTGTGGCTTCAACTCGGGCGAACACAGTTGTCAGCTCTTCAAAGGTCAACGAACGTTCCCCTATTATTCTGCGCAAAACATTCTTGGCAGTTTTGATATTGGCCTCCCACAAACCTCCACAATGTGGAGCAGCCGGGGGGTTAAAATGCCACGTAATGTGTCTGCTTACGAGTACCTCAGTAATATTGTCCTTGAGGAAAATATTGTGAAATTGTTTGTTTACCCCCATTAGATATCGGCTGGCTCCCTTAAAATTAGTTCCACAGTCAGAATATACGTGAGAGCATAATCCACGTCGCGAAACAAATCTGTCAAGAGCAGCTAAAAATGCATCAGTAGACAAGTTGAACACGACTTCAAGGTGACAGGCCTTAGTGGCAAAGCAAACAAATAAACACAAGTAAGCTTTAGAAATTTTGGCATTTTTTCTAATGGATTCCTTTATATAGAAAGGACCACCAAAATCTACTCCCGTGTGGTAAAAAGGACGACTGGGTCGTACTCTCGAAGATGGAAGGTCACCCATTAGCGGGTACGTAGGTGTGGCTCGCAGCTTGAAACATACAAGGCATTTATAAACGCGCGTCCTGACAGCTTGTTTGGCAGATACGATCCAATACTTTTGAGAGAGCAAATTCACAAGGGTGGTGGAATTTGCATGATTATACGCCCTATGGTAATGATCTATGATTAGATTAGTCAATGTAGAGCTTTTTGGAAGCAACAATGGGTGCATCTTAGCGTAGTCCAAACATGAATGCTTTAATCTGCCGCCCACCCTAAGGCAATCGTGGGCATCGATAAACGGAGCTAATCTTAGAAGAGTAGTAGAACAAGGCAAACCCCGTTTTATTTGTTTAATATCGCGTTCATAGAAAAACATTTGCGTCGCACGAACGCACGCTATTAAGGCATCAGAAAGTTCTGATAAACTCAATTTGCCTGTAGGAACCTGTTTCCGTTTGAGATAGGCAACGTATCGCAAACAATAGGCCATTACTCTCTGTAGCCGTGGCAACGAAGAAAACCTATCAATGAAAGACAAATCCATTGGTATAGTGGTATGAAACATTACAACAGGCCTACAGGGTTTTAATTCAGGCACTTGGCTATGATCGATGTTCTCCAGAGAAATTATTTCCCATTGTTTACAAGGATAAGATACCCAGGAGGGACCATTCCACCACAAATTATGTGCTATTAGCTGTGATGGCAATACACCACGACTAGCGCAATCTGCAGGGTTACATTTCGTAGATACATGATTCCAAGTTATTCCAACCGTAGAATCAATAATACGTGCTACCCTATGGCACACAAATGTTTTAAGTAAATGCTGAGGTGTTTTCAACCAAGATAATACCACGGTAGAGTCACTCCAAGCATGAACTGAGGAGATTGTAATACATTTAGATAATGGATGAAAAACATGCTCAATTAATTTTGTTAGCAAGACAGCACCAAGTAGTTCCAGCCTTGGAATGGAGACCGTTTTAATGGGTGCTACCCTCGTTTTGGCCATGAGTAGAGATACGTGACCTTGCATGTCGAGTTTTCCACTACGCAAATAAACAACAGCGGAATAGCCCTTCTCCGAAGCATCACAAAATGCCATGAGATGATACTCCCCAATCATGCCGCCCGATAAGTTTGCAGACACAAACCTTTTAATTTTGACCTCCGACAAATAAGGGAGCTGACTAACAAAATCATTCCAAACTTTCAATAACTGAGGTGGAATAGGGTCATTCCAACCTAAGTTAAGTTTCCACAATTCCTGCAACAAATGTTTGGCCCAAAAAACTGCAGGCGATATCCAACCTAGTGGATCGAATAATTTTGCAATGGTTGAGAGAATACTTCTCTTGGTTGAAGAATCTTTAGAGATATTTATATTATAAGAGAATGTATCTGACTGAGGTTCCCAATAAATACCTAAAACCTTCGTCATTTGGTCACCTTCCTGCCTAAAATATATATCAGATTGACTTAGACCGATAGGCAGTTCTTGAAACAATTGAGGTTGATTCGATGACCATTTTCTCAGTTGAAATCCACCTGACTGCAATAACCCTTGTAGCTGTTGGATTAGCTCAATCGCTTCTGACTCACTAGATGCCCCTGTCAACAAATCATCGACAAAAAAATCTCGTGATAGGATTGATGCCGCTTTCGGAAAGTTATCAGCCTCGTCGTCAGATAACTGCTTCAGGGTACGGATTGCAAGATAAGGGGAGGAAGTGAGCCCATATGTCACTGTATTCAGTCTATACTCCTGAAAGGATTCCTTCGCAGATGATCGCCAAATGATATGTTGATACTCTCTATGCTGAGGAAGTAAATGAATCATTCTATACATTTTACAGATATCGGCCACAAGTGCCACCGGATGTAATCGAAACCTAATAATCAATTCTGATATCTCTTGTTGTAACTTTGGCCCTTTATAAAGAAAATCATTTAATGACTTTCCTGAACTGGATGTTGAGGACCCATCAAACACTACTCGCACCTTGGTGGTAGTACTAAAAGGTTTCACCACTGCATGGTGGGGGATATAATACTTCCCCGATCCCCATTTTGAAGGTGACATATGTTCAAGATTCAAGTATTCCTCCAAGAAGGCTGTATATTCAGCATGTAGTTCACCATGCTGTTCGAATTTACGCTCTAAGTTCGTAAATCTCCTGATAGCTTGAATTTGTGAGTCCCCCAGGGACAGAGAGAGATCATAGTCTTTTAGTAGCAACGGTACCACATAACTTCCATCAGGATTTCGATAATGTAACGTTCTGAATTGCTCCTCAGCGATTTTATCTTCAAGTGAGACATTAGGAAGTGTAGGCAATTCCTCAATTCTCCAAAAATTCTGTATAGATTCACTCAGGTCATTGTCAACAGAGGTGAAGCAACTGATCACATTTGAACTTTGATTCGTTGTTCTTGATGCGAGTGGACCCAAAAGAATATAACCGAAAACTGAAGGCCATGCACTAGGGAGACCCTTTTCACGCAGTATGTGACCTTCAGTCATAATTTCTGAATATAAGTCAGCGCCAAGCAAGAAATTAATAGGCCCTGAATTATAAAATTTAGGATCCGCTAAATCCAACGAGGAAAATTTTTCACGAACAGAGACAGGGATTGTAAAGCAAGGCTGATTAGAGGTTATTTTGGGAATGACGATAGCAGATACCCGTATTTCCTTATCACTATTGCGTGGCTTCATTACAAATGACGTAACACCTTGAGTAGTACACACAGGGGTACCTGATAAACCTACACAGTTAAGGCTCATCTTTTTTCGAAGCAGCCCTAATCTCTGTTGGCACTCGGTGGTTATAAAGCTAGCCTGCGATGCGGGATCAATTATCATTCTAATAGGTTCTAAGGTTTCATGAGATGTCTTGACTAATGCCAAAGCAGTGCCTAATAGAACAGAAGGATGTTTAGATTCAGACTCCGCCATGCAAGACATTGAGCTCACTACTGGATTAGTTGAATTGAAAGAAAGAGTACTTTCATCAGAGACGTCTTTCGAAGCCCCGTTGGTACATGAATGCTTCGGTGCTTGGTTAACTTCTTCAGAATTCGGCTTTAAACCTTGAACAGAATTCCCGTTTACACACAATAATGAATGATGCCTACGAGAGCAGTACCTGCACCTGTATTTAGACTTACAGTCGAGTGATTTATGAACACTTGCTAGGCAATTAAAGCAAATGCCTTGAGATTTGATAAAGTCCTTACGTTGAGCCACATTAAATGCATTAAATTTCGGGCATTGATAAAGTCTATGTTGTGCCACACAAAGCTGACATTTAATTTTGTGTTCACGTTCAGGTTGAGATGTAGCAATTAATGAAGTTTTTTGCGTCATCCCTTTAGCCACGTAAGAATTCTTGACAAGCTCAGACTTAATTTGCTTGCACCCTGATGTCCTTAAAATATTGACGTACTTACGCCCAAATTCTAAAAGACGTACAATTGAAGGAAAATCCACCCCATTATTTTCTATCTCAAACTGCCTTTTGATAGATTTGTCTAGAGCTTTAGAGGCTATGTAAAACAAAATAAATTCGGATAGATTTGGAATTTTCATTGCATTTAATGCGTTTACATTTTCCGAGAAAATATCGAAAAAATTCTGCAACGAATCAACCGAATCATTATTGATCCGTATACTGAATAATTTATCTAGATAGTGACAAGCAAACAACCTCTTATTTTCGTATTGCTGAACTAGTGTCTGCCATGCAATAAAGTAATTGTCTGAAATTATGGGTATGCTAGAAACTACAGCCAATGCTTGACCCTTTAGGCTCGATAAAAGATAATGATACTTTTCAATGTCAGATAAAGTTTTATTTGAATCAATTAGGCTCGTAAATACATCAAAAAATTGCTTAAAGTTGGCCAAATTGTCATCAAATGACGGAATACTAATTGTCGGTAGACGCGTTGAGGAAGAGAAAATAGGTTGACCTTCCCGAACAGTAACAGGAGATTCCTTCGTTAATTGACTCGCGATAGCATTGATTTTGTGATAATGGCATTCAACGCGCTCCTCTACCTCGCTTTCAGACGCATCCGCGTCTAAATTCAAGTCAAATGCCAACTCACGCAATTCGTTCGTCATCGTGATAAAGGACTTAAAATCATCTGGCAAAGCCGAAACACGACTTAAGAATACTGGTAACTCTTCCCTTTGCGATAAAATCGTAGTTGACATCAAGTACAGTCGCTCAATTGTCCGAATGACTGAGTCACGTCTACTTTTCGTAACGGCATAGTTACGTTTTAATACGCGAATAGCTCTTAAATCATTTACTAAACTACTTTCTTGTTCACTATCTCCCTCAAGAGGCATGATAACGTCAATTTTAGCAAACAAAAACAACTAAACACTAGAAAAATTAGAAACTTGACTTAAAGAGTAAGAGATAGATACACACCTTCACACTGAGATAGATTGACGCGTAATAAAGATAGAACGAGCACCTGCACAAATAGCTACTGTCAAATCACAATGCAATTTACTGACAAAGAAACTGAAATGCTAAGCAAAAGCCTTTCCCAAGATAAGTAAGTAAGCCATACAAGATAAATTCACTCCGAATTCAATATCCGGCCCGAAGGACCAAAAACAATGTCCTCTCTTTTCGCCTCGATTGGCCAAAGGTGAGAGAAAAGATAAATTGGTTGAATCACTAAAAAAACATAGAAGTGGACTGTAAGATCTATGGCCAAAAGCAATGCATGACTTACCGAATAGAACGTTGAAAAATAACTGCAGGTGCGGTGAGGTGTCTTGAAGTCTGATGGTATGTCGACGGCAATCAGATCGGAACTGCACACGCACTCACGCATGCACACACACACCAAAAAAAAACAAAAGAAAAAACTCCACGATACGCGGACGCGGTCATGGCATGCATTGCCCTCTTGTGGCCATAGAGGAAAACAAAGATTGGCGCGAATACGAAACACAGGGTTTTAACAATTTGTTGAATTTTCCTAACATGTTTCACCGTCAGCATTCATAAACACAAATATTAGTTTGATGCAACTTTTTATTCCACTCATCTCTTACATTTCTCTTCCTATTTTCATTTCGACATGAGTCTTCGTTTTGACGTTCTTTATAAATACCTTCATGAATTATATTATTGGTCTTCCTCAATATTTCTGCCAATGTATGTATCTCTCCTTCCAGCACTGTTTTAAATGAGCTTTTTTGTCACTGAGTGTTTTCAATAAGTTGGCTTCTTCTACCTCACAAGTTTTCAATATGGTTCTTACATCGAAAACTCGTCGTGGTATTTCTTAATTGGTGATTCTCTCCGTCCATGTGGTCTTTACCATTCTACGATAACACCACATCTCCATCGCATCCAATCTTCTTTGCCCTGCAACAGTTATTATTCCAACTTCACCACCATGTTAGAGCATGCTCCAAATCTATTTCACATTAATGTGCTTCCTTACTTCCAAGCTGTGGTTGCTGGTTGTCAGTTGACTCCATTTCTGCTAAAATTCCTTCTTGACTAGGTATATTCCGCTCACAATTTTTGTCTTGCTTCTTCCATCTCTGATCATCCAACTTCACACAAGAACAAAATATTTTCACTTGCTCAATGTTTTACTGTCCGAGTTTGATAGAGACTCTATCTTCATGATTTTTATCTCTAAATATAATTTTGGTTTCATTTACATAAAGTCAAGCTGCCATTCTTTGAAGCTTTGCCCATACATTTCAGTAGCATCTCCAGTGGACATAATTATCGAGAGTGAATTCCATCGTAGGATTCCGCGGCGTTCAGATGAACTCTTCTCCATTTTCGGGTTTCCACCGCGTAGGTTGCTTTTTTGTTGTCCTAAAAAGCAACCTACGCGGTGGAAACCCGAAAATGGAGTAGAATTAATCGAGAGTGAATGCGTCAATACACAGACAAGGGAACTGAAAATCTTTCTATTTTATTTCGGGAACCTTTTTAAGGGCAGAGATGGCTTGAAAACAGCGGGGTAATGAAATCAACGCGGAAGCAGAGATGTGATATTATCCCGCTTTCCGAGTAAGGTGTCATTACATCCATCTTCACACGAAGTCAACATACGCTGTATATGAGCTCTCTCGACGTCCCGGCCTGGATGTTTCGCCGTATCCGAAGCGGCAAGGGCTCTCGCTTAATTTACGTGGCACTTTTGAAGCGTGGCTCCGCTCCGTCACTCCGCTCCTCTCAGATGTAGATGGAGGCGGGGCGGGGGATGGGAGGGGGGAATGGGAGGGGCGGGAGGGAGGGGAAGGTTCAATGTTCATTGTGCGCTGGAACATTATCGGGCCGAAATAATTTAGCAATGGGGATGAATGTAGGTCACGGGAACGGGGAGCTCGTATTTCGTGGATTGAGAGTGGAGATAGATGAAAACGGGGGAAGAGAGGGTATGAGTGATATGAGTAGGTCTGCATCCACGTGTTATCCTTCTAGTCGCTGCAAGAGCGTGTGGCAAAGGGAGTTAGGAAGCCATCCATGAAGAAGGGAGTGGATAGGGAAAAGGAATAAGGAGAGAGAAAAAAAAACGACAAATAATGTCCTAGCGGATAAGTATTTCGCTCTTTTGTTGTCGTCCAAATGTCATTAAGGAAGAAGGAGTTATTATGCCTATCCTCACGACAGGATTTCTTATTTTACTTTTTTTTTATCTCTATATTGTAGGTTGGGACTAAGATAATATACAATAATATACTTATTATTGAATTTTTCCGTTAATGTTAGCCTAGCGTTTAACTTCCGAGTGTCTATCGGCTCCCAACCTAGTCCTACCATTCTCAGCTGTGATACGTTCGGTGTTTGCTCATATCTGGCATATCTGGCACATTTAGTTGAAACACTGGGCTCTTATTGAAATTCATTAATTGCATAAACTCACATAGGGTTGGTGCTGCGACGTTGCCAGTAGCAGCAGGAAAATTATAAAAGTGCTCTTAAGTGCAACAACTGCCAAACAAGGAGTCTTCCAACGTGGAAATATTTTTTTCATTAATCAACTTGTGAATATTTATCGGTGTTTGAGATGGTCGCCTGCGTGGCCGAGAGGTGAGCATACGTTTGGAAACAGTGTTCTCCATAAGGCCCATACAGTCAGCTATACGTGGAACGCTCTATAGAACTTTTCGAGGAAATTAATTTTTCCTCCAATTGTTGGTCTGAAAATTCGCGCGTGAATGAGTAGAGTAACTTTTCTCCTCTACATCTCGTGGGTGCTTGGTCCAAACGTCGGCAGTGTCGGAGATTCTTTATTGAAAAATCCATCCTTACTTCTGTGTAATATTATGGGCGCTTCAAGTACAGTACTCCAAATCTCTAGACGTGAAACTCCTGTTCGCTCGTGGCACTTTTTAACGACGTACATGGCTTTTCTGTGTGTTTTGTTGATTCTTTGAGTTAAATACTCCCGCGCAGTGTTCCAAGTTTTTCGATGCACTTAATATAAAAGAGGTGAATATTGAGGATATAATTAAATCTTTCCATTTGTTCTATTATTCTGCTAACTTCGCAACACAACTGCGCACTTGCTTTCCATTCGTCTCAGACTCTGCACAGTTGGAAGTGTACTTCAAAACATTTCGGAAGCTGAGTTGATGTGCGCTTGGCTGTGTTTAAGAAGAAAGTAACTTCCATAATCATATCCACAATTGTTCTAAGCTTGTTGACTTTCAGTAAAGGCATCAAAAATGGATTATATTAAGTTAATATTAATATATGGTGAAATATTGAAGTTTTAAAAGATGAAGTTGGCGAGTTAAACGATTTTATGAAATATTTTATTTATACTTTAGATGTGACTACTTTGTTCCTGCAGAATGCAACCTATCCGAAGTTAACATAGTGTTTCACCTGCGCACATCGTTCCATTGATTGTCGTTCGCCTGCACTGAAATGCGCTGATTCTTTCCGATCTGCGCTAACTTGGACGCAATGAATGGAATGCTGCCTTTGTTTTCTCTTACCAGCTAACAGTATCCACATTTTTTTTACCCGTGTGGTCTGAAAGCAACCCTGGCGGGACTCAAACCCGCGGCGTTTGGGCTAGGGCGGACCAGGACTTTTCCCGTCACCACACAAGAGCACTGAGTGGAGAGATTGAATGGAGGAAGGCGGGAACGGAAGAGAGCCAGGACTATTATCTCCGTGATGGGACTGTGAGGATGCGGCCGGCGGGCGATTTGGATGACCCAGTGTGCTCCCTCTCGACTCGCCTCGTGTCCTTCCAGGGCCTTCCGCCTACGCTCCAGCTCCAGCCACTCCCTCCAGTCCCCTCTCCACCGACCGACTTCCTTCCCAGCCTGCAACTTCCAGGCCTCTCCATCAACCATCTCCGACCAAAGCCCCAGATATTCCATCCCAGACTTACATGCTCCGCTTTACCCTCCATCACCACAAAAACAAAAACTTTCATATCAACCATTCTCGTTTTCGTTCGCCCCCCCCCCCCCCCCCCCCCCCCCAAGTGCATTTTTCCTTTCCGAGAAACTCAACGGCTCGTAATATTCTTCGCAGTTTCACCTTCTTGCCCCACCAGTGTTGCTCCGTGACCAAATTCCTTTCCTTTCATTCCTTCTTCTTCTCCCGTGAAAGTAAAAAAATCCAATCAGCTTGCTCGACGCTCGCCACAGAAATTATTCCGTCTGTTTCGCAGCCAGCCCTCTTTTCCTCCCTCTCTTTTTCTCTAGAGTGCATCTCCTGACGAGAGCGCCTCTTCAACGAGTGCATTCTCTCATGATTTGTGTGCTATACGGGCAAGTCCATCTTCTTAAGCGGCAGGAGGTGATGCCAGGAATAGACGCAAGTTACGCCCGAGAGAAATGAAAATTATGCAACTGCATTCACTTCATTCCTGCAGTATAAACTTATTTTTAATGTCATTTTATGAACAATATTTCATTAATAGGGTTGATAAATTGTTTTTCGCCATTCTTTTCTGAAATATTAGGATGTTTTGCTAAACGGTCAGATTCATGTTAGTTAGCAATAGACGGTGATGACGAAAACATGAGAAGGTAGCTTCTGAGGAAAACGGAAGACATGCAGCTGTTTTCATCGCTTTTTTGCGTTGTAATCCAATTTTAAAATATTATTATCTATAGTATTTCAGTGCTAGGATGTGTAGGCCATTTACTGCCATTTTTTTCTACAATACTCATTGATTAAATCAACAAGTATTAAATAAATGTTCGTTTTTCTAACCAGTAGGTAACTGAGATCTGAAATGTTTCAAAGTGTCCCGGATTTTAATTTATGCGTATTTCTATTTATTTTAAACTGTAAACTGTACACATGAATTCCTTCGTAAAACTACAGAGTAGCATACAATGGTATTTCATAATATGCATGCTGAAATTTCTGTTGAACAGCCTGGAAAAATTTCATCTATGGCCTACCAATCACAGGAAAAAACATCCGTTCATATGTAGCTCATCCGACCAGAAAATGTTGCCTGTATCGCCAAACGTTTTACGAAGTTTGTTCACTTTTTTGTCTTGTTTTAAATAATTACAATTTTTCAGGTAGTGTCTTCTTCCAAATGATAGCAATAGAAGACTACTTTTCCATGAAGCATTTATAAATTCTTTATGCGAACATCTGAAAAGCCAATGGCTTGGTAAAAATCTCATGACATATCAAATTCCATTCATCCGTTCTTTTTTGTTTATGCAGGTACTTTAAGTTAAAATCAAGCCAGGTTTAACCCAGCACAGCTAAAAGTCGTATGTGAGGAGTATCAGAATGACTGGATTCGTTTCATCCTAAAGTGCCTGCTTCCTGCAAACTCTACCAGACTTGAGGGCTGCAGTTGTCCTAATAAAACTGGCTACCCTGCTTTTTCAGAGCAGAAGAAAATTTTATCTTCACTAGTTTGTATGCTGTAATAATATAGCTTTTTGTATTATTTTAGTGTACCTTGTGAATGTAATTTGTTCGTTTTTCATTCGATTTGTTGTTACAGCTTATTCCGAAGTATTGCGCCTCAACGTCTACCACAATCCCATTGTTAGTATTTCAGAGAAAATTAAGAAATATTTAAAGTGTATTAAAAATAAGAATTACGGTATTCTTAGGGATGACTGCAGTTCTGGTTACTCAAATTTAATGAGCAATTCAGTTTTTAATCAGAAGATTTCACATAGATTTTGTAGACTGCAAAGTATGTTATCAAATAAGTTTTAGATCGAGAGTCATGGCTTTGGTGGGTCACTAGTATAAAGGGATTTTTTGGAAATTTCAGAGGCATGCTAATTTGTTGCTTGAATTGAAACCGTTATGGCGCAATACTAGCTATATGGATGGTGTGTAGAAACATATAACTTCGTATTAATGCAAGTATTGGCACATGACGAGTGATTTCTTTCATTTATTCTATTTCTAGTTTCCATTAAATTGGCGTCTGGTGATTTTATTTTTTAAATAAAACGTAACTTAGGTTTTCCACATCAATAGCGTTTATTGAACGACCCGGATTTTGTCGAGGATTGAAATTTTCATCCACCACATCTTGTCGATCCTCAACGAAGCCCAGGTCGTGCAATAAAAGCTATTGATACAGAAACACTAAGTTATGTTTCATTTCAAATATGAAGCAGTTCCACAAAGTTGAAATGGATAGATTGAACTATATTATATGATTCTTTCTGCGTACGGATTACTTATCGAAGCATATTTCCATCGGTAATTGTTGTATTGGACTGTCCGTACAAGCTGCTGAGGTTATGTCACACCGTGTGAGGCCCTAATAGTAAGCCTAGGACTTTTATTCCGTATCCCCGAAAACTGCACTAACAACCTTTTACATCGGGTGTGTTAGCATGTAAAAATGGACGAATACAAACACTCATGTCCTGAGTGGTGAAAAATCCACTCAGGTGGGACTCGAACCCGCGACCCTCAGCTTAGCAGGCGAGGACTTTACCCCGTCGCCACCGGGGAAAAATTCGATACGGAAGCCATAAGTATAAAAAGAATTCGTCAGGTTAGATATAGACTTAGGAGAGACTAGGTAATTTATAGGGTATGGATTGAAATCAGACTAACGGATTATTGAAATTTAAAAACAAGTTCGATTTCTAATGGATTGAATTTCTAAAAGATTCTGGAGAAATCTCTGGAAATTTTATCGCAATTAACTAGAAGATCTGGTTATTATATGATGGCTGGACCACCGGCTTCTCATCCCGTAGGCTCGTGTTCGAATCCCGGCCGTGTCAGTGATTTTTCAGTGGAAGCCAATGTCTGTGCTTTGTAGCATTGTACGATGTTTATACATTATTAACACTTATTTTATGCTTTCTTTATTCTTTAGTTCATCTCACACGTGCAGAGAAGCTGCCCGTCCTGCTCTCTCTCTCTGCCCTTAACAACCCACCCAAATCAAACCTTCGTAACGAAAACATTTTAACAAACAACGCCAAAATAACTTAAAACATTATAAACAAAAACTATACAAATTAAACAAATTAAAAACAAATACCGAGGTACTGTTCAAACGCTACAGCTTGGGTGTCATGTGGAGAGCACTGCAAGGTGAGGTCTCTCTTGCATGCTTTCTCAACTATTTTTAAATATAAATCAATCACTCAGTACTCTGTCCATCTGATGGGACGTTAATCAGTAGTCCCATTGGCTACTTTCGTTGAGAGCAGGCTAATTACGGTGCTGGGTCTATCTTCACCCTGCCTCCTCTCCTCAGGCAATCCTTCCCTTCCTAAATACTCATGTTCAAATTACCTCAGTTGTCGGTCGCTTCCCCAAATAACCAACCAACCAATCGGTAGTAAGTTACATAAGACCTTGATTTCGACTTTAACTCGGCTCGGACGTAGATATCTGATTTTACCGTAGAGGCTATTGGTACTTGTTACACATTTAGTTAGCGTGAGCGAGATTACACTTTGGATGAAAGTAGCATCATTGTAAGGAAAATATCTCATCGTTCCAATGACAGCAAAATATCAGCCACTTCCTATTGTAATTTTCGAGATAATTGCCAAAGAAAATACTTTACAGAACGCAAATCATCTCCGGTTGTAAATGCGTGTTGTGCATAAAGTGTGAAAAAAATGAGTCGAGTTAAAACCTCATAAATGTATATTTTTTGTTAATTACGGAGGGGTTCAACAATGTAAAAACATTTTTGGCGTCGTTAATGTTACTATATTTACTAAATGCTTCTAACGGCTTTTTAAATTTAATAATAAAATTTGAATATGGTATCTATTACGACTGGGAAAAATCTCGCTCAAATTACCGTAACCTTTCTGAGAGGGTTATCATGTAATTTTTCGTATCAAAATCTAAAAGACATACTCGGTAACAAACTGATTTAATTTCAGAAATATGGACAGAAATGATCGAACATTTATCCGTATAAAGTCACTTAATTGTACGATTTGGGTGTTCCATTTGACTGTGACGAAGATGAATCGATATTAACCCTAGAAACAATTGGAGGGTTCATATGTATTCCTAGATCTGGATCGTAAAAATAGATTCTGTTTTTGGCGGATTGAATTTTGAGAATTCAGGCAGAAACAATGGAAAATATATCGTTTTAAATTTGCATACCTAATTCCACGTTTCAATTTAACTCAATTTTAACGTGGGTACATTTATTTGCACCCTAAATAAGATCGGTTGCGAGAGTTACAAAAAAAACTCCAGATTTTTCACCACCGATTTGACGAACTCGTTCTTCTCTTTGTCGTCTTATGGCTATGTTCACGCTGCAACGTGATTCCACTGAACGAAAGACGGTAAAATACTTTACCCGGGAATACATACTCCGAATAAGAGGAAAGTTTCCGGATTTGGTGGATAAAAAGCGAGAGGATATCCGTCCCGGGGATTTTTTTGAGATGGGGTTTGTGGAAACTTTTTTTCTGCCGAACGTTTGTTCCCGTGAACTTTTTAATATCATGCGTTTCATTCCGAGTCAGGAGAGAATAAATCCGGACGAAGGGATACTTCATGGGGGAGGGTAGGTAAGAGAGACGGAATCCATTGGGGAAAATCTGCCCCCGGGGGGGGCTTGAAAGCGATCGGCCATCAAGGTTCGCAAAAGGCGGTCGACGAGCAGGGTGGAGTTGAAATTCAATGGCGCACGTGATAAATCCAACCTTGATCCATGGGAGAGAATTCCAGGACGACATTCATTTCTTTACCAAGCCTCCTGGTTCATTTCTCTATCCTCCTCCACCTAATCCCACATGTATACATGCATCCAATCAACTCCTTAAGCAATGAATTTCAAATCATGTGATAGACAATCCATTCCGATCATCGCCACTTGAAGCCTTTGTATCCGCTTTATTGTTTTCTTTCTTTAGCCCGCAAGAAGACCTTCATCCCGGTTTAAGTGGTTGATTATACTTATAGATGTTTGTAAAAGAAAAGACGTAAGCTAAAATAGTATTTAATGGTAAATAAATATAACTTCTATTCATGGGGGGACAGCCATCAATCAATGAGGTAATGCAAAGGTATCTATTCAACTGAAATATCTCCGCTAAAAATTAAGACACGAAAATAAATTTTTCAGGTTGAGAAAGAAAATTAATGGTTATAACTTTTTACTTTGAAATTTTTTCATGCCCAAGAAAATAATAAGCATGAAATTCGACTGGAAAAGAAAAATTGTCATCTTAAGTACGACTCAGACAAATATTACTTCATAACTAGGGTAAACCGTACAGTTATTGGCCTCCCTACAGTTATTGGCCACATGGTATTTTGAAGAGCATAGTAACAGTATATTTTCAAAAAAATTACAGCATTGATTAAAATATTTACAATAGTGATTATCGTAAATTTTGTCTTACTGTACTCGTACTATAATATTCAAAATACCATGTGGTCAATAACTGTATGGTGACCATTAAATGTACGGTTTAAAACAGTAAATACGGTACGGATTGGATTACGGTACGGCACGGTACGGTGATTTTGGCGTTTGACATGGCAACTGAAAAATGCTTCTTACTAAGTATTTACGTGGCCATAGCTCGGTGACTAAATAGTTACGACCACGTTCTCAAGAGAAAATGAATTGTAACATACCCCTTCCCATTAATCTCCTGAAATATTGTAGGTTTTTTTAATGAATGACCCCTGTTTATTTACCTCGGTCTCTCCCGATATTCTTTTTCGGAAAACGACTTCGCTATTTTTGAGTAGATTCCCGTCAAGGATGGCTTTACTTAAGGCGTTGGGAGAAAATAGGATAAGGAATAGAGAAAAATGAGAGATATGTGCGTCCTTTGAGTCGGTGTTTTGGGTGGATAGCTCACTGGATGGGGGTGTCCTTCACCCATGAAGATACTACACCATCCGTTCGACCGGCGTAGGTTCCCTGATCCCCTCACAAAAGATCTCTCTATACCTTCACAGTCTGATGGCTACGAAGGCGCTTTTCTCTCCGTAAGGCCTCCACTTCGCCAAATCCAAAGAGGTCTCCATCTCCTGCTTCACCCCCTACGCCCCACGGTGTCTCTCGTCGTTCTATCTCTTGGAAAATGAGAAAAATGGGAAAAAATATATAACTAGGTCAGTTTTTCCAATCCTTGACGATACCGATACTTAAATTGCCAATATATCGATTCTACTCGTCCGTTAGTTATGATTCGCGAAAGTAGATTTCAATTAGAAGTTGTATACCTTTATTTTACTTTTGAGTTCTATATATAGTAGTAACTTTTTTGCACTTTCACTATAGCTGTTTTGGTTAATATTGCGTTTAGCATTTAGTTGACAGTATGGGATGTTATGGATATTCATTTCCTGTGAAAATCTCTGTCAGGCCGGAGGTGTAATGTTGCCTAAAGCAGCTGAAAAATTACCATAGTTCTATGCAGCATGCTAACTGCACATCAAGGAGTATTTCAATATTCAAACATTTTACCGCAATTTAACTTACTTATTTTAGCGCGGAGTCGTGAATGATTGCCTACGTGAATTACAGGTTAGCACACGTAGGGTAAGTTTCGTAACAGTGTTCTCCACAATGTCCATTGTGTCAACTAAATGTGAAACGATCTATAGCTCTTCAGTAATGAGAGAATATTTTGATGCTGTCTTAATGTGGAAACTCTCTGTAAGTAGTAAGTGCTTCGTCTCGCGGAATGGATGGAACTTTAAATCTTGGTCCCCTTGGCGTCTTTTGATATGAGTTGACGGATTCCAAGGCCGGGGTTTTCTCCAACCTTCTTCTATTTCCAATTTCGTCGTCATTAGCCACACGATCCTAACTGTTTTATTGCCAAGACTAATTACTAAGATTGGTGCATGAGTGTAGTCAACGAATTGGTTGACTACACTCATCCATTCTACTATTTCCCAGCTTAACCTTTTTGTCATTTGAGCTCTTTTGTTTCACATCCTGTTTTAGCTGGCCTATGTATTCATCTCTCGTTCTTTCTCCTGGGGATTTCCCTTCTATTTTCCCTTCTAATAAGTTCCTCTACCAATTCGTTGAGTCTGAAAATGTGGCCTCTATATTTACCTTATCTTCCTGTTAGTACTATATTTGGTTTTATTCTCTTTTCTTCTACGCTTCTTGTTAGTGATTCTATCCGTCCATTTGATCTTCAGCACCAGCCGCGAGCACCAATTTTCGAAAACCTCTATTTTCTTCTGTTCCATTTACAATTGCCCATGTCTTTTTAACCAAATAGCTCACCACTCCAAACGATTTTTTTCTGGATTATTAATGGAAACTTCCACAAATAAGAAACTATATCGGATAATATTTCCAAAAATATCGGGTTGACCGACTTCATGAATCATCGGCAGCATCGATGTCGTCAGGTACGTTAATATCGGGCTTGCCCCTTAAACAAAAAGCAGTGGCCTCTTTATCACCAACTCTACCTCTACTTTGCCTCCTCCTCTAAGGCTTCCCTTATTTCTTCTACTGCGTTTTTTTTCTCCTTAAGTCTTTTGTGTGCCATTGCGTTTATCCTGCTTATTTTTCCGCCGATTTGACGGATTCCGGTTCCAACGCCGAAAACCCCATACCCACCTCCACAGTTCGTTTCAAACAGAGCATACTCCTCCTTTTCCATTCCCTCACTCCTCCCCCCCCCGGACAACGTCTATTATCCCCGCTTACTTCTTCCACTCGATGTTGCCTTGTTTACCCATTCGGGAAGGAAGGGTGGGTGGGTGCTTCCGGGGGAAGGGCGGGTGCTCCGTTATCTCCGGAGGGCAATCGCAGCGATTATTTCCATCTGAGTCCGCGTTTTCTTCGCTCAAAACGAGCGCCTCTTGGTTAAACATGTCTCGTCATTCCCGATTGATCCGTTTGTGGGGAGAATGTTTTCCGCCATATTGAGCTACGTCTTCGTTGAGGTTTACGGTCGAGTAAGTTTTGGTTGTGTGTGTAGTTTGACCAGGAAAATATTCTCGTCATCGTTCGTTAATAAGATTCTGTTGCCGCTTCCATCCACGAAAAAGATGCTGTCCCTTGATGAGTAGAGGTGAATGTTATCCAGTTCTTCCCAATCCGATTTATTTAGTCACAGCATTTGTTATTCCATGGGGAGAGTGGCCTTAAAAATTATAAAACGTGCAATAGCTCAGGGTCTACTCTGTGAAGCTGCATAGAAGATAATGCAAGTAAATGATTAGCAACATTCATAGAAATTGTATATCGAACGACCGAACTGTCTTCATCATCAGGATTCTCACATTGACGAATGATGATGAAGAATTCTGTGACACTTGTACATCATAATACAATGTATGATTAAGTTAAAGGCACGTTTCAGATGACTCCTGATCAAGGTAGATTCGTGTGTGACTCTGGTTAACCAGAAACCCTATTTGTTATCCTATTCCGCTAATTAAAATTCCTCATTCTTGTACTTGCCATTGTAAATTCCGTCTTTCTATCTTCTTATATGCGCTAATGTTGTAATAAGTAATTGATGAGTAGGAACCTAAGACTCATGTCATCTCTTCTTAAATGCTCTCTTCAGTTCTTCTGTCACTCTATACCATCATCCTATCTGACTCCCACTTTTCCAACCTACCTGACCTTTCGTTTGTCTTTATCTTTGCCCAGATTCCCTCCATATTAAATTCTTGACTAAGCTTTTCTTTGCCTTTCTGCTTGAAGTCCCAATTATTAGCTCCTTTTGGCAGTCGTCTCTTTTGCTGACTCAAATCGACTCAAAATACCCACGTAGCCATGCCTATTACCTACCTCCAAAATGTTAGCTTAAAAGTTAGCATTTCTCATCCGTTTCTTAAGCCCCTCTTTATTTAAGTACCAATGGTAAGTGGCGCAAAAGAGATTTACAAATTCTGCAGCATTCGGAAGCAAAAACATTAGCATAACCCTTGAATTATTTAGTTTTTCTTAATAATTTTCCCTCTAGAGCCCCATAATCAACAGGGATTGTGTCTTCCACTTTTGCCTCACCATCACGATATGCTGTCCACACAGCATTTGTTCAAGTACGGATCGGGAATTATACTGAAAATCTGTCATCGCCGGAGCACGCATCTAACCCATCGGAATTGAAAGCCAGGATTACAACCACCTCACCAACCCGATCCCCGTAGTGCTTTCATAGTATTTTCATGATGGCCGACATTTCTACAGGGCACTTCTTTATCTTCTTCTAGACTTTTCTACAGCTCTGAAGTTGATGTAAAGATCTCCAGTCGAAACGCCTTCCCAGCCCGGTTAATGTCATTGTGATGGTCAACGTTTTCACTGGAGACTTTTCAATCATCTTGAGGGATATAAGCAATAGGAAAATCCTGAAGATAGTAGGAAAGTCATTGTGTGTGAATGTCGAAACGTCGCCCACCGTGACGATTTCACCCGGTGGGAAGCCTGTGAAGAATGCACAAAAATGATTTCCCGGGAAAGACCTAAGGTAGTTTGAGCGAGATATCACGTCGCATAAAATCCAATGAATTTGTCCCCATTGTAAAGAAAAATATCTCATATTACCAATGACAGCCGCATACTAGCCATTTTCCATGGGTAATAGTACGAGCATGCACTCCAGAGAGACTTAAAAATGTGGAATTTCTAAAGCAGAGTTCTCGTCAGAAATTTAATAGTGCATAGTCTGCTGTTTTTCTAAGCTATTTTTAAAAATAGATACATTTCTCAGCACAGTAATATTTACAGAAGCATAAAAAAGTCTTCGGGTGTTAAGATGTTTCCAGCATGCGGCATGAAAAACATGATTCACGTATTGAGTAAAAAAATTATTCAACTATATATATATATATATATTCAATCGACGAAGTTCACACGTGGTGAAAATATACCCAATAAGGAGTCACAGGCGTGACAAGTAAAAACATAGTGACACAAACAAAAGAAACTCACACGAATAGTTGTTTAATTTTCGACAGCAATCAACTGTCTTCTTCCGAACTGGAGAGAGTAATATCTTTATATATATATATATATATATATATATATATATGTCCACTGCCTTTCCATCAGTATGTATCCTTCTGTCTTTGAGAAAGGTTCTATGGTAACCGAAATATCAGAAATTATTGTGTGAGTGATCCTTATTTTGTGTCTATGTTTAATTCCGCCCTACTTGTGGCAAAGTTTAGCTAAATTATCGCGTGTGTGATTTTTCCACGAACTTTTGTATATATATATATAATCCGTCTTCCTTTGAGAAAGGTTCTAGCAACCGAAATATCAACTAATATTGTGAGTGTTCTTTTTTTATGTGTTTATATTTAATTCCGCCCCACCTGTGGCATAGTCTATTTATATATATATATATATATTTAGTAATTTAAAGCAAGGTTTTTGCGTCATTAATGTTACGAGCATTCCTTCATGTTTCTTACAGTTGCTTCGGTGTAAAATTAAAATTTAACTATGGTCTCTGTTTTGACTGGGGAAAAATCTCGCTTATACTACCTCGAGTCTTTCATCACAAATCGAGAATTTTCCTCTAGATTTCGCTTATTGCAATGAATTCTTCTTTTCCTCAGTTTGGGAATCAAATCGCTATTGTCACTGAAGATAAATAGCATCGCATGAATACAACGCCTTTCAACATCGTGTGAGATTCCAGATGTCGTGGGATCCAGCGGGCCTCCCCCCTCTCCCGTAGTCGTCGAGGCGCACACCTGCCGGGAACACCCCCCGCGGACTCCCCTCGCCAGCTATTTCAATTTCCTCTTCCCCCTCACCCTTATTCCTTCTCTCCCCCAACCCCACCCTCCCCTTGTGCAGCGCAACCAAAATTCATTAACACACCCTGTCTTCCCCTCGATACAACTCTTAGACCCCCTGTTGCCCTCAGGCTATCTCCCTTTCCCCCTACCATTGGGTGTTCCGAAACTCTCCAGGAGACTACCGGATTTGAGCGAGGATTTTTTAAATTTTATCCTTCGTCTCCCGGATTTAGGCGTTTTCCTATAGTTTTATTTTTAGGTGTAAAGAATATTTTAAAAACAACTCTCTCCAAATTTTATAGGACGCCGGGTCTAGCCATGGAATTACCGTCACAGAGTCACCCGCAAGTGCACGAAGAGCAAAATTCCACGGAGGAAAAAATCTTACGCCTCGTCTGGGAGTCGAACCCGGATCCCTCGACTTCGCGCCGAGTGCATTAGCAAGCTTCCGATGCGTCCTTCGTCCCTGTGGATTCCCGCAAATTTGTCGAGTGAAAAAATGAGCGAACACCTCATTGTGTTCATAGTTTGTCTTCAATCCCGCGGACTGTGGCGGTAAGCGCACAATTTGGGAAGCTTCGTTACATTGTTTTACCCGGCAGTTTTTAACACCTTGTTCCTTTAAATCCCTCAAAAATCCATATGGTTGAAGCAAGACTCGCGAGCTCGAGGGATCCGGGTTCGATTCTTGGTTAAGGCGAATGAATATTCTGTCAAACATCGTTTTCCTACGATGTATACATTTTATTCAATTAGGACAGGGAGCCTGTTTAACTTCGATGGAAGGAAGGAAATATCAAAGTTACTAGATAGAAGTTTTTTAAAATCATTTCAAGGTAACGTGCAAAAGTAGAATATAATTTCGGATTCATTCGGAAGCTGCCTTGAAGATGTTTGGGTGGCAAATCTTCCGAATAAAGTCTCACAATAATTTATCATTTTTTGTTATAAAATATTGATCACTTAAAACTAACCATAAAAAAATAAACCCTTTCTCTGAATTCAATGCATTTCTTATGGTAGTAAAAGTAAACAAATATGGGTGAGAAAGAACCGCCTTGATTTTTTAATCCCGGTTTTTGCTATTTTTCAAGTCACGATTTTGGGTCAAAAACATTATTCCTACCAAATTTTACCTTCAAGCGTCACCCTTAATCAATTGCGTAAACAGACCTTAATAAAAGTAAAATAGTAATATAAGTAGTTTAATCTCTCTTTTGCTTCAAAAATACTGCGACATGTAAATACGTCTCAACATTTATTGATTTAATTATGTTTCTTTATTTTTCCAAAATAATGAAATAATCTTTCATTTGAAATAATAAATTAGTATTTCCTTCATTAGTATTAGTATTTAGGTTTGTTTTGTGCTGACAGTTATAAAATAACCACATGTACGTTCTTAGATAAAAGTGTATGATATTTATGGCATTTAAGTGTGTGTTGTTGATCAATGCGGACTTCTCCTTCCCGTGGTAGTTGTAAATACATTTTTTAATTCTTCCTGAAGTAACCGGAATTCCCCACACTGTGAACAACTCCTGTAATCAACTCTCCATGAGCTGGAAACCTTGCAAGTTATAACTAGTCCCTTTCTCCATCACATCACGTAATGCGAAACTCCTTCAAGGCAGGCTCATTCTCCATTCCTCATCCACCCCATTAAGTCTTTCCTTGTCATCCTCCTGCTTTTGCCTTCGTATTCTCCTCCTTCTCTGAAACTTGACTTTCCTTCACTGTCTCAACTCTCTATGCTCCTTGCTTACCTCGGATGTGAGACACTACCAACTGGTTTTAACCATTAATTAATCTTACAGTGCAATGCTACGTTATTTCAGCGAATAGTTTTATCATACTCTGTGATGTCCGATCGTTTTTCAGGTATTCAGTGGTTGAAAGTGGTCAAAATATCATTTAAACATATTCCTGGAAAGTATAAGAGACATTGCAGGATTTATGCTATAGTTAGAAGTTTTTCAAGACATAAACCATATGTAAAAAAATGCAATAAAATATAAGGAGCGATAAAAACGATTAAAAACTCATGGGGAATAGACACAGGTTATAAAATTCAAACTTAATCGGCCTCAGTTATATTCTACAAATAATATCAATGGTATCAATCTGGTATATATTTTCCGTTATAGATTGAATGCCGGTGACAATGCTTGAGCATCTGCGAAGCTAATAGACCCGCTACCAGTATTACAAGATCACTCATGATTTAACATCAACCATTCCTGTTTTGACGAAGAAATGACTCATCCATTTTACATTAGCATCCCTCATTGATTTTCCACCGTTAAAAGGGTCCTTTCCTCTAACGACAAGCTCTTTTGACTAAAAAGCGTGAAGTCTGAACAATTTTTTTTCTCCCCACACTCTCCCTACGAGAAAGTTTGCGTTTACCCGTTTAATACGTCATTCAGTCACCGACGGCCTCTCTATCTCTCACACACAGCTTTTACATAATCGTTACGAATTTCTCACCCAGTCCGTGCCATTGTGGAAACGGTTGGGGAATTAGTGAGTTCGTGCGAAGAGTCATGGGTGGCGTAGAAGGGAGTCCAAGGGTTTTTCGGGGAAGGGAGACGGGAGGGTTTCTGCGTAATGGAGTCCAGGGGTGAATGGGGAAGGGATGAGGGAACAGGGTGTGTGTGGCAGGGAGTGCTATGAAGTGGCACATGAACGTGGGGTTGCGTTTTTCAGGAAGAGGGGGGTGGATGGGAATAAGAACGGGAAAGGGTAGTGTGGGGGAGGGTTGTACCACCTCCCTCACAAGAGTGTTCCCGCTCTCAGATTCTGCTTTAATTTCCGCCAAAAAGTTTTCCAGAAACCCTTCCCGGGGGGATGTGAGGGGTGGCAAGGAGTCACCCAAGGTCCCTTCTTCACCCCCACCCCCTTCAATCCGGCTAGCCCATCTCTCTCCAATCTCCTTTACTAGTCCCGTTCCACACAGCACTCCCAATCCATCTCCACACCCCCCTTTCCACCCCTCTTCTTACATCTTTAGCCTTCCGTCACTCTCTTTCTCCTCCCCACACAAATTTCCTCCCTTCCCGACCAACCCCTCACCCCTCCCCCCAAAATCCCTCCCTTATCCCGGGAAATCCCGATTCCCGCCCACCCCTCCAGCTATCCTTTGCATAACCTGGCTCATTCCTCCCCTCCTCCCCCTCAGTGGTTACTAGGGTTCCTCCTGCCTTGTTCCTTCCTCCTTCCGGCCGAATGTTCCCCGCGTCTCCCTCTCTTTCTCCGGCCACTGTAGTCGCTATTAACTCCTTTCATTCGCGCTGTACGTGCACAAAAGACTCGAAGTAAACGTATGTGATATCACTCGTCAGTTCATAAGGACATTTGCGCCTACATACTACTCTGCGAGCTGGCAAAGGTGTGTTAGGACTCCATCCTCGACGAAGGGAGGGAATGGAGAAAAGGGAATAGGAAGAGAGAGAGGACGAAAATAAAGTAACGTGTTAATGGAGTGTCCTAGGCCCCGTGTTGAATTTTCTGGCTAACGTTAACTTAATGAGACTTTAAACTAGGTTTGTCGTTAGGTAGTGTAGCTCTCAGTAGTAGTAGTACTCCCTAATACTTGTATCCTTATCTGCTACCTAGTACTAACAGCACGCCGTGCATGTTTTCAACATAACTATTGAGTCTCTGTCCTTTTGTATAGTGGCAAAATACATATATATTAACGATCCCTCTCCATTGGGAGCATATCTGTAGTGTAGTGCATGCTTGTGAGGCTTCACCTCGTGACACGAATTAGCGATTTTTGCTAATGCATATTAGCCGTAGTTACACTAACTTTAGGATGTAGTGTAATGCACGTTGGTGACTACTCACCCCCTGCCACACACCCTTGAGGTAGCTTACAGGGTATTTTGTAAATCTAGAAATGTAATTCAAGAAGAGATCAATTGACAAGTAAATTTACATTAAAGATTGATCCAAATTATCAGTAAAAGCCGAGGAGATAAGACTCCTATGCATGCATTTTGGTCATTCATGTAACCATCGACAGGGAGAGTTAAAATCTTGAAAACTTCTGCGTATTTTTCGAGGTTTAAAGTCCGAGAACTCGGGCCGAAAGGTGGTGCCTTTTCGTTAATTGTATTTTTACTGAGAGTTCAAGTTTTGTATAGGTACTACTTCAGACTATTGGTTCATTGACGTGGGCGTTATCAATGAGAGAACGCATTAGATACGGTTTTCATTCCGAGAGAATATTTTATCAGGAACAATAAAACCGGACCCTAGTGTGTCGCTCTTTATTTGTTATAGCCCAAAATGTTGCGTGGAGAGAAGGGATTTTTTTACGTATCAGATCGGCAGTGTATCTATCTTATTTCTGTCGCTTCTATGTGTTCTAGATGTGCAGTGCGGAGCAAAATAATATTATCTGTGTCACACTGAAACTCCACTGATAAAGTAATTTCAGCAAAGCGTGTAGCCTCCGACGATTCCCAACCTAATTTATCATATTACACTCTCTATTAGCTTGAAGACCTTTTTTACGACATTTACGACTTTATTTTGTTTTTTGTATACATCACAAATTAAATCTTTCTGATCAGGGTCGGAAGTGCTCGAGGAGTATTTGATATGTGGCCTAACCGAAGCAAAGCTGCATCTTTCTTTTCATGTTTTCATCCTTGGACCTTATTATTACTTGCTTGATAAATCCAACCGCTTCTCTAATGCATGGTTGAAAATGTTTAGTATGTCTTTTCCTAGCGATTGGACTGAGGTTAGGGTAGTTCATGAGCACAGTCGAGAGAAAATTTATTTTACTTATTGTTGCAACTCCGAAGATATTCACTAAGCTTTTGTTATTTCTTTATCATGGTTATAAACAAAGACTTTAAATAGTTACAAAATGGTAATACACAAAGGTACAATTCCTCTCGTATTTGATAGACCAGCATATTTCGTCGTAATTGCGTGATCCTCAAGGTGCAAAATATATTGAACCATAAAAGTAGAACGATGCTATAGATGCGACGAAAACGATTGTCCAAGTACAATCAATTAACCATGTAATTGTAAGTAAATGTTTTACTCATGATGAACATCTTAAAGTTCCCCGGAGTAACTCCTTATAATATCTGTTTCTTTATTTCTCTATTAATTCATAAAACTATAAGATTATATCATTTCATATGTAAAGCTGACCGAACATTGGCACGGCATACTTCCAATATTTTCACAATTTTTAAAAATGCAGTCAACTATATTCCCACCAACCGTGTGATTGTCAAGCCATGTCATTTAAAATCCATTAATGTTGTATATTTTCATGACAGTGTAAAAATATAGCATATTGGCAATGCAAGACTAAAAACATTTTGCCCATTTCACGACTGAGTTTCTGTTTCGTAAGACGGGTTTTGAGAAGATAATGAGGGGGCAGGGTTGCTGAGGACCGTTTTAGAGGGGAAAATGTTGTGAAAATGGGGAAAAATCTAGAATATTTTTATTCTCTTCCACCTAAATCTACCTCAACCGGTAGATTACTCAAATAATAATGAGTACATTTTGACGATGGTTGTATGTTATGGAGGAGGATGGAGAAGGTGCGGTTGACGGAAGGTAAGACAAATGAGGAAGAGCTTGACATGGTTGGTGAGGAGAGGATACTTCTGAATGAGATTAGGAAGAGGTAAAATAGGTGGTTTTAAGAGGTAGTGAGGGGTGAAGGGTTGCTCAAGGCTGTGATTGAGGGGAGGACGTTTAATGAACAGGGAAGGGAAGAGAGACAATAGGTTTCATGGACGGGATGAAGAAGGGTAGGACGAACGCGGATATGAAGAAATAAATACTAGAGGTAGATAGGGCGATGAGCCTGCACGTGTAAAAATCACGATTTTTTCTGAATTTTAATAAAACCTACCAACCAGAAGGTTAATTTTGGGAATGTGAACCTAATAAACAAAGCCCCAGGTGTCACTAGTACAGCAAATAAATATAGAATAGCCTCCTTCCTTCGATACAGCTCGTTGGAATCCTCCTCTTGAGAGTATCAACCATCGCTTTCAACCGTGAATTTCTCGGTATATCACTCCCTCTCACATTATTCTCTCGTATATAGCGCATATCTGTTGGGTTATCGGATTCTCAGCTATTCTCACTGTATGACCAAAGCCACGAGGTACGACTCTTTAATATTTTTGTGGTATTTCATTTTTCCATTTTCAAGATATCCAATCGACATTCTTGTATAACCCATTGTTTCCTCACCTTTTAAATGTTTCTCCTCTTCTAACAGCACCGCAGAATTTCACCGGTAACCAAAATATTTATTGAGGAGCAAAGGCGTGGTGAAACTAGAATCTTCACTCGATTGCGGGCTTGAGGTTAGCTCAGCCGTCATATGTGCATGATTAAATCGCGTTCTCACCGGCGTAGTTTGCATTTAAATCAAGTTATCAAGCGTAAACCGCTGCCTAAGGTGAATCTGGGAAAAAGCTCCTATTTTGTCTAAAAAAGGTGCGTCTAAATTATATTTGTGTTTTTAATAAAATAATGCAACATTTGAACTTCCAGGAATATTTTGTGTTCATAAAAACAAAAGTACTAGTCAAGAAATTTTCGAAATCCAAGGTGAAACTGTTAGGAGGTGAGGAATATTTACTAAATATTTCTTTCCTTCCAACAGTTCCCACTTGGGCTGCATGCAATTATACCCTGCATTGATATTCAATGACTTAACTTTTTATCTCCATTAGCATTCGTTGCTCAATAGAGCATTTGCCAACAAGAAAATATTGCTATTTGCTTTTGAAGTAATCTGAAAATGAAAATGTTTGGTGATATTTTACATAAATAATATATCTTGATTATGAAGCACCAAGCGATTTCAGTAGCATTGTAATATACTCATGAGTTTTTGGTTCAATTGAGTTTTGGAATTGTACTTTTATGGGTGTGTTTATGTAAGCATTATCACTGAAATGATTTTAAATTTGTCACTTCTTTTTGGTGAATTATGAAATTATGAACATTCTTTGTTCTAATCAATGTTTTAATTAAATTGTGGTGTCTCAAATTATAGATTGTTTTCTGTTAACGAAATTTCATCTCTAATTTGTGACAAATATAACTTTAAAACCACACGCTTAGAGATTACGGCTATATCGCTTTTTTCCGAAATTTATTTTGTTTTCCCGGTTAGTTTCTTGTGGCATGCTTTTAAGACCCTTACATCGCTATGAACAGAAATTTCCTCGCTCATAGACTGGGTGTCCTCGAAAGTCTTTGCGTTATACTTATACACGAATGTAATTCTACTGGGAACTTTTGATCTAAACCCAGTTCATTGATTTAAAGACCTCTTTCCTTGTTTTAAACGTCGCATTTCTGCCGACCTCAAAGCATTCAGTTTTCATAGCCTTCTAATCCATTTCAACTGAAAAACAAAAGTAAAACCACTCTGAGTTTAATAGCAATCG
Source organism: Pyrrhosoma nymphula (assembly GCA_963573305.1). NCBI lineage: Eukaryota > Metazoa > Arthropoda > Insecta > Odonata > Coenagrionidae > Pyrrhosoma > Pyrrhosoma nymphula. The sequence goes on along the minus strand of OY754331.1, from coordinate 29,465,710 downwards.
ATTGTAATATATCTAGGTCCTCATGTAAGTGACCTGGAATGAGTGAAGGTCTAAATGTCTATACTACGGCTAATTAAAATAGTGGGAAGTACGATCCATGTTTGTATAAGTGATGAAATAATCTCTGAAATATGTTTCTCTAGAATAGGTCACCTGCACAAAAAAACACAAGGAATTTAGACTTAATTTAAGCTAATGTTTGGGTTTATTTTCGCTAAACGATGCCACATATAATTAAAAAAAACACCCAAGCAGCTATTTGGAGCCATTATCATCTACGTAAAAGCTGACATAACGTACTGATTACCTTCCTTTAACCTTTGTTTTTTTACTTTTATTTGCAATTTTTCTATGCTCACTGTAATAAATTAATAAATTTATTTAACTGTTTGTGGCATAGTAAAATTTTTCATGAATTTCTTTTTATGCTGTTTCATTATTTTTATGACCACTCACTCTGACCAGACGTCGTTATCTTCCGTGTTTGAGAGGCTTCGTTTTCATCGCCTTCTAATATTTTTAAACTATAAAAAAAATGTGAAAACCATCTTTACTTTGATACCGGCATGCGGCATTATAATTTAAATCCAACAAGGTTGACGAGGTTACCATAAAAAAGTAAAGGTCCAGGTACCGGATGATGAAATCAGTGGAAAATACGGCCCTACGGCTGTTAGAAGAAGACATAAAAAATCTCGGAAATATTTTTTCCATAAATTAGGTCATGCTAACAAATATATTACAAGAATTTTAGACTAAATTCGTGTAGAGGTTAGGGAATCTTTTTCCACATTGCATTCCTCATAATTAAAAAAAAAATTCAGGCACTCATTTCCAAGTTCTTACCGTCATGAATGTGTTCCAGTGAGTTGAACGTGTGCTCCGCGTTCAATGTTTTTGCATGTTACGTTTTGTTTTCAGCGCGGCACTGTTGTCGCATGATTTCCGAAAGCTTTTAGTTTGTTTAGTCCCTCCCCTCCTATTCTGACGACGTCGCTATTAATTCTCCCAGTCTCGGAAACTCCCAAAAACTCCCTTTTGAAGGATTTCAATTTATTCCGCGCGTAGCAGTGGCGTTTATCTAACGACAAAAACGAGACGGTGGGGGGGCATAATCCAAATTGGTGATTTATTCTTCCAAGCTCCGAAGTCAATTTATTATTGCAAAGTCCATTAAAGCGAGGGTTTGCGCCCGCGAGCGCGTCGCACGGTTGTATTGTGCGCTCAATGTTCCCAAAAAGGGGTTCCCCGGGCATTATATTGTCTACAATTTCCAATCATCCCCTGCCCTCCTGCCTCATTTCCAGCCTCGCTCGGTGCCTCCTCTCCGTTGGAGGTTCTTTTATGTTCAACCGGTTTGATAACCGACACGCATGGAGTTCGTAGTCACCCTCCAATCTCCCTTCAAGGCTTCTCGGATTCTGTTCTATTCAGGGCTGAAGTGCTCTAGTTTCGTTTTTTGTGTACGCGGAAGAAATATGTACATTAGTTCCACTCCGGTTCTGGGCGCTACCGGTACCTTTAGAGCTTAGACCCTGTCACCACTCTTTCTTTTTTCAAGCCACAGTCGCCAAGGTAACAGTTGTGCAGTTGGCACGTTTACTCCCTGTTTTAGTGGTTGCGTAACGTGGTGGCAGTAGAGCGAAATCCCTTTCTAGTGGAAGAGTCCATAACGTATAAACTAGGTCCACACTGGGTAATAATGTAGTCCTTTAGTTAGACTACCAGGGTTTCCAAGGAGGAAAACCCTAAGTACCAACTTAAAAATTCTCAAGCTGATTCTCACTTGAACTTTATAGTTCTCTATAGCCGTTAGTTCAGTTGCTTACATTTTATTAGTATTTAATTAGCTTCTCCGATGTGTTACGAATAACATCTGCGTATTTTCATTCAGATTTGCTTGGAATGTAAGCACTGTCGTGTAACGCACTGCTGACACTTTCCCGCTCTCTCAAATTAAGTACAGTTAATTTGGCACCAGTGCCTACCATGTGCTCTCCCCTGCCCCCACCTCCTTAGTCGGCGCAATGAGCCTTCCCCTCCTTGACGTTTATTAGGCGCCATCGACTGCCACCAAGTTTAGCTACACCTATACATTGATTTTCATCTTGGAAAGACGTAATTTGCAAATAGTGAGCAGGCGCACTATGTAGATTAGAGTCTGCAGTTGTCCAAAGAAATACGAGGAAATATAAAAAACCGACACAAGTCTCTCCTATTTTCTTCAGGTTCAGGTCAGGTTTCCATTTGGGAGATTCGCAGGTCTACAATATCCAGGTTTCTGGAACCAGACACTATATGAATGTGTAGTGACGTTTAATAATGCTTAAAACGTGTGAATGGGTGGAAAGTAGTTCCCATGAGGCCCGGAAAATGGCAGAGTACCATCGATGTAATGCTGTCTAAAGAAGTTATCTTAGCCAGATGTCATCTTAAATTTATTGTCACGAATCGGGATTCATTTTTATGTTTTTATGCCTTTCATAATTCAGTATGAGGTAATATGTGAAATATACTTATTGTTTACATTTAAACAATTACATATCATAACGATAATCTTTCCTTTCTACCAATAAAATAAATGACACTTTTTCCTTTCTTTATAATTTATGAACTCTATTTATTCACAGTTGTATTTCCCTCCACATCAAAGATTAGATATGTTCCTGTACTGACTTATATGAAATACAACACGTCACTCAATAAAAACATATAATACATGAGTCACAATATCAGGTGTTTTTGTTACCTTTGTCAGTGTATCACATTGGTTTTTTCGCGCTTTGGGCCTCAGCGATAATTCCCTTTGGGAATTTCTATTTGCCTTCACGGCTAGATATTCACTTCACCTTTTGCACACAAATGTATTCACATTCACAAATAAATACCCTTTACCAATTAACTATGATTGCATACATGCATATATGGTGAATTCTTTCATGGATGTCGTCATGACACACATGCTTTGCGCTGATCCCTCGACTGGCTAAGGAAATCACGCAGTTAACGTCCACCGCTGTCTCGCTACAGGTACTCGGCCGCAAGGCTGACTGCTCCCTGGTTATGTCTCAGGTATTTTCCAGCTGACCTCGGCTTACTTCCTTTTACAGTACGGCTAATACTTACCTCGTACCGGAAACCACTACTTTATAAATACTTCTTCAGTTTTCTGTGGTCTCTATGACGTAATTTCACCGCAGCGAGTGGCGTGCATTCGACCTTTATCTTAGTTGATTGTTTAAACTGCCAGCCCCCTATGCAGCAGCAGCAATGACCAGACCAGACCACGGGCAATGGCAGGGCCCTCGGCCCAAAGTAGTGGAGCGCTGCAACGGTGCGACTAGAGTCCACCTCTTCAGCGTTAATGTTCGTGCAATTTGCACGCAGGGGGAAAATGGCAATACTGTGTGAAGGGACCAGTTTAACCTTCACAGTGTTAGTGAAGGAGAAGAGGATGAAAGTCTACTAGTGAGCGGGTGCTAAATGGTGCACACTAAATTAAGAAGAACTAAACCTAAGGCAAAACGGACGCCTGAACATTAACATAATGAAACAAAATATTTTTGACATTTTTTAAAACCATTATATCACTTTTTTTCTTTCTTTTCTGCTTTTATAATTTTTTTGGGGGCCACTGGTGCCAATGGGAACCAGGGCAGCAGCAATGGAGTAACTCGCCTGTATATATACTCATTTTCTCCCTCCTTCTATTAGAATGTTCTCGAAGGAATTCCCCCACGTGTCCCTTCGTGTGCAGGTGTTCATAACTTTTAACAATTGTGTTTTTGCGGCTATCGGCTATTGTTTGGTTTCAGTTTGATCACGCGCTCAGGTCGTGGTCGCGTGTGCAGGTGTTCGTAACTTTAAACAATAGTGTTTTGCTGCTATCGGCTATTGTTTGGTTTCACTTTTATCGCGCGCTCAGGTCGTGGTCGCCGAAGCGTAATTGTTGCTACCTCACACCTGTAACAGTGCGGAGTCTAAAAATATAACTCACTACATGTACGTGGTTGCTTCTTAAAATATTTAACGTCGAAATATTCAACATGGCTGGGATTTCAATGTGTTAAATTATTTTTACATGGTAGATGGATTATTGAATATTTAATAATATTTTAGAGTTAAAAAGTCAGGGTAAATTTGGCAGAGCCTTTTGTTGGTTGTTATCTGTGCACCTTAGGAATTGTAAATCTGGTCATCCGGATTGGAAGCCAGAGGTTGAAAAAACCGTGCACTTGAAGTTGAATACGAGAGTTTTTCCGTTTTTTCCCTTGAATAAAGTGAAGGAATGATAAGAGCGTTGTGATAGTGGGAAGAAAAAAAACAAATGAAAATATAATTTCACCCTGACCCGGAACAACTCCGACATCTCTTTTTGGTCACGTTCCTTTGCTCCCGGCCGCGCGCGAATGCCCGCCAGGGTGTCAGGGACGGTATTGTTACGGACCCGTTGGTTGTCGTCGGACAAAATTGATAGGAGTTCAGAATCCTGGCGAGAAAAAACTGCTTGGGTGCGTGAATGGGGGTCGGGGTGGGGGTAAGGATACGATGGAAGGGCCCAAGGGATGTTATGAGGGGAAGGGTAACGGTGGCTATGTAGTTTCAGGTTTTTTCTTAAGAAGGGAAAAGGGTTTGGTGCGTATTAGAGGGAAGGAAAGTGAGGGTGTAGGGAACTGGACAGATACGATATGAGGATTAGAATCAATGGTTGGTGCCATAATTTTGTAGAGCTGACTCACGTTGAACAAAAAAACATTTGATAATTTTATCCATTCCCTTTTACCCTACCAGTTACAGTGATTCCACATTATTATAACAGTTACAATTAGGCATGCATAGTGGAGTCTTAGTTAGATGCCAGGAAGTATTCTATAACCTTTACCCTTTATATACCCTTCCCAAGCTACAACTGGTATATACAAATGAGACGAATCACGTTGTATTTTTCTCATTGTACGCATATATTGATTATATGGCAGAGATTGAGATTATTTCAGTGGAATGCTGATCCCTATCTGGGGGCTGTATGGAGAGCACTTCAATAATAGTACTCTGTTCGTCGGATTGGACGTTAAACTGTGAATTAATTGGCTCCTTTCGTTAACAGTAGGCTAATGATGCCGTTAGATACTTAATGTCTTTATACCCTTCCTCCCAATCTCCGCGTACGTTAAGAAGTCACAATAGCTACGATTCATGTCGTCAATAATGTTAATGGTTACAAAACACAGCGTCGTGAAGATACAGGTCTTCCTCCTTTCACTCTGCGTAGGTCCATTTTATTCGGTCCGAAGGAAATGGACCTACGCGGAGTATAACCCGGAAGACCTGTATTTTCAAATCTATTAACCCGCGGAAGCCTACGCAAGGATTTAAAAGACTGCGTCATTTTTTTAGTATTTTATTTAAGTTGCTTTACTTTAAGTTGCTAAGTACTTTAAATTTCTATATCGTGTGTTAATTAATTTTATGGTTTAATTTGTCTGTAATGCTGTAGTAGTTTTTGCATGTCGGCATGATTGAACATTACAAAATGGTCTCCGTGGCGCAAGAGAGCAGTGTCCATCCCGTAGCAGTATAATGTCTGTTAGAAACCGTATTACATGTGAAGCCCCACCCCGTACGTAACTTAATCTTACCTTTTAAAAGAAGTACAATGTATGGATATGTTTATGTATATATTATCACCTAAAACTGGAGAACCAAATGTAGTACGACTTTCAAATTAAAGGATTATTTAATCTCTTCTATGCACAGATGACAGGCTACTTTTCATGTTACTAATGGTCTCCGGTTCGACCCTAAACGAGTCAAAGTGTTCCAATAAGAAATACATGTAAAGTTCATTTTTACCGCTTGCAGGTATTATTAGAAATAGCCATCGCACAAAATCAGATACACAACAGCGGGGAGAAAATTAAATAAAAAATCATACTTTTGTCATCGAATACAGATATCGGATCAAATTTGCAGGAACTGTGGTTAAAAAATTACGATTTCTGGTGAAATTTTTCTTTTTCAAAAGTTCATCCCCTTGATGACCAAAGGCATTGTAGTGCTTGTCTCTCATAAGAATTCATGGGGAAAATTTGCCTTTAAGAAATCAATGCGAAAACTTATGAAGCACATTTCCACTTATAACACCAATCATTTTCCAGAATTACTAAAAGTAGATACTTTCTCATAAAGGCTGAGGCATTGAACCGAAAAATCAGCTGTATTGATGGAGTTTTACTGTTTTAAAATAGACAATTTCAGTGAAATAGCTTAATACTATGCATCATTAAGCGACAAAAACGGGCAGTTTCTGATTAGTAAAAAAACTTAGAGAAGAAATAGGAAGTCGGATTATCTTCTGTATAAACAGAACTACTTTTTTATTTCTTATTTTATCTCTCACTTCAAGAGTCAACGGGCATTTTTGCTAGTTTACAAAAAAAGTATACCTAGTGAAATAGCTAATAACAGCATCACTAGAACTATACAAACAGATGGATAAATCTCGGGAATCATTAGACAAAGAAGAGCTATGTTTTTTTCGAATACATCTACGGAATGGACCATTAAACCGATGAAAACATTGAAATTCTTCGAAAACAGGAAAACAAAGGTACGCCGGTTTCAGGAGGTGTAAAGATACATGCAGGAAATAGGAGTGGAGTAAACAGAGATGTGCAATAGGAAAGCCTTCAAATCCAGAATTGAGGCCACCCAAGGGTTTCTGAGATAGAACGGAAGCTGGGGCCCGAAGACCATGGGCAGAGGAGAGCGCAGGGTATGAGTATGAAGGAGTATTGAGCAAGGGTCAAGGCTGGAACATGCTGATCCGAATTACCGTAATTGAACGTTGTCCGAAACGAACTAAAATAAATAAACTGCATCACAGTTTTTTTTTATGGGTTGTGCATGCCTGGTGTGCAGAGGCAGGTATTTATTGAGATTGGTTAGGTCAAATTTCATTTTGTAAATGCTTGTAGCGGAAGTATGGCGGAGATTGTGAGTGAAAATTTCTTTTTTCGTGGAAATGTAAATAATTTAAACAAAAACACTAGGCCTAGTAGTAGCGTAGACTAGGTTATACCTGCTTATATTATCAAAGACCGTTCATGTATTATAGTACGAGTACAAAACCATTTCAAGCAACAGACAGAAATCGCGTGGTTAGTGCCATTCGGGCGTGATAGACTCCTTTCTTCTCCTATTACATGGCCTTGGACTTGATGCCTTGTGTAGAACAATGCACACGATCAGTACTGCCAACTTATTTTCTTTGCGAAATAAATGCAAGCCATTTACCTAGGAATTGTGTACCTTGTTGCAATAAGAGAAACCTGTTGGACAATCTGTCAGCATTTTTAAATCGAACGATTACAATCGACTTATCGTACCCGTGAGTAAAATGACATCATATCAGTTTCAGAATCTTTAAAAATAATGGTGAAAATGAAAATTTGATTGAACATTTAAAATCGACCCAAAATTCGCGGTTCCGTTGCTATTTTGGCATAATTTCGTAAATAATGAGTTATTTCGTGATTCGTCGCAGTTAAATAAAGGATATTTTTCGAATCTGTGGGATGTAATTTGGACTTTTTTAACTTTAACACAAAAAACACAGTTTTTCGATGTATGGAGATTGTCGTTACTTCCAACAATACCTGGCCCTGCTGGTGTGGAACCACCCCCTGCTACACATCCTTAAGGTGGTTTTCAGGGTACCGCGTTTATGTGGGGGACGGTTTGGAGGACAGAGGTTACTGAGTGGGACGCGTGGGGAGGGGGGGGGGGGTGAGGAAACATACGGGAGGAGCGAAAGACCCGTTTTTGCTCGGGAGCGGCTCAACACGGCGAAACCCCTCCGACACAGAGTTGAAGGCCCTATCGATCGCAGCGTCGTAGCCAGGAGATTCCGTGAGATGCATTATAATATTGCGTGAATAAGGACGGCAGAGAGGGAGTGGGGGTGAGTGTTTCCGTGAAGTAGACGGAGTGGGTAGGGCTTGGAGCAGAGTGGAAAGCGAAGAGAGAAGAGGATGGAGGCGGAATTAGGAAGAGGAGGAAGAGAAGTAATAAGACCGGAGGGGAAGGCGGTAGGGGAGTTTAATAAAAGCCCCGACGGCCAACTTCATTAATTTAATAACAACGGAAGATTAACAGCCCACGTCATGTGAACAAGTTTGCGCGCGTAAAGTCTCTCTGTTTGGTTCCCGCGTTTATTTTCCTCTTTCGCTCTCATGTCACCCGCAAAGAGTTCTTCTCTTGCTATCTTTCTATTTCGATACGCGTCTGCATACGGGTAGATGAACGCGTGGATGAGTTAAAGGAATATTTCCATAGGAATAAATGCTTAAAGATTATGATTTAAAAATAGGATAGTGCAATAGGATAGGATAGGATAGTGCAATTAGAAGTATGTAGGTGGTAATTGAAAAACAATTTCTTCCACAGTGCCCTATCATTGACTATCTTATAAGATTCAGTCATATACATCCATTTCTTCGTGCACGCTCTCCTCTTGTTAAGACTCATATGTTCCACCTCTTACGACTATTTTCCAACACATTCACCCATGGCTTACGTGGTCAACCACTTCACCCAGCTATCACAGATCTGCTTCGTTGTTCGGTGCTTACTCATAATCTCTATAGGCCAAACCAACGGAACTAGCTCATTTCTTATATGCATATTACTGCAGCATCCATTCAACATATATTATCTCACATTCATTCCTAACCTTATCTCTCCTGCTTTTATTTAGCGCAAACACTTCTCGGACACTGCATACCCCAAGTTTCACCGCCTCACATTGGCGCCAAACGGACTTTTATGCGTGGACACATCCACTTTTCAAAGACATTTTTGGACCAAATGAGACATTTTTTAAAACTACGTGGGAATAATTTTGTAAAATATTCCTCGAGCCCGAATTTCAATCTCCATATTCTCTAAATAAGGCATCACCTTAAACATGATTTCTATACATGTGTCAATCACCTAGTATTTATCAGTTATTGAGTTATTGGTATCGGTCATTAAATGTTTATGTACACACTTATATATGACGGAATTTCTACTTATAAATACTTTTTGATTGACATATGTACATTAATCACGTTAAAGGTGATGCCTTATTTCGAGAATTTCCACGGAGTTGTCCACGGATAGTCCGTTTGGCGCCAGTGTGCGCCGTATATAATATAATATAGGCAGGACTGCAATTTTGTGCACTGCTATTTTTATTATCAAATGATTTACTTCTCTATCACATGTGTATTTAGTTATTCGACTCGTCCATTGTACCAACAGAGCAAGTTCCTTTCTTACATGACCATTACCGCAGCATTCATTCCACATTCTGTCATCACTCGCTCATTCCCAAATATATCCCAGCTACATTTATGATTATGCATTTAATATCTGGAAGCCAATCTTCGCTCGGATTGTAATTTTTAATTAGGCAAATTCTTGAAGGTATCACATGAGCTGAACAAATTTATTTATGGAACGTAACTGACAAAAATGTTTCAAGTCCACCAAAAGCTTACTTTTCGTAAATATTTTGCGAATATATTTTTAACGAACATATTTTTATAGCCATGGAAGCCGTAGGAAGTGCTATTTTTATCTAACTATCGAACTTTGGATTCAATAACTGCAGTCGTTTACTCAAAAGGAAGTTGATAAGAGGCATATATTTTATTTTGATTTAATTTAATTTTCCTGGATATTTATCCTACTACTAGCGTAAGGTGCCCGTTGAAATTCAACGAGTGTGAAAAACATTCAACTTATTTTATAAGAAAAATGCTGTCAGCGTGGTCATTTGAGGAGTTCGTAGTCTATCTTGTACGTTGTGTTCGTTGTAATAGATACGCTGACCATTTTCCAGGTGCACGGAGAGATGGTCCTCTTTCATGCCTGGGAAACCCAAAAATGAGTGAATGTAAGTTAACTGCACTTTAACACCTTTAAACATATATAAATAACTCGCAACGTTTATGATGTAGGAATTGGTCTAAAAAACAATTCGCAATCGTAATGAGAGGTAGACGGTTACACTACGTGTAATACATCTGAGTATTAAACGATAATAAACAACGCTGTGTTTGTTGTAGCAACAGGCATTATTATCATTACTATTCGCTGCACCTAAGTATTCTTGCACATTTAATTAAGTGTGTAGTCAATTAAATTCCTTAATATATGTATCGTTTACTATGTAAGTGTTATCTCTTATGCATGCAGTGACCCTATTCGAGCTACTTTGGGAATATACATTGAAGAGTGTACTTGTTGTAAATACGCATGGAATTCATCTATTACCCCCAAAGCAATCTATCATAGGGCCCTTCTTATACTGATTTCTTTCTACGCGCTATCATGGGCCTGTAGGAAAACGTTATATTTAAATGCCAGAGGCATGAATATCCTTTGAAAATCAATTTTCTGGTTGTCAGTGAAATATGCTATTGTTGATTTCAGAGAAAAATGTGAGATTTTTCAGCTAAAAACATGATATTCAGGGAAATACGAAGCGTAAAAGGAAATCGATTGAAAGAATTAGAAACTTCATTTATTCAGCCATTCGATTAAAAAAATCCCAACCCTCTATCTTTAGCGAAAGTAATTTTTAAAAGCAAAAAATGAAACCGCTGCACAAAACCCAATACGTATTGTACCAAAGGACCTGGGAACTTTTGGGGCCCTGATATATTTTTAAAATAGACTACAATTTTCCTCATGTCTTGAACTAATAGTCTGCAAAATGTCAGCACAATCAGAGTAAAACTGTAGATTTGTATAAAAACCAAACAGACAGACAAACATTCTTCTTTATATATATAGATAAACAGATTTCCGCGAAAATGATATTTACATGAAATAGAATAATACTATCCCCCCAGTTTCTCCCATTCTCGCATTTAACACTGTGTTATTTCACGTGCAATTTGCAAGAAAAATAATTTAAGATTCAAAAGAAGAATTTTTTCAATCACAAAGAGGACATGTTTGTACCCAGAATTTGAATTAAATGGCATTTAACTAATCATATGATTTTTTTCTTCAAGACCGCATTGATTCCCATGCTTTCCATGAATTGGTCAGGAAACCTTTTCTGAATCCAAATTCGATCTCTTAACGAATTTTCCCGAAGAGCATAGGTACCTAGCCCAATAAATATACCGTGCCTAAAACTTACAATATACCTTGTCTCATCAAAACCGTTTGAGGCATTTGGAGACAAATTTGACATTCTCACATACAATTATTACTCGTTTAAGATTGTAAGGGTGGGTTTACACTGGCAAGTTACTTCCGCAAGTTACTTCTGCAAGAGCTTGCTGGGGTTTTTATTCTGTCGAAATTTTTCACGAGTTTGTGCAGAGCCAGATTGGTTCCCGTTAAGATCTGGCAACAATACGCTTCTTCAAGCGATTTACTGAAACTTTTAAAAGTTCTGCAAGCGGACCTACAGCTTACACCTGCATGTTACGCTGAAACCCGCCTGCTGCTTCTAACTAGTGCAATAAACTTGTCAGTGTAAATCCACCTCAAGAGTGTAAGATGTATTCCAGCATGCGTGTTTGACGTGGATATGTTATTCGTCTGGTCGAGCTTTGGAGCTTGCGCGCCAGCTTAAGAGTCGAACGACGCCAACTATCAAATTGATTAACAGCCGTGGTTCTCGTAGACACCGCGAGAGGGCAACGCTGGCGCGCCGGGTCGAAAAACGAGCGTGCCGGTTGACGGCGGGTGTGGAGGGAGGGCCTTTAAGGGCACCTGATAGGCTGGGCCTCGCTTGCTCGCACGCGGGGTTGTCTATGTCGCCCTCTAGGCACGGGCCAGTGCTCAAACAGGCCGAGCGTTCCAGTGTGCCCCGATTGCAAAGAGCGCCGTGGTCGGTCTGATGTCGAATCGGCCGGATGCCAACTCTATGTGCCCGGAAAAATCAGCCTGCTGGAGCAATTAACACATCTGCAGTCGGTACGGAGAGAGCAGATGATTTATTCCACTTTTTAAACGTCTGTCAATCAGGAGGGTGATCTTTCATCTGGCCTTATAATTTTTTTTTCATTGTGTTGGATTCATAATATGAATTTTATGCGCAGCATTTTTCCCAACACAAACGTATAATTTGTTTTGCGTTGGAAACTTCACGTCGGCTTCATTTTGGTAATTGGCTATGATTTTGTGAATGAATAAAGTGATATTCTTAATTAAGTGATTTTTTTTCACCTTCGCTATCTCTGTAATTAACAAAGTCGTATTTCGTTCCCAGTTTACTTCATGTTCATGCACGCGAGATAAACATTACCTTTCCTTTTAATTAATCCAATGCACAGTTTATTTCAAAGAACGTATTAATTTGCATGGATGGAGGGACACATCACTATTATAGCTCATATTTCATGAAACCTTACTGTTTCTTTGTGTTCATATCGTTAGTATCATCAGTTATATTTTTCAGTTCATATATGGTTCTCCTAGCAACGGTTCCGTTACTTTTTCAGTATGGTTCTTTGGCGAATATTTGGTTCTAGTATTATTATCTAGCCCATCTTCACAGGTCCTTTTCCCTAAAATCATTGAAACTAATATCCTGAATGGACTGATGATTTTTTCTATTAACGTTCAGTGATTCCCGTCAGTGAGATTAGCGACTGGAGAATTTTGCTTTTATTTCGTAAATAAAATTTCCATATTTAAAGTTTAAGTTTTAAGATTATACGAATTTTTGTTAAACGTTATTTCCTTTTTTGCATGAAAGTTTTACCTGAAACAAATTATGTTATTTGAAACACCTATGTTTGAGAAACTAAAAATTGAAACTTTAATTTTGGTTCTAAGTATTACAAATTTACATGCACCATAGATGTTACAAATACATTTTCAATAAACTGAGAAGAGTTCATCGATTGGATCGCAATGGTGCATTTAATAAGCTTTCAACATGTTGTTGAAAAAAATAACCCCTTTTTAACTAAATGGATAATTTTACAAAAATATTTTCCTTCTTGGTGTTATCTGGTTATTGCATTGAATATTTTTGTCCCAATGTTCACAACTGGTCTTCTGTAAAGGCTCAGTTCAGTGTCCGTTTGGTTAAATATATATTCCAATTTCATATCATTGAATTTGTGTGCATTTCAGAATTAACACATGATGAATGCACACTTTGAACATAAAATTAACTTGATACTGTATACGCGTGCAAGGATAAATGATTTAAGATTCTCCCGGTGAACCTGATGTATACATTTTTCTCGGGTTACACTCCAGGTTATAGGCTTCATTGCTGCCAACGTTTCAACGAACGACTTGTTCGCCATCATCAGGGCTACTGAATGCCGCATGAGACGAAATTGGCCTTATTAATATGCAACAATCCGGAATTTTTATCAGTCCAATCCGGAAGAAATTTTAACAGAGACACCGGTTTTCAATTAAGTAGGGTCTGGAATCCTATTATCAATTACATTAAAATTGAAAGAGAAGGCGAGAAAATCAGTCAACGGCCAAACACTCGAACGAACCAATCAAGAGTCACCTGATCCGGATCCCTGATGATGGCGAACAAGTTGTTCGTTGAAACGTCGGCAGAAATGGAGCCTATAACCTGGTGTGAAACCCGAGAAACATTTATACGTGCAAGTATCTTTCCGGAAACAAGTTCAACACAAAAAACAGTAGTAGAAATGGTTAATTCCTATGCCTGAACACTATTGTTCTGACGATTTTTATGGATGATTTGTACACCTTCTGAATATATTATTGCAAGATCCACCCCGACATGATAAACCGTTAAACAAATAATAATGTGAAAGTGTCGATTCGGAACGCAGATGTGCAGAGTTGTTGGGCGGGTGGGTGAAAGGGTCGGTTTGAAAGGTGGGATGGGAGAATTAGGAGGAGGTCCGTGAAAAAGAGGGAGGGAGGGAGGTGGGAGGGAGGTGAATCGGTTAAAGGGAAGTCATTGGAGGGCTGTCGGCGGCGCCGCGCCGGTGGCCGTCGAGTGAAAAAGGGATTAGGTTAAGGGGGGGTTGCACGGTTGGAAGTGTTCGGAAGTGGAGGGGATGGAAGCACGGCGGATAAGATGATGTTAATTAATGAGCCCGCGAGCCCACCTTCCCTCCCACCCACCTCAAAAACTCGAAACCCTTCCCCCTCCCCTCACGACCCAATCCATCGAAAAAATCTACCGCAACCTCGGAAACCTTTCGCCGATTTTAATCTCTTAACCATCTCTCTCTCCCTTGAGGTGGCTGGAGCGGTAATCGCGGGTCATTGAGTGCACGTTTTGATAATTTTTCAAGTGAATCGAAAAAAAATACCAGGGTCGCATTTCATTGAAGTGCATGTGTTTATGCGGTGGAACTCAACATAGATGTTGTAATCAAAATTATACAAGAGTTATATTTAACATTTTGGCCTCAATCAAAGCATTTTATGACTTGAACAATTGGTGGTTTTCGTCGCGGTATTCGAAGTTTAGGCAGAAGTTATGTCTAAATATTTTTTTCGAATCTTAGACCAGGTGTGAAACCTTGATATTTGTTAGCAATCACTATAATAATATGAAATGTAATAGTTTGCGTTTTGAAGAATATCAGAACTTATGTAATCAAATTATTATGAAATATATCTCATAGGCCATGAGGCTACGATTTTAAATAGCCTTCAATCGCCAAATAAGCCATATTTGCAATATTTATGTTGCAATTGTTTCACTTTTATATATATATATATATATATATATATATATATATATATATATATATACGAGTTCGTGGAAAATCACACACGCGATAATGTAAATAGACTATGCCACAGGTGGGGCGGAATTAAATATAAACACATAAAAAAAGAACGCTCACAATATTAGTTGATATTTCGGTTGCTAGAACCTTTCTCAAAGGAAGACGGACATCATTCTGTATCCGTCTTCCTTTGAGAAAGGTTCTAGCAACCGAAATATCAACTAATATTGTGAGTGTTCTTTTTTTATGTGTTTATATTTAATTCCGCCCCACCTGTGGCATAGTCTATTTATATATATATATATATATATATTACGAATGAGAATACGCATGCATTGTGTCACGCAAACCTGAACATTGGAAAAAATATGATTCGGACCTCCTGAATATCTCCAATATGTCCTTGCTTCCTTTTCCATTTGAATATTTGTACTGTACTAGCTGTAACCTTTAGATTCACTTATAAACTTCTTTTTTTTCTGCTAGGGATAGGTATTATGCTTGTTGCGACCCTCTTCAGTCTTCTTATTTCTTTAATCTTTCATCCCAGAGATTCCTTAGTCCCTCTATGTAGTTCCGTATGTATTTGTTTATGTATTATTCCCTCTTCCATTCTTCCTACGCCTTTTTTCCCTCTATTTCTGCGTTCTCGTATCTTTTCGGTGTTTCCTTGTACGCCGAGTTCCTGTCTCACATCCGTATTTCCCTTTTATAATATAAACCTTTCTTCCTATTATAATATTAAACTTTCTTCGTTACCCTCATTTGAATCACTCCCTGCCACCTTACTCTGTGTAGGGAGTCTCAGCTGATAGCGTTGAGTAGTGGAGAGCTTCGGATTGAGAAACGTTGATGACGACGAATAGTGCTTAAAATCGCTTGTCATTTCACAAGATACCATCAAGCACAAGTCAGAATACCGTAGCCATTAATTTACATTAATGATGGAATCCAATCCAGCATGATACGATCTCTCCTAGAAGGTTTCAAACGATCATTGAACTTGTTCAGGCGAGGAAGCGGTATTTTCATTCTCTGTGGGAGCAGACGACCAAATCAAAAGTCGGCACATTGTCACCCATTGTTGTTTACATGGTCAGAAAATTACTAATAGTTGCATGGAGGCATATTCGTCGCTGATTTCGACAAGTGAAGGTTGCACAGCGAATGGAAAAGTAAACGTGATTCTTCGATGGCCACTATGTCCTACTAAGACCAATCAGCAATCAGGGAATGCATTTATTATAAAATGAAGTTGCTCAGAGAGTATGATAACGATTATGATTGATAGCCAATGACCTGTCTTAATTATCAAGAATTTGGTAGAAAATTGTGTATTCGTGCATGATTTAGATAATCCATGACGAGTCTTGTCTAATTCTTTATTCTTTTATTTTCTCTTTACAGGTAAGCATTTTTCTACGTGGCCGATTTTATTTGGAAGGATGTATTGTAACGTGAATGATTGGAGGTGATCTTCTGTCAGTGTAAGTTCATGCATGAATTTGAGATTTTGAAATTGAATTCCATATTCCAGTGGTATCCGGCAGTTAAAACTCCAGTTCTTGATTTTGATGCTCTGCAATGAACACAATACTTGATCCACGTACATGATTGAATTATACATATATTATATTCTTAACGGCTGTTAACTATTTCCATTTTTTGTGGTCATATTTAACCACTGTTACTTGGAAAATGTTCTTCGTGGCAGCCCATCTAGTGTCAGTACTTTAATGCAATTTTTACGGCAGACCAATCTATTGATGAAACTCTAAATTTTTGAAATAATAATACATTTATATGTATAGCAGTAAACGAATAATACTATATAGCTTCATATCGCTTGTTTTATGAAACGCTTGAAAAGAGAATCGTGCAAACTGCTACGGGTGTACAGACAGCGTTACACAGATGTTAAACGAATTAGGCTGGGAGCCGCTAGAGACTCGGTGGCTGCGCGCTAGGCTTAGATTACTAGAGCATTTAAGAATATATATCTTTAAGAGCGACACGGAGAACATCGTATTAGAACCCCCCTATATTTCCAGGTTCGACAGAAACGATAAATTAAGAGAGATATTTTGCCGAACGGATAGGTATGGGAATTCGTTTTTCCCCCGAACAATAAGGGACTTTAATAAATGCTAGGCGTAATTTAATTAGAGCGTTTCCTTTTTATATGTAAACGGCTGGTGTCCTAACACCCCCCGCGACACGCCTATTGAGGTGGCTTACGGGGTAGTATGTAGATGTAGATGTGCGTGGTGCGACATGACCGTAGCTGTCGACGAACCCAATAAACTAAATGCTACCTGAATCCAACTAAATCACTGCTACGATCTCCTATAGTAAGTCATGTCCTTGTGATTCAGTGCAAAGTACTTATTAAATTAAAAAAATGAAAGTTTATCTTGGTTGAAGGTCGTCAGGTTAGTAAAACTAACTTAGGTACTTCCACAATTTATCCTAGAACGCACAACCGGTTTCGGCTGCTACGCCATCTTCAGGTGCATTGAGCCATTACATTATTTGAGCTACTCTATGTAGGTCTGAGGGGAAATGGTGTGGGTAAAAAGGCAGGAGATGAGGAGACTAGAGGAGACAAAGGATTTAGCATCATTTCATACCGTCCTGTGTGTAGTTGCTGAAAAACTGTTATGCCTCAATTTACCTGAATATGGCCTTTCTGCCGAAACCGGTTAAGTGAATTCTAAAATAAATTGTGGAAGTAACAAAGTTCGTTTTACTATCAAAGTACTTATTTTTATAAAGTTCCAAGTTAAAATATTTCCTGAAAACTAACTTTTCTTCTTCAATTCTGAAAACTCAATTTTTTCACTTTGATGTTTGAGGAAATGAAAATTTTACTGCGCCAGTGCGAAATGTTTCACGCGCTTAACAGAGTAATCCAACGCAAAATTTCAATTTGCTGCCACAATTAACAGGAAATTCCGATGGATCGTGTCCTCTATTCCCCCGCATCCTCCCCCTCCGCACGCAGCTTCTTTATCCTATTCAGGATGGCTTCGGAAATGTTGGGTCTCGATCATAATTTTTAAGTCACAACGTCGAAATTTTTAAATAATGTCGTTCTAATATTGAGATTTGATCTAAGCTGTGACATCATATCCACGACATTTCTGAGAGCCGGCGATGCTGAATCCGTCTTTCAAAAGACCATAGGCTTTCGCTTTAGCTTTCGTTTGGTGAAAGCGTTGGTTAGTGTCAGTAGTAAATTAGAGGTTCTTCTGTCACCCCACTGCAAGTTATGGTGTGGCATAGCCGGTTCCCCGACGCGACGTTGCTATGTCGTCCGCTTGGCTGCCATTGCCCCTGGAAGGTATTGGAAACAAGAAGGAGGTTGACCTCGGAACCGGCTCCATCTATGCATTTTCAATGCTAAGCCCAATCCTTCCCTTAGGAATTTACAGTTTTGTTTTTTCTGTTGACTTTGTGCTAGAAGAGGTATCTACAAATATGTATGCACCTATAATCCTTTCTGTAATTCTTTTATGAGCACAGTCAAATCTAATATGTCTGATGTGTCTTTTTCTGCTTAATTTCCTTTATACTCGAACAATTTGGTATTGCTGTTTTCTTTTGCTCTTCTGTTGCATTTTCTCTTTAAGTATTCTGTTGTTTTTCTTCGAACTCAGGAACAAAACGACGCCTTGCATAGAAATTTACCTCGTCCCATTTCAGCTAGATTGCATTAATAACTTGCTTCATGTCTTTTGTGACCCCCGAGAGTGCAGTAACTTCGATAGTGTCTCCAATCCTTCCGTGTAAACAGAATGTTAAAGTTTACATCGTCATAACTTACTTACAAGTCGATTCTACGCAGTTGTTATCTGGGAGCTTCCCTGGGTCTCGCAGAAGTTTCGTAATTATCTCCAAACACGTAAGTGTGTTGTATGGCAACTTTCTGGGAGCACGTACTTTAAAGCTAGCTACGCGTGCTCGGATTAATCCGCAATGCCGAGCTTCAACTTATCTTAAGTCCTTGGTTAATCCAGGGTAACGTTAATACAAGAAGTACTTGAATTTTATTATATGAAATTTGTAGGAGAATCTCATGTTGATGCTGATAACAAGTAGGTCTGATGCATCAAATTATTCTGAGAAATTCCTGGGAAATCATACCTTTAGGCTTACTTATTTGCACGCATTTTTTAATTACTCATATTCCGTGAAGTGCGTAAAACTTCTTATGCAATTAATAAAAAAGGAATACAGATTTTGTGATCGTAAACAAGATTAGTGTCCTAATATTTGCTCAGAAAACCGGTAAAGCTTTGATAAATAAGGTCATTTATGCCTTTTATAAGTCTTAGCTATCAAGTTTGAGGAAGATATTGTGGGGCAGAGCTGATGATTGATTGAATGAAAATGATTGGGTTTGGGATACTTTTGCTAAAACTTATTTTCTCGTTAAACATATGGATTTCGTTTTTAAGGCTGGAACTTAATCACCTGACATATTTCTTGATTCTCAAATTTTTCCCTTCTAAATCTCATGTTATTGCTAAGTAAATAATAAAAGGTTTGCTGGCTATAAGTCGCAAGTCTTTTCCTAATTGAAGACGTGGTATCGCAATTCCTTTGACAACTTTATCGGGTAGTTTTATATAAATACGCTTTTTCAATGAAGAAGAAGCTTTCGTAATGAAAATCTTTCCAAGTGTCCTAGTAATAAGTGTAACTTACTGCTTTTGGACCATTTGGAGATCACCTCCTAATAAACCAGATATAAAAAGTCCTAGAGAAAAAAATGATAGTTCTGTACGACTTTAAACCAGTTTCTGCCCCTCACTTGTAGCATCGCTCAGCAATCTCTTTATTTGCATCGACTCAAGTGTGTGATACATTTATTAACGGTCGGGTATGCGCCGTTCTTCCTGTATGCCCTTTTAACGATTTCTTGACCTTCGATTTAATCCCAAAAGTTAGTTAGTTAGTCAATGAGGGGAGCTGTGAACTTCAACCGAATGTACCCGTCCTTTTCCAATTCTCGGAGCAGTTCAGTCGTCTCAAAGTTAAAAAAAAACTCCTGCGTTTAATTATTCAGAAGCCGAGAGGGCTCACGTAAACGCTTGCAAGACTGCTGCATTGTCTCTCGCGCGCGCCATTCTTTGAAGTAGCGAAGTGAGAAGAAGATGCAAAAGCGCTTCCAAAAAGCCTTTGCCAAGTGTGCGAGAGGGAGCTTAGGGCTCTCGCTAGAGCGGCATTTCTCGTCGCAGTCGTACCCGGAGCACTTTTCTTGGCTGACCTTCTCATACTTCCGCCCTCCATTTCGTTTCCTCGCTCGCAAAGGAGATATTCCTTTCCTCCCCGTAAATCCTTCCTCCTGTTTATCTTTGATATGCATCTACGCAATCCCCTTTTCGTTTGGTAGTTGTGAACAGATCTGAGCAGTTTTATTTTCCATAGGTGCCAGTGTCAATCGTCTTCTTTGAAAGTCTGAAAAAAGTGAGTTCAAGTCTTTCTTCTTTTGACGGTTGTTTTTCTTTCTTAACCACTTAGATATCTCAAACGGTTGCCATTATCAGCTTGTTTGAATGAGTTATTTACGTTTTCTTTTAGCTTCTTCTCGCTATTATTTCCGTGTAAAAAGCTATCGCATTTCTGCTCAAGTCATATTAAACACTGGGTTACATCCATTTCCTTAGCAATAGTTGTAGAATTAGTTAAGGTGTGCAGGTGGATTTCTGTTCAGGTGCATCGTCAGCTAAGTTCAAGTCGCACTTTCCATCAATTCAAAACAAATGAATGTGTTATTCTGAAGCTCAGTTATTCTGATTTGTGTTGCAGTTGTTGTTGATAATTATTTAAGCATGCGTATAAAAATCTGATGCATCATATTATCAATAAAAGATTATCTTCGTGGAGTAACAGGAGAACGTAATCAATGTTCTTCGGATCATCAGAAGCCCGGTGGTCCCGAGAAACTCTTGTGGACACGGCTACGAGGACATTAACTTGTGTTGGAAGGATTCGACGGGATACCGTGTGGCATTCGTTACCAAGTTGGTTCTGTACCAGCGGTTATCGGCTTTGGCGGTCGATGGTTGGCGCTAGGTTTTCCAATCGATCGTGAAAGGCCTCTCTTCCGGATGACGAAACGGAAGTGACATCACTACACTCGCGTTTGATCACCGACACCGTCGCATTTCCGTCGCGTCGGCAAGCCCGTGTCGATCCTAATACTACCTTTCTCACCTTGCCACTTCCAAACTTCTATTCTCCGTGGACTCTGTACACTTCCATCTACTCTCTCTCTTCCTCCGTTCCTAGTTATGCGAGTCCGACATTCAGGAGGGTGCCACAGTTCCAGGGGTGGTGAAGCGATCGGGGAGCAAGCAATGGTTCTGCCGTACTTTGCCCTTTGAAATTGTCATGGATACGAGTTCCTGGTCGTCACCTACCAATGTGATAGATTTGGTTTATTCTTCCGCCATAACTTCTCGTCTGCGTCAAAGCGACATTTTGAGTAGCTGCTCTTTCATGAAGAACGGAGCATGTCTTTTCATGTATTTTTCTTACTGTCTCGTCGTTCCTTCTTAGTACTTCAATTCTATTTTATTAGTAGTTTACTCGTTGGGTTAGGAGTTGCTGGAGACTCGGAAGATAGACGCTAAGCTAGGATTACTTGTGAAGTATAGATAATGCGAGCTTCAGGGTGACTTGGAGGATATCATTTTAACTCCGCACTTTATCTCTAGAAGTGATAAAAGAGGCTAAATTAGAAACAGACTGGCAAACTGATGTGTACAAATATTCCATAGTTTCACGTACCTGTACCGACAAAAAAAAACAGAACGAGACTCTGAAACAGTCCATAATTACATAGTTCCCCTTCTTCCATACTATCTTCTGTTTCCTTTATCCTTAACCCTGTCTCTTTCATGTCTGGTCTCCAAACATTCCCTGCTAATCAGCCCTAGGGGGTAATATGTAGGTGTAGAACTCAATGTTCCTGATGGGCTCATCTTTAAGGCTGTACAAGTACTGTCTATATATATTAGTCCCTAACTTGCGGCACATTGATTACCAAGGATTGAATGGCATCTGTGTGTTCTTTGAAATATTTTCATTTTAAAAAATCCGTGCGTATTCAATCGTAAACCGCGAAATACAATCAGATTAACTCTTTCGGGATTGATTCTCTGAAAAAGCAATATTACTTGAACAGTAACTCAAATTTAGCATTTTATGTCGCCGTCATAATCCACCTCAGGCCATATGATATCGAAGTTTCCATGTGACATTTTTCTGTTCCCTCTGCTCAGTTTAACTAATTTCGTAGTAACCTTCTTTGGTTGAAAACATATTTTGTTCATGGAGCTAACTGAATGATTTTTAGAGATTGCCTACCTAGATTCCTAGAGATGGTGGCATGTTATAGGCTCAGCTACAGAGGAAAAACCATTGCTAATCCTTCACAACCGCAGACACTCACTTTCTTGCCTGATGTAATAGACATAACGATAACATTTTCCAGTGTACTCACGTTTTTATGCACGCCCGCGGTTCTTGAATCATTAAAAAGAAAGTCTAGTGAATCAATCGACAGTGTATCTTTTTTACACCTATCCACGTACTTTGTCCATAATAATCAGTATTCAGAGGGGTATTTCCATGTTTATATCTAAATTTTTACCACTTTTTCCCCAATAGTACATTAACTTATGCCCCATATCAATACCACACTATACGGATGAAGTATAGTTTTCCGTGAAAATTCGAGGAGGAGAAAGAATAAGCGGTGAAAGAGTCATTCACATTCTATTCACCTATTTCTACGTACTATCCCGTGAACCACCGCAGGGGCGTGTGGCAGGAGGTGTTAGGGCAACACTCATGAACAGGGAAGGTAATTTAAAAAAGGAACTTGGAGAGGGAGGGGATAAAAGTGAACTGTATGCGAATAGGTGTCATTGTGCCTCACTTTATTTTGTTTTAGTAATTAATACTGCGTGGAAAGAAGGAATGTGTGTACCTCCCTTATTTATTACCTTAAACTACCCCGGAAGTACCATCACGCGGACATGTACAAGTACAATGGACATCAAGCCTGGAATAGCCCAAGCTAAGAATGCGTTCGTGTTGAAAACGCACCTACTGTGCTCAAAAATGGATAGGACTACGAACGAGAACACAGTATGTGAAAGAATTCGTATGGAGCGTATCACTCTATGGATCGGAAACATGGACTATTGGAATAGCAGACCAGAAAATATTAGAAGCCTTCAAAACCTGGTGCTGGAGGAGGACGCACAAGATCAAATGGAAGGATGAAATAAGAAATGAAGAAGTTGGCAAAAGAGTAGAAGGGGAAAAGACCATACGGGACACCATACAGTAAAGAATGACCAGGTCGAGTGGGTACACCCTGAGGCACAATTAGTTTGTGAAGGATGAATTTGAAGGAAAAATAAAGGGAAAAGTCCCGAGAGGAATCCCAAGGAATGAAAGCATAGACCAAATAAAGAGGAAAGTAAATAATAAGAACTGTCAGGGAGTAAGGGAACTAGCATTAGATAGGGAAGGATGAAGGGTTGCCGTCAAACAATCTTAGGATGAATGACCATTTAATGGATGAATGTTGAATATTGATCTAATTGATCGAGACATCGTAGAGGAATCTAGGGCGAACAACAACCGCGCGATTATCTCAAATCGACGAAGCTGACTTATTTCTCCGACTGACATTATCGGAAACGGTTTTTGAGACAAGGTAATGCTCGTTATTGAAGCGTTCATCGCGTCCCCGAAACGGTTTTAATTAATGAACACGCGATAAATTTGCTTTTGCTCAAAAATTAATCACACACGCAGTTTTGTGATGTGGCTTTCGATAGTTGATGACGCATCGATCGCAATACGTCATTCGTGCATGCATGCATTACATCCCTCGTGTGATTATTTTGGTTCAATTCCCCTTGTCGGTTTGGATAATGCACGAATTAGTATAAGCCTCGTGGGGGGGTGTTTATTTTAAATATTGATGGATCGTCCATTTGGAATTCCCTCACGTACCCTAATGTTTTTGCCGTCTCTCTCCATACCCTGCCATATCCCCGACCCATCTCGTCCCTCGCCTATCCTATGCCCCTTCCATCCCCCTGCAACCCCAACACCCTGCTCCCGGTTCCCTTAAAAACCACGCGTACCCTGTTACCCCTGAAACCCCGTATCGCACACCCCCTGCTCTCTGTCATATATATATAAATGAGGACGTACCCTTCTCCCAATCTCCCCCTCATTGCCAGCCCACAATAGCACACCGAATTCCCCCTCCTACTTTTGGGCGGGGGTATCGGAAAGGGGTTTCGCATGAGGAGTAGGGGCTTGATTCAGGGTCGGAATGGGAGTGGGGGAGGGGGCTGCCCACGTGATTGGGGGACTAGGGGTGGTTGAGTCATGCGAGCTTGGAGGGGGAGTAACTAGGCAACGGAGGCTATTGGGGGGTTGCACGCGAGAATGCGGGAGGAATATCGTAGGAATGAACAGGGGTGGAAACCTCTTAAGCCTTCGATTTGCTTTTTTAGAAGGTCAGTGGTGCCAGCATGGCGCTTTTGCGACGAAGCGGTGTCCTTTTTTATGTGCCAACATTATGACCTTTCGGTAGGTCGTGTTGTGGATTAAATATCAAGCGTACGGTCAACGGCATAAGCAAATGTGGAAAGTTCTGCCACGCTACGACTAGAAGCGCTTATGGTTTGATATGAAGAACACGTGACATACTTTGACAGGAGTCTGATTTTTTTCCACACGTCTCTCCCTAAAAAATTAACAACACTGTATCGCTCTCTTAAATTTTCCAGTTATTTTACTCGTGACGCGGCGTGGTTTTTACATTTATTTATTCTGTTGACTGTACCTTATATGGTGAGCAATGTTAAAAAGGGTTTCAAATGATGATCAATTTCGTAGATCAGTATATTGTATCAGAAAAGAGAGCTCTCATTGAATGTCACTGAAGAAAAGAAGAGAAACGAGCATTATTTTGTCTCTCAAACCGTCCGTCGTCTGATAATGTCAGTTGGAGAAATTCGTCAGCCTTGTCGATTTGACATCATCGCGCGACTGTTGTTCGCCCTAGATTCCTAGACGCTGTCTCATATTAGATCAATGTTTACAATACACTAATTCATTGGTCGTTCAATCCTATGATTGATTGACGTCAGCCTTCCCAAACTAATGCTAGTTTCCTAGCTCACTGGTAGTTCTTCTTACCTTATTTCCTCTTTATTTGATCTATGCATTTATCCCTTTGAATTCCTCTTTGAACTTTTCCCTTTAATTTTTTCCTTCAATTACATTCTTCACAAACCCATTATTCCTCACGGTGTATCCAATCCATCTGGTAATTCTTTTCTGTTTGGTATACCATATAGGTCATACTCTCTTCTACCCTTCCTCAAACCTCTTCATTTCATATTTTATCCGTTCATTCGATCTTCAGCATCATCCTCAAATACTGGGTTTCGAATTCGTCTAATCCTTTTTGGTCTGCTAATCCAATATTCCATTCTTCCGGTCCATAGAGTGAGTGCCACGCTCACGAATGTTTTCACATACTACCGGAATATAAAACGCAATGCGCTTCTAAATTTATCGACGGGCAGGTTGAAGTTTTGGAGAACGGACCGAGATATGAGTGAGTGAGGGAGGGAGGGAGGGGGGGGGGGTGAGTGAAAGCGATGTTAATGTATCGCTAATTAATCACGCGCGTTCATATTTGGCCGCACGAACGCGATCGCAAATAATATTTCTTCGTCTGTTGTGCGTTTGTTCTGGCTGACGCGAGCGTAACCCGCGATGCCGATTGGCGAGAACCATCCAAACCTCCCCTCCTCTCTCAGTCCAATTCGATCATAAATCCACCTGCGGAAAGGGAATAAACCGAAGTGTATGTGTGAGGTTGGTGGTGAGGGTGGTGGGAGGGAGGTGGGAGGTTGTGTCTCTGTCACAGGCCGCCCTCGCAACATCACGCGTGCGAAGTGAAACATTGATGTTTTCGGAGACGCGACGATTCTTTTCCCCGGCCTCCTCTCTGCCATCGCCCCCGCCTGCCCTTTTCGGGGACGACATGCAATGCACGGGTTGGGTGGACGAATCAGGTGGGGGGGGCGGACGGCGGCTTCAGAACCGTGTTCGGGGGCGTGGAACGGGATATTAGGTGGCGGGGGCGGGCGGCCGGAGAAAGGGGAGGTGCCATCATTCATCCAAATTGCCTCCCCCCACCCACACCCTAACTTCCCCTTCCTACACGCAGACCCCTCCCCAATCCCTTCTCCTCTCATATCTCTCTTCCTCCCTTTCTGGCTTCCATATCCTCTCTATATGGTTCCACCTATCCTCTGTAATGTGTCCCCTTCTTTTCTTAGGCGTCGATTTTATTTTTATTCGTTCCACAGAAAAAATTCACTTCCTGTTCTGTGCTTTTTATTGAAATGATCATTTCAGGGACCTAGCTGTGTTTTTTGCGTTTTCTGCCGTGGGAACTTCTGCTCTGGTTCATTTCATACGGGATAGTTTTCTTCGTTGCTTCAGAAATTTTTTATGGCATGATTGTTGCTCTCTTTCTCATGACCCATTGTTTGAATTCCAGCATATTTTGTGCTCACAACCCTCCTTGCTCAAAACTCAGAACTCTTGCTGAATATTTTTCTGTGACTGTGAATTTCCTTCCCTTAAGTTTCCGAATACTTTTATTTCTATCTTTTAAACCTTCCCTTCCCCCGTTTACCCTATTCCTGCTGACCCACATTTTACCCTCTTTGCCTTTCTTTTGCCTTCCGTTGCTTTTATGGCTACATAGCCTGTGTACTTGTCTCCTCGTTTTCTTGTCCATCGATTTCATTTTACGTGATCAGCAAAAACAAGGTTATTTCCTGTTTCGTGTTCGTCATTGAAATGACCATTTGGGTATTAGTCGCTTTGTTCTATTAGCACTTGTGTTATGGTGCATTTGACATAGAAGGAGAGTTTTCTTTGATGCTGCCATATTTCATTTTCCTTTCTCATAATCTCTGCTCTCTCCTTACAATCTTTTTGCGATCCTAATGTCTTGATGTCCGTTGTAAGCAAGTGCAGAAATTTTAAGTCTACTTTATTTTAAACTGTCATTCATCTCGACATCACTGAAATATCTGTTAAATTATCCATATTTTATTTTAATTTCTGCCCCCAACCTTTCCTATTGGCACACCCATGTCCGCTCTCCTTCTCTTTTGTATTTGCAACCCTTATGGTTAGCCATCCTTTCTAATTTGTCTCTTCATTTACGCGTTGATTTTATGTTCGTGGAAAAATTGCTGTTGTTGTGTGTTCCTCACTAAACGGACCACGCAATACCCACCTAGGGCATTTTACGCCCTGTTCCGTGTGTATCTTGTTTGTTTCATGTAAAAGGATAGTCTATGATAAGACATTCTACCAAAAGAACAGTCTGCTGACAGCTGAATACACAAGCCTGGAAATGAGGAAGATCTTCATTTAAACATATACTAGTAGCATGGCAGTGAAACCTTGAAAATAATAGCTGCAGAACAAAAAATAGCGGAAACAGTGGAAATTTAGATCCTTCGTAGAGTTGGATAGGAAAGAAGTGTAATTAAAACTCTGCAAAGAAGGAGATACAAACTTATAGTACACGTTTTGCGATAGCCTAATGGACAAAATAATGGATGGAGGAATGAATCTGCAGAGAGTACCAAGGATACATCTGGAAAGTTATGAAGGATGCCAAAGTGAATATTTATGTTTAAATGAATCGGTTGGTGGAGATGAGAGCGTAGGGTGAGCTGCAGCAAACCAAACTTCAGCCTTATTACTACCGACGATGATATCTATGTTAGCTCAGCTTACATGTTTATTGTCTTCCAGTTCATTTTTCTTCGGCTTAGGGTGAAATTGATTCCTAATGTTGATATATAAGCATTGCTTCAGTTGAATTAGTTTCCTTTGCTATCCCAGCATAGCACCGTATTTCCATATCATATATGCTTTCTCAATCTAGGGCCGTATTGTGTTCCTGATTCTTATTACACCATGATAGCAGGTGATGAACTAAACTCCAACTACTTATACCCATTCATTTCTCTCGGCCTCACTCTAAACTCTGTTTAGGTTACTGAATGATTGATGGTGCTGGTGAGTTTTTGAAATTCATTGTAAAATTACGTGCAGCCAATACCAGCTTAAAGTCATTATTGTTTCCCAAAGAACCCAGTGCGAGTTTCCTTCCGTCTGCTTGCTTCTTAATGTTGTCAAAATGTGACCCGTACTCTCCATCTGGTAGCTTATTATCAATCACTTCACCGTGTCTAACTTGCTTATTCTATCACAGAACATGTCTAATCCATTGGATACGGAAACATTTATATTTCCAATTTTTTAAATTGTTTTAACAGTATTTTTTATTATCGTGGCTTTGGCTAAATCGGCTTATTTATCCATGTTATAACGAAAGAAGAGCGTTTTATATCTTACAAATAAATGTAAAAGTATTCCATTAGAAATGCATACGGGTTTAATTTTATAAAATAAAGACAAAGTATGTTTTGAAAAGGGAGAATTTTCAGGAAGCAATAATATAACTAGCATACATTTCTCCAAAAGTAATGCCGAATTTGAATAAAGATACTTTCTGGCAGCTATGAATTATCGTACCTTAAAGCGTCGGATGCGTCACGTGCAGAAGTATGAAACGCTAATATGAAATTATTTGCCTAAAATGTTTTATTTTGTTTTTCTAAAACGATGGTGACATCCTATACGTCGCGGGTTGTCCTTAATTACTACCGATTATTCCATGAGAGGGTTCTCCACCTCTATTCCGATTACTCAAACGTCTCTCTGACTGTTCTACAGTCTCCATCCTCTTCTGACTGAAAAAAACAGTGAATCTCCAAAACAGAACTCCATAGCCGACTTCCATGCCGGAGAAGAGAAAACTCCCCTTACCGTGAGGCACTGCAGCAATTGAAACGCTCCCTGAGGGCCAAGCTACATTTGCCGTGACATATCGAGCGGTACTTTTAGAGCGATGCGTCAGGCATAAATAGTATAGGTATGGCATTGTCAACATTAACACACACAATATACTGAGTGTACTCAAAGTTTCCCCTCATATCGTTCTTAATGATACTTATGAGTTGATCATATTGTTTTGAAGCTTATTTTTCTATGCATGTAAGTCAGGTCTGTCACGTCAGGTAACGTCGATCGTAATCCCGCCCTTATCCTTATTTTTGGTTCATTTCCCTAATTCACTCGTCTATCATTCATATAAAAGTTGAATAAAGAAAGAGATTTATGATAGTGGAGTGAATGATACGAAAGGAAATGGCTGACCCAGAAAGTCATGAATGAATGTGGTGAAACGGTCTCGTAAGATGAGGAAAGAGATGGGAGTCTAAAGAACGAGAGAGCATGTATGCACGAGGGTAGAAGAGGCAAAGAAGGTTTGCTAGGATTAAAGAAAGTTAAAAGTAGGAGGAAATTATTAATTTATGACAGCGTGGAAGACTTTTTTTACATGAATTAGCATTTCGTAGTGTTCATACATTGAAAGCATCATCAATGCTAATCGGTGGTTGTACCTTAACCACTGTTCATACTGCATGTAAGAATGTTAGTATGCGTAGCAATCTCCTAGTTTCTGGTTTGACCGCGCATTGTTCTCCTGACTGATTTTTGGCCTGTGCCTAGCGACCGAGAGAACATGCGAGGTTTATAATTTAAATTTGGACGAATATGGCATGCCTGGTGTGGAATTATCCCGTGCCACACACCCAAGAGGCGGCTTGTACGGTAGTTCGTAGGTGTAAATTAAAAACGGAGCCAGTTTTCTAGGCCTAATATCTAGCTATTTTTACAAAGTCTATCTCGAAAGGCCACGGCGCGGCGTGACGGGAATTTGTTTATCTATGTATTTCCACTGATAACTACTGCTACATTGTACTAGAACTAGTCCCAGCTAGCAGTTTTTTTCTTTTTTCGACCGCCAACGATATCTTCGTATATGAAACTTCTGGATGAGGTTATTAGGAGGCGAAGTAGGTGGTTTGTAGGAGACAATGAGATGTTAAGAGTTACATAAGGCCGTGTTAGAGGGGAGGATGATAGGTTAGCGTGGAAGGGGAAGAAAGAGAATAGGTTTTATGGACGGGATGTAGAAGAGTAGGGCGTATGCTGAGATGAAAAACTAATTGTGTACGTGGATAGGGTCGTGTACATGTAAAAATCCATAGGGTTCTTACTCATTTCCATTAAACCTACTTTACCTACTTTAAACGGTAGATTACCTTAATAATAATAGTTACTAATTAATATAAAACAAGGAGCCATTCAGTAAAACTCGTCAACGCGACTAATGGGTCAGGAAATTTGGCGGCTTGGAACCGGAAAACGACCTCGCTTTAAGGGAAGTGCATGGCTTTCCCTGAATCTAACCCCCTGTGGTGCACCCGGAAACGTTTTCCCCCTGATGAGCCTGGCATAACGGAAGTCAATCCATCCCCAGACTGCGTGACTGAAAAGACTGCTCTTTGCCTTCCCTTCAGCTTCTAAGCCCCCTCCCCCACAAGCACATCTTCCGCGCAATGGAATTACTCCCTCATTGCATTGATCGCAAATAAAGAAGAAGAAATAATCTTTCCCCTTTTCCTTTAATTTTATGTCACGGTCCTCCTATCCTATCCTCTTTCTGTTTTCGAATTAGGATTGTTCCACCTTAAAATAACTTAAATATCATTCTATTTATATGCCGGTAACATAGTAAAATGTGTCCTCTATTTGATGTGATCTAGTTTAACCATACATTTCTACACTACTACCTATCCAAATTGAACTAGAAATTACGTGATTATTAATGCGAAAATGGGTGGAACATGGGAAAGGTAGTATTTTTCTACATTATATAAACGCCATGTTCACGAAACTTTGTTCATAAAAAGCGGCTACCCAGAGGAAAATAAGTAAATGTAAAATTCAATCGTCTTTTCATTTTTTTAGCTATCAAAATTCTGCAACATTTGAAGTCAAAATGTGGTTATTCACTAAAAATGGTGCTTCAGTCGGTTGCTATGACTGGAAAAGAGTTTTTATTAATAATGCATGCGTCGAATAATATATGTCCTAATACTGCACTGCACCAATGAAAACTAGTGATTAGAAGCTCCTAGCAAAATTTGAAGAATGACAAATACGTTTTCGCGCTCATGAGTGCTACTGAAAAGTAAAGATAACGCGAGCTCGCGCGTTATGGAAAAACGTAATTGCGCCCCAGATCTGTCAATGTACGCCATAAAACTGACTCTGACCAAAATATTTGTTCCTGACAGATCAAAAATAAGTTTTAAATGATTCTTTTATATTCCAGATGACGGCCCATACTCACAGGAAAGTATTGCATCTCATTCCCATAAAATCCAAATTCTCGTCACGGTGACATCCGTAGTTTCCTTTCCTCCTCTGCTTCTAGAAGCCTTCCTCGTACCCATTTCTGTCTCTCTGATACTCTTCTCTCACCCCCAGTCCAGTCCATCGGGAAAAATCGCCCGGAGGGAACCGAGGCTTCAGAGATGGTGTTTGTGACTGGGTGGGGCGGGGGAGAGGGTGTGGTGTGTGGGTTAACTGAGTCATGCCCCTTGTCGTGTCTCTCCCCGCTCCCTTATAGCGATGGAATGGTAAATGCGTCAATAAAAGGGCAGAGAAGTGACGCTGGCTCAAAAGAACCAGCATTGATCTCACAAACCCTCCCCATCGCTTGCCACTCAAGGGAGGCAAATGTCAACATTAGTCTGATGCTTTGCCACCGTCACGTTCATTTGTTTTTCTCGTAATTCTTTTCTTCCTTTCTCTCTCTCCCCCCATAAACATCACGTGTAGCAAGCAGTGTGCCACGAGAGCTCTTGTTTTTTTTGTTGCGAAATCACTTGCCAGGGACATTAGGATACGGAAAGAGTCATCATCGTTTCAAGGTGCCCGAATATACTTGGTTCGTCTGCGAGGAATCTCAGCGAGGGAAAAATACATCACTCGTAATGGTAATTCTTTTCAACTTTCCACAATTTCCTTAAGTTGCAATCAGGAAAGTTCTGTAAATTCTTCCGTCACTCGTACTGTTTGGTAATCTAGACAAATGTCACATATGAAAGAAGACAACAGATGCAACTACTTGGCAAAAATTGCTCACGATATAACGACAAAATGGAAATCTGGAGATATTTAAAGCGTAAGAAATTAATGTACTTACTGAATGGATTATTTAGGTTCTTGCTACTTGAAATCGAGTCATTAATGAAAAATTGTCGCATTTCCTTAATTAAAAATCTAAACGAGTGATATTTAACAATTCTTTAGTATATCGTGTTGTATTACGTTACGAGATTATTGAAATAGGATTTCTGCAACAGGTTTTATTTCCTTGAGTCAAGATGGGAATTATTCTTTTCTTTGATGTGTGTAAATAAAACTTGTCATTTTCTCTGGTGAATCCTTTCGAAGAACGTCGAGTTTGATTTGCACGGATTTAACTCAAATTAAGTGTCATACGTCAAAGCTTCGTTAGGGACTTTTAACTGTTGAATTTACTTGAGACATATTGCTTCCTGCTTAAAATGACGGGAAGAATAAATTTTTACCGTCGTTTAAATTTGGGCTATTTTGCCTGTCTGGGCCAGTTACTGGTGGAATCTGTACCACCCTCATTGGCGGCAGTAGTTTCACTAGGAGTATCAACCTGTGTTGTACATTGCAATACGTCAATCAGCTGTGATGCACTTCATTTTTAGTCCGAGCAATTTAGTATTCGTGCCCGAGGGGTCGTTATTATAATCGCAAGGGTAGCCGCGAGGCTATTTTAGATGTAAAACAGGGATATTTTCGGCGTAAAATTCCAAAGAGGAGAAATCATTCCCCTTGACCGGGACACGAACCCGGATCCCTTGATATCGCGCCGTGCGCTTCAGCCAGTTAAGCTACCGAGGCGTCCTCTCCTGCGAAGTTTTTGTGGGCTTTAACGGAACGTGATGTTCAAGACTGACGGACATACAGTGTAACGAAGCTTTCCAAAGCTTGAGCTTAGCTCCACAGTCCGTGAGGTTAAAGCCAAACTTTGAACATGGTGAGGTGTTCGCTCTTTTTGGGAGATTTTGAGGATTCCGGTTCCGGTGGCCTGTTCGGCCACGGTATTACATTTTACAGAAACACCAGCAATTGTACTCATGTGCGAAATTCCACAGCGGAAAAATCATTCGCCTTGACCGGGACTCAAACTTGGATCATTTGATATTACGCCGAGTGCTTCAGCCAGTTAAGTTATTCAGGCGTCCTCCACCCATGTGGAGTTTTTTTTATGGGCTTCAAAGGAAGCCCCTGCAACACACCCCTGAGGTGGCTTGCAGGGTATTTTGTAGATGTAGATGATGTTCAAGACTGCTGTACCTGGACTGGATCAAGGCGAATGATTTTTCCTCGGTGGATTTCTGCACTTATGTGCACATGCGGGTGACTCCGTAAAGGTAATACCGTGTCTAGTCTCGATATCCTTAAATTTATTTTTGGCATACACCTTGACAAACGCTATGAAAAAAAATTAATTCCTTAAAATAAGACAGTGAAGTGCCATATGTTTACCAACGAGAGATTTCACTCAGTTATCTTTTGGAGGTAAGCATAGTCTTGCCTGTTTTCTCTTTCTCTTGAATACAACTGAGTCTTTCTATAACCCAGCGGTTTTGATTCTCTACTCATCCCATCATTGTTACTTAGTATAATTACTATTTTGCATGCATGTATAATTCGCATTTCTATAACTGGTTTATTTAATCCTAAATGTCTGCTGTTTCGATTTCGGCGCATACCTATAGAGTCATCTCAGCTCATTTACCAACACCCAATACAAAAATTAATCGGTACTTACAAAAATTATTAGCAAATTTTAATAATATCTAAAACAATCATTAAAAAAGAGGTAAACATTCCTGTCAAAACAATAAGAATTTTATATAATGACAAACATCCTTGCGTCATCCTCAGGTATCCCAGGAGTATGACGCCGTTGAAACCGGTAGTATCTACCAAATTAAAATTCTGTTAAAATTACACTTTTATATTGCCATTTAAAATTTTTATTGCTGAAAAAGGAATTTTTCATTGCTATGCCTTGAAACCGGTAGTACCAAATGAAAATTTCCGTGAAAACTATACATTGTAGGATAATATTATTGGGTGCTTTCCAGTCATATATCTGCGCTAAACGGTATCGATCTGTTTGGTGCGGGTGTCATTTGTGACGTCGCCTGCGCTAAGAAGATTGAAACATATTTTTACCGTAGTTCGTCTGTATTAGCACATGCGCTAGTAGATGAAACTAGTAATTCCCGGGAAATATGTAGGGATAAAAACAGGATTATTTCAATGTATGAGATAATTTAATGATTACTTCACTATAAAAACAGGAATATCTCAATGTCTGAACTAATTGTAATGATTACTTCAAAAAATAAAGGCTAGCTCGGAGTTAAATCTTTCAAGAGATGAGTTTTGACCATTTCAGTGAAGAAGTTGACTATCGTCCCGCAATTCTGTAAACGGCGAAACTACGGCGCTGGTCGTTCCGACAATAGACTTAAATGTGTGCTCGTGTGTTTCCATCTGCCACGATGTCTGCACTAATCTGCGAAAGGTGTATGGAAATTGATTCAAGATGAATTTTCACATAATTGAAGTCAATTTCACAAACTTTATTTAATATTCAGTCCGATTAATGGTTAATCTAGCCCATTCGCCGTACCAAACGTTCTCCTTGAACGAAGAAAAGTTTCTTGGCTACTAGATAGCTGTGAACACTTAAAAAAAGACCTACACTACTGCGCAAAAATCATGGGAAGGTGCGTACATTCATTTCATCTATCTCTCTCGTTGCTTACATTTTCGTGAATTTACTCTCGTTCGTTCTCTCTCCCACACGCCGAGATATCCCAACTCGTCGCAGCTCCGTCCCGTCCCCGAAATCCATCCCTGTCCCTCTATCACTCTTGCACCCCATCCCCTTTGGCGCCTGGCGCTTTCGGCGAGGGAGAGAGAGAGACAGAGAGAAAAAAAATATAAATCCCAACTCTGTCCACGCATTATTTATATCCGCATCGTTACGAGAGTCATCCGACAGCCGGGAAGAGAGAGAGAGAGGGACTGAGTGAGGGAGTGCAAGCCAGCCGAGCTTCGTCCTCCTCTTGCGCGATCCAATCCCATCATTCTCATCGAAACCAACCCGTCCCGTCCATCCTGCCAGAATCAAAACCAAACCCCTATCCAAATCCTACTCCTCCCACTCTCCTTCGACGCGTTGCCGTCACCTCCTCTCCCTCGTGTCAACTCTGCCTCCAGCAGTCAACGCGTGTAAAAGCCATCACACCCACAAACACACACACCTACAACACTGCATAAAAGAGCAATAATTCGAAGGAAATAAGTTGAACTGCCCTACTTTGTCCCCCCAACGCGCCTGTGTGTGTATGCATAAGTGTTGGTACGTAATTTTTGGTTCGCGCGTCGTCCGCGAGAGTCCACCACGTTCGCCGGTGTAGGCCGGTGCATTCAGAGTGGCCGAAAGCGACAATGGCTGTGATAACTATTGCGTTAATCCTCATGCTCTTAGTAAGTACCGTCCCGACCATTATATGGCTAGGTTGAAAAAATGGAAAACAGAAATTAAATGGTTTTTATTGAAAAATTAATACTCGGGAGTAATGTCAAACGAGAACAGTATGTAACATTTTGATGTTTTTGAGTCTACTCCGAAAATTATAGACAGCACACAAGTTCAGCGAAAGAAAATGTGGTAAGCTTCGTGTCTGAATAAATGCTTGAGTATAAACTAATGCCGTGGCTTTCCAATATTTCATTTATGAATACCTATTTCTCTCTCGTAAATAAGACATTCACAATAAATATATGCGTTGCCTCTAGAAATTTTCCGGTTGGCATATTTTCAAGTATTTTCTTTTAATCGAAGTTACTTCCTTGTCATGTCCGATGATTTTTATTGGTTAAAAGATTATCTTATTAATATTGTCTTTAAGTTACGTCTGAATGTACAATTTACACAATTTTTCATTCTTACAACCTCCAAATAAATAACTCATCAAAAATCACTGAGCACACGGCAAGGATTTCAAGCTTTGCGCTTAAGTAACAGAAAATGAATATGGTGAAAGTGCGCAACACTCATTGAATTAAACTAGAAATATAGTTTGTGAAGAATGATATGATGTTTTCCCGGCGTATAATATTGGTAAAATCTATTCAAATTCTCCACCGGGTCACACACTGCATTTCTCCCGACGTTTTGATGTGCGGAATGTCCATCGAAACATCTATGCCCTGATGACGAAGGACGACTCGTACGTCGAAACGTCGCGTCGGCAGAACTGCAGAGTGTGACCCAGTGGAGAACCCGAATAGACTTCACCAACAATATCGTTTGTGCTTCAGCAAGATGACGAGAGAGTATTATGCAAGGATGTTGATAAAAATATGTATTCTGGAGAGGGCACTACTGGTCCCTTGCATAGAACGGGAGTGTCGCAGGAAAAAAGGTGCTTGGGATAGGAAAGCCATATTTACTTTAACCAAAACATTGGAATCACTAAGGGGATAAACGAAATTTTAACTTCTCTATCCTGAAAGAATCATAAGTCGTAACAGATAAAAATGATCGAGACTCAATATTCACGTTTAATTTTATAACAGATTCAGAACGGTGGCCCTCGTATAGACAAAAAGGCTTTAGTACCCACAATTTTTTCGGTGTGTGTGCGTTTTTCTTAAGGCATGCGTGTTGGACGTGGACGGGGATATGTGACTACGTAACTTTTGGTTGGCATATTGTCCGCGAGAGTCCGCCACGGTTGCTGTCCGCGTCACGTACGCGCGCGCTTACATTAGATCAAGATGGCCCCCTCGCGCGTGGGGTGGGGTCGAAGTTGAGTGGGATGGTGTGGTTTGTATGCGATTCTTCCTGTGTGTGCGTGAGTTTGTCTCTGTGGGCATGGACTTGTTTGTGTCCGCGCCGGGAAGAATGGTTTTTCAAGGGTTAGGGGGGATGGGGAAGTAGAGGGGAGACGGGTTGAGCGTGGAATATGAGCGTGTTTGAGGCGGAAAATGTCAGCAGCAGATGACTGCGCCTCGGGTCCACTCACACACAGACACACATACGACGCTGATAGCCTACGTACAGACTCACTAACAGACACACGCGAGCGAGGGTACGAAAATCACATGTTCTCCACTCACACAGGTACACGTCGACACCTCCAGGACGACTTGCATCGTGCGAGTTCACATTATTCTTTTTTTTCGTTTCATTTGTCAGTTTGTCCATTCAACCCTTTTTCCTTCCCTTCCACGCCCTTCCAAATTTTCACTCTCCCCTACATTCTACAGCCCTCCGCCCTGAATTTCCTTCTCCCTTTTATTCTCCTCCGCATCTCGCCATGGCTTCATTCCGCTCCATAACACGATCTCTCTCTTTCTCTACCATCTCTTTTGTTTGTGCGCGCCTGCTATTTTCTATTGTGTCCCTCGAATTTTGTCGGTTTAACGCGACGGTATTGTGTTGGTTGCTCCCTAACGTTCTACTCGTCAGCTTAATTTCTTTCGGCGGTGTGTATAACATTTGTATTTTTCGCGTCAGTCATTCAAACCAATCGCATACAATCATAACAACTTGAGTGGGATTCATTGTCAGACTACAGTTACTGCTGAGACGAAAGCCTGTGGTATCGAGTCTCCGGTAATGGGCGTACATGAAAAGAGACTGCTTCCTTGGTTCGGCAATGTTGAGAGAATGGATGAGAATCGAATAAAGTAAGAGATTTATGACCGACAAGTGTATGGAGTGAGAGTAAGAGGTATACCGAGAAAGCCATGGTTGAATGTGTAACCAAGAGACCCTTAAAAGGAGGAATATTATTCTCTAAGAATAGGAGAGCATCTATGAAGCAATGGGTGTATATAACACAAGCATAAGAGATATGATAGAACAGGACAGTAAGGTAGAAATTATTAAACTGGAACATGTTTTAAACAGTAACAGACGTAGTGTTCTTGGTCTTACAACAAATTTTTAAGATCTTTTCACTATGCCGACCCCGAAAGGGGTTTTCAAAGGGAATAATGCGACTTTCTATAGTGTAGTCGTTTCTTTAATGCCCCTAAGCGCCGAGCCGAGTATTTACGTTCGCGCTGGCATTATGCATTATATGCGGTAAGAATAATTTTTGGAGCAAGTTTACCAGTAGAAGACGTCTGTACCGAGAAAATTAATCATAACGAATTACAGAGGAGAACACGTAACAGGAAAGGTTTCTTCTTCGCCTTCATTTTCGAGTTTTGCCTTCTGTTGACCGCGATAAAAAACTGGTTTGCTTGGTCATTTTTCACTTTTTCTCCCAAAATATCTTCATCATTTCACTTTGGAGAAGTTTCATTGAAAATATTTTCGTAACAAAATGTGCATACTTTGTACCTTAATTTTCTTTTTTAGTTAATGCAAATCGTTGGTGAAATCAATATTAAAAAAAAGAAAAAGGTGGATTTAGTATTTTCTTTGACTTACAAATACGTGGTGGAACTTTCTTGTGCGATTCGCTATTATGCATGCGTTTTATGTGACAGAGACGTGGAGTCCAATGAACCCTGCGTCTGCATTTTTGCCAAAATAATTACGTGACTTTTTTTTGGTCGGGAGAGTGCAGCTATACGCGGTCGGAGTTGACGGAAACCCAGCGCTCAAGGCGAGTCCGTGACACCCTTAAAACGACAGCAATGCGGTTGAGTGGGCTCGTGCCAGGAGGAAGCAGCGAGTGAGCGAGAAATGGAACGCAAAGAGACTTCTCCGGGGGAAAGACTCTTCATCCTCTCTAACCGCTAGCACGCGAGTGCCGAATATTTTATCAGTGCATTTTTCCGCTGTATTAAAAAATAAAGAACGCGCATTCGGTTGGTCGTCGACGCATGTCGCCTACACTGATGGCGCTCCAACTGCTATATTCCCATGCCTTCATCATCATAATTGCATAAAATGTTGTAAGTTTGACGATTTCGCAGAAATTAATACGTTTCAAAACTTAAAGAAAATGTACCGTTTACCAGCAGGTAAACATTTACAAGTAGATCGCTTTTATTATTAACTATAAATGAAACTTTTACGAAAAATTTAAGTAAAGTGGTGAATATTTCAAAATTAATATAATAGTAACAAAGTGTAGGCATTGAATCTTCTTGGTTTTAGTGCTATTGAAACAAAACTACTAACTGGAGTAAAAAGCGTAAACAGCGCTGCTCATCGGATGGGAAAAGTCATCAATAAAAGTAACATTCTTCGATCAATCTAACCTCTTTGTTTTAATACTTGCACTATTTTATGCATGTTGAAGATGGTCCACCAAAGTAGGGTTTTTCATTCGGCATTAATAAATTGGTAGTGTTTCTCATTTGTTTTGACTCACGTAGTCGCAATGCGATGGAGACTCGCTATGGGGGCTGGGGTGGTAACCTTGGTTGATTGACTGTACATTTTACTAATTTTTCAAGTAAGCTGCATTGAAATATTAGGACCACATTTCATTCTAGTGTATCTGCATATAAATTGGAAATCACCATACAGGCAGTAATGGAAATGATAAAAGATTTTATTTAATTTTATCCCTTAATAGCGTGTTATGACTAGATTTTTAGGCGCGGTATTCGAAATTTAGAGAAATATATGTTGAAAAAAGTTGTTTTCGAATATAAGATTGGGCGTGACACCTTTATATTTGTTAGCAAAAATCATGGTTACAAGAAATGTATCGTTTTGCATTTAGAAGAACATGTGCACATATGTAATCGAATCCCTACGAAATATATGTCATGTGCCATAAGGCTACGAATGAAATTAGTGGTGAATTGCAAAAACAAAATTAGTATGATAAAATGTTTTCACTATTATCTGTAGATATCACTATTTAGAACACGTATGCAAAGTATCACGCAAATCTGTGCATGAACAAAAATCGCTGAAACCACCTTGAAGACCACTGCATCCATCTCCGTCCCTCGTTTGGATGTTTTGGTGTGAAAATGGTGAGAATTCGCGCCTCCCTGCATGAGGACCGCCTTGGAAGGAGAAAAAGATTCACTGCCACGGGATGCGGGATGCGAAAAGCTAGAGAAAGGACACCGGGCAATATTCCCTCTCTCCTCTCCGAAGCCTATTATTCTCCCTTGGGCCGTTCTTGGAAAAAGCGAACGGTCGTTTTTCTTGTGTCCGCCGCCACCGTGGGGATTTGTTTGCGATCGGAGCAGAATTCGTTCATTCGCAGAATCAGTGGATTCCTGAGCTATTCGAATGAACTTTTAATATTAAATCGAATTTTTTGTGCCTATGGTTATTGAAGTGTTCGTTTTCGTAATTTTATTAGAGTGATTCCTCACCTTTTACCATTTCAAATAATCTCGCTACGGATTTATTTACTGGAACGATGTCATGACGCCGAAACGGCCATGCTATTCAATCAATTTCTGAGTAATCCTCTTGTGTGTTTCATTTGGCAAATCTATCTTATTCCAGCTTGTTTCTTTTTCTTCAATTTTCGTTTCATTTTGTCATTTCTATTTTAAAGGGCAGATTGTGGTTATTGTAGTTACACTGCCGTGCATTAAATGGGGGAGAAGTACACTTGTAAAGTGCAATGTTTACTTTCTTAACCCGTCATTCATTCTTTGCCATGCTCCAAGTACTACCTACGCCTTAACTGCCAGAAAACTCGTGAACTAGCTGAAATTATTAAAGCGCATTTGTAAGAAATTTATGAAATATGGTAGTATATATGAATATATTAAAATACGTGCATATGCTGGAAGTAAAGTTGTAGCTTAGTAATACTTGAAGGATGACAAGAAAAGAATATTTGCCAGTCGAAGCGAAATTTGCAGGTCACAAAAGTGTACTTCTCGGTACTCGGTTGCACGATGGAAAAACTTGTGTATGTCAGGATGAAAATCAAAGAAATTCAGTGGCTATGGTGTATCTGAGACGAGTTTTCGGTAAAAAAAATAGGGGGGATAAGGTTATAAATGAGTTGGCAATGGAAGAATGTAGTTTAATTCATCCAGTAATGGACATGTTATGAAAGAAGCGTCCTTCGTTCAAATGGCCATTTTGAGAGAATGGATGATAGTAAAATAAAGAAACAGAATTATGATAGAGGAGTCAGTATTGTGAAATGAAGTGGTTGACCGAGAAAGTCATAGGTGAGTCTTGTGGAAAATACTCTTATCAGGGGGATATCAGAGTAATAAGAGCAAGAGACCGTGTACGAAGCATTGCATGATTGTGGCAGAAGCGAAGTAGGTTGAAAGGATAGGGCAGTACGGAAGAAGTTATTGAAAACTGAGGAAGTTTTCTAGGCCTAGCACCGAGAATTCATCTATTTTGATTGCGCCCACTCCGAAAAGGGGAACGGAGCGATGGTAATGTAAATGTGTACTTAACGAGAATATAATTCGTTTACATGTAAGTGTACACCAAGGGCATTAAATTCACCTTGAAAAAATCATTTGACTTAACCGCGATACGAACTCGGATTTCCCAATTGCCGGCCAGGTGTGTTAGCCAGTTCGACTGTCGCAAACAAGATAGAGCGATGGAAGTTATCGAGGAGGTTGAGAAAGCGCTGGAAGAAGCTGGTGGTATTACTTCATTCCAAGGACGGGATTAGGTACCTGTTGCTAACGATCTAGTGTAACTGGTTAACACACCTGACCGGCAATTGGGAGATCCTGGTTCGTATCCCGGTGGAGTCAAATTATTTTTTCATGGCGAAATTTATCCCCTTGGTGTATATCTTTGCACCCGTACACGTGATAGCGTACCACATCATTGGTACACTTTTGCAGTATTTGGAAAATTATATGTCAGTATTTGTATTGACACTGTCGAATCTCGTATAGTGATTTTATTTATTTATTTCGCATTATCCTGGAAATAGTCCCAAGGGCCTTTTAGTTACATATTTAACGGGCAAGAACGGACAATCACACACAACCAGGCCCTGGGAAAATCCTACCATTGAGGCATTTTTAACCTTGACCCTTGCTTTGGCAGGCAAGGACTTGACCCTACCGCGACCGGGGACTGCAATTTTCTTCTGTCACTATTGGGCAAATTGTCATATTTAGCATATATTTCATAGTAATAATAATGTAAACCCTCAATTGTGTGACTTACTTACTCTATATGTAACGAAAGAGACCGGAGATTAAGGTTTGAGTAGAGTCAAAGTGTATGAATGGGGTTGGGTGTAAACTGGGTGCCTAGGGGGGGGGGAGGGGACGGTAGCCTTGGTCGTACTTCGTAAGGGTCGGGAGGAGAGGCCGCTGATGAGGAAACTTGGCAGCGGCCGACTCCCGAACCCTCGGAATTTTTATCGTCACGACTCCCCCTCCTGACCCCTTCCTTCCAAACCCCTGGGGGAATATTCGTTGCCTCGACGTTCTCCAATCCTAGGCACCACCATTCCGTCTCCATCCACGTTACCCCTCCCCTCCAAGCTCTTTATTGAACAATCTCTTCTTTTCATTCAACTATTTTCCCAGTTAAATTGTTTACCACTCCAAAGTTTTTAAATTTTATATTTCGGCGTATCCCGGAGGTTTCTTTTTTGTCATGTTTTCATTATTGTATTTAGTAGTATGAAAAAAATAATATATATAATTACACTTCGCTTATTTCATCGTATTTCACTTGAGACAAAACTCCGTCTCTCTCTCTCTCCACAGAAAAGCGTGCATATTCTTGTTTCTGCGAATTATCATATTCTAATTATATCCACTTCCTCACAATGAGTACATTTTTTTACCCGCAATAATAGCGGAAAATAATGCAGCAATCATCGTACAACTTTATTTGTGTTCGTAATATAGTTTTATTTTTTCTTCAATGGTAAGCAAATCATTATTTTATCCAAACCAATTACATCCGCTTGGTGGTGCTCGTATAAATAAGGTTAGTATATATATTGTTTAAGGATGAATAAGTGTGCCCTAGAAATAATCGTCCCATTCCCCATACTTGGTCTTTATTTACTATCAGTCTATTTCCCTCGTAGCGCTTAGGTCTAATTAAATCCTAGTTTATCGTCATCGATTCTGGAGTTGAATTCTTTTCTGCACTTTCTCGTTTAGGCAATAAAGAATATTTTTAGCCAGTTTCAGCCTTGCAACTTATTATATTTTTACTTATCAACCTAAACGAATTTTATGCCAAAGTATTTATCCCCAAAACGTTGTGACTTCACCCACGCAAGTGGAGTTCATCTGGTTATTTTCTTGATCGATGGGAGAAAAAGGCTTGAGAAGACGATTTAAATTAGGTATAAAGAGTAGGAATGGAGAAGAATTGAGAATGATTGTGCATCTTGTGTTGATCACTGATTACCTAATAACAGTATTGCAGTGATATCAAACTCCGCTAGAAGACATTTTCTCCTTACTCCCGTAATAAAGATTACCAGGTGATGGGACGCGCTGAATCATATTCTATTTAATTCCGCCCATGGGCATCTTGAATGGAATGCATTGGCAACGATAGCTCATATGTTTTCAGTGTGATAAACAAAATAATTTCCAAGTGTCAACTCCAACTTGCAATTTTGAGGCTGGTAATGCGTGGTTCATCAAGAGTTCAATGTCAATTTCACACCTAATATGGAGCAGCTTAGCAATATTTCGCGTAAACATTTTATCCCCGCGACTCCGAACGTGCCTCATGCTACTTTTTCCTGTAGCTGATGCTGAGTTGGCACAAGAGTTGAGAATGACTCATCTTTTGACCGCGGACTGCGTTGCGGCGTCAAGGAATATTCGATCCTTACATTCATTCGTACATCTTGTTCACCTTGTTCAAACGTTTCTATATTCATGTTCAAACGTCCAAACGATCGCTTTACCATCGTCCACTGTTTCAAATAACGCAGTCATAGCATGCAGATTGTAACATGAGCCCTGGGCCTGTGGGTGAAGTTAATCTCCGTGACTGCGCGATCCGAATACATAAGCAAGAATACGCGTCTTTTTAAATTTTAGGCATTGACAAATGAGCATTCAAGAGGAGCATTTCACTATAATTGCTAGAGTTAGTTCTTTTTTGTTCTTGCAGCAATTATTATATAGAGCGACGAAATAATGTTGTAATTTATTCCATCAAGAATTTGTGAGTTGTGTGACAAGGGAAGGATAAAACGAAATATGATGGAATAGAAAATATTAATTTTTATTCCATGAC
The DNA here is from genome assembly GCA_963573305.1 of Pyrrhosoma nymphula. Taxonomy (NCBI): domain Eukaryota; kingdom Metazoa; phylum Arthropoda; class Insecta; order Odonata; family Coenagrionidae; genus Pyrrhosoma; species Pyrrhosoma nymphula. The sequence goes on along the minus strand of OY754331.1, from coordinate 29,421,604 downwards.
GCACATAATATAGAAAAATTCAGATATAATTAGATAAAGGTTTTAGCACATATATTCGTTATAGCAATATATTCGTTATCTGCAACAAAAATATAATCATAATTAACAAAAAGTAATGATCATTACATTTTTATTGAATAAAACCGAGCAACGCTAGTTTTAATAATCCGTATAATAATTATTTTACTATACTAGCTTACAAGTCATATAAGTCATTTTGCTTTTAATAGAAAAATTCATTGAACATGTACATTATACGAACCAGCAACAGCAAAAAGGAAACTATTTATCTTTAGGGATCTTATTAAGGTTTAAATTATGCAATTCAATCATTAAACAATCCGAAGAAGTACAAAGTCATAAATAAGCCGAAATTATTGCATAATGTGGGGAGTAGAGTGAGGATAGTGAGAAACCCGATGTCAGTATAGGCTTACTTCTAATGAAAGGCGCCAAGGGGCCAAGGTTTACGATAGATATTCTGTTCAGATGGAATTGGGAATAAGGAATTGGGAATCCAAGTAAAATATTCGCCGCTGACAGAATTTGAACCCGGGCAATTTAATGGGAAGCCAGAATTCTAGTCTCCACACAAATCCATTTTCCCCGTTTTAACTTTTCTTCTACGTGATCCACTGGGGCTTAATGTTTAATTCTTCAATCCTCCGTCTCCTGGTTGCGTTAAATATTTCTCGATTGGTTCGTTTAATCTTAATTTTCGTGAGTTTGAGGGGGAGATGTTCAAGCATTCGAATGTTCCTGGAAATCTCTCATACGTCGCTCGCGTAAGAGCTTGCGTGGATAGGGCTGGTGTTATTGGGAGCGAGTACTGGTATACCACCCTAAGAGCCCGTGTTTGAATTCCTAAAGTAGTATAAGTATGCAAAATTTCTAAGTTACATTTCTAAAACAGTATTTTTGGACTTTTAGTTAACTTTCTCATATTTCGGACCACTTCGCGTTGGCAGAGAAGAAGCATATAACCTGGTGGAACGCCCGGGAAACCTTCCTTTGGAAGGCACGCCGGGGACACATCAGATCATTTTTCACCTCTGTACTTATCCACTTTGCGAAATCCCTTTGCATGTTGAAAAATCTCCATTTTCATATTCGGAATGTATACATTTCCCGTCAATTGTTGCCTGATGCAGATCACTCTTTCTCCTTGCCTCCAACCTCCCAGCCTTTTATAAATGGCTCCAATTACTACTGTTGTTGGTCGCCTTTCCCAAATCATATGTATTTGCAGTACTAAACACACTTTATTACTGAGGAGTAAATTTATATCAACACACCACAATCATCCTTATCATTTAGTAGGTCAAAGACTATGACTATTAACAGGAGCTATCGGAGCTATAGATATTGTAACAGGACTAGTAAAATGATTCCATTTATATATAAATCAATTAATATTAGTGGGATCCTCTTTAGTAGCACTAAATATATGTATATATACATATATATGCTCAACGAAAGGTTAGCCAATAGGCCACAAATATAAAAAAATGTAATTAACAGGGGTTGGGGAAAAAAGTGAAATATAAGACTTACAGGAACTTTTCGGGCTTGTATGCCCTTCTACAGCTGAAGAACGCGGAGTCACTTTTCATTCCCCACCCCCTATTAATTTTATTTTTTTTATGTAACAAACACAAAAAAATATAGTTTTAAAAACATATGCACGCGTGGAAAAGGAGAGGGGGAGCGAGAAGCGGCTATTGGTCAGTGGGCCAAATTTAGCTTGGGCGATTCAAATTCTCTTGTAACCCAAATGAAGGCCATCTCACGAGTCCTCAATTCGATGTTAGTAGTTGATTCGGGGAGGGCTTCTAATATAGAAAAAGAGAAACAGTTTTTGAAGGTTTTGGGATGGGAAGCGGTATGTTTAGGAATTTAATCAAGGAAGAGTGGACATTTGGTAGAGTGACGGTGAGCATTCTATTCATATCTATGATGACGTTATATTTCACGGGAAAGGACCCTGCAAAATTAATGCTACTACCTACTGCTGCCGTCTCATAAGGCCTTCCTCATTTTCCACTTGATCTCTTCCCAGTTTACCGTACCTCTCGCTTTTCGCACTGCGCACCGTCTTCTCCTCCCGAGGGTGCTTTTGTAGGTTCCCCAGACAGCGCTTCATCGCACCCCCGAACCCTTAGAGAAGGAGCGCACCCTGTCGTTCCCATCGTCGGGCACGTGCACCACGAACCCCCCTCATCGCCCCCTTCCCTCCATGGCTCACCCCTTCGATCGCCCCCCCCCCCACCACTACCATCCCCCTGGGGCTTTCCTTCTCAAATAAATCGTCCTTGCCGCGTCGCCGGTCCCTCTGCGAGACAGATTCCATATCACTCCCCGCCCCCGATGAATCCGACTTCCTTTTCGCGGCGCACACCCCCAGATGTTCCCATCCTCTCCCCGTAAAACCATTGAGGCGAGAGGAAGAGGTATATGGTTGGTGTGGTGGCTCCGAGAATTGACTTCCCATCCCGAAGGTCCGGGCTCGAATCCCGGGATGGCAGGACTGGGATGGAGTGAGTGTAGGAGGGAAGGATTCCTCTTCTTTACCTCCCTCTCATGACACGGTGGGAGGCTTTAAAAAGAGGACTGTGGGAATGAAATCGAATTTGCTCCCCTTTTTGCGATATGGTGGGAGTGAGAGAGAAGACGGGTGACTGTGTCGGGAAGAACGATTCCATTTATCTGCGCCGGAGGTCGTGTGTGAGTCTTAAACGCCAGGACCAAAAAGGGATTTGACTGATTTTTCATGCCAAACACTCTTTTGTTTCCCCCTGCGTACGTATAGGTAGTACCTATAGCCAAGTGAGGAGAAACGATCCAGAACAACTCAGTCACTTATCCGACTTTTGAATTGTTGCGTGTTTACGTATACACACGCGCTTCGAATCAATTCGCATAACTATCGCTAGAGGGATATAGGCCGTTTTCATGTGAATATTTTAAATCTATGTGTATTGCTTGTGATTATAATTAATATATATTAATAATATTCGTATTCATGTTTTCAGAGATATCAATTTAATTATTAATGTTCATTTACGTATAATACTGTGTACTCCCCACTGCCAGTCATATCCTTACTCAATGCTCTACTTTTATCGGCCGTCTTGTGACGGCCACACCCTTTTTTACATTGGAATCCCGTTCCCTACTTGTGAGTCACGTGGAGAGCACTTCATGTACAGTTGTATGTCCGTCGGGTGGGACGTAAAACCATGGTCCGGACTGGCGCCTTTTGTTTAGAGAAAGCTAGCGCGGACGCCGGATTTCTCTCCACCCTTTTTCCATTTCCCAATAACCCTTCAATTACTAAACTATCCGCCTCTCCTTAATGGAGTAAATTACCTCATTAGCCTGTCGCCTCTCTGAAATAGCCTATAAACCGAGAGGAAGAAGCACGATAAGCCATTTGTGTGTTTTAAGGTACTATAAGCGAGATTTCGCTACACATAATATTCAGTGTGTTTGACCTCAAAATAAAGAAACATATCTCTTATTTCTAATGGTACCAAAATATATGCCTCTCATTGCACCTTTTTTCGAGTCATTTGCCGTTTTCCACGGGAAGTGGCACGGCTGTGTGCTCCAGGGAGACATATATATTCTTATTTTATTAATCATTAAACATTCTAATTGTTTTCTCTTCTCCCTTGCAGGTAAGCATTTGGTCTACCTCACCGATTTTATGCGGATAACACAAGTGTTGTGTGGTTGAAGGGTGATTGGAGATTACTTTCTGTCAACGTAAGTCCATGCATGCATTTGCGTTTTAACTCGAATACGGTGATCCAGCTGTTCCCGGTTGCTAATTTTCCAGTTCTCCATTTTATATCCGGTCATTGAATACTTTATTTTGACCTATGTAACGGTATGTAACCGTTGCCATCATCTGCATAGCACAGTATGGGTATGATCAGTGAAGAGTATTGATTACTTTGAAATTCCATGTAAGCATGTTGGAGTGAAAGCTTCCATGAAGTCGTCCAGATGGTGAAGGCTTTTCGAGTTTCCATATGGTGAAGGTTTTCTGACAAAGTCGATCCATGTCCTACGACGACAGGTTCACCAGCATTCAAGCTAGCCTCTTTAGGCTTGAATTCAATTAAGTCACTTTCGATCTGAAGACGCATAACTGGAATACTTTCTAAACTGTCATCGTAGGACATGGATCAACGCGGCCGAAAATATGAAGAGCCTTTACCTTCCATGTAAAAGTATTATTTTCAAACAGCTGTTCTTAAAGTCCGGTAACTCGTTTTTTTAAACGCGGCGTTTTTTGAAACTTCCTACATTTTTCTACTGCATTTAAACTTTAAAAAATTTAATGCAATGGTAACCCCTGATACACACAGACTGACAAATGTGAGCGTTTAGCGTTATCCATTCAACCCACACTATTCACCCCATTGCTCGGCCGTAAGTTGAGCCATCATGTGTAGAATAGATCGAACAATCGGCGACTGACTGTGTCGTGTAGCCCTGCCATCCAATCCGTGGTAGATCAAAACTTGTACCATCATCTCTCCACCCTACTGCGCCTTGTCTTCTCAGCACGCCCAAAGTCATCCACACCCTTTCATCTTTTACCCCCATCCCCTTCAACGTTCTCGCCTTCTCCCCTCCCCAGTTTTCTGTCGCCGACCCCACTTGGTAATGTGCCCACATCCTTCCTACCTTGCCCCTTTCCGTACTTCCTTTCCCCCCACAATCTTATACGCCTCACCGTTTTCGCATATCAGGAAGCCGGGGGTGAGAGATTGAGCTCAAGGAGCCGGGTGTATTCTATGGGCTTCGCTTGCTCTTAGTCTTGTTCCCCTCTCTCGTTCATGTAAGACATCCGAGGCCGCACGCATAAAATTCAGGTTGGTGACAAATTCGAAGAATTCTCGAAGAACGTTTAACCTCTGATGAGCAATATATTACTAAGTGTATCCACACACATCTTTTTTTCACGGCCTAGGTTTCGTTCTTGTAAAATATTATGTGAAAAAAGTTACGCTGGAAACAATTGAGTTAAATCTCTGAGAAGAAAAACAGTTATAAGAACCGTATAAATGTATGTAATGCTTGTTCCAAAATTAGGGACTTTAGTAAGCAATGTTTTGATTTCCTCGATTGAGTAGTTGCCAATGTATTAGCTTTTGCCTCTGAAAGTTCTTGATTTGTCAGGATAGAGAGGTTCTATGAAAGGTTGTGTTCTTCTTGGTGTTACAGGAAAGAAAAGGAAAACACATTATGAAGTCCTTTTTGCGTTTAAGCAGATCAATCTGAGAAGTACACCCTTGAATAGAAGGAAATGCCAGGGTATATTATTTCGCAGTCGTCTTTGTGACCATATGTGTACAGCGCTGAAAAAATTGAAGCAACATTTGTAGCTGGACCCCTCGTAGAGTTTTTCCGGACGTAATTTTTGTAAAAGATCTTTTCTTTCTGGAGATCTGAGGTCAGGGAGGTATAAAAAGTGTTGGCCAATTGCACGAGTGATTTTTTGGAGCATTATCTCGGGTATATGTGAAATGAATTGCGCACAGGTGTCACTCGAGAGTGATAGAGAATGCTACATCAAATTTTGCGAGCAGTATATCTTCATTCACATGCAGAGTAGTTGGGTATTACACGCGAGCGCCCTATCTGCCTCGGATGCAAAGTCGGAGAATGAGAAGCCTTTTACTGCCTCCTTCAACCGACAACAATGTCCTCCACCCCTCCCCTCTTTCATACTACGGGAAGTGTACTTCTACATTCAAAATTTGCTGTGGCGAATCTTTATGATCGCCACCGCAGGGTTGCGTGCAATGACTTTTTTACCCCTGCCTGTTCATGAATAGCGAAAACATTGATGTTGATATCGGAACGCAGATGCGTGATCTATTATGCCCAAGATAAAATGAAATCATTTTTTTCAACTTTTTCAGTGCTCGCATGGAAAGCTATGATAGAGAACTATCTATACTCGGGAAGGTTATCAGGAATTTCTTTAATCCCTGTCATAACCATGTACTGCGCTGGGAAAATGTAAAGAATCAGCTACGTTGACAGTTTTGCGGAGTACCTGCTTGCGATTTATTTCGCGATATGGCAACCTTGAATCGTGCGTACGAGTGTTCACCAATTACTGCTGCGGTTCGTCCTCTCGGAAAGATCACAGGTTGCCTCGCCGCGTGAAAGTAGTACGTGCCGGTGCTGCTGGAGAACGCCAGAAGTCGCTGCATTAAATTTGCCTGGAAGTGTACTTTTATTCCCCTAGTGCTCTCGCAGAACACTGGGGATCACGCGCCCTTACGTACACTCACAGACTAACGCCCTGCGAAGCTCATCTCCCTCAGATGCGTTGGGTGGGAGGAGAATGGAAAAGCCTCTTCCTGCCTCTCCCTTCCCCCATCTCATTCCACGCACCCCTGCTCCTTTCCCCACCCTTTGCCACCCACTTCATCCCCCGTGCACACACCGCACCACCCCCTGTTCCTTCCCTCGGGGTGGGGGTAGGGGGTGGGAGGAGGGGGAGAGAGATGTAATGGCTCGAGGGTTGGGAGGGCTAATGCCATTACAGTATCTCGGAGCACTTGAATCTCTTCTCTTTCCCACCCCTATGCCAGCCCTTCCTTCCGCCCTGCCCTACGCTCTCATCCCACCCCAGCACCAACCAACCATCTCTCACAGTTCGAGAGGGCTTCTCTCTCGAACCACTCAGTTCCAGTACCCTACCTACTCTCCCTCCTCCATACTGGAGAGTCCCCTTCCCCTTAACACCCCCCTCCCCCCTCAAGGTTTCCCAAGACTCTACTTCTCCACCCCAAGCTTTTCGTGTGGGGAGTCATCCAACACCCTTCCCTCCTTCTCCCAAAAATCCAGTCGTTTCCTTTGAGCTCTCGTCCCTCGCCCGAGACGTAGTAGGCAGACGATCGTGGGGAGTACGTTTGGGGTTTTGGGACGTCTCGCAAACTGTTTTGTGTGGCCATGGGTTTTCGTGTTTTAAACACAGGTATTACGGTTTTTAGTCCAATGATTTTATCAGGATAAGTAAAAGCTGAATATTTCCATAATCCGCAATGTGTTATGTAGCGCACTATGACAATTTAGCTGTATGGAAGTGTATTAAAGCATGTTAAATAAAAGACTTTATTATATTCTACTTTTTGTGCATAAAAACCGACCTTGATTTAGCACATATATGCCATTATCACGATCGTTGATAATGGCATATACGTGCCAAAACCATTGAAATCATTTTAGATTTTTAGATCTTTAAAACGTGGAATAGAACTAAGTCTAATGTGACATGATTCAAGCGAAAGTTTTCCACAAAGAGACGCCTGAGACATTCTCTAGCAAAAGTGTACTCCTCCCCTCTTTATTGTATGGCAGCGAAGTTTTGGTATGCCAGAATAAATATAGTGAAGGCTAAATGCAGTGGATCTGAGTGATATGAGAGTTATTTGTGGTACAATTATGACAATATTAAGAATATGTGGATAATAGAATGTGGAATTTGATTTCCCGGTAATGGACGCATGGATACATGAAAAAAGTTTGTTTTGGCCATTATTTGGCTTTTTCGGTTTGACCATGTTGAGAGCGGATGAATAATCAATTAATAAAAGGACCATATGATAATGAAGTGAATGACGTGAGAGGAAGGGAAAGTCCTAGAAAGTCTTGGGTGAATGTGGTGGAACAGACTCGCTTAAAAGGTGTAATATTTGAGGTATTAGGAACAATATAGCGTGTTTGAAGCAATGCACTAATGTGGCAGAAGGAAATGTTTAAAAGGATAAGACAGTATGAGATATTATTAAAAGATATTATTAAAATTGAGGGCAGCATTCTTGGTCTAACACCGAGAATTAAGATCTTTTGACTATGCCTGCCCCGAGAGGGAACGGCCTGATGGTTATGTATGTTTGTGTAATTATCTCTACAGCACTATTCGTTTATTTTATTGCTTTGGGTACAAAACCTCTGTAAGCAACATAGTACAATCCATCATGGCTTACAGCAAGCTTTCTTAGCCAATAGGCTTTTTTTAATTTTATTCACCATGTTTCGTATTCGCGCCAATGTGTGTTTTTCTCTATGGCCACAAGAGGACAATGCATGCCATGACCGTTTATTGTGGAGGTATTTCTTTTTTTGTGTGTGCGTGTGTTCATGCTTGCTAGTCGCAGTTATGATCAGATCGTCGTCGTCGGACCATCAGACCTCGAGACACCTCACCGCACCTGCAGTTTTCAACGTCTCTATCGGTAAGTCATGCATTGCTTTTGGCCACAGATCATACAGTCCGCTTATATGTATTTTTACTGAATTTACCAAATTATCATTTCTCTCACCTTTGACCATTCAAGGCGAAAAGAGAGGACAACTAAATTAAATGTTTATCCAGCAAACTAAGGAAAATATTTTCAGCCAGACTTACCTCACATCAATAAAATCTGCATCTTTTCAACACATAGTTTTATCATATCAAATGCAACTACCCCATCACAACATAGCTATGTATCAATTTAGTTTTTTCATGATAATAAGACAAAGTCGATTATCATAAAACCTTTTTGTGCATCATTAAATTTACCCCAGATATGGATATGATATGGTATCATGTAGATGATGTTGACTACAGGTTTCTCTCAACACTTTTACCATTCCATAAATAGTTCATTCCTTCCAAACCAACCCTTAATGGCCCGGCCGATTCGATTGCCTCCCGAAATTACCAACCGTTATGTTTTGTATCCCTCATGGCTCATCTTATTGTACATTTTATTCGCTTTTGGAAGTAGTGTACATCAAATCACGCGGCATTCCTTGCGTTATGTTAAGTTCGCGTATCAAATCTGTATGCGCTAAGTCCAGAGGAAATTGTAGTTAGATGGATATTTCTTAGATAGATAAAAGATGGATGGATAATAATTTCTTAGAAACATTCGGCGAATGGATAGATAGACAAACGCCTTTTATTTTGGGGTAAGATTGAGACCTGTGTATTTGGGGTAAGATTTAGTCTCCTCTGCCACCAAACCTTAGTCGAAAGTGTATAACTTTATATATAAAAACAAACGCTAACAAATACAGCATAAAGTATCATCGCCATTGTTTGGTCATTCATAAGGAAAATAACACAATGTATCAATAAAAATGGATTCACGAATAAGAAATTGTTTTACGCAAATATATATTATATGATCTTAAAACTGATGGTCTCAGGCCTGACCTAGTGGAAATTATGGATATCCATGATGAGAAAACCACTTTTGTTAATTCCACAAACTTTCTTACGCTGGCACGACGCGCGTTTCACCACACTGTGGCATACTCAAGTGCTCACCACACTGTGGCACATGAGTATGCCACAGTGTGGTGAAACGCGCGTCGTGCCAGCGTAAGAAAGTTTGTGGAATTAACAAAGGTGGTTTTCTCATCATGGATATGATCTTAAGTTTAAGGGAATGATCATTGTCACAATTAGATTAAAATTATCAATGTTACGTGTTTAAAGTAAGATTTTACTGACCGTGGCAAAAAAAATCTGCATATTCGGCATGCACCCTAGTGAGAACCCGCTGCAGGAAAACTCCTGCACTAGGGGTGGGATGTGAGGGGTAACAGAGGAAGGTGGGGATGTAGAGACACCCCGGCATCGTATCGTATCCCCCTGCCCTCTCGATCTTTCCTGGCCCGTTCACACGTGTTATCCCGCATCGAGTGTCGTAGAAGAGCTCATCCCCAAAGAATTCTCGCAAACGGATGGACCGAGGGAGGTCATGTGCGTGCCATCGAACCTTCTCTCCATTAGGAATAGCGAATGAATGAGAGAAAGAGTAACGTCAAAAGAGCGAGGGGACTCATTCCTTACCCTCTTCTTTCCGGCCCTATTCACGGCAATCGACGCCTTCTGTTAAGACCTCCCTGCGACTTCCTCGTTCGCTCCGTGAGGTTCAGTGAAGGGTGCCACTTTTACACGGGTGAATGGGAGTGCCGCCTCAACACGCCTCCCCAGATGGGAGAGATGTCACTTGGGAGACGCTTCTTGCTACGGCGGCGGAAGTGTTCCTGGAACGATTCAATTGAAGGAACGTGCGGGTGAGTCCAACTGGTGAGGTAATTCCTAAAATTCGCGTTTCGTTCGCAAAGTCACTTCGTTGTGTGGAGCACCCGAAAGGGAATGGAAAGACTTCTAAGGAAGCTTGAATATATGTAACAGGTAGCGCCCGCAAAACTAACGTAGTAGTTTTAGGTTAGGTAGGTCCCAGAGCGACTGTGTACAGTATCAGCCAAAATATATACTTGATTCCAACTCTTAGAATAACTTTAGATAGCCTTGAAGGAGGATCAATGTTAAGGCTACCGTCAAATGGTCATTGGTTATCCTTTATAACTCACATACATACACTAGGTATATGTAAAAGGGATTTACAAATTTACTTAACTTTTGGGGCTCTACTAAATGCATGAAGTATTATGAGCGATATACATGCTTCTGTTCAAAGTATAAATAATTTGTTTGGTTAAAAACAAGTTTTATTCATTATACATTTTAGTTTCTATAAGAAAAAAGTTAAAACTTTCAACGGACCATACAGGTGCGGCAAATTAATATTTATACGTGGCTATCGAAACTTTCCGAGAACCACGTAAAAATACCTGTCGAAGTTCAATGAATGGTGTTTTCGGCATTACTGATAAATTTTTTTGCTTTAAAATTTCGAGTGATAAAAACGAACTGAGATTAAATACGCGTCATGCGTATTACTATCATGAAATCTCAATTTATCTGCATTAGCTTTTTGAATGCCTGGATTATTCATCTTTCTTTGATTGCCGTATTGTATCTTATCTCTGATATTGTGTGGTGTCAATTTAGGCTGACGCATTGGGGGTCAGATGATGTTATAGTGAAGTGTCTAACTCTTGTTTTATTGTTTTTATCATCAGGGGCCTAGCCTAGGTTTTCATTTAAATAACTAACAATAAGATAAAGTTATATTATTGAATTTCATCAAAGTTCAGTAGATCGGTTATAACTTAAATATTTTAAAGTAAATCTTAATAAAAATATTTTTTGAACGATCCGATGAAATACCTTTTTACATTTGAGAGCCTGTGGCACATTTAAAAGCATTTATTTAGATAATTTATTAGATTATACTATCTAAATTGTCGCTTTTGAATAGTTAAGTTTCATTCTCTGCCATGAGACTTAACATTAATTGTTTTATTTACATTTATTCCTGCCTCGGCTTCATTAATTGACTTTCTGGATTTCATTTCGTATTTAGAGACTGAGTTGGTGGAAAAATAATGGATTAAAAAAATATTTTTAGGAAATTCGGATTTCGGAAATCGTACTTAATTACAAGAAAATTTCAAAATTTGTCCTCATACAATTTCGGAGAATAAATCCCCTGGCCTCTTCTCATTTCTCCGTGAACCGGAAGACTTTATTGAGCAGAGCGTAATTCGCTCGTAAATTACAATGACGCCCGGAAAAGCTTAAGCTTGTACCTCCTCTATTGTTCTGTCAGAGTCAACTATTAATTCATTAAATGACAAACCAAGAAAAGAAGAGGAAATCAATTGTTATAGCTATTTCTAATCGCGTCGTACAAGAATATGGGAGACCTAGAAAATGATAGGTCTATTTTATAATTACTATGACGCTCAAAACTATCAGCATACTTGATGAATTAATATTATTTGCATATAAAATGCGCTGCTATTGTTATGCGATTTTTTCATTCCGTATGTTGATGTGTCCATCAGTCTCTTAATGTGCGTTGCATCTTCAATCGACGTGGCCATTTCTTTTATTATTTTTTATCTTTCCGTTTTTCTTCTTATTTCTCAATTTTACTGCACTTATTGCTCTGTGCTCCCTGGGCCCATAACCTTTTGAGGTTAGCAGAGATTATTTGGTTGTTTTTGGAGCCTTTTCTTAGTATTAAATACACACAGGACTTCTGTCTGTATATAACCATTTATTAACTCAACTCTTTTCATTGCATTGACGCAAATTTTTAACTATTTCAGTGGAATATACCATGTGTATTTACCATTTTTTTTATAAAAGACATACCCGAAAAAACGTAATATTTTTATTTACGCCATTCTTGTAATCAACGGGATAATCGGTAGCCTGTATTCTTACATGAGAAGGGTGCCATGTAGTCTACATCAATCAAATAGTTAAAGTTTCCTCACAAAAGTTACTCAACCATAATCTATTGTAAGATATCGCTTTTGAAGCATCAACGCGAGCTGCGTCCATTATGCAAAGTTCTGCAAGCATGATAAATAAAATAAGGAAGTGATGAAGGAGCTGAATTTCGATATAATTAATGAATTAAGTCGTAAAAATGAAACTAAGGATATGGTAAAAAAAATGTGCATTTGTCTTTGAACTTGCTTCCCAGGTACATGGGTGTGTAAATAATCGCAGAATGGACAATAAAAATATTGAAGTCCATAACCATGTAACATTGTGTAGCGGTTTTTGTCATGACACATAACTTGGCTGTGATTTGAATTAGACGTCGGTCATTTGTGTACTCATATGTTCGTCTATGAAAAAATAAGTTTTGTCCGCTAATCTGAAGCCGTCTTTAAAAATAAAAGCGTACGTGTCTTGACAAGAATTGTGTTAGAAAAATGTTTTACGAGTGATGGAAATAATTGCGCTTCGACCAAAGAATCACATTTTTGTAAATATTCATGCATGAGGGGGTCGTGTTCTCGTATTATTTTTCCGCATGACCTCGCAAAATCGCCTCTTTTTTGTTCGTCCTCTGAAGAGAACGTAATTTATTTTAGCGCTATGCAGCTGCAGTTGACTTAGCTGCCCAGACATATGGCCCTATAAATATTACGAAATGGACTATGAAAGTGGGTGTCCAGAACCATAATGTAACCTAATGGTCTACCGCTGCGATGCATTAACATGACATTCTGCCGCGCGCGTGGAAAAAATATTTTTAAAAAATTCTAGCGAGACAAGGGGCTGCGTGTGTAAACGCCAGAGGGCTGCAGGATTGCTCTCGCGCGGCGTCAGCGCCGATGATCGAATGGCGGATTGCGGTTGAACTAGGATCCGGGCAACAGCGGTGTACCACCGAGTGACCCAGGCGGATTCAAACAGGATTTCTACTCCCTCTGGCGGGAAAAAAATTAGTATGCCTGAGCTGGACCCTCCCCTAGAGAAAACAGCACGCTATCGTTGGCGAGCAAGAATGGCCGAAGAGGATGGCAGAAAGGCCGGTGTGGAATTGAAAAAAAAGGGAATGTATTTTTTAGGGCAAAATTGAGATTACCACGAGTTCCTGCCTTATTTTGTTACCTCCTGAAAGAATATGGAGATAGAGAGAGAAATGAAAGCAAAAAGATGCGAGAGATGTGTTAAAACGAAAAAAATGAACCAAATCCCGAGGGCTTTCATGCAAGAGACTGCCATAAGATGTAATCATCCATGCAAATCCCATTTATTCGGTAGCCAATTACTTTCCGTTGATGGTAGTGGTAAAAGCTACGGCAGTCGTTGGCGTTAAAGAAAACGTTAATTTTTTGGGTGAAATTGTCGTATTTCTTAACTGAACTCTGGAATGTAGGCAGCTTGCCGTTCCATTTTAATGATCGTAGACCGCAATAACGGCGTAATTCGTGATTTTTTTCTACTTGAAATTCGCTGTATCAATTTTGGTCACCTAATGGGAAAACGTAATTTTATCAAAAAATAAATTTTTTTGTCAACCTAGTCAAGTTTTTCATTTTCTTCAAATGGCATGTTTGATTCATGAGGACGCATGATGCATAATTGATGTAATTTTCTTTTTAAATCCTCTATCGGAGAAAATTTATTATATGAATGGTGCATGCATAATTACTGAGGGTGTTTCAATGAGAACTTTACAACCTTAAAATTATATATTTAAATTTTTAATGGAGACTTGGTTACGTTGTCGTTTTAAGGTATTTTGAGCGAGAACTAAATTTAATGAAATTCAACAACTTGGCCTCATTTTGAAGGAGAAGATCTCTTCTTTTAGTTCTACTAAAACCTGCTACTCTGTCCTAAATTTTCAGAACACTATTTTTCAAAATATATGAAAAATTATAGTAGCCGGTTTCAGTGGGGTATAGGAATATGTGCCGCAGCGATGATTTATTTGAAAAAATGAGGAAGTTCTCACGCCTCGGTTTCCTCAGAAATGCACCTGTGTGTAGTTCGAATGCATCCTCAACCATTGAAAAAATGCAACTATTTACTCACGATAGTACGTTTTACAAAGTTGAAAAAAAAACATGCTTTCGAAGCCGTTGTCAGCGTGTGACGTGAAACAAATAGGTCAAGTCAAACTCTGAAATATGTATATTTAGTTTATGTGATCTCTTTTCGGCCTTCCGTCCAGATTGGATTCTCCATCTCTGGCTCCGAAGACTATAGAAAAGTCTCCCATCGGAAAATGGGGCAAGATAGAGAATATAATCCGGTCGGAAACCTGAGAAGAATGCACATCAATTATTCCACGGGAAAGTGTAACATTTTTCATGTGTATTTTTGGTAAATTACTCATAAATTAAGATAGATTGAGCTAGATATCACTTCACATGTAGTTCAATAAATTTGGACTCATTACAAAGAAAAATATCGCAACTTTCCAATGATAACAAATTATCTGTCACTTAACATCATACTTTTTGAGATGATGGCCAAAAATTCACCAGCCATTTTCAGTTGGAAATAATATCGGTTTGCACTCCAGACAGACCTTTTTTTTCGTGGATTTTTTAACGCATAGATCTTATCATAAATTTAACAGTGTGCATTTTCTATGCTTTTATAACTATTTTTAGAAATAAACCAGCAGTAATAACTACATTAATTTTTACTGAATCGAGAAACAGAATATTCGGTTGTGAAGACGATTTCAGCGTACGGCGCGCCGTGAAAAAATAATTCATTAATTCAAACTGTGTGCTTGAATATTTTGTGAGTTACTGTTTCTGAGAATTTCAGTAATTTAAAACAAGGATTTCGCGTCATTGTTGTTCAAATAGGTTCATTATGAATAGAGAAAAATCTTGGTGAAACTTTATTTTAGTTACATAAAACAAAGTTCTTTCTTCATTATTATTTCCATATGTTTGAGTCAAGCATCTTACTGCTTAAATGAAAACAATACAAAATTAAACTATGGTTTTTAGTGTGCCATTAGAAAAATCTCGTTCAAACTACCGTAGCAAAAGCGATAGATGCAGATGACCAATATGGAATCTTTTCTTATCAGCAAGATAGGCGCACCACCTCACTACCGCATTGAGGTCCGACATTCCCTTGTTTCCGTCGTTTCCCAGGTCTTGGAAGTTCAATTGCATGGCCACCTAGCCCTTTCAATTTAGACGCTCTAGATTTTTTCCTGCGAGAATTCAATCAAAGATCAATTGTTTGTTCCACCGATAAGTGACCCCAGATCTACTGACTGTAGTTAGGCGAGATAATGACTTGAGGTGGGATTCCCGTCTTGCCACAAACGATAATCAAATCGAATCAGCATAACTGTTTTTAAAAAAAACTTGATGTGTTATCCTCTGAAATGACGTCTTAAACGAATCTATGTGACGCTGTAACAAACTTTTATATGCTTTTTAAGTTTTAAAAGTCCCTATTGAAGTCACCTGTATTTTATATGATAGATTCAATGGATATTATAGACCCCACTGTCCAGGGAAAAAATCGGTGATGTGATAACAAGAGCCTGTTAAGTGAGCATAGAGACTTGAACAAAGAGCGAAAGAATTAGATTACAGATTCTGGGTCATTAGAAAGCATTATAAAGAAAATTTTAGGAAGTTTTCTCGTGAATAGAGAGTATAAAGTGAAGAAATTCTTTGAATTATTCAGAACTTCTGAAATTTCCTTGCCCATTACTACTCTGGGCTATCACTTAAGCTCTGAACATTGTGGCTCAAACTAAGAAGGCTTTTCTTTTGTTAACGTCCGTTCTAATGGGGTTTCTCCGCATTTTACCCTCGTTCGATTCTCTTTGCACCCTCTTGAATTTTTTTTCCATCTCCTCTTATCTCCCTCATTTTTATCCTCAGTTATAGTTGGCCTTTCAATTCCTCCAAAAGTTTTCCCCTTCTTCCTATCGGCATTTTCAACTGACATCCATCCTAAAGAATATTTCTTACGTTTTTTTCATTCATGGTTTAGGGTATTTTATTCTTTTACTTATTGTAAGTCGTCTTAATTTCTTTGCCGCCAGTCTCCACTTATCTGCTGGGGTTTATTGTCTGGCCTAGTTCGACAGAACAGCATAATCGATACATTTGAAAAAGAAGTGTGTTCATTATTTCAAGCATTTGGTGCTCACGTGCCATTTTAGTAACATAATTTCCGCTTTCACTTTCATCAAGAACACTCAGTCTTGCTATTTTAATTCACTATTACTGATCTTGCCTCTCTTTTCGGCATAGTACTTACCAATTGTTCCATTGTCATGCATTCATGTTTGCGTCAACTTCAAATCACTTGCACGAAGTCTATATTTTATTATTTTGCGCTTAAGTATAAATTATTTTATTCCTTCGTATGTTTTCATTTTATTATGCCAGTAGTGGACATATGCCAGGTATCAAAGACAAATGTGTGTAAACCTTTAAAAATGAAATGTGTTTTATAACTCCAGATCCAAAATTCACCTTGTATAAAATATCATTCCTACAAATAGGGTTTAATATATTGAATTTATTGCCTATGTGAATGCATCGATAGGAATGCGGTGTACAGTGTACACTGTACACTTGATGAAACTTTCAACAGAATGGCTTCTGTCTTACGTATAAGGTTGAACATTTTTTTTATGATTTTGTTTGCATTTAATGAAAATTCCCATTATTGAACTGAATAATAAATAAATTGCATGCATTAACAGTTAATGGAGTCTCAATTCTAGGCATTAGGTCAATTCTTGGAGCCCTCTTTAAATATTTATTTTTAAAAACTAAAGTGATAGATACATAATCTTTTTTGAGTGAAAGTAAATAAATTGTTTCTATTATTTCCATGGTTCCCTGCTTTCGAAGCAGAACATTTTTCTCTGCAGCATTAATATGTCATGAGCAAAATTCAGAACACTTTTTCTCCCCGTTCGAAAAAAAAAGGAAATCTTCTGAGCCAAATTATTTCTCTCGTTCCCTCATTTTGTTTCAAGTTAAACTTGTCTTGATACAGAAAGTCTCCCACATTTTAAGTTCAAGCTGCCTCTAAATCATTGTTGCTCTATTGTGGGCAGCAAGACCGATTATTCCATCGGTATTTTTTTGCCTTCGCATTTCTTCTTTTTTAGAGACGAGTTATTAAGCTCTTCTGAAAATTCTCCTGGCACATTTCCAGTTGCATGACTGCTGCATATTAATATAATCTGCTAACGGTCTCCTCGTTCCAGCGTGTTGTAAATCTGACAGGGTCTCGGGCGGTTCTAGGGTCGTGCCTTCTGGAAAATTCTTCTTGCTGCATCAGATTCTTAATTCTAATAGGCGTTTTTTATCATTATCACCCGCGATAGTGCCCCGGCCTTATTTCATTTGATCCAAGTATTTCTTTTGTATAGTTTTCTACAATTTTTTGAGGATACTACAAATTAGCCGCGGTATTGTGCTTTAGGGTGTCACCAGCGAGTATAAATTTTTATTATTATTAATATTAGAGCAATTCTCTGGTTAAGGTAGGTCCAAATAAAGGTGGGTAAAAATTATCCAGATTTTTTTCCTTATCTGCCAACACAATTTCTTCCATCATCTCGGCGTACCTCTTTTCATCCCGTCCATGAAGGTGGCGAGAGGGATTTTGCCTATGTACAGATTTCCGTAAAAATTTGCATGCATGATCTCCTGAGTGATATTTATAGATAAAATTGCGTCACGCCAATTTGGTTTTTTGGCAATTCAAATCTAATATAACGGGACGATAATCCTTATGGGACGATATAAATTTTGCACTAATTCGATTACATACGTACGTAATTTATTCTGAACGCGACATAGTACACTTCTTGTCATAATAGTTGTTGCTAACAAAAATCAAGGTGTCACGCCGAGCATAATGTTCGAAAAAAACTAATTTCATATAATCGCCTAAATTTCGAATACCGCGCCGAAAACCGTAGTCAAAACCAGAGTCCTCTGGATGGCCGTTCTCAACACTACTCCCTCATAGGGTTGTGTATTATCGGCAATCCAGAGGACTCTGGTCAAAACTTGCTTTGAATAAGGAAATTTAAAAAAAAATGTATAACTCTTGTATCATTTATATTGCTTCCTGTATGTTGAGTTCCAACGCATAAACAGATGCACTTAAATGTGGTCCAGGAATTTTATTTTCGACTAACTTATAAAATTATTAAAATGTCCACTCATTGACTCACGATACCCCTCCAGCCACCTTTTGCTTCTTATATTTCTTCCTCTTCCCCTCTAACCCAACATTCTCCCCTCTATCACCGACTTATGTATCCCGACGCCTCTCATACCTGGTAAGACCAGGAATTTTAAATGACTAGTTTTATTTGTTGTAGTGGAGGCAGTAACTGTGAGCATTGACCTTGTAGAGGGCTTTGAATTTTGGAAAATGATAGTGGCAACGAGAAAGAAGACACCGTAAGCCCACCTCTTGTTAAAGTACTCGTCGCGATATTGAGGAATGCGCGTTGGAGTCCCGGTCAGGGCTAATGTTTTTTTTTCTCTGTGATATTTTCTTCAGCTATCCCATACATCTGTTCACTCTTTAGCCGCTGTGTAGTGCTCTATATCCCTTAGTCAGCATCAAAATCTGTTCCAAGCAGTAAATTCCATCCTTTGAAAATGCAAACCAAAAAATATTTCTTGCGTTCATATCTAATTGGATAGCACTGAATAGGATGAGGTATTTACTGTCCTTGGGGATGGGAAAATATGAGTAAATAAGAACAACAATGATAATGCGACTTTATTACGAGAGAAAATAGGACTACGGACTCCATTGTATCGAGCCCTCTCTTAAATTTAACTCATAATATTGTGCACACACAATATTCCCTCAATTGAAATGAAAACCCAGATGGGACTCAAACGCGCGATCCCTGGGTTTGATGACGATGACCTGACCTCGCTGCCGTCAAAGAAAGGTTAACTGGATGAAGCAGAGCGTTTGTAAATATTTTTTTAGCCATTCAAAACCCTTTCTTAGTCGAATTACAAACTTCATTTTAATAAGTGAGTTCGAAAAATTATAATAATAGGCTTTTTTGATGGTCTGGAGGGGAGGAAGTAAGTCTGTAGCACTTACATGATTTCATCTTTGTAGGAAATAAAGTTCATCCGGTGGAACAGAGTGCTTTCAAATAACATTTACGGCCGTTCAAAACCTATCCTAATTTGGTACATTTACATAATAGCCTGCAAAAAACCTCAAGGGTGTGTGGCATGGGGGTGAGTTATTTCCAAAATTGTACCAACACCACACTCCTACACATTATACCACCACACCTAATTAGTTATTAGTTAGAACTTCGTAGCAGATTAAGAAACGAGCATTACGGATCAAATCAACCAATTAGCTACGCTACCTATGGGCAAGCCTAGTTTAAAGTCTCAATGGCAGCTATTACAGTCTCTTATAAATAGCCTAGTTGGTAGAATATCTCCTTATAAACCTTCCTTCGGTCGGTAGAATTACCATTATAATAATATTAGGTACAATTGAAAGGCATTGAAGTTCATTGCATGTGATCTACTCCTTAGCATTCCTTTTTAGCAGATGGTCTGTTCATTTAATTCCCAGGAAAGAGCTAGCCTGCCTCCTGAATCGTGAACGCGCGTGAACCTGTGCAAGTCCTCTGCCCGGAATAGAGCGTTAAGTGTCCGGTTAAAGGGCTTTCTAAACGGCTGTCCCTCTTGTCCGGTCGTTTCTCGCTGTCCTCTTTCTCCCCATGTGTGCCTACCTTCTCAGTCGCTTCTCCACCTCTACCTCCCCTAACTCTTACCACGACCTCCGGATTGATTACCGGAGGCGGAGACGACATCCTAGCCCGCTCCCCACATTAGTGTGTGACCACGGAGGAAACCATTCGCGTCATGCATGCTTCTCTCTCTCCTCCATAGTCCAATCTCCGCCTCCCCCTCCATAAGCCTTTTGATGGCCGTATACGTAAACTGTGAGTGCCCCTCCCCCCTAGCCTTTAAGATCCCTTCTCCAGAACTCCGTAGAATAACGGAAGCACACAGAGTAAACTAGTACTGTGTTTCCTCCTCGCCGGAATCACCAATCTGGCTCGTACTTCCTCTGAAAACCAGGTTCGCGCCATTCGCGTTTCCTTGACGCATAGCTTGTGTTGAGTCCTCCGGGGTTGTCGGGAGATTCTAATTGGCTCTAGTGATCTGCTCACTTTGTCATGAAACAGCGTACTTGCTTTCCATTCTTTTCAGACACTCTGCACTTCAAAACAGATCGGGAGCAGTGTTAATGTGCGCAGGACAGTTAACGAACTACGACGATCGCTTCCGCGAAGGCTGTTTATGCCTAGTGAGATTTAAGGCTTTCCCGGCGAATGCTTGGAATGTAGAGATCTCGGGTTTCCAACCGGGTGGAACCGACGCGACGTTTAGAATGCGAAGCCTTCGAATTTTGGTAGACTATAACGCCTTCAAAACGTCGGTGCCACTTACCAACATCACCTGGTTGGAAACCCGAGAGCTCTACATTCTTTCAACGCCTTGATTTTTAGCCAAGGCGTCAAAAATTGATAGTGTAAAGTTTTTTAACTACTGTGTGGTAAACGATTTACCACTTTAAGAATTTAATGTGAAAAAATGTGTAGAAAAAGTCACCGAAAGTTAAAACGTTACGTGAACTATTTACAAAATATTTTTGGTCGTAACTATTATGTAGGTACTTGTAGAATTCTACCCATTGGCAAGTTAATAAATTGAATGTGGATTGAGTTGATGAATGAAGTGAATGAAAGGAGCCAGATGATGGCATAATGTGCAGAAACCTTTGTCGGTGTCGGAGAATAAAAAGTGTGGAAATTGTAGCAGTGTTTATTTTCGAATTATGGAAGTTAATGAACGTTTCACCCGTCACATCGTTTCATTCTTCGTCGTTTGAGTGCACTAAAATGCACAGATGTGTTCCCGATTTGCGCTGACTACTTTAAAAGGCAAATCTCCCGTTACGTAACTTTCGTGTGGATCGTTTCTAGGGTTGAAATTGGTATTTATGCCCTATTGTCCTAGCCATACTATCGTGTAACTTTCTAGAGATTTACATGTTTCCTGAGGGGACATGCATTTTTTTAAACTACTTATATTTGAAGTTTACTTAAGTAAACAGGACATGTATTTTATCGGAATGAAATACTTCATTATTGAAAAATTTCTTCTTAGAAATTTTGCTTGCTTGGATGCGTGGAAACGCTACGTCATCGGCTAACTGGAGGTTGACCTCACTGAAAGATACCGCTAACAGCAATACTACGTATTTATATGTGACCCCGTGGATGGTTCCTGTGCGTGCCCACTTGCTATAACAAACTTGGCAAAGTCTTACGTACAGGAATGTACAGAAGCCATCAGGATGAGCCAGCAATCCGTCTAGTAAAAACCCATCTCGTATGTACCGGGATTTTGAACAATTAGCGCGTGAGAGGATGGACGGGACACTAACCTTGTGAAAAGCTACGGGTCCCACCATCCTACCGCGTAGGTCCATTTCTCAATCCTATGACTTAATGCTTACAGTCGGGGAGATTTGCTTAACCTCGAGTGATATTTTTTTTCTTATTCACTCCGTTAAGTCTAGACTCTCGCACTTCCTGAAACGTCTAAACCTCTCCCCTACAGTCTTTAAAGGAGGAAGCCACGAAGCATTTCGAGGAGGACCCGGATGATGACTACGACTACTACCTTACTCCAGTCGTAAATGCGAACGTACCATTATTTCGCTCTTTTGTTAATTGAAGGTTTAATGCGCCGAACTAAAACGCTGGTGGGCGCATTAGAGAGAGGTTGGCGTGAGCCCATCATCGTCTGCGTGAAAGAGCGTAGGCACTGCGAATTCACATCCTCAGGTAGACAGACAGATGATTCTTCTTTCCCTCTTCTCTTTCTTTTGATTTTTTTTTGTATTTTCGCGGAAGTGGAATCCCACCTCCGGCACAAAAACACGAAGCTCTACCGGTACAAACCACCGTTTCTGAACTTTCTCTCATTGTTTAGCCTCATATTTTTATTTATAAATTTCCACCATTCTTTTAAAAGAGTCGGTCAATACGTGTTCTCCTCACATTTCCTTTCGTGTTAGATGACGGAGTGCAGGAGTGAAAGGTAAGGAAGGGAAAAGGGCGATCGAGGGAATGTGCTTCTTTCCGAAGTATTGAAGTTCCCTGGCATATTAATGTATACGTACCCATCACGTCGTTCCTTTTCGTGGTAGGCACAGTCAAAAGAGCTTAATTCTGGGCGTTAAGTCAGCAAATCTGACTGCTTTATTAATTATTCCAAACCGTCCTTGCATGCCTCTTCTGCTCCAGTAACACCCGTGCATCGCTTCATACACATCCTCCTGTTTTTAAGACTACTAATATCCTACCTCCGCATTCACTCACTCCACCGCATTCACCCTTGACTTTCGTGGTCTATCCCCTCCTCTTACACCGTTCACCCCTCTGTCATGTATTTGTTTTATCATTCGACTCGCACCCATTCTCCCATCTTGTTCTAACCATGGAAGCACCATCCTTCAATTTATTTGCATTACAGGGTCATCTATTCAATATTCTTTCATCAAACCCTGTCCATCCTACTTTTGCCGTTGGCACTTCTCAGATATCCCGTTCCCAATTACTAAGTACTGTTTTATTCTTTTTATTTATTTATTTATATCAATAACCTGAATACAGCCTCGAGGACCATTTTACATCAGGCGTTGTAACACATACAGCCATGTCCTGGGAGGAGAAAAATCCTCCCCGGAAATGGCGGGATTCGAACCCGCGACCTTTGGGTTGGCAGGCGAGGACGTTTCCCCGCCGCCACCGAGGCCGACAGTTTCTCGAGGCCGTTTCTTTTCGATGAGTTAAGTTTAAACTTGACAGAGAAACATTTGGACAATTTATCCATCTTAGAGGGGCGATTGGTGAAAAAAATGTTAATTAATTAACCAGAGTGTAACCGTGGAACACTTCTTTCTTATGAATTGGGGGGGGGGGGAACACTGAATCTCGCGAGAATCAAGCGTCACGTGACATCCGACTCCCGGAATTTGGTTGCTTTTTTAAGTATATACAAGCGCGTCGAATTAATTGACAAAATCATTAGGAACTAGAGAGATATATGTAGTGTATTTCCATATTAATATTTTAAGTCAGTGTGCATTACAAGTAATTATCATTAATGAATAAATTTTATTTTCGTATTCATATTTTCAGAAATATAAATTTAATTAAAAATATTTATTTACATGTAATACTGTGTACTCCCCACTGCCAGTCGCATCCATACTCGGTGCTTCACTTCTGTTTGCCGTACCAGGATTTTTTTAATCAGCATACCACTGTGGCAATGAAAACCCCAGCAGCGGTCTGAGAATGCCTTTCCTGGTGTAGTATCCATCCGCCGTACGCATCTACCTCTACCTGGCACGCCAAACGAACCCAAATCTGAGCACTACGGCGACACAGACGACCTTCCGAACACGCTTCTATCTTCTCACGCCCTTTTCACGTGTGCATCTTCTTAGAACACAACCGAAGGTATAAGGGTCCCTTCTTTCCAAGGACAGTTAGTGATTGTAACAAAAGTGGAGCGTGTCACCAACATAAGGCACACCGTTAACTTGCAATCAACCTTTGTCCTCTCCCCCTTCCTTTTGTCTATTCCTACCCCTTACATGGCTGGTGGTGTCCTAACACCCTGTGCCACACGCCCCCTCGGCGGCTCGCAGGGTAATACGTGAATTTAGATGAACCCTTTGCATTTCGCCGATGTCCGGGAGGGTGAAACTGGTGGGTTTGTGGTGCCGGGAGAGGGTATGGGGGAAGAAGAGGGTAAAAACCCAACCGAATCAACCACCTCTCCTCCTCTCCTCCCCACACTTTATCCATCTCCCTCTTTCCAAGAATCCTCCAAGGATCCTTTCTCCCCCTATTTAGAGCTTTCTCCTATCCTCCACCCCTTTTTTCCCGTTCTTTATGAAGCCATTTCTCCGTTCGCCGAAGATCCCCTGCCCTACGCCCCCCGTCCCCCAGTGCACACACTGCCGCCGCTCCGCGCACACATACTTGCGGAAAACGACCACTCTCTACCCCTACTCCCGTCTTGTCTCCCATCTACCCCTTTCAACCCCGTCTTTCATTTCCCGCCCTCCTGTTAAACTCCTGAACGTCCCGTGTCCCTACGCGTCCTCGTCCAATGGCTTCCTCATGCTTGTCCCTCCTCTCCTGTATTGTTAACCTCTTCTTCATATCACCGGAAGCCGCACTCACTGCCGTCAAAACCACTTCAAAGTTTGCACCAAAGAGGGTGAAAGTCGCCGTAAAAAGTCATTGGACATTTCTGGAATTCAAAATATGGATCTCCCTACTACACGTCAGGTGTGTTAGTCTGTTACACCACCAAGCCATCTTAATTCAAGGAGAATTTCATCAGGGTTTACTCTAACAATTTGACCACGTCTCCTTTGCTACAATATAGACTGGGGACGGAAACAACTTGTTTGTATAAACCCCCGCCGAAATTATGCATGAATTGAGATGGTTTGGTGGTGTAACTGGGTGCCACACCTGACCGGAAAGTGGAATATACGGGTTCGAATCCCGATCAAGTCAAATGATTTTTCGGAGGCAAATTTTTTCACCCTATTTGGTTTGTATCTTTACACCCGGACCCGTGACTGCGTACCTCTCAATTTGTGAAATCGCAATTATTTTAAAATTCTCTTTCGAGGACTTGATATGATCAAGATTCCTCCTTGCCCATAAAATCTATTGCAAATCATAATAAAATGGGAAGGAAGACATGGCTAGCTAGAAAGAGAGACGTAGTTGTTGAACTAGTGAAGACTTTCCTCTTATTTTGAATCAACGTTTAGGAGTTCCACTAAACAACGCCTCAAACCATGACAAATATGGAATAATAAGTGTGATACTTATTTTTGTTAAAATAAGTGTGGTACTTATTTATGTTTTCAGTACTGATAATCGAAATTCGATTCCTTCATCGGATACAATTACATCCTTAAATACTATCGCAAAAGTTCTTCACGATAACCTACGCTTGAAGAAGGGGTGAAAAAAGTGGAGGGGTTGTAAGGAAAGGACGGATGTGAATAGAAGGAGGCAACGTGAGGGAGTGATATAGGGGAGCCAAACTACTTCGAAAAACAGGCACGAGGCACTCAAACGTAAAGTGTTTAAATTACCCATCGCGATGACTTTTCCAGGGACGGCAGGGACGACTTTCTTGAGGTCTCATTGTGAAAAGAATTGAAATTATTGCGACGGCAGGGAATGGTGAGTCATCCAAATTCTCAAAGCGATTGTGTTGGTAGGAATTAGAAAGGGTCTCTGAGTAACCCCATCACAAAAAACAACCCACTTCTTCCATTTCATAGTTTTTTGAAAGTTCGGTAGCCCACGTCCCAAAATCGGCCACTGAGAAAGCGCTTGTGTCGACAGCAAATATAAAGAGTCTCTGACTAATACACTACAAAGTAACAAACTACCTCTCCGTTTCGCAGGATTTTGAAGGTTCCGTAGCCCACGTCCCGAAATCGTCCACTACACAGTGCCAGGAGCGTTTGCGAGAGTTATACATGGTACTGTTTCGTCCATATTGAATTCAATTCAATTTTCAGCTCTGAAGTCAGCATCGTGTAAAAGGTTCTTTAGTATCCCTTCCATCCTTTCCCATTCTTAGATTGTTTTATGTTCTCTCCATTACCCTCTACTTTATTATCCTCTCTGCGTTTCCTCTTCTCGTCCGTCCTTTCTCCTCTCCATCCGAGTCGCCCACAACCTCGCCCTCTTTCAGTTTTCTTTTCCACCACCTGCATCATTCTCTCTCTCTCTCTTCATCTGTCTCCCTTCCCACCACGTTAACCAACCTTCCCGCTTACTCTATCCATCCGCACACATCTCCGCAGTCGTTAAAAGCAAACTTACTCTCGTAAACTGCACGTTCGCCCTCTCCGGGAGGTACCCAGCTCCCCTCCCTCCTCCCCCCGTCGCCTACCCCTTTTTACTCCATCCGACTTCCCTTCAGGTTCCCAGACTCCCATCAAACCCCCTTTATCCCGTACACCATCCCCCTCCGTCTACCATTCTCCCGGAATCCTCCCGGGAGATAACCCATCCGCTTCCAATCCCATCCCGTCAAGAGAAAGAGTGAGAGAAGGGGGTTGTTCCTCCCTCTCTTGTACTCCACTCCACCTCTCTATACTCCTACCCTCGGCCTATACCTCCCGCGAATTCCATGCCTTCCTCCCTCTCTTTCTCTCTCTCTCGTCCTGCCCACGTGATCCATTCGGTTCTCGAATGAGTGACGGCGAAACATAGTCCTCAGTTTCGCCCGTGTTCAAAGATTTCGATTTCGATTTTTATCGCCTGGAATGTGATGTCGGAATTCGGCGCCATCTCGCCACGCCGACGCCGATGTCTTCGTCGGCGTCGGCGAAATGTGCGCGAGTCACGTCGACTTCCGCCGCACACGGGCAAGGGCCATTGCACGTTGTATCGCTATCAGCGTGCTTATTAACGTGCTTCCTTCAACAGTTATTAATTGAGATACATTATTACTTCGCAGTATCTCAAGGCATTAATTGCTATACGTGAAACATCGACAAAAAACGCGACAAAGCCATGATTCTGTCACATATTCATCTTCGTCCATAATCACCACTTATTAATTTCTCGCTTTAAAACGACAAATTATTATGTTTGCCGTAATTTCAATGTCTTGGGGGGTTATTTTATGACTTTTCCATTTTGCGACCTCCCGCAAACTCCATACTACCGACCTCCAATGTTTTCTTGGATCAAAATAGATCGTATCAATTTCTAATAAAATCTCTCTCTTCCCGTTAACCTCATCTATTTAGTTCTAGGACAAGTGACGGCGAAACATTGTTCTCGATTTCACTCGCGTTCAAAAGATTTAATTTTCTATTTTGCTTCGACTGGAATGTGAAGCGTAGAAGTTGTGGGTGCGGAATTGGTGAGCATATTGTCGACTTTCGTGGTCTTTCTGGCCTAGATCGTCCGCCAAAACCGGAAGCAGATCATTGCGCGTTGGTGTTTTTGTCAACTCCCATTTCTTATGATATGTGTTAAAGAAATAACTCTTGGTAATACTCCACACAATTCAATAATGCACTGACCGCTTTCAATGTTTAATACGCCGTCATCTGAGTTAAAATATCTGAACGGATACATGTGTGTGACGGGATGTGGAGAAACGGATGAAGGGGAAACTTTGGGAGGGGAGGGGGAGCGAATAAGGTTGGTAAATAATTACAATTTATTCTCCCAAAAAACTGTTCATTACGTTTTAAAACTTAGAATACACGAACCCTAGAAAGCCAGTCGTCTGAATTTAGAGTTCCTTCAATTGATTGATTTGCATTTCAAGGATGCAATTATATATGCATGAAAAATATGAGAGAGATATTTCATGAAAAAGTGTTGCGTAAGGGAAGAAAACACTAAATGTGATTGGTAACAGGACCAGATAAATTTAACCATGATAGCCAGAATAAAAAAACAAGGAACCTAATTTAGAAATTCAATATTTTGACAATTACGTACAAGACTTTGAAAGCCCTGGGTCATCAAATGCTGAGATAACCGTACTCTCTCTTTGGGAGCCTATTCGTACGGAATGAACCCTTCCACTGAAACAGGCCGTCTTAGCATTACCATAATGCTTTGCTACCACTATACCGGGGTAGTTATTTAGTCATTGACAGTTACCTTAATTTACTAGTTTAACTTATGTAGCTAGGTGAAATTTATTAATTTTGAAGAGGACCCTAACCATGTTTGCCCTAACTGCGAGGTGTTAATTTTTCTTTAACATACTGCTAACTGATAGTTTGGCATTTTGCACATTACATCATAACGTTGATTGACGTGAGCGTTATTGATGGATGAGCGCAATATCTTTGGATTTCATATTATGTATCAAACAATTTCAAAACTCACCATTAAATATCACTACGAAAAATGTTTTAACCGGAGATTATAAAACCGAGCCTAAGCATTCCATTTCAAGATCCCTTTCACATCGGTGTTTAGCTGGCCATGAATTTTAGAAACGGTGCATAGATAATATAGCGTTGTTCTAGTTAACTAGGCTGACGTTCAGGGTGTTAATCATTGAACAAAACGTCTATGGATAAATAAAAGGGTTCTATGATTACATAAGTCTACATTAGTGACCCTATAATCATTGTTAGCTTTATTTTTAGTAAAGAATATAGGAATCCTGGCGACGATATTTCATCAAATCCGAGAGGATCATTGTGATGGGCAATCACGTGATCGTTTTCGGGCATTAAATTTTCAATGAGCAAAATCCAACAAAATTGAGCTCATTATTTAAAGAACGTTGAATGAAATAATCATCTATTTAGTGGGGCTGCATGTTTTTAATTTTAAATGTTGATCCGCCTTCTTTTGATCCAATAAAATTAGGGCATTATTTATTCCTGAGTTTTGTCGTTCCAATGAATATTGGATGTCATCAATCTACTCCACGCCTCGTCATTATCCCCACCACTCACGTGGACATCGTGGCCGGGTTGTCCTCAGGCTCGAACGGTTACAATGACAGGGTTGCAGCCTTCGTTTTCCACAACCACAACCGGTCGAGACCCTAGGGGATGCGATGATATGTAATACAGCTAGCCGATTACTGTAACATGGGGGAATAATAGATTCATCGTGGTAAGTCAAGGAGTCAAATGAAATATAATACTTAGGAATCACCTCGACTACAGACCTAACGTGGGGTACACACATTCGAAACATTTGCAATCTTGGATTAAAGTAACTAAGAGTCATCACGGGAATGGTGATAATAATAATGCGACTTTATTGGGGCTAGATTGAGACTGGGACAGTCCCTTCTTCCATCTTGCCCTTCGTCAAACACATCTATGAAACAATTACAATTTGACTATTAAAATTATAGAATGAGAACAAAAAAATCACCATCAATTTATTTAATGAATAACCTGGAATACAAACCATGTAGAAAGATATGTACACGATTGAGGGGAAAACGTAAGGAATAAGGAGCTGATATCCTTAACGGAGAAACCCCACTGCAGAAAAACAGCCACACATGAAGGGGAGTGTGAAAAATCTGCGAAAACCTAGTAATAGATAAAGCTAATGTTCTAAAAAAGTGTAATGTAAGAAGTATAAAAAAAAGATGGGAAAAAAGAAAAAAAGAAAGAAAAGGGGAGGGGAGATGTTAGGAAAGTTCTATGATGAAAAAGTTAACGAGAGGTGGCACTTAGCGCTGGTAAGGCCACATCTCGAATACGCCGCGGGCATTAGGGACCCTGCACAGAAATATTTAATTTGCGAAGTGAACAAAATACCTAGGGAAGTCTCGCGCTTTGTTAAAAATTGCTTCAAGTGAACGGAAAGTTTCACACAGTTGGTGGAAGGATTAGGTTTATCCATTAGGATCCGTTATGTTCTAGGTTATCCATTACGATCTAGGTTTATCTAGAATCCGTTAGAGACTCGGGAGGCTATACGCTACTCTTAGATTACTTCAGAAATTCAGATCAGGCGAGTTTCTCTCCGACACCGAGGATATTATTTTGACTCCGCGTAAAACCTTTAGAACTAATAAAAGCAACAAAATAAGAGTGATACACTGCCAAACTGTTTGGTACAAGACATTTTTCTTTTCACGCACCGTTAGTGGTGAGCATAAAAAACAACGTGACACTAATATGAGGCATCGATAGCATACAGTTTAACTCTGTCCTCTTCCTTCGCTTCTCTTTTGTTTTAAATTTGTGTTTTTTCGTTCTAAAATTGTCCATTTCTTTACTATTTAAACAGTAGAAATTCATTAATTTCCTTGGCAACCGCAGCGTTAGCTTTCAATGGGAACGTATGGCTGATACCTTCAAGACTTACTCGTAGGCTATACAATCAATTAGAGAATTACAGTGAGATTTTTGTGGGATTATTTTATACCCCAACCTCTCCATGGGTGGTTATGGTATCATTAAAGGTATATGTATTTTGCACGTCATATCCTGGGGATTCTTTTAATCCTATGATCCCGCATTTAAAGCTAACAGAGGTGCTGCGCTTGATATTTCAAATTCATTGAAAGTTAATTTCTTTTTCATATTTTTTCAATATACATATATTTATTAAAACATGGATACAACTCCAAAACAATCGCATAAAATAAAAGCTATATTTTTAATCCAAATGGTTTGTGTCGATGTATTTAAAAATATAGATAAATATATGAATAAATATTCTCCTAGATATTTTATGGATATTTATCTTGGTTGCCATGTTGACATAAACAGCATATTGCTAAAGTTCATAAACAAATTTTCTATGAATATATTTATTGAATGGTAATTAAAGGTAATCCGAAGAGATGTAAAGACGAGAGCAAAAACATTTTAAAGTGTCGAATAAAAAAGAATTTGTAAAAAATATTGTAATTTAAGAAATTTTGAATTGAAATAACTTTTGAAGTAAATGAATATTTTTAATAAAAAATTACATTTTAAATAAAATTATTCCCTTGATCTGGCTGTTTGTCTATCACTGCAATACATTAACTGATCATACACCAATTTCGAAGAGGGACGAAAGTTTTGACGGGTTACAGCAAGTTTTTTTAATAATGCTTCTCTGGAGCGCATTTCCTTATCATAACCCATGGATAACGGCTTCCATTATTTTGCAAATATCTCGTAAAGTAGCGCGGTATGTAGATTACACTGAGAAATCATTAGGCAGATGATATCTTTGTCTTTGAAATGAGTCCCAGTTCATTGAATATAATGTGAAGTGGTATCTCGCGTAAAGTACGCTATAAACGAATTAAAAACTTCAGTGTTGTTTTTCCTAACGCATGATTGCTAAAGCATGATTTTTTTAATGAAAATATTTGCCTTCTGTTTTTCATGCTTCTGTTTTTCATATTTATGTATATTCTTTTATTATTTTGCAGTGAATTTTATTCAGTTAAATTACCCAAAATATGGGAAAATGGCTTTCCATATTACCTAACTTCCGAGATTTAAAAAATTATGTACAGTTTTTTTGTTTATAAGAATAAACTATTATTATAATTTTTATTACAAATAAAGCGTGCCTAAAATCATCAATTTTGAACAGTTTTTGGTATCGGAAAAATACCTTTAGTGGAAATCGAGGAATCTTCTTAGACAGTGGATTCGAGGGGTAAAAATGGTAGCCGCACGCTTAATGACTGCGGCAATGTCTCCGACACAACCCCGCTGATCTTCTATCGGCCGACCTTATCGCCATTGGCTAGGGTAGTTCCTTTCCTTTGGGGAATCCCCCATTTCGTACTCCAAAATCGATCCCAGCACTCGCGTCAAGGAACGAGCATTCGCGAGACTTTTCTTGGATGCATTACGGCAACACTGGCGCGGCCTAGTCGGTGTCACTCGAGGTAATATCTCCGATGGTTTTAGGCGGTGGTGCCGCCGTCGTAGGGAAAACGGAGGGGGAGAGTATCGGATGGCACGTAGCATGGGGTGAGAGTTGGAGAAATAATCCGTGCGACGGAATGTTTCTTAATGTTCATGATGAACAATTAAATGTGTACTATTTTCACACTTGTTTTATGAACTGACCAAGGCTTCAACACTTAAGTGTCATTATCTAGGTAATACATCGTTTTAAGCGAGCTATTATGTACCTATTTAAGGGGGGGGAGTTTGTAAAGGTGCTGCGGAGGGTGAATGTAAAATGAATAAAATTATAATAAAATTATAAATAAAATAATTAAATGCGGTAAGGAAAACATGTCTCAAACGGAAGTGGACTTGCGTTACAAAATAAACAAAGGACTGCATCATCAGCTGCAAAAGGTTAAGAAGGGCGGAAACTCTGCCACGAATTAATAAACAAAAATATAATTAGAATGTCTCTGAATTAGAAATATAAATAGTACGAAGATGAATCAGTTTTTATTCTTTCGCACTACCGTGTTCAGTTGCATAAAGAAGCAACACGTTGTTTGATCCGTTCGTTAAAAAAATGTCTAGGACACTACCTATACGGATTCATTTTATGCCCACCACTTCAGCTTTGGCAAGAGTGAGTGCAACATTTTCGGGGGAATCTTCCATTTTGAACCTCGAGAATTCGCATCACAGGTTACGTGCAAATGCATCGTCGTGCTTCAGCGTGAGAGACATTTGTCGGATGCATTTTGGCAGTGACTAGTCCGGCGCCTAGCGGTTGGTCGTTCGGACCGATAGGTGGCCGATGGTATTTGGCGGCGCCGACACGGAGGGGGGGAGGTGTAACACGGGATGGCCGCATGGCATGGGGTGAGGGGGATGGAGGAAGAGAGATAGAAACTGCCCGTGGGGATGGAATGGTTTTTGATGGTATGAGATAGGATCACGGGCCGCACGGAGGGGGAATGGAGGAGATCAATGTGTTTGTTTATGGAGGGGCGAAGCGGGGGATTAAAGGGGATGGAGAGGAAAGGAGGGGGATAGAATGGGGTCGTTGGTGCGGGTGGTGCACGGCTGAGTAATTAATCGTAGGGAATTCCCAGCGCCGTCGCCGCCGGCCGGCGTGTGGAACTTGCATAGCGGTGCTCAAGTGGCTGGAATACTACTCCCCGCGCCTCGGGGAGGCACAGAGCGAGCCGACGCGCCTAGTACTAGCGCCCGTAGTCGCTTTGCGCTCTCCAACTACTCACAGCCAGTCGCCGGTTTGGCGGTGAAATTTACCGTCGGTTGGTGGGTAATCCCAAAATATACTGCAATTTATTTGAAATTTTGTGACAAAATTTTGGTCAAAATCTATGGCGACGAACTTCGAACACGATCAATTAATTCTTTTGAGAAATGAAAGATAGAATTATTTGCAATTTTCCGCATTTCTAAATTAGTTTTTAATGGGCGAACGGTTTCAATATTCTTATACCATTGCCAAGCCAATCATGCTGTGTGCATTAAGATGCTAGTGAATAATGCTCGAGTATTTCCGAAAATCTAAGGAAAGTCTTTTACGACGAGCATAAATTGCCTGGTTGCTCCTATAATGATATTACTTTCGGACTAAGCCTGTGACTTCAAGTCGTAGTGATACGGATTTATATTAAGATGTTGTTGTGCCGGCAAACTTGCAAATGTATAAACTGTAGAAATTGTTGCGGCTGTATATAATTCAGTGTGACGTGAAAATGCTGGACAATTTGGAATAACGAATGGCCAAGTTAAAATCTCTTAGCGCAAAGGTCAAAATTATATGTTTTATGCATTCGAATTGTTAATATTTTTTTTATTAATTGGTATTCGGATTAAATTCAATATCATAACATATTTTACAAATAGATATTGCATTTTTTGACGGTGCTTTCAATATAGCTTTCAAATGCCAAAGAGCATCTGCGTGTTTTATTTTTCAATAGTGATGTCGATTGGAGCCCCGACGAAAGCGCAGTTGCGAAGTGAATGGTTGTCTATTTTCTTCCACGTATTAAATTATTTATTCCAAAATGCCAAATTTGTTTGCAGTAGTGTATGATGATTTTTTTCATGTATTTGCATTGGTAATATTTTAAGCGACTCCGCATAATCTCATTATAAAAATATTTAACTGATAAACAACAGAATGAAATTAATTTTCATGGATTCTGCTTCGAAATGAAACTGTGAATTAGTTTTTAAACGAAAAATGTATTTGTGGTATCTAGAATATAAAGCAGGCCTGAAGCAATCTTTCTCTTCTGCGATATGACATTTTATGAAAATGTTACGCTGATATAATGCCTCTTTTACACCGAGAAAGAATTGCAAAATCCTGCGTCTCATATAAATATTTCATCCTTAATAATATTATTATCTGTTAAAAAAGTTCACTCTCATAATTGTTCTTCATTTTGTTTTGCCTTTTAAATCACTATTTGTTTCTTACCTTACTCACTGTTACTTACCAACCTTAAATTACCTTGTTTGTGTATAAATGAGATTTGACTGTAACATAATGGAGATAGTACATGTGAAACTATGTTGCGGAAGAAATTTTAAGAAGATTTCGAAGAACTGTTTTGACTAAAAAGTCGAAAATGTTTTGGAGAGATGGATGGAAATGAAAAATGGGTGAATTTTGTGGAAGAGACTGTGAACGCCGAAGCGTTGGCCAGTCTGAAGCCTTTAACCCGGGAAATCCGAGAACAGTTTCTGCATCCCATTCGCTAGTAAAGTGCCAAATCTTACATCATATAAGAGTTATGATTTTTTACAATTTTTTTAGTACTTATTCCTGGAAATGGGGAAGGTATAAGACCTTGCGGAAGACGGCATCCAAAATTCTTATGATTCAGTTATGCTTGACCCCATTAACTCACCGTCCAATATACTCCGCCGCAATTTCGGGAGCTGAGTATTCGCGGGCATTTTTTCGGGTCTATTCGGAAGAAATTTGGCTCTTGTTATTTTATGATTCACGTCCGTTGCCATTTTTTTCTGCAATCTGGAGATGTCGACACGCGAGCCATTTCGTGACACGGTTGAAGGGAAGCCTTTAAGTGCACGCGACTAACCTTTTATGAGAGAAAAAATTAAGACATCCCTTGTACAAATTTTTCCAAAATATATTTCTGCATCAATATGTTTTCATTAGGGTGTTTTGTCAAACTTTTTAGAGCGTGTGAACATTACCTCAGGTCAGCATGTCGGCAAATATTATCAATTCAATTTTTTTTAAATTTAATAAGCATAATTTGATAATACTTTTATACAAACATTATCCGAGTAAAATGTCTTTCATTGGGACAATATGTCGAACTTCATAGAGAGCGGTATAGAAGTTTATTAAATAATATAATATACTCGTGAAGTTATCTCGGGTCTTCCACCTGGATTTGGTTGCCATGTTGGCAGACTTCACAAAAAGCATTCGCTGGGAAAAAACAAACACTACATCAATATATATCCACATAATAGATACGTTTCCTTGCGGAAATTGGTTCAAGTTTTCCTCTTAACCTTTGAGGTCTTGAGATTAGCACATCCGTGGTCAATGTTGATGTGATTAAGTGAAGGTCAGTTTTGGTTAATTTTTACGAAAACTTATTTAATTACAAAAAGAAACAAGAAGTATTGCCAACGAAATACTTATTACTTGGGAGTTGGGTTATTTTTAAAATTCTCGAGAGCATTATATTTTGGGTATTTGGGAAATTTATTTCTGCCGAGGTATTTTTGCCAAAAAATGTTACAGCCTTTGATAATTTCCCTGTGTATGTTTCGTCAGGTTTTAGAACATGCGAACTCCTATCATCAGCATCTCTTTATTTATCATCGTTATTTTTTTCTCGATTTTTATCATTGCCCAATGGTTTTTTATGATCACGTGCCTCAAACCCAACTACGTCGTCGGCATGTAGTCTCAATATATATTTTCACCCCTTACCAGTTTCCATTTGGGTATTCCGTCAAGTTTTCGCGGGCTCTTTCTTGGTCTCAAAGAGGTTAAAGTCTTTTATTTAACTACCACCCACCTGAATTTAAGCTATGGAAATCATTCGGTATTGCTTTGTTCCAAAATGCGTTGTCAGCTAAATGTATTGTCCTGCTGGTATCTATTCAAATATTTCTCATTGACACGAGGTCCTATTCAGTGTGGCTTTTCGGTAATTGATTTAGGTATTAGGTTTCATCCGATTGACATCTTTCGATAAAATATATGTATGTATTTAAAAAATGATACATTTTAAACGATAATTTGGTCATAATGGTGTCTCACATGTTGGGGTCATCTTGATGGCATCTCGGCAATTAATTTGGGTGTGATGTTCATTCGATGGGGAATTTTTTATAGTGATTTTACAAAAAAAAAAGAAACTGACAAATTACATGTTTTCTCAATGGTGTTTGCTGAGAAATTACTCGCACTCCATAGGGCCGCAATTAGTTCCATGTAGGTAGCTGATATCGATGCAGGTCTCATTCAGTGAAGGTCTTTATATTTCTATTTTTACGAAAATGTTCCCAACAAGTTAGATACTTGGGGATGTTGAAAAATATTATCATGAATGGGAAGAGGATAAGATGTTTAAGTGAAATTTTGATTCAAATATCCTCGCTCATGTGAGGACCTCGAGGTATGTGGCACCTCGGCTATAGTAAACTAAAAGTGAATATGTTGTATCCATTCTGTAATGGTCTTTAGGCAATATTTTTTACGAAATATATTACTCCAACAGAATAGATTTTTCGTGAAAATATAGTTAACGTTTCATCGTTAATGTGAGGACATTGAGATATGTCTCTCCTCGAAAATTGATACCGATGTAGGTTATATTCGGGAAAATTCTTCGCACTATATTTATCAAATAGTTGTACAGGGTGTCCCAAATGGAACGCCATAGCTTTGTTATGTTCTCAGGAGAAGAGTAACAGAGATATGGCCAGTAATTTTAACGTGCATGGGTAACACTTCAAGTTTTTACTAAAAGATATGTCGAATTCTAAGGGACCTGCTTTGGTAATACACAATATGTTTACTAGTAGTATGTACCTCATTTCCATCCAGACCCGGAGTGACGGTTCAGATAGCTTCCTTAATCCTGACACGGAGGTCAATGACAATGAGGTTCTCACACTTTTGTGACGTAATCTGTGTCCTTAATGCATTCCCATCAAAATAGATTCGACAAAGTGATTTTCACGGAACGTGAGGCTAATCCGTCGGTCTATCTTTTCCTAACTACCATCCTGAAAAAGTTGCATCCAAAGTTCTCCGCAAAATGAATGACCAGTCGGGTTCAGTATAATATTATTGGAAGAGGATAATGGTGCTACCAACAGTAGCCGAGAGAAGCGGGAAAATTCTCGCGGAAGCTAGAAGGAATACATTACACAGGAAAACCATCAAAACTGAGAAAAATCTATTTACCCAATTTTAACCCTCCAACAAAATCAGGGTAGGACCTCGGGTATGTGACACCTCGCTAGTATATATCGATGTAGATTTCATTCATTAGAGGTCAATTGGTAATAGTTTTTACGAAAATGTACTGTCGTAGAATAAACTTTGACTAGAAAATAGGGTGAAAATTTGACCGAAAACTTCGAGGTCTGTGACACCTTGTTATTTGATTTTGATTTTGATTTCATTCAGTGGTGGTCTTTAGGTAATATTTTTCACAAACATTAAGTTCCTAAAGAATATATGTTTACGTGAAAGCGTGGTCAAACGTTTCTCCCAAATATGAGGACCTCGAGGTGAGTGTGACTCTTCGCTAATTGATACCGATGTTGGCCCGGTCGACGGAGAGATCACGTGTCATTTTTTCGAGGATATCTCCCTGACGCTTCCCTGACGCGCCCGAGTATACTCGGGCAAAGTTATGCTGACATGCAGGTGGCCTAGTTATCTTAAGTTCAGGGGCAACATTCAGAAATTATTGAATAATTCATTAGTTATTTGGAATAAAAATTTAAGTAAAAAAAATCGCATTTGTCTCAGTTTAATGCTTCTGAATCTGAAATAAAAATTTATGAATTTCATTTTACCATTTTTGTAAAAAAAAAACCGTCAGGGAAGTGGTTAAAAAAAAGGAAATGACTCGTATTGCCCATCACTGGGATCATTTCGGCTCTGTCGAATGCTGAATTTTTTCCACCGAGGAAGAGAGGGAAGAGAGTGGGGTTTTTACATGTGGGGCCGGACTCGCGGTCACGGTTGTAGTCGTGCCTTTTCGACGAGTCACACACCGGAGGAAAGAAGATAGCAAATAAGTCGGGAGTGATGCGGTTGTTAGGTGCTGTGGGGAAGGGGGGGGGGAGAGATCGAGGCCGGAGTAAAAGGTTCGGTTGGAAATTTAGTTTGAATTGCTCGGAATGGGACCTCGGTATTCGTGAGAGCGGGAGGCATCTTCCCAAACCCGGGGATGTGAACAGAGTGGGGGTTTGGGAGTGTAAGGGGGGGGGGAAAGTATGGACGCAAGGGCTGGTTATGGCCGGGGACGGCTTGTTCTAAAACGGGGAATCGAGTGAGGGGATCGGTTGCGGCGGAACTGGGAGGGTTTTGTGTGTTAGGAGGGGGGAGCAGGGATGGGAGGGAGGGGTTTAGGGATGCGTGAAATGGACCGGGGGACGGAGAGGATGTATCGGGGGAAGGGGTAGGAGGGGAACGAGAGGCGATGCAGTGAAAGAGTGATACAAGGCCTCTTCGCACTCCTGGGAAATCAGACGTCCCTTCCCTGTATCCAACCCCCTTCCCCGCATTTCTCCTATCCACCCTATCTCTCCATCCTTCTCTCTCTCTCTCTCTCTCTCTCAAACCCTTTCCAACGTTCCCCCACATAACACGCGAATTTCCCATACTCTAACCCCTTAAAAGCCTTCCTTTTCTCCCTTTACTCTTTTTTGTTAATTTCGTATTGATTCTCTTATTCCCTTCTTTACCAATGTCATATTTTTTTTAAATATTGCGTTGACTCTACTCTCAATTTTACATCTAATAGCATGTTTATTTAACATCACATGACCTTTATGACCTGTAATTTAATTAAGCCAACGTCCCACGGTACATATTATTGAGGAAAAAATTGACCAATTGGCTTTGAGAGCATGTCACTTGATTCCAAGAACTATTTCAAATGTTTTAATTATGAGATGGAATCAAATTATATTTTCCTCAAGTTTTTGCTGCCATGCGGTCCTCAAACTTCGTAAAACGTTTTTATAAAAAATTTGACAAAATCTTACGAAGTCTTACGATCGAAAGTTTGGCTAAAATCGGCTTAGCAGTGCGAGTTCTGTCTTCTCTGATTGTAATCGTTTAGTCTGAAAAAGTCTTAATTGCTTAATTCAACTCCTGGTCCTTTAAACTCTCTTATATTCTTTGCTTTGCCAGTACGTTTTCCTCTGTATTATATGGTAAATATTAATTGTCTATCTCGGTACGGTATGGTAAATATGCATTGAATACCTAGACTCAATAATAGCCTCAATATCGCCCCACACAAGTGAGTCATTTATCCATATTTTTCCCGTTTTGCCTCTACTAATTTTAAAACCTTCTATTTAACCTCTCTTGTCTTCCAATTACTTTTTACCACGTTTTTATTCTCGTCGATTACTTGTCGCAGATACAATCATTTCTTCTTTCCCACGCATAATTCATGACTGCAACAGTGCACCACTAACACAGAGCACATAGAAATAGGTCAAATCATATTGGTTGTTCCGTTCGTATGCTATTTTATTTATGATTGTTGCGCAAATCCACCAGGTGGGTTCATACTGGCAAACTACTTAAGAAAGTCTGTTATGCAACAGCTTGCCTGGGATTTTACTCTAAAGAACCGGAAACCGGTTCTTCAGAGTCAAATCTTGGTTTTCGTTTACACTGGCAATAATGCGCTTCTGCAAGCGACTTGCCAAAACTTTTAAAAGTTTTGCAAGCGAACTTTAAAAGCCGTTCATACCTACAAATTACGTCGAAAGTCGCTTGCACAAGTTACTTGCGCAATAAACTTGCCAGAGTAAGCCCATCGTTAGCAAGTACCTTACGCGCATATCTTGAACTCCTTGTATTTGTTGTGAATTGTATTTGTTTAACATTGGTGCAAAAGAAAAACATATTTTTCAAAAAGACCTAGCACATAGCAATGATTAAAAGGGGTAAAAAAAAAGAGGAGGTGACTCCCATTTAAAGCGTGAATTTACTCTAAATTTGTTTGTCCGGCAATTTTTAAGGAAGACGCATGATTCCGTCTTTTAATATACTCAAGCACATCAATAAAGAAGTTATCTTCACTACAGATATAATTACCTAGTTTTCTTTTCTAAAAGTAAAAAGCCACTTCCTCTCACCGTTAGTTACTGCTTGATGTCAACTGGTCGCGATGGTCATTGATGAGGACATGGCGAAAGATAATTATTATAGTCATTGTTGTCTTTGTACTCTCTGAGAGTACCCTGTTTCATGAAAACGTGCAACAAACACAGTGAGATGCACTTATCCTTCACAACATACCTCACCTGTCGTCCTTTCCACTTCCCGATTTCATTTTCTCATTCCCAACCTCCTTTATGGATGGTGTCCATACACCTCCTACCACTCGTCCTTGCAACGTCTTGCATAGTGCTATGATTATTTACATATTAATCCTCTTTTCAGTCATATGATGAGAGTTTTTTCCATTCCTTCCGCATCTAATGTTGATCTCCAAACATTTTCCGTAGTCCACAGAGCACAGAGCATCCACTTGATATCTGCTTTCGGTCTTCAACATCTTGGATATTTTAAGTGTCAAGTAGATGTTTTGAAAAAATTACCTACTTATTATTTACCTAATTAATATATTTTCTATTAATTCTGGAAATTCCGTCAAAATATTAGTTAATTTTGACAATTTTCTCTCCTCTAAGTTTGATTAAATTACACATCTTCATTGCATAAAAGATCATTCCTTTCGTATTTGTGTCTAAATTTATTGAAAACGTGTTGTGTTTATCTTTTAATGAAGAGAATTAACTTTCTTTCTCACAGGAGTAAATCCCATTACGTTGAACACGCTATTAATTACGCATCACTGTAGGCCCCAAAATATTCTTTAAAAAAGATGAAAATATTGTGTTGATGTCTTCAAGGAATTACAGACTGTGAAATATAATAAGTATTTGTTATTGATCATTGCAAAAGCAGATATTTTGATATTTCTTGAATATATACACTTAAGGAATTTAGTTTAATCTAGAAAAGAGACTAGTAAATGTGTTTCGTTGATTTCAAGAACATGTTTACTAGATTTTTGGAGACATATTTTCGATATTGGAAGTAGACATTGAAAATGTTTGCCTTGTACCTTAACATTTTTTTCCTGGATGAGAGAATTGAGTCCGCTGCTGTTCAATTTTTTTATTAAATCCGCAATGATGACAGTTAACTCGAACTCCCTTTGCCTCGAACGTATTCCATTGCAAAGGCTGTGGAGGCTCGGGTCGAGTTTGAAATCGTGTCCGTGGCCCCATTAAAAAGGACGCGAATGTTCGCCGGGGTCATTTGCTACCGCCGGCATCCGCGTTAGAATCCGCGGCCGAGTGTGGTCGGGCAGGACGTATCGTCTCCACGCCGTGAGCTTTAACAGGGCGTTGACGGAATGGGGTTATGTCAGGATCTCTGGGAATCTCAAAACTCTCCGACACATTCCGGCGAATCGATGAGAGGCGAGTCGGCCAATTTCGCGGAAAGACCCGGCCATCCGTCGGTGATCCAAGTGTCGATGGAGCCTGATAGTTTGGCAATCTTCGTACATTGTACATGAACCTCTGCCTGAAAATACCCCGCGTTGAAGTGTAAGATAAAAAAACTATCGTCGCGTAAACGAAAACGATAACTCTAGGCCATATATTTTTTTATATAGTACATATTGCATTATTATTTTTACATATCAAACATTTTTATGAACTCATTGTTTTACTAGTGCACGTTAATACTATATATACATTATTATATAATACATTATATAAACATTATTTTTAAATTAAAAATAATATGATAGGTGTACATTTTATTCATGTCTATTTTTATGTAACACATTAATACTTCTCTACATTACTATAATTCAATGTGCAAACGTGGCCCTGTTTTGCTGCCCTGAATCCCCACGTCAGTCACCACCAGTAGGATCTCTACTGTTTTCCAGCCGGTCTCAAATCCCGTTCTGGAGAAAATATTTTGTTGGGAAATCATTTTTTCTCCTTAAAATTAAATAATATTGGACAAGGAATAATTATTTTTTTATATTTCTTTGATTATGATTGTAATTTTTTACTGTACCAAATCCAGCACATTGATTTCTGCACATTGGTACCTATTACAGATCTTCGTAAATGAGCTGATATGAATCTAGAAGTTTGCGTCAAATTCAAAGCACCTGATATTTACTTTAAAAATTGAAAAGTGATCCGATGGAAAATTGATACTGCAATTTGAATACAATATATAGTCTTTAAAGCCTTGGATAAATCACTTAGGGACTTCAGTGGCGGAAATAGGGATATTGAATGTGGGTATTTTTTGAAGAAAATTGGTCTGAAAATTAGAAAACAAATCGAAGAACTTTGTGTCCAACATTTTGTTTTAAAAGTCTTTAAAAAGGCGGGGGGGCGAATTTGAAATTTACTCACTGCCCGTCCCCGGGAAAACACTGACAACGATGTATTGAATGCTCTCAGGATGCACTTCGTGAAGTTGCACTGCTGCACAAGTAAAGCATTAGCTGTGGATTGGGTTGGTGAGGTGGTTGGAGCACTGACTTCACATCCCGAGGACCCGTATTCGAATGTCGGCATTGTCGGAGAATTTCAGTGAAAACCAGTGCTTCCTGCTTCAGTGGTACGTGGAGAACACCAAGTGCAGTAATCCGTCCGTCGGATGGGACGTTATATCGTGGTCCTCTTGGCCTCTTTCGTTAAGTTCAGGCTAATGCCTACGCTGGGTTCCTCTTCAACCTTCCTCCGTTCCCCGAATAATAATTCTCTTATCAAACATGCTATCTATGCTCAATGGAGTATATGACCACAGCTATTGGTCACCGCCCCAAATTTTACTGAAATGAAATATTTTTACTTCACCGACACAGGTTTTTGGAATTGGGTAAGCAGGGCAATTTGCAATGAAAATATTTCGACATAAGTCCAAAATTTTCTTCCCTTAACTCGTCCATCTCTTATTCCGTTCATTTGGCCCTACTTTACGTTACTTTTTTGTCTGCGCTAGGTTAAATATTTACATTATTTAAAATATTTAACATTATTTACTTATCACTGGAAAAGTGCTTCACGCAATAAATGCAGCTTCTGATGAGCCCAATATGAACCCAGTTTTATTACTTTACTATAATTATATGAAAAACTTATGAAATTGGTTGTACCATATGTGGCACAATATGAGTGTAGGGTTAGGCTCTTCCCTTTGCTAAGAGTGGACTGGCTTTTCGCGCTCGACCGCATAGATTATTGAATATTGAATGAGTTTTTCTACCGCAAATTTCCCTCTAGAGATATTTTTATTTTCAGCTATTGATATATTTGCATTATTGCACATGACGATACCGCCTGGATGATTCCCTCGTGTAGCCCATGGGAACTTGTATGATGGTACAATATATTCAAGAGTTATTTAATAATAGGAAGTAATTAAATATTAACATCAAGGCAATTCAGATTAATGTTTAAACGGAGGGAAATCAGCGAATGAATCAAAGTATATGCATTGTCACGTTCCCTCTCCACAAAGATTATCAAAATATCATGAGCCATGCAAGTGATAAG
Source organism: Pyrrhosoma nymphula (assembly GCA_963573305.1). Classification (NCBI taxonomy): domain Eukaryota; kingdom Metazoa; phylum Arthropoda; class Insecta; order Odonata; family Coenagrionidae; genus Pyrrhosoma; species Pyrrhosoma nymphula. Next base: position 29,378,001 of record OY754331.1, on the reverse strand, counting down.
TTATGGTTCACTGTTCACGATTCCGTCTAGTTTATAATTAACATTAAATTTATAATTTTCAAAAATTAGTCTCTCGATGTATTATAATTAGCTTACCTACAACGTTAATTATTGCATCTCGATTTTACGGCCATAATTATGCATGTATATTTGTGTTAATATTCTCTCTAAAATATTTGTTTACTAAAACAATCGCAAAAATTATTTTATTTTGCGTCCGCGATATTTTTTATTTCAAGATGGAACGATGCATACCAAGTTGCTCGAAACTTACATGTTTATAAATTTTTTCTGTCCACAAAGGCCCCCGAAGTGTCATCCGCATTTTTATCATTTACTATCTTTCTGTACCACACAAGACCATCTTTGGAACTACTGAGGGTTTTTATCAACGGTTGGAGCTTGGTTTAAATATTTTTACTTGAAGAATGAATCATCTTCATTTGTTCTTTCTTTTCTAATGATAGAACTTATCGATTACGTTGAACTAGAACACAATGCGGTGAACTGGCAACAAAGTAACTAATTACTGGTCACTCAGCGGATTTTTTAAGTTTTCAGAATGTCTTTTCTGCGCTAGTTAATTTTTAATATAGTAATGATTATATCACTAAGGAGCTTTTGGATGATGAGTTGAGTCAGTTCTGGTCTTAAAAATTACCAATCGGGAAAACTTACTGCTATTCCTATCTCTCATAGCTCACGGAATTAAATACGTGTTAATCGAATCCATAATTTTTCCATTCTAAACCTTTCTAAACTTATACATTCATGATTCTACCTGCCTCCATAGGTTGAACTTCACGAAATGCTTTTATGTCTTTAGAAAATATATATAGTGTATTATATGTTGTAGTATAATAATATCCACAAATCTTTGCATGTTATTAATGTGAGCCTTATTGATGCTTTAGCTCCAAAATATTTATTTTGTTTCCGTGAATATTAGTGAACTTTGTTTATCGGAAAGAATGAACAGTATTGCTTTCTACTTATCGTGGGCTCTGAGCGTGGATTTATGAGTATTTTTCTTCCCTGAAACTTAGGATATTAACAGAGCTTAAGAAGCATATCTCGATGCTCCAGTTAGGGCAGAATCTTTAATCAATCTGTTGGCTGCATTAATATGCCTGTCCTCGTTTCCACCAAATTAACGTAATGCATTTTTCTTCCACCTATTGTGTAAAGTTGGTTATCTTCAGTTATGTAAACTTGGTAAATTACTTCAATTTACGCTTATTTTAGTCACCTTGGATTATCATGTTCATGTGTCCTAATATGCAGGTTTGAGGTATCATAGGCTTGGCAACTTGACGTACGAGTATAGTGTAATATATATGGCTCTTAATAATAGCCGGTATTAAGATCAATTGATTTAGACTGGATGTAATGGTGAAAAAGTTTTGTTGGAAAACAAAGACCAATCAACTTTTTAGCTGGATATTAAGTAAAGATTAAATGGATTTTTAGATATGTTTAATGGCTTTAAAAGCATCTAAATGTTTTTCTAAAGTAGTATTTAAAACTTAAAGTTAAATTATTGAAGGGTTTTAAGTAAATTCAATTTCAGTTTAAAATATGATAAATCCTAAAATTAATATTATAAAGAAATTATTTATGTATACAGAGACATTTTTATAAATTTTAAAATACATTTTGTAGATTTAACAATGCAGTATCTCTTTTCTCTTCAGGTAAGCACGGTTTATCTTTGCCTTAAGTGATTACTGAAGTGCGTGAGTATATAATATGTCGCACATGAGCAGTTGTCCATGGGATGAAAATGTAGCCTTGCGTCGTCATTTATTTAGTTGTAGGCATTAATACAGTTTTCGTGCCATTCTAATGAATTTTAAAACTGCAAGAATTTATTATAATGCATATAAATTATTCATTTACTATTCAACCATTTGTTAGTACCCTATTGGGTAGGCTCCATTTTCAACGGACTTAATCTCTCTATCTGCTGACCGCAAGTAATTGTGATTGGAGTGGTGCCAGAAGGCATTTTCTTTGCTCATATTTCCATCCAAATGCGATTTATTTTATGGTTCCGAGGCTTTTTCCTTTAAAGTAGTTTGTGTCATTATTCTTTTTCGTGTTTCATTTTTCCTCCACTATCTTCATCAAAACTCTTAAATTCCTGCAATATGTGTTTTAAAGGAATGGTACAAAACTTTTCCGATAGTTTCATGTAGCACGAAAACCGAGGCTATTCCGTCTGGTTAATCCCGTCTTTAGCTAACCAATGCTCATTTTCTCCCTCAAATGACTCTGCGAATCCTTGTGGTGAGATTGAGTACAAAAGTCCTATCACCAAGCAGTTTAAAAAAAGATTCCTTGCCTGTTCTTTTCAGCTTAAATTGCCTTTTTATTTTTAAGGCTACACTCATTGCTTTCATTCATATTATGGGGTTTTTCTGTTTATGTATACATAACAATCGTAATAAATATGTTGCACGTTTTATTTTTTACCGTTAAAAATCCCTAATTACGAAATAGTCATTCATCAGCTCCTGAACGAAAAAGTTCTCTATCATTAAATTCGTGCAAATTAAATATTTCCAGTCAGGTTAACCTATCGAGTCAAGGATAAATAATAGTAAATAATTATCAACCCGTATATTATTTGGTAATGTGCCATTCCTACCATTCAATGCATGCACATTGAATATTTCTAGACAGGTTCGACCTATCGAATCAAGGACGAAGGATATTGAGTAATTTTCAATGCGTATATGCGCCGTGTAACACGCCGTATGCGCCGTGTAACATCACACAGTATAATATATCGTTAAGTAATTTTGACCATGATGAAAAAATATTCGAACTCGGCCCGATTACAGCTGTAAAAATGTGAAAAATTACTACCTATTCTTCGTCCCCGATTAGAGGCTTTTTATGAGTTAACGTCGCAAACATAGACCCTATCATCTCGGTATCTCTATTGCACAAATTCAACTTTCAGTTTCAACTGAATACACTTTTGAGTTATAAAAAGTGGTAGATGCATCATCAAGCTATAAATGCAATAAACCCTTTCTTGCTCCAAAGGTAGGTTGTTTCCAATCTGGTCTGATGAAAATACCGTCTGGATGTGAATGTAAGTTTTCGTGAGAGACTTTGACCGCATCACTCTTGATGAAACGTTGAAGATAATTTTCCGCATCACTTGAATGTCGCCTTTTCTACTTCCAGTTCTCGCTCCGAGCATGCAAGACTACCGTATCGATTTTTAACACCACACCTGGATTTGAATACAGTTTTTCTTCAAAGGCTCTTACCGCATCAGTGTTGTAAAAACGTTGAAGAGATTTTCCCGCATCCATTCGATTTCGCCCTTTATACTTCCAGTTCTTCTCGCTCTCACTAAGGGTGCTTGCACCAGCTCCTGTGCACTCCACCGTCCCACACTCGTTGAAACGGATGCATAAGAGTACCCCGAGTTGGCGACGGGAGAGAGAAGGATGAGATAGGCGGAGAAAGGAAGGGCAGGCAACTGGTGTTCCTCTTGCAGCGCTTCGTTCCTCGCCCGCATTGCCGTGAGACGGGATATTGTTTGGGGTAATGCGGAAAACGAACGGGTTACATATACTCTCGGATTGACGGGTGCGGAAATGGATAGGGTTAGAGAGGGGGAGAGGTTGCCCCATCACGGGTATTCTCGTGCATCCTATTCTCATATACCTTATATCTCCCTCATATCCTTTCTCCAATCCCCAACCCCTTCGTTCCACGCCAGTGCAGGCCTTGGAAGGGTGCTGCTGAAGTCTGGAGGATGATGTAATCCCCCTTATCCTCACCTCCCTACTTTCATTGGTTCTGCAGGTTTTTCCCCTGCTGCCTCTCACCGATCTCCGTGCTCGCCTGCATCGAACTTCATAACGTGAATTCTTCTCGGGTTTCCAACCGGGTTAAAATCTCCATTGTGGCCGACGTTTCGATGCTCGACTCGCGCATCGTCATCAGGGCATAACATGAGTGCTACGTGATCAAATCTTCATTGCCTTAAAATCTGTATTAATGTCCACATGTCACATCACATGCGATAGAAGTTGTAAAGTATTTATACAGTGCATAGTCTGTGTGATGTAAAGTCCTTGGACAAATGGAGTGGAGCCATTCATAGATGAATACGACTTGTTGTGTGCAGTACGCTGCAAAAGTTTTGTATTATCCAATGAAATAGTGGGAATAGAGGCTAGTAAGTAATGATCTCACTCTCGTAAATCATTTGTCCAAAGGGTGACGAGAAGAAAATGATGAATTGGAATGATTAATGACTCGCCTGTGACATTCAAATACGTATTTACGAACAACTGAATATGTTGTGGCGCGTAGCCACGAAACAACAATTTACCTATATGGGCACCATTTTCTCACGAAGAACCAAATGAAATAAAATGCTCCCATTCTAAATACATTTGATATATCTACTGATAGTAAATATGAACGTCTTTCATCTGCAAATTTCGCCATTTCTAGGATAAACTTAGTTATATTTGAGTAAATCAATTTTGTAAATATTTTATTGCACACTGAGTTTATATGCAAATCACTGTGGTTGTTATATTCTTTATTTTAGTCCATGTTCATTGCAAGATACGTTTGTAAAATATGAAGTACTCTCCGCTTGGTGGTGTGCATGAGAAAAAATTTCGAATTGTATGAATAGAGCACTGTATCATTGACAAATATATCAATCTAAAAATAATTTTTCTAATGCTTGCGTGATAAAGTATTTTCAAAATAAAAGAGTATCCCCAAATACAGATACGTTTATCCCATAAATAACGAAATTTTTTAATGGTTGATGATAAGGTTCGTGATCAGCATATTGAATTCACAAAGATAATTGAAATTTGCTTTCATTTGGGTCTTCGCCGAAAAGTAGTGTCCATTGAGAGCGAAATTCAATTGTCAGAAAAATCATTTGTGGATCCACTCCATTTTTTCATGGACTTTTAGAAATGACAGTCCCTATACTTTAAGTATTATTTAAATCATTGTGTGCAAAATTCAACTCATCGTTAAGCTTAAACTGAAAATACAGAAACATCATTATTGGTAACTGGATTAGGGGGGTGGTGCCTAAGCTCTTGGACTGGTTAGTTGGCAGGGTTGGTATGAGGAATAGTAGATAGTGGCTCTCACTGCAATCCGGACCCCATCTAGTGGAGGTTATAGTGCGGGAACGATTTGATTTAGCTGCAATCTTCAGGGGTTGAACGTATTTCTTCAAGGCGAGCGGTTCGGGTGATGAGGTCAGAATATTGACTTGGAGGGGTGTAGACTCTGGGTTGAGGAGGACAAGGGAATCAGGCGGGTATGGTAGAAGGAGACGAAGGACATGAGCAAAAATATATAAAGAAGAAGAAGGGGTTGGAAATAGAGCCAGGGGAACGTAAGGAGTGAGTATGCTGCAGGGGAAATAAAACAGGAGACAACACGCCAGCAAGTTTACTATCTTGGAATTGAGAGGATGGAAAAGTTGAGGCTGTAATAATTTAGGTCACAGTCTCACGGTTCAGTGCAACAAATAGTTCAGGAAAAATGTTTCGGTTTCGACAATAAACGTTGAGCGTTGGCCATAAAGTCATCTACTCCATTTCTTCTTTGCAGCAAAAATTAATTTGCTCCCATATCCGAAGAGTTTAGAGTGCTATGCGTTGTATTCAATCTATTGAGTGCATGTTGGCCTATTGTACGCTCAGTAGGAATTTATATATTATATTATTAGATAATCTGGAAATTGCTAGGGTTTCTTTATAAGCATGAAAATCGTGAGTTTTACCAAATTTTAAGTACTGAAAAAAAATCTCTTGGTAATAACTACTAATTTTTATTACGTGCAACGCGTTTCCATGCTTATGCATCATTATAGCATTACAAAAATTATAACGTATTTGTAATATAATTATAACGCATAGTGCAAAACACAATACAGTTTGATGACGCAAAAGTGTTGGAATGCATTTTATGTGATAGAAATTAGTGGCCAATGCCAACAGATTAACTTATTCACTTGTTATGCCGTCTCAGCGCATTTTGCCGAAAACAGGTTATTCAGTGTTTGAAGTAGTACTGAAGTTTTAGTCGTAATGTTTTCACGTAATAAATTTTGCTGGTAAGATCATATCACTTACGCTCAAGAGGACTCTAGTAAAAGCATATTTACGATATTGAAATAAGTTTAATGTTTACTTTTAGACACTGTATTATTTTATGTTTCACGAAACAGTTTAAGGCCATTAGTAAGGTTATATTATTGAAGGGACGTTCGTGCTATGAAACTTTAGATGAATGGTTTAATTACGTAAAGTTTTTTCGCACATTTACCTATACCCTATTTCTCTCTCACTGAATTATTTGAAGTAGTTACAGGCGTATAGGTAATATAAAAATAGGTAAAGATATATTGGTAGCATAGCAAACCAAGTATATAGGTCTAAATACTTGGTTTTGCAAAATCCTTTTACCGTAAGAAAAAGTTGTGAATGCGTGCTTTGATTATCACGCATTTACATTTTTTCATTGCACTGTCATTTGTTTCACCAAGTTGTTAGGCATTCGGTAATTGTGTTGAACTTTTCATCGATAAGGGCCGAACTCACTTTTCCGGCTTTTAAAAAAAGGGTGGGATCGCGTGTTCAGCAGTGATACGTGAAACCCTATTCTTAGCTTTTTTCCTATTTGAAAGTGTTTCACTCCCACCATTAATGAAGTAGGCATGCCTGCATTCCGCGTTTTTTTTTTCTGGCGCGCAGTTTCACCTTACTTTTGTCTCTCTTGATTCCTTAGATGACCTCTCCATTTGTAAGAAGGTTTTTTTTCGCGTTTCTCGTTTTTTTTCGTGTGCGGCGCTAGCAGTTGAACGCGGCGGCGTGGCGTACTTCCCGAACCTCCTCCCCAGCCATAAACACTGAGAGAACCACGGCGTCGCGTCGCTCCTGACCTCTTTTTTTTCAACTTCGTCCTGCCTTTACTTACTTTCTCGTACGTATGTCTCCTCCCTCCTGTCTTACCTCCTCTCACCCGCTTCTTTTTTCTCTTCCCTTTGATAAGTGGAAAGCAATCCCCTGGATTGCAGCGACTTCTTCCATCTCCTCCCCCCCCCCACCTTACACCCTTAAGCATTAAAGCAGTCTGTGCATGCGACGTAAGTAATGATCCCTTTCGCATTGGCAAGGTCAAGTACTCTTCTCTCTCTTCCTGCCCTTACCCCCTCCTTCCCTCTCCTCCCCCCCCAAACCCTTGAAGTGCATCTCAAATCAATCCTGAAAGTTTCCACCACGAGATTAGAATTCTTGCTGGAAAAAAATACTTGGAAGTATTTTCTCCCGCGAAGAAATTGAACTGGGTTAACTTTCTTGTGGCCGTTCTTACCAGTCGGCCGGAGTTTGTGACAGTAACCATTCCAAAACTTATGGTACTAGCCGTTTGGTGAAAGTAATAATTCGTAAAATCATGACCAGCACATGGTTAAAAACTTTGAATTTTTGTGAGTAATGTTTTCATTATATTCTTAGGGTTTTTGACAACTTAATTTCAATAATGTTTTATATTTTATGTAGCAGTGACAGATGATAATGCTACGTAGATTCTTCAACGTAGGTATTAAACTGGGTTAACTATCTCACCACAGTACTCAGTTTTTAGTTGGAGTCAGCAACTGCAACTAATTGTTGTGTACACACACAATAACCATATGTAAAATTACGATCAGCTAATGATTATTATTGTAGACTTATGGTAGTGATTTTTATTTAGTGATCTTAGAATTATTTTACGTGCCAATGCGGAAGAAATTTCGCACGATTATACTTCCGAAAAAATTGAACTGGGCCAACTTTTCTGTCCGCTGTTCGTACTCAGTTGGGGTTTTCGCCGACAACCTTCGTCTGCTCAAGTTTGTGATTATATTGCAACGCATTAGTTGGTAATGCGGAAAGATAATGAGGGAATAAAGCCACGCCCATACAACCCAAGGATAACTAGTTATGCGTTACCAAGGCCCACACTAACAATATTTAACCATATGTTTATATGGGACCTAAACTTTTCAACGTGCTATAGGAGAACATTAGTGACTTTAAGTATGTATTAAGGGACATTAGAAATTGGTGATTGAAACATGAGAGTTTTGAAAGCTTCTTTTAATCTCTTGCTGCGAGAAATTCTTTTTCATTTACGAGCTAGGAAACGATATTCCCTATGGTATAGCAAACTGCTATTGATATGTTATTCATTTAAAATCTTGCTTGGAAATTTAGTTACATTTTTCCTCATTTTTTTAATTTTGCTCGTTGTGCGAGTATTATGGAAGGTGTTAAGATAATTTTTGGACTAGACGCCCAGTGAAATGATGGTGCCCCAAATAAGCCTAACCCTAGCATCCAACCCTAAGACCAATAGGGACTTGTGAAGGCCTTTTGTTGAGACAGACATGTCGTAGTCGCGACTCCATCATGGATAATAATAATAAAAATAAGTTATTGCTCTGTGGCAAGCCACCTAAAGAAAAATACAAAGTATACAGTTGTCATATCGCAGTCGAACAATATTACAAAAGAAAAAACGAAATACAATACAAAAATTACAAATATTATTTTAAATCACATAAATATTGGCTGTATGATAATGAGTCTTTATTATCATTGGTATTACCAGTATAATAATAAGTATTTAAACAATCGCCCCTTTTAATCATAAAGAATAAATGAAAGAGTACATTACAGTTTTCATGGATGAGTGGCTACCGACGCGATTTTTAATGAACGTTTTCGATGTCTTATTCCATGTTGAGAGTGTAAGATTTTCATGATTAAACATTTAGAAAGTATTTTAACTACCTTAAAACTTAGAAGCTGTCTTAGAAACGAGTTAAAATCCAGTTTCACCATTGTGTACTGTCAACCAAAACATTAAAGTAGCGGCATCATGGCGGCATAAATACGCCAAGTTACTTAGGAAAACACTGAACAATATTTAAAATACTTCTTCTTTCTCAAATCGCCTTTTGCTGTTAGGCGTCGGGGTCTCTCAGCCACTTTCTAAATTCGGTCCTGTTCTTAGCGAGACGCTTCACTTCATTCTCTTTCCGCGCCTGGCTGCCAATCTCTCCACATATTATTTCCATTCCACCCTTGGTCGTCATCTTCCTCGCCTTCCTTCTGGTCTTGCCTCTATCACCTCTCTTGGCTTCCTTTTCTCATTCATTCTAAACACATTTACTTACCTTCTTAAAGTATTTCTTTCCATCGCCTCTACTGTCGGGTCGGGAATTGGGCTCTGATTGTAGTACTTCTCACTCGATCTCTTCTAGTGCATCCTGCTGCTCGTATTAGGTATCTCATCTCACAGCTTTGGAATCTACTCCTGTGCTTGTCTAGTAGGGCTAGGCTCTATTCCGTACAAAAATACAGGTGGAAAATGGTTTTGTACACCCACATCTTTGTCCTCTCCGATCCCTTTCCCACAATTGATCTGCTAAGCTGATAATACACCTGGTGTGCTTTATGGATTTTGTGACTCACTTTATAGAGTCTGGCCTTCCATCACTGGTAATTTGCGTCCCCAGGTGCTTTAAATACGATTCGATTAAAATATACTGTATTGTCTTAGAAAGTAATGAAAAGTGAAAACTTTTTCCACAATCATGGGCTGTAAACCATGGCCGCTATGTAGGGTTCTTTGGTCACGTGATTCGCTTCCTTCGGCGGCATTTAAAGTGTTCACTGATTGGCTGAGTTATTTTATACTTTCAGCTACACTATTATCTTAGGCGTACTTTATCGTTCCTTTCCAACCAGTCTCTTCTGAAGCAGGAGGCTGGAGCACTAAAATGGCAAGTATGTGTAGCCGGGGTGTGGAGTGGGTTGGATGGAAGAGGGGCGGCCGGGAGAGGCATGCCCTGAGAACGAGCGTCTCTATCCAGGAGAGTGTGCACGTCACTACGACGGAGGCGCTAAGAGCCTCGGGGGTTACGTTGCCGCCTCCGGGGGCAGTTGGGAGTTGTGGCGGGGGCCAAGGGATGGGGGGTTCGCCTACGCGCCGCTAATGTGCTCTACCTTCCGCGAGGAAAATTCCGCTTCCCTCCTTCCATACCCCAGTCCACACTGCCCCCTTTCTCCCCCATAGCTTCCTACTTCCTCCTTCACTTCTGCTTTACCCCTCTCTCTCAGTAGGATACCGCTCTGACCCCCCAACTACGTTTTTCCTCATTATGACAACGAGTACCTTCTACCCGCGGCCATATAATATTATTCTACTTTATTTATTAGTACATTCAAAGTTACATTGCAAGGAGGTAAATGCCTGGTGGCAATAAAGGAAGACATGTGCATAGAATAATCTGACCACATGACGAGAAAGAAAACAAAAGAAAAACCATTTATCTACCCAATCGGCTAATTCCCGACATAGCCCTAGTAGCTGGGTTTTGTACGAGTATCCCTTGCGAAACCCGTGTTGATTTTTAAATAGCCAGTCATTATCATTCCAGTAGTCTTGAAAATATTTGGCGATTGCAGATTTAAGGTACAATTCCTTCCGCTCCAAATTTAAGAGCGTCACTGGAAATATTATCAGGTTCTACGGATTTATTTTTCTTCGGTTTCATAATCATTTCCTAAATTTCCCGATCTTTAGTTTTTATGTATTTGGGCGTAACAATCTCTCTCTTGGTTACTTCAGCATTTATTCTCCTGTTATGGCATTATCTTAGTGATATATATTAATTTATGAATCACTTAATTAAATAAATATTTCTATTTTCCCACTTTTATAAGCCATAAGTTTTGAAACATTCACCACGCTCGCTCTTAACATAATATTCATAGCCTCCAGTATTCTTACAGCTTGTGTTTTGTCTCATACAATGCATCAAATATTTTTTCTAGAAGAATCTAACCATCGTGCGGAGAGTTGAATGACGGTCGTGAAAAATATATACGTTTATGTGGTGTGATGTGTATTTAAATGTCGTAGCATTACAAAGAAAATCGCTACATTTTTGAGGAAATCAGAGAAGCGAGATAAGCTTTGTGACATCATTTGTCCGTATCCAAGGTGGCAGGCCACTTGGACGTGACCGTAAACAGATGCACAGTGGTATTGGTGATGGTAGAGGCCACGACAGGATCTGTCCACTGTGCCAATCCCTCTACTTAAAAGATGTTTAATGTTATCCGTTAATAATGGGAGACTAAAGCTTAAAATTTATTACACTAATGGTGTCCAACGGTTTTGAAAACTTCCTGCATTCCTGTCTCCTGCATGGATATAGGTTACTCGTTAGGTGACTCAAAATGAGTCGATTATACTTTTATTTTTCGGAATATTTGTATAATCTTTCAAATGAAGGTCGAGAGTTTAGCTCGATACTGCGAATAATGTCCAGGAATACGAGAAAATGACGTCACGACCTGTTTTGAGGGCGGCGATAATGAAATCTATCTTTTATCAGCCATGCATAACGCAAATGACGTCCAGATGAAATTGTAACGCATATTTTTGTGTCCTGGACATAATGTAGTTTCAACTATTGATCTCAGGGAGAATCACTCAAACACGTATGCCACAGTGTGGTGAAACGCGCGTCGTGCCAGCGTAATAAAGTTTTGTGGGAATCACAAAGGTGGTTTTCTCATCATGGACTCCATCCTAAAGCTACTGTCTAGAACAAGATTCCTTCACGCTATTACTCAATCTCCTTCTCATCTGCTTTAAAGAGGTAACTTATAAATCTGCTGCTGTAAAGCATTGGATTTGGTGCAGATGTTTATTTTTTGCTTTTTTTAAATTTCTTGCACTCATGACATAGACTTGGAATGTTTAGTTTCGGATAACTGAAAGAAATAATGTTTAATCCTTGCATTCGGTCCTAGTCGGTGTATATTTCACCCCAAACTCTCAACAATGTGTAGTGAATGACTGCCACATAGTATATGCAATTTGCACGTCATTTGGGAGGATTATTTTTATTGTACACAACTATAATTTTTTTTCATCTTCCCGTTTAAATTCAACGGCCACCATCTTTTAGTGTAATATATTTTTGGGCTACTCAGAGAGGATCGTGTCCTCTACATAATATGAACAACAAAATCCTACAAACAGCAGAAAACCGTCTAACAGAAAACAAGATCCTATCTTCCACTTTATTTTCTTCGTAAATTTCGTGATGCGGTGGTAATTGTGGTGGCTTCCCATCACGAGGGTCTAGGTGATCGCTTTTCATCTTGCAATTAGCAATGGTGGACATAATTCAGTAAAATCTCAGTCTAGACTATAATATTACACGGAAAGCAGGCTTAAACAGTTATTTAAATAGGGGAACGTTATCTTCGTCGAATTTTGGATAAGAATTAACCCTTAAGCATTATTATCTAAGATAATATCCTATCACAAGCCGGATACTCTCATACGAGCACGCCACAGACGGAGCTTGTCGTCAAAATGCGATAAAATACGAAGAATGGGGCTATAACGGCCACCTAGGGAAATATAGAGGTGTTCGTGAAAAATGGAAGAAAAATGGAGGTTATTAGGGGAGCAAAAAGTGAGGTTGGCAGTAAATGTAATTATAAAAGTGACGAAATTCCCACAGAAGAGTAACGTTAAGCCAGATGGCCACAGTTTACCTAGGTAGGTTTACACTGGCATGTTACTTCCTAAAGTTTCTTCTGCAAGATCTTCCGGGGAATTTTTCGACGGAACTCAATCGGAGTTCATCGTCGCGATTGAATTGGCAGGAGACGGAGTCGAGACAAAATGAAATAACAACAGCCTTTAACTGGGTTTTAATTCAACAAGAACAATTATATTTCAAAGAATGTTACAAATCAATTAAGTCCGTAGACTAGATACCGTGAATTCTTGGTATAGATAGCACGTCTTCGGCAGGATGTCCGCGATGTTGGATCCTCGGCGTTCGGAAGGAAAGAGTGCCAGTTTGTTTGCGGTACACTTTGTCTGCGCAGGAGGGGAAGCAGCTGACCAGTGGAGGAGTGGGGAGAGTAGGGGATGTGCTATCACACTTTGGATTAGTGGGAATGTTCACAGGTCTACTTGAATGTGGAAAAAGATGTCAGCACCAGCGCGGACCGAATAAAAGCAGGGCGCTTGCAGGAACCGCGATGACTTGAGTGATCGCGGTGACCAGAGCCAGGTCGCGGCATTTGTCTCTTCCACTCTCTGGCACTTGTCCGAGGATTTTCGAGTCTCGAGGTTCCGAGTGTGCCAAAAATTGGCACAATTTTACTCCGTTAATTTTTTTTAAGTTTCATCAAGTAAAAGCAGAGACAGATTGGTTGATGTTTGCATTGGCAACAATATGCTTCTGCAAGCGACTTGCCGGAATCATTGCAAGTTCTGCCGGTGGACTTGCAGAGCTGTTTGTACCTGGAGTTTACGGCAAAAATCACTTGCTGTAAGTCACTTACGCGATGAACTTGCGAGTGTAAACGCACCTTTATGAAAGTAAATGTTGGTGTAATAAAAGGACCCATATAGGGGTCCCCTGGGACCCTTGGGCCTTTATATTATAGTGTATTAATCTTTCTTAATAAGTCCTAAGGAGCAATCGTGTCAAATTGTTTTAGAATCCGTCGAGGGCTTTTGAAGTTTATCGTGTTAAAACTAACAGAATTTCAATTTGTAGATAAAGGTGAAATTTGGATCAATTTACGATGGAGCCGTATATTTTTTGTGGATGTGTGGAGGTCATGACGTAACGTCCACAGCATTATCGAGGTCGAGTCTTTCTTGAATAGAGGCCTTAGTGCCCGTCACGGCGATCGCGAGACCGCGCCGCGTGGAGATCACGTCTCTCTGCAGGGTGCATTCCGCATCCAGGCTCGTGGATTTCGCTTTCGCTCGGGAGCAAAAGAAAGGAAAGCAATCTCCAATCACGCTCCACCACCCTTCCCCTCCTCGTGTGGGGGGGGGGGATAATGAGAGGAGAGGAGAAACCCAGTTTACTGGAATAAAGAAGAAAAGAACGAAAAATAAACAAAGGGAAACAAAAGGGAGGAAGGAACAACGGAGTTGGTGAATACAGAAGTTTTTTTGTCTGAGAGAAGGGTTGTGGGGCTTGGTACCCATTCCACCCTCTCCCGAATTCCCTCCAACCCCATTGTGCACGTATTTTTAACCCCCTCCGGACGACCCAGAACCAAGGTTACCAACTTTCCCCAATATTCCGGGAGACTCGCGAATTTGAACAAGGATTTTTGACATTTCCCACCTCTTGAATTGAGGCGATTTCCTCCTGCTTAGAGTTAAAATATTAATTAATGAAATATTTACATTTGTTATCTTTGCCATGTTTTATAACGTTTCCTTTCTTTCATTCGCCACTAATGTGACAGAGTGTCTAAATTCTTGTCAGGATTTTTGTATTTAAACACTTTCTCCAACAGAAGTGTAAATGACATTTTCATTCAAGTGAATCAAGTGTTTATTTTTATTAAGATCCGTTTTATATCAGCTATTCCAAAACTGCCTCTGGTTCGCTATTAAATGAAATAATGTAGTTTTATAGAGCATTCGTACACAACTGTAAATTACCCCTTACAAGATTGATTTTTTTGCTTACATGTTTGAGATACAATTAGTATATTTGCTGGGAATTTTCATTTTGTTTGCATCAATCACTTACAATGATCAACTATCGCTTGAAAAATGTGTCCCGTTAATATTGATAGGGTTATATATTCATTTACTGCGTAAAATCTGTTCTCCCAAATGCATAATTGTAATTAAAAATATTCGTATATTTTAAAGGTCGATTTCCTGGCATTCAAGACAGCCATGTTTCGTAGACGTATTGTTTTGTTTGTATTTCAGCTTCCGTAGTTCTTATTATAATTTGAATTATTGTAAACATTTGCACATTCATGCTGTTCATCAATTCGAAAGTAACATTTCACGTGGTAGCTGTAAACATGTTTTCTTTAAATCTCACGAAGCTGATATTATGTAATGGCGGAGTGAATGGTGTCAGAGGAAGGGGTAGACCGCAAAAGTCATGGGTGGAAGAGTCTCTAAAGAGGAAGAATGTTGCGAGTCTTAAGAATGGAAGTGCGTAAATGAATCAATGCATGAGTGTTAGAGAAGCGAAGGAGGTATGTAAGGATAAGACTTTATGGAGGAAATTATTAAAAGGGAGCCAGTTTTCTTGGCCTAACAGCAATAACTTACTTCTATGGCTTTGGCTACTATGAAATGGAATTGCGTGATGGGTACGTTTATATGTACTTATATAAATCTCTCAGATATTTCTACTGCAGAAACGGATAACTCCTGGAATTAACCCCTCATGAGTTGGCAACACTATCCAGAGCACTTTTCCCACCCAACCTTCCTCCAGTCCCAAGGAATCCCATTTCCTTCCCCGACCGCCACTTCTCCTTCTTCTGCGGAGTAGAAAGTCTGTGCTCCCGGGAGTTGCTTTAGCGGCGGCGGCAGTTGGAGGCTTCTGGGAAAAGATTTCCCCTTCCCTTGGAAGGCCTCTCTGCCTCACACTATTTCTCTTCCCTCATTTCCTTCCCCTTTTATTCCATTTTATCTTCTCTCCCTACTCCTTCTTATCTGACCTCCTTCCACAAAACTATCCTTAGAACGTACAGAAATTTAGAGGGAAAAATTAGTTCCTATTCACTGCGTTAAAGGTGATACTTCGCTCTGGTTATGCCATACCTCGAACACACCTCTAGCATTTTTGGCCCTGCATAGAAAGGTTTAACTCGCAAAGTTTAATAACACAAATAGGATATCTTCACGCTTCGTCAAAGACGGCTACGATGGAACAGGAATTTTTACGCATCTGATGACATGACTAGGTTGGGAGCCGTTTGAGGCTTCACACTAGGCTTAGATTACTTAATCATTTCAGGCGAGTTTCTGTACGATGCTAAGAATATTATTTAACGCCGCACTATATCGGTAGAACTAATATTATTGACAAAATAAGATATATACGCTGACAAAATGGTACGTACTGAAATCCCTTCTTTCCGTACACCATAAGTGACTATAACAAACATGGCGTGACACACTAGATATTACGCGTGTAGCGTTTACATACTATTCACATCTGTTCTCTTACCCCTATTTTCCACATTCCCACCCACTTTAATAGCTGGTTTCCCAACGCACCCCACCAAAACGCATCTGCGTCAGCTCTCAGGGTAGTATGTAGATGCTGAGTAACACGAAAGCTGGAAATGGTTGATACGCTACCTTTCTGGTCAGCTTGTTTTTGCTTAACTCTTGCTGGCTTGTTCAATGTGCTTACACGGTAAGATACCGCTGAGAGTCCCGTTATCTGAGACAGAAATCGCTAGGTATTTGGGAAATTGTGTTGTGTCCCTTAAAACATTTCTGTAGAGTGAGGCAGAATATGTCTCAGAGACATTGGGCAATTCGAAATCGAAAGGACGAAAGAGAATTGAGGCTTTCGCAACTTGGTGCTGGAGGCGAATGCTGAAATTGAAATGAACGGATAGAATCAGAAAAGAGTAGCTAAATTTACAGAGGGGGAGGAGAGGAGAAAATTATATAAAGGACTATTAGGAAAACATGTTACAGATGAATAGCCCACACTCTGAGGAATCACAAATTTGTAAGTAAGATAACAGACGGGAAAATAGCTTAGATATTCCCTCTTTGAAGACGTAACGGCAAATATATAGAACAGCCAAAAAGGGATAAAAACGCCTAACCTAAATGGCATCAACGAGTTAAGGTATAATGGAAGGGTGCAGTCAACCAATCTTAGACTTGAATGACAATTATGGTATTTTTTCAAAGTGAAGGTGTGCGACAAAATGGCGAGAGATACGCATGAAGGATTTGCAGTGCATCGTTAATTGTCAAGAGTGTAATGGGATATCATGAGGGACCGTTCTCGTAATCGATTGTTACCTAGAAAGATGAGTCACCTGGGGCCTTCGAACCCTCAAGTGGCAACTCGGCGTTGAATTTAACCGTACGACTGAGGAATACCATAGCGTTAAGTTCACAACAATACCCTGCTAGATATTAATTCGCTAAAAAACGATTTTATAATTTGGTTAAATGATGAGATATTTTGTAAATACTGTTTCAAAGACTTTTAAAACAATACAAAGATCGTATATTTGGAACCATCCAATCCTAAATAAATACCCACCACTTTCTCGAGTGAAACTCGCATCTTGGGGATGGGAAGTCATACTCCAGCCACCACACCAACCATATCCCCTGCTTCGGCTAGTTCTGCGTCCATTACTTCCTTATCTCTCTTCAGTTCAGCGGTATTTATAATACTCACTCTTTCAAAAACACTCTCTAAGGACAGCGAGTGTCACGTAGAAGTAGATTACGGAATAAATTTGAGAATTTTTAATTTATTGTTTCGGTGGTATTCGATCATGGTCTCAAAATTTTAGGTTTAATAAATACATAGCAATAGTTTTTCACTTCCATTTCTTACTTCTTGCGCCGAAATAAGACAATCAAAGACGGTAAAGTATCACAACATTCTTCTCTGGGTTTTATGGGCAGCGATAAGTCTCTCGCATGAAATACTGTGGCTTTGATGTTGGCTTTGGATTAGGCACAATAGAATTAATTATGTTTTCTTAGTTCCCAAAATGCCGCATACATTCGTTTCTCTTATTGTGAACAACTGAAAACCCATAGTTTAAAAAATATCGCAATAATATAAAGAGAAAAGTCTTCAAAAATTAGTGTTTGACCATTCTTTTCGGTGAACTCCGTAACTGTTGTAGCTGATCGAGCCCATTGTATTGTGTTCGGGCGTGATGGGATCAGTTTCTTTGAGTTCCGGCGTCTTGGCTTCCATAAGGGAGTGAAACATTATTTGGAGACCGCAGGACTCCCATTTAGCGCCCATTCAACGTCGTATTTTCGTAGTCGTGCGTGTCTGCTCCTGGTGTTATTCTTTTTTTCTTTCCTTCCTTCAATCTCTTCGTCATCGGAAATATCGCATGCCGGCGTCAACGACGCAGTTTCCCTCAAGTTCTCGTCCCACTGGAACGGGAACGGAACATGATTCGCAGACCGCAGAGACTTCCATTTTGGCTCGAGTCAGAAGTTTTCATCGTCCGCTTACATATGTCTCCCTCCTTTACTCGCTTCCTCGCCTTTCTTCCTTCCCCCACTCGTTCACTCCTCGTCTTCTCTCTATTCGTTGTTGAATGCAATTTATTCTGCCTTGCCCTATACGGAAATTGGCTAGCATCATGGTAACCTCTGGTTTGCCACCATTGTTTTTCCATGCCATTTTCTCAAATTGGCAACCCGGGAAATTCTTCTTCTTCTAGTGTTACGTCTTCCTTCGAACATTTTCTTTGAGAGCTAAGTCGATATTTATACTCGTTTCTCAGTATGTATCCAAGATATTTTAATTTATCCGACATTTATGCTTTATCTTCAACATTCAACATAAATTCGTATTGGCGACCCGTTTTGTGAAGTAATTTTTCATTCGTCATAATATTCACCTAAAATATCCTTAAAATGCATCTGTAGAGATACATTTGAAAAGGTTTGAAACTTCTTCTCCATGGCCTCTGTCAGGGTCCAAGCCATGCAGTAAACTCAAAATACGACATTAAAGGGTCTTTTTTCTTATGGAACTAATCGTTTTCAATTAGTGTTCAAAGTAAACTGACGATAAAAAATCTCTCCTTTGAAAAAGAAACTAGCTACGTCAATGAGTACATTCAAGGTTTCTGGCTATACCTTGTGACATTAGAGCATTGTAAAAAAAATTAGTACTTCCACGCGATTGTTTATAACTTTAACCGTGGTTACAATGCTCAATTGTCGTTGCCAAGACAACGTTTCTTGGTCGTCCATCTTAAGAAAATAACAAGTATTCTTTTTTTCGCAGTAATTCGATGAGTTTTACACATTTCGGCTCTTCTCTATTTTTATAAAATAGTTTAAAATTCTTTGGACTCGACTCTTGCCACGGAATGCTCGATATAAATCTCAGAAAGTCATATATATATATATATATATAAATATATGTACAGTGTTATCAGCTAACTAAAGCATGTTCACCAAATATTTCATGGAATATTGTATTATATATTTCATTAATTTTTCCTTTATTCATACGTTCATGTTTATGTTATAGATATTTTTGTCTTTCATTTTATTTTTCTTTCGTTTCTCATGAATTTATTTGTTTTTATCTCACATAGCAAAATGGTAATATACAAGGGATGACAATAGGTATCTGAGGACCTTACCATCGATCTTGGCATCTTTAACTCATCTTGACATTATTCGACACGTTTGTAGAGTCGATTCGCTTTTTTTCACCCCTGTGACCTTGACTGTGCTCTTTCAGGGGTTACGGTTGAATTTTTTTACTCATAAGTTCTTCCATGGTGTTCCTCGTGCGCAAAAATCTTGTAATTGAAAGTTTCGCTTAGACATTCCGTCTTTTTTTGTATTTCGAATAATTTAACATTGAAAGCCCATATGGCAAAATTTGGATATTTGGTTGGGCCCTATTTCTGGGGTCAAAAGATCATATTTATAAAATTTTGCTTACGTTCAACAAAACTCACAACCTTTTTTATGCTCAGGTACCAAATTTCATCCATGTGGCACGAAAGAGTCTGAAATTGTAGGTAAAAAATGACACAAGATCAATCGGACACTCTGTATTTGTATTTAGCAATTACCTCATGGGTGAGGAAGGAATACCATAAACCACCAATGACTAGACAAAATTGCGTGGATTCTTGTACTCAACAAAGTTTGTATCTTAGCGTCACTGAAGTATTTAACAAAAGATTGGATCAAATTTGCGTATAACATAAAATCTAATTAGAAAGAATCTCATTCTCCTCACTCCAAAAAGGTTGTCTGTACAGGCAATGGTGCAAGTGCTCTGCGGTATACTAGGGCCAAACAGGATGAAAGGTACAGGACAGCATGGAAGACCACCTTGCTTTCCGGAACATTAATCCAAAATTCGCGAAACAATTTCTGGATACGTACCACCAAAGAGATTTCGTCCATGAAATTTCACATTTCGGCAAGAAGTGATCTCGACTTGACGCATTACGTCAGTTGGGAATCCAGATATGTATGAATTCCAATCGTGAAGCACTTGATGACAGGTTTTCTACAACCTTACCCTACTGAACTTCTCACCCTTTGTACCCCTATCAAACAATCATACTGCGCTACGGTGGCCCCGAACCCTTAACCCGGCCAATCTTTCTCCTTCCACTGACTCCCCGATGTCCTCTCCGCCTCCTCCCTATTCTTGACCCTCCCTCCCAGACTTCTTGCACCTCATACTCTCCCCTAACCACCAACATGTTTTTCCCATCCAAAAAAAGGTGTGTAAGTTTGCAAGTTTCCTGTAATTTCACTCTATGATGGCACTATGCAATGAAATCTGGTGGTAATCAAATCATATGCGTTAAATTTCCAAGTGTTTCATTCAGGACCGGCTGCATAATGTTTGGTTAAGGCCTTAGTACGACTAGAGTCACGGTTATGCGCAAAACCGTGACTCTAGTTGTAAACAGGGCCTTAATGAGGCCTAATTATACAAGTCATGTATATGCTAGTTTTCACACAAATATTTTTATTGTATAAGAACATACTATCAAACATAAAAACGGAAAACGTCACCGATAAAGTCATGATGAATAAGGATACGGGAAGATTTAAATATCTTGTCTGTCTTGTCACAGCATAAAAATGAAAATATGTTCTAAAATGAAAATTATAAAAAATAAATGTATTTCACATTAACGCATTAAATGCACCCTTGATTCATATTAAAAAGAACATCATAAAGTTTTATAATCAAATTAAATCAGTTCCTAATGGATTAATGGGGGGAAGTAACTTCGGTTGTCGGTCGCCTCCTCAAATAACCAACTAAAGGTATTTACCCCACCATCCTTACTCCTCATTCTCGTCCCCCCCCCGTACCAAACTCCCTCCCTTCGCCCATTCCCTTCACGTCACATTACCGCTCGCATCCGCCCTTTTACCCCGGCAGCCCAATCTCCTTTCGCCGCACCCTGCTTGCCCTTGCGTGATCCCCGGGTAACCACACGCGAGGCCGAGGAAAGGGGGAGGAAGGATAAGGAAGGTTGGGCGGAGATGGAGAATGAGAGACTGGAAGGGAATGTTTTCTGAAATTTTTGTTAAAGGGCGAGGTTATGTGGATTCGAGGAGAGTTCACGTGGTGTGGTCTCATACTTGTGTGTGAGTGTGGTGTAAGGGTTACTCAGGGATCGTGAGGATTTGCTTCGTGAAGGACGTTGGGGGGTTGTTTTCGGCATAGAGCGGAGGGAAATAAACGGAGGCAACCTCCACCGTGATCGTTGCTGTCGTGTTAGCACCTCCCGCGCAGGAGTTAAAGTTTATTTTGTTCAACAGAAGCTATTTGTACCTAGTAATTGCCACGAGAAGAAAGTAGGCCTGGGAGGTTGGGTTTGAACCGCTCGAGATAATTTAGATCACGTAACTAATTAGTCACGTGGCACAGTAACAAAAGCTTCGAGATTTTGGTGTGTTTTGAAACACTCGGATGGTTAAATTAATGCGTATGATATGTTGATTATTGCGGCTTTAATCGGGATATTCGACTCCATCAACGATATCACGGTGAAAAACTCGATCGGAAAGGCTGCGTGAGATTTCTATGAATAGTTTAAATACACCGAATTCTTGAATCCTTCGTGATTGTACCACGTGACTCCTTAGTTACGAGATCAAAATTATCTCTAGCGGTTCAAACACGACCCGCCTGGACCAGGATTTGAACCACGGACCTTCGGCTTGCCGGGCCAATGCGCACACTTCTGCAATACCCAGGCTTCCAAACATCGTGGCAATTTTAGAAGATACAGGAGGAATTACATGTTGAACTAGATGGGCGTAGAACTAGAAACCCTATGTATCGTGGTGGTCTGCGCATAATCTCGGTGAACCAAAGGTCCGTGCTTCGATTCCTGGTCCATGCCGAATTTTTTTCTCGCGGCAATTTCTACGTATTCCATCACCGTTTTACGGCAGGAATGAATGTGTAGACATTGCTTTAGAAAAAAATTCCCCTGGACGGGAATTTGAACCACGGACCTTTGCCTTGCCGGACCAATGCGAAGGCCAACACGCCACCGAGGCTTCATGATTTCGAAGGCCATTTTAGGACTTAATAGAACTAGACATTCAGTCCCTTCGGTCGATCAAAGATCACTCTCGTGGAGAAATATAGGCTTCCAAGAAGTCACTAACCGCGCGAACAAATCCTAAGGCAATTTCTATGCATCTTAATCGCCGGTTTCAGTAGAACTGAAATATCTTCATACGTAGCTAATCACGACATTAGTGACATTACAGGATTTATCCACGTGGTTAGTGGCTCCTTGGAAGCCCATATTCCCTTACGAGAATTCACCTTATTCCTTATTTTTTCTTTAATTTTTTTAGCTCTTAATACATTTATATTCCGTCAGGCCATATGGCCTGTCGACGGGACATGCATAATAATTACATAGTGCACAAATGAATTATGTCAGGTTATGAATATACAGCTCAGGCTCATTATGATTGCCTAGGAACACGATCTAGTGGACCCGGCTGGACGACGGGTTGCCACTCTGATGTTTTCTCTTTCATAGAATTCATCGTAGCCAACGCTAGAGATCAAATTTTGTTTCGCGTTCCGTATTCCCCTTAGCCTATTCATGACTATGGGGCCGGAATTTTCCCTTTCCCATACCCTTTTTACCTATCCTTTTTTTCCTTCCTAATCCCGCAGCCCTTCCATGCCCTTGGTCATGAGCGTGAGCTCGCATACCGAGGGGAGGGGTGGTGCCCTGCGCGGAGGACCAGCTTATCCACTGCCTAGGAACACGGCATTGTATTACCAAACGACAACGAATACAGCAGAATATAATATAGAAGAATGTAAACCGCAGAAACTCAATTTTCATTTTTGAAGATAAAAATACGTGTAATCTGAAGTAAATTAACTGAGTCAATTTAGTACCTACCTATTAATTTGTTACAGTTTGAGTAAGTGACATATCATGAAGTATGTGATTATGTTAAATGTTTTTGACTACAGTTTTAAGGTTACATGTGATATCTTGGCATTAATTATCGATGTCTTTGGAGTATTTATTCATAGGTTTGGGGACAAGTTTTGATTTTAATCTCCTAGCGTAACCAGTATACGTTTCGTTAAGCACTTCTAAAAATTACTTTAGGAATTAGGAATCCTGGGTTGCAGGATGGTCTGCGAATAGACCCGGCAAGGCAAAGGTCCGGAGTTTGATTTCCAGTCCATATGGATTTTTTCCTTGGTCATATATAGACACATATTTTCATCGCCGGTTTTGGCAGAAGTGAAATTTTTCAGAAATAAATATCCTGCAATTCAAAACATAAACGTTGAAGCCACGTTGAAGCACGTGGATGAAGAGGCGATACACCCTCCAGACCACCGGGAGGCCGGCGGGAGATATACCCAGACCAGGAGAGTTAGAGGGAGGACACCCTCTATACCTGTACTGGGGAGGTTGGGGGAGACCCCTCCTTCGTACCTCTGCCGTGGTGCTCTTGTCCCCTGTCTGCAAGTGGCAGGCAGGTTAAATGTGGGTTGGCACAATGGACCCTAATGGGTCTAAGTGCCAGGAGGGCTCCAGAAGGCTCTCACCCAATCAATCAATCAATCAAAGGTGTTGGTTAAATCAATATTTTACAAATAACACGGAAGAAACGGTGGAAGAAGGAAAAGGTAATTGTTTAGACTCTCACGCAGTCGAGGAGGAACCTCCTTACGAGAGAAAGGTGTGGTTATTTGAGATACTGGGTGAAACTTATGAAAAGGAGGGACTTGGTGAATGCATCTTAATACTCGTTCCTTTTAATGAACGAGAACGAAAAGAACGAGTACAATCAGAGGAGCGAAACTACCGATCTCTAAAATTACCGTCGCGCCGTCATTCTTCGGCTGTCCGCAACTCTAATCTGAATGGCGGGTTGCGTGCAAGCCTGGAGATTCTATTGAGCCTCGGCCAAGACTCCCAACTCCCGCCCACGTACTACCGAAGGCTGGCTCCCTGCACGGAAAAAAATACGAAAATAAATCAGGCAAAAGTTTTTGCCACAACTTCGGCTTTTGGGCGTCTCCCTTTCCAGTCCTTCCCGTCTTTTATGTCCTACCCATTCCTTCCCACCCCGTCAAAACCTTTGCCTACACTTCCAATTTCCAAAAGGTTTTCTTAAAGTGTGGGCGTGTTGCAGCGATGTTGGGGGTACCAAGAGCCAACATCCCCGATTGCGCGATTGCCCATCGGGGAAAAATTACTACCCTCGTCCCCGCTGCTTTGCCGTTTTCAGCTGCCGAATCTGAAATTTGCCGACGTCAACTGAAATGTTCACTCCCACAATCGCATCGCATGGAGGCCTTACACAATGCTTGTTGTCTGAACGGGAGAAGCTTTCGAAGGTGTTCGTGGAGAAAATGGAATTCTGAGATTTTCTTCTTGAAACTTCCTATAAATGTACCGTTTCACTTGAGTATAGGTTCACCAAGGGGATGAGATACGCCGTGAAAATGACATTTTTACATTCCTGGGATTTGAAGTAGGATCTCCTCCAATTTGCCATTCACGATTAGCGAGCTACGCAACACTTCTAACCGGTAATCTTGAGTTTCGGATTCGAATCCTGGTAAAGCTAAATAATATTTATCATGCCCAGTTCCATTGCCTCAAGCTGCATATATTTGCATCCTTGAGCGTGAATGCTTGCCATATCATTTGTGTGATTTGGAAATTGTTTGACTTAGAGTGCGGAATATTTAGAGGAGATGAATGCATTCAAGAGCGATTGTTTAGTTGAGTTGGATTCATGCTAAATATTACATCCTTGGTATAGTATTTCATGTTTGTATATTTTTATAGCTGGGGAATAAATAGGTCTTTCTGTCAGTATTATGATTACAATGGCGAGCGAAATTATTTTAGTCGAGAGGTCGTGGTTTTGACCACGTTTAATGCACAGGTCATCAAGCACTATCCAGATGTAAGTTGCTTCTCACTTGAGTTGTTTCTTAGATTCTGTCTTCGTCAACTAAATCTACTCTCTGCATAGTGAGCTTAAATTGTTATTTGTGAAATTGTATTCATTTAATCGATTTGGTCTATTTTTATCTATCATCGAATGCTGTGATGTAATTTAAACCAGGGTAAATTCCTGATTACTTGTGTAAATCTATACGAAACGTTATCAATAGAGTAAATTATGAATGTCATTTTTTTAGATCAACATCGCGATTATACTTTATAAGCTGAAATTATTTCCCTCGCCATCTATAGAATAACATTAAAATCATCAAATAAAGTTTCTTCTCGTTTCATTTACTCGGTGGGAGTGTTGTTCTCTCATAACGAAATTCTTATTCTTGTTTTAATGGTTGCAGAGGCACGAGTATTCCTTTATATGTTACTCGTTGTTGACTTCTCAGCAGTTGAAAAAAATATCAGGAAAACTGTTGACGAATGGATCTTATTTAATGCTTTAAAATTTCTACCGTAGGTCTTTATTGATTCCTTCCTGTTCATCCTTAAGTAGCAACAGGATGATCAAATGTCGACATAACATCGCGATACCATCCATCGTAACCAAATGGTTTTAGACAAGCAAGCGATCTAAAGATATTAAGCTTAAGAGGTGTCTGTTATCAGACGCTGTTTATCTTAGATGAAAGCTTTGAATAATGCATAGGTCATTACGAATGCAAGACGACTAAATCTACCGATTACCCCATAGCTTCATGATTTCTCTCTCATTTTATGAATATTAATCGGGATATTGGAGGAGGAGGAGGAGTGACGATTTCATTGGCGTATTACCATTCAACTGTCCTAATTGCATCGTCATTGTAACCACTCACCACCGTATGTGAATATTTTATTTACATTTTAAGCTCGATTGTCGTCAAGGCCTCCAATATCCTCAAAGACTGTTTTTCACGACACTTTGGGCATCACTTAAATCAGTTCTGAAATCAGCGCCGAAAACTTGAGAACAAACTGGGAACTTCAAATGAAATTCGATGCCTCGGAACCTGCGTATACCTACACGATACTGATTTCAGTACACGGTGGCACTGTCCAGGCATTTGCTGAACTACGCAACTTAAATATATTACACCACATTGTTATGGCACATGTACTATAATGTATTTATTAAAAAATACTAAACAGGCTCCATTAAGCAAATTCTGGACCTTCAAGAGCACATTTTCTTGTTTATGATTCCCTCAATGCCTTTGGAGTTTATTTTGAGATATTCCAGTTTCACCACAGGTATACTCTTAAAACGCTGGACTCAGCTACTTGGCTGTGTTTGGGCGTTGGATCCAAGAATCGTGTAGAAAATAAGTATCCTACTTATTACTGTTTTCAGTACTGATAATCGAATTCAATTCTTTGATTCGACACGATAATACTCTATACCCGGGACGATTTTAATCACACTCAATTCAGGTCGAGTTAATTTTAGAAGTAAGAATAATGTAAAATGGTGTTTAGTCTTTCACAAGATTTAGACTTTTTGTCTCATTCAATCAGTTTTTGAAAGTGAACCTCTAGCTTTTCCATGCAGTCTTAGTAGGACGGATACCAGATCAGATCATCTTTCATGTTCTTATATCTTTTGAGGGTATTAGAAGTTTTTAAAATAGAAAAACAACTGATGGTATTTATTTAGATGACTTTTAAATTAAAAATTAAAGGAAATAAAAAGTGTGCTGAATGCTGGTAGCGTCTTCAAATATTGGTATCCTCTTCCAATTATTTATCTTATCTCATATCGATTTTATAATTATACGTTCTCAATTCATTCGTTCCCGCCGTAGAATCAAAATAATTAGAGTAAAACAGGCTCTGTAATTTACAACCACTTGAAATGGAGCTGTAATTTGTTTAATAAAATGCATAATTTAAGGTATCGGATTCCTGGTGAGTTTGATGATGATTGCGTGCATGTTCGTGATTGGGGGATGCGTGTTCCTTCACTAATTAACCAATTATAATTATCATTTCACTGCACGTCTCGATCTCTCTCGTTCGAAATTATTCGTGCCGAGGAGGGATTATGTATTGGTGTACATTTTTGCAAAGAGAGAGATTTGAGAAGCTCTTCAGAACTCGCAAAAGTGAAGGATGATGCCTATCCCTTTCCTGTTTTAACTTCGTTCCTCATTAAATAAAAAAAGTTCATATTTTATTTTAATTTGATATTTCATTCGGGGTAAGGGTTGTGTGTGTGGTATAAGCATTTGCGGACTCCTCAAATTACGCTGATTGGTATATCGTGGTGTACACGCATGCTTTCGAGAACAATGGGAACGCGCGCTTGTTTCCTTCCTGAGGTCCTTCCGTGATAAAACTTGCGGGGTAATTTCCGCTTTTAGAGTTTAGCTGAAGTGTATTCAACGGTTTCTCTTCATACGTGTCCCCTGCCAGTTCGCTCCTCCCGCGTCTCCTATGCTTCTTTATTTCTGTATCGACTGATTCTTGTCGATTGCTCGTACTGCACATTTGTCTGCGAGGGTTACCTTGAATATTTTTGAAGCTTGACAATTGCGTCTTGCTCCTCTGAATGAGCGTACGGTTTCTGTTCCGTCTTGTTTGTTTGCTTCGAGCTTTCTGCAAACAAAATTGTTCCTGGTTCTGTAGTCTGCAATGGTCGCAAAAGATCCAAGAAATCAAATAAAGACGCATCAGAAACCAGATGCTCTTTCAGAAGATTCTCATCGCTGATAAAATTAATTACACGGACGTATACCAAATTAAGTACAAATTGTACCACGTGTGGTGACTCTAAAATTTTGTGGAAGCAATATCTGACGAAAGGGGTATCGGGTTGAGGTGATGGCAAGAGAACTGGCTTCCCAATTCAGGGGTCATCCTCTTTCAACATTAATTCTTGGAATCTCGGTCCCTGTTTGGTTGCTATTTGGAGAGAACTTCAAAGTGTATTAACACACATAGTCGTTAGATGTGACGCTAATCTATGGACTCCTTGGCACCTTTCGTTTAGGTGATTGGAACGGTAATCATGGGTCATTTAGTCGATATTTTAATAATTTTTAAGCTAGTCAAAATAAAGTTTTGGACCACATTTAATTTAAGTACATTTGTTTATGAATTGAAACTCACCGTACAGGCTATTATGGGTATGATACAACAGTACATTTGTGAATTTTTTTCCTTAGTCAAAGCATGCTGTATGCTTTTTGGTGGGGTATTCGAAATGCAGAAGAAATTTGGAAAAAAAATGTTTTATCGAATGTTGGACTTTGCGTGACAACTTGTTACTTGTTATAAACAACTATAATAATGAGAAAAGCATTATTTAACGTTTATAAGAAAATTACATTTGTATTCGAATCATTACAAAATATATGTCAAGTGCCATAAGGCTACGTGTTAAATTAGAATTGAATTGCCAAAAAACCAAATCGGCATGAAGCAATTTTTTGCACTTTTATCTACCGATGCGATTATCTCGTATTGCTCATGACAGCACGTATGCAATGTTTCACGCGAATCTGTACATAAACTAAAATGGCTCCAACCACCTTATGAGTAGGCTGATGCCGAGGGTCCTTTCCTCCCCTCCTCCATAAACCTGAAAATCCCAACATTTATACTTACCATACAGCCTTAATGGTGCACATCCCCTCAGATGTCTGTCGTCTCCCCAAATCACCAGATAACCATGGGTAGTTCAAGGTGGTTCCACTGTAAAGTGAGACAAATTACATTGAATTCATATTTTGACTTTTTAGATAAAAAGATGTCCTCTGTCAGATATACAAAATATAATCCTTCCTTTCCTCGCTACTTTTTCTGAATTTGATCTTTAAATTGCGTGGTGTTACATCTCACAACGGGTGAAACATTGATTAAAAAATAATATTTGCCTACATAATATAAATTCCATTTTCGTGTAAATCGATTTTAAGAAGTAAATTCTTCCAAAAAAGTGAATGGTAATGAAATAAAGGCACGAATACACATTATTCTCATTATCATTTGCAGAAAACTATCAGAAAGGAAGTCAAAATAGGTTAGTTAAAAATTAATGGCCCTGTAGACGCCTCTTGTAGACCGAAAAGTGTCAATTAAAAAGTATAACCGTCGAATCAACTGCATAATTTGTATCTAAATCTTGTTAAATAATAGCTAAGGACTGTCTTCAGCAGTAGAAACATTTTAAACAATATATTTAAAATAATAGTTATTTGTTTTGATAGCCACAGCCGCGTTGAAACCTCATACCAGTCGGAAAATTATTTAAATTTATCACCTTTTATTAGTAGTCTCTAAAAAACTTTTCTTCGACATTTCTCCCCGGCGCTTCTTTCATACTTATTTTTCAACCTATGACAATGGAAATCCATTGGAAAATGAATGGCTGCAATTTTGTTAAATACGCTTAATACCTTATCAACCCACAAACCCATCCTTAAGCTACTTTCTCATGCAGCTGTTTTTGCGCCGATAGTATAATCTAGAAATGGATGTTCACGAGGAGTATTGGCGATGGAGATGATCCACAATTCCTCGGGATTCAATCGCGTGACCAATGCGTTGGTCTTTACTCCCTGCAGCATGACCGGCGACTCAGGCTGCGTCAAAACTTGATAGATAGGCAACTCCTACTGAATCGCAGCTTCCGTGTAAGATCTCGCTTCCGATTTGCTACGCACTGTCCGGCAACGCAAAGACGGCTGCATATAAAACGTAGCCTAAATACATGCTTACATACTCATCATACCTTTCCCTTTCGTGTTAGGCAAAGTCAAATTATTTATTTATTACTGCTATCCCTACAAAATACGGCTCCCATTTAATAATTTCCTCTTTAATGCCCTCTCATCACAAACCACTTTCGCTTCTCGTACAATCTTACCTTGCTACATATCCGCACTCCTATTCTTAAGACTCCCCAGTATTCCTCCTCTTTTAGAGTCTCTGGTGCCGCATTCACCCACGACTTTCTCGGTCTCCCTCTTCCTCTCAAATAATTCACTCTACTAGCATACACCTATTTCGTTATTCGGCTCTCTACCATTCCCTCGACGTGGCCAAACCTACGAAGCACACTCTCCTTATGTGTGTCCATTACTGGAGCATCAAACCCACATTCTTACATGATTCTTGGCCCATGTCAAATGGCTTGAATGATCTGTTTTCGGTCGCCTCGCTTATGAACCAAGTAACCAAGATTCCATGGCTCGATTCCCGGTCCAGAAAGTTCATTTTCATTTGAAACTTCTCTACGCATGCTTTTCCGTTCATCGCGGGAGATGATAACATCTTGCGAGAAAACAAAGCCAATGTCTTGTTCTCTCCTCTCCTCGCTACTCACCACCGTTCCCGCTCCCGTCGCTTCATTGCACGGCATCACCATTCGTGCGCTATCGCTTCCGAACCTTTTTTTTCGCCTTCCCCACTGCGAGAGCGAGGCACGCGAGATCACGTACGTGTTCTTTGCAGATCGTCGTCCCCCCACCCGCGGTGCGCGACAGGGCGTGTGCTGCCACTTCGGCCTCGCATTCCATCCTTTCCACACCTCCAACACCCCTGTTTGACCCTTAATTCACCCGAGATCTTTTACGCGAAAGATTTTTTTCTCCCCTTTACTCCATCTCTCTCTCCCATCTCCCCTCTGACTACGCAAGAATTTTCTTGATGGTGTGTGGTGGAGGGGGAGAATTACGTTGCTGTCCCCCCCCACTCACCCCACCCCCTCTCTCCTGCCTTCCCTGTAAAAGTTTCATAACCTAAAGGAAAACTAGCCCTGACCAGACCCTGCAGAATATTCTCAATTCAAGTCGTGTGGGGATTATGAGAGATTTAATATTATAGACTATTGTTTTAAGTGCTCCAACTCATATCCATCCATCTAACTATAGACTTTATCCTTAATCCGATGCCGGAGGGTAATTTGAATTGTAAAAAGGGTTGCCATTGTTCGGTTATGTACCGACATGACTACAACGGACGGAATACGAGAGCTTCTTCTTCCTTTATAGTAGGCCAATGAGGCCCATTTCTTCTTCTTTGAAAGCCTTCTCTATATTAGGTTGTCACGCCACCTTTATCTTGGCTGACGGATATTTCTTCTACCTGTGGGCAGTTTAGCCTTGTGCTAATTACTAATCGGGGATTTGTCATTCTGTTTATGCGTTCATTCCATTCTAGTTTTCGTTTAAGTACCCCGTAATTTTTGTAGTCTATTTTACGTGATTCTCTTACATGTTCACTTCTCTCTATGTCTAACAGTGTTTTCTTCAGAATACTTTGCTGTATTCATATCCCTGTAGTCTCTAATAGCCCTCTTGTCTTGAATGTATTCTGCCGCGTCTTTACTATGAGTGTCATAATTATTCTAATAATTTTTTTTTATAGATTCTGGATTTTGTTTCCGGTCTTAGGAATTAATTTCTCCGAATGGTATCATTAAGGCACACTGCTGCCATATTTGCCGTCATATTCCGTAGCTTGTTATGTGAATGCCTTAGTATGTAGGTTTTGATTCTTGTTGTATCATCTGACTCATCGATTTTGCATTCGCGGGTTATAGACGCTGTCATGCATTCAGTCTTATCGGCTGATATTATCATGTTCTAGGATACCACCGCATGATATGTTAACTGTATGCATTAACCTGCGGAGATCACCTTCTGTCTCAACCAAACCTATACATTATCGTGTGACTCATGAGATCATGCAAATGAAATTAAATTTCAGGGGTGGGATCAGGATTCCTTTGTTCGCGTTGTCGCTGTTGCTATAAAAAATGCAAACCTGTCTAGAAGGGAAATGTTCACCGTTACTGTTCTTAAAACGTACTCCATCAATTGTTACCAGTGATTTAAAGTGATATACTACGGTAGATCAGATCATGAGAGTAAAATTAGTGAACTAGACTGCAGAACGGACAGATTTAAGATGTCATTTTTCCCACGAACGATAAGGGACCATAACAGCTGCCAATGAGACTTTTATCTAGGTTTGTCGTTAGGTAGTGTAGTAGTAGTACTCCTAATACTCGAATCCTTATCTGTTACCTAGTACATACTAACAGCACGCCTAGCATGTTTTCTACATGGGTCTTGAGTCTCTGTCCATCTGTGTAGTTGTAG
This sequence comes from Pyrrhosoma nymphula, assembly GCA_963573305.1. Taxonomy (NCBI): domain Eukaryota; kingdom Metazoa; phylum Arthropoda; class Insecta; order Odonata; family Coenagrionidae; genus Pyrrhosoma; species Pyrrhosoma nymphula. Next base: position 29,345,771 of record OY754331.1, on the reverse strand, counting down.
AATGCATGTATATTGACGGTCCCTCTCCATTGTGATGAAATCTGTAGTGTAGTGGTGCATGCTTGTGAGGCTTCGCCTCGTGACAAGCATTAGCGATTAATGCTAATGCATAATTAGTCGTAGTTACACTAACTCTAGGGTATAGTGTAATGCAGGTTGGTGATTACTCACCCCCTGCCACCCACCCCTGAGGTGGCTTGCAGGGTATTTTGTAGATGTAGATGTAAAGCATCTGGAAAGTTTTGAAGAATGGTAATCACATTTTCACCCTTATCATTGCATTTAAAAAATGACGTTAACGCGTGCGCATGCGTTATGGAGACCCACGATCGTGCACCACTGAAAAGGTAGCGGTTAAGGGTGAAGCCAAGTATTAATCAACTCTCTCTTTACCTCTTTTTTTCAAAAACGACACTTTAGTTAGTTTCTTCTACGAGTAATAACTTTCGTGGCCTGTGCCTGGTTTCCTCATCACCTGATCCGATGTGCACCGGCATGGTGGAGATGAATGCGGACGAAGATCGGGTATTGGAGTAGCGGGACCGAGTGATTACCCACCGCTTTTTCCAACCTCGTCCTCCCGGCCAGTCGCTCTATAGGACGAACGCGTGCGGTGATCGCAATTAGTGTCCCACAAAGCTGCGAAATCCGTTCGATTTCGGATAGAGGGATTGAGAATTCATTTCGATTCGGTGGTTTCGGATTCCCATTCAGGGAGCCGGGAGCGTGTTGGGTCTCTTCCCGTGAAGCGTTTTTTTTTGTTTCTTTCAAATCCTGGTTTCACATTTGTAAAACCCTTCGACGTTTTTTCTTTGTTCGCGTGGTATTTACGCGGAGTTCGTCTCGCGGCGTCGCCGAGTTTACATCCAGATTGGTTTACACCCAAATCGATTTATATCCGGAGCTATTCGAATTCAGGTTTAATGTGAAGTATTTGAAATGAAAATTTCAGTCATGTATGCGTCGGTCATTTCGGTTCCAAATTACGGATGTTAGGTATTTCATTTGAAATCTTTTTTGGGGCAAAATATTTTCAACATTGGCTTTTCGAATTTCATCGAGTCCACTGTTTGCTCCGACGTTGAAAACGCTTTCGTTTCACCGTCATATTTCAGCTTAATATTTTTTCTTTTAAGGTAGTCATTTACAGGCATCTAAAACAAACTTGAAACGTTCGCTACGATTGAATTCATGGTATACTTTTAGAACTATACTGCGTGCTTAAATACGCTTATATTTATGGTTGTAATCCATCCGTCTAGGTTGTATTTATTAACAAATTAAATATAATCGCTTTGTTTCTGCCAAATAGAATATTATGTTTCATCATTCATCACGTGTAAACTTTATGAGGTATTTTTCCGTATAGATGTATTTTTGTAACCATTCCATGGATAGCTATCATGGATGATTTGCCATGCTTTCACGTGAATTAACTCTTCAATATAAGTAAAAATATAAAACTGCAAGCTTAACACAGTTTAAAATATCGGGACTTTGGACACGTACCATTATGAACTGTTCCAAAATCAAAGTTCAATTTTCCATCGCGCATGAATTCTATAAGTTATTTTTCGTTCCAGATGCATTTTCTTATGATCGTTTCATGGATAATTATAATGGGTGAGTTTCATTTCTTCCCCGCCGTTAACACTAGTGGATATAACCGCCAACTTCAAAGAGCTATCGTAACACAGTTCAGCATATCGATACTTTAAGAGGGTACCGTTTTGAACCGTTCCAAAATATGTGACGTAGTCTTTAGTGAGATAACGATTTCTCACAGGGTTTATTTTCTTGGCGTTCAGAGCATGAGCGTTTCGCTTTACATTTTCAATTGATATGTAACGGCTCTCTATTCCGAAGGGAAACAACGTACATTTTTGCAAAGAACGACGCGTATAATTTTCTGCTCAGCCTCCACCAGTCCACGAAATTATCAATTTCACAAATAAAATGAGCGATGTTGATGGAACGGATCGATCGACGTATGAATGACTCTCTAAATGCTGGAATTTTTTAGAAAAAAAATGTAGACGGACATATAACGGAGCAACCGCATTAACCCCAACTTCCACCCCTGCCCTCCTTCCTCTTTTATGGTGTCCCATCACGTTTTATCACCGCTCATGGTTGCAATTTAAAAAAAAATGAATACTTAAAATAAATCATTCCTTCGTTTTAAATCGAGGGGGTTCGTCATCTACCTTCCTTATAGATCCATCCATACCTTCCAGTGATTTCGGAATCGAGGTTTGCAAAGTTACTACCAATTGAAACGATTTCTCTTCGTTGAAAGCACCGTTTGAAACTATCTTTACCTGGCTGCATAATCTCATTAATGACTCAAACCTCTTAACATCACAGCGGCGCGTGTATTCAGTTCCGTTATTCCAGCGTGGTGTATGCTGCGCAAGGAATGACAAATTATGTGTGTCGTCAATTTAATGCACAGTTCTCGGTCATAAGAAAAGAGGAACCGCTACTAGTGCCCTTATAGGATTCGTAATGTATCCATGCGAGTTATAATAATCGTTATAGGCTATACATAGCCTTATCAAAAGAATGGAATTGAATTATAATTCACATTTTCGATCACTTGGCAAGGACTGATATTTTCTACATAATTTTTCTTTTTCGTCTGTGAGCATGTGTATGTAGTCTGGTCCCAGGAATTGCCTTGAATTGCGCAGCCAATGATGAGCTAGCTTTTTCTCAATATCCTTAAACACACACACAGAGAAAGTTGTATATCACCTAATGTTAACCTGATATACGTCATCGTTCATATTTTTCATTATTGTCACCTTAACAGGTTTACATTGATGCTATGACGTTTCTGTGTCATGGATGTGTTGATGTTTTCAATTATACCAATTGAATACTTCGTAAGTGCACTGAGACACGACTCACGGCCGAATGAAAAATCCCACCGCCATGTAAATGAAAGCAATTTTGTATTAAATTGGGTGTATGTCGATTAATGTCCATTTCGAGAGATAACAAATGTCACCTTGTTATTATCCCCTGCGTATACTCTTGGGAATTGAAAAACTCTTTTGAAATCGCGTCATTATCCACAATTTAAAAATTTCTAATTGAGGTCAGTGGATGTGATTATCCTCTGCGAGAACAGTAAGCACCAATCACAAGGGTAGAATTAACTTCCGGATGTAAAAGAAACACAAAAAGGCCAACTTCTTACGTGAAACCACTGCGTCAACATGTAATCACGCCATATTTCACCACCGGGTTGCGTTGCGTGTCACCTGTGAAGTCCGTGGTGGCATTTAGCGTACACGATCCACGGTCCCCCATGCGGAGTGGGTCGATGAGGAATTTGTGGGGGATTAATTATGCGAGAGTAAGACTTTTCGTGGAGATAAATTGCGACGGATAGGGGGGTTGTAGCCACTAGTGTAAAGAAACAACCTCCACCTCGCGAATAAACTCAATCCCTCGCGTGTCCGTATATTACTTCGACGAAATCTCCGATGTCGCATGTTTGGTTACTTATACGCCTATCGGATAGTTTTCGTCCATCGAGGCTGATGGGTTGCAATTCGGCTGAAATTGCCTCAGCGTCGTTGACGCTTATGTGAATCCATGCTTTTATAGTTACTTCTATAACAGTAACCTTACAAATCGCTATGCGACATGCATGAATATGGCAGTGGAGTAGTAATCATTACACTACCTACCAAAGTGCCACTTTCTGCGGAAAATAGACTGGCTTCTATATTGCTTGCAAGATGAATTTTGATTCTGCGGTATAATTATATCACATCCAGTTAAATCCTAATTACGTGACTGCGAGCAGGACGTAAAAATGTAAACTACATATTCATTTGCCGAAGGACATATTGATATTATACGTACGTACGCGTAGCCTTGGAAATGTTTTCTTAACTAAAGGTTACTAATGGGTAAAATTTGTGACTGCTCTTGCTTTGAATAATTTGAAGTCAAATATTTCTCTTAATGTGTACGCTTTATAAATCCTCTTGCATATTTGACGTAAATTATACAAAGGTATAATTATACAAAACGCTATACGACGTGCATGAATATGGCAGTGGGGTAGTAATCATTACACTACCTACCAAGGTTCCACTTTCTGCGGAAAATAGACTGGCTTCTATATTCTACGATTGCCTATGGACCTTAAGGAGTGCGAAGTACAAACGCATTCATTGCTGAAATTAGGTTATTCTCTAAATTTCCATATCCATTTTTTACTTGCGACAATGACTTTTTGGAAAACCTGGAATTAAGATGTAGTCGTTAGTAAATTAAGTCCTGCAAGTAGCGATACATATCGAGACATCGTTATACTCATTACTTCCATAGACGCCGACTTCCGTCTGTAAAGCCGAGCACTCTCGAAGGGCCTCGAAATTAACCTTATTAAATACACTGCCGTATGCTATAAATTTCAACATAATTCTTTTATCTTTGGCGTGTAGCCTTATTGCACATGACATATTATTTCGTAATAATTCGATTACATATGGACAGATTTTCTTCTGAACGTGAATTAATACATTTCTCATTAATATAACTGTTGCTAAAAATACCAAGGTGTCACGACAAGTCTAATGTATGAGAAAAACATATTTCAAAACAGTTTCGTCTAAATGTTGAATACCGCGCTGAAAACTCTAGTCCTTAATTAAGGAAACATTTTAAACTTGATTCTTGTATCATTTGAACAGCATATTTCAAAATAATTGCGTCTAAATTTTTAATATCACACCGAAAACTCTTAACATAACATGCTTCAATTAAGGAAAAAATGATAAATATAATTCTTGTATCATTTTCATTACCGCTTGTATGGTGAGTTCCACCGCATAAACAGTTTTACTTAAATTGAAATGTGGTCCAAGAATTTTTTTTTTCGATTTCCTTATAAAACTATTGAAATGTGCACTCAGTGACCCCACGATTACCGCTCCAGCCGCCTTAAAAGAGTTTTTTTTTAATCGAAGTACCTACATACATCGCAACGCAACGCCATTCTACCTCTCTCCGTCGACCCCTTTCCCTCTGGCCTCCCTCATCCCCGCTCCTACTCGCTTAGCCACCCTCCCAGTGGAAGATCACATCTTTGGTCAACCGAGTGTGATCTCTTCGATTTATTGCTTGGCTTCCCATCCACGCCTGCAAACACACACGCAGAACCACACAACCCACAATGCCCCCTCCCCCGCTCTCACATATCCCCCCCCTTGAAAATGCCCCTCCCTTCTCCCACTCCTTCTCTCTCAAACCCCGCCTTTTCCCAGGGTCACCCCCGGATAACCCCTTGCGACCCCGGAAACCCTTGCTCTTCTCCTCCTCCCATATCCCCTCCCCACTCCCAAATACCTCCAATCCCCCCCCCACTTCCCCGGACAAGGCTCCTTTCCCCCTTCCCTCTCTCTCTCTCTCGCAATGGCGTGGGCTTAGTTCATGCCCCGTGCGTTCGAACTTCGTACGTATCGATGTAACTTAAGCCCTTAGCATACGATGCTTGTCCAGGGTCCCGATTCTGATCTTCCACCAGTCAATGACTGTTGGAAAGTTCCACCATTCGTTCATTGAACGACTCTTGATCCGTTAAATGAACGGCTCAATGACCCACTCTGGAGAGCCGAACATCACAAACTTATGCCGATTTCCAACTTACCTCTAAACCGCGAACAAAAAAATGTCTACCTCCCGCACGCTTACTTCCGTCGGAAAGTTTCTACCACAACACTAGCGCTGTTCCACCAAGTGAATGACGGGTGGAAGGGAAGCTTGACTTTCCACCAGTCATTGAACGATGTAGTGAACGAATCTCTGGTGGAAGGTGGAAGATGTGACGTAGTGTCGGAAAGTCATGACGTTTTGGTGGAAACTAATGACGTTTTGGTGGAAAAGTTGAACATCGGGAAAGCATCAGAATCAGGCCCCTGAACAAGGTATGGTGTGCTTGCTGGTATTTGATAATGAGTGCGGAATTGAGTATGATTTGAGCCATCCTAGAAGACTTCACGCGATCTTTTTTTTTATTTTTTGGGGGTCTCGCTTCGAGCAATATTAGGACACTATAGTCCTCTCTTCCATACAACTCGTTTGACGAACACACACAACCGTGTCCTGGGAGGTGTAAACTTCCTACCCAGGCGGGATTCGAACCCGCGACCTTTGGTTTGGCAGGCGAGGACTTAACACCACCGCAACCGAGGCCCACGGATCGTTGAACTTGTACTCACGAGGAAGCAATGTTTCCATTCATATTATTGAATATGTCTATTATAATTATCAATTGATCAATCATTTTGGTAAAAAAATGGGGATGGATGGGGTTAGATGGTAGGCTTCAACAATGGACATTTATGAAAGGAGTTTGCTTAATGAGTTTGGCCATGTTGAGAAAATGGATGGGATTCGAAGGACGATGTAGGTATATGTTAACAGAGTCAATGGTGAGAGAGGATGAGGTAGACCAAGAGAGCCATTGGTGAATATGGTGGAAGAGATTCCTGAGAAAACGAATATTAGTAGTCTGATTGGAGGCCCTCTATCCGTGCATGCGAAGTAGCGATAGAAGGAGTTTTCAAAACCGATATACACCATTAGTGCAATACATTTTAAGGTTGAGTTTCTCATTGTTAACCGACCACATTATATATCATATATGTAAAGAGATTGGTTCAGTGGACAGATTCGGCCGTGGCCTCTACCACTGTGCATCTGTTTACGGCCATGTCCGCTGGGCCTGCCACCCTGGGTACGGGTAAATGATGTCACGCTGTAACTTATGTAATTTTTGTAATTTTTTATAATCCTTATTCAATTATTTACACGATTGTGAGGTTTGTTTGAGAAAGACTTTTTGATGCAAGCACCTCATTCCTGTCTCCATATCGACGCCGGGATCATTGTCATCCCTGGGGTTACGTAATAAAGTCACCGTGGCGACCTACCGCCCTCCCTTTTTTATTTGCTACTTTCTGGGACGACGACTCTTCGTCCCGGAAGTTCTGTGTGTCCGTCTGAAACTTTTCCTGTCCCCGCTCTCGCCTCGTAAATTGGTGGGAAGGAATCACACTTACATGGTTCAACAGAGAGACAGAGTGGAAGACACCTTCCATGCCACGCATCCGATTCACGTTTATTCCCATGCTGTAAATTTTCTTTCGGTTTTAAGGTTAAAGAGGGAAATTGCTGTTATCTTTCACGTTAATTTGGGTTTGCCTTGTCTGCTTTTTGGTTATTTAACTCTCATTTCTGTTAAATTCGCCTTTCATGCTCATCAGGATTTACTGTATTTAGATGCTTCATCGTTTTAACCTGTTATATCACGACCATGCTCATCAGGGTATGTTTAATTGTGTTGGTTTCTACATCTACAAAATACCCTGCAAGCCACCTCAGGGGTGTGTGGCAGGGGGTGAGTATTCACCAACATGCATTACACTATACCCTAAAGTTAGTGTAACGACGACTATTTATGCATTAGCATAAATCGCTAATGCTTGTCACGAGGCGAAGCCTAACAAGCATGCACTACTACTCTACAAATTTTATCACAATGGAGAGGGACCATTAATATATATATATGTATTTTACTACTACACTAATGGACAGAGACTCAAGACTTATGTAGAAAACATGCGCGGCGTGCTGTTAGTACTAGGTAACAGATAAGTATTCAAGTATTATGGAGTACTGCTACTTCTATGAGCTAAACTACCTAACGACAAACCTAGATAAAAGTCTCATTGGCAGCCGTTATGGTCCCTTATGATTTATGGGATATAAAGCGTGCTTGTCGTGTGGAAAGAATCAATATACCTTTTCCTGAAATTATGACTCTTGATTTGGTCTAGTTATTTCAATGCCAAAGGGAAATTCTAGCAGTTGAAGTCATGAGAGAAAAACGTGGGTCAAGAACCATATTTTCATATTTTTTGGAGGGAGCTTCTTCCAAAATCCAGGTGATATTGGAATAGGCCCCGAGCCTCCCGCTGCGGGAAGGAGAGTCACGTGGAGGTTTAATGGACCCTTTTGCCCCTATCCTCCGGGCGGGCTGGGAGTTACCGTTACAATATGCACATTTGTTCTAGGACTTTCCAGTGTATATTAGATGGCGCACTTTTATACTCAAACGCCACGTTGCAGATTATTTATTTCATATCTTTATTTTTTTCTGACGTCCTCTTCCAATTTCATCAGGAGATCAGTGGGGCTCAAATGTAGCACCCAATGTTTTAGCTTTTAGTTGTACGAAGAACAGGTTGGTGGCTGGAAAAATTATTTTTACTCCTAAGTGCATTTTAATTAACAGGAAAGCCTTTATTCGTAAAAAGTTAGTTTTTACCATGTATTATTTTTTTACTTTTGAGTTTTCAATTACTTTTCATCAAATTTTAGCTTTATCAATTACATATGTTTTGTTTGTAATGCATCCAACCCTTATGCCTTCTCTTCCGGCGCGAAGCAGTTTCTTGCCGTTGTCCATTCCCATTATTGTTGTTCCAGTCCGGTTTGTTATATTTTGATCTCCACGAGTCTCTTTCTCAATCTCTTTCAATCTTTCAATTCTTGAAATTTCGCTTCACATTGTAAATTGTTTGTTTGCGGGATTTTTGGTTACGCTACACCTTTGTTGGAGTGAATGAGTATATCTTGGAACAGATCAGTCCGCTTACGAGAGCAACATTCTCGTGGGCGCCGTCTTTGAAGGCTCGTCTCTCGAACGTAAAAGCCTGGATAATTAATTAGTGTTCGTATTAATTGATTACAGTATTGCCTCCGTAAATTGGTCTATGGGCGAATTTTCAGGGCTCTATGTCATCGGGGAGTAGGTTAAATTTCGATTACAAGATTTGGCCCAGACAAACAGGCGAAAAAAAAACCGTTTTGTAAACGCGTAGTTAATTAATGTCGGTATTAACTGATTACTATTTTGCCTCCGATAATGGGTCCATGGGCGAAATTTAGCGGTAACAAAAGTTTGCGATCAGGTTTGTTAATTACGTTATTGAATTAATGTTTTCATGTACGAATGTGATAATTTCTCATGAGTCTGGTCTAATTCTGAAATTTTTTTTTCTTATCTTTATAGGTAAGCATTTGGACTACGTAGCCGATTTAATGTGGATGACTTAATTTGAGTAATTGGAGGTTATCTTCTGTCAACGTAAGTTCATGCATGCATTTTCGTTTTAACTCCAAATTGGTGATCCAGCAGTTAATTATCCAGTTCTTCACTTAATATACTGTCATGGAATACACGATTCTGATCCTTATGCTAATACGTTATATATTTAACCGCTGCAAAGATCTATCTAGTGAGTCATGTGTTTGTGATTCAGTACAAAGTTCTTATTGTTATGAAATTCCACGTGGCACATTGATTTTAAAAATCTGGTAATCTAAAATGTTGGAAACTCATGTTTTTTAGTCATAGAGTTTGTGGAAATTTCTAATATTTCCTTTTATCATGCTCACTAGCCACCAGGCTGTTTCGGTACCACACGATACTGAAAATCCATTATTCTTACGAACATCTTCGAAATTGTGCTGGATCAAGTGTCCCGTTATGTAGGCTTGATCGACATACTGTCACCCTACTTCCACCCCACTTCTTTTACCACCATCGCTATATTCACCACTCCTCAAAATCATTAAGGACCATGTGAAAAGCAAGGAGACTGCTTTCTCAAGAATATTAGAAATACCGCAATGAAACAATGCCTTTTTTGTAATTTGGAGATTATTAAGGAGAAATTACTCTTCCAAAGCCCCATTTTTTAACCTTTGGTTAAGTGTCTTCCAGGTATGGGTATGGAAACCGTGACTAATTCGCTCTCTCATAGATAGCGTTCCCATCTACTAACCAACAGTTCAATGTAATATACAAAACACGAACTCTCAGTTAGCCTTAATGCTAACCTAAAGTCATATTGTAGTGAGCTTTGACCAGACATTATGACACCAGGCCTTAGCAATAGAAATTACTTGATGAGATGATCGAAAATGGCGGTCAGTTGCAAACAGGTAGTATGAAAGAATGAATTGACCTATTGAGAACTATGAATGAAAGAATTCTTGCAGTTTTCATCCATAATGAACAAGTTCCGCCACATCTTGCATGAGATAGAATCAGTCAAATGTTTCTATGCGCATGGAAAGCCTCTTACAACTGCTTGAATTTCAAAATTAAATTCGGATTTAGTATCCGTTATGACTGAGAAATATCTCGATTGAAACTAAATTAAGCACACGTCTCTTGACTCATACATGCCCATTGAGTTTTGAATCGAGTTTTCTATTTAAAGTCGCATGTATTGGTGTGGATGACTCTTATACGACATATTTTACGTCCATTTTTACATCTCACAAGGCATTAAAAACGGTGGGTATCAAAGTGACATCTGGGCATAAGTCCTGGTAGAGGCACACTTTAAAGATTATCGTCGTATGTTTTCAACGGAAGTAAAATGTTTTAGCTGGTGAGAAGTTTTTTTTAAACTTTACCATCATTTCTTATTCTTAATTATTTTACAGATACAATATGCAAATGTGTATACTGCATTTCACTTAATTTTTTTCAAACAGAAAGTATGATTAAGGGGAAAGGCAGCAAGTGAATTGTTGTAAATCAATAAATAATATTTACTCTTCTTCTGGAGGTCAACTTTGAGAACATATATGGTCGATAGAGCACTCTTTCGAAGAATTTGTAAATGAAAGCAGAAAAATAGTATTTGGGCATGAATGAGCTAGAACAGATACCTCTAGAAAAGGCAGTTGGGATACACAAAAAAGGGTATATGGTGTAAGGGTATAAATGTGCTAGAAAAGGAAAACATAGGAGGAGAAAAGGTTCCCTTTTATCCATGGAAAGGTAAAGGAACACCATTCTTACCTCCCCACCCCCACCCTCTCCCCCCACCACCTTTGAACCCTTGACCCTCCTCCTCCCCTCACCATTCCCACCCTTTCTTCACTCCGGTATTCCTTCCCCTCTCCCAGAATATCCTTTCTATTTGTGCTCTTTGGTATCGGGGACGGTTTTCGGGGCGGGGGTCGGTCGGTGAAGGAATTGGGGCGGCCCGAAACTCTTTTTTTACGGCTCTCCTCTCGACTCCTCATGTCCTCTTGGATACCATAGATGGATATATATATCCCCTGTATCGTTTTTCTTTTGGGATGATTGTTTTTCTCCCTCCCTCTCTCTCTCTCAAATATAAGTCGGTAATGTCGTCCCTTGGCATTTCTCGCGAATCGACGAGACGGGTATTAATTATCTTCCATCTTTATTTTCTTTCGGCCGCGGCTGTTGCACCACTGCTGGGATGTTGATTCGAGGTAACGATGAAATGTGTTGGACTGGGTTGGCTCGGTGATTTGGTTACAGTTGTAGCGAAACTTGGTGGCTGTCGTCGGCGTGAATCCTTACGTCAAGGAGTGACAGGGACGCGTGGAATGGCAATGCAAAGGAGTGGAGAGTAAAGGGCAACACTCGGTCGGCAACTCTGCCTGAATAACTGCATTAATGTTGGGAGGTTGGAAAAGTGTTAGTAGCGCTTATTACGTCAACGATTGCCATTCAAACGAAGCAGCATCAAAATACGCTGATAATGTTCGGAACCCATCGGAGAGTTCTAAATAAGCAATTAGATTAAGAGCCATAGGGAGTTAGAAAGTTGATATGAATGACAAAATGAGCATTTTGAAGTTGGCAATGAATGTTTTCAACCTTGGGAACCATGGTAGTCAAACGTGGAGCCTACCTTACTCCCCCGTGCGGAGCCAGAATAGATTTTCCACGGAGAAGGGCCTTCAGCCAAATTATCACCATGTTCCGCTAACACTATACCTGTCATAGATAAAATTTTCTCAAAGTTGCCAATCAGTCTAATGCTCATAGAAAAAACAATTTAGTGAGAATTAAAAATGTACTTGAACCACACAATTTAAAAATATATAAACGTGTTAAAAAATGTTTTTAATTTTAAGACAATCCGTCAATCTGCCAAATAATCTCCAGGTGTCTTTAGCCTTTGTCATTTTCCATCCCCTTTTCTTTCTGTTTTACATAGCTAGTGTACTAACACCCCCTACCACACGCTCCTGCGCTGGCTCAGAGTGTAGTACAGTGCTTGTATTAAGGACCGTCCTTCGCTAATTCCAGATTCGTATAAGAGAACCGGCATTTAATTTGATTTTCTGCAGGATGCAAAGTGGTTGGAGCTGTCTCGAACACCTTAGGTCAATTGACTTACGCAATTTGTCCTCCCTTCGCCACCTCTTTCTTTTACCTCGTCACTTCAGCCTTTGATGTGCCACATTCGCGAAACCTCCGGACTTACAGGCTCCTGCACATCGCTCGAGTGAGAAAATGGAAAAAAAATGAGCGGTAGACGAAGGTTTCACACCTGTGAAGCAGCAGCGAGGGCGGAATGGGATATATGTCCCCCATCCACGGTGCGTGGTTTTCCATTCGAGGGAGCCAAAGGCATCGACGTGGGTTTTAAAAGCCTTTCTGGGTAATGTGCTCAAACCGCCTCCGCGATAATCCGAGTCATTTCCCACCCCCCCTTTTTCCCCCTCCGTTGAAGATTCACGTCATCATGTTGGCTCGCCTTCAAACCACCCACGCAACTTTTGATATTGATGCCCAAAACCTTTTTACCGTTTCATCCGTTTACTCTCATTTCCCTCCTACCCACTAACCCGAATGAGTTCTGTGGCAGCCATCATCTCCTACACCCACCCCCTCACTTCACGTTCCTGCATCTCTGTAAACTCAGGTCACATCAAACGCCAGTTTCATACCGCACGCCCAACCCTCTCAGCTACCCAATTTACCATCCTTTCTTCATATATTGATTAATATTTATGCCCGAACCCTCATTAATCCATCTTCTTGTATTCTCTTTCTCGTTGTTAATCACTCAAACGACTGCTGTGGTCATAGCTAAACTAAATTACTTGAAAAATTGAGATCCGGCGAGTTTCAGGGTGGCACAGAGGATGTCATTTTGATCTCGCACTATACCTTAAGGCTGATAGAAGTCACAAAATAAGATAGTTACACTTCCGAGGTTGCAGGTCCAAAAACTCGGTCTTTCCATGCTCCTTTAGTGACTGTAGCCAAAACGGAGAGTGACACGAGGCACACCGTTAACATGCAATTCTCCTTTTTCCTCTCCCACTCCATTTTTCGTATTCTCTCCACTATAAATATCTATTTTCTTAACGATCCACCCCCCCCCCCCAACGCCTCTGCAGTAACCTTCAGGGTTGTATTTAGGTGTAGAACAGACGTTAAATTCGTCACACTACGTGTCTACCTCTCTATCCGATTACACCTGAGCCAGTAGATCCTTCTAACATACTAGTCACTCATAGGTAAACCATACTCCTGACTTAATTCATACTTTGATTTTTTCTTAATTAATTATTACATTACTTTACGTTAGAACGAAAAATATATTTATAACTTGAAGTCTAGGCAATCCACCATGGTGCATCTATGGTGGGCCACAATCAGCTGAAGCCCGTCGTCGAACAGCCATCAAAACAAAAAAAATTAAATATCAACAAAATTATGAGTCATCTGAAAAACAAGACACACCGTCATTTTAAATGAGTAAAAGATCAACTCTTACAAATAGAAAAATATGGGCCAGTAAATAGTAAAGGTTTCTAGTTCAACTAAAATATATTGATTTTTCACTTAATGAACATATCGTTCACCACATGGATGCCAAAGAAAAATTACATCCTTAATTCTAATTTATTTTTACCTGCTACGAAAAAAAACTCTTACCGTAACCACCCTCTTATCAACTGCTACCCTTCTATTATAAAACGTATGCACCTACAAAACCGGCCTCGCTACTTATTTTTACGAATTCCACCCATTAAGCTGCATAATCTTTATTTAATGCTGACATATTATTTGTACCTGGAGCCTTGTCATTTCATCATCATGCGCCCTCTTCCTAATTTATCTCCAAATAGCATATGTGGCCATAAGCATGGTTATGTACTTCCCTCAATACCGCACGTGCAAGATAACCCCTCAACCCTTCGTCACAGCAACTCCCAGGTCCGTGCCACGCACCGTAACAACTCAGACTGTCCTTACCGTACGAGTTATTTAGAAGAGAAAGATGATTTGACGAGAATGGTGAGCTCTGTGAACTAAACAATAAAGAAAAATAGTATAAATAAGAACTTCAAAAAAAGTTATTTTCAGCGGAATACGAGAAGGTAGAGTCACCGTCAGAATTAGACAACATAAACATTCGCCGGTAGAAGACTATCTGGGAATACCAATGATGGAAGTAGCAAGAAAGATATTGTGACTACACCTATAAAAAAATGAAGAAGGTCAGAACAAAGACTTGTGCAGGAAGGAATCGGTTAGGTGAGTGGTGAGTGGAGTGAGAAGCATACCAATTATCGGGTTAATGACTTGTGATGAAATGCTAAATTTATTTATGACTGAAGTCTCACCATTACTTGCTCTTCTTTTCTCCCTATCCCCAAAATGATTTACTTTTTAATTACCAACAGTGATCCGCTCCCTACAGAAATGATACATCACCTATCAACCCTACATCACCTGACCTCTATGTTCCGTACAGACAACCTTCCCAAAGTGCCTCTTCTACCTCCACACCTAACCTTAATGCCTAAAATATTACCATTTTATTCTTCAGTGTTATCTCCCGTTTTATTACGTGATGTCTTTAGTGTGGCCATAAGCACCATGTACTTACCCTTCGTACCTCTACTCGTGAAAACTCACGTATTTCAAATTCTAGTTCACCTCAGCCGTCAATTCCTTGTCCTATCCTCCACCCAATAGCCTACTTAACTTCTCTACCTGTACTACTAACCAACCCTTTCCAATCTCCAACATCCTCAAACACCTCCCTTTTACACCGTCTCTACCCATTCTCCTGACCTTTCTCCACTCCCTACCCACCTCCAACCACTCTACCTCTCCTTTTCACTAGATTTTCTTTGCTCTTTTTGCTACTTCATTTGCATACCTTTTTATAAAACTTAACAAATATGAGAAGGGCTTTACCAGTTGGTTCTTCACTCTCACATTCCCCTCCAAATTTTACGCAGATGATTTTCGGATGAAAACATCGTACGTTAAGCCGCTTACTACCCCGCCATGTGTCTATTTCTATAACGTGCAGTACTTTAACTACCAGTTTCCTTCCACAAAACCCACCGTGCGAGTTACTTTAATTCTCTACCATGACTCCTCACTGTACTCAATAACCACCTCCAACCACTCCATCTCATTCCTGAAGTATTCCATATAACCATCCTCTATAATGCTCTTCGACTCCCTCAGACATCTACCTTTGCCACGGCCCACCTTTACCCACCCACCTTCCACCTCGCTCTACTCTCTACCCACCTCCTGCCACTCTACCACTCTTGGCTAATTCATTTAACCATTCACTGTGCTACTCTCCAACCACCTGGATCACCTCCCTTTGTAACCTCCCCCCTCCGCCCACCTACCTCTTTTAAATACCGCCTCTACCAACCCTCCTACCACCTCGCTCTATCTCACTACCCTACTCCAGCTAACCATCCATCATCCTACTCTTCATCCACCTCGAACACCTCCCTTGGCAACGGCTTGCCTCTACCCACCTACCCTTTTTATCGCCCTCATCTACCCATCCATCTACCCTCCTCGTTCTACTCACCATCCACCTCCAGCCACTCTACATCACTACCCTACTCCAGCTAACCATCCACCATGCTGCTCTCCGACCCCCTCGAACACCTCACTTTGCAAACACCCGCCTCTACTTACCCACCCCCTCTCTTCGCTCTACTCGCTACCCACCTCCAGCCACTCTACTTCCCCTTATCCCCAACCGCCCACCCACGTCTCCGACCCTCCCACCCATCCCCAATACCCCGTCCCACGTGTCTCCTTCCCCTCCCGTCCCGCACCCCTTCCCCTTTCACCCCCTCCCAGCCTACCTCCCCTCCCACACCCCCTTCATCTCTTCTGCCTCCACGATCAATAGAAGAGCAGCGGAGGCCGGGGGAGCTCTCCTACCTCCCTCCCCACCACCTCCCCCACCGCCCCTCCCGCCTTGCTACAAAACCCTGCCGCTTCGCTCTCTTTCTGTCTTTCTCTTTTCCTCCCACTTCTTCTTCCTGTGAAGAAGAAAACCCATGCGTCGTGAGGAGGAGTAAGGGTAGTTGGGTGTGCAAGGAGGAGAAAGATATCGAAGGCGTTGGAGGGAATTATATGTGTGTGTGGGTATGCAGAGAGATTGAAGAAGCACCTGCACATCAAGGGAATCGGAGATACGGCAGGTTTCTGATGGTGTGAAGAGGATGAGGAATCCACATCCCATCCATTGCGCGAGTGCCCAGCAATTACTACCAGTTGAAATCGTTGTCTGGGTACATCTTACTTTCCGGAACCCCAGGATCTTAGGGATTTTCACACGGAAGACATCCTGGTACTTGGCTCAGGTATTGGTGTCCGGGGGTAAACTCAATAGCAGGGGTTCCCAACTTTTTTCTTTTTTCGTTCTTTTCATTCCCACCCCAAAATTATAGGTGACGATCGCTCGCAACCCGTATACATTGTAGCAACTACAGTATCAAGGGATAACTTCTCACTCCATCAAAACCCCTCGAACCTCTTCCTAACCCAAGAGGGGTCGGAATCCATGGGTTGGGAACCTTGGCTAGGATAACTCAATATACCAGTTGGAGTACCAAAAGTGCCTAGAGAACCTAGACCGCCAAAATTCACCTAAATCGCTTATCTATGTGTTGAGGGGTAAAGGTCTTAAAGAGATTGACAGTTCTTGAATGGAGAGTGTAGGGTGGGTGATGGAGAGTCACCCGGTCAGTTTTATCCCAATCTCTTTGAACTTTGTTGGTCGTCGAAAACTGTCACATTCAGCGCAATAAATAATAGGTTTACATGTTTGTAAGGGGATGAGTTAATTCTACAAATTATTTTATTAAATTAATTAAAATTAAATTAAATTTAAAAAACTAAAATTTTCTAGGCAGCAAATGATGGAGTGAAACTCGGCGTTTGGACTTAGCTCACTCTTAAACGAAATGCACCATTTGATCCACAGTTTTACACACAAGATCCAATTCTTTGGCCAATAATCCGTGCTTGAAGTGATAATCATATCAATCATATATAAGAATGTTTCATGATTCCTTTTTAAAATTACCTTTACCGCTAGGACTCAAGCCCAGAGCGCTCAAGATGTGCCGGAAGGTAGTTTTTCCGTGCATGCACGTGTCATTTCCCTGCGTTTTCGCGAGTGATATTGGCGAGTATTAGGAAGATAACGAGCGAACGGCTGCTTCAATGGATAAAGGGGGATTGACGGTGGCATTTTTATTACCCCGGAAATGAGTCTATTGGCGCACACAGTACATGAAAGAATTCAATTCAAAAATACTTGATGCAACAATTCACAACCTGCATGTTATGCGTTCCGCCAATGGGGCCATTCCCAAGACGAGTCCCCTTGTCCCCGGCTGCTTTCTTCAATCACTCCACATCGTAATATCTCCCTCTCCCCCAAAGAAGATAACCTACGCGGTCAGTGGCCCTCTTTAAAGGCATCAGTGTATTCACATCACTTAAGTCATCGCCGGTTCACTCACCGTGAAGACGGTCATTCACTCCGTATTAATCATCTGCCAATGATTTCACCAAAAGCTTGAAACCTCCTCCTCTCACCGGTTTGGATCATGCAGAACAGGCACCAGATTGTATACTTGTGTACACTACTCCGTCTCTCTCTCCCTCAACATTTTAATTGTCCCGCGCTATCCCTACGTGCATCGTTTGTCCTTCCCCACTTCCCATCGCTTGATGACATTATCACAAGTTGTTGCCTGATACTTGAAACATTATCCCACGGCTCCTTCTCCACCGAGCGTAGATTGTCAATGACACGATTAGTGAGATAGAGAAAAGGTCGTTTTACAGACATTGAAATTTCTTCAGTGGTGGTGTATGATGCGTGACGCCAAAAACACTCTACGACTTTAATCCCTTAATCCCCTCTTTAAAAACTTTGTTGGTCACCGACAACTGTGAGCATATGAATAAAAAGGAATTGATGGGACGGAAGGAGGTAAAATTACTGAGCCGCAAATGGTGGAGTGAAAATTGGCGTTGGAGTTAGCTGACTGTTCAACGAAAGACAACGTTTCGTTCAGTTTTACGTAAAATGCCTCGGACAGCTATCCGTATTTGTAGTGCTAATCATATCTAGAGCAATAGAGAAGGGAAGGGAAGAGAAGGGAGACGCTAGGACACAAACTTAGAGCCCTGGAGATGTGCAGGATGGGAATATCTCCGTGTATACCCGCACCCACCTATAATCGCGTGGTTCACTACGTCTTTCGCTCTTTCGTCTTTTTATTTTTCTCGCCCTCACCCCACGTGCATCGTTGGTCCTTTCCTACTCTTCCCAACTCTTCTTCTCCTACGATAAGACCGTCAATGAGACGGTCTATGAGAAGTAGTGGTTTTATAGAGATTGACAACTCTTCAGTAAAGAGTGCTGGGAGGGTGACTTCGGATTTTCCCGATTCTCTTTCTCTCTTTACCTGTGATCCACTCACATTATTTTTGGGTCAGTGGTCATCGACGGGGGAAAACCCGTGCGGCGCCGGAATAAGACTACTGTGAACGTAAGGCGCCGAAACGGTCCACAGTTTTCCGCTCAATTAGACGGATGCAGTGCTATTCTGGGTTAATTTCTCACTTTGTACATTCCACACTTTTTTATTCTTTTCCGACCATGGTTTTGACATATATAATGCCGTGGATTTTTCATATTTCGTTTTTCGGTGTCCATATACTGCGGGTACTCATTCAACTCATTTTATTTACTCATTTAACCAACTATGGGCAGGCCTTGGTTGGAGTTTAAGGGACAAATAATGAAGGAGTTATGCTGCTCCACTTATGTGCAGTTGAAAATAATAGCACAAGACCGCAGCGAATAGAGGACTGCCGCCAACCAACCTTTGGATTGAGGACTTAAGAATAAGATACGAGGCTTGATCAAAATATACGTGGAATTTTGTCTCAAAAAACTTTACTTATTCGCCAATATTAATTTTTCTCCTTCAAAGTAGTCCCCATCAGATATACATTAGTGCCAGCGCCTTTACCAATCTTCAAAGCACTTCTGGAGCGCAACTTACGGTGTGACCTTTCGCTCCTTCAGCGATTATGTCATCATCTCCTCAATGTTGGCAGAGCCTCGTCCTTTCATGGTTTTTTTATCTAAGAGAATTGGAAGATGTCACAGGGGGTCGTGTCCGACGAATACAAAGGGTAGCATTGTGGTTTTTCGCCAAATATTTACGAACAAGCAGTGAAGTGTGAGCAGGTGCACTATCGAATTTTAAAAATTCCGACAGTTGACAATTGGTCGAAATTTAACATTTTCGGAACAGATTTTGCTGCCACTCGTCTAATGCCCAAAATGTCCAAAATAATATGTAAAAGCGTATCAGGCTGAACTTTGTGGAAATACTTGACATCCATGACAAATAAAAACAATTGTAATTTTCCACACTCATTATATTTTAACAAGTGAGTTTTCCTCAAATTTTTCCTCTCAAAATAGGAAGTATAATAAAATTTACTTTATTCATAAGACTATGGACATTAGGAGGATTTCCTCCTTTTCTAGGATTTTTACCAAAATGAATAATCGTTCAAAGTGCATTAAGAATACAAAATAAATTAATTATTATAATTATAACAACAATAATTACACTCTATTTTTAATTAAGAATAATGTATAGAGCCTTTACTTTAAACAATCCAAACTTGGCATTATACTCCTGAATAACGTAGCATATCAATCCTGAATAGAACAATGACCTGGGCATTAACTCGGGAAGTTTGATTACCTCTCCATATGAAAGCATTCTTATGATGTTTTTTTCGCATCCAATTGTTGCATTATTCGCGCGAGATTACGAAAACTATTATGAATGGAAATGAAGTCCAAGGGATGGAGAGGGTCTCTTTGCAGAAACAGGAAAAGAAGGCACATTCCTTCAGAAGCAATAGAAGAAGAATCAGTGAGAAGATGGTACGTCATGAGAGATAAATGTTTGGCAGATATTTGCATCATTATCCAACTTGTAATTAACAGTGCTTTCAAATCACGTAGTCACCCTGGTGAAGCCTTGGTAATCGCTAAGGAATTCTTAATAAATAAAAGGAAAGCGTAGAGGTCTTCGCATTGGCTCGAAAACCCAGAGGTCAGTGGCTTGGATTAACGGCAGAGGTGAACTTATTCTCATGGCAAGTTATATGCAGGCAATAGAAGTAATTTCTTTCCCTAAAATTACGTGGAAGTAATCCACGGGGTGGAGGGGTGGAATTTTGCTACCCTAGGATAATTACGCAAAGCGATGCAAATTCCTCGAGAAACTGGAGACGGAGAGGCGGTGGAATGTAGAAAAAGAAGAGAGGTACAGGGGAAGATGAAATCCTAAGCACCGGAAAGGTGTGGAAGATCAGATATTTTCATCATTGTCCGACTTTTAAATGAACGGCACTTTCAATACACACACATACACACCTCGGCATGCCCTCGGCAGTGGCCTGTAAGGAAATTCTTTCTTCGGAATGAAAAGTGCAGTGGACGTGAATCACGATATCCCTTCCCTCTCTTACAAACTTCTTTTAAAAAAAAAAATCTCCCCCAACCATCTTCCACCGTCCTCCACGACAACCTTCCCTCATGCATATCCCCTCGAAAAAAAAGGCGACATTCTTGCCCGAGCTTTTTGGGTGACCTCCTGCAACTCCCCTCTCCCCACTCCCATCCCAACCCCCTATCAGCCCTCTCGGCCCCTCCTCCCCCCACCCACCCTCTCCGTCCGCCCTCGAGTTAAATGCTAGAAGGGACGGAGGGGGTCTCAACTTCGCCCGCATGAAAATCCTTTTGTCCATCCGTCCTTTTCTGAAAAGGAAAGGCATGAAAGGGAGAGGACGTGTGAGGAGGGACGGAGAAGAAGAAGGCTGGGTGGGGGGTTTTGAGAACCTTGAGCGGGAAAGTGGGAAATACGAGAAAAGCGGAAACAACCAGGGTGGGACAGAAGGATATGTAAATATGCGTGTGCGCACGTATATTTTGGGTAGATATTCGTATAAGGTGCAGATGTGTATTTTCAGAGCCACATTAAGGTGGCTGGAGCGATTTTTATATGTGTACAGATTTTCGTGGTTCTTCGCATACGTGTTCTTATTACTCATATCTATATATCAAAGTGAAAAAATTTGCATAGTACCGATTTGTTATTTTGGCGATTCAATGCTATTTTAACACGTAGCGTCATGGCGCATGTGTGGAATGATGCTACGTGACATGTAAATTAATAATTAATACAAAATTATTACTAAATATATGTAATAGTATGACATGGCACATGTCATACTATTACATATATTTAGTAATAATTCGATCACATATGAACAGATTTTCTTCTAAACGCGAAACAATACATTTTTATTATTATTATGGTAGCTAACGAATATCAAAGTGTCACGCCGAGTCCAATTTTTAAAGGAAAAAAGCATATTTCAATATATATTTTTTTGAATTTCGCACGCCGCGCCGAAAACTCTTGTCGTAACTTGCTTAAATTAAGGAAAATTTTAAAATATAATTCTTGTATCATTTCCATGACTGTCCGTATGGTGAGTTCAAATGCATAAACAGATGCACTAAAATTAAATGTATTCCAGGTATTAGTTGTCGACTGACTCAAATAATTCTTAAAATGTTCACTCAATAACCGAAGATTACCGCCCCTTATCTACCTTAACATTTTCGTAGTCCCTACTGAGCGTTCCACATTTAGATGACAGTATATGAGCCTTATGGAGAACGCTTTCGCCAAGCTTATGGTCCGTTCACTCACCTCGGGAACTGTGGTAAATTTTCTAAGCCATCTTTTTTCAATAGAGCGTTCCACATTTAGTTGACAGTATGGGCCGTATGGAGAATACTGTTGTCGAATTTTCACTGCGTGTGCTCACCTCTAGGCGAAGTAGGCAACGATGGCAAGCACCAGAGTCTTATTTTTTTCTGTGGAGCCTTCCACATCAAGTTGACAGCATGGGCGTTATGGAAAACAATGTTTCCTCACTCTTCGTGTGCTTAACCTCTAGGTCACGTGGGCGACATATTTATACTCCGCACTAAATTTATTTATGTTTTTCGCGATATATTATTTGCACATTATAATTGGACAAATAATTGGAAAACACTTAGATGATTACTTATTATACCGCATAGTACTGTGCTGATTCACCTGATGCTATTAGCTTTATCACACCTCCGAATTTCTGATCTTCAGAGTAAACGAATCTCCGTAAAAGTCCATACTGTAAAATAAATGTGGATCGCCCTATGGGCACTTGTTCATTTTTGGAACGTAATCTTTAAGTTAACGTTAACGTAGCGGTACAGTTACTATTTATTTTAGCTTGAGAAAGTGGTACAACATGGAGTGCTTAACAATGATATTTTAGCAGAATGTAGTATCCAACCTTTCTAATATAAATATTTAATTATTTTAACATAAAATCAATTTATATATTTTAATAAAATTATTTACAATTATGCAATTTTGCATCCCGGAATTACCCGTAAAGGTAAGCCTCAGTATCGCCAAAATTCCACAGACTAGTAAGTCAATTTTTTTTATAACCGTCCACTTGTTTCCAGAAGTTTTCAAAAGTATAAAAAATTGGAGAGTGAAACTGGGCCTGACTCGCACATCTCATGTTTTTTAAACTTTCTTTAACACCGTAAGTAATTCACGCACGACGAAAACTTTAAAGACTTTTTAAAAAGAGAATAAAATTATATTTACTATATACAGTACTTTTATTGGTTCCAGTCAGATATATTGATTCTGATATTTAGTATTACTTTGTAATATTTAACCATTTCACCACTCTGAACCCCGATTTCGGTAACATTTGGAAAAATAGTTTCTCGGTATGAAAACCGAAGTTAGTACGCCCTTCTATAGGTACATGTACATATAATTCTCACGTCTATTACCGACAGATTTAATATCCAAAACCGTAACTCTCAGATTGTAAAACTGAACGTAAAAACAAAGTCAGCTTGCGGTTAACGTTAACCAGACATCATTAAACCGGACCTAAATTAAAAGAGGACAATAAACCATAAAACGTATAATTTACGCTGTGTCGTGAGCAGTCGTCATTTCGACCCAGTCATTTCGTTAACACCCGTCGCATGGTGACATAAAATATCGCGTGCGTTCACTCATATTTGTGTATCATTTGTTTCTTTATGCAGGGTATTGCGTCGCTGCGTATGACCGAAGCGGAAACGATAAAAATTATCCTTCGCCCGTTAAAAATTGCATAGACACATGCACGCATTACTGTTAATTTTAAATATTATGTAAACAGGAAAACATAAACGAGGAAAACGGTGGGAAAGATGGGTAATGATAAATGAATCCATACGTGCGTGGCCGCAAGTATAGAAGGTGAAAGAACGGGTAGGAGTGCTTTGTTGTTGCTGGAGTACTGGCCTAGGTTTTCGAGATCCAGGTTTTGAACCCTTGGAGCAGATTTAGGAAGAAGATTTTAAGTTAAATCCCGATCTATATTTGAGTGCCCATTGATAGCATAAGTTAAAGAAGGTAATCTACTGTACGAAGGTAATTTACTGTACGAAACGAGAACAAAGGGGAATACTGATGATATTAAATTGCGCAGTCGGCCATATTCAATGGATCAGTTTTGCAGTCAATACGCTGAAAACATAGACGTTAGTGGCGGAATCGTCTTGGTGCCGTTATTATTTATTTAAAAAATTGCAAAACAGAAATCATTTTATAACAAGCACTGCAATTGATGGACTAATTGCGTGCGATTGCATTGTGAGGTGAATCATTTTTTCGCGGAAAATGTTCTACGTTTGTTTGTCAAGACATCACCTACTCTCTTCTTCAATCTATGTTGGAGCATTTAAAGTGTAGTACTCCGTACTTAGTGTTGGTTCATTCATTATCTAGTCCTTTAATCCTGAGTTTGGTTGGCGATAGTTCTATCTAATGCTTGTTCCCTTATTCCCTGGTAGTTATTCTTGTGTACTTTACTCTTTATTTCGTCTATGTATTTATCTCTTGGCATTCCTCTTGGGACTTTTCCTCGTATTTTTCCTTCAATTATATCCTTCACAAACCCATTGTGCCTCAGGGTGTGCCCCCCAATCTATCCGGTTCCTCTTTTCTATATATTGTTCCATCTGTACCTTTCCTCTTCTACTTTTCTGTATAATTCTTCAATTATTTTTTTATCCGTCCGTTTGGTCTTCAGCATCCTCCTCTAACACCAGGCTTCGAATGCTTCTAGTATATTCTGGTCTGCTGAAGTGTTGGTTAAGTTTTACTTAAACCGTATGCCTTTTGGTGCCCTCGCCACGCTCGAGCCTGGATTACCACAAAACTCGCGTGTAAATGCAGCATCGAGGCTATTCATTGCACCTCAGATATGTTATCGGATCAGCAGCCTAAGTAAAATTAAGGCAAATTGGTGACCCTACCGTAATTATTAGCTTTATTTTCCCTTCTCGTAGTCAGAAAATGAAACACCTTTGAAGTTTGATCGCTCCGAGATATTTTCGGAAAGAAATGACTGTTGTCACAATTCCCTTTTTAACGCGATCTCTTCACAGGAAAGGACTTGATTCCGCGTGCACTTGACGCAATCAATGCGGGTTTTAACTTGAAGAACGGCTTTTTCCCACGCGTCGACATTTCCGGGGCTCAAGGGACTATACATATATGTAAAGCGGACGAACAAGAGACCGGAAATCTGATCGCTTTCGGAGCTCCATTACCCGCGATAACAGGTAGCAAGGACTATTTATATTGATAAAAGCATTCCGGGCCAGTAACGCTGCGGCGGCTTCGGGGTGATTCTTCCTAATGCTTAGTCGTCAGGCGATTGCATGCGGCGCCTCGTACATGCGCGACCGTGTGGCGACTGAAGGAATAAAGGGGCAAACATTACTTGGGTTGCCTTTGGAGGTAGTTGGTGTATGCTTCTGGCAGACTTGAGGGTATCCGATGGGAGGAAATGTGTTTTGTGGGGGTGGGACGGTAGTATGATATGTGGCCATAGAGGGGAACTGTCGGAGGCGGGGCGAGAAAGGGGACGTTAGTGTATTCGATGGAGCGAATAGATTGATAACTGCCCTTAATCGGTCGGAGCAGAAGCCGGAGAGTATAGGGAGGTAGGTACCAGTCTTCCATTCAGCCACGTCTAATCTCTTCTTGAACAATATCGGGCGAATAGTCCGAGGAAACGTCCGCATTGGGTGCACACGACTTCTTCGCCGACAACGTGGGTTCTCCTCCACTCAGGTAATAGGTGGCGATCTCTTTGATCCGGTTTTGTAACCTCGGGTTAAATATTTTTTTTGTATGAAAATATATCATAAAAACCTGCTAATGTCAGGATAAGGATAAGAGGAGACTAACCTATTATCTACGCAGCTGGAATGAGGTACCCAAGAAGTATTTATGAAAAACGTACGATGGATAGTGTTAGGAATGAGTGGGCCATGAAACAATGTGGCTTGGATGTTCCAGTAACGGACATGTTTTAAATTAGTGTGTTTCGTTGTTTTCGCCATATAAAGGAAATGAATAAAAGTTGAATTTTGAAACATATACATAATAGAGGGAATGGTGTGAGAGGATGGGGAAGACCGCGAAAATCATGAGAGAAGGTGGTGGAAGAGACTCTAAAGAGGAGGAAGACTAGGAGTAATAAGAATAGAAGAGTACGTATGAAGCAATGTTTGAGTGTAAGAGAATCGGAAGAGGCATGCCAGGTTAGAGAATTATAGAGTTCGTTATTAGAAGAGAGCCAATTTTCTAGGCCTAGCAGCAGTTACGAAGCTCTTTGACTTCGGCGTAATGGGAAAGCATGTACGTATGTATGACAGACGAAGTTAATACGTTCTCTTATCGAAATCGTAAACGTTTGCGTCTGCTAACGGGCAACGGGCCTGATGTAACATTCAAAATCTTGACCCTCAATTAACGACAATTTAATGCACAGGCTAAGTTATCTTGAGATTAAATTTAACTAGACTTTATAAAACTGGGCCTTAACATTCTCAAATCCCTTGTGGAGTGATTCTAGGCCCTTTCGAACTATTTCCCGGTTTGTTTCTTTTCAGCATTTCAGCGCGAGAAGTAATGTCTAAATGATGAGATATCCTATGAAGTGTTACCAGCCTCGGTTTTATAATGTTTGGTCAACGTTAGCCGTAAGATGACGCAGCCTCTGCTTTAACTTGATGTTGAAATTTAATCAGATGTTCGGTTACTATACGTGAATGTTATCGATGGGAGAAAGTATTTGCGATGTTTTTATACCCAGAAAACAATTAGCCAAAGATTATCAAACCGAGCCTGAGTGAAAATCTTTATATTCATGAGATCAACTTCATAATTTTTCGCTGTCTAATTTTATTTAGAGAAGCTCACGGATGCTTCAAAAGAATGTGTCATCCTCCCCTTACGCTTGACAAAACTTATTGAAAACATATCAAGATTGGTGGAAGTAAAAACGTGTTTTAAAAAATAACTCAATGGTTTTTTGCACTATTATTCGCACGGGAGACAATATCTCCATATTTCTTACCCATCAAAACCGAAGATAGATAAACGCTCCTGATTCATGATTTTTGTTACATCTTAATTTTTTTGTGTTACCTTTAAGAAATATTTTCCCCATTTTATTAAGGTGGTAGTTGTTCCCAATGCATCTATCGAGAGCATTCATTAGTATGATTTCATCATCTTCATGATTGAGTACCGACGTGCCACATCGTCAGTTAATTTGCTAAAAAATGCTTATCAAATGACTCCAACTTCATGTTAAATGTTGTGAAAATTTGCGGAAGAAAGAGCGACTCATTTTTGCTTTGATCTCAAAGGATTTCCATAACTTTATATTTAGAGAAAAAAATCCGTTGAAATTCTAAATAAAAAACATTCTTGCTTTATTAAAATTTAATTGGCATTTGGTCGTCTAGGCTTGAAATTTCACGCTATGCTGCCAAATGGGGATAATTTGATTCAAAGGTGACCAAAATGACAGTGGATAGAGCAAGAACTAGGTCATTGAAATAATGAAAATTTTCATTAATTTCATCATCGTGGTTATTTCTTTGGTGTATAATTAAAGGGATGGCAAAGGTGTAAAGTGATAATCGCTTAGTCGGGTATACCTGATAATCCTACTTGCTAATAAAAACTCGTGAATTTTTTAAATTTAACAGTCTATTATATTTCCATATTCCATGGTGGTCACTCAACCGTGAAAAAGATGAATTGCCCGTGAATTTTTATAGATGTAAAAACCCGTGAATTAGCCGTGAATTTCGAGCATCAACATTTAATTTGGGAAATTTTGGGCCCTCAATCGTTCCATCAAATTCTGAGATAGTACAAAAGTCCTCGTATTTCGTCCTGGCAATAAGTATCATTGTTACTTATACAATTTTACTTTGAATGTTATACTATTCGCTGTTGTTAATCATTTGCTTCTGCTCCCATCGACTTTTCTTCATGTTTCCTTCCCGGGTCCTTGTCATATTTCCCAGCGTTAGGATCTGTGTTGGAATGGCCGATGGGATAAAAAAGGACGTCTAAATCGACAAGTTTTCACCTAGAGTCGCATACCTTGATATTAAATCAATCACTTAAAGTTTTCGTGGGATTGATAATGAAAATCTTCTGTATTTAATATGTAAATTCTAACTTTTAATTAAAATAACGACGCCTTATTGAAATTTGAATGATCTACCTACCGTATCTTTCCATCAAATTATGAATTTTAATGCTTCACAAATAAAAATGGTTTTGAATAACTCTGCATTTTAACTCCAACTTTAAAACCGTTACTTTTGCCCTTAAAACCGTCAATAACCGTGAATTTGACTATGGTGAACGAGTGGTCACCCTGCTATTCCCCATCCCTCTTTTTTTCCAGAGTGGGTAACATATTTTTATACCGACTTAGTAATATTTTAACCAATTTATTTTGTCAAATCTCCTGGATCAACAAGGTATCAACAAGGGAATGGAATCAGAGCAGATGAGTGGGGCATATAGGATGCCTTCGTGCGTATTTAGGTTCAAATTTCATTCTGCGTGAACTTAATTCTCATGAAGGATACCGATCATAGTGTGTTCCATATTTAATTGACAGTTTGAGTCTTATGGAAAGCGCTGTTGCTAAACTTGCACTCCGTGTACTCATCTCTAAGTCGCGTATGGTTCATGGTTGTTTCCTCCGAAAGAAAATGTTAAGCGCTATTAAATATCATGATATGTTTACCAGTTCAATGGCCATAGTTCATTCATAGTAGATTCATGGTACTAAATTAGAAACCTAGAAAATGCTGCAATTAGCGATGATTTTTGCTTGGGCGCAATTGAGGAGATAATGCAATTTCATAAATTGTTTTTATAGTCATACAGATAAATTTAATGGTGTGAAAATTCCAACGAGTACTTAAAAAGGCTTATACTACTAAGTACACACAGGGCATTTTCCCACTTCCCTAGTTTCGTTGTAATGAAGGACCAAACACGCTGCATTCGTTCAGGAGCTCAATAAACGGGCAGTTTTTCCGTTATTTACGTAAAAATAATTTAAAAAGTCAGTATTTGTCAAAAGTACTTCTAAAGATGAACAAATATAATAATAAGCTTAAGTTTGATGCAAAAGTGGTTGAATATACTCTTCCGGTTTTTGAGATATCACGCTTCAAACTTCGTTGACGGAATTTTGAAACAGAGAGTAGGCCACCATATCTGAATCCCCGCTAAACTTATGTTCGTTCGTTTGTTGGTTTTTTTCGTAGCATGCTGTTCATTTTTTGGCTACTAACGGCAAAATTGTTCCTCTGCAACGCATACAATCATTAATAATGAAAATAAACGCATTGCCGCGATAATTTCATGTGACCTCACCAAATATTACATCACGTTTTTGGACGTGGTATCATTACAAAAATCTTCTATTCTTGTGTACGAAATGTTCACAGTTTTTTCCAAAATTACACCTAATGGATTAACGTGACGCTAAATAGAAATCCATGGACTTAATTTTCATCAAAAATTAATGGTTCACGCCCCTGATGTACATCTTTTAAAATACTTGTGTAGTATTTTTCTTTTTCAATATCACCCAATGAAAAAAGTACATGTACAATCACCAGCATTTGTAAATGTCGGAAGCTCTTCCGTGCCAAGATTCAGGTCATACTTCTTGGAAAATTGGCTTAAATATTATGCCTGCCATTTTCTGTGTGTTATTTCTAAGGAGCTACATATAATTAAGCTTACTCTGCCAGCATATGAATCGTATTCTTATGAACTTCAGGTTTTTGTCATCACATAACGATACAGGTTTCTGCATTTACTTAAGCTACTAACTGTAGACATATTTTTCAATGTGTGCGTCACATAGAGTGGAAAGTTTTCCGTGTAATGGTTTTACGCCTGTGTAACTTTTACGAGGAGTTGGGTGGACGGAGGCCTGTTCCTGATAAATTCTAGCGAAAATTAATCACGCGCCAACGAAACGAGTAATCCATCTATCTAACACCTGCAGTGGTCATGTATACACGACAGAGTGTACATTCCATCGTCTCGTATCGCGCTCGGTTGTGATTTCAACCTGTGAGCTCGGGGAATTGTGTAGTAAAAATGGAAAAGGTTGTAAGTGCCAAAAAATAAAAAAAATGACTTTTTCGGTGAAAAGAGAAGTACAAGCCACGCGTAATAAGATAGACAAGGTAGTAAGTGTCAGGAAAATTTTCCCTAGTTTGTAGAGCATTCGGAAGATGTCAGCAGCGTGCAAGAGCCGTGCGGGGTTCAAGTGGAGAAGGATGTAAGTCCACCCGCCATGATGCATGTTCCTTGTCTATTGCGTCTAAAAAATCTATTAAAAAGATACAATTAATATGCGTGGGAATTTTGACTAATGTTAAAACTCGATTTTCAGGTAGATTTATCATTGAGAAAGGAGCAGGAGGTTCAGAAAGTCAAGACTATGCCTAAAAGTCATCAAAATATCTTTTGTACTTATTATAATGTATCCTTGTAACACATTATAACATTGAATTTATGGTATGCATTAAAAAGCTTCTAAACAATACTGGACTTGCAACCTTTTGCTAAAACTAACCCTTCACTTACATCATTTTTAAAAATAAAGCAAGGCACTTACATCCTTTTCCACAAAAAACGATATGGCACTTATATCTATATCCATCTTTTTTTGTTTCCACTTATATATTTTTAAAAAATTGTACTATATGTTATTCCTATTGCTTTTCTATTTTTATAAATATATAACAAATTTTTTTAGTAAATATTCAACGTTTTAGTCGTATTTTATTGAATACTGAAAATTTTAGTTTCTGGCACTTACAACCTTTTCCATTTATACTACACAATTCATCTGTGGAAGTTTTGTCTTCCATGAGCCGGCACGTCTTCATTCGTAGACTCATCATTTCCCGTGGATGCCCTACAGGGGCCTTGTCCTTCCGCAAATGGCGCCAATAATCCGGGGATATTAAACCGTTCTCGCGCATTGTTGCGTGCAGCGCCGTCACCGTTGATAGCGAAGCCTCGAACGGAGGAAATTTAAGAGAGTGAGGGTAGGTGGAGAGCAGCATCTTGATTGGTCGTCCTCTTGTGACGTCATCACCCACGACACCTCTCAAATTCTCTGCCGGAGAAGAGCAGTCCGCTAATGACGTAACGAAAAAGTATA
The DNA here is from genome assembly GCA_963573305.1 of Pyrrhosoma nymphula. Lineage (NCBI taxonomy): Eukaryota > Metazoa > Arthropoda > Insecta > Odonata > Coenagrionidae > Pyrrhosoma > Pyrrhosoma nymphula. The sequence continues at coordinate 29,314,849 of OY754331.1, read as the reverse complement.
CAAAAACGATGTTATGCATGTTGATGATAATCTACGCTATATCCTTCGCTAATCCTGTCTAATTACGCTTAATTCAATTTAATTTTTTTCTTTCTCAAGGTCGTGTCACACGAGGCGCTTCCTTGCAATTCATGATGCATGAATAGATGAGCAGTGAAATTGGTGTCGTTCAGAGCAGAGAATTGCGAGAATGAATGAACATTTGCATGAACGAGAGCTGGGAAAATCGCCCAAGATCTGGTCCGGTGCTCGCATTGCAGCAAGTTTTTATGCGTGAAGCTGCGCAATAAAATGCCGCGGGAATAAACAGCCGTCACAATTTTGTTTTGCTAAAAGTAACATTTTGAAGTAAAATGCATAAGCGTAAGTCCCGCGACGTCTTTGTGAGTCCAAACAATTACTTTCAAAATGTTTCGTGCGCTGTCTCTAAAACATTTAGCTGTTACTGATGACTTGCCCTAGCTTTTTTAAAACACAAATTTAAGATACTTACAATAAATGTAGATGATTCGACGATCATATTTTTAATGAACACTTTTGTGCGACATTTCTATTGAACTCACTAATTTTGACCAGTTGGTTTCGTTATTTGCTAATAACTCAAAAGATAAAATGAATCGGTGCCTATATTTCAATACCAGTCATTCCGAGGGTGTATTTGTTTCTTACAATTACATACATTTTTCACGAAATATTATTTTTTTCTGTATCACCCATTCTCGCATTTGACACCATGTTAATTCATGTTCAATTTGAAAAAAAAAAGCGTGGAAAGTTTGAATTTCGGTGTTCATATCAAACAGAGGACGTGTTTTTCTATTCTTAGCCAAAAAATGAATTACATGACAGTTAATTCAAGCATCAATACAAAAAAATCATCTATAATTAATCTATTCTATTAATCTAAGGTCTATTAATAAAAACAATTTTTGAACTCCAGTTTTCATCAATTTACATGACTAATCAGGCATCATCATTCGGACCTGATTCATTTAAGGACCATGCTTTAGATGGTGTGAGAAAGGACACCAAGGAATATCGTTCTGATTTGGCCATCTTTTAGCCCCTTGATGTATAAATCAACATGCCCTTGGACAGCTTGAAGGCTATAGGTGCATGCTGAGTGGACTGTACAAGACAATAAATCGAATGAAATTTTACGGTGGAACGGCCTAAATGAGGCTTACCGTGCTTCGAATCTTGCACCGATAGGAAATCGCGTATTATGATATCTTGGAGCACTAGTCGTAAGCCTGTGATTGGCCTAAAATGCGAATTTCTCTCGAAAAAAAATAAGTTTCCATGTGGTCGGTGTGAACTTAATCACTCTGAAAATTATGTTTCATTGACACCGCACTTCTCTTTCGCCCGAAACATTCCATTAACCCCTTCTCATAAATCATCCGGGCATGGTTCGCCACGAGCATATATACCCTCCAATACAAACCAACTTTCTTGTCATTATCTCCTTCTCTTCCCACTATTTTCGAGTCCTCTGTACGTACCTCTCGGGTGAAATTTTCTACTCCCCATATTACCCTTCCCCCCAAACAGCCCTCCAGCAAATCACCAATGTGCTGTCTCCAGAATGCACGCGTTGTAAATTTTCCAATTTTATGACTGCCTCGCCGATTCGAAACAACGGGTCGTTTGTAAAGGAAAATCGTTCCATTTACATACCCCTGGATTTTCTTCTCTGTGTTCACCATGCCCATCCCCTCAGCATTCCCTTTGCTGTCTGCAAGCCAATGCGGGGACATTTTCGAATCTCCTTGGCATATTTTTCATATTCTTTATTCCCTCAAGTATCCACGCTCTCACCAGCTCTCTGCATGCGCAGTACCAGTGTAGGGAAAGCAATGAGTTCACGAATGTAGCGTTTTCGATCTATATAAACGTTTGGAAGTCGCTGTTGCATGACCTGACCTTTTTTCGGAGTATGCCTGCAATTGGGATAATGTGAGCACAAATCTAAAAATTGTGTTTTAGTTATTTCTAATACTATGTCATACCCATCATGCCGTTTCCTTTCAGAGTAAGCACAATCAAGAAATTGAATTGCTCCATGATAGGCCTGTAAAGCTGTGTCTGCTTTAATTACTTCCTCCGCACTGCCCTGACCTTGCAAACCCCTTTTGCTTCAGTTATCATCATACTTCGTTTCACACACTCCTGTTCTTAAACTCCTAAATATTTCTTCTCGAAGAAGTCTCTTCCACCACACTAATTCATTCCTAGGTATAGGATTTCCTAGGTATGCCCCATCCTCTCACACCATTCTCTTCACTCTCATATATCCTCAGCTTCGGTAACTCGTGGTTTCATGAGTGGGGGCTCAATTCACTTCAGTACAATTCTTACGAGTGAAGTGACACCAACGCTGTATCTATAAAGTGAGATGGGTAGATATAAAGGTGTCAGATGAAGTCAAATATCTTGGAATCACCTTGTCTTAAGACCTAGATTGGGGGAAACACATACATTCGTGGCGTTGCATTAAAGAAACTAGGATTTATCAAGCAAATTGTCGGAAGGTTCTCTGCTGAAATATAGAGATAGATATGCTACTTTGCTCTGGTTAGGTTATAGATCGAACACACCGCGAGCATTTTGGACCAATCACGGAAAGATTTCATTCGTGAAGTAAATATAATACAAAGGAAAGCCGTACGCTTCGTTATAAAAGCTTCTGCGGGTGAACAGAAAGTGTCACACATCTTATGCAAGGACTAGGTTGAGAGCCGTAAGAGACCCGAGGGCTGCACACTAGGTTTAGATTACTTGAAAAATCTAGATCAGGTGAGTATCAGTATGACAGGAAAGATATTATTTTGAACCCTACACATATCTGATACAAACTAAAAAATAAGAGAGATTCGCTGCCGAACTGATAGGTATTGGAAATGGCTTATTTCCACGCACCATTATTAGTAATGATTAAAAAAACAGTGTGACACTGACATAAGACTCAAAGTTTACCCTCTGTTGACCCCTCTTCTCTCCCTCCTCCTTTTCCGTATTCCCTCCCCTTCCACGGCTGGTGTCATAACACCCCCACACGCCTTGCGGTGTCTCGCACGGTAGTGTGTAGATATCTGCTTTGTCATTCGATTTTCGTCCATTCACTCGACATGCACTTACCAGCGAAGCACACTCGTTCATAAATATTCCCAACCCACATTCTTTCAATACAAACTCTCTACTTCCTACTTTTCCCGTAAATTTTACTCAGGTAGTCTTTTTCTATTGCATTTGCCCAACTTTTATGATTATACTTATAATTTCACAATAAATGGTAATGCCTGTGGTCGCTATGACATTGGCTGTGATGAGCACGCCATATCCATTGTGACCCGATAACCTTATTTGTTATAAAGGGTCGGCCAAACTCAGGACAATATCTCTATCGCCATTGAGCTACGCGCCTTGAATTCAAGCCTCAGCTAATTCTGTTTTTAAGCTGACTCTCGTGGCTGGTATTGGGCTTATGCATTCATGGAAGGAGAAATGGGAATCATCTTTCACAAATACTCTCATGTGTGACTCGCACCTGATTTTTAATGGTGATTCTCTGAAAAAAGACGTCAAGTTATGCAACACTTTTTTATTTTGATTTCAATGTATTATATAAGTACTATTCAGTGAATCACAATGGTATATGTAAATGGGAATAGATACCTATCGATAAGTCAGGTGAAACGGTCCAGTCCTGCGAGTTCCGACATGCGTGGTGTCGATTCTGGGGGGGATTTCCATTCAAAGAAACAACAACGCAATCTTCCCGTCTTTGCACTGCGCGACAGCCTGCCGAGGAAAACGCTGAACATTCTTCTCACTTACCACGAATACAGGAATCGTAGGAAGTTTACTTTCTTGAGAATATCTGGTTGTAAAAATAAAGGATGCAGCTAAGACTTCATCCATAGTTTATTTTCGCATCGCTTCCTGTAGTTAGGTAAGTTTTTTCAACCTTTTTCCGACGTAGCAGTAAGTAAACGCGAAAAGATGTCCTAGTTACATCTTTCTAGCATCAAACGGTGAAATTAAATTTTTTTTATCTATTATCATGCCACCATGGCGGCGTGAAAGCCAATGGCCCTGAAAATGGATTTTTCAGGCGTCGTGGGAATAGGTTTTATGTGGTGCAAATTGACCGCTATTGGTTGACCCTCAAGTCTACTTACTCGTAAAATACTACTACTCTAAAACGTATTGAGTTATACGCATATCCCAATATCTCTTTAAAACATTCCTATAAAAGTGATTTCTTATCAAATGTGAGGGAGAGCTTGTTTCAAGTAGAGTGTGAATTTAAAAATGACGCGGGGTGGCAGGTATCGATCATTTTTGCTTTGTGACTCACAATAGCAACTCCGACATTTCGACGAAGCATTAAGATTTTGACTCAATTTCATACTCACTTGTTTCAGCGCATTACATTTCAGCGGAAACGTCTCTCTCGTCGCGTAAATATTGAATTTCATGTTGGAAATTAAGTAAATTCTTTATTATACTAAGAGTTTATGCATTCAGTTGTACGCATGTCTTTCGATTGTTACTAAAGCGTTTGCATCCTTGTGAATGAATCTTACAAGAAATGCAGCGAAACGACGAATGCAAGCATTATTGGTGAAGAAATTAAGAGTTAAAACTTCTTCTCCATCCTCTTGGTCACTGGGTAAAAAACTCTGTAAAAAAATAATAGAGTCAAGGGCTTTTGTCAGAGGGTCTACTTTCCTTGAATATGAATTATGGGTACGCAAACTTTTTTAGCTACAGAAAACATTTTTCCACTTGAACACTCCATTATATCTCATACTTGTTTCGGAATTGAATTTTTAGTAGATTTTTCCTCGATTTTCAAGTATCTCTGAATGCGGAACAGGGATACCAGGTTTCTTCGCTTGAACAAGTAATCTTGTTTAAGTATTAGGTTACTTTATGATTCTGTTTTATTTTGGTGGAATATTCGTGAGACGGTTTTTGAACCTCGAAATGTTAAGTACGGTGTTTTTCGTCTTTTCAAAGCCGTAGAAAACGTGAAGTCAGATCCTTGGTAACTGAGTTAGGGCACCAGCAAGTGCTCAGTGATTGGTCTACTTGTCGGTACCTGAGCATTCCACGGCGTCGTCCTGAGACATCCACTTCTGACTCGACCCAATTGGATCGTGTTAGGTCCCGTTCAATATCCAGTAAAGGAAAACTTCACCCGTCGGAAGACAAGCAAGTTCCTTGAAACCTGTCTGATCTTTTTCCCTCTTGTGAGGGAATAACGCCGTCCTGTGAACATGACTCGGCTGCCTTCGTGCCCGGAAGCTGTAAAATGTGTATAGTGGAAAGAAAAGTTAAGCAGTCGTTACATGCAAGAGTAACCCAGATCCTTTTTAAAAGTGGGGGTTTCGGCCAGAATTCCTGGAATAATGGGAAAGGTAAGATAGGGGATGATGTAGCGTGAAGGTTCCACGTTTTAAAAATAGCAAGATTTAGGGATCAATCAGTGGAAATTTCAAGCACAAAATGAAAGAAAATCTTTTGTATTAATTCCTAGAAAATACGCACGTTGTTCAGAAAGTTATCGCTATGTTTACATGTAAATGGAGTATTTAAGCTGAATATACAGGTTAATATTATGTACATAATTTGTTTAGGAAAAGTCGGGGTTTTCAATTATTTGTAACCTGTGACAAAATTTGTTTAATTTCATCCAGATGGTATCACCAATTAATAGATATTAGCCTGGAAAAAACTACTAAATCATGTAACCCTTGTCAGCATTTCGGTTTTATTTCATCCAGATGGCTTCATCAATAAATAGGAAAAGACCACTAAATCCTCCTTTTTCTAAGTCATATGTAGATGTAGATAATTAGGTATTCGATATATAATGCATGTGCACTATAAATTCTTTACACACGTCTACATAACTATATGCGGTCTTTTTGAGAAAATTTCTCTTTACCACTATACTCTTACTTTCTCCCTCTATTGAGAAATGTATTCTCGTAACTACTGCTGAATTTCATATCTCCATCCCCAAATGTAGTTAATCCTTACGCCAATGTTGTTCTCTTTGGGTGACTCATTTTGTTATATATCGCTTGATTTCTCGGTGGAAACGCCATAGGATCAAAGTTCACCTCAAGCCCTAATTTTATGTGAAATTCAATCTCATTGCCATTCTGTTGCTTCTGAATGGGTTGTAAGTTATCTGTTACTATCTTCTCTCTCGTCATTCAACACTTCCAGCCATTTCAGCGTTTGATCTTTGTGATTTTGCAATGCTTTCTGCTTCATCTCCCCATCGCCCGAGACTCTACCGTATTCCATTATATTTATTAAGCGTCTGCAGATTTCACGCTCCTGGTAAACTCTTGAATAGATTCCAAGTTGTCAATTAGTAGAGCCAACCAAGATGTGTCACTACACGAAAGTATAAAATTTCCGCTGCTTCGAGCTGGATTTACACATGTATATAATGGCAATGTATGTAGCCTTAATTGGGGCTAAATAAAGAAAGATGTACTCCTTTTTGACATCTTATTCCTTTCCAGAGGCACATGAAATAACATAGTACGTTAACCTTGTTAAGGCTTCCGCGGAGTATTTCTTTGGAAAGATCTGACCTTTCCAAAACATAGTCTGGTCTTTCTAGCCGGCGAACTTGTTGCCCCAAAAATGGACGTTCGTGGTAGAGCACCCAAAAGACCAGATCTTTGACATAGTACGTTATTGTTAATGCACTGTCATACACACACAGTTATGAAAGGCTTAAGGTAACTCAAAGAAATATTTGTCGAATTCAGTTTCGAAGATACTTGGAATGGGAAAAGAAGGATGGGGAAGAAAGACTCACTGCTAGCTAATGTTTTAGGTCCTTTGGAAATATTAGCTAATATCTAAGAAGTGCTTGCGGTAAGACTGAGAGGGATAGCGTATGGAATGAGTGGATCATGGAAGAATGTGAAATGGATGCTCCAGCAATAGATATGCGTGAAAGAGGCACGCTTTGTTGGTCTTGTCATTTTGAGAGAATAAATGAGAGGCGTGTAATGAAACAGATTTATGATATAATAGTGAGTGATGTGAGAGGAAGGGGTAGACCGAGAAAGTCGGGGATAAATGTGGTGAAAGACACACTTTAGGGAAGAAATATTTGGTGTATTTAGAACTGGGGGGCGTGAATGAAGCAAAGTATGGGTGCAGCAGAACAGAAGAGAAGTACATGCAAGGCTAGTGGCAGTATGGAAGAAATTATCAAAACAAAATCATTTTAACTGGCCAAACTTCGTGCCTTTTCCACTGTTCCTTCCCCGTAATAGGTATGTATTTTGTGTGTTTTTTTTGGTTGATTCCCCTATTGTTTGTGAAACGCGTGTTTGTTACCCTGATAATCACGCATCATTGTTTAATGAATGCCTGCTTGAGTGCTAAGATAATTTCTGCCCAAAACCTTTCCGTTCTAACGTCAAAACACATTTTATTAGAATACCTTGTTAAAGTGATGGACTTTGGTGCGGTTCCTTCCCCCGCAATCCGGCTACACCCACAATTGAATGGAGCAAAATAATTGCGATCACCTATTGGGTCCTGACCTATATCCATAAAACGTCATCCCTGGCCGAGCTAAGTTATAAAAAAAACAATTAGGAAGCTAACTTAATTACCTGTTTTCGGTGTGAACATGATGCGGAGAATAATCCATTATATTCTTCGATCTGCGAAACAAGATCGATAAACAAAGAGTTCCACACACACCTTTAAGCTTGAAAAACTACATCACCTAATTATTTTAACCCGCAATCCACCGTAAACTTTGTCCTTCCCATACCCTTTTCTCTCGGCAGGCGACTATTGGCAGTTTTTTATTTGGTTTTATAATTTTTGCAAAATTTTCCGCAGGGTGAACTAATTTTTTTTGCGAAGCTCCCATGGAAAAATGGCCACGCGAAACATTTTTCACGATTTTTTCCTCACGTTCTCCCAAGCTCAACAGCCACACCCATCCCCCCCCCCCTCCCGCTCTCATCTCACGCATCTCTTCTTGCATTTTGAACATCCGGCTCATAATTAATTCCGTGCCTGTATCTATGAGTTCACGCTCATAAATCACGACGAAATGGCTTTCTAGGTTGTACACGGGGACGACGGCGTCCCATGACAAACGAATGAATAAAAGACGGCCCCCTCCGGAGTCCTAAATTAGCCCCAATTTGAATGCAAGCAAGCCGGCCAGCCAGCCAGCCAGCCTCCATTGGTCCCCTTCTAGTCCCTCTCTCTCTCCCCTATCCGTCCACGAACACCCCGCCTCAACTTCCCCTCCTTTACCTCCCTCTCTCTCTCTCTTTCCCTTCCCCCCCCTCTTACCCGTTCCACTCCCTCGTTTGTGATCTTATATCCGCCCACCCCCTCCTTCATCCTCCCCCTCCGATTCATCTCGCCTCAACAGCCACACACCCCCGCTTCATCCTCTTCTGCGAGGATGAGCGCCTCAGGGCGTTTAAGAGAAGAGGCGCGAGATCGCGATCATCTTGTGTCGGCCCTCGAGCTGTGGGAAGAAAAAAAAAGAAATCAAGGGCTTTCAAGAGAACTTCATATCTCTCGCATTCGGCTTACACGATCCTTACCTCTTAACCCCTCCCTTCCCGCTCAACCAATCCCCTCTTTTGTTCTTTTAGTCTCCAGCCTCTTTCTTAGCACTATGTCTTCCTCTCTTAACCCTTCACCTCCCCCTCCAGTGTCTTTGGCTCATCCGTGAGAGAATTAGCCTCCACGCCTGATCATCGTCGCACCGATATCATTTTATCCCTCCGCATTTTCCCACCTTGACGATCGTCCCTTTGAGCCACCTAGCCGGTGTAATGTGTATTTTGCGACTTATTCTTGGTAGTTGGGCCTCTGTAAGCATTAAGCTCTTCTGTTTTTTCCTACGTTTTGTGTAGTAGCAATAGTAGTAACGTGATGTTGGGCGAAGTTAGTTACTTGGGAGAATATAGACATGTGTTTTAGCAGTAAAATTCCTTGTAACATCCTACACCATGTTTAATGAACTGAATAGTTTCGATGTGTTCTACACATCGTCGTCGGAGTTTCAATAAATTTATAAAATACCATAAAAGTAACGTAACTCTGATGATGATGGTTTTGAACGCTGAATACGGTCAGTACACTAAAACATTGTATGGAGCGTAACCAAGTGTCACTGCATTCAAACATAAGGCTGATAGTTCTTAGAAGAGGAGAACCAATGAATACCTTCCACGCATATTTCCCTTGCCCCTCTCTATTTAACAAACTTGACGATCTATCTTTGACCTTACATGCCTCTCTTTTTCCTCCGGGTGGTCGTACTTTTTTGTGGTGGCAATACTCAGTAATAGATACAAAAAGGACCTAGGCAGAGAACCGGTCAATTCTTGCCACCTAATCAACGCGATCACCGAATGTTTTACAAATGTTGGAACATTCTAGACACGGGTTCTCAAACCGTGTGAGCGTAGTGTAGGAGCTACTACACAAAACTTTTTCAATACATGTAAACCTCTACGTTTGTAATTGATTACTGAACTGAAGATGACTGCTGATTGGATTGTGTATGCTCTGCTAGGATTCGGGAGTAATCGACGTGCTTCTCGAGGGTTCCTGTGGTTTGTGTACCATCCGTTAAGGTTCTTGATCTTTCTGGACTGTACCCTAGCGTTCAGAATTCTTTTAAAGCAGGCATTGTCGCTTCTAAATTAGGGATATGCTACTATTATCCGCACGGGGAAATAGTGCGTCGTGAATCAAAAATATTTGAAAACCCCTTCTCTAAGGTATAACATTCCCCGGCTCGACTAAGCTTCTGGTCTATTTGCGATCATGAGTGGTGGATAGAACCAAAGAATAATGGTGCACAAGTGACGCTAATATTTTTTTATTGTGTTCGTCATTATATTTTTGTTTCATGGAGACGTATTCGTCAGTGTGATCTCACTCATTGACGAATTTAACAGTGGGCGGAGGCGCTGGGCCTCCGGGAGCCCATGAAGCCGAAGGAGCTCATCAAATCCCAAGCCAATAAATCAAAATTAATTCGCAGAAAATATTTTTAACTAAACAAATCTTAATTTTTATGGAGTCTCCCACGCACTTTTTACACGCAGAATCGCAATCCTCTTATGTGATTTAATACATTTGATTTTACTATCTAATTCTTATTTTTATAGCAGTAATTTCTTACTTAATCAAACAAATCATCAAAATGTAAAAACTACTGTAATTTTTAGAAATATTTTTTATTTTATTAAGTTTCATGTTAAACTAAAAACATATGTAACAATGCAGTCATTGTGAAATTGCATTGATGGTGATTTGACAAACGGTATTCGTGAATGCATCAAACTATTCAATTTAGGGCAGTTTTTAGTTTGATCGCCAAGGGCCCTTGGGCACCGAAACCAGCCACGGCATTTATATGATGAATATTTTATTGAACCTTGTTTACAGCAGGTGAAAACCGTAACCCATTTCTTTTTCTGTTGATGGCTTTATATCAGGAAATTCGCGTTAGGAGAGTGCATCATGTTGATCATTGCAACATATCGCGATACCCGTATGGTTGAGGGTCATAATGTTCTCTGTTATGCTGTACTTCAACAATATATAAGTGTAGTGAAACTTGGTGGCACTCGCTTGTGAAGATAATGACGCAAAGGTGAGGACAACATAAATGAGATGTGGGATGAAGTGGTCGACCCTTTTTCCAGAGGACTCTGCGGAAGTCCTTCGATAACTTTGCCCACTCACCAACACTTGGTTTACGGTCAATGACCTCTAATCTTCCACTGTTGTGTGCCACCAAGTTTCGCTATACCTATACTACCTCTTATCCATCAAAAGAGACCTGGTGGACGTCTTCAAGCGAAGAGGACATGGTTGGGCTATGGATCGCGACGAAAGATCAATTGTGATGATGAACAAGGTCCAAAAGGGCTATTAAATTGTTTAAACTGACCACATTGAGCAGTTCAATAAACATTTACGCCGATGGCACATAACCCACCTCGTTTGCACTAACTAAACAGCTGCAGTCGATAAAAAATAGTAAATCTCCGGGTCCAGAGGGAATACCCGCGCGTGTCCTCAAGGAGTTGGCGCCACAGATCGCACCGTTCTTAAACATAATATTCAAGAAGTCATTGTCTGAAGGAAAGATACCATTAGACTGGAAAATTGCAAACGTTACACCGATATTCAAAAAGGGAAACAGACACGACCCAGGGAACTATCGACCAATTTCATTAACGTCGATTATAGGCAAGATACTCGAACATATCGTCGTTAGCAATATCATGACGTTCCTGGACAGTCGTAACGTCCTCCATGGCTGTCAGCACGGCTTACGGAAAGGTAGATCATGTGAAACACAACTCGCGCTCTTTCTTCATGACGTTCTCAAATCTGGTGAATCGAAAAGACAAGTTGACGCATTATTTCTAGATTTTAAGAAAGCTTTCGACACGGTACCTCATAACAAACTTTTATACAAATTACAGTCATGCGGCCTAAACGAAACAGTAGTAAACTGGATACGCGACTTTCTGAGTGATCGTAAGCAAAAGGTAGTTCTTGACGGAATTAGCTCTGATGTCGTTAAAGTGACATCAGGTGTCCCGCAAGGAAGCGTGATCGGACCCCTTTTGTTCATTATATACATAAATGATCTATGCTCTCGAATTAGCAGTAAAATACGTTTATTTGCCGACGACGCTGTCATCTATCGTGAAATTAGTGATCACTCTGACTTTGAAATTCTATCATCGGATTTAAACAACGTTCATGAGTGGAGCCAAGAGTGGGGACTCGAACTTAATCTAAGCAAATGCACGGCGGCACAATTCTTGCGGAGGTCGTCCAACTATTCCCATGTATATGCTGTGGATGGTGTTAACATAAAGGCGACAGATGAAGTGATGTATCTAGGAGTTACGATAACTTCGGACATATCGTGGGGAGCACATATAAGAAATATTTGTGGCAGAGCTCTGAAGAAGCTAGGATTCGTCAAGCGTATTGTGGGAAGATTTTCGGATGAAAAAGTAAAAGAGAGGTGCTATTTCGCACTCGTCCGGCCACACCTTGAATATGCAGCGAGCATATGGGATCCGGTGCAGAAAGACTTAGTCCGGGAACTTAATAAAATACAAAGGAAAGCTGCGCGATTCGTCAAAAACAGCTACGGGCGTACTGACAGCGTTACACAGATGTTAAACGAATTAGGCTGGGAACCGCTAGAGACTCGGAGGCTACGCGCTAGGCTTAGATTGCTTGAACAATTGAGAATAGATATCTTCCAGAGCGACACGGAGAACATCATATTAGAACCCCACTATATTTCCAGGTCCGACAGAAACGATAAATTAAGAGAGATATTTTGCCGAACGGATAGGTATGGGAATTCGTTTTTCCCCCGAACAATAAGGGACTATAATAAATGCTAGGCGTAATTTCATTAGAGTGTTTCCTTTTTATCTTTAAACGGCTGGTGTCCTAACACCCCCCGCCACACGCCTATTGAGGCGGCTTGCGGGGTAATATGTAGATGTAGATGTAGATGTAGATGTTTGAAATCTTTATTCCCTTTAAGACATTAAATGTGGAATAATATACGGTTCAAAACATTATAGAAACGGCTTCAGTGTGTTTACATCGTTATTCCAGAGTAATATAACGTTTTTGCGTCACTAACTGAAGATATGCCTTCCTTTATCTTGATAGTTTTCATTGATTACAATGTCCTTACTCCTGGATATCTAGGCTATTGGACTAGCGGATAATGTGCAAGATACTTAGTCTACTAATAATGATGCACATGGTTATTTAAAACGGCTATTTAGTTCACTTCATTTGGTATAAATATATGTTACTGTTACCCTTGGTAGTGAATTACAAAATGAGGTTAGTTATTAAAAAAAGGTAGAATATGCAAGTGTTGAGTGATCAAAATTTTATACTTAAAAAAAAAAAGAATTTGAAATTGACATTGTTAAAGAATACTTTTACAAAATTATTCATGCTAAAAATGTCTTTGTTGATTCATTTTAGGTCACATTTTGGTAATAAATAACATTTTAATCATCTCTTTTACTCTTTTCAGGTAAGCAGTGTTCTACTTCCCCTTAAGTGATAACTGACGTGGATTTGCGTGAGTATATTCGTAATTGCATATGAACAGTATATGCAAGGAGAGAACTTATGTACCTAAATTAGTTGTTACTAGCGTAGTAACTATTTACAGCGTATTTTGTATTTCAATTTCCTTACTGATAGTATGTATGATATAAATTGTGATTGATAATATTTTACTAGCACGAGCTTTACACAAAAGACTATATTAGCTATGGGTGTGAGTTATTTTTTTAAAATAATTTTCATTTACTCTATCATATTTTCTGTGTCTTGCTCCGTATGTATTCAATGCCTTCACATTGAATCTCCAATCCTGCGAATTGTAACATATGAGCACAAACTTTGGCATTTTAAAGATTTTATAGCGCATACATTTGAGCAATCAACCGTATTGGGTCAGTATTACAGAGACGTTCCTAGCCATTAGCAAGAGATCCGTTCGGGTAATGTATACTTCATTGAGTTCCGTAAACTTTGCTCAAATTACAACAAAATTGTCTTTGGACTTAGTCTAATCCTCATCATTAGCGATCATCTGAAAATAAAAATTATAGCACAAGAAATTTTACTTTCTCGCTCCACGAGACAAAAATTACGGATGAGAAATCAGAAGGCCAATAATGCTAATAAACAAATTGTCTTATGATTAACATTAAAATAAAAATCCTGTCTCAAAATTTTAAATTTTTAAGAAATGAGGTATATTATACCAACAGAGGTGTCTACACAAGGGTAGGTTTACTCTGGCAAGTTATTTCCGCAAGTTTCTTGTACAAGGGCTTGCGGAGGATTTGACTCTGAGAAGAACGATTTCACGAGTTAGTGCAACCGATTGGTTGCTGTTTGCACTGGCAACAATACGCTTTTGCAAGAGACTCGCAGTAACTTTAATGTTCTGCAAGCGGACTTTCAGAACAGTTTACACCTGCATTTCACGTCAAAATTCGCTTGCTGTGAGTAATTTGTGCAATATACTAACCAATTTAATCCCATATTAAGAGTTGCATTTAGTCAGCAAGTTATTTTTCTCATACTCATTGGGATAAAAAGATGCTACAGTTTTACATATTTAAAAGTAAGAAGTAATATAGTATTTCTATTCATACAGAAGAGAATCTGACTTCCGATTACATAGACCACATTCGAATTTTTATCCGAAAAAAATTAGCAGTAAAAAGCATGACGTAAGTACATATTTTAATATGAATGACGCATAAAATTAGTTAACTGCAATCTTTATTCTCGTTGTTTTTGAGATTCGTTTTGCCGCGAAGAGGACAGTGTCCCCCACTTTACCAGATGTTTGAGAAAGATAACTATTTCTTCTCTTAGGCATATTCGTTGTGTACTGAAAATATTAGTGATAAAATAATTATTTGGGTAATAATCGCTATATATCCAATGTTTCCTAAAGAGAACTTTAAAAAGTTTCAAGTCTTAATTCTAAGTCATCTCCACTAAAAACAACAATCTTCCGCGTAAAAATAAGTATTTGCATGGAAACAAAAGGTAATTTCCTTACTGCTTCCGAAAGAGAAATTAAAGAAATTATCATGACTTACCTTTAAATAACCTCCACCAACAAAAAAAATCTTCCACGTAAAAATTAATGTGCCCTTCCCCTCGAAAACGTTGGCAATGACCGTACTCTGTAAATGGTGATAAATTTCAAAATAGCAATATATCTATATTTGAAATACCTAGCAAAATGAGTTATGTTCGTGCATAATTTCACCTCATTCGGTTCTGTGGTTTTGGCGTGAATGAGTAACAGACACATACACTCAGAAACCACCACGTTTTTATGCACAAGCGTGAAATATAGAGGATACTTCCTTTAAAATGCGACAATTTAAGAAGTTTAAGCCATTTTAAAACATTTATATGCATAATCGTGATAGATAGACTCCCTTTAAATTAAAACAATTTAAGACATTTTTGAATTAGAAAATCAGGTGGGTAGTGGAAGTAACGAAGCTATCGTGGAAGACTATAAAAACTATAAAGCACTGACAAATTTAATAAACAGTTTAGACATTTTGGTTTACTCAGTCAACAAACTTCCAGGTTAGTTGGATTATATGTGAGGATTTTTGAGAGTGAGAGACAGAGAGCGAGAGAGACGGAATGTGGAGAAGAGAATGTGGGGAATGGATGGGGAGAGGAGAGGGGTATGGAGGGGGGTGTGGTGTGCAGCAGAGAGGGGAGGGAGAGATCACGTGCTATTTTCCGTGGTGGTGGCGCGGCGAACTAGTCTCCAGAGGGGGGGTGGGAGGGAGGTAGATGAGGGGGTGGGAGGGAGATGGCCCACTCATTCACTCCCCCCACCCACCATAGCCTCCCCTAATTCCCATCCAGGGGCTCTTCCCCTCCTCTCCAGTTCGCCACCAGCAGGGTATACTCCCTCACACATACTTTACCCCTCAATCCCTTGCCTCCCTTTCTAGTTCAGGGTTCCTACAGGCCTGGAAATCCTGGAGTACCCGGAAATGTCTTGGAAATGGGCCAGTAAGACCGGAAAAAATCATGGTAAACGAGAAATTAGCCTGGAAATTTCTTTACTGAAGTCAAATGTTGATTGTTTTCCATATGTCAGCAGTATCATTTTTGGAAATATTTGGTACATTGACTAATTGCAAGTGAGGCAGTGAAGCTCTTGTTTAGTGTTTAGCTAATTAATTGTGCCCCTAAAATAGACTTACGGACCCTATTCTTCACACTCTTGCTGAGGAATATTGAATATTTGTTTTTCCTAAGATTTTGTGATAGTAATACATGGGCCTTATCATGGCCGAGACCTAAGAAAAATATACCATCAGAAAGGCAGCTGATTTTTCCCCAGAGCCATAGAGGAGGAGGAGGTTTGTTATGAAACTATAATTCTCCCGTTGTACAAGCGTAAATGTGTGATGCTTCTATTCTTGTTTTTTTTATACACACTTATTAAAGATCTTATATTTTCACCAGTAAAATTGAAAAGCTTAGTTATCCCGGCCTGTTAATAAGTTAGCCTGAAAAACCTATAAAATGCCTGAAGTTTCATAAGTTCTGGTCTCTAGTAACCCTGCTAGTTTTTACTACGTGATTATTATAGTGTCTTAAAAAGAAAGCTGGGGTAAAAGACGCCTCTATAGCTATACAGATTGAAACTTTCGGCTGTATATCATGTGTTCCGGTTTCGAGTTCTTGTCATGGCGGAAGATTTTTCTCCAAAAGGAATTTCCGTAATTTAGTGCACTTGCAGGTCAGACGGGGTAATACCACGGCTAGTTGGTCTTCCTCTCAAAATGCATTTAAAAAATACAGTTTGAAATGATGTACCTCAATAAATATGCTGGCATAGAAAGTCTAATTCTTGTGTTGCGGTGAACATTGTAGAAATGGTAACACTTTGTTGAAAGAAATTTCAGTCTTTTGAAGTACTCAGGCTTTTAATATTCTATTTCAATCCTCTCTATTCATTTTACTGTTGTTCCTCAACTCAGTACGTGTCTTTGAAATAATATTTTGCGTAGAAATAGGTACTGCGATTTCTCAAGTGACGGCTAAAGAATTGTTCTTGCAGATTTACATATCATGATCTTCAATCTTAATGCTTGGACATGCTGCAGTGCGGCTACTTGAACCCAAGGTTGATAAAGGGAGCAAATCTGACTTAGGATAGTTTTTCATATCGCTAAACTTAGCTAAGAGGCTCAAAAAATGTAGCATTAGCATTATCTAGACTTTGAAGACAAAGCTAAATGAGAATAAATGCATGAAAAAAAGAGAAATACTCAAACCCGTCCAAATACGAAACGCCTTACTTGAGGGTAGGTGGTTTACTTCGGTACTCCAAGTGCTAAATATTTGTGAAACTTTTGCATTCAATTATAAGTAAAGTATAGCGTGAATTTGCGAGGATTATACCTTATTCTTACCGGCTCAGTGCTCTATTCCGGCGCGCATGAATTGGAATCTAAATCTTCTAAATATGAATCTAAATCTTCGGCACCAGTGTACAGGCAGTAGTGTTGCCTAACTTTCCGCATAAGATAGGTCGCGCTGCAATCGGCATGATTCCGCTTGTGTTTGTCAAAATTGGCCGGTTTAATTGGGAGGCCTATTCCAGTACCTTTATTTCCAGTATCTCCATTCAATTCACGGCCTTTCCGTAAGAACCACCTTCTCTAGAGTGGCGGCGCTACAATCTGCTTGGTCCTGATTTTTCGGTGCATGCGGAATGTTTGGCAACACCCACTGGGGGCAAGTTTAGGATTCATATGTATATTCGTGCCGGCGAGTTTTATCAAGCTCTTGTAATGGTAAGGAAAATTTGACTCGTAATGCAAATTGCCTCCCGATTTCGATCGGATGCCCCGGTATTCGTGGGTATACGTTAAAAGGCTGTTCAAATTATGTGCTGGGTGATTCGGTACGCTTCGGCCAATTGCAGGACTGACACCGTGCATTCAGACTATTCGTCTACGTCAGCGATTCTCAATCAGTGGTACGTGTACCCCGAGGGGTATAAGTTTGGTGGTTTTTGAATACCCCGTAAATGTTGGACAAATGTGGAGGTAAAATTAAATAGCAGAGAGAATATAAATCCTTCAACAAGATCGATATGAACTTCGGGAATGGGTGTCTAAGAAATACGCGACAATTAACATAAAAACACCTCCTTATAAATGGTTGGACATTATGGTCCTTCGAAAAAAGAGAATATTTACTCAATTAAAATGAAGTACTGCACTTGAAGTTATTATTATTGATGTTTTTTTTAACCACGAGTCTGAATTGATTTTAAAGTTCCGCATGTTACTGACAAAAATATAAAGCTGGATTTTGTAGAAAGTGTTTTAATTATGCCTTATTACAAGGTTTTAGCAACTAAATTGTTAAATGACTTCATACCAACATTTCACTCGCGTCTATATCATGTATCTGTCTCAACACATCCCAGATCAATTTTTAAATAAGATGTCCTTTGTTCCGTTTTTATTTTCTTCCACTTCTACATTCCCTCATATTTACCGCATTTTTCTTCATGCCAAACACTAACAAACAATTACCTACTCACCCCTCGCCCCTTTTTAGTTCCGGACAAGTATAAATAAGAACTCACCACGTGTCAAGATGTAGATTTGAGAATAACGTTAGGACTTAGGTAGGGATCGCTAATAACAATAGTGGAATATATAAGGTCCAATATATTTAATTCCAACTTTTACACAAACCTCATATTTTTCCACAAACAAACACGACCCGATTTTCAGTGAATAATCATCATCATCAGGTCTTGAATTTAAAATAACCGTTAATAATAAGGGCTTAGAATTGGGCTGAAGTGGAATAGAAAATTCTTATAAATTTTTGTTCAAACTTTCACATGAACCTCAGATTTTTTTACTACCACACTCGATCCGGATTTCAATGAGTAATCATCAAGTCATCATTATCAGGTGGTTCCATGAATAACCATCATCACCTTATGGTGACGATTGTTCGTTGAAACCCGGGTCGTGTGCGAGTGTGGAAAAAATCTGTGGTTTTTTGGTAAAAGTATGAAAACAAAATTTTTATACTAAATATTCCACCAAGTTTCCTCTGAGCTAGTTTTATGTATACAAACTCTATTTATAAACGTATATCCGAGTAGAGTTCGCGATTCTCCTGTGTAATATTTAACAATACTTTTGATTGAACCTGGGCCTTCAGAAACCAGTGCTCCAGCCACCGTGCCAACACGGTCCTCCCTCATACCCTCCTTTTCACCGTGCCCCACAACGGTACTCCCTCGCACAGACTTCACCCTCCCCTGCCTTCGTCTCCCGGAAGAGCGAGAGAGCCCGGAGTCCGGGTTCTTTCCGCGCAGACGTCTCCCACCCCTACTCTCCCTCCCTCCCCCCACAGTTTCCTCTGAAAATCCTCCCCTATTCCCCCTCCAACCGGTTAACTCAGGGGAGTCAGGAGATAGTGGGGGAACTGGGGTTGTGGGTAGCGTGCTCCAAGGGTTTCTACACGGGTGGGGAAGGGTGAAGAGAGGAGATGGGTATCCCCCCCCACTCGCTTCTAGCGTGGCTCTCTGTGTGCAAGCACGTTCGTTTTGTATGTGAGTGTGTGTGGATATATGTATATACGGAGAGGGGATCATCAGGGTATAAGGGGTCGGAGGGGTAAGAAGCGGCGTACGGGAGGGGGTAGGGGTTTGCTGAAGCGGGCGGGGGGGCCCGTACCACCCCACCTTGTATCTCCCCTCGGCTCTACGGAAGGGGGGGCGCTGTGGAGCGCTCTTTCGCACAGACGGCCCGTGGCTCGTTGAGAGACCCGGGGAGGTCCGTGTTGCGAAGCCGGCGGCAACCGCGGGAGTCAGTGATAGGGGGTCCCAGGTGCTCTCCTGCCCGGCGTTTTCGTGTTTCCCGCGCCCGCCTTGTAAGTTCTCGGGGCGGAGACGTAGTATACGTCTTTGTGGACCTTCCTTTTTGCGTTCCGTGTACAAAAGGAGAAGTTCCGCTCTATTCCGCGGACGTTGGAGAAAACGTCTGTTCCGTTCCAGGGTGGTGTTCCGTTCCGTACGGAGGGAAAAAGGAAAGGGAATTCCATTCCGCTCCAGAGTGGTGTTCCGTTCCAAGTACATAATATTAGTGTTCCGTACTGTTGTGGAGACGGAGAAAGCGTTCCAGTCTGTTCCTTGACGTGGTCCCGTTCCGTTCCTGACGTTTGTTCCGTTCCTTTCCACACGAAGGTGGTCCGTTCCCGGGAGTTGTTCCGTTCTGTTGCCGTTAGGACCGTGGGCGGTCGGAAGGAACGGCCAGTGCGTCCTCGCCGGGGCGCGGAGCAAGAAGTTCCCGGGAGTGGTTTCCCCCAAAATCACCGTCATTCCTCGTCAGCGGATCAGTTTCCGATCCGTATTCGTGTTGCTCCACCTTTTTCTCCGTCCGCCGTGCTGCGTGTGTCGTCCCGCTGTGTTCGCGAGGGGCGGGATACGGCCTAGAAGGTGACTCTTTTGTGTGTGTGTGTGGGGCGGCAGGCGGGGGGCATCATGCCAGGGCAGGCAGCGATGCGGGGGCGGGGTTGAGATGGGAGGAGGAAGAGGAGGCGTTGTCGGGTCCACCCGGCAGAATCTCCGACCGGAGCCGCCGCCCGGAGGAGGCTGAGCCGGAGTCAGGTGGAGAGGATACAAGATAAAGGGGGAGAGATTCGTCGCAAAAGTACAAAAGTATGCATTTGTTCCTGTATTGAATCCATTCTCGGTCCTCCTGGTGACCTCGGGGACTTATTGGACAAGACGGACGGTCTACTGGTGTTCTGTTTCCTCCCATACAAGACTGTTCAAGACCCATACATATACACTCGTTTAAGAGAGCACCCGTGGCTGTATTAACTGCTAAAAACAGCTATCCACGAGTTTTAGTGGTGTCCCATGGGACTTAGTGTGCTTGGCGGACCTTCCATTCCCTCCCAATAAAGATTGTGCAAGACACTAAAATCTTTTCGTCCAAGAACGCATTCTTGACCTCGGGGAGTCTAACAATCCTCACGCCTTCCGGAGACAGATGTGTTCGAGCCAGCGTGCGCGAGTGTGACTGTACAGAGAGTGCCGACAAGGGGTTTGAGAAGACCCCGGAAGAGAAGCAGGAGAGAGAGAGGGAGAGAGAAAAGCGCCCGGAGTGCATCGGATTCTCCCGTTGGAGTGAAAGTGAGGTTTTGGCCGTGCGGGGGCTCCGGGGTGGGGGGTTGTGTGTGTGAAGGGGGAGGAGAGAGGGTTGATTTTTTTCTGGGGATTGAGCGGTGGGGCGGAGGGGAGTTTTAAAGGGTGTGAGGGGATACCCTAGTGGGCGGAGAAGGAGTGGAAAGAGCCTTTTCAGGGTGTCAGGGAGAGTGAGGGAAGATCGGAGGGGAGTTAATTATCGATTCAGAGGAGAAGGGTGGAGGAAGGTGTCCCTGCCATTGTGGGGGTTAGAGAGTGTGGGACGGTCTGTGGGTGGATTTCCAGGTGGGGGGTTGTGTGTGTACCAATCTTTGGCGTGAGAAAAGGGTTATTTTTTCAAAGGAAGAGTGGTTTTTTTGGGTCTCCCGAAACCGCACTGTATCGGTCCTGGAAGTACCTCACGCCTCAAGCCATCCTCTGGCGAGAAAGAGGGTTCTGGAATAACCTCTTGGCTATGTTTGAGGAGGACATTATTATTATGAATAAGATGTGAAAACAAAATGGTCTATCTCTGGTGAGGAAATGCTTATTTCTATTTTCTAAAAGAAGGGCTGTTTTTTGGGGAGGGGTCACGGTTAACCCTGCCGATACCCGAGGACTCACCCGTCTCTAACCACGGAGAAGAGCCGGAAGGCCCAAGAGTTTCCACACGCCACAATTTAAGAAGAGTATTATCATTAATATGACGTGAAAACGATTTGGTATTATACCCCTCCCATTTGTGTTTCTATGGTGGTGGTGTTGGAAAATATTCTCCTCGACCATTGTGTCTAAGAGGGGTTTTATAACTCTAGGCGTGTCACGGGTCTATTGGTGTGACAGTGTGTGTGTTAGCACGCCTCTCTATACTCCGTTCATTCTAAGAGAGGCGTGAAGTTTCGAGGGAGGGGGTCATCGAACCAACGCCCCACCGCGTGGAGGAATCCCTCCTGTACCCTTTAAACGGACGTCTTCCCCCCCCCCTTTGGCTTATAACCCCCACCTCTCCACCGCGAAAGGGGAAGGGTAAAAGGCCGGGTAAAGGGGGGAAGGGAGAGTGGGAGGGGGGTTTTTCAGATCGGACGAGTGTGAAATGTGGCAACGCCGCGAGCCACGCCCACGAGGAGGCGGCGGCGGCGGTACAGGGGTGAAGGAGGTGGGAGAAGGCGGAGGAGTAGGGGTGGTGGTGCGGGTCGCGACGCCTACGTCAGAGCGAGGCTGGATGCGACGTCGGAGGCGGAGGGAGGCGTCGGAGGGAGGCGGCGGGGGCGGTGGAGGAGGCGGAGGTCGGCTGATGCTGTGGCGGTCTCCGGCCGAGGAGAGGAGGTCAGTCCTTTTGGGGGAGGGCGGGAGGGAGGGCATCCGTGTAGGGAGTGGGTGTGAGGATAGGGAGGATCCTTCCGGATATCAGGGAGCTCTCGCATTGTGGATGTGTGCGTGGGAGGTGGACGTAGGGAGGGAGAAGTTTTTATCTACCATCCCACCCCTGCAACTTCCCATCTAGAGATCCCTTCTGTGAAAAAAATAGGTCCTCCGGCAGCCAGGAGACCCAGTAAAAACTAGATAACTCTGGGAGTTTTGCTCGAATGGAATACCAGGAAAATTTCCGCTGCGGTAAATAGGTTAATACGCCAGCCCGGAGGATCTCAGTGGCAAAATGTCTCCTCTCTTACTTTACCAGACCCTCTATGGCAAAAAACAGGACTTCCAGTAACACGGCGGATCAGGAAAATTTAAATAATTCCACGAGTTTTCCTTGAATGGTATCCTCTGGGAATTATCGCAGCGGAAAATAGGTCAATACGTGGGTTTATAGGACTTGGTGTGTGGATATTATTCCTTTTCCCACCCTTTCAAACATTCTATCTGAAAAACACGACTTAAGGTGACAGGAGAATTAGGAAATAACTTGACAACTCCTATCGGTGTGATCTACTGGAATTATCAGGGATTTTTGGTGGGAACTAGGTTATCACGCCCGCCTGGTAACTCAAAGATCGAGGTTTGTACCCCATCTTGCGGTGTTTTACTAATGATCATTTCCGCCATCGTAGATCCTCTTTGAAAAACAGTGTCGCCGTTTACACGAAGAACCAGGAAAACCTGGATAACTTGAGGAGTTTGGATCGTTTGAAGAACTCTGCTAATTTCGCACAACTGTATATTGCAGGGAAACATGACCGCAGTCATTGAGTTATCTCGCCGGAATGGAGTCAATGAGGTTGAACTTGTTCACCAATTATTAGCCTTGTGCTAGTTTTTTTGTGTCTATATTGAATTCCAGAGTTAAACTTGACGGTATGGAGGCATGTGAGATCACTGAGACAATAGTTATTTTTTCTTAGAGTACTGAGTGGATTAACTTGTTTTGAAATATGAGAGAAAATATACATATATTTGGAGGAAAATATTTTGCTTTATGGTAGGCTAGACAAATATTAATATTTTTAAACCATATTTCTGTTGGGGTATAACTTTTTATATAGTTGGGGATATCTGAGGGGGAAAGTATTCTTACACGCCGCTGTATAATTACCATGATTCACTAGTGCTAAAATCTACGATCGATAATAACGCCTGTAAGAGACGTTAGGCAAAATATGTTCTGGCTTCAGCCTGCGGTGAGCTAGGAAACTAAATTGAAAACCCGGAAAAGTCATGGACTTTGGTGATGCCTACATGGCGAACGTAATAGTGAAGGAAGGAGGAATGTAGTTCGGAAAGGTAACCGCTACAATGACCAATTTATGATAATAATTTACAGATTTATGCATGCAGAAGGAACCAGAACACAAATATTGGTAATGTTCGAGAAAAACTCGCATAAATGAGTGAACTCGATGGCGGACGCAGCAATGCAGGCAGAAGGAAACCAGTTCAGAAATATTACCGCCACCGTGACAAATTCATGACAGAAATATGCACTTAATTGCCTGCGTAATGAACGAGGACATTAAATAGGTAATGTTCGCGAAAAACTCGTGTAAATTAGTGAATTTTCGATGGCGGACGCACCGATAAAGGCAGGAGGAAAGCAGTTCGGTAATATTACCCCCACTGACCAATGTATGATATGACTGTACAGGTATATTCCTGCGGAACGAACGAGAGCGCTGTAATAGATAATAATCGAGAGAAACTCGTATAAATTAGTACTCGATGGCGAACGCACCGATTAAGGGAGGAGTAAAGCAGTTCGGTAATATAAACGCTACAATGGCCAATTTATGTTATAAACGTGAAGGGTTATACCTGCGGAGCGAACCAGAACACTAAAGTAAAAATAGATATTTGAGAAACACTCAAACTCAGAATGAGTGTAAATTACTCGATGTCGGACGCACTGATGAACGACGCATCAAGGCAGGAGGAAACCACAGTCACGTCAGGAGCACTAGGAGTGGCTCCCATTCACGATCACGATTCCCGGGCGTGTGCCCCGGGCCACCGCCGTTCGTCTGCGGGGTTGCCCCGCAATGCGGCTGCATCGGGACCCGTCACGCGTGACCGAATAAATTTCTAGATGGAACGCGGCAGCGGGGAGTTTTCAGCGCGGGCGGCTACGACGGGAAGTGAACATTCGCCGCTCCCCCCCTCACCCGCCCCGAATTCGACCCACCTCTATAACCTTGCTCAGCCCCGCCCCTGGCCCTTTTACCCCTCCTCCGTAAAAGAGGGCCACAGCCTGGGGATTCCGGCTCCTTTAAGGGCGAGAGCCTTTAAACTATCCTTTCCTTCCTCTCGGCCTGGCTTTCAGAGACCCTTCTCAGGGTACACCCCGGTGTCGGGTCTCCGAAAACCTGCAAGTAAGGGCAGAACAAAAGGGTTTCTCTCGGGATGAGGAGGGGGGAAGGGACAACCGACCACCATACTACATACCCTTTCCATCCCTCCTCCACCCCCAACCGTCTCTCCTCTCCCCTCCCCCAGGATACTCTTAAGGGTCCAGCGGCAAATGGGCCCAGTGGGCGGGCCATCATGTTATACCCACCAACCTACAAGTCATCATGCTGCGATAACAATTCTATGCTTTACTCCCAAGAAAGAATGAGGGATGGGAATCAGTCTGACGGACATTTATGGCCGAGCGTCTACCCTTTCACCTTGGGTGGGAAATGGTTGAGGATCCAACGTTCACTCCCTTTCTATATCGCGTCCTTCATGCAAGCATGCGTCAGTTTCTAACTTACTTTTCGTGATTAATTCGAAGGTTGGTCTGGGATCGGGACAGTGGCGTGGTGTCATCCTGATGTCTCATCCTGAAAACCAAGGTTCGAATACCTGGATCGGAGGAGATTAGTCATTGGAAAATCCGATACCTGCTTCAGTTTCGTGTGGAGAGCACTTCAAGTGCATTACCTTGCCCGTTGGGTGGGACGTAAAACCGCACACCCCCTGGAGTCTGTCGTTAAAAGTAGGCTAATGTCTTGGTCCAGTTTAACTCTAGCCTTCCTCCATATCCCATAAAAGCCTACCTATACCTTGAAACTCAGCTAACCTTAATGGCGTATATGACCTCAAGCGTCGTTCGCCCCCCACCCCGCTAATTACTATTACTTCCCGAAGGTCGCATTAGTGAGGTTGGATCTCGTCTCTTACTACGTCAGAAGGCCTGTGAAATTTATACTTTATTTTAGTGAAATGATGGACGCTAATTCGTTTCGATTATGTGCTATTTTAACGCTGCAATATTGTTTTTTATATATCTGTGCTTGTAAATGTGCCGAAAGTGGTTTTGTTTTCCTCCTCGTTATCAGATCTAGCGACGAGTATAGCCCATCTTTGATGCGATCGGTTTACGAAAGACATTACCTCCAAGGCTATGGCGTCGTGGGATGAAATTCACGATAAAATAGTTGGTTGAACGCCAGAGTTGAGCTTCGAGATAAATTCGTATACCTGACCCCAAAACTATTATTGCTACCAATAAAGCCAAAACGGTGAAATAGGAGAGAGAGGTTTGAACGCTTGGATACAAATATTTTTTCTCCTTCCTTGCTCGTCGTTCATTCTCCCATTTTCTCACCTTTTCTTACACTGCCATACGCTTGTCTATCAGAGTGTGATGTAAAAATAGATGAAGTAGATGTGAAATAGTAGAATCCTTCTAGTTCATCAGTTATCTCCTCTTCGCCACTTATAAGTCCTTGTGGATTAATGGTGCTCCTATATTTGTAACCCACACGCTTCTGGTCTTAGTTATTTTTTCCAAGAGGCATCGCACTCGAAATTGGTACTCTCCAGTCCGCATCTTGGGGGTTTGTTACGTTACTTTCCTACCGAATGTTCCCAGATTATGTATTGAAATCTACGTCACAGTTGAACGGAGTCTCCGATACGTGCAATCAAATAACTCTCTACCGACTGTCTTTCTCGGTTTTTTCCCGAATATTTTACAGGTAATCCTATCAATTACAAACTTGCTGGATGTTTCGATTTGGTGGCATAAGTTACAAAAATACCCCTTTGATTTTTTTCAGTACGGGCTGCTACTTGCTCCCTATGAAGAGTTATTGTGCTTGACGTTTTCTCCCATGGCTCCATGTAGCTATAAGAAAGAACCCCGCCGTATTAAACGTCTCATTAACGTTGTAAAAATTTACTGGATTTTATGTGGACTTGTTGTGACTAATTATGATTGTTAACTACGTCAATTGTGAGTAAATTATAGATTTTTATGTAAAGGATATAAATACATCTGCACCTACATAATAACAAGTCACCTCAAGTGTGTGTGTGTGGTAGGGGGTGTGTTAACACCAAGATGCACAACACTATACCGTAATTAGGTTAATGTAACTACGACTATTGATGCATCAGCAAAAACCTGCTAATTTTTGTCAGGAGCTGATCATTCTCCAACATGCAGTACACTATTGGCATACTACCAATGTTAGAGAAACGATTTTGTATTAATTTATTTAGCTTTAGTACATAAATGCACAGAAATACAAGAGATATACAGGAGAAGTGCAAGACGTTCTGTTAGTACTACGTGTTAGATGTAGATACAAAGCATAAGGGAACAAATCAACTAATTAGCCATACATACTATTGACAACCCTAGTGAAAAGTGTAATTGGCAGCTATAACAAAATTATGGAGAGTAATTAAATTTGGAAACAGGCATTGACTAATCGTGAATAAACATGTGTATCGATATCTGATGCAAAATGACCATTTCCGTAGGAGAGCACCCGATGACACTAATCCTAAGCGTTGGTTTTCTTCCGTTCCACTGCTTCCTCCATCTCCATGGTGAAACTCGCCCCGAGGAGACCCGGGCACTGCCTCAAGTATCGCCGCGATCCCCAGAGGCAGCATCCCCTTAATTAAAGGATTCTCCCTCACTCTCCCCCTCCCCCCACCCCCACCCTTCGCAGCCCTTTGCCTCCAACGGGCCGTACTTGCGGTTTGTAACGGTGCGAGGGACACACAAGGGAAAGGTCTCCCAATTGAGTGGTGGGTCGGAAACCGCCCCTAATAAACTCGTAAGGGGGGAACCAATTCCGTTGTACGTCGCTTCCTTCACATCCACGTGGGTGAAATAGATCAGTTAACTGGCGATCTTCTTTCCTTTCTTCCGATTACTTTGTTGGTCACAAGTAAACTGGGAACATGACTTGAAGTTGTGAAGACCACCTCGAGAGAAAAAGGTTTTTTTAATTGGCCCGCAATTATTAATTGATGGAAATGAAAACTTGGACATTTTAAGTGTACCTATTAAAGAGGAGCATTTGCACCTCCATGTGATAACGTTTTTAAAAGTGCTGATTGAAATGCATTTTAAGATATCGATGCAACCAATCGACTTATGTGGATCAGTATTTCCCTTTCCTTCGATTTTTACGGCAAGATATTCAGCCACTCGGATGAAATTGAATATATCATTGCGAATTTTTTTTAAATTCCATCAGAATGGAGCTTAAAGCTGACGATGAACGTTTATTTCCAAGTTAAGATCAAATATTCGAAAAATGATACTTATATGCTCGTACTGTGGCAACACATTTATGAACAAAGAGAATGCTCCGTTGCACGTGTCATCTACCGTGGCGAGAGTCAAGCTTTATGTATGTTCGTCATATTTCGTTCAATTTTTTATCTCTTTCGTTCCATTAATCTCTTTTGTCACGTGATGGTATATTCTATTATGTTTCTGACTGTCAGAGTAGTGGGCTTACTTTTCTAGAAGAATTTTGTTTTTTATATTTATATAGAAAGTCTATACTTTACACCGCTGAATAGCGTTGCATATGTAATGCTATTGGTGAAAGATGCGGAAAGATTGTCAAGAACATACAGGTAACATTTTGATTTAAATTTATCCATGAGTCGTGGAGTTTTTCTTTCGTTAATGGTCACAGATGTAATCCACGAATTCTTGAAGGTCCGTAAAATATCCGTAAAATAAGCGTGGTGGTAACTGCCATTGTTCTGAGTGGACTTTACCTGTGATATTTCATTGTTTTCATCTCAGAATTCATATTAATTAATAATTTGATGTGAATGTATTCAAGGAAGCATCATTAACACTAAACTCGCGTATGCATTAAGTGGTGGGCGGTTCCGTCTGTTGAAAATTTCGTTTTCGGTACACTGTGTAGCTGACAAATTTTGTGCTTGATTTAGAAAGAAATGTATCTCATTTGATTAGTTTTTCCGTGAGTAAGCTGTTATTTTTCCGAACTGAAGAGGTTCATCGAAAGTTCAGCTTTCTAAGAGAGTCAAAAGTTACTTTTGAGGGCCCGAAGTTCCGAGTTAGCTAATGAATAAAAATCCTGTTAAATGCCTTCACGTTGAACTACCATAAAATAGCAATCTTTTAGCAGGCTAAATAACATCATTTCCAAATATTTTGATCATTAATTAATAGGATATTTATACATCCTAAATCAATATGAATTCAGTCAGCATAATTTACAAGAGGAGTTACTTTTAGCTGTCGAGATTTTTACTGTAGCAGTGAAGAGATATTTACCCTACGTTCTTCTGTATCAGAAAAAATATTAGTAAAGCTCCACTTCGGTTAGATATGTGAATTTCATGTTTTTATGTGACGATAAACCTGTATTATCTTAACTCATTCAGTCGTGCAGTGCTAATTATTCTCTATAATTAATTACAATATCTGGATTTTAACCTCTTGTTGCGTAGCCATCGGTTTTATAACGTGGTATTTGATTATTGCCTGTTTAGGCTAATTATTCTACTTATTTCTTTCCTTTGTTCTTTTGTACCTGGTTTGCGCATCTGTCATATGGTCCTTATTGTGTTCGTCACCCTGAGTTCAAAACAAAACCGTATCGTATTATAGGTGTGCACAATCTACATATTTCTCTTTTTTATAACATATTGATCCAGTTGGATATTCAGAGTATCAACCTCAAAAGCATCTCTACACTCTAAGCTCCTCGCGTACAAAAGTACCCGTCTATGTTACCGTCCCTATAATTACATTTCTATTTCAGAAGTGCATCAGTGCCATAATTAAGGCAATTGATTCTATCCTATTGATCATCCTCCCATATTTGTGTGGAATATCGTCATCGACCTCATTCGATGGCTAATTTCCTTCTGTTTCTCTCCCGCGAAATTTGACAGCAAGCGAATAGGGACGAGGATAGCGGGCCACATTCATTTCTCACCGCCCACTCCAATTTGCACATGAGGCCCAGTTAGGTCGCATTGCTTCATGCAAGCGTTTTCAAGCGTTACTTAATTTCACACCCATTTCTATCTCTCGTTTCGTCGAGAATTTGTTTCGAATTTTGGTGCGTCAGACTAGACGTGCAGTTTACTCATGATGTGATGGAAGCTCGCGGGGTGATGGGAATTTTAGGAAGGGGGCGGATGATGTGAAAAATAATGGTTTCGTCACTTTCCGTTGAATGACTGTGAGTGATTTTGTGCCAAAGCAAAAAAATATCCGAGGGTTCATTGGCTCTCTAAATTTAAATTTCAAGGAGTGGAACACACAAAACGAATTCAGATACGCGTGCAGGTTCCGTCATCGAGAGAATATTTCAACTCTTTTGACGAATTGGCTTTAACCATGCATTTAATTAAATATACATAAAATTTATTCGTTATCGATGCGATTTTAGTTCATAAACTGGTGGTGATGTAGTCGGTTATCAATGTTGTACTGATATTGCGATACAATTACTTCAACTCCATGTTTTACACCAAATCAGGCTCGGATTGGTAGCTGCAGTAAATGATACTTCACTAACGGGTGACAGAACTTGAGTAGCTTTCGTTCTGCTAATAAATCAGTGATTAATTAATCTGAAAGAGCAGGTAACATATGTGACCCTTGAATGTTTCCTTTAGAGTACAACAAAACATTTTCATGACACCTCTGCTCATCTGAAAGAACTGTTACCCTGTTTACATCAAATTTTCCTTGACTTAAAATAGGTCGGTTGTGTAACTGGAAAACGCAACTGACCGGTGACTGAGAGATCAGGGTTCGAATCTCGGTCATGTCAATTATTATAATCTCCTGTGGTGTTTATACTTGTTCGTATCTGTTCGCGTGGATGCGTACCAAATCATTTGTGCCGTAACGTCGGAACTGTTTCCATTAATTCTGCATCCTTTATCACCTTCAGTGCGGCATGACGTGATATCACGTCATGGTGTACTATCCCCTGGGGCTGATGACGTGATATCACGTCATGGTTACCCTGAGGGTTCCGGCTTTCGCCCAGGGCTCGGTTCAGATTTTTTACGACCTTGAACACCCTTACGTCGCTCTGTTGAGTTCTAGCAGCACAGAAGTGAAGACCGTTTCGAGCTGCCTGTCCTGGGTACATCGGGAGAAAAGTTTTTCTTTTGCCTTGAGGTAAGCCGATTTCCATTCATTTTCCTCGCACTCTTATGTGCGAGTTTGTTTTACGTTTATGTATTTGTTGCCATACATGCATGGCTATGGCAAATGTACTTGAATGTAATGTTACATTTCTTATATTTAGCTACTGAAGCTCGAATAATTGTTTTTTTATTAATATAATGGTCGTTTTTGCCAATCCATGTTGAGCATATAATTATTTATTTGTATTTATTTCCTTCCGATAGGTCATATATTTATTATTTTATTGTCTTATGCAATTGCGCCATTTTCATCCAATGAATACGTAAACTGTTGCTTTTATTTAAAGTTTCTTCTTAGTTTTACTCTGACATTTGAATAATTCAATTATTTATAACATTTTTCTAATTTTTTCTCTCGTCGTGTTTTTTTCAGTTCATCTTCTCAGCGGTAAGCTGCAAGTGAAGCGGCAATAATACGTAGTTCTGCGGTGCGAGTGTGGAAAGTTAATCAAACAAAAACGTGAGTAAATTATCAAAATTATTTTTAATTAAACGTTTATTGTTTATATTTATTTAAATATACATGTGTATGATTATTTTCTGATACAATCATTGGATATTTTTTCATGGCCTGCTGAGAAAGTGATTCTTAATTTTTCTTAAAATTTTGTTGTTCTCTCGATAAATGTATAATTAATTGTTTAAAAGCACTCATAAGTCTTCAGTTACCCATTATACATATTCAGTTCATTCAGATTCTTTTCATTTAGTTGAGCGGAATAATTATTGCCTGCAGCATTTCCTCTTTTGTCTATATAACCCTGAGTGATTATTTTGGCCCATTATTTGTCAAAATGCATATTTAACCAATTTGATACAAATAAATATGTTTTAACTACAGGTGGTGTGTAAGCGAGTAAAAAGACGAATCTCTTTGGTTAAGGCGGAGGCGACGCCGTCTGAGGGATAAATTCCTCTTGCCTCAACACCGACGGCATACCAGCAGCCTTCGTCTGCGCACGATTCGCAGCCATCAACGTCAAGGCAGGACGCTCCTACCAGGACTATGACTCTACCTTCCGAGATCTCCGCCTTCTCCAGGCGAATATACACAGACGAAGAGCTGCGGGAGCTCCTAGAGGAGAGCGGGGATTCGGATTTTTCGGAAGACTCCGAGTGGGAGATTAGCGAGGAGGAGAGTGGGGAGGAGGACGAGCCCTCCGTATTCCGGTAATTCCGTATTTATATGAAATCCAAGAAGCAAAAGTACGGAATCAAACTATATATGCTGACGGAGCCTTCCAGGTTTGTTCTGCGATTTCTTGTGTATATGGGGGCCGGCGACTCTGAACTTGGAGGGCGTGGACATGTTGATCGCGTTGTTCATAAATTAATGAATGACCATTTTGACAAGGACCATTCATTGTTTATGGATAATTATTACACCAGCGTCAATTTGATCCACGAACTGCTTGAGAGGAGAACGTATTGCACAGGAACTCTTAGGGCAAATCGGAAAGGCATCCCCTCCGAAGTGGCAAAGGCTAAATTGAGACGAGGTGAATTTATGGATGCCTTTACTAACGATGGTATCTGTGTTCTAAAGTGGAAGGACAAAAGGGACGTTCTGATGATCAGCTCCGAATGCGGGAGTCGCATGGTTGACGTGCCAACCCGAAGAGGAGACAGGCTCGTTCCTAAACCTGAGGCCGTTGTGAAGTACAACGAGTCGATGGGCGGAATATACCACTTTGATCAGATGATGGCATATTGTCCTATTGAAAGGAAAACCCTTAAATGGTACATACAAAAAGTTGGGCATCCATATCTTTCACATCATCCTTGTCAACAGCTTTTTCCTCTACCGTAGACCTCCCGAAAACATTTCCTTATATAAATACCAGCTCTCTGTTATTAAATCCCTCATTCTACCTTCATGCCTTCCTGACCCAATATCCCTTGTATCCTCAAAATCTTTATCCCACTTCCCTGAACTCATCCTCGTAGAAGATGGCAGAAAGAAGACATATCGACGCTGCAGGCATTGTTACACCGTCGGGCGCAGGAAGGAGACAGCATATTTATGTCCTGTTTGTGAGGGTTCTCCAGCACTTTGTCCCGAGTGCTTTGCTCCCTATCATAAAACATTGTAAATAGTATTTTTTATTATTTTTACTTGTAAAAATGCATATCTAAATGTTTAAAAATATTTTTGTAGTAATTTTGTGTGTATAGATGTGTCATTCTACTGATAAATATTTTATTGTTTAAATATAATATATTTTTATGGCAAGTATTTCTGTTTTCATGACTCAGTTATTGCGTAAGAGTATAGTTTTTACATATATAAGTTGATTTGGAATTTCCATTGTATTACGAATCCAATCTTTCCCTCGTATGAGTAGTAAAAGAACTTTAACTATCATTCTTGCTTTTAGTGAGTGGGTTTGTTCATAATATGGAATAAAGGTGCTGCAAAGCTCTTCCAATTAATATGTATTATTGAATTTTCAACTCTAACTGAAACGAACTTGGCACTAAAATTCAAAACGTTCCTACTACCAGTAATAAATTAAACTTGAGTATTTGGTAGAATATTCTTCTCACGATCTGCAATAAGTGGCCTGAATGAACCCTGTCAAGCTAACTAAAATTTGTTTTCGGCTTCAGTTCGGAAGCGAGAAATTACAAAGTTTGGGGCTGATTTTTTCCTTCTTTCCGCATCCATTTCTACCCTGGCAGCAGATTCACCACGGTCCCCACCCAAAAGCCTAGAAAAGGACACGTGTTGGCAAAATCTTTCCTTACCTCACACCCATGTTCATGACATACCGAAGGAACTTCCTAGAAAGCTGTCCTCACAGTACATACAAACGTACCGACTAAATCTTGCCACTTACAGCGTGCTATTATACTTCCTCACCCTCTTCTCGATCCCCCCTCCAACCTTAGCGGAGCCGGACTGAGTGGTGTCACACCAAGGGACACCCTGATCCACCATCATAAATACACAAAGAGAAATCTTGAGTCGGGGAATACCGCCCAACACATGCAGCTGCAGCAAAATCGCCGATGCTATGTGGAACCGTTAGTTGTTTTGTTTTTAACGCTTACGGGTGGTCGTCTTAGAGGAAAAGTTTCGGACGGAGCGGAAAATATGAAAGGAGTAAAAAACCCAACGATCAAAATAGTGGGTTGAGAAGGAAGAGAACAAATATTATTCAATATTCTAGGACAGCACCCTTATACTCGAACGCAGCAGCGAGAGGAAAATTTCAAGGAATAATTATTCTATTCAAACAGTTGTCCGCGTGGACTTGTTTCATTTCTAATCATTTTTACTTCCATTAAAACTCTGAGTGATCAATAAATGTAAGCTGCTACCAGTAGCAACAAAATACATGCATTTTGCATATATTTTGTCGCTACTGCATGCAAGAAACGATGTGAAAGAAAAATGGAAGATGATAAAAAAGTCGTGTGTATGCAACCCGCATCACGTGTCTATCCCTGGTCACTGATGACGTGATATCACGTCATAAATAAAAATTCGAATAACAAACAAATTAGAGCGCTGCAAATTTTTTAATTATTTTTCCTGACTTATTTGGCATCCATACTTACGTTTTACGTAAAAAAAAGAAAGCCGCCACGGGGTAAAATTATGTCATGTATATGGGCAGCATTCAAAGGGTTATGCAGCGAGTTTTTCATTTTCATTACAATGCAAAGCAACTTTCTTACGGGAGTCCGCAGCACATCCTATCTCACCCCCAACCATTCAAACTATCCTCTCTCCTCTACTCCATCAAAAGGCCTCTCACAACCAACCAGCCATAAACAACATTGGAATTGTTAAGAAAACAACAACTCTTTCAAAGTAATAAAAATACAAAAAAAATAATTATAATAAGTCAAAAACATAACGCCGAAGCATCAAACGTTACAGGGCGTTCGCATTGATGGGAATTTGTCAGCTCTTATCCTAATTACTCTTTACTCCCTTATCTTCATCCTAGTACTAATTTCCCCTGGTGACGATTCTTTTCAATTTTGCATCACCCCTACGTTTCACTGTGGTTCATATTCTTTGTAATCTCGTTAATATGTCCACCTGCATCCTTTTACTGCCGGCGCTCGTGCAAAGTCCTGCATGGTGATACGCCGAGCGTTTTAATAGCATTTCAGATTACTAGCGGATTTGTGTATCATCGTGACAATGGAAAATGGGAACTGCCGTTATCCTGTAGTTTAATATCTTCCGTTTTGGTTCCACGTGAAGAGTTGACCAGATTCACCACTCATCCTGACTACTATCGTGTGTGCAGAATGTTTGCGTGAATTGATCCCTGTTGATTCCTTATGGATACAGCGAGCTAGATATTCGATTAATTGAATCGATCGGTTGCGGTGAGGCAATTAAAATGGGTTTTGTTTATTTTCCCTCATCACCAGCGAGCGTTCCTGTTAATTATATGGTTGCAAGGCAACGACCATCATGTCCACGCTCCAATGTGCATTCGGTGTGTGATTCACGCCCTGTGACTCGCCGGGGATTATCATTACCCCCTCCACACTATACATACTCTCGATTTGCTAATGACGTTCATCCATTCCGTGCTAATCCCAGGCACCCTTAATTCGATAATAACCCTCAAATCTCAAACAAATCACGTTTTGTGTCAAAATCGCATTTTGCAACCGATGGAGATAATGATAAAGTGACTCATAAATTCTATGGTTTTATTTTGACACAGAATCAATCAAGCAGTTGTAAAAAAAATTGAATCGACATACTCAACACTTGGAGCTTAGATGCGGATATTAGCAATTTATTTAATTGCGCTACATTTTTCCCAATACATGTTTGTTCAGAAAATAAGAGCCAAATTCCCCTTTTCTTGTTTTTTTGCTCGAATTTTCTTTGTTGGAAAAAAATGTGTTACCAGTAAATTCCCAGCGAGTATTAACATCAAATCTTCCTGTCATGTGGATTCATTTTCCATTCGTTTTGTGCCAATATATTTTATTTCAAGGCAGTACGTGTATACGTACTAAAGTGTTGAATGATCATGAAAAATCATTGGATTTTCCACAGGATTTTGGGCAATGATCTTGGTCGAGTGAAATTATTTTTGTGGTCAATTTCTATCCATTGATTTTATATAATGCGCCCAATTAAGTGACTTCATATTCTTTAATTATCCCAAATTAATAAGAAGTGGTTTAACATAGCAAGGATCTTAAGCGTAAAATTGAATTGGCTAGGGAAGCATTAACGAAAAGAATGGAATTTACGAAGGGTACTCATAGGTACAAAGGAATGAATGGCTTGTAAAAACTCTAAAATGGAACGTTGTGCTCCATGGCTCGGAAACTTGGTTTTTTCGGAAAGAAGAGCTGCGTATGCAAAAGCCTTTGGAGATTTTGGTGCTGAAAGAAGGCTGTAATAGTGCGGGAAAAAATAGCGTTTTCAGGAAAGTTTCGAAACGTTTAAACAATTGAGTAAATAGAGGAAGAGCCTCTCCATATGCATGCATCATCAACTGGCAAAACGCGAAATTAAATAAATGGATTGCTCTTCTGTGGTTCATGCGAACTTCGTACAGTAAAGCTCTCTCCAAATACCGGTTTATTCACGAAGAACCTGCAATAACCTATCCTACCACTTCCCGAACCTTTAGGACAGGGTTTCCCAACCAGGGGTGCGAAATAACATTTGTCTTCTGTTTATATTAAGGGTACTTTTTTGTAGTGTTTATGAAGCTTTTTATTTGTTGTAATATTTTTTCTTTGTCATAGGTATGCTTCATTTTTGTTTAATATATTATTAACAATTGATTAAATAAATTTGTTTTGGTTACCTTCACTTTTATTCTTAAAAAGATTTTTACTTGAAGGGTGCGAGATATTACTGAAAGGGATGCGATAACATATAAAAGTTATTTTAGGAGTGTGGGGCCTAAAAAAAGTTGGGAACCACTGCTATAGGAGTTGCTAGGGAAGGTTATATTAAACATTATTTTTCCTATGAGCTTGTGGCCAAAACGTCTTGGCTATATCGAGACATGGCTATGCAAATATTATGTCAGGAGTACTTTGTCGTCACCATGGAAACGCCAAAAAGTAGTGGTGTCCACTAATAGTGATAAAAAAGAGACCAGTCTATGTTGTGCATAAGACTTAAGTATTTCTTTTTCTATTGTTCTTCTAGCTTTTTGGCGGCAATCTTCAAGTTTTAAACCAAAATTGGCACAAAATTTCTTCTTATTATATTTACTTTATAAAAGTACTTAATTTTTTATTTTCAGGGATAAGAGCATATCCAGGGTATAAATGTTAGAAAAAGTCCTTTTCTTTCCAGTAACAGCAAAATTATTTTCCTCTCTAAACTTTCGCGGAGATATTGCATGTTAATAGGTCCCACTAAATTTTCTGATTGATTGACGGCTCTCCCCATGCACCAAGCTCGTTTATTTACCGGGAAAGACAATCAAACTCACTGATTGTAGCTTTTTTATTTTCTTTTAAATGTATCGAAAACTATATTCAACGCGGTGCACCTATAGCGCTAACTTAGAGCTGCGGTCATTACTGAGCCGTGAGCATACTGTGACCCAAAAAGATTCGCGCAATTTTCGTTCCTTTGAAGGGGGTGTATTAAGATTTTTTTCCTCCTTGGAGTCATGAGATTTCCGAACGTTTTTATTTCTTGCGCAGCATCATGTATCGTCCGATACCAGCTCCCAAAAAAACTTACCGTTTCTTATTACTTTTCCTAGTTCTTCCCCCTCAAATATTTCTCACTTATGTGAAACTTGTTACGTGTTTCGAACGTGCTAATTTCAACTTGTCTGGGTGTATTCCTGCAGACCGTTGGCTCCGGAACTGGGGCATTGTGGCTGAAGTACCTTCCATGGCTTCCCGTAATTCGAATTCCACGTTTATAGGCCAGGAATAGCTTATTGTTCGAATGAAACGGATAAAGTTCTGCGTTCCGGGAGAAGCATTTTTTTCAAATTCCCCTCTCCAAATTGTTTCATATATTCGGTTCGCATATTGGAAAGTGAATTTAATTTTTTGTAACCGAACACAATTCGCAATTTTTGTATTATATCGAGCCATATTATTAAAAAATGTCTTATCCGTTTAATAGAATAGTTACTTCGTAAATAATTTAACCCACATAAGTGTGTGTATAATTTGTATGATATTAGTTATTGAATAGCATAATTTACTCATGCTAGCTAATAAAATAAAAAATTAGCTTTTAGCAGTACGGGAAAGTATAATTCTGTGGTAAATGGCTAAATATGATATGTCGTGGTTTGCAAATTTTGAAGGAGAGCAATTTTAAAGTTTAGTAGGCTCTGAAAAATCTAAATCTCAAAGTTTAGGTCTTACCTTTTCGTAATAGGTTTAATACAAAACTGTTATTATCATATTGATTTAACTTTACAAATCCAACGGTATTAGCACTACGAATCTAACGGTATGCATGACTCAGTTTTGCAAAAAAAAAAAAAAAAAAAGGACACATCATATTTAGCCATCTTATCACAGAATTATGGTCGAAAAATGCCTTCTCTTTGATAAAATACATACTATGTAAATCTGCAACTCGGATGTTTAATAATACAAGCAGCCGATGAGGTGGTTAGTAAAATCAAAGTAATGATTTATAGTAGGCAATTAGCAGTGCAAAGTTTTTCATTTAGGCTTAGATAACGCACAACTGCATTTAAGTGGTGTAATTTAATTATTTAGTTCTCGAAAGCAGATAGATTTTTTTCTTCGGGAATAAAAATTATTTAATCCATGAATATGCTACGGAATTGCGATGTTAGTTGATAAACATTTCTGAGGCTATTGCTAATTTAAAATCATACCAAAAACTAGTAAATCTCATAATGGATAGCATTTATTGTGTGAATTTTAATTCATCTCACCGTAAGAAAATTTTAGGGCTAATAAAAAGGTTTGCGCTAAGGTGTCATGAACTTCTTGGCTCATTTATTTATTTCCCGTTTCTTCTCCGTCCGTTTTTCGTTAAATTTAATCGTTAAGAACTTCATTTTTTTAAACAAATGACATGGAAGAATCCATTTATGCTCATAATTGATTGCATTTCTGGTAACATTATTAGTTGATTTCTCCTTGACAGACCTCAAGGTTTAAAAAAATGAGTTCCAAAAACGAATGGCATATAGAAGAAGTCCTCAATAATAAGGCCCCAATTTTAAGTCTCGAAATGACGTGCAGGCCCGAACTTAGCGACCAAAGGCATTGAGCAGATTGTGGTCCCATATTTGGTAATTTTAAAAAAACTTAATTTTTATTTTTATTTATGTAATTCACTTTGACAAGATAAAATAGACGAGAAGGCTTAGGTATGAAATAAACAAGTATCAACTATACTTTTTACCCATAGTAACTTTTACGCTCATAATTAAAATATTACATTGCCGCGAAAATAACTTCGTCAGGTTTTTTATTTTGTGCACGAAAAATTTGCATTAATTTTCAGTGACATTATCACAAAAATAAATCTTAAATTTCCAGTCTTTTTAATCGACCTAGGTTTTGGCAAACATTTCCCATTATCAAGGTCATGGGGTAAATGTTTGCAGAAACCAAGGTCGGTTGAAAAAAACTTAGTGTGGAAATGTACAAAGTATTTTTGTGTCAATGTCATCTATCACTCATTTCCACAAGTTGTCGCCAGATATAACGTATTAAAAATTGAAAATGTAAGCATCCGTATTTTCCGTTTCTCTTAATGTGTACCATTTCTCCCCCTGGTAGTCGGGTCCCCCTTAAGGTCTGCCCAGGCAGCTGCCTACTTTTGCCTGGACAATAAGTTCGCCACTGGTGTGATGCTGGAGAGAGAAAAAGGACCGTTTCCATCATTTTCAAGCAAGCTATGACTCATGAAAGCGTCGCGGGCACTTCTCTATTTTTCTCTCGGTTTGTGAAGTGGACGTTCCGATAGCGCGTCAGGAGCTTTTGCTTCGCTCGAGGCGTCCTCGGTCACACTCTCCCCGAAGATCACGTGTCTCGCTCCACCAATTGGAGCCCTTCCCATCGCTGATTTCCCCGCGGGGGGTTAAACCACGAACGAATTTTTCATGGTCTCTCCTCTCGTCTCCAATCCTTCCTCAGCCCTACCCACCCCGTCCCCCTTTCCTCCTAAATAAAGCCTCATCCTTTAATTAGCCTCGCACCTCCCCACACCCTCTCTCTCTCTCCCCCACAAACAGATCCAATTCTTCGTTGGCTTCACGCCTCGGCTTTCTCTTTCTCTCTTGTTCTTTTTTATCTCACACTCTTTCTCGTCTTCTTCCTCTCTCGCCCTCTCTTCGCTCTTTTCATCCGAGTTCATTGTCACAAGCTCTTCCCTCTTTCCCCTCGCCTGTCCTGGAGGGTTATTCATCGAATTAGATTTCGTTGATTCATCACAATGAAAAGCGTTTAATAAAGTCGGAGTTGGTTTGGGTAGTTCAGGGTTAGGATGCCTGCGGGTTACATAGAGGAGAATATTTTCACAAAATACTTGTGCAGCACTTTTTTAATGTTAGCAAAACGATAGAGGAGTAAATAGTGTGTGAGGAAAGGGTATACAGAGTAAGTCATGGGCGATTGAGGTGGAAGATACTCTAAAGCGAAGAGATATTATGTCTTTAAGAAGAAGAGGTCGTATATGAAGCAATTTATGAGGGTAACTGAAGCAATAGTAGTATGCAAGGATAGGGCAGTAGGGAGGTAACTTTTAAAGCAGTGTCAGCTCCATAGCCTCATCACCGAGATATATACTTTTTGACACTGCCTACCTCGAGAGAGTACGGCATTTTCTGTGTCTGTGTACTTTGGTACTGCTTGGGAGGAAAACGGGCATAGTAGCAAAGACGCTAATAGGAGAACTGTGCTGGCGGAGGAGGCGTTCAGCAGGATAAAGGGAGCCGATGAGGTGACCTTGTGTTAGAATTTAAGGAAAAGGTTGGAGGAGGGGTTATCATGGAGTTTAGCATTTTATGGTGCAGCGAAAGGGACTGGGAGAATAGAGGGTGTTAATAGACTGCAGGCGTTTGAAATGTGTTCTTTCTTCTTTCTCTTCGCTGTCTTCGCCTCTCTCATCCGGGAAAATTATCACCATTCCTTTCTCCGTCGTTCGTT
The DNA here is from genome assembly GCA_963573305.1 of Pyrrhosoma nymphula. Lineage (NCBI taxonomy): Eukaryota > Metazoa > Arthropoda > Insecta > Odonata > Coenagrionidae > Pyrrhosoma > Pyrrhosoma nymphula. The sequence goes on along the minus strand of OY754331.1, from coordinate 29,274,018 downwards.
CTGCTTTTCCTTCCTCGAGGATTGTACATCTAATTCGATTCCGCTGATTAAGTAAGAGAATGAAACTCGAGTAATTGATTATGGTCGTTAGTGAAAAAAGAGTTTATACATATAATCGGCCAAGCTGGTATTTTGATAAATTATAATTGGCAAAGGTTATCTACCGATTAAGCTACGTTTAGGTTGAGAGAAGATTTTCTCGGTACGGGCAACCTCTAATCATACCATCCATGAAAGACATTTTCTTCCTTCCCTTTCCCTACTTGCCCCACATTCCTCCTCATTATACGGTATTAAGAATCCCTTCCTATTTCATTACCTGCGCAATCAATGCACTGCGTTTTTTCTAATATTTCAATTAAAAAGTAGTAACCATTGGATTTAGTTTCGACACGAAAAGGATGACATCTGGTGGGCCGCAATCGGTCCCCCATAATTCCTTACTTCACGCCTCTGTTTACTCTAATTACCTGTCCAGGTTCCATCCATGAAGGTCTCTTTCTTCTCCATCTCAGTCTCCAGAATCCTCTCCCCCCTTGTTACCTGCTCTGTGCATATACTCTGCATTTTTCTAATTTCACAAACAACAAATAGTAATCGATAGAATCAGCACAACATGAAAATAGTGACATCAGGTCAACTGCAAGGAAGCGTAATCAATCCCTTAATATTCCTTATTTCACACCTCGGCTTCGGCCTCTTTATCCTACTCTTAAATCGTTTCTGGTTGCCCAACATCCTCCCATTTATCGCGGTCTTCAAAATCCCCTCCCCTTGTTATTTGCTATATCTATCTTCTCTTGATTCTCCTAATTTCACAAGGAAAAAGTAGTTATTACCGTAAGCAGTTCCAACACGAAAAGGGTGACATCAGGTGTACCACAAGGTAGCATGATCGATCCCCTATTATTCCATACTTCACACCTCGGCTGTTTATGTACCTGTTTTTTTCTGTCACCCTCTCTTCAGTTTTCTCTCTCCTGTCCTCTTTCTCATCGACTCGCATTATCGCCCGCTCTCTTTCTTCCGTCGTTCCATCCACTAACCTTCCTTGAGGGTTATTCATCAAATTCGATTTCGCTGATTGAGTGAGAGCATGAAACTCGAGGAATTGATTATGGGCGCCGGTGAAAATTGAGTTATCTTCCCTCAGCCCCCTCCTTCTCCAACGCCACCCCTTTTACAGGGTTTTATGCTAATGAACGGCCTTCGCAATTGGAGGTTTGTGTGGTCAATGGTAAGGAAGGGAGACCCAGTGCGCCGCACCACCCGATAGAAGTGCTCGGTTTTGCTAGGAGTCCTTTTTGGGGTCCACAACTGCTCAACTGGGTTCTATTTTCCTCCCCGCCCGTATTGATTTCTGAAATAGTGACCTTTAACATCTCTCAGTCCTGCTCGACCATTTCATCCCTCCACTCCTACTACCTCCTCGTTCGCATTTTTATCCCGGCGTTTCGTGATCCCTTCTTCTTCTTAGGTATGTGGCCCGTTTCTTCAATCGTGCACATTCGTTGACCTTCTGCATTATTAGGGGGGGGGGAAGGTTTCTGCGGAAAACATTCCGCGCTCCGAGGGGTTGTGACTTTCGAAGAAGTCCCTTGAATCGACCGTTTCGTGGAACCTTTCTCCTTGGGAGTGGTGGAAGTTTAACGGTAACTTGCGTGGCCCTTCCGTTGCCCCGGGTAAGCTGTTTCCATCGGGGAAAATCACCGTCGCATCCCTTTTCCCAAGTTTATTTGCGTAATGACTACATTAAACTTGAGCTTTATCTACAGGATGGAGTAATCTTCAAGTTAATATTGGTTTTCAGCAGAGACATTTTCCTGCAAAACAAGTCTAAATTAAGCATGCAATTAGTACAGCTTGAACTAAAACAGGAGCGACATTGGAGATCATTTTGGACAAAGAATATTATTAGGAGAATTTCATTAGAAAGAGTGACGCTCGTAGACGGAGGAGAGTGAGCTAATAACGCTTAACCCAGATAAATAGGTTAAGAAAAGGATATTAAGGATCCTGATAAGGAGCATATGGCGCTGTTTATGGTAGCGGGATTTGGGCCATGGGGAAGGAAGATGGGAAGAGATTGGATGCACTAGAGATGTGAATACGGAGGAGAATGGAGAAAGTGCGGTGGACGGAAAGGAAGACGAACAACAGGAGTTCCTGGTATGGTTATCGTTGGAAGAAAGTTGCTTGATGATATCAAGAAGAGGCAGAGTAAGAGGATTGAGCATCAAATAAAGAGGGTAAGGATACTGAAGACGTTTTTGAAAGTAGATTGCTGGGGAAAGGTAGGAGAAGGGTAGACATTTTATATTTTATAGAGGGAGGTAGGACATGCGTGGGATAGTATAGAGATTGCGTAAATACTTCTGTGGCCATAGCAAAAATAATATGGTAGTAGAAATAATCCATCACAAATTTACATTCACAGGCAGATCGCCGAATGTCTCTATTTTTCGACGTTATCATCTCTTAATCATTTTTAGATATACAAAAAATGAAGTGACCACCACGAGTTTCCACCACGTTTTTTATTGTAAATAGAAATTTTGCCCTTCGTGGTAAAATATCGCGATGAAAACCCGAATATACAGGCATTTCCGCAACAACATCGCGGAAACCATGTCAGGAGTCATGTCCATGATTGGACATGTCTCCTGACATACCTACTTACGTCCAGTCTACAGTAGTAACCATTCTTCAAGTGAATGGCACTGTTCCAGGCGTTACATGGTGGCTGCGATTCATAATTGAAAATAAAATCACCAGGTAAAACCACATAAAATATTTAAATGACTACCGGTTTCGACGCATAGCGTCATTTTCAAGTCAGTCTTACCATCACTACTGACCTAAAGCTGCGTCAAAACCAGTAGTCAGTTAAGTATATATGGTTACAACAATTGATTTTATTTTCCAAACATTCTCCTGATTCACATACTAATTTTTATTGCTCGTAATTTGAAAGCTTCCTTTATATCACCCAGAAGTGATTTTATAAATGGCCATTGTTACATACCTTAGAAATTCTCGCTCTATCGCTAATAAAAAGCCTCTAAGGGCTTGATCGAATAATTCAATCTTGCAATAAAAAATGTAGCATCGATTAAGAGAAAGGAAATTGAAGTGGGGCTTTTACGGTAATTTGAGTTTAACCGGAAGGCGAAGAGTTTTTTTCGTGGTTCGACAGACAGCGCATAAAATTTCATTAGTTTAAAGCCATGTCCAAGATTAGGCATGAATTGATTAGTCTTTTGATTACTTTGAGAATCGAAAACCGACAGCGGAAACTCGGACCTCAACTCTTATTTTAAAGTTAGGAAGGATTAAGAAGGCAGTTAAGCTAGATCTACTTGATAAATAATTGGATGGCACAATGATGAAAACGACCATCTGTCAAACCAAATGATGGCATCGAATGACAGCCGGGCTTAACCCCAAATCCCGATCGAGACTAAAGATTGTCTCATGGAGAAGTTCCTTTTATTGGTATTTTATCTTATGTACGTTAGCGCAACTACGTGCTATAAGCGTGTTATAGCGCAACTACGTGCTATTTGTACCTCTTTGTAATGAATGATAGTTAAAGATTCTGGTAGTTCTGTTGAGACATAGTTGGATTTATTCGTCCACGCATGTTGTGCTTTAGTGTAGGCTATATGCGGCTTTGATCGGCATTTGGGAGGTCTGGATTCGCATTCTATGTCGAATTATTTTTACGATTAATTTATGCACAATTGTATCATACTTTAGGCGTAGTTTTTGTTCATTGGTTGGTTATTTTAGGAGGCTTTCGAAAAATGAAATCATAGCGCCAGTAGCCTTTGGTGAGTAGGATTATTTAGGGAAAGAAAGTAGGATAAAGTATAACCCGGCGGTAGCAATCTCTTGAAAGAAGACGGAAAGTAACACTCTGTTTTTATTCCATCCGATGGTTGGAGCACTGAAATGCTCTCCTCATGGCAACCTGAAAGTTATCGAGATACCGCTGAAATGTCACCACCAGGATTTGATTCCCAGCTTTCGGCTTGGGACACCAGTGCTCTTGCCACCTCACCGATTCGGTCCCTTTTCTTTTCAGCCAACCGTTTTACTCCTTATAGCTCTAAATTTTAACATCATTCATAGTTGGCTTTATATATTCCATCCTCGCTCTTACTCGGTATAACTTTCAGTTATGTTTCACTCTGCTATTGTTTTCAGTAGACTTGAATGTGCAAAATCATGTACAGTAAGTTTTTCTCTTCTACGTCACATTGTTTCCCTGAAAAATCTTTCATCTCCAGCTCTCAGCATACAATTTTCAGTGGTGATCCCCTCCGTCTACACGTTCATCATCATTCTTGAGTAAAAGCACATATCTGTTGCCTCTGTTAATCCTCTGTTGTTAAATTTCAAAATTCACGGTCATGTAACAATATCCTCCGTGCATACGTGTAAATGAATGTTTTAAATTTTACGTGTATCCTCAGTCTTTTTATTCGGCAACGACTGGTGATGAATGTTAAGCCTGTCCAATCGTGCTTTTGCATTTCGTTACGGTTTTACGACCGCAACAGTAACACCGCGTTCTGTCACACCCCTGTCTGTCTTCCTCTATTCCTGGTTTAGCCGTCGCCTTTCCATCTATCCGTTGCCCTCTCTCATTCGACCTCCCTTTCTCGTAATAAAAAAGAAGGATTCAGAGGGAGAGAATTCTATCGATCTTTCTGAGCCAACCCACCCACCCAGCTTCCCCGGATCTCTTCTCTCGCCCATCCCGTCCTCACTAACCCCTCTTTTCATCTCCTCCCACACCTCTCTCTCTCTCTCTCTCCTTCAATCTTATTTATACTATAGCCGGTCCGATACATATCGACCGACACCGATACTGCCAATGCTGCGTGCTCTCAACCGAGCATATTTTTTTAGGAATCATCATTAGCTTATTCAATTGTGTGACATTCACAGTGAAAAAATCATTCGCCTGGACTGGGATTTGAACCCAGACCACTCGATTTGGCGCCGAGTGGTCTAACCAGTTAAGCTACCAAGGCGTCCTCCCTCAATATGAATTTCATGGAGGTTTTAAGGATCGAGATGTCATCACAGGTACCGTGCATGCAATGCAATGGAGTAACTGGGTAGAGCACTCGGCGCGAAATCGAGGGGTCTGGGTTCGAATCCCAGTCCAAGCGAATGACTTTTTCACTGTGAATTTTACACAATTGTGTGACCATCAGCGGGTGACTCCGTAAAGTTGCTGCGCGGCCAGTTCCGCAGTTCTTTGAATTATTAGCTTATGCTCAAAATTACTTGGCGTCCATCTTTAATGGGACAACCAAATTGCTGATGCTGGAAAAATACCCTTCAAATCCCCTTTTTTTAATTTCCGGAATCTGAAATCACTGATCGGTCGACACCATCTGAAAAATTTATAATGTCCTCTTGTCCAAAATCATAATAGATATGGCCTCTCACCTTGGCATCTAGCAAATTCTATCAAACATGCATTCGCATTGTAGATAAAGGTTGTAAGGTTAATACGTAAACTGGCATTTTTGTGGTATTATGACTGCTTACTGCATATATGTATTTTTAATCTTATGCCACGTTATAGATAAGACGCCTGAAGATCCATGCTTGCATTCAGTATTCAGCTTATGGCACTAATACTTATTATTAGTGGATGCTAAATCATGCGAGATTCAGTGTTACTATTAATAATAAGAAATTACCAGTCACAAGTTCACCCTCTAGCCTACCCAGTAACTATTAATTATTTGTTAACAATGTCAATCACAATGAAAAGGGGAAAGGAGGCACTACATGGCTTATCAGTAATTGGTATTTTCAATAAATTTGTGTTAAGAAATACATGTTTAGCTTTGCACTGTTTCCTTATCATGACGATATTCTACCAAGTTGAACCGTAAACAGTCTCTAATACTCTCGCAAATATTACAGCCCTTTATTGTCCGCGGAAAAATATTACTTTTAAACTCCCCTCGCTCTGAAGCATTTTTTAGTTTCTTCGCTAATGCCGGTATGATTGGAAAAATTTTGTGTAGCCGTGTCAGATACACGGCCGTGCGTTGATGCGTCTGCGTCACAAGGGCAATATTTTGCGACCATCAAGGTGCTTGTACCGGTGTCGTTTGCGGCGTGAGCCGTGTCAAATTTCATGCGTTCCAGATGCTGTCTCAACCGTTCCGCCATTGACATAGAAGTACGGACAGAAGGCCAACCAAGCTTCTTTCGGAAGAGATGCGTCCTCTTGTATTTCCTCTCATGGTTTTCGGTGAGGATCATGGCCGATATTCGAAAGTTTTTCCGAAATTAAATCACTATTTTTTTTCTTTTTAGCAACGAATAATATACATAGTCAGTCCTTATGACTAGATTGACAGAAAATGACACTATCACCGTTTGACGCTAAAATCAACGCGCTAGCACATCGAAGTCGCAAGATGTAGATGGAAATGTTGCTTTTAGTCCGAAAAGGCCGGAAGTCTCCGCATTGCGCATGCGCTGCGCCAGTTTAAGGCTATTCTCGCATTTTAATCGTGTAGGTACTCGACCAAACCACATTACATTCATTTCAATCGTGCTATTAGTCACTGGGTAACGGAGTCGAAATGCATCACCCTGAAAAAATTGCATCGTCGAGATTCCATCCTCGTACTCCACGGCCAGACTGATCCTGAAGATGTTATACCTGCATCAAAACCAGTATTCGGTTTCCAGCTCATCCTTCCTTTAAATCCCTTCTTCTCCTCTTCTTCCAAAGTCGTCTTCTCTCCTTCCTCATAGCTGCCGATATCGTCGACGTCGGTCTTCGAACGGGAGAAAAATAAAGAGGGTGAGAAAAGAAAGGAGGAAAAGGCAGTAGATGAGACGTCGGAGTAACTGGTTTTACAGGGTTGCGGACGGATTCAGGGAACAGAAAGGGGAGGAGAGAGATTGGGGATTAAAATTGCCCCTTTGGACTAATAGACAGCTGTCTGTCGCGGCTCATCTTCGAGGACCGGGGTTGCCGCCAAACCCTTGCGAGTTGGCCGACTTACGGTTCCTAGCCGACCCCGAGATGTTCGATGCCTAAGTGGTTCTCGGCTTATGCCGTCTTCTGACCCGTCATTCTATAAATTCCTCGGGATTCCGAGGGGAGAAAAAAGAACTCCAAACTCTTCCTAACTTCCCGACTTGTCTCTTTTTTCCTCATCGACTACGGAGAAAAAGTGATAGATCTTTAGTATAAAAGGGCAAGTGCTTAGATTGACAGGTAATGGGGTAACTGATCGTTGGCTCGTTTTCTTTCCAACTTTCCAGAATTGAAGGTCAAAATGACTACTACTACTACTATTAGACATTTTAAACTGAAATTTCATGGCCTAATGGTAAACTCAAAAATGTATGGAAATATCTAGGAAGTACATATGTATTTCAAGAATTCATTTCCAACGAAAGAAAACTGATAAATTATGGTCTTAAAAAGCATTTCGAACCCAATGGATTGTATTAGGATACTTAAGTCTGAATCATTCGGTGTTCCACATCTAAGTTCTGAGATCATTTGAGGAATGGGTTTTAGTTGTCAGATTAAAATAATCCATAATTTTTTCTGTAACTACATGCATCATTTCCGTGATGTTTAAGACCATTATTTCATTAAAACTAATATGTGGCGCCACATTCCCTAGTTGCTGCCGCTTGCGCTCTAATTGGCTGCATTACAATCGGCGTACTTGTTCAAGAGTGGGTCATATGAAGGCATCAAATGTTAGAAAAAGGATATAAATCCCTCAAATTTCCACTATCCCTTAAAATATTCGCGTCACAAAGCCATCGTGTGAGCTGTAATTTCAGCTTTTCTTGAACTTTAACGTGAAAAAACAACCGTTTGATTCTGACATAAGAAATATTTCTGACATAAGAAATATTCTGAATATCGATAAATAACACGGTAGAGTTTGTACCTGATGCAGTAACATCCTAGCCGTTTCGAAATGCAATGAGGGAAAAGGATAACCTGTAAAGATAATAAATCCAATCAAATGCGGATTGTTCTTCAATACGGTTAAGTCGCCTGTCCAAGTTTTGCGACTTTTCCAATCTGCGACACTCGCGTTGAGAGACACTTTCACCCCACATTGCTTTTATTTAGATTAATCTTTCACTATGTACGTCCGTCATTTGTGAATTCTTTCAATTTGACTATTATTTTCAAGGAAGTTAAGAAATTTATTGACTCGATAAGGTGTGTTTGAATTTTTCACTGCAAGTGAGCATTATTATGGAATAGACTGTTTTTAAAAAAGGGAATTTGGGAATAATATGCACATTTCGTGTTCTCGACAAGCCATTCCTTCAACATTTTTGTATCCGTATTGACCGTAAGGAGCTTCGAATAAATAATATTAACTGTTTTTCTTCGTTAAGTTTCATCGTGGGAGCATATTTTCTTGAAAAAGAATGGATAGAGACTCACTCTACTCTTAAGTGCACAATTTACCAAAGTTAACGGGATAAAGTGCTGAAAAATATTTTATTCCTTCTTATTATAATCTTGTTGGGGACCCTTTTATTAAAAAACAATCTCTTTTATTCTTGGAGATAAGGAAGAGGGGGTCCAAAATCACTCCCTGAGGTACTTTAGGACCCCCCCTTCCTTTTATTTCGTCCTTTTTCTTCCTACCCCGTCCTCCTAACCTCTCCATCCGCACATCTGGCCTCTCCAGGCGGTGGCTCACGGTTTACTATGTGATATTTATATATCATCGATGCAATTTGCAATTAATACTTTGCATTAAATTGACGCCATGTGTAGCATATGACATTACGTCGCATTGCACAGCGCTTCGCATCGCATTGAATCGTATTACAAAGCTTGTCGCGTTATTACATCGCATTGCTTAGCTGGCCTCCAATTTCTCGAGTATGCTGCAGTGTAGCGAGACTAGGTGAAGTTATAAAAATATTTTATCTGCAATCACAAAATTTTCAATTAGAATTTTTCCTAATTCACAGTTCAATTCTATAAAGTTTCGGCCTCAACCACCGCTCAATCTTTCGATCACGATTGAACTAGCTCCTGGTGGAGCTAGTCGAAGCAAGTTCAAATTGCCCTATTTTTGCTGTTCATGTATTGAAGTTACTCATACTACGCGCTGTGCATTAATTTAGGTCTAATGTAGGGGGAATGTGGTAACTAAGACATTTTTTACGGTGAAGGTAGAATTGATTGGGTTCGGAATGTGTGGATCATGAAAGAAGGGAGGTTGGATGCTCTATGAAAGGAGTATGTTCTGTTGGTTTGGCCATGTTGGGATAATGAATGAGAATCGAATAGTGAAACAGATTAATGATAGAAGAATGTATGGTGTAAGAGGAAGGAGTACACCGAGAAGATCTTGTGTAAATGTGGTGTAAGAGAGTCCTTTGAGGAGTTTTAAGAATATAAGACCATGTCTGAAAGAATGCATGAATGTAATTGAAGTGGAAAAGAGGCATGGAAAGATCGAGCAATTGAGAGGAAAATATTAGTAGAGAGATAGTTTTCTGGGTCTAACATAAATAAAGAAGTTTTTATTGTGCCCATCCTGAAAAGGGAACGGTGTAATGTGTATGTAGGTATTTATTTAAATACCAAGGTAGTTGCGATCATGCTTCCAACTCAATCTCCCGGGAATTCTTTGACTCTTTGAACGGAATTCTCCCGGAATCAACTCTTCGGTAGTGGATTCCAGGGTTGGCAACACTACCTCCTTACCTCCCACCTCTTAACCCCCTCCCTCCGTCCTTTGCCGCTCTCTCCCTCCTCTTCCAAAGCTTCCCTTCCCACTCACTCGTCCCCACCTCCCGTCCTTTCCCTCCCTCCACGGCGTGTGAAAAAGAGAAAAGTTTTCCGAGGGAGAGAAGTCTAAAGGGCCTCGCTCTTTTGAGTCTCGTCCCGAATGAGAGTGAAAAAGAGATGTAAGTGAGGAAAGGAAAGGATTCCCTTAGGTATGTGTGTTTGAGTGTGTATATATGTATCTGTTGCTAAAGAGTGTGTTTTCTTCCCAAGCAGCGGATGTCTTCTTAATAGTTCTCAGATCTCCTTTCCGTTTCCCCGCGCTTCTCCGTTTTTTTTCAAACCGAATTTTTGTAGAGAAAAGCGTCCATGGTGATTGTGGCTCGGTCGCTTGGACGGACTTGGCGGTTTGAATCCAAACTTCTTGAAAAATGTCTTTGTGTTCTTCTTCTCCCTCCTCCTCCTCGCCATATTTTAAGTCAAACGCCTAACGTTTGATGCGGACTTGAGGGAGTGGTTGACATATTCGTCTTTTGCTCGGCGTGGGGACTCCTTTTTCTCCGGCCAAAAATTTGGGATGCCCTCGGGAGTTTCGCTGGAGTAAAAGGGGTTTCTGGCGTGACGTTACTAAATTGGTAGATGTCTTTTAATGAATTTGCACTTTGCATATTCTTTACATATTTATTTCTGACCTTGATAATGGCCATGATTTTCGAAACCATAGTCGGAAATAAAAAAATGTGTAACACACAAACTACAAATACATTAAGGTTCACCGTAGTTACAACAGCTTCTAACAATTACTTATTCTGCGCTTCAACTTTCAATAATGTCGTTAAACCTTTATAACCCTCGTACGTTAAATACACAACATTTTTCTTGCAGGACTCCAATCCGCTTTGGTTTTTAGCTCTTCAGAGTGATTAAGAGCCTCGAGTGAAATTCTAATGTCTTCCATTGCCGATCTCAGCCATTTGCTTATGCTAGACGCTGATTCCGCCCATGTGAAGTTTCCTTGTTAGTCTTTATTATGTTTTTATCATTTTCTGTGAGACGGAAAGCCAAAATGGTGTACTGGCAAATATGCACAGACTTCGTGAGGCATGTCTTTTTTGAGGGATATTGATCGAATTTCTCAATTTTCTTCTCGTACATACTACCCTGCAGGCAGCGGCATAGAATAGTGGCAGGGGATGATTGAACACCAGCCCTTCAAAGGGATGGGAGAAGGAAGGGATGGGGACAAAAGTGTTTTGCATGAAAACTGAGTTTTTTAGTGTCACGCTAGTATTTGTCTGTAGCCACTAATAGTTCGTGTAAAGATGAAATCTTTGCATTTATCAGTTTGGCAGAGTATCCCCCCTCTTATCCCTTCTATCAGTTCTTCCTCTCTCGTTCGGCAAGAATATTCCAGACTATTATGGTGAAAATCAATGCTGTATTTAATTTTGATGTGTAAAGTTGCCGGATGCTATGACTTTGACAAATATTTTTTACTCATTTATGCTGTAATTACATCATGAGATTGTTTTTTCATAACTTTGATTAACACCAATATTTTATTATAAAAATACAAATTTAAAATATTATTTGCTGATAAGACGGGGACTGAAATTGATCCCTGTGGACTCAGAAGGCTCTTAGCTCAAGCATGGGCTTATTTATTGCCATTAAGGTTCATCTAAAGTATTTATGCTTTTTTGTAGATTTTCGCAGCTTATTCTTTATATAATTCAGGCTTTTGGTTCTCCGATTAATTATTTAGTATTAGGCAACAGTTTCGCCGTGCTATGCTGACGGCTTCGTCGGGATTTTAAGAACAACAAGATTTTAATTAATTATAATTTTTAATATCTTTTAATTTGTTGTTCTTAAAAGCCCGACGAAGTCGGCAGCATAGCACGGCAAAACTGTTGCCTAATACTAAATAATTAATCGCAAAACCAAAAGCCTGAATACCATATTAATGCTTTTATTTATTTATTTTCTTAAATCCCAAAAAGATCAATTTTAACTATGTAATGAGAAGAGTAACGTATTTCCTCCAACACTCCTGCTTTAATATCTCCTCAAACTCTACCCTTCGATTTATCACGTATCTATGCCGATACGTATATTATAAGGTTTACATTTAAGCTTATTTGTGTTTAGTAAGCAAATAACGTGATCTGCCTTCATCTTACAAAATATTCGGCATTATCTGTCATTGTGATTTATGTTGGTTGATGTGATCTTTTGAGTTGACCATATACATCCGTTCAGCTATATTCAAACTATAAGCGTTTCTTGTTATGGGCAGACGGAAACAGATTTGTTTATAACCAGGGATGCTTCTGCTCAACTGTAGGAGCCGATTGTGGGTTAGCAGAAAGAATCCAAGCCTACTCGAGATGGTTCGGTATCTCGTTAAAAAAAATTGAAAGATTGAGAAAAATTGGTGGTTTTGGGCGAAGAGATATTTTGGTCTTGAAAGGATATTTCGAATTTTTTCACCCCTTTGCAAAAAAAATATGTCGGTTAAATAATTGAAAGCGACTCCTTTCTCGCATCATTCTATTCGTGGATCTCCTTTGGACGTGAAAAGATTGAGCGTCTCCCATTTTGCTCCTCTCCGTGCTCCAAGAGACCCCGCTTTCCTTGATATCCCATGCATAAGCAATCATCATCCTTCCCCATTGTTCCCTTACACACGACAAGCGCCCGTTTTTATAAATGTTTTCGAGTGCTCCGGGGTAAGAAGACCCGATCACCTCGTTAGTCTGCTCATTGTCTTGACGACGGTGGAGCCAGTACGTTTCAAGGTGCCACCCACGAGAGAGTCCTCCCCTCACCTCTCACGTAAATAATATGATCCTCAAGACGCCACGAAAGAGAGCGAGACTCCTCGTTAATACGTAACGCTGGCTCAAAATGAAGGCCCAAATTGCCCCCGCGTGTCTTCCCCATCTGCCTGCATCTCCCTCTCTCTCTCTCTTTGTCCCCGGCTCTTTTCAGGAGCGGGGAAAGAGTGAGGCATTACTAAAAGAAGGAGGTGAAAGAATGAGACGTGTGTCGTCTTCCTCCGTGGGGGTGGGAGGAATCTATCCTCCGAGGGGATGTTCAGAATGTGGGAAGGTTTGGGAAGTTGTGGTGGGATGCTAGGTGTCAGCCTCCAGCTTGTATTCCATCTTCTTCTTCCGGGAAGAGAAACGCATCTCCGCTTTCGTCGACCATTACCTTCAGCCTTTAGTCCATTCCGTACTTCACTGCACCCAAGATACATACCATTTCCTGGATCGCCTCCTTTCCACCTAAGGATTCCGACATCATTATGGCTACTATCGATGTTACCTCCCTCTACACTTATATTCCACACTCCGAAGGATTATCCGCCATTAGCCATCATCATGATACCCCCCCCCCATATCTCTAGCTCAGATTTCTTCATTGACTTGTCCCACTTCATCTTGAATAATAATGATAATCTCTTTCAACGACCGCTTCTACCTCCAAACCCAAGGCTGCGCCATGGGAAGTAGATTCAGCCCTTCGTATGCCAGTCTTTTCCTCGGTCTTGTCAAAGAGTCTTTCCTATCCTCACAACCCCTGAAACCCTTGCACTGGCTTCGATACATCGACGACATATTCCTACTCTGGCCCCATGACGTTGATTCCTTAAATTCCATTATTGCCACCCTCAACGAATTCTCTTCCGTCCCTTTCACCTACCATATTTCCCCTTCCCTTTTAATCTTCCTAGTTGTAGATATCACTCTCCCCAACCACCACTTCATCACCTCTGTCCACATCAACCCCACCAATAAACAGTAATACCTCCATTGTAACGGCTGCCATCCCTCCCACTACAAAATAACCTTCCCCTACTCTCTCTCTCTCCATACGAGGCCATTGTATATGCAATAAACCTGATCCCCTAAATAAATTTCTTTCCTTCTTACACCAATCCCTTCGCCGACGAGGATATCCTGTAACCTTCCTCAACCAGCGTATTCTAAGAAAACCCTCTCTCTCTAAACCACCTCAAAATAAAAGTCATCATAACCTCTCCGTGTACCACTTACTTCCCAGGCGTCTAGTCTAAAAAGAATCCTTAAAAACCTTTTTCCACTCCTCTTTGACAATCTTACCACCACTAACATCTTCCTCAAATTTTCCTCTCTCACCTTCAGACTTCTCCAGCATCCTAAAAACTACCGCTGTCTAAACCCACCACCAGCACCAAAACCCTACCCAACCCCTGCCATTGTGCGAGATGCAAAACGTGCCCTTTCCCTATTACCGATCCCCTCCCCACTGAAGTCCTCTCCCACCCACTTCTTTCCGTCCCCTCTCTTTCTTGCCGGTAGAGAGAAAATAATTGTTGTGGAAATTATTAAGTAAATATATCTTGTATAAATGAAAAACTTAAACTTTGTGGTTCCACAATGATAATTTTATTTGCACGATCCGGGTTTCGACGTACAATAACGTCATCTTCAGGTGAAGACTCTGCAAAATACTCGTGGTTATATACTGCCCTCAAGTAGGGGGGGAGGGGTGGAGGGAAGGAAGGTAGGGGGGGAAGGAATTTGGGATTGGGTCAGGGAGGTATCGCGTGCTTGAGGAAAACGGGGGGGAAGAGAATCCCTGTAGGGGGCACTCTTCTGAGGTGAAGGATTGTGGAGGGAGGGGTACTTAGTCATACAAAACAAACCGTATAAAATAAACCATAACAAAATAAACCGTAATACCCTATACATGTTTGGCTATCAAGGAAAAGGATAAAATACTTTGCACTATTCCATTGGAGAAATTTGATTTATTGAGTCGACAAGTTTCACTGCACTGCAGAATCAACAGGACTGATGCTGCAGTGCAGTTAAACTTGTTGACTCAATAAATCAAATTTCTCCAATGGAATAGTGCAAAGTATTTTATCATTTTCCTACATTGAAATTCCACAAAGTATCGGCCGCCACCAATAACTTCACTTGGCTGTCAAGGTGGAGGGTGGAGTGAAGGGGAGGGGTTTTTTCTATCTAGGTTGTTTGGATGAATAGGAGGCTTGGGAGGGAGAAATGGGAGCTTTAGGAGGGGTCAGTGGGAGTTGTACAAAAAGTCGTGAAATTTTGTGACAGCTTCTAGACGACCTGGGTGATATTAGTCGATGGATTTATTTTGAGACTTTTCGAATCATAGGTACCTAGTGAAAGCGTATTTGGTGAAAGAAGTGGTTTCACACTAGGTGAGAGTGATTCGATGTGCTTCTTTTCCGGTATTAGGTGATGGATTTTGTTTGAGACTTTTTGAAACGTGAAAGTGTTTGTTTAAATTTTGATGAAAGTGATTTGTTGCAAGTTTTTTTCTCATATTTCTTGTACGATATTAGGAGATGGATTTTATTTTATACCTTTTGAGCCATAAATATTTGGTAAACGAATTAAAAACTTCTTGAAAGTAATTTGGTGAAAGTTTTTGTTCGAGGCTCCTCGGGTGAAATTTGATGAAAAGACTCCTTGGACGACAATAAGTGATGGACTTAGTTCGAAACTAATGGGAGCCGTATTTTGGTTGAATGTGCTTACACGGCTAAGGTCATTTCGCACATCTCCAAATTCGAGCCGAGCCCAATCATTCTTAACTTCGGTGACTGATCGAAAACCGGTCTTTCCATCGTGACAGGCCGTTTTCAGAAACTTTTGAACCATTGGAATTTGGCGAAAGAGTATGTTTAAAAATTTTTGAACGCAGTTTGATGAAAGATTTTAATCGAGATTGTCGTACGAATTTTGATGAAAAATTTGACCATGCGAATGGTGGTTTAGTAGTGATGACGCAAGGACGAAGGAGGAGGAGAAGCCGGAGGTTAGTGTGGGAGAGCACGGTGACGCTCGCGATCCTGTAGGGGTAGTGGCTCCTCGTCGTGGCGGGAGGTATTTTTTTCTTAGGAGGAGGAGGAGAGGAAGTGGTAATTCTGCCATGCAAATGGATGCTCGCTCCTCCATCCTCTTCTCATCATCCTCCAGACCGTCCTCTCAGAATGTTAACGACGCTATCGTCAGCGAATCTGAGCGTGGAAGGAATTCTTCTGCCCGCAGGGCCTCACCCATGTCACCCTGCCCTCGCCTCGTTTACCCTTCACTCCATGTGACCTCCTCCCCCTTACACCACCCACCCACCCCCTTTTCCTTCATCCCCAGCCGATCTCTTGATATATACCCTCCTCTTGCCTCTCCACCGCCGAAGGCACTTTTTTTGGAGAGGGAGAGACTTCTTTTTTTAAGCCGAAACGTATCCTTGCTTGCGTCATTTCTGTTGTCCTCCGCGGCTGCGACGACAAACATCCTGCAGCTGGGCTCCTTGCACGAAGGCGATCTTTTTTATGGACTTAGTCGAGCTTTCAAAGATCAGTGGGTGTGTGTGTGTGACTTGGACTTGTTTTTTTTCGATTCCAATAATATGAGAGGAGGAATACTCATTTTCCTCTGATATGTGACACTTTAATGGCCACTTCAACTTCGAATGGCCAAGGTGTTCCCCCTTCTTATCTCGGTATGAGTGTGCGGTGGAAAACGCGATGTAAAAGATGAACGAGGTGATTATGGGATCTGAAATGTAGAAAAGGGCACTCTAGGGTTATTCTTCAATGCTTTTATAAACCTTTAGACACATTTTTATTCTCTCTGGTTTAACTTTGACCCTTAGATGATGTGGCCTTCACGATAAATGTGATGTTAACTTACAAGAGTCCGGGATTATAAAATTACACAAGACTGTCGGTTTGTTTTAATGTTATAGCATTATCGTTGGTGACTGATCGTATCTACAACAATTGTTGTACTAGGGCTCAGTATATAATGACGAGTATAGGTTAACCATAAGATGACGTAGGTTTTGCGTTTGCACAAAAATAACTTATAATAAAAACTTTAATCACCATAAGAACGTATAATCCAAGTCTTTCATTTCTTTTGCCCTGTAAAAAATCTTCCTTAGAAACAGGCTATACCAGGCTGCCATAAAAATCTTAAAACAATACCCGTGATATAAAACAATTGATAATGTAAAGAATTTTATTATTCGGAAAGAAAGGCCAAACATATGATAATGCTCCAATAACTGCATAAGTATTTTGGAAAAAATATAATATGTTTTCAAAACAAAAGATACCTACTAAATTATAGTTTTCTTTCTTTATTACCTATTAATTCCATCTATATAAAGAATTTTAGCTGAGAAAGATGTAGTAATTCCATGCATTGGAGAATGCATAATTTACATCCAATTTCTTTTTTTTAACATCCAACGAAATTAATTAAACAGAATATTGCAATGACTGGTAAAATCATTCGGAAAGACATTCCGTAAAGATAATTTTCACTGCATTTATTCCGTAGCATAGGCGGAATATATGGTTCTTTACAGTATATTTTCCATTTCACGCAAGAGCTATTCAAACGTAGTTCTCCGTCCGTTGGAATGAACGTTAAACTGTGGCCTCCTTGGCGCCTTTTGTTATCTGTAGGATAAAGCCGGCGACACCGGGTTTCTCTCCTTAACCGTCCACCATTCCACATATAACACTTTCCCTTTCCCACCTCTCATCAATTTCATAAGTTTTCGCTCACGCCTCCCCACAAAACAACAAAGTAATTTCCGCTAACGTTTCCAAGGCATCACCATTTTTTATCCTTTTTATGCTAGCACAAAGGTTTTGCATTTTTTGTTAGAATTTTCTATACCCTTGTATTCTGTAAGCCAAATATTTTAAAAGCTTCCCCAACAGAGAAAATGAAGTCCAAAAATGGCTGATTTTGAGCGCGAAAACATTTTTGTTTGATTCTAGAAGAAAAAGGGCTTGTGCCACACATGTTAAACTTTCTAAGATTATTTTTCTACTTTATAACTTTGAGCAAAAAGGCCCTAAAATGTGAGAATTTACTCCTTGTACAGTTTTCTCGAGTCGAAAACCTTTATTTTGTTTGAAAAATGTTGACTTCGAGTTAAATTTCGACAATTTAGGAATATAAAAGGAAAATTGAAGAAAATAATTTCTTTTTTGTGTAATATGGTATTTTTACTGTATCTCTCCTCTGTCATAAATAGTTTTTGAGATATTAAGGATAGACTAAACATCAAACTTATCACAAATTTACATGCACCATCTTGGAAAAATGGCTGCCGCGAGATAACGAGGCGGGATAACTTTTTTAAATCGTTGCATTCAACTGCCAAAACGTATCTCTAAATATGTGCTTACTAAAATGTTTATTTATTCAAAAATAGTTATGCAACCAAGTTATTTGACATGGAATGAGTGACCCCTTATCAAAACATGGTGGCAGCTGCACAGGAAGCCTTTTTTAGTTGAAATTCGAAAAATTGTGGAAGCGAAACATTGTGGGAACTGAGCAGGAAGTCTCATTCAGTAGAAGTACGAAAAATGGTGGCAGCTATGCAGGAAACCCTTTCAGTAGAAGTTCCCATTGCCTTCGAACTGACTCTACAGGGAGAAGTAAGGTAGTCTTCGTGTTTGACTACAAGGGTTCCCATGGTCGCAAAACTTTATGGTTAACTTCAAATACCTGATCTGTTATTCACACCATCATTATATCTCTCTGTTGCCTTTAATTCCATTTTTTTGATGAGCTTTCCGATGAGTGGCGAATAATATCAGCGTTATATAATTCTGCATTGTTTGAATCGCAAGAATTGTCGTGAAACGCGCTGCTGACGCCTTATTGTTCTCTCATGTTAGATACAAAAATGTGTTAGGCTTTCCCGGCGAATGCGTAGAATGTAGAGCTTTTGGGTTACCAATCGGTTGATGTTGGTGAGTGGCACCGATGTTTCGAAGGCGTAGTCTGTCATCGTCGTCAGGGTGAATGGTTTGGCCAGAAGGATGTCATTTATTTATACTATTTCATTGGGAATAAGTTCTCTTTGGTTGGTCATCGCTTACCCGCTCCTTTTTGTAGTAGTCTCGGGGCTTGTTTCAACGCACTACCAGGCTACAAACCTTTTTCTCGGATCATGCATTCTGTTTCAAGATCGAGATCGAGAAAAATAGCATGAACTCTGAGAAAGGTTTCCATCTTGGTAGTGCGTGGGAACCAGCTCTGAAGCTTAAAAAAAAGAAGCGGGAAAGCGATGACCAACCAAAGCGAACTTATTCCCAATAAAATAGTATCAATAAATTATATCCTTCTGTCCAAAAAATTCACCCTGAATACGATGGTAGACTACCCTTTCGAAACTTGGGCCACTCACCAATATCACCTGGGGGTTATTTTATAATCTCACCTTTTTAACGACTTTTTGCGGGGAGGTGGGAGATGCGTTTCGCTCTCTGAATGATCGACTCACGATCGGCCAAAATCCGATGGTGGCTCCATTTCACGTTCCTTACGACAGGTGGGATGGATCTAATGAAATGCGGAGGCAAATGACACGGATTAAGAGTCGAAAGAGCGGATGAATCAAATAAATAGACCGGTAGTTCACCACTTGAGAGCCGAAGATGGTCACTCCACCTGGGTGGCGAAATTGAACAACGAAAAATGACGTATTCCACATTTTATGACGTATTCTCACTTAGTGAGATTACAAAATAACCGCCTTAGTTGGAAACCCGAGAGCTCTACATTCTACTGCAATGTTGACAGCGTTGGCAACCACGTGATGTCCTCTCCCCTGCGCTCCTTAGGCAACCCCTTCCACACGAACCTTCCCCTCCTTCACGTCAGGCATCATGCTGGCGAATGCCACCATGTTTCCCTCCCGCACTACATCGCCATCCGTTTGACGTCACAGCTCCCCATTCAGACACTTCAAACACCACCATGCATCCAGCAAAAGGGCAAATTTAAAATCATTCCACGCGTGTGAGTGGGTGGGCGACGTGGCATCCAAATCCGTTTCGCCATATTTAACGAGGACCTTCTCATTCGAAAAGCCGAGCGAGTCGAAAGCAAGCGACGCCAAAGGGAACGGAAACCCACGTTGGCCGAAAACTTTCGTTCTCTCAAACCCTTCCGAGGGCAAAAGGGCTCAGTGGTCACTCCCATTCATCAAAGGAGAGAATAGATGGAGCTTGTACGGTACGATAAGAGAGGGGAATATTGAAGCCATTAAAGTGCGCAGTCGGCCATATTGAATGGATAAGTTGTGCAATTAAGGCGCCGAAAGCGTACCATCTGTAAAAAAAATATCGAGATACTTGAGTTGAAGATACTGCATTCTCAGAACGTGGAAATGGAATAAAATGCTTTAAAAGGCATCCAAAAGCTTGTTTATGAAAGTATGTTAGACATTTTAACTACTTCTATGGACTTTTTCTTTTACTAATTTAACAATAATTCCATGTTTTAGGAGCGCTAAGTCATCCGACTTCTCGAAGCGCTTGTGTTTGTCCGCAATTAGTTCAAAAGGTTTTCTGACTGAACCACCGCATAAACAACCTTCCTCCCCCCATTTCGAAGGATTTTGAAAGTTCCATAGCCCACGTCCCAAAATCGTACGCTGCGCAGCGTCAGGAACTTTTGCGAAAGCTGTATTCCTCCGCTCGACGTCACGCAAGAAACTCTAACCCTGAGCTCCATAGTAAGTACAAACGCAGTTACCGTCACGATTACCACACCTATTGCAGCCAATTCAGTCATACATTAGTCGCGGTTACCCAATATGGGGCATGCATTATTTTTAAATTCTACTTTAAGGAGAAACTTATGCTCTAAAACATGCAGGACTTAAAATTTGGTTGACAAATAAAGTTTTTTATTTAAAATATTTCCTGTTAAAAATTACACTCTCATGGCGACATCAAAGCATGAAGTTATTTAGAATCCGGTGGATGACGTCAATGAAACGGTGTCCCTTACAGTAATACAACACATTATCATGTTTAGTGGAGGTAATTCATCCTAATTGGAAAAACCTAATTGCTTTAATTCATATGTGTATTGACATCATTGTATCCTGACTGTTGAAATACGTTTAGAGCAGAGTAGCAGTGCCGTGCGGTGACATCAATCCTTAAAGATGTCGTTTTGCATCACGTGACTTCAAATTAAAAACCCTTTTCAATGGCAATTATTAATGTTTGCGGATGACGAACATATCTGCCAGTTACATATTTAAGATCATTAGAAAATTCCACTCGGCTCCACTACTCAAATATTATAAATAAACTTTATACACGTGCCCTATTCAAGCTAAAATGAGGAGGTATCAAATATTGGAGGGCAAAATTTGATACTTCCTGGACAATCCAAGTTGAATGAGGACGTTGGTGGGGAAAATGAATACGGTCGACAGCCCCGATATGTACTCGGGTGGTTCCTGAAAAAATCTTCCTCTCCCTGCCGTCTGGCTGCCTACCTTTCTCCTCTTCTCTCTCCCTCTCTCCCTATACCCTCATGAAAGGGAGCACCCTCACCATCTCTGGGGGATTGAGTTGGGTGTGGTGTTGTAGGAGATTAAGTGAGGGGATGGAAGGTCCCTTCGCGAGAGGTGTTTGCGGTGAGCGTAGGGGACCTCCCCGAGGTCAGGTGTATGTGTGCATGTGTGTGCGTGTGTTAGTATGTTGAGAGTCGATGGGGATTGGGGGGGAAGGGGCTTTGAGGAGATGAGCGGAGCAAGGAGCCATCAAAACCCCGTTTCCACTCACTTTCTCCTCTCGACCTCGCTCCGGTTGCCGTGGCAACGGGCGTGTTTTGAGGGGGGTGGGGGGGAGACACTTTTGCCCTCGAAAGGTTGGGTGGGTTGGTGAGGCGAGGGGGGTGGAGGGGATGATGTTTTGAGGTGGGAGGAGAACTGGTCCTGGCTTGGCCCCTCGGTATCCTGCGGTAGGTGTGTGTTGGAGACGTTAATTCCTCCCCTCTCCCCCACACCCACTCACCCATCCGCCCCCTCCATCCCCACTCCTACCTCTGCGAGCGAAGAGTCTGATCGACCTTGATTCCTCAAGTATTCATTGTCGTCATCGGTGATTAAACCTGTTGTGTGTGCAGAAATTATGAAATGTTACCATATTTTCCCCGAATATAACCCGACCGCGAAATAAGCCAACCCGGCCACCCGAAAATTTTAATCTGTTTTTTTTTAAAATTTAGCGGATATAACCATAAGAAATTGATTTTAAGAATAAAAGTAAAGAAATCATAGTCTTCGTCAGTAATCAAACTTGCTGTCGGTGCAGGTATGATTCGCTGTCACCATATTTTCCCGAATATAACCCGACCCCAAATTTAGGCCCACCCGGCCACCCGAATATTTCGAGCAGTTTTTTAATAATAAATTTATTTATGAATAAAACTCGAGTATTTATTGTCTTTGTCAGCAATCAAACTTTCTGTTGGTGCAGGAATGGTGCGCTATTGTCATATTTTTCCGAGCATAAGCAGACCCATTCAAAACTTGTGACTGTTTTTAAAGTTATCTAATTTGATTCTAAAAGGTTTCGTTTCTGATCTGTTCGAATGTCTGGATCCAACTCCAGCACCAAGTTTTGAAAGCCTCTATTTTCCTATTTTCCGGCTTTCCAATGATCCATGTTTCTGAGCCATAATGCGCAACCGTCCAAACGTATGCTTTTAGGTACTAATTTTGTTTGAATATAGCCGTTGTTATTTTAATTGTTCTATCAAATTTGAGCTCATCAACACATTTTTTTCTTCTTCTTCTTACTTGAATTGGCTGTCGTGCGAAGAAAAAAGTGGGTTTGCCGTCGGTCTAGTGTTCTGTTGATGCATTTTATTCAACTCTTTATAATTCGCTGAGAGCACTTTCGGAGAGATGGACGAACATTTTTTAGGCCAGCAGAGGTCGCACCCAATCCCTCACCCCACCTGTACCCTGCAACCCTTTTATAGGGAGTCAAAAAGAGAATGACTGCGTGAAAACAAATTAACCAAGGCGTCAAAATGGCGAGAAAATAGGAATAGAACTAGCAACTCTCCCTACTCTGCATTGAAACGAAAAAAATAGAAAAACAGTTTTAAAAAACTTCCTTTCTCTTCTCACTCGGGGCGCCACAATAGCTCTTTCTAGCGGATTACATTGGTTCTCGGGTCTCTCATTGTTTACGCCATTCGGGTACGGAGCCGTCGATTCGGGAGTTATGTTTTTGTTTTTATTTATTTTTCGCGCGTCACAAAGGGTGGGTGTATACGCGAGACGGCAAAGTGGACCACGGCGAGCTTCACAGCGATGCTGGGTGTGAATGGGACTTTGGGTGTGATGAGTGAGACGGGAGAGTTGGGAGAACAGTCGTAGGGCACAGTCACCAAGGCGAGCTCTCTCTATACATGCATATGAATCGTCGACGAAAGGTAAAACTATGCGGGCACAGAGACACGAAGTAGTGACACGGACTCGCTTCCTCGCGAAAGCGTGCTCTTTTCGCCGGCGCGCCATTGTGCAGCGTGTCATGACCCAGAGGTGTTGACTGCTATTCCGCGAAGCGTTGCTAAGGGCACAGAGTACTTACATAGAGACAGGCCAAAAGTAAAAAGGAATGTACCTAATAATTTTTTGCGCTATCCGCCATGTTTCTGGCAAGTTCCATTCAGGCCAGTCGATAACTCAGTAGTGGTGAAGAATGACAGAAACGAAGATATTAGAAGATTAATGAATTATACGAAGTAATTTCCAACGTGAGTCAAGAGTTCGGCAAACTTTTTATGTGGTAGAGCCAAAACCTGTCCATTTCAAAAATTAAAAAAATCATTTGAGAGCCGTGAATATGTTTCACAAAGAAGGAAAAATCAGCGACATATTGTAACAATTTATAATAAGAATGATTTGGTTAATAATGAAGAAAAAATGTCAATTGTGTGAATTTATCCCTTTAAAAATTATAAATGAAATTGCAAGAGTTTTATTTACGTTTTAAATTTTACTTGAGAGCTGCGAGCATGAAATCAAAGGTCTTCATGAGGCTCGCAAGCCGCAGTTTGCTGCTCTATATTCCATATACCCTGCTCTATATTAATTTCTCCTTTTGTATATATATATATATATACCCTGCTCTATATTAATTTCTCCTTTTGTAGTAAATTATGAAATCTTATCCATTAAGTAGAAAGTAAAACTTTTACTTTTGGTAAATGCGTGGGACAGAGTAACTTAGTTTGTTTTCATTATCTCCATTAAATCTCTGCATTTTCACGATTTTTTTCTCATATTTCTGTCAAGTTAAGTCAATCATTTGGTGAGAGTCAATTGGAAAAACTCTATTACTTACTGTCTGACTCATTTGGATGTCCCTAGGCTCTAACCGAGTATTGTGGATACCGGTATTGTAATCTATAAGACATATAGGCGAATTCTTATTCAAAATGGATGTTACGTCCAAGCGCTGTAGACATTGTATAAATTAGTTTTTCATGTTCGGACGAACTTTTTGCTATTCAGCAAAGAGTGGTTGCCTAGACCAAACTCATTTTTCAGTACTTTAGTGTGTGCTTGTAAGGAAGACGAACAAGACATCTGGTGGAAGAGGGAATATGGTGAGTGAGGAGAGGGAACCTTCGAAGTAGATTAAGAAAAGAGAGTATCAGGGATGGAACAGGTAATGAGGAGCGAAGGGATGCTGAAGGCCATGCTAATAATAATATTAATGAAGACTATATTTCGAGTGAAATTAGGAATGTACAGTCCTTTCTTCCATTTAACCCATACGCTACATATTAACACCCATTCCCTGAGTGGAGCAAAAACCAACTCAGGCAGAACCTTCGGGTTAGCAGGCGAGGACATCACCCCGCTGGGGCCGCCACGGAGGCCGGCCAGCGCGCCGCGGCGTTTATAGGCGGCGAGGAGAAGAAGCTGGAGGTTAAGCGGAGATGGGATAGGAAAAGATGCTTGTGTGTGCTCGTACATTGTTAATACCCCGATATAAAGGCCAATACGAGCTGTTTTCGGTTGTTCTTGAAAATAAATAAAAAATGAAAGAAAATTGAATGCATGTCCATGAAGAGGGTTAGGACATTAACTGAAGTGAAGAATGAAATTTTGTAAGGGGTTAGGGGTCTGCACCTGTAAAAAAACTTGAGTTTTTTTTACTCTCTTCCATTTAAACGTGTCTTAATCATAGTAAATAATTATAATAATAATACCCTTATAATAATACAAATATTGGTTGTTCACAAATCTCCTCGTTGTGGGATGAAAAGTGGCCTTACAACTCTACTGCCTTATTCTCTTCATAGTTCTAGTGATATCTATCCTACATTCTAATATTTTCTGTAACTTGCAACTCACCCTCTTTCGTACTGGCTTAAAGAAAAGTCTTAATTTCTTTCAGAATATTCCCTCCTCTCGCGGGCAGATTTCATTCGGCTGTCTTTTTGCGTTTCCCGCGCCCTCTACCTGCGCCCTCTACCTCCCTCTTCTACTTAACCTTTGATCCTTCTTAATTCCACTCCCTCGGCTTCTAGTGGCTCTCTCTCTCACTCTCATCACCTCAACAAGACTTTTTCCCTTACGACCGAAAAACCGCCCGGCGCTCACAGCAAACGGTAACTCTCCCTGCGTCTTCCCCTCTCGGTCTCCCTCCATATTTCTTTGCTCATTATGTTTCCTCATCCTCATTACTCATTTCTGGAGGTGCAATTCTTCTCATTCCCTCACTTTCCAATGATGGAATTGAATATCGTGATTGCGTAATTTATGGGTTTACGAGAACTTTACAATAATTTTGGAAGGCACCGAGTAAAATTCTGCACAACGATCATGCAATCTAAAATGTCGTTGCATTTTTATGCATTCAACAGTTATATTGATTTATGCTGAGTAAACTCATTTTTTACTTCTCGTTATGATGTTGCGGATATATATTAATAATTTATAATGAATGATTAATAAAGCTGTCATCAATGTTCTTATTTGCCTCTCTGACAGAATGGCTTCCGGATTCAATAAATGAGCCGTTTCTGTTCGTCACTTGACCGCAGTAAATATCTAGTAAACCGTCCTCGCTCTGATTACGAAGAAATGCAAGCCATTTCTAGAGTCTTGAAAATAGCCAGAGTAGGTACTCTGTACCGGCCCAACGTGTGGGCAACGTGGGCAAATGCTACAGGCGGGCAGTAGTAGGAGCGGCCACTCTGCGGCTGTGAAAAGGAGACAGAAAGTATGGAAATCTTATAATGTTACTAAATTCCTGTATGGTTTTCCATTCAAAATGACCTCCTTTAGCATATTGTAAAAGTGACTCATAATTAGCACTAAAAAAAGAGCACAATGAAACACAACAACACAACGATGAACCTACTTTTTGGATTGCGCCTAGAGGCCGTGGGACCGTGCGAGGTTCTGGTTTGTGCTGGGACGAGTGCTGCATGCCTGGTGTGGAATCACCACGTGCCACACACCCTAGTAGTGGCTTGCACGGTACTTCGTAGATGTAGAATACAACGATGAACAATTTCCTTCATTAGCATTCTTGTCATCAACCCATTGAAAGTAACTATTACTAAAATTGCTCTACAATTTACAGTTAAAATTACAACCTCCCACAGTAAGTAAGTATACCTACTATAAAAATACCCTAGCAGCACTTTTTCTCGTTAAACTCGAAGCTTCAAAACAACTATGTAATACGTTTGAAATTAAGTTCCTAGCGGGAAAGGAAACTACAATGTTAACAAGATTGTTCTAAAACTTCTTGTGTATCCCTCTTATAATCTTACGGTTGAAGAAATGGCAATTTGCAAATAAATTCTTTACTAAGAGAGGCCTAATAAAATTAACCGAACATATAAAATTGCTTGATCCGGAACTGTATTCATTATTCAGGGATCGTTTTGCCGGATAGTTGATATTGGTAGTGAAAGGGTTTTGACTTTAATGAAAATGACATGGAGGCTGACTTTAAAGGATTAATGTTGAGTTAACACATATTGCACCAGTCTTCAAGTGAGCGAAGGGCAGATTGGAGGAATTGAGAGCAGGCAGTGGTGTCAATATTTGAAAATTTTGCAGTCGTCTGCGAAAATAATAATCTCGCAGGCGTAAGAGAGGTTGCAGAATGTAACGTCATCGATGTACAGGGCAAAAAGGAGAAGAACGAGGACGCTACCTAGAGGGACGCCAGAGGGAACGGGAAGAATAAGGGAGGAAACACCGTCCACCACCGCTCTCTGCGAGCGTTGAGTAAGAAAGTGACAAAAGATGTCTAAGAAAGGACCGTGAACATTGAAAGCATTTTCCAGTTTATGTAATAAAAGTGTATGATTCATAGTGTCGACATTCATGTAACATCAAGTTGGTAAGAGGCTTTGAGTGCAGATGTGGTGGTGCAAATGCGATATATTGGTTGAACAAGAGCCCCCAGGGAGAAAGCCGTGCTGATACGGTGAGATGTAGGGATGGATGAAAGATAAGAGACGGTCATGGAGAATACGCTCCAGTAAGAGAGAAAGAGTGGGTAGAATAGAGATGGGACGATAGTAAGAAACACTTCCTTTTGGAGCCAGACTTCAACATGGTGATTACATTAGCAGTACTTCAATTTAATACACAAAAAGTCATTGTCTTTCATTTATTTTGTACACGTAAATGTGTCTGCTTTGTGTATGTGTGCCTACTTAGAAAGAAAAAGGGGCATTGCAACGCCTGCCGGGCACAGTTAGTATATATTGTAACGGTACCTCTTGATGTCGGAGTTTTCCTCCCGTCCGTATCAACACGGGTCCGCCAAGCAGTACCGCATCGCCACTTGACGAGGCGGAAGGCCAACCCAAACAAGGCGCCATACATTTTAACATTCGACACAAATAATTACACCAATACGACTTTTCTCGGTTCCCGAATGTGGTTCACTCTTATGGTTACTCCCACCCAAGCACAAAACTTCTGCGTCTCCCTCCGAAATAACCCGGCTCCGTCATACATGCGTCACGGTAAGGCAATACACAAAAAAAGGGGAAAGGTATCGTATGACAGATAGACACTTTCACATTTGACACAGAATTTAATACTCCAAGCGCATTTAAACAAAACCCTAATGAGGTGAGGGATGGATGATTCATGGGTGAACATGAACATAGATGAATAATTGTGAGGAAAAGCAAAAACAAATAATGTGACAAAGTCAATGAACAATTAAACAATATTTATTGATTGACAATTAGCGAAGGCACTTGGTATTCACCTCTGACACTAAGGGGAATTATGGCGATGGATGAGGGACGTGTCAAAAATGGGGACAAACCGTTTCTTGATGATGATAATTATGATGATGATGTACTGCTGATGAGGCGGAAGTCGGCGCGATCACTGGCGTCGTCTCTCGGTGTAAGATTCACCGAGCTCCTGGATTGGCAGAATCCTGATATAGTTCAGTCCGTCAGCCTGACTGGCAACGTCTGGTCCTCCTGTCTCTCGATTGAATTTCCGATTGTGACTCTCTCACCGCCACTGGCCCAAAACGACTGACTTCCTTGCTTCACGCACATCCCATTTTTTCCATACAAAACACACACGAACATCCTGCACTTACACACACTCATCCGTGGCATAGCGAACTACCTCCACACTTTGGCGCACCATTCAAACATTCGAACCGTCGTCACCTCCCATTCACACAAAAAACACACGCAATGAAATATATATATAGAACAGCCGGCAGTAACTATATGTGACTGTAATGCGGAAATGCAAAAAGTGAGGAAAGGCCTCCGGCAAGGAAATTAATTTCATTGGTAGAGAAAGTCCCACGACTGAGACCTGTGTAGTAATACACATCTGGAACTAACGGAGAGGGTTCTGGGAAAAAACTGCAGGGAATTGTAATTATTTTTAGACATTTTTGTGTTTTATTTTCATGGTTTCATCTCTGCGTGAGGGACTAGTTTTATCTTTGGAGTAAGGCCGATACCCACGGAATGAGGGAATATTTAAACTGTTAACTAGCCGGATTGCGTAATAATATTGTTAGTATAGTTGAAAGGCTGCTGGATTAAATAAAATCACTTCATTTGAATTTATGGTAGTTGGAGTGAGATTTTTCTCTATTCACAATAAAGATCATTTTCAAATGTAAAGTTTTAGTTTCAGTAGCTGTAAGAAGCATGTAACTACTGTAGTAATAATTGAGGAAATATGTTGCTTTATATGACTTGAAAGGTCAGTAATTTGATAAATATAGCTATAAAAGTCTTTAAATAGTGCGGTAAGTGACTGACACTTTGATATAAGTGGAAAAAAATGAGATTTTTTCTTTATAATGAGGGCAAACTCATCGAATTCTAATTGAAATGACATCTAGCTCTTTGCAAATGACCCTAGCCGTCGACGCACCAAAAAAAACCCCGACATCTAGCTCAAGGAACCCATTTAATAATAGTAAAAGGAGTAATAAGATTCGGTGATGGGATGAGAAGAGAATCAAAACAACTCGGAGCCAGACAGACTCGGTTATATTTATGAGGAGGAGATTACAGGGAAGGAGTCGAAATATTAATCCCTCGAATCCGAAACAGACAGCGTGAATCTCTAATTTGCGCATGCTCTTATCTTCCTTCCCGCCGGGTCAAATAGTGTTGTGCACTTCCAGGATAACCAAGTAATCCAGGATCACCTAAATGTAGTCCTGTTTCTAGTAATTTTTAAAATACTGATCGCTAATCGTTCTTAATAATTTAATGGATATGCTATATTATTTTGTAAACTAAGGATTTCCTGCACGTCCTTATAAAATATTATAGTTTTCCATTTGAAGAGAAGTATATATCACATTGTGGTGCTTTTTCGTCCCGTTCTGATGTCGTTATTTATCCGTTATCTTATTTGGGTTCTCGAAAAAATTAAATATTCATTCATTCATAGAATAATTTCATTTTGTATTTCAATGTTACCTCTCACATGCAACGTATTTTACGAATTCCGTCAAATTCTAAAGGCTGTTAATATTCCCTCCCGTGGTTTCTGTGTGTAGTTTTAAGGAAACAAGGTGTTGACAGTCACTGAACAAAGTGGGCACTCTGAAATTCAAATTCAATGGTCTAATATGTATGAGAATTATGCATATGCGCGACACTTAGGGAATACGCTCGGTTGAAAAAATGCCAGTCGCGGTTGAAAATGCAGGTTACTAGTCTTCACCTTGATACCTCATCCCCTGAGACCTTGTGAAAACGCGTTTTAAAAGGAAATTTCATCACGTCTGAGTGGTCACAGACCCAACAGTTTAAAAGCGCACGGTCAAATATGAGGCGTAGATCAAACAGTTACAATTTTTTCCTGTAACAAGTTTCCCCCTTGAACCTTCTTACTTTTGGCCCTCCTGCGAATGCAAACCCCTGGACCCTCACCTAGGGCTCTCCACCTATCCCTCACGTCTTTATCTCGTATCCCTTTCGCTTGTCCCTAGAGGGTGTTTTTTTTAACCGGAGGTGCAGGTCTCTTTCTGGTTTTCTCTAACAGTAAATCCCTCCACGCCTCCTCCGTGCAACCTTTGACCTTCCTTTCAGGCGACAACCTCGCGCCCCTAAAGGGGGGATACGTTTGTCTACGCTACAAAGACGGACCCCGACTTAGCCCAGAGAATGTACCCAGAGTTTCATTTGGAGTTTTGGGGGCGTCATGTATGATAAAGGTGAGGCGTGTTCCACGTCGAGGTGAAATTTCTGGGGAGGTGGGTGTTCTGGCAGGGTGTGGTGGAGAGTTTTTTAGGGGGCAGGTCAACAAATGTGGCCTCCCTCTCCCCCTTCGCTCCAAAACCCCCTTCTACCTCCCAAATCTACGGCTTCGCTCCACCCACGCTTCCGCTACAGCCTCGCCTCCCTCTCGCTCCCTTGTAGAATATGGTGTTTCAGGGAACGAATTTCAGAGATTACAAAAATTGAATGCAATAATTTGCAGATTATGGTGAATTCTCCTCGGATCCCTCACCGGAATAATGTGTCCATGATAGCGATTAATGTGTGCATGATGGCAAACGTGTCGATGAAAAACCTTCCTGTTATGCTCAGGGCATTTGAGGACTATAAGAAGGCTGTAGATGGCTTAAAGATTTTTAAGGGCCCATTATAGAGAAAATACTTCATTTCGACATAAGTTCCTGTAGTTATTTGCAAATAACTCTGAAACTAAGATGGATTGTTGTCTTTATATTATTACTTTTTGATTCTCATGGTGAATTTGCTTTTTATAGACATTTTCCGAAACGTTTGAATTAATATCAGATTGAGAGATCTCCTTGTCCCTGATACCTGTTTATTCCGTGTTTCAGCCGGGATACTCTTGCATCGAACATTTCTTTAGGCTCGATACGATTTCCGTTTGTGATACGGCAAACATTCCACTTGAATTCAACTTCTCGCCAAACTACATCCAAAAGACCATACGCTACTTCTGCAACTGCGGCGTAAATTCTATTTCACAGCTCTCCGAGATCGCAGATGTAAGTGGAACTAAACGTTCTGTTATTGGTATTGAGAACCCTGGTGTAACTTATTGGCACATTTATAATTGATAGAGAAATACTGTTTTCTCAGTGTTTGAGCCATTCTTGTATGAAACGCATTTAATTTTAAGTTAGCGAAAAAATAGTGTGTAAAAGCATTATTTGATTGTTCTAATCAAACGGAGGGGTGGTCGTGGTGGCCACCGACGTGGGGGCTGCCGACCTGAGGGTCCCGGGTTCAAATCCGGGTGAAGCCTCTCTGGACACCCCCTTCAAAAATCCTCGCGGTGCGACTATCTGATTGCCAGAACTTTGTAGAAAATCACAGGTGGCCCAGGGAAAGGAACTGGCCCCCCTACCCTGGATGTGTGAATTTCACACCCCACACACACGTGGTGAGCTCTACTCTCACCCATCAAAACCAACCTTCGGGTTGAAACACTGAGTGAGTGATCAAACGGAGGATTTTCCTCTATAAGTACCCAGAATATGAATTTATTAAATATGAATATTATAAGGTGGAGCTACCTAAAGACTAGAACGTCTTTCTCGACGTTCCAGTTGAGATAAAGGAGGTTATATCGTGACTGTGTTAGCCAAAGCAATTACCTACTACATTCGACCTTTTGCTACTCTTATGGCCTCCCTTCGCTATTCAAAACTAAGTACAGTATAATACGCAGATATTTTGACAAACATTTTTTAATAACTTTTCCAGCCATAGAACGGGACTGCAGTGGAATTTCTATTGAATCACCACATTCTTTTACTTAAATTGTGGCAGTAATGTGACAATGACTAAATAAATTATATGGTAAGGTACCTATATTTTATTTTTATAGAAATATCCAAGAGTTCATGCTTCTTATGAACGGTTTTTTAAAAATAACATTTGTATTTCACAGGAAAATAATATTTTCCCCACGCTTTACCTTTTGTCATATTTAACACCATTTAATTTCAAGTTCAATTTGTGGAAAATAAAGCGTTAACCGTTTTGCTGCGGTCAACCTGCGGAGACTTCCCAACCCCTGTGCGGCGAAAAAGTGAACGGACGGTAGGACCTTGCTAACTGAACGACGTATCTTCTACGTTCACAGCAGCGAAAGGGTTAAATGGTATTAATTTGTTGTTTGTATAAAACAGTGGACGTGTTTGTCAAGAAGTCAAAATGTGATTCGAATGAAATTTGATCCATTTTACCTTGGAACGACAATATACTCTCTTGAATTCTCTCCCCGTCCTCTGTCATCGCTCGGCGAGATTCGCGGCGCTCGGTTCACGCGCAGTCACCTTCCGGTGAACGATTTCGCCGCTTACTTTAGGATGCACTCCAATCCCAGTTCCAGTTTTCCATTTGTCTTCCGTTAGTGATGCGTCCATTTCCCTAAAAGAAAAACTATTTCACCCCGGGGCCGTGTTCGTGGGGTTCGTTACTCGACGATTTTAATTTATGTTCATTTCTGTGTGCATCCGCAAAAAAAGTTTTGACACCGTGTGCATACTACTTCGGTGGTATTATTATTATTATGTCGTTGAGTTTATTTAGAGACGAAAACGATAAAAAAATATCTGCGTGATGCTCCCCAATTCCCATATTCACCTTTAAAGTCAAGTGGCGTCTCCAGTTGCAGAGAAAAATGCTTAGGTACTTAGGAAGTGAAACACTTGAGAGATTTTGTTTAAGTCCACATGATTTAATATTAAACGCGCGACCAGTTTCACCGACTTTGGCATCTTTAGTATTTGCCTCAGCAATGAATATTTGGCCAAATGATGCCATGTGCCAAATTTCACTTCATTCGATTTAAAACGTACAACCGGTGAAGCTGGCTGTACTATGTGAAAATTTACATAAGTAAGCTTTGTGTTTTCCTCCCTTGGTATGCAGTGGTTTCATCGAGTTGCGTCTGATAATTTTCAACCGTTGCGGTGATTAGCCAGGTGTTTGCCGAAAGGTATCCATGCAAAATTGTTTTCGTTTAGAGTATTCTCAGTTTATCATGCATCATCATCAGCAGTCACTTATTAGAAGATTGTTTTTCTGCAGCTCCCCGCTCCACTCTCCTATCAACTAATCGTTTTATTCTCTCTAAGACCTACATGTAGGGTCGGGAAACTCTCGGGAAAATAGTCAGTGTGAATGCTAGTTAAAGTGAAGAAGTAAAATGGGGATCATACGATTTCCGAAGAGCTTTTGCATATGGCCGTACATCCTTGAAGCCTTCCGTCGATAATTAATGAATAGCATCAACGGACTTAACATCGAGGTTGACAGGAGGCAGGCAGAGGAGGCAGAGAGACAGAAGACGGCATATTCAGCTTACAACTGCCACGCATGTCGTAACGCCAATGTGCTAAATTAAGAAGGGATAATTTTATATACGAATATATGAACTGGACTTTAAGAGAGATTGAAGCTCTTAAACCCGAGATATGACTATATGTAACAGGTTTGATTTAATTCTGGTAAACTGGCTATTTTTCCTGATACTCTATATTTTGCATTCACCATCAAATATTGTTCAGAGACTTGGAAGTCCCATTTTTGCCCTCTCTTTCCCCATCACTTAATTGCCGCTTTACGTACGTGAAATTCATTTTGTTTCACTAATAACATCATCTAAAAATCTGCCTGTGGAAGAGGACGGCAATGCGTTGAGTGGGAAAGAGGTCTCAATTTTGTCCTAATACAGTCGTTTCCATACGCTTCCGTACGGCAACTCCCCATTTGACCCTCCTCTATACATATAGAGATCCCGACTTTCACTTTTTCTTTCTCTCCATAGTCTTCCCCTTAGCTCATACTGTTTATACTCTTTCTTCGCCGTGTGTACTTCTTTCATTTCTCCATTCTTTCCCCACTTAATTTTTCCACTTTCCCTTTCGGCGGTTCCTTATTACGCCGGGCCTTGGCTACGTCTACATTATCCTGACCCTTCCTCTCCAGCTTCTGTCAATCTCCTGCATCTTTTGTTGGTGCATCGGCCGGAGTAAATACCCCGAAGCTATTTCCTCCACGAAGACTCAGGTTAACTGCAGTGGCGGAGATATTTTCAGTGAAATCTAGATCTCTACTTCATGCTATGTTAGTGGCTGGTAAATGTTCCCGCATTGTCAGGTGTTCACTCCGTAGGTTGTTTACCTAGGCAACAATGTCGCCCGTTGGAATACGAGCTTCATCTTGAAGACGCCCCACAGTGGGGCGGAATCCCTAAAAATTCGCCGAAATACGAAAATATTATTAATTTAAACTAAAAATTATTTTATATAAGTTTTTAGGTCACTTAATACGAAACTGACATCAAGAGGAGGAAAAAATAGAACTTAGTAGCTGATGCGGGATGGCGAAGTCAATAATTCGCAAGATGATCCCGGTCGTTTTGAATGTGCTAGGATATGTTGAAAAATGACTAGGAAGTTATTATTACCATTTAGTGTCACCAATGATAAATATATTACAATATTTTTGTTTTCGTACTTATAGGCTATTATTATCATATTTACACATCTATTAATTTTTACTCATAAATAAAAATACCTAAATAAAAATTCCTGCATTAAATATCATGTAATCATCCCAAGAATTTCGCAATGCACCTTCGTTGCATTCGCTGTTTTTATTATAATATTTGTTTTTTATATTACAATTATTATTAAATAAAAATATTTTTTCTCTCAAAGTATTAGTAAGCACTAAAAACGGTCCAAACACTAACTTACTGTAGAAGCAATTATTAGTCATGTGAATAAAATTATTATAATTAGTATTAATTTTATCAAATTCAAATTTTTATGCACGGGGATGCCTTTGCTTGAATGCATAATAACTTAGCGCACGCAACAAAAATAAATAAAAAAATAAATAAACCTATCACACATTTTCTGCAGAATAATCCGACGACTCAACGTCTGTTAACAGTGACGAATCCGAACAATCACTATTCTGGCCGTCTTTCATTGTCTAGCTATTAACACTAGCAATTCCATTGCCATGGAGCTCAACGGGCGTGAGCGTTGGAGTACAGGCGGAACTGTTGTCTAGGGCAACGGCCTGCTACGATGGAAACACCGGCTCCCGATCAGTCACCGAAGTTATACATCGTTGGGCTCGGCTCGAGTTTGGAGGGGTGATCCTCTGATTCGTCCGAGTGCTGTTGCCCCTGTCTGCACGCGGCAGACAGTATGTGCGAAATGACCTTAGCCATCGAAGCACGTTAAAACAAAAATACTACTACTGTTGTCTGGAAAAAAATCCAACGCGGTTAATGCCCGAGAATGCTGGAGCATCTGCTTCAACGCCGCGGAAATCTACGATTTAGAGTTTATACTTAAAGTAAATACTCCGTCCGTCGTGTGGGACATCAAACGTGGACGGGGACATCAAGGGGACGTGGTCCCCTTGGTACCTTTTGAGGATAGCAGGCTAATGACGACGCCACGGTTTTCTCCCCAGCCTTTTTTCATCCCTAAAATAATCTTACCATTACCCAAACCAACTCACCATCAGGACTTCAGAGATCGGTCGTTCCCTCAAAGAACCAATCTCTACGCATTCATTGAGTCTGTCACGAGATGGAATTGTGTGAGGCTAGTAATGTAAAGAGCGTTATTTCTTTTTCTAACTTTCCCTGATGACATTGGCGTCGAGGCCACGATGAAC
Source organism: Pyrrhosoma nymphula (assembly GCA_963573305.1). Classification (NCBI taxonomy): domain Eukaryota; kingdom Metazoa; phylum Arthropoda; class Insecta; order Odonata; family Coenagrionidae; genus Pyrrhosoma; species Pyrrhosoma nymphula. The sequence continues at coordinate 29,238,189 of OY754331.1, read as the reverse complement.
TGCTTCCACCACTAATTGTCATTTTCTTTCATTTCCTTCGTCTCTATCTTTTCTTCCCTCTTCTTTCATGACATACTTTTCGATCGTTTTCATCAATGTTGGCTGAGCTCTATTTTTCTCTCACTCATAGTTTTCATTCCTGTACTCTTCTGGGGATTCTGTTGTTGTCCACTCTTTTGAGATGCCTACCCTGGCGATTTTCTCAACGCTTTTCAAGGAGTTTAAAAGGCGTTTGAAGGTTCTCAGAAGGCGTTTCTAAGCGTTGTCACGGCGCTGGCAAGGTGCTCCGTTACCCTCTTGAGCGGACGGCGCTCCCTAGCACCCCCAAAGCACCTTGTAAAAAAACTTGGCTAGACATTTCCAAGGTAATCGCAAGGTGTTGATTCACACTTTCGGGAGGAGGCGCTCCTAACCACCCCCGAAGCGCTTTGACATCATCGTTCTCAAGACGCTTCGCTTCGCATACAAGGTGTTGTGGTACACTGTGAGCAGAGGCGTTCCGGGGCGCTATTGCAGTGCCTTTGGACTACCCCTAAGGAGGTGTTGTACTTCAGTTCAAAGGCGCTTCAGATCGCCTTCACGAAGAGAGCAATTCAAAGCGCAATAGAAGTATTTTTGGGTTTCCTTAAAGGGTGTTGTCACAATGTTCGAAGGCGTTGTTACGCGTTCTCTAAGAGGGGCACTTCAAAGCACTACAGCGCATATATAGGCGCTATAACCCATAAATTTCTTGTTTTACACATTCGGTTTGCCTAAATTCAACGAATTTGTCGTTCTAAGAGATTTCCATGCAACCAGATGAGACATGCGTTTTGGTATTGTTTTTATTCAAGTCACCGGAAGACTTTCAGCATAAATAATATAAGCGGTAACTTTCTAGTCACCATCGCATCGTTGAGGTATTTTACTCACAAACATGTCTGTAGTTGTGTCCATCAAAATACACTCCCCGCGTATGATTTCAGGCTGCATAATTGCTAAGCCCTCGATATTCTCTACTTTTTGAGTGCGTTGAATGATAACATCTTCAGTTGAAAGAACGGTATTATCTGAGAGCACAATATTTTCAACCAGCAATCGCAAGCTAAAGGCTGCAGACAAACAAATAGCTAATACCAGCACTGTTTTACCAAAATCAGAGTACACAATTGATTCATCATTTCTCTTGCCTGTAGAATACTGAAAGGTTGTTATTCTTAGACCCTTTAATAGCATACGGTGATAAAAAAGACACCTTGATGGTTGAAGGCCATTTATCTCAAGGAACTGTCTCTCATTCGGACTTAGTTCACAAATCTGACTTGCACCTAGCAAAAGACAGTTATCAGAGCGCTTAAATGTAATGTCTGGTCCAAAACATGTTGGAATTGGAAAAATCTTGTTTATTCTCAGTAATATTGCATTTATATTCATACTATGTGGCAATATAGGTTTCAATCAAATAATGCCAAATAACTGTTTTCGCGATGTGATGGTATTTCCTCAAACTATCACGGAATAGCCATTCAATAATTAGTTCTCGAAGTCACATTAACGCACGGAAGTGGCCGTATAGGTATATAAGACTTTCTTGACGCCGGGATTTCGATGTCGGGTGTGAGTATATGAACGTAGAGCTGTACAATGTCGTTAGGTCGAAACTAGGTAGGATAATTTAATAAATTATTGTATGGTATCGCGTAAGAGAACATTCATAATAATTAACTGTATATTATTAATTTTTTATTGTGAGAGAGCAGTGAACCGTGCATGGCGCTTCAAGGCGTTGCGAGAGCGCTGTAGGCATGCGTTCAAGGGCGGCGCGGCGCCTTCAAGAGCGCTGCGCAATGCTTTGGACGGTGCTTTTCAGCATTCTCAGAGCACCTTACAATGCCTTGTAAGGTGCTCCTGAAACACCTTTAGCGTTCACAACTTCACCATCGAAGCGCCTTCACAGGCGTTACGAGGGAGTTTGCTAGACGCTCCGAAACGCTTTACCACGGTGTTCTGAAGGCGTACCGAAGGAGTGGAAAAAAACGCCAGGGTACACCATTTAAGTCGGTGTCTTTTTTTTCTTTGTCATCAAGGGCTCGGATAGGAATTTTTCTTAGATTTTGTGCATATGTCTGAGTTTCTTTTAATAGTAATTCTCGGAGTCGTTCGCTGAATTAACCACATCATTTTTTTGTGAATTTCTTATACATGTTCTTGTGTTTGTATCTCTTTTTTTCAAGTATTGTGTTATTTTTTCTGATAATATACACTGCTGGCTTGTTTTGTTCCATGTTGTATTTCTTGAGTATATTTCTGAATCATTCAGTATTTTATGTTTCCAAAATTACCCTCGAGTACCAATCTTCTTTTATTTTTTCGTCAATATGAAAAAACGTATTGGCGTAAAAAACATAAAAACGTAAAACCCTTCTCGCATCTCCGTCACCTGAACCTTTCTTCTTCCACTGTATCCCTTCTTTACTCTTTTTCCTAGTATTGTATTATTTAGGAGTATTTGGTAATATACATACACTGCTCGCTTTTCTTATTTCTTACTGAGCGTTATTCTTGAGCGTTTTTTTCTAATCGTAAAGGATTACATACTCCCAAAATAGCCGCCGAGTCATTCAAACCTCTTTTATTTTCCCATCAATATAAATGAGACTTATCGGAACCCTGTTAACATCTCCGTCAACCCAAACCTTTCTTCTCCTTCTGACTTCCTTCTTTACCCTTCCTTCCTTTTGTGCGTCAGTTCCCGTCTCCAAAACCCCGTCTTACCTACCGCATGGGACAAAAGGTGACCTCGCTCTCACCATCTATGGTAAGAATTACCCCTCCCTTTACCCCGGTAACTTCTTTCTCCGTCTCCGCACCCTTATTACAACCATCTCACCGCTTTCGTCGCGAGATCAAAGGATTATAATACGCGCGTGGCGAAAACTTTGCTCTCTCTCTTTTTATAGCAAAAAAAGTTTTGAGTTACGCAAATTGTTTCTCATCTCGTCCGGGGCTCATCTAGAATTAGACGTACTTAATAACTTCCTCCGTAATTAGTTTGCTCCTCCTCCTCCTTTTCTTCTTCGTCCTTTTTTTCTCTCCCTCGGAATTCTCCAGAATATTGCACGCAATGAACGTGTTCAGGTTGAGAGCCCGTGAGGTTAATTCTTTTAACCGGGAGGCAAAGGGAGACGCCAGAAGAGGGAGAAAAAGAGACAAGGGGGCGTATGGTTGTTGGTATTCGAAATTTGGCAGTCTCGAAGCGCTCGCTCACCACTTAAGGACCCCGAAAACTTTTCCTTCCTTCCTTACCAGAGCTGGGAGAGAAGCCTTTTTAAATGAACCATTCACGGCCCTTTTGGTCGTAAAGGTATACGGTGTATAAAAGGGGAAAAATTCTTAAAAGCTTGTAAAAGGTTATGTGTCGCGTCCCTTTTACTCAATGTGGAGGAAGTTATGACATAAAAAGGCTTCTTGAATGGAAGCAATACTCCCATTTCCTCCCGAGGCAAGACTCCTCCTTTTGAGTGCTAAATTTCGCCGTACGTTATCCCATTACGTGTAATTTAGAAGTAAACCGAAGGGATATAAACTCTAAAGAGTTAGCAGTAAGGAGCAAGTTCTGTTCGTGTCCAAGTTTTCATGTTTTTAAACCAAATTTTCCTCCCGGTTCTATTGATTTCATCGTCCAGATGTTTAACTAACGTACTTTGAGTAGTAAAATCTCTCGTCCTAATTTACAACCGTCGAAAATACAACGTGATTCATTGCCTTACATATAAGTAGATTATTCCCCATACAGCTTGTATTCCATTTTATTTGAAATTCTTAGTGCAATTAATCAGATCCATTATATACATACTTTTATCTTTTCATGAAGGGAGATTCATATTTAAATCTATACCAAATAACTAGAAAGCATTCACTGAATAACAACCCCGGAGGCTGTTCGACGATTTCTTTAGCTAATGTTTGAGTTGATGCTGACGTATGGTGATATTGAAAAATGGTGTATGTTACTATGTTTGGATGATGAATGACGTTAATTTTCTTTTTGTAAGATACATGAGTGGTTTTTGTTGGATTTTTTTATATTAGACATAACTTTTCTAATTGGTAACATCGGTGTACGTTGCGTTTTACCACTGGCAATGCGATACCATTCGCGGATATCTCTGTTTTCCATTAGATAATGATTTAATTGATGTGATATAACGTTATTTATATAATTATTGAAGTAAATGTGCTATAATTGAAAGAAAATTTTCCTTTTCTATTTTCGCGTTTGATAACCTTGATTGGCTGAATGTGTTGTAAACTAGAATGCGGTTTAGCAGGAAGCTATATAATAATTTACCTATGCAATGCTTCTAGGAGCAAAGCTGCAAAAATGCAATTTTTTTTTATTTTGGCGCTGCTATGCAATCAAATCAATGGCTATAATTGGTAGTGAATCTGCAAGGTGGCCCCTTTCTACTGGGTTCATCTCGATGGGTTATAAAAACTTCGGAGTAGTTCCTCTGTACATGATCACTGTGGGATATGAAGGGAATGTAACATTTTTTCTTGGTTCATCACTGGATATTGGAAAGTGAAAATATTTAAGAACCCAATCAGGTTAAGAAATGATGAGATCTTTGAAAAAACCGCTGCGTAATTCTTCGAAAAAGTTTCTTCGTGATTGAATTATACCTTAACCATAAAGTTATAATAGAATTTTGACCGAATTTTTGGGGTCACGCTGTGCTTATCTCTCTATAATTAGGCAGCCGACTGGCATTTATCCTCCCGTCCCTAGCTCATGATTACGAATAGGAGAAAGATTCCGCGATGAAAAATTGGAAGGGAAATGTTTTTTTTAGCGCGAGTTCATCTCAACCACACTGCAAGCATTTAAGACTCAGAAAACAAAGATTTAATGGTCATAATAAATAAAAACACCAAGGAAATCCGAACATTTGCTTTTAAATAAATGAAGTGTCATACAGCCAATATAATGGGCGTGTAAGGAGCCATGTTAGAGGCTCGGAGGTTGTAGGCTGGGCTAAGATTACTTGGAAAATTTAGGTCACACGAGTTTAACCGGAGGGTAATGGTATTATCTGTAGAACAGACAAAGACCAAGATATTATGTAAATATACTGTCGTACACTACATATTCACTTCATGTTTTAGCCTTAGGGTCGACCAAATCTATGACGGGTTCATTTCTGAACCCGTCATAGATTTGGTCGTCCAACATAGTGTAACAATTAAGGAAGAATATGCCAAACCATATCTCCAAAATTGCCTTAGAATATCATCAGCCTAGCGGTAATCATATTTTTCCTTAATTGTTACACTATTTGACATTAAATTCTTTTATTTCCATTTGGATTTAAAATATTTCAATTTTCTCTTATTATTTTATTTTTTATCCCACTTTTAAATGTGCAACCTTCTATTGTTCTTTGGAATTTTATTTCAATTAATTCTTTGCGCGCAAGATGCCATCAGTATATGTATTGTGTTACCAAGCTCTAATGGTCTATACTGTGCAGCATTTCTTCTTTGATGATGTCAGGATGCGTCATGCCTATCTCTAACTCGAGGGCTCTCCTTTTTTCTGTCCAACGATCGCAGTCAAAGAAGGTGTGCTCCGCGTCATCCTCTGTCCCTGATACAGGTTGGGGACTCAGCCTTCTGCACAGCTATTACCGGAAGTACTCGTGACCCGTCAAAAGTTACGTAACGTAGTTTGATGTATGCACCGAATATTAAAAGAGGTCGAGAATAAATACCATTTGAATTTCAATTAATGTAGTTTTTCTTTCCCTCTCGCTTTGAGTGAACCCATGTCTCGCTACCGTGCATTACGTCCGGAATTGTCATAATTTTGTATGACTTCAATTTAATTTATTAACTTCAAATTAATTGATTTATTTATTAGGATTTTATGAACTGTCCCACAGATGTGTTTGAATTTTTTAAGGTTTGTTCGATATCTTTGTCTGTTACGTGGGTATTAACCTCAGAGGTAATTAAAACTGGACTCTTACTCTAGGGTTTTGTCATTTATCGCAAGTTTTGTTCTTACTGGGTGTTTTCCCAAAGAAAACGATCAGATGGGTGCAATAATTTTTGCCCCCTGTCCCATTAGTGACCTCAGAAAGAACGTAATCTGTCGAAACATATCTCACCTTACGTCCCTTAATTACACCGATTCTTTCTTCGTATTTTTTCACTTTTTCATCACCGCTTCAGTCTCAAAACGCCCACGCTAACGCCCTAGTGGCAACTTGAAGGATTATGCGTAGGTACATGCTAGATATGATGCTATTCTCGGGCAGCGGCCACGAAGCAGGCCGTAGCTCCCCTTGACTCTCCGCAACCCGCGGCGTTTTTCCGTATTGCTTGGTTGCGTGAAGCCGAGGGGTCAGTCTCGCCTCCCGCGCTGAGAAACTAAAGGCAGTTCAGATACGCCCTACGGTTTGTACAAGGTTTGCATTGTTTCGATCCTCACGAATCGGTCGAAAAACATATATATATAGCCTTTCCTCCTCTCTTTCTCAATTCTGTGAAACGAGGCCAAAGCAAAGACCTTTTTTCCGCGAATCCCTCAGGAATGGAAGGTAAGAAAGTTCATTTCGGTTGATTGAGTTTCCAGGAAACTGGGTCGGATTATGGAGTGTGGAATCACGTGCTCATCCCTCGTCAAAAACTCCCTTTTTATTTCTCATTAACTGCCGCGTCCCCGCGTGATTGCGTCCCTCAGACTTTGCCACATTCGATCGGCGTAAAGGTCTTATTTATATATTTTTTTAAGTAGAGGCATGACCTTTTTTGCCAATCATCCGCATGCTCCCCTTCTCCCTTATAGAGTTCAAAGTTATTTTTTATTTCTCATTTTAATAATGGTGTCATTTTTTCCAATATTATTTTCTTTTATTTTACGTGAAATTTCTGGTCCTCTCGATGAGTACCTAATTGAGGTTCCCTTTCAATTTTTATAAATATTTTGTCACGGCCTTTTTTGGGGTAAATTTCGCTTTCAATTGAAAAAACGCAAAGGGATAATTAAAAGTAATCAGGAAAGCCTACATAAGTAAGTTCTCTTTTAGTAACAAAGCTGTTTGTTGAGGTCAAGTAGGAAAGTATTCTTGATATTTTCACGTTGTAATCAACCAATAGCAGTGACGGAATAATTTCAAGGGTTTCAGTGTTTTGCATGATACCATAAAATGTTGCGCGAATTTTTTGGATTTTCATCCTGCTTCAATTCAAAATTGGTAATTTATTAATGCACTACTCTAGAGTAAAATACTTCAAATATTTGGCAAACTAAATAATTTTTAAACGTGTGCGCTATTGGATCGTACTAATATCAAGACAAAAAGATGTTGGTATAAATAATTCTTTCCTTGGACATTTTGTTCTTTTGTTTTATTTTCACATCTACTTATCTGCCTAAGTAGGTTTCCTACCAGTCCTCTTTGTTCAGTTTCGCTTGATACTTTTTTTTAAAAGCACAGTCTTTTAAGTGCTTACTAGAGTTATACCTCAATTTTGAAGAAGTGCCAAAAGAAGACGAACCGTTGAACACGTAAAACTCGTCCCTTCTCGTAATGTTATTTAGTTTTATTTCCTGTCATTTAATTTCATTCAATTATAATTTCGCATCTACCAGCTTATTTTTATCCAATATAAGTAAATATTGAAATTAGGTTTAAACTCATATTTAACCTTGGGAGATTGTCTTCATGCTTATTATATCACGTGTTGTAAGAAGCTCGTGAGACTTTCCTAAGTACCTACTTCGAGATTCATTGTTTAAAAAAACGTCAGCGAAGTCAACCGATAGTGATACATACAAATGTGCAAAATAAGGAAGATGAAAAAATTATTCTTCTGGTATCGGATCATAGTTCTAGTGAATGAGTTATCCTCTAAGAATTTTCTAAATTCTGTGCAACTTTTTGCCTACTGTGGTCGCCAGATAAGTGGCTCGCCGGCCTTGCTTACCAAAAAAGTTCGTGATCGTGAATCACATCTATGTAATGGATGTAGAGTTTGACTTACGGTTAATCGAACGAATTTTGCCCTTGGTGAAGTTTTAATTATATGTATAGACTATATTTATTCAATACAGCTGTTCTTCGTCATGATTATACGTTTTCATAAAACGCACTTGTATAAAATGTGTTATAGAGTAGAGCTGGAGTTTTAGATTCATGAAATCATTTTATATAAATTTAACAAATAATTGCTATTGATAACCCTTGGATGGAAAATGTTACCGTTCGAAACATGAATTGAGTGTGAAAGTTCAGTTTAACCTTACAAATTGTAGCACTTAAATCTCAAGTCAGTTACTAGTTGTTAAATCGACGTCAGACAAAATTAAATATGATTTTATAATCTCCTGAAATATCATTAATTCCTTAAAATTTGCTAATATTTTACAAAATTGCCTGTAGCCTTGCTAATTGTAAAAACTTTTGTTTGAAAGCGATCAAGAATGTCTATAAAACTTGGATTTATAAGCCTTTTAATGGAGTGGAGCAGGTTATCCGGGTGACTGAACTTTTCGAGTAATAGTTAAAACTTTATAACCTTAACTCCAGTAAGTCGAATTTTCGTGAATTTGAAAGCAATTTCATTGTTATTCATTTGCATTGCATGCAAGTAATTTCTCTGTAACTTGAAATTTCTTCAACGTGAAATATTTCTCGATTTCAAAGGTATTTTCATCTATCGAAGTCCTACTGGTTGGACATCATGAGCTCCAACTTTCGTAAGTCGGAGTTTTGGTGGAGCGAATGAATAGTTATTGTTGTTCCTCGTATTTTTACGCATGTGATTTTTTTGTAACTCTACATTCCTTCTACGAAAAGTATTTTTTTAGTTCCAGAGGTACTTCAATTTATCGAAGTTCGACCCATCAAAGTTTGACCCATCGAAGTTCGATATTTTTTCTAATCTCGGATCGTTTCCTTCTTTGTCTTTCCCAGGTGATGGCAGGACTGGCCTTCCTCTAACAGTTACTATGGAAACAGGGGTCCCGGGATGGGCAGTAGCGTGGGCCAAGTGGTCGTCGATTGCATTCGTCGCCGCCAGGCCGTGAAGAAGCCGCCGAACTCGTCGACGCGCACCCGAAGAAGGAGCCCCCTCGTCGTCGCCGCCGCCATCGCCCGCGTCCCAGCGACCAGCTCGTCCGTCAACTTCCCGCCTTCGCTCCTCCGGGTCACCGACGAAGGAGAAGAGGACGACGACACCGTTGGAGGCGGAGGAGGTGCAGCACTGCCCCCCTCGCTCGAAGACTCGCTGCCCCTGGCGCCGTCATCATCATCCCCTGCCGCATACCCTCCGCGACTTCGACGACGCTCCCGGAGAAGGGGAAGGCCTTTTGCCGGAGTACCGGAAGAGGGAGGAGAGGTTGAGGAGGAGGGAGGAGAGGAGGGGTACAGCAGTTGCGGCCGCAAGAGGAGGCGGAGGAGGAGGCTGAGCTGCCGGGGAGGAGGTGTGGGTGTTGGGAGCGGCAAGTGCCCGGGCGTCCGTGAGGGGGGGCCGGTCACAACCAGGGGCCTCGTGAGCTCCTTAGCTGCCTTCTTAGGCCTCAATCTCATAGCACTCCTTGCACCGTCAGGTGAGTGGCCAAAAAAACACCTATACACCCTCGGTCCCACCCCACTTACGCCGGTTTATTTTTTGTTTTTTTAAAAGATTCTTTTTCATTATTGGGTAGTCTACCTTCTATTGTTGTTGTAAATGGAAATGGGTAAAAATCCACTTGATTTTTATAACTGCAGGGCCCTATCTACTGATAGTATGTCTTAAAATTTAATACAATGTACTCTTAAGTTATCTGTGTAAAGTTACGGAATATAGCTACTTATCATATAAGACTCCTTCTGTATTTGTAATTCCCCAATTTCTAATGTTGCCATTAAGTCCACGTCTAATCTGAAAAAGCATGTACCTAAGATACATTAAATAATTTTTGTGGGAAGAGCCTAACAGTGTGGTCAAAGAAATGGAAAACTTCAGAAAATGAAAATTATGGCCTTAAAGAACCAAGTTGGAGTCAAGGACATATTTTTACTGGACGAGAACTTCCAATGCTTCTGTAATTAATGTAAAGTAAATATGGCATTATCTTAAGTCTCATGCTGCTTCACACGTTTTATTAGTATGGTTGTTATTATTATTAGGTAATCTACCGGTAAAGGTAGGTGTAAATGGAAGTGTGTTAAAATCATCAAGATTTTCACAAGTAGAGGGCCCTATTTACCTATGAAATTTCTTTCTTCGTCTCATCATACTCCCTACCCTTCTTCATTCCGTTCATAAAACCTATTCTCTTCTTTCGCCTTCTCCACTTACCCTATATCCTTCCCTCTATCACAGTCTTAAGTAACTCTACACCCCTCATTACCACCTCCTACCACCTACTTTGTATCTTCCTAATCTCACCCAGTAGTTTCCTTTCCTCCCTCACCATACCAAGCACTTCATCGTTTGTCTTCCTTTCCGTCCACCGCACCTTCTCCATCCTTCTCCATCCTTCTCCAAACCCACATCTCAAACGCCTGCAACCTATTCTCGTCTTTCTTTCTCATGAGTCCACGATTCTGCTCCATAAAACGTTACACTCCATAAAGAATCTTTACCGGATTTATAAAATTTTATTTTCTATACACCTTACTTTTATTGGTTCTTGTCAGATATTATGCTTCTGATAGTGATTATTAAATTTACTCGTAATCCTCAACATTTACACGTCTCTAGAGTACCGGTATATAATCTCTGTTTTAATATTTCCTCGGTATGAAGACCAAAATTAATGCTTCCTTTCATCGCTGCCTGGTGACATTTTAGCTGGTGATCTGTAGCAACAAAGAAAAAAACAACTTTTTCGTTACATGTATAATAAAATACTCTTTATTATTACTCTGGAAATAATCTCTTTAAAGTAAAAAATAATTACATACAGAAATTAATACATAATATTTAATAACATACATACATTCAATATCAAAGTATATTATTACCTAGGTATGACTGTTAGCCTGTAACGCTGCTAGGTGCGATGCGATCAAGAATTCAATTTCATATAAAATGAATTGCATTTTTATATTTTTTAAGATATATTATTCGAATCAAATATCCAACCCCAAAAACATTGCATCGGACTTTATCTTAATTTTAATTCAAATTTTTCATGTCTAAGGATTTAAGTATATAGATAAATTAATAAATATTCTCGGAGATATTTGATGGATATTTATCATGATACCCATGTTGTTATGAACAACATAAATTGAATGAAGAAATGGAATATATGTTCCCTTGATCAGTCTATCTGGCTATGTGTCAGTCTATATGTTGTGACCTTCCCCACATTGCCCCTATTGTCTACCACTGAATACAGCTAAAGGGAAAGAAAAGGGGAAAGCAACTTGAATTCATAAGGATAGTTAAAGTTTCAAGGTTTCCCGTATGATTCCGTCGGGAAGGACCACGTCGTAAGTAAATTTCAAGGATCACCGAGCAGATTCATTAAACAATTTAATTGCATATCAAAACATGAATCAAGCGAAGGAAGTGATACATAATAACACACTGTCCGTTCTCTCCAACAGCAAACGCAAGTGAAAAACAAAAAAGAGGTAATAACAGCATCAATCCCAACTTTAAAAAAAGAAATATTCACCACTCGGTAAATGATTACTGCAGCAAAGCAAAGAGGAGCTAATTCATCGCAAGCCAAGACAGTACAATCGTATCAATACAGCAAGCAAATGGAGCTTACCTATCAAGGCAGCGTAATTGCTCTTTTGTTAGTTTTAGCAATCACACAGTCACACAGCCTTAATTCTATTTACTTATCTCCAGCACAGTCGCAGCTGACGACAGGAAACCATAATATTCAGACAGCCATTTTCATTACCCAAAAAAAGTACTATTCACAACCACAATTAGCAATGAATAAACTTTTGGTCGTCGCAGTGACCACAAGCGAGAGTGACTGTTCAAGGGAAATGGTCCGGAGAGCGAGCGTATATCCTTGCACTCCAGTTCATTTCCCATCTGGGAAATGAACTGGAAGTGAAATGCACTGTAATCGACAGCTGAACCGCAAATTTCATTATTTTAGTTGGTCGCGGCAGTTTAAACAGTCGGCTTCCGAGAGAGGAATAAAGAGAATCAACCAAAGCACACAATAAGAACTACCTGGGAGTAGTAAGGGGACTAGCATTAGATAGGGTAAAATGGAGGGCTGTATTAAACCAATCTTAGAATTGAACGACCAATGATGACATCAATTTTGCCGAGAGGGGACATCATTTTTGACAGGTTATAGCTAGCATTAAAATGATATGCCATTACATAAATCCCAAATTTTGGAAATAATTATACGCTTTGTATTCGAAGTCCCCTAGTGAATGTATGTTTTTTATATGTACTCATTCTTCAGCTACCAGTTATATCCTAAGTAATGAATTGGTGCCAAATTTATGAGACAAGCCCATACATCTAGTACCACTCTATGGGGAAGCCTTGTCTCAGTCACAAAAATGACTATTACTAAGGCTCGGTTAAGTAATCTCTGGTTTAATTTTTTTCGGTGTGAAAATCGAAGTCAGTACGTTCTCCCATCGATAACACTCTCGTCAACTAACTAATAGCCTTATGTAATATACAAAACCCGAACTCTCACTTAACATCAAGTTAGCTTAAAGTTACATCATCATGTGGTTAACATTAGCCAGACATTTTAAAAATCAGCCCTAAGTGTACCTTAAATATCTGTGGACAAGCTTTCCCATTAGCAGTTTGCGTTGCTTAAAAACTCAATGGGGTGCCATTTTAGCAAATACCACTGTCCTCCCAACATTCTCGGTGACGAAATGTCTTTTTCGTTTCTCTTACTTCAAAATTTTCAGGCTCCCGTCACACAATAGAACACTGAAAAACTAGTGTTCCAGTCGTCGTTGATGAGTTTGAAAAAGGAATGGATGGCTAATTTTGTCAAGAACATCGATTTCATTCAAATTCAAATCCAAAGTATTAACTTGGTGTATTGATCACTTCGAGCCCTCTTATTTGTTCTGGTATTTCCCATTAGAAGTCTGAGATGCTTTAAAAGTTAACGGAGCGCCATATTAGCCAATGCCTACCTTCTTCGTTACAAAATAATTATTTTTATTTACACTTGCAACTGGAATTCCAGGCTCCCTTGAGTATAGTAATTCTGTAATTTTAGTCGTTCTTGTTGAACGTTTATTGGGCTTGAAAAAGGAATGTAAGATTAACTTTATCTAGAACATCGATTTGATGTAAACTCAATTCAATGCATGCAGATCCTGTCCTGATCAATTCTACCAGAGTCTGTTCTCGTAGTTTAGCCGGGAGATAATTTCTGAGTAGCATAATTGGTCAAAGTACTTGGCAAGAATACATGAATCTGGGCTAGAATTCCAGGGGAATGATCAATAATGATAGATCAAGATCGCACTACGGCCCTAGAGAGAGAAAGAAAAAAGATGATAAGAAATGCAATTTTATAGAGGGACAGCAAAGAAGATTGAATTTTAATCAAGACCAAATTATGAGGAAAGTACATAAAAAGAACTACTAGAGAGTAAGGAAACTAGCATTAGATATGGAAGGATGGAGGAGGGCCATGAATCAATCTTAGGATTGAACAAATAATGATGATGATGATGAGCATTAGCTTACTATAGTTTTAATAAAAGAATGTTTTTGGAGATTTGGTCACCAATAAATTTTATCACATGTTAACTCTTGCCAAAGTTTCGAAAATTTATATTTTCATCTTCAGGGAGTTGTACTTTTTGGAACTTCAAACGCATTCCCCATGCTAAATAAATTGATGAGAGCTAGTTAATGACCACTTAATTATAATAGGAAATAATATTAATAATTAAGTGGTCAATAACAAGCTCTCATCGAGTTACATTTTTAATGTATAGTTGGAGGTGATTGATGCGTTCAGTGGTCGAAATTTTCTCTATGGTGCAATAAACATTAATTCAGCGCACCCTCCTCCGGAACTTTCACACCCTGGTGCACGCTTGTCCCGCGGCCTAACAATCGGAAAACGCTCGCCGAGTGCGAACAGGGCAACATCAAAGGGCCCAAACCAAACCAGGAGTCGAGCGCGTGTGAAAGGGTTCCACAAGTCAATAGCACGCATTTACGTTAAGTAGTTTGAGAGAAATATCACTTCCCCTAGAATTGAATGAATTTGACTTCATTTTAAAGACAAAACACCCATCTTTCCAATAAAATCAAAATATCAACTCTTTTACAAACTCCTTTTCGGGCAATTAGCCTAAAAATATAATCTGCCTTACATGGCAAAGATTACGACTGTGCGCTCCAGAGGGAGAATATTGAAAAAAAATGAGTAATTTCTAACACCTTGATTTCGTCAAAAAAAACTAATGGTGCTTATCTAATGGTATGTTTTCTCAACTATTCATAAAAATTAATCAATTACTCAACTCAGTAATTTTTACAGAATCGCAAAAAAACCTGTTGTGAAGGCGTTTTCACTGTACGGCGTGAAAAAAATGAGTCGAGTAAGAGACTTGTGTAGTTATAATTATTGAATTACTGAGAATGTTTGTCGCATATAACTATATTTTTGCGCCATTAATATTACAATATTTACTTCATACCTCTTACAGAGGCTGAAATCATAAAATAAAATTCGAATATAGTCTTATGACAAGGGAACTATCTCGCTCCAACGACCACGCTTAAGCACAAGTCTTCCGTCGACGGGTCACTCACTTCCTCGCGGTGGATTAACTTCTCTCTGTGCCGCCTTCCGGGGAGTTAAATTGGCGGTGGGGCAGGGTGCGGTGAAATTTGGCGAAGCAGAGAGGACCGGATGGAGTCAATTGAATGAAGCATCTTCATTGTCCCGGGGAGGCGGAAAGTGTCCGGGACTAGGCGCACGCCACAGCAAAGGGGGAGGGGCACCAACACGGTCGCCTAATGCTTTTCCGTGGGCGGTCCCGCCGGGTGGGAGGTCGCGGGAATGAGACGGCGGAGCGAGGCAATCGTTCCACCAGCGTTTTGCCTCGCTTGGGTGGATGAGCTTCTCGGCGGAGCGCAGGAGTAGGGCGCGGGAGAAGGCTGCTTTGGCGATTGCCGCGCTCGGCTCCCGGGTGCCGCTAATGCATCCCAATGGCGATGAATGTGCCCGTGCATAATGAGATCAGGAGCCGGAATGGCTCTGCGCTACATCTCTCCGACCGCGGTGAAGGAGCGGTCGCTTCGCCCAGGGATATTTCCCTACAGCTCGACGACTTTTCCACTTCCGTCGTCACTGAGGGAACAGCTGAACGGCGGAAGGGTTTCTTTCTTTTGAGGCACATAACCTGAGTAATATACGGGAAATGTCAAATTTTTGCGTTGAAGTATATGTCAATGTATATTATATTCTTTTTTAGAGATATCAGAAAAATGCGCCATAGAAAACTATTTTTATTTCAAGAAGTATCGTCCGAGTAATAGTCGGGAAATGTCAAACTTTCGCGTAGAAGTGTATATCAATGTATATTATATTCTTTTTTTAGTAATATCAGAAAAATACGCCACAAAAAAACTTTTTTATTTCAAGAAGTATCGTCCGAGTAACATTCAGGAAACTTTTTATTTTTTTAAATCTCATACTGAAAAACTTACAGTTGCATTCGGAAATCTGCAGTAGTGATATTGAAAAATTAGCTTAGCTGTGCGGATAGTAAAAAGTGGTATTGCGATGTCTCAGGTTATATTCAGTTAAGTTTACTGACTTATGACGTCTCGCGTTAAAATGCATGCAAAGATATCATATTCCTTCTTAGAAATGCCCAAAAAAACTCCCCATGTATTAAATTTGAAGAGTTTTTATCGCATGTGGCAGTTTAATTCGTTTTTTTTTGCTCTGGAAGTGAATATTACCTTTTAGACTAAGGTAATTTAAAATAGTGCAGAGGCCCTTGGGGCTCGGAGGAAATTTAAATTTCCTCAGGGCCCCAAGGGCCGCAAAATGAGCCCCTAGATTTTACTCCCACAAGAAAGTATTTGAATCAGTTGATTTTTTGCTTTTTTTAAAATTATCTGTACTCATGATAGAAGGTTAACATTTTCACCATTGAATGACTGAAATAACAGAGTAGGTATTTCATTCTTGCATTCGAATATGTTTTACTTTTCGCCATTGCTGAAAAATTAGGTTTTCAATTCCAAAATTATCAGTTTTCCTCCCTTATCAACATTGGCATATTTCCTTGGCAACCTGAGCAATGACTATGAACGGGAAATTTCGCCCGGGCCTTGGGTATGGCTTACTTTATATTGAATAAATAATTAAGAAGATTTCAGTGATATTTCAGTTTGTTTATTTTTCCACCCCAACCTAGGGGCATCTAACGGCTTTTACAGAGTACTGCACTTCCAGTTAATCCAACCCAAGTCTAATCGGTATGCGTAGTATATCGCTTACTACGTTGAATTTTGCGCACTGCTAGAGACCTACGTATAACACCTATTAAACGTTAATACTTCGCTCAACTTAGCTTAAACAGAGCTCAAGAGGGATGGCAAGTAAAGTAGGTAAACCATTTACTAATTGCTCTGGGTACAGGCGCTTAAGAGCAAAAGAAATACAAAAATTTGCATAGTTACAGACATTTTTGTATATTACACAATTACACACTTCGTACTTATTACATATTTAGAAAGAAATCATAAATTTTACATTTAAAATTTTCAATTGATTTCGTACTTTTAACATTAACTGGTAATGGTACGGTTGGGGTGCCAATCGGCTTTTAGTACCCAAATCACTGCTTCCCATTTAACTTCGATATGAATGAAGTAATGAACAGTCAATTTTGAAATGTTGAGCGTAGGTCCATGATACTTATTTTAAATAAAAATTCAAATATGGGATACTGGAAAAAAATCTTGCTCAAACTCACTTTAGGGAAAATATGTTCGAAGTTTATGGCCATCTTCCCCACGCCCTCATTGCGAGACTAGAATACTTTTTTAGTTTTACTGTTTTAAGAATAAACGGTTTCATTAAAATATCTTAATAATTTGCATCATTAAGCGACAAAATAGGCAATTTGCACTCAGTAAAAAAAAACTAAGATGATAAATGAGAAGTCAGTTTCTCTTCTGTTTGAATAGAACAATATTATGTCTTACTTTTATCTCTGCCGTTGAGAATGAACGGGCATTTCTGCTAGTTGTTAATAAATAATTATTAACGATCTTGTTATTTTTCAATAATTTGATATCAATACGAGTGTTAGCATGTGTATTAATAGCCACGTTGCGTAGCAGACGCAACATATTTCACCGCTCTTCAAAAAAAAGCAATTGCATCGAAGCAGTTCGAGGGTAAATACAGGCGGTGAATGCGAGCTTCTGACATAATATCAGTATATCGTATCCCTGATTAGTAAATACTTATTTTTAGCCAATGTCTTTCGATAACATACTTTAAAAGTAGGCTTCGAATACGAATTCTATGTTTCATTTGATCCGCGTACTTTTAGTGAAAAATTACCACAATTGTCATGACCTTGCTAGATTAACATCGCTGAAGTTGTGGCCACATTACGTAACGATTGTAATCCTTCTTTCCTTTATTCTTATCATTGAGTATGGGTAGGTGAGTACCTACATTGGATGATGGACCATTCCCTATTCATACTGCTCTAATTATTAATGCTATTCAATGCTGCGCGAATATGTTTTTGCGTGCGAGTACTATTGAGTTTCAACCCTATTATTTTGCTTCGTAATTGAATAGTCGTGCTCCCCGCGTTTGTTTTATATAAATAAGCATTCATGGCGTGCCTCAGCGAAATGTCAGTTTAATTTAGTGGCATTGTGTTATGGAACCATTGTGATTCAGAAGTGTTTCTTGTTCTCTTGGCCCCTATTAATCCAGATGAAAGAGCCCAGACACGGCCTTTTTGCAATATTCGAGAGAGGGTAGCTTTTTTTATATATTTTTATATATTTCCCCTCCTCGCACTAAATAGGCCTTTGGAAAATCTCATTCGGAGAGAGAGAGAGGAGATCATTTCAACTCGAGATTTTACGTGACCCGCAGAGCAGGAGACGTCGAATGTTTTCTTTTTCCCTTCAAAAAGTTTTTCCCTTGATTTTTACCGGCCGCTGAAAATGGAAGAGGAGGCCGCTCCAAACAAGACGAGTGGCTCGAATCAAATTGGCCCGTGCCATCATCACCATGACGGGAGGCGAGAGGAGGACTTAAATTCACGCGGTGTGGTCGCGGCTGGGGTGGGGAAAAGACGTGGGGGTGGGAGGGAATGGAGGCGGGAGGGTTGGTTGGGTCTCCAAAGGGACAGACTGGGCCTTTTGAAATTCCGTGTCCGTCCTCCCTACTCTACGTCCTACCACCTCTTCTATACACCCTCTTCCCCCCCCCGTACCCACCCCTTCCTACCTTCACACGCGAATTCCACGCACGTATTACGTTCCTTTGTTTCCGTCGGCACGTCTTTTTCCCGTCGCCTCCGAACCCCTACCCCCCCCCCACAACCCCACCCCCCCGCCTGCCCCTTCCAAAAAAGCTTCCTCCCTGATTACTTCTCCACGAACCTCCGCCTCCACTTCCTCCACCTCTTCCTCCAACACTTCCACATTTTCTACTTTCTACCACCCTCATGCCAGCCTACCCCCGTTCTTCGCCGCACTAAAATCACACCTCCTGCCATCTCTCCTCAGAACTCCGCCCACCGAAAACCCTGCCCTGTTCCCCTTCCTCCTCCATCTCACAGACACCCTAGTTTTCCCACCTGCCTCCGTTGAAGAAAAAATGAACCCGCGGCCCTGGCACGCACACGAGGAGAGATAGAGAGAGAATGAACGCCATCACGCACGCGTCCCCGCGCCACGCCGCCAATCGCTCACGGAAGGTTGAAACTAGATGTGGTGGCGAGTAAGAAACGGCGGCGAATTCAGTTTGTTTTTTCGTCCCTTAATCCTAACACACCCATGAATACGTACAATAGACACATGCATACATATGCCCATACACACACATAGGCATTTATACACTTACAGTCCATAAGAGGGAGGAATAACTCGACCCAATAAAGTATTTCTGATGAAAAAACAACAACTGAGTTCATCGATGGTTGGGTAATCAATAAGGAAGCAGTGCCTGAAAACATTTCTGTGAAGCGTGTAAAGCGTTCAGCTACCTAGCGTGGCGTACAAGGCCATGGGAAAGCTTGAAAAGGGGACTTATTCTGTAAGGACTCAACACGGTCGAACCTCGGAGAATCCGTGGATGTGACGTCACGGACCCCGACAAATCTCAATTTTTTAATGGCCCTATTGGAAATTTTCGTGTCTGTAACGTCAAACTTTCGTCACTGCCAAAACTTGTAAATCCCGAGGCCATACAGAATAGCCCCTCAGAAGACATTAGAGGTTTCCGTAACTTTTGCTGAAGTGGAATGTCGAAGGTCGAATGGACGGATAGGATAAAACACTAGGTGTACAGTGGACAAACAAAAGACTTACCGATAAAAAGACTTCATGGTTTTATGACGAAGTAAAGATATTATCTCAACAGAAGCGGGAAGCACACCTACAATACATGCAGAACCAAAATCCACAGGCATATGAAAACTATAAAAAAGTAAGGAACGAAGTTATTAGTAAAATTAGAAAAATAAAGCAAGAGTACTGGGAAAAGTTTACAAAATCCATGGAAAGAGATCTCTATGGCCTTCAAAAACAGATATGGAGATCAATAAGAATACAAAGATCTGAGGTGAAAGAATATATAGAAACACGACAGATAGGTAATAACAAATGGGTGGAATACTTTTAAAAACTATTCGAAAAAGACAAAACCGAAGGCCATATTGACAAGTTAGAAACAGGAGAAGAAGAAAAAAATGACACAATAACAATCACGGAAGAGGATGTAAGAAAAGCAATAAATAAATTGAAAAACAGAAAATCACCAGGAAAAGATGAAATAACAAACGAAATGATTAAATACGGAGGGCAGCAGCTAGTAGAAGAATTCACGAAATTATTACAAAAAATTATTAAATCAAAATCAATACCAACAGAATGGAAAGAATGCATCCTAATACTTATTTTCAATAAAGGCGATAAAAAGGTCCCAGAAAATTACAGAGGAGTGAGTTTACTTAGCACATAATTAAAGTTAACTACAAACGTAATAATAGAAAAATTAAAATCGGAAATAACATTGGAAGATGAACAACAAGGTTTTCGAAGCGGTAGATATTGCAATGACGCTATATTTGTAGTCCGGCAAATAGTAGAGAAGTCAACAGAGTACAACAAACCTGCTTTCATGTGTTTTGTGGACTTAAAAAAGGCCTTCAACAGAGTTCGTCTAAAAGATCTCATTAGAATTCTGCAAGAAAGGAAAGTTGCTCCGACCTTAGTAGCAGTAATTAAATATACATACATGGGAAACA
The DNA here is from genome assembly GCA_963573305.1 of Pyrrhosoma nymphula. Classification (NCBI taxonomy): domain Eukaryota; kingdom Metazoa; phylum Arthropoda; class Insecta; order Odonata; family Coenagrionidae; genus Pyrrhosoma; species Pyrrhosoma nymphula. The sequence goes on along the minus strand of OY754331.1, from coordinate 29,217,706 downwards.
AAATAATCATTAAAAGTAACGGAGAACTCTCCTAATCAGTCAAAGTGGAAAAAGGAATTAGACAAGGGGACTCCTTAAGCCCGCTACTCTTTAACCTAGTTATGGACGAAATAATAAGAAATATAAAAAAACCTAAAAGGATATAGACTCGAAGGAAATAATATAAATATTATATTCTACGCAGATGATGCAGTACTAATTGCAAAAAAAAAGATGATTTACAAAAGACTTTGATGAGATTCATGGAGATAGGATTCAAATATAATATGGAAATTGCACCCGAAAAAAACAAAAACAATGGTAACATCAAAGGAACCAATCCGATGTAAACTACAACTAAACAAGGACATCATTGAGCAGGTAATGAAAGTCAAATATTTAGGAACAGCTATAACTAGCTATGGGAATTTATATGATGAAGTAAATGAACAAATAATAAAAGCTGAAAGGATTGGGGGCTGCCTGAACAAAACAGTATGGAGAAATAAATACCTACGAAAAAAAGCAAAAAAATAGAATATACAAAGCAGTTATCAGACCTTTAATGACACATTCCATGGAAAGTACGGCACAAACAAGTAAAACAAAACAGAGAATGCAGACTGCAGAAATTACGATACTGAGAAAAATAGTGAACAAGACAAGACTAGATAGGATCTCTAACGAAAATATCAGAGACCTATGTAATATACCTCCAATAGCAGAATGGACACGTCAAATGAAAGAAGAATGGAATGAACATATTTCAAGAATGGACGACTCAAGAATCGTCAAGATAGCAAGGAACCGAATACCAGTCGGAAAGAGGGGCAAAGGTCGACCGCGCAAGAGATGGTCCGACAACTTCAGTTAGAAAAGGCATAATCATAAGGAACAGGCAAAAATGCATTCGAAGAAGAAGTGTACAGTGGCGTTGGAGAAGATAAAACCTTGTAGAGCAGTATCCAAAAAACAAGGTCCAGATGGATAGGTTACACATTGAGACACATCGAATTAGTAAGGTGCAATAATAGAAGGGAAAGACCTAGTTAGATGGGGTCAGAGTAGAATGGAGGGCTGCAGTCAACCAATCTTAGGATTGAATGACATATAATGATGAGTTAATAAGAGGAGTTATGAAGATCATACAAGAGAAACAGAGCTTAGAACATATTCCACTCCGGTCTGACCAATTGTCTCCTATGGTTCAGAGCAATGGACCTTGAAAGGGTTGGATGATAGTGCCCTCATAGTGTTTGAAAGAGAGATATTAAGGAAGAAAGACGGACCTGTAGAGTGATAACTGGAGGATAAGATGTAATGAAATGCTAGATCACTTAAATAGAGGAAAACACTGTATAGATTTGTGAAAGGCATGGTTAGGCTGTGCCAAGTGAATGGCAGAAGAAGCAATGCTCAAGTGAATGTGAAGGGAAAAGTTGCACTTAACAAGAAGGAAGGGTGAGACTGAGATGGATCAATGGCAATGCCGTAAACCTACGGGCAATGAATATATAAGAGTTTTGGAGGGGGTTTAAAGATAAAAAAGATGGGAGGCTAATTGTGGGGGAGGCTCACCAAGAGCAATAGCGCCACTCTAAGAGAGAGAGAGAAAAGAGACGTTATGAAGGCACGAAGAAGTTTGTGCATTAGCACGCAGTAGGTACGTGTTTTGGGTTCATGACGTTTTTGGAGATTATGGAAATAACTTATTATGCACGCAGAGCACTAGGGAAAGTGAGAAAAAGGTGATAACGTAGAATAATAAAGACGGGTTGAATAATAATGAAAAAGGAACATTCATTCATGCACATACTAACATTTGTACGTGAAAACGCTCAAATGCGGACAAAGGCTTGCCACGATTCGTAAACTTTGTAGCGAAGTGCACTGAATTACATATTTCTCCTTGTTTTCGTGATTGTGAATAAACGCATGTAATGCTTGCCTCTTCATCCTCATATTTTCCTCCTGCTCCCCTTCTACCACCTAGAAAAATTGAAATCACACCTGAAAGTTTATTTTCATGAATCTCGGATTCCAAATCAATAAGATTCGCATTCATCTGATGTTTCTAATTCGGACTCACGAACTTGATTTCAAATCCGGATCGAATATAATGCTATTAGATTCTATTGTAATCACATACAATTTGTGATTTCTATATCTCTCCCCTATTTCTATTATGTTTCCTCGTTACGAATATTAGTACACGTGACCAACAAACAGCACTGCGTAGCCCCATAATTATGCGTGCACATGTATACACATATGTATGATTAAACGGCGTACACCTCTTTATCCTCATCAGTTTCACATCTTTCCCACCTGCTCCCCTTCCAACGCTGGTGCTCCCCCCTTCCCTTCGGGAACACATCCCAAAATACGCACCCGCTCTTCCCTCCCACCTCGGCTGTTTCTCTCTCTCTCATTCATATCAACGCCTTTCCGCTCCCTTCCCCGTTTTAATCAACTTTCGCCGCGGAGACAAAAAATATATATACATACGAAGTATACAAAAAAAGTATATACAAACGCGGTGGTGGAAAAACTGACGTGTCCCAAGCCCGGGCGCGCGTAGAAGGCTAATTAACTGCGCACACCTCTTCCTCCTCCTCCTCCTGTGCTCTGCCGTGCCGTGTCGGGGCCCCGGGAATTTTCGCCCGTGTGAAGAAGACGTAAGGGAGGAAGAGGAGCTGGATCCTCGCGCAGTTTGTGCTACTTGCCGTCCTGAAAAGTGTGTACCTGTCAAAATGCTCTCGGTGTGGAGTATCATCCTTTTTATGCTCACGGGGCCATTCAGGTCCCTTCGTCCCGAAAATGTAATTGGCGACTTTGAAGAAGGCTCCCCGTGTACGGTATTAATTCATTGTGGCCAAGGCCGCGGAAAATATGTTACTGAAAACTCGTGCTGGCGGTACTATTGATGCCCGGAGCGCTATATCAGGCCGAGTAAGAATATTTTTTGTCCCTTGATAATTAAAATATTAATTAAATGGATAGCTTCGGGCTATATTATTTATTATGGTGGGCGACCTACATGAACTGGGGTAATATTTGTAACCAGGGGTTAGTGGGTATGTCGGTAAGAAAAGGTTTATTTGGTTTGAGTGATATAATTACGACTTTTTCGTTAATTACACTTGTAGTGGTAGCGAAGCAATGTGACAGTGGCTCATAGGATCCTTTTCAGTGGAATGGGTCGGTGATTACAAACTAGGGTGAAGCGGGATGTAAGATGGTCCCCGCGTTTGACCGCTAGGGATTCCAAAGTCGCAAACCATTGCTGCCAACTTCAAAACTCTCAATCCGTCATTCGCGTCATCTACATTATTCTCTATGGCTCTTAATCCAATTCTTTGGGTGGGCTTCTACCGATGGGTTTCGTACAATATCAGCCTGTTTTGATCCAGCTTCGTTTGAATCGTAATGACCGTCTTGTAATGCGCTGTTGAAAATTTCCCACCCTATTAGGTTAACTGCAATTGTGTTGGCAGCGTTGCCAACTGTGTGCTTTTCTCTCCCCTCCGTTCTCGGAGCCACGCTCGCCTTCCCATTCATGACGTCACGCATCGCGGAGGTGGCGGCCACCTTCGGAGGGGGGTTATCCGGGAATGTCGACAACGGTGACATTTCGTCTTCAATTTCCGTATTTTCTGAAATACGTCATCAATTTCCGTCAAAGATGGCGCCCACGGCTCATTTGGCAGTTCTTCGTTCACGGACCGACTCAAAACCGAAGCTTCCGTGTCGACCGTAATTTCTCGGTGGACGGCGCTAGCGTCGCGTCGGAAATCAAAGAGAATAATGGGAAATCCCCCCCGCCCCGCATCCAAGCATTTCAAGCTCTTTCCGTTAGTGTTTTGGCGGTATATGCGAGTCAAGTTTATTTACTTCCAACATATTTTCATAACTCGAGGTTGATTAATGACATTCCCGGCGTGTATACTAATAGAAATCCTCGTAATTAATCTATTTAATGCTATCATAGTTATATATCTATCTTCTTCGTAGAAATGGTTATTATTGCCATGCTATAGGGTATGATCTACGCAATCAGAATATCACTCATCCAACAGTGATTTCATTTGTAAATACTATTCGGATGCCTTGGGTTTGAGTTACTTAAAAAGGAATTCCTCTCCCTGTTGAGTTTCAAAGATATCTCAGCATGCCATTGACGCCCATGTGATTCGAAGTTACTTTCGACTTGCACACATGTTGGACGCATATATTAAAAGAGTTTCGTAAGAATTCAGTTTTAATGGATAACCTTCCATCCGTTAATATTTTAGAAACATGGATCACTGGGCTTTAGAAGCGGGATTAGCGAGGCGGCGCAGGAATGAGGAGGATGAAAGACTGAGAAAATGCCATGAGGAGAAATAAGTTGAGACAATTAAGAGATGGTGCCCGCTTTTTGGCGTCACACCGCCAGTCCCGCCATGACTGAAAAACCAGTTGTGTATCAATTACTTGTACTTGTCAAACAAATACATAGGAAGTCTGCCTTTACAAATGAGAAAGGTCCGTACGTATGTACATCTCATAATTGGAAAAATTTATTTGCAGACATAGAAGTGGCAATGTTTTGATAGCTAAGGAGTTGACAATTAATGATCACGAATATAATGACACTTAATAGCAATTGTTATTTCAACTTACTCTCTCCCACTTGTCCGCCGTCTTCACTGCGCCTCCTTCGACGACATTGAGGGACGCAGAGAGGCTTTGTCTGTCCACATCTGTCTTTTCGGGGTAGCCCCTTCGGGGCCTTTACACAGGCCGACAGCAAGCGACCTATGCCTCTCCATATAGTCAAACAGGACTTCGCGTTGACGCAATGTTACGTAACGGTTGCCTATGATTAATTAGAACTAAATTTTTCTGCCTCAAACTAGTAAAACGGACATGTAAAAATAAATATTACTACGGAACTGGATAATAATGATAACGTAATTAACAACCTCAACCGCTGTTAATTAATTAAATCCATGTATTCATGACATAAAATATTGTTTAAATCTTCTACGTAACACACAAAATTTAATGCTAAATTACACAAAATTCACAATCCTAGGTTAAAAACTCACAGCCTTCTGTGTATTCCATTTTCGTTCATTTACTATGCCGTCAAATTGCAAAAAAAACAAATGCGAAACTCGTAGCAGTGCGCTAAACACAGAAGAAACGGAACACAAAACTGAGCCAACGGTTCTGACATCAGCTCATAGATTCGTTCAAAATGTCGTTCGATTGGGTCTTTGATCTACCGTTCATTGAATGCCTCAATGAATGAACGACGACATTATGAACGACGACATTCCCGAATAACCCCCCAGTTCTTGATAGGCTGAATGTCAATGGTATGTCGGAGAAGGTGTGGCAGGAGATAATCTCCAAGGTTATTAATTAAACAGAGTGCAGCTCTTTAAGTATCTTGGCGCGTTCATATCGGCTCATGGCAACCTGGACAAGTAAACACAGCACCATGTGCAGACTGGGTGGAGAAGTTGAAAACAAGTTTCAGTAGCTTTGTGCGACTGAAGACCGAGTGAACGAGTGAAGAGAAACATTCTATTAGGTCTACGTTGTTATATGGCTCGGAAATCTGGCCCATAAAAAAGTCCCAAGAAAGTAAAATGGAAGTGTCAAATTGAGGATGGTAATGTAGATGCTCGGAAAAATAAGAAGGTTAGAAGAAATGAGGTAGTGAATAATAAGGTGGTAATGAGATCAGGAGAGGAATATTTAGGGAAAGAGCTTTAGTCTCTGAAATATCAACGAAATTCCAAGAAAGCCGGTTAAAATGGTATGGACAGGTGATGAGAAGACTGCGATTGTGTTGGTAAAGTGACATTGAATATCGGGGGTCTTACGGAGGTGGGGCACGTATGTGCGTAGAGAGAAGTGTAGGAGACCTGTTCAAAAACAGCGACCCTTCCCGGAAATGGGAAAAACTGAGGAAGAAGGACAGTAGTGCGCAGCGCGATGCGCGAATATCCTCAGCACCACACCTTCGCGCCCGTGATTTTCCTTGCTGTTTACGTACCATTAAGGTAGTTTGAGCGAGATATTTCCCTAGTCATATTGGAGACCATATTCGAATTTTATATTTTGATTTCAGCGTCTATAAAATGTGTAAAGTAAATATTGTAATAGTAATGGTGCAAAAATACAGTTATGTATGAAAAAAATTCTCAGTAATCACATGAATATATCTACGTAAGTCTCTAACATGACTCATTTTTTCACACCGCAAGCCTTCATAACGGAAGGTTTTTTTGCGATTCTGTAAAAGTACTGCGGTGAGTAATAAATCAATTTTTATAAAGAGTTGAGAAAACATAAAGCATGCACACCGTTAGTATTTTGACGAAATCTAGGTGTTATAAAGTCCTAATTTTTTCAGCATTCTCTCTTTGGAGCGCACAGCCGTATCTATCCCATGTAAAACAGCTTATATTTTCAGGCAATTTGCTCGAAAAGTAGTTCTGTAAGGGGTTAATATTTTGATATCATTGGAAAGATGAGAGTTTTTTTCTTTAAAATGAGATCAAATTCTAGGTGAAGTGATATTTCTCTCAAACTACCTTAAACCACGAACCACATGCCCCTAAGGGAACGCCCAGGGTGGGGAACCGCTGATCTAGTAGAGCTCAAGGAAGGGGCCCTTTCAGTTGCCAAGCCTTCCGCCTCTCCGTTGCAATGCGTTGCCATCATTTTCTTCTTCAGTCCCTTCCTCTAGCTCTCCGTCCTCCCTGATTTCATTTCCTACCTTCTGTTTGCTTCCGCCACCACCACCATCATCATCCTCGAACAAATCCCCTTGTGTAGCCTTCCTTCGGTCTTCCCCTCTCAATCGTTGACGCACCAGCGAACCTCAACTCTCTCGCACTATCCCCTGTTCCCCCCTTTCCTTGCAAACCGCAGCCGTGAGCACTCAAGTCAGTTAGTTCCTCCATTCTGTCTCTCCCTCCACCCCTGGGACGGAAACACCATTGTGCCCTTTCCTCCCCCTCTTCATCCGGACTGTAGACAGCGCGCAGTCCGCCGTGGGTAGCAATTTATCCGTTCGCTTGCCCTTTTTTTTCTAATTACTCCAATTTCCCCGCACGCCGACGAAGCGGGAGACGCGCAACTCGTCAAAGTGATGGAGGGCGATTACCCCTTATGGAGGAGGGCCGGTCGGCGGGATGAGGAGTTGAGCTTAGGAGAGGACGTAGCAGTCCTCTCATTCGTGTGATTCGTTTTCCAGCTCTCTGGTGTTGCGTGTATTTGAGTTGGAAGACATCTTGCATAGTGGTGGTGAAACATAGTGTCAGTTGTTCGGAAGGACATATTCAGTGGTAGAGTCCATTCCATGCAAACTGGCACCACACAGGGGAGTACAGTGATCTCCTCAAAGTTCATTGTGTATGGTGGTGCAGAAACATGGTGGTAGTAGTACAGGAGGCCCTTTTATAGTGAAAGAGGCTATTCCCTGTGAACTGGCTCCGCACGGGGGAGTACGGTAATTTTCGTCTTAGAGGTCTTGGTGTAAAGAGGTACCGAAACATGGTGGTAGTTGTGCAGAAGACTTGTGTATTCATGCACCCCACCCTTCCCTCCTGACCATCCGCCTCCTTGGCCCACGCTCCCATAGAACCGGCGCGGCGTTTGGCAAACTCTTCGAGGTGGCCACGCATTGTGGTTGCGCAACATGGTAGAATTAGCGCAAAGGAACTTTTCAGTAAAAGAGCCAATTCTCTACAAACTGGCTCCGTAAGGGAGAGTAAGGTAATCTACACGGTTGACTATCTGGGTTCCCAAGGTCGCAAACATTCATTGTCACTATGAAATAAGGTTAACTTTGTTTATCCCACAGTGCAATTTTTATTCCGCTTGCCGAACAAGGTTTCGATTAATTGAGTCACTTTCAAGGGACTGAAATGAATTCATTCATTAGTTAGCAAGAGAAATGAAAAATTTGAAGTTTATGCGTGTATCAAGCTAATTACGGCTCACATTATTCTTTTTACTGCTAAATTTTAATTGTAAGCAGAGCTTACTTTCAATTTTTATAACATTTAAACTAATCTGGGAAATGATTCTCAATTGGATAAAATGGCTACGTAGTTACACTTGAATAAAGCTTATTAAAAAATTTTAATCGTAAAAAATTCCAACATTCCTGAATTCCTCCCCACTTACGTTTTTCCTAGCGTATTAGTATAATAATTCGCTTTAGATAATATCTGTATTAATATAAAAAGAAAATTGATTATCAGAAAACTATAATAAATAATACGCTATAGTATAATAACATAGCCTCATTTAAATGCAGCTTGTGAAAAATATTCTAACGTCAAAAATGTTAAGTACGCCACATTCTATTACGCTTCAGTTTTTGTCTTATGGTGTTTTTGTATCATAAATCACTCATGATAATATCAGTGCTAATTTTTCATCTTTTACTGAAGTATAGAGATGAAAGATATCCTATTTCAGTTATTTTAAATTTATGTCATAAAAGAATTTGTCGGTCACGGTTCCAAAACTTTGGAATATGGCAAATTTATTTTGGGCGTTGAAATGAATGTAGGTAACGTAAATGGTGGCGAAATAAAATTCAACCAAATGTTTGCTCCCATTCAGCATAAGGATTTGATTGATTTATCGAATGTTTTGTCACGAGTAGAGTCGTGAATGACAAGTTCCCGCCGAGCTATAACTTGTATTTATTTTTTAAAATGTTGCTGGGGATGACACACCATTCGAACCAAGTCATCACATTTTTTAAAACGAGAACATCTGGAATTAAAAGTTCTTTTTTTCAAGCTTGGACCACATTGTGCTGTCACTTGGGCAGTCTTCTGTTTATACTTATTTTTAACATTTTATTCTCACTGTAAATGAAGACTTGAAAGGAGATAGGGTGGTCTGTAGTTTAAACAGCCATGTTATATCTTTAGATTTGACCGAATGGAAATGTTCTCCTTTCCATAAGTGCGTGTTTTTCATTCTCATTCATATTGCACGTGGTCAGAATAAGCCTATAAACTTTAGGGCAAAGGCAATTGATTTGTAAATCCGGTTATTATCTGCACCTCCTCTTTTTTTCATATTGATTATGGAAAATAATGAACACATGTAAAGAAACGCGTTTTTTAAGTGAATGTTTCACTAAATACCTTGTAAAGCAGAAAGCATCATCCTTCACGATCTCTTCGGCATCCCATGCCATATTTTCAATCAATGTGGTTGCTGTCTTTAACACTTCTATGAAAATTAATATTCTCCCAAGTATATTTCTGGTGTGGAATTTATGTAATTGGTATATTGTTAAAATAATTTTCAACCATTATTTTAAGCTATTGTGTGGTAGGGGTGAATTTTTAAACGTATCGTTTATGCTAAAAAAAATCTGTGGAGACACTTTATCAGCGTATGCGCATAGAATACAATCACAACTCAGCATTTTCGCGTATAAAAATAATTCACCCCAAATGGAGACACTAAGTTTATATATCCTGCGGCTTTTGTCAGCCCCGGTAGCGGTGGGGTAAATTCCTCGCGTGGTACACCAGGGTCGCGGGTTCGAGTTCCGCCTGGGTGGATTTTTCACCACCTAGGGCATGGTTTTATGTGTTTATCCTTAATTACATGTGGCAATGCTCTATGTAAACGGCCTTATCGGCTGTTTTCGAGGGAACTGAAAATAAATAGATAAAATTTCTAAATAATTTTTCACTTCAATATAACTCCACTCCGAATGTTCTCATTTCAAAATAAAACTGCTAGAATTTATGAAATGAAACTCCATGAGATCCTGAAGGTGTTAATTATTTCGAAATGAAACTCATTTCACCAGTTAACATGCCGTCAATAAGCTTCGAGTCGATCCATTCCCTCCTATTCGCAATTCCACGTCCGTCTAAATATTCCACCCGACCGAATCTCGCTTCGCAAGAGGAAATTCTTTGAACAAAAACAACTCCTGGAGCGGCAGTCTAGTATCCAGTTGTTGTGTTTTTCGACCAAATAAGCCCGGGCATTGGAGATCCATTGTAGAGGACTCAGTCACGAGCTTCGCATTCGAATTCCCGACGTCCTGCCTAACTCGTCTCGGACTTACTCCATCCGTACTACTCCTTTTCACTTTTCTGAAATCTTCTTTTTCCCCAGTTTTCTTGGCTCTCCCATTCGTCATGGTCGCTTGGAGAGAAGGGAAGAAAGCGCTGAAAGAAGTAACTGCAGCCAATGTCCTCCTCCGTCCGAATTGAGAATTCTTATTTTTTTCCTCCGCTCGTAATCCAATTCAATGTGTGTATATATTTATTCAGATTTTGTACATACATGAGTACATGTTCTGTATGTATGTGTAAACGTATTTCAACGCATTGGCGCTTGAGTCGAGCTAACGATCTCGGAATGGCCTCATTTTTCCTTTCTTTCCCTCGGCAATTTTTTAAAATCTTTTTATACCTCGTTTTCTTCTCCATTTTCTCTCTCTCTCTCCTCCCCCTCTTTCCATTCCCGGCTTCTTTTTCCCATCTCGAATCGGTCGCCTTTTTCCATTTTCTCCTCTCTCTCACCCCCCTCATTTTCTCACCAGAAGCACTCAAGAGTCGGTCGGCCGTTGTCCCCACGTTCCCGTTTCTTTTATCAACCCAAATCCATCCTTACAAGGATATACACGTATGTCAGAGTGGTGACAAAATCGAGAAATCAGGTAATTCTTGGCGAGATTTTTTTACTTAAGGAGTATAAGGACATTTTTTAAAGTGGAAATCAATGCAAAAGTTGGAAATTTTATCGTGAGAGTCCATCTATGCCGAAAATCTGGTGATTCGTTAATTTTAAAATCTTGAAAAAATTCTGGGATATTTTCGTTAATTTTAACAGAGAACTCTGGTTTTTGAACTCTAGAAAATCTGGGAGGTTTTCTTAAAAATCAATGCAAAGACGTATTTTTCATGGTATTTGTCATTCTATGACAAAAAGCTTGTAATTCGTTAATATTAAGCTTGAAAAAAGTTAAGGATATTTTTTTTTTTCAATTTTAGTGGAGAATTTTGGTAATTCATTGGTATTTTATCTTCAGAAAATAAGGGAAGTTTCTGTAACATTCAAAGCAAAATCAGGGAATTTCACTGTGGGAGTATATCTACGCTGAGAACTGGGTAGTTCGTTATTTGTAAAGCATGAAAAATCCACGGAATCCTTTGTTAATTTTGACCGCTAAATCGGGTAAAAACCTGTTTACATAAAAAAAACGATACTTTATTTGATCTACCGTGGTTTTGACGCTTTATCATAATTTTTCAAATGTTGAACAGTATTAATAAACAGAGGTACTTTGAAGTTGAGGGAGGAGGGAAGGGCAGAGTGGGAAGCCGATTGATGTGAGAGGTAAGGGAGAGGTATTTTCAAGGGGACGGGGAATTGTGTGGTAGAAGCAAGGACTATAAAGGTGAAGGTCTAATATTGTTTATGTCATTAATGAGGGTCATACTGGGGGAAATCATCTTAGAATAGTTATATAATTGCTCCAAGACATCCAGTTTATCACCTTTGTCAATTACGTGTAAAGTGGCTGGGTTAAAGTCACCGTAATGGCCAGTCTCGATTAAATATTTTGGGAATAAGTTAATGTGGAGTTATCGCAATTTCTAATACGTTTCGATTTGGTGCCCGGGCCGTGGTGAGGCTGGGGTGACATTTCAAGGCAGCTGCGGGCATCTGCAAGTACTGGAGGTGCTGGGATTGGGAAAAAGAACACGGGACAGGAGAGGGAACGATGGAAAAAATTTACAATCCGAAGAATTCAAGGAATGCAGATGAATTGGAGAGGGCAAAAACTTCGGCGTGCGAGAGTATGAGGTGGAATAAAAAAGAGAAGGGGCTGTAAATATCGTAGCAAAAAGGGTCAGCGGAACACAAAATAAACGATCGAGGGAAGTGTAGTGGAGACCGTAAAGGATCTACTTCTACGAATCATCGTGCGAGGTACCTCCAGGGTGTGTGGCACGGGTTAATTTCACACCAGGGATGCAATACTCTTCCCAGGGTGCTAGATCGAACCCCGCTCCCATGGGTGCAAGGCGCTGACCAAAAAGCAGTCAGGAGAGCAATTGACAGCCAAACCGGAAACAGTGAGTGATACGTTGGCACACACGTTAACATGCAGTGCTCGGGTATTATGGCTGATCGCTATGGCGGGTAGTATGGCTGATAAGTATTATTGGTACAACTGATTCACAAATAAGTACGACGGGGTGCCAATTCCACCAGAAAAGAAAATCATGCGTGACATTTCAAGCGGGGTTAGCTGTTATAAATAATGATAAATTATTTAACGAAAGTACGAATTCTAGTTTACGTAGTGAAATTAGGAACTTAGAAAAGATCAATTGAACACTATTGTGGTCCCTTTTTGTCTGAGAAAAAATTACATTTTAAATCTATCGGATCTGCAATCTATTTCCCTTAACTTATACTTATGATCTTTTCTACGATATTACGTGGGCTTTGGCAAAATATGTTGAAACTAAGTAAAGGAGGATTTTTAGTGTACGGGTCGTAGTGGTTTTTAACTGGGGCAGTGTGGTTTTCTGCCAGAAGATATCAGGAAATTTAGGGGCGGAAATCCAATATTCCCCAGGGGTGTGAAAGGGTGAAAACATGTACTTGCACCAGTATTTCATTTATTTTAAACTTTTAAATAAAATAAAGAAATTGGTGCTGTCCTGATAACTCATGAACATTGAAATGCGTCTGGTTTGTAATGCAACTTCTGTCAGACGGTGTGAATATTTTTTTCAGCGTTTTAACATGCTTAAATTCGATAATTTCAGGCTTGGCGCCGTGGAAGTGATGTATATCCATCAATATGTATAATCTTTGTATTTTGTCATAAATAAATTATATTCTGTGAATCGTTTGATAGCAATTGATTTTACCTGTAATGGATGGTTAGGCGAATGGGAGATATATGAGTTAACTGTGGAAATGTACAAAGTTTTGTTGCTACAGTCGATATTATTAGCACACTTTTCACAATGCCTCACATAATTCCATATCAAATAGTACGAAAAAGCTTTTAAAATATTTTTTCTCTCTCGCAAGTACTCTGCATTGAAATTTGCCTGTGAATATTTTTTTTCTTAATAGATGTACTGGACATAGCACCCTACGTGGTTGTTTGAATATCCTAATTCAATTTCTGGTCCAGTCAAACTTAATCCGTTTTTGGAATGGGCTCTCTCCACCTTCCAAAACTAAACTATAAGTGGTCCATTTTGTGCTCCATACCTTTTTTTTCTCATTTCCTACTTGTGTCTGATTCATGATTTTCATCTCCTTAGATTTTTGTGTACGATGTAGTTGTATATTGTATCCATAATTTATGCATGATTTATGTATTGTAGAGACTCAGTGCCTGTAGCGTATAGAATTTATGAGAAATCACTCCTTTCCTCCAGCCTACTGCTCGCAACGCAGTTCTTCTATAATAGTTAACGCTTCATTGAAAACGTCTCTCAATAGTTTGCCTCGGTGAATCTTAAGCATAAAACTCTCTTTTATTCTATGTATTTATTTTTTATTTTAGCCGTAATTGAAGCGAACAGCGTTCCGAGAAAGGACCGTCTCGTAGTTCCCTTTTATGCGATGAATATAAAACGCCATCCTTCGTCCTCGGCGGTTGTCGGCTGAATTCCTTGCTTCGTAACATTACGTTTGATTTACTCCGTTTCCAATTATTTCCCGTTCAGTTTTGTATCCCAGTTTGCCGTTTGGATATTATTATTCGAAGGCTGTTCATATTTTCATCCGTTATTGATTCTAGTCGCCGCATTTTCCCTTCAAACGAAACCAAGCCAGGCGTTTTATGACTTTATAGCCCATCAAACAGCCCTACACACGGAAAGGTGTTACCGGTGTTGTAATTTTATTTCTTTTAATTTTTTATTCCCATTAGGTTCCTCGATGTCTCTTTACTTATTGATTATATAGTTAATTACAAATGTTACTAATTAATATAAAGTTAATATATTGTTGTATAGTATGATATAGTTACTGTAGTATATTCAGGGCTGAAGTGGTGGAACTGTTCCGTAATGGAGGTAAAAAAACATGTATTGCAGCTGTGAGCAAAATGTTTATTTCATGATTATTTTGAAACTTGATAATGACGTAATACGTCAAAACTGGTCATGAAACCTTTTGTAAGTGGAAAACTGTAACATCTATTTTTTACCTTCATTTACTAATGAATCCCTATAATTTTCAATTTATCGTTAAAAGTGTATTTAATTGTATCTAGTATTTAAGGTATACCCTACAAGCCAGATGAAATATTGTCCATTCAGCGTCTCTATTTTCTGTAAGGCTGCTGAAAGGTGGAGCATTTTAATATTGACGAAAAGTTAAATACTAATTGGTAGACTGCGAGAAATCCCCACAGCGGGTTTTCTCTCGGCATTACGATTATCATTTACTAACTTAGCAGTCAACCTGAATTTCAGTTTCATAGATGAGGATAGAGTTGACCACGCACTAAGCCATAATGCCTCTAATCTTGATACAGATGACAGTTCCTTTTCTTTGGCTAGCAGTGGTTTCCCTTGAAGTTTAGACAAATATTAATAATTGGCACAGCCCATCATCTGTTTCTGGAAAATTATCATTCATCAAAGCTTTAACTTGTGCTATCCATACATTTGTTATTTCTTATCTGACGTTTATGTAAAGATGTATCAATAAGGTAAATTCAGTTCCTCAAAGGAAAATTGGATCAGAATACATAACAAGTGCCTGAATTTTATGCATATCTACACTGATTATTAATGTGCACGCACTGTAACCTTCTCCTCTTTTACAGCGTCAATTTGGAAAAGTAATTTCATAGCTGTACATTTCTTTTCCCAATGCTTATAATATGATGTGCTTGGGAGACTCTTTCGTGAGAGAAATCTTTGATCCAGTGCTTTCCGAACCTTTCGTCTTGGAGAAACCCTGTTAATATGTACAATTTTTCACGACACGTATTCGCTAATATTAAGTATAAACCATATGTTTTATTGTTGCAAAGGATATTTGTTTAAAGATATATTAATTTTTATAGATGATTTCCCAAGTATATAACTTTAATAATATTTGTCACGGATACAAAACTTTTCGTTTTTACACATTCATTACAATATTGAAAACTTACACCTTGATGTCACTACGTGACATCTCGGAGTATCACGACACCCATTTTGGAAAGCAATGCTTTAATAAAAAGTTATTGGAAGTGTGAGCAATTGTCGATGTTCAGCCTTTGTTGAATTCCATTGCAAAGTTGAGAGGACTTCAAATAATAACTTTGGGATTCCACTGAGTCAAATATTGTTTATTTCCTCAACTAGTTTCACTACACTATGGAATCATCAGGGAACAACAAGAAAGTTAGTTCATTTTCTTAGCTGTGAACTAACTTTCTAGTTGTTTCTTTAAAATGCCACAGAGTAGCACCTAGATGATGCAATAAACAATTACTCTTAGTGGAGTTGCAAAGTTTTTACTGGAAGTACTCTCAATTTGATTGGAAATATCTATCTGTCATGCATGTTGACTCTGTGTATTGCTGTGTTTTGAAACATTCTTTCCTGTTTTGTTTCACAGGGTTGTGCTTCCAGGATGCGGTCCATATCACCGCTATCCTGGGCGAATCAGTGGTGTTTAACTGCCATGTTGAGTTCCCAGGGGACCATCCAGTCCCTTATGTGTTGCAGTGGGAGAAGAAGGTAGGCGACACGGTAGGCCTCAAACTTCATCCCCTCTCTCTCTCTATCTCACTATCTGTCTGTCTTTCTGTCTTCTATCTCTTTCTTTCTGTCTGCCTTTCTGTCTCTTTCGTGCTATCTTTCTCTGTCTCTCTCTGTATCGATTCTCTCTCTCTCTTTCTGTCTAATTCTCTTTCTCTATATATATTTGAGTATACACTTTGGTACACGTCGCCGTAGTCGGTTTTCCCCGGCGTCTATCGCTGCCGTATCCAAACCATTTTATAATCCTCCAAATTCCCCTCCCACAACATCCATTATCCAAAGACTGATGTGTCACATCTCCACCATTTTCCCCAAAGTGAAAAAAAAACCTTTACCCTGGTTATCAACCACGCCAGTTTGTTAAATAATAGTAATACCAGTAAACTCCTTTATTTTACTCCCTACCTTTTTCCCAGACATGTGAGTCAGACGTAATTAACATTGCGTCCGACTTCCCTTTTTTCATTTGACAGTTATCGGTAAAAAAATAAACGATTTTAACTGCCGTATCTTCTTTTGAATAAAAAATATTCTACGTCTCTGATAAGAAAGCTTATGTAAACTCCTCTAAGTCCAAACCCTTTGTTTTTTTTAAGTTCAATTTTCCATCTTTGTTCTGTCTTTTTAAGTGTCTCTCTCCCAAACTTCCTCAGACCTCCCATGTAAAAAAAATAAAAACCCTCCTCGATTATGAAGTACCACTTAAACGGCGCGCCTCAATTCTCACCTCACTCTCACTAGATGGCACCACCACCAATGTACCACCACGTGCAGGTATCACCGTGGCTTAAAATGGCCGAGAATGTCATCCACTTTTCACCACCACCATTACGGCACTGCATCTCAGAATGAAGAGCACCCGAGGCCAATGCCACAGAGAATATACAGAGAGACCAAATTGATTGCTTTGCATGCTATTCTATGCAATAATTTTTACGCTCATCCAACATCTTCTTTGCAAGTTTTTTTGGCACCAAGCTTCACATCACTGCAATGTACTCCGTGATTTTTGACTCATTTTACATATTTGGAAGAAGTACGAAAGGAAAATTGCTTGAATTCATTCAAACCGAACTAAAAGCTTTGGACAAGAAGAGGGGGTGATTCCGATTCAAAGAGAATACTAGCAAACCTGCTAACCTGACAATTTTTAATGGTGACGCGTAATTTTATTATTTATGTCTTGTTCACGTGAGGGAAATAAGAAGGGAATATTGCAAAACTAATTTATCAATTCATACCAAAGCATCCAGTCAAACGTCAAGCTTTTTCCTTCGTTGAACATGGGTTTGAGTGCGTAATCTTTTGATTAAACTCAAAAATAATAAAATGAAATATGATCTCGCGTTGGAGATTATTTTCGAGTTATGTTTTCTCTTAAGAAATCCATTTTCTCTCACTGATGGCCACTAATTAATTATCAACTGGCCGGATTGGAACTTGCTAACAACATGGCGGATTGCGCAAAACAAATTAATACAGCTATTGTCGATTTTGGCCTCACTGTATGTATTCTGTGCCGATGCCATCACTCTCCCTCACATGCCCGGTCCATCACTTAGATCGTCTTTGAGAATGATGACAGCACGTCGGACGGTGAGCGCCAGGCGGTTCCCCGAGGCTACGACGTTTCTCGCTTTCGGCGGGCGGGCCCTGCCGGCGAACCGCCCGGCGCCACCCCTCCGGCCACAGCATCATGGCGCCTCGGCGCTCCGTGCCAGACATTCACTGCTCAAAAATCACGTGACGGCGCATACTCGCCTCATTCAAAAAAAAAGAGAACCTGAAGTAGGGCTGCCCCCTTTTCGATGATTTCTTATGCCTTCATCCGGTGTACTTGCAAAAAAATGTTTGCTACGAGATGTTTTTTCTTAGTTTTTTTCAACTACTTGTAACCACAACAAGTGTGCAAATCGATCTCCAGCCATTTGATCCCATGATATAAATCCTTAAAACAGCCTACTTAAATTATTAAAATAAAAAAGAACGTCGTTGACTTGTGGAGGTTGTTTTCTCACCGATATTGATTGATTTACTACCCTTTCCGAGGTGGTTTTTAGTGAGTTTTATGCATTTAAAACATTTTGTGCGCAAACAAACATTTTCTTAGGGTGAAAAAACATTTTGTGCTTATTTTAAATAATGTCTTTTGTAATAAAATTGCAGCAATGTTTTTTAAATAAGCACAGGGACCTGAGAAACGATCACCAGTTTGTATCTATTAATACTTGCAACTTCTAGTGGTGCGATATCGGTGGAACGAAGTACCGTTTATTTCCCCGTTGATGATATGGTTTATGTATCTGAATTCCTAGTACGTTTTTTTGCTTTTGGGACTGATACATTTAAAATCGAAAGGGTGGCAGCCCTTACTCGACACCCGGCGGCCGATTGTGACGCTTGGGTCCCCCACCCCCTCTGGCGGCTGACGACACAAGCACTAATCTTTCTCGCGCACTTTTCCCCCACTGTTGGCCCAACAACTGACCCCGCCACCATTATGAACGCCTTCACAACAACACTCGGAAAACATCGTTCATTTTTCATCGACCCATAGAGTGGCACGCCAACTCTTGACACGCTACGTGGCGACGCAGCCAAGCCCGTGTAAATCGACGACTGCCATTTCATGAGCCCCCTTTCGCTCCAGCTCGCAGGCCATGAATATACATATGGATCTAAATCTTCGGCACCCGTGTACAGGCAGTAGTGTTGCCTAGCTTTCCGCAAAAGATAGGTCGCGCTGCACTCGGCATGGTTCCGCTTGTGTGTGTAAAAAATGGCCGGTTTAATTGGGAGGCCTATTCAAGTACATTTATTTCCAGTATCTCCATTTGAATCACGGCCTTTCCTTAAGAACCGCCTTCTCTAGAGTGGCGGCGCTACAATATGCTTGGTCCTGATTTTTCGGTGCATGCGGAATGCTTGGCAACACCCACTAGGGGCAAGTTTAGGATCCATATGTACATTCGTCCCACAGGCAATCTATAAGCATGCTAAAGGAGGGAACGAAAACACTGCCCCACGGGATACTAGCCTATTTTGCGATGACCCTGGAAAGCAAGGTTTGAGGGAAACTTGATGGATAGCCGGAAGTTAAGTTTGGTTAGAGTTAGGGATTGGAGAAAATTAAATCAATATTTTTAATTTTTTAAACGAGACTATTACGCGTTGCTAATGTTTGCTAACTCATGTAGTCGTTCATTTATAAATATATCTCATTGGATGTCACTATGCAATTGATATACGTCGCTGAGTTTCTTTCACATGCCCCATCTCATAGTTCAGTCGTTTCTCTTCTCGTATAATATGGTTTTCGTAAAATGTATATAATGATCTTATTACCCGATGAGGAAAACGTTACGGGTGTCGTTAAACATTTGACATGAGTGTTAGGACATTATTGGTTCTCTATTTTGGGTTTGTGTCGTCTCGTTAAAATTAATTAAAATGCTATTTACGTTCAAACATGTTAAATTCGTGAGTTTAAATATTCATACCCTCATTGATGCGTCAGCTCATTAACTCCCACGCATCAATTCAAAAATCCACCTCTGTGGCATTGCATATCATTAACAGTAAAAGTGTTGGAAATCCCACTTCTATCAGCTCATAATTCGGTTTAAAAGAAGATTGAAAGTGAATACTGCTCCATTCTCATTACGAGATGCTACGTAGTGGCCACATAGTAGGGAATTTCAAGCGTGTAGGGAGTTCTTAAACTGAAAATTCTCTATTATTTGTCTAATTGTTCCCGCGTTTCGAGTCCTTGCTCAATTTTGAAGTTGTTATGATCATTCTAGGGCATGATTCAAGCAAAAATGTCTTCTTAGCACTCGTTAAAAAAATTATGCATAGTGGCCGCACTTTTGGGAATTTCAGGCGTAAAGAACTTCTTAAACTGGAAATTCTCTATTACAGTTCCTATATTTAGAGTCTACACTCAATTTTTAAGTTTTCAAGATCATTCCAGGACATGACCCAAGTGAAAATTTCAGCCTATCACTTGTAAAAATGATAAATCAACGCGATAGCATCGTTTGATACCATCGCATGGAAAACTCATCAAGCTACCGCCTCAGTTGAGTGCTCCGAAAACTGTTTTACAAGTGCACTGCAATTAAATTCTGGGACGCCAAAAGCGTCAGCCTGAAACGCGTGAGGAGCAGTAACGCTTGGTATCGTGCCATCTTAACGTGTTTAATCCTACTTGCCTCGCGAAGCCCTCGTGGATTAAGAGATGGGAGCATCGAGGGGGTCCCAACGCCCCCTGCGTCAGAATGCAATACACGTAAACATGCAATTTTTTTCATATTTTGTTCTTCGGAAGCGGGAAGAGCAGTTGATTCGTTCCCCGCAGGTCCCACCGCCGCGGTGATGATGCTCTTCGAAAAGGTCCCCGCAGGGTCCCATCCCTCTCTCCCCCTGGCGTACGGAACGTTGAAGCAGTAGTAATCCTTTAAGCACGCCCCGGGGAATAAGGGCGGAGCAGGAAACGTTTCAATTTTGTTTGCGAGAAGACAAAAATACACCAGCACGCGCGCTCGTGAAACCATTCTCTCGCGCATATCTCCGCGGCCTCATCACGAGTTCGCCGGTGTCACTGCGAGTCTGGATTAATAAAAAGCTGCCGTTCACGGGGCCCCTGACATTGTTCTGACAGCGTTACGGTAGGTGGCGGCGGATTCTCTCCATTTTTCGAGGCTGTCCATTTTTAAGTGCTGTTGCGAAGCCGTCGTAGCTCTACAATTAAACACGTCGAAAATGTGTCCCTTTCTGCTGTTTTCGTCGTTATATTAAACTCTTTCTCTCACTATCCACCCCCTCTAGTTCACGAGAAGCTTGATTGTCGTGTATGGGGAAGCATGAAATGGTGACGTCGTTCGCAAAACACGGGAAAAAAATTGGCACGATTTATCATCGAGCTTTCATTTTTCAGAAAAAAAACTGTTAAATATACTTCAGTAATGCTGTGTGGAGTTGGTGTTGGTATATGTGGCTGCGTTGTGTAGCTATATGTGGCTGCGTCGTGTAGCTATATGTGGCAACTCACTTTTTTCCACCTTGGGAACATAATTGTTTTGTAATCAGAGCTGTCATTCAATTAGTACCTGTGATATTAATCTCAAGAAATCTGCCTCAATATCATGTAAAATTAAGTATTTATAAAGAGATTAATCTATTACTCAAAATAAACATTCCAATTATTTCAGGATAGGTAGTATGATTTCTTTCGTACTGAGTTTAAAAAAACAGGGAATGACTCGCAACACTGACAGATTTAACATTACGTTGTAGCATTTCAATATTGCATCATGCGTCCTGGGAAGTTCCTCTCACCAGTATAATGAACCTTTGTAGGTTATATTTTTCCAGGGGAATACGGGGCTTCGACACATTCAGTGCTACACATTGATTATAGCCTTAACAGTATTATCCTGAGTCACAGGGAACTCATGAGGATATCGGATGTTCATTGAAAATAGCAACTGAAACAGGAGAAACATTTCATCTGGTTAATAAACGACAATGTGTATTTGTACTAAGGATTGTTTTTTATAATGACAAGGGAAAGCAAAAATTAGTAATTGACATATAATTCTACCTCAGGGTTGCTACAAACGTGGAATATTTTTAGAATTTAGGGATATTTAAAATAAAACTAGTAACATTTGTCTTGTCTTGGAAGTAACTTTAGGTTCCCGAATATTTTTGAAGAGACGTTCTCTGGTATTAAATCAATCGAAATACGAGTTATGTTTTTTGACTTGTATATTTTTATATTTTTGTCTTAAAATATTTAATCACTTCTTAATAGAGCAATAAAATATTGTTTCGAGTGAACAAGTCATTCCAGCAACCTCATGATAGAAGTTATAATCACCTCTTCAAAGTGGCTTAAGGATTCCAGATTTCTCCTCTCCATCATCTGCTCTCACTGAAAATTCATTGCAGAAAAGAAATGTTCATCCTGCAGGACTTGAGAAACTTGGGGAAGTGATAAATGGTGAACAGAATGGAAAGCAAGCCTAAGTAAAATAATTAAAATTAGACTTAACCATACTTCATTTTACGATTCAAGTTCAATTACTGACAAATAGGTGACATTTTTAAAATCCCCATTACCTCCAAATCAGATGAAATACCATTGAATTTATGAGAAATTCTACAAGCATTGCGTGAAACCAGACCTGTAGAAACCCTGTTATGCCATCATAGCATTTCACCCACGGTTCACATTGCAGAGAGTGCCATAGCCTCGAACTCTGAAAGAGAGAGAAATTGTGCACAAACTAAGCCCTCGAATACAACGAACCGATCTCCCTAAAACTATTTTCACCCATCAAACCTTTACCTATCTCTCTCTCTCTTTCTGCCACCCTATGAACAACCACACCCCTGATCCTGATTCGACTCTCACGGTTAAGTCGAAAAATTAATATTTTTTTTTTATTTTTTTTTAAATGAACAATCCAATATCTCCTCGTCCCTTTACTCTCACTACAATTCAAACTCACTTCGCTCTTCTCTCTTCTATTTCTCTATCTCTCTCTGTCTCACTTTCGCGCACCCTTTTACCCGCCTGTCTGTCTGACTGTCTTATCTGTCTGCCTGTCTTGTCTTAACAAAATCCGCGCACTCCCCCTTCTTGACCGTACTCCTTACCCCAAAGCTCTCTTCCAAATTCCCACCACTCCCCCCCAAAGTGTGACATGAATCCCAGGAAAAGGGGTCCTAAGAGGCCGCCCCTAAATGAATGGGATTCTCCTCTCTATTTAGTTAAAACAAGATCCATAGTTGATTGAGATATCACTCGCCTCCGTCCACTCCTCTGTGTAGTGTTAACAGAAATAAGCTAAGTGGGAGTGGCTAATAACCGCGAGATATTTTGATATGGCGCAATAGTTTGATTGATTCAGTTTGTCCCTTTCCATTACTGCGCCGGAGGCGAGTTAGAATAATTTTTTAAATGTTAATTTTAAATATATAAAAAAGTTTACCAGCTATCCCTCCCTTTTAGATCGTTTTGCCTAATTTTAAACATGGTGCTTTCGTAGATATGTCCCAGTCAATTGTCTTTTAGAAGCTTTCCCCCTTCCCCGCGTCTTTCAATGATTTGGAATCAATCGTTTTTGCCACCATGTCGTCCGATTCCGGCACATATGTGATGGCGGATTCGGTCGGGCTTAGATAGAAACAGGGGGAGTGCTCATTATTTTAATACTGTGCACTGGAGGCCCACCAGGTCTCAAGTTCGGAATCAGATAATGATTTTTAAAACTTCTTATTGTTTTTACCGAATAAAATTAATGTTCCCTCTTTATTAATCGTATCAGTTGGACTGTGAAAAAATGTTACCTTCGAAATGAAGACGGTTTTTAATGAATAAAATAAGTATATTATTCAACGCTGAATCCCCGTTTTGTGGAATATACTTCACTAGTTAAACAGTGCCTTCAATGTCCTTATCAAGTCCACATTCATGAAGTTTCATCATCTTAAGTTTGCTCATCGAAATTTTCAAGTTCATTAATTTAATTTTCTTAGTTAAAATTATCGAAACAATTTTAAGCTCCCATTTAAAAGAGCGACGGAAATTAATTTCCTGAAATTTATTTTTCTTTGGGTCGTTATTTTCCACAAAGCAAGCTTTTTACGAGGCACTCCACGGCACAGTAAAAGTTTTTTATGATCTTTTCATTGCATTCCCCCTGATTTTAAGGAGTAGTTATTCATTGATAAATATATATATTTTTTTCAACTGTCATATCTGTCTTCTAAGTCCCCCCTCCTACAAACCACTTAAAAAACCGAACGTCCTTTCCCTCTCCGGGAATAAATTTCCCGCTCATATCCAAATACCTTTAAAAAAAACCTATATTTCCCCGAATGATCCCGACAGCGAGTCATCATAACCTGCTGATTATCACTTCTGCCCTCATCCTCGGAGGACTAATGTAAGAAAGCCACGGCTCTGAGCTATTGCTTTTAAGCCGTTGCTCTCATGAATACGTCTTGTCACCCCTTTGTTACCCCCACCATGCTCCTCTCCTTCAGTCACTGCGATTAGAAGCTTGCCGAAAGGCAAAGGCGATTCTTCATTTTTTTCCCGCCTCGCGGTATTAGCACGTCCTATTAAAATGTTTAATTATTTGTTATTTTTCAAATAAGCCCCTCATTACGTATCCAGGCATATATAAATTTATTTTTTCCGTCTATTTCTCTCTGAGAAGTACTCTTCTGCAGTCAACAATCCCTTATAAGTCTTACTTCATCGTCTGTGGCAAGGAAAATATATCTTCCTGAGAATTATGTACGCTGTTTTTGGGCGAGCAATTTTTTACTCACTTTTTGCTACTTCTCTATCTCTATTCTTCTGGTTTTTTTGATTGCCAATCTGTGTATATCTCAATCATCATGTGTTTATAACGTATCTCTCTATAGTTAACTCGCAACACCTGTGCAAATCATCATCCAACTAACATTGCCTATACTGTATATAATATAGCTGGCACCTTTAGTACCTCTGTCTAATTTTTATATTATAATATACTATTATATTTCACGGTGAATATCCTATGTGCACATTAACCCTTCAGGATATCTCCGTCAATATCACCACTTTGTCACTTTTCTAACCGTTCACTTCACCAATCAAATTTCCATCCGTACTTTTGCAGTCCTCTTAAGGCACTTTTTCAGTTTTTCTAATATATATTTATATATATATATATATCCAATAAGGAGTCACAGGCGTGAAAAGTAAAAAACTTAGCGACTCAAACAAAAGAAACTCACTTTTTTGTGTCACTATGTTTTTTACTTGTCACGCCTGTGACTCCTTATTGGATGTATTTTCACCACGTGTGAAACTCCTTGATTGAATTTAAATATGATTTCTTTTACACCTTTTATTGCCAGTTTATATATATATATATATTAATACCTATATCACTGCACAATTTTTTTATGAATATCTGCAGCTGCTGGACATGTTGCCACAACTTATTTTTCATAAATTAGGATTACAAAAAATATATCAGCATTCA
This sequence comes from Pyrrhosoma nymphula, assembly GCA_963573305.1. Lineage (NCBI taxonomy): Eukaryota > Metazoa > Arthropoda > Insecta > Odonata > Coenagrionidae > Pyrrhosoma > Pyrrhosoma nymphula. Next base: position 29,192,880 of record OY754331.1, on the reverse strand, counting down.
ACCTGACCAAGTTCAAACCATAATAATACGTATATCACTACAACATAATGCTGTTTTTTTTGTGTGTGTGTGTGTTTCTGTTGGAAGCAACTGTGAACTCAGCTCAACACACAGTAGAAGCCTTTTTTAAATATTTTTGCTCAAAATCGCGAGGCGATTAGTCTGTTTAAGCTATTAGTTACCCTCTATTTCTGACTTTCTTTAACCCTACATCGGTCCTAATCCTCACCTCTTTTTATCCGAAATTTAAAACCCCCATTTAACAAACCTCAATCAAATCCTGTAAACCGCATAAAAAAGTTCCTCCCTAACCCAATGGACATAGCCCACCAAAAATACCTTCATAAACCCTGTTACGGCTGCCTAAGTACTACTTTCTGTCTCTAAATCTCTCTCTTAATATTAGTACATCACCCTTGCCTCTCCCGACAGCAGAAACCCTCCGCAGTGAGGATCCCAAAAGTGGGATTCGAACCCCGATCTTTCCCCTACAACACTGCCTCCTACCCCTGCATGCATCAGCTGCCTATCTATTCTCTCTGTCAATCTCTTTCTTTCTCTCTATCTATATATATATAGATATGCGCTGCACACGTTGTCTCTATTATTTCGCCGGTAGACTCTCGCATGTTTGATGTGCAAAACACGAGCACATGATGCTTTTTTGGACATGGCTTCCGTTGGAAAACAATGTATATACATGAGTAATATATCTACTTTACTAATTTAACGGCTGCTTTTGACGCATTTGGCTTACATGTAGTCTATCGGTCGGTAATTTGATACTTTCATTTTCGGAAACTATGTGATACTTTCTATTTTCTCTCTCAAATAGACTCGTATGTTACTTGTATTGGGTATGTAATTACTTATATACACATGTTAATAAATATACATATGTATATATAAATATAGTATGTAGTCGTAGTTATTTGTTCCATTGCGATTCGTGTAATGTATTGTTGCATGAATTTTGGAGATTTTATTGACGAGTGTCATAGAAAAAATATGTATAAATGTTTGCTGCGTTCCCATGATCAGATAATTCCCCTCCAAACTATGGAAATACCGAAGGTTTATGCGATAAAGTCAGTTAAAGTCAATTTTCAGCGGCAAATATACCTTAGGCTCTTTCTTGAATGCATTCGTTGATAATAAACATCTATTGCTGATATCGTGAAGATGAATCAGGGCACTTTCGTTGTCATTTCAGAAAATATCGATTCCTGAATTAAATTTTAATGTCCAAGTCACTTCAAATTAAATATGAACCTATTTGTTTATTCTCATTTTTAATTATTGAGTAGTGTTAAATGTCTTTTGTGTTTTCGTATTAGAATTCTAATTAATTTTATAACCGGTTATCGATCAAATTTATTTTAAGCATATCTTTGGCCACCTGTTACTTTCATTGAGAACAGATTTGATCGCCTTCTAGAGTAATATCATTTGTGTTCTTTATTTTAATTATCTTAGCTTCTTATCTGGTAAATTCAATGGAGGCAATATCGTGTACCCGTTTCAATTTTTAATTGAAGTGTATGTGTAGTAATTCGGTGCTGTTTTATTTTGTTGTGCAGCACCGTGTTTTTTCTTCACGCTCGGCTCTTAACACTAATGCGAGCGAGACCGCATTTGCCTTTTAATTTCTCCGAAATCATCATTTTCCTTTCGGGAGAGATCTTATGGAGCGAACTTAAATAGGAAATTTAATTAAATTCCGGATCTCTCTCTCTCCCGCGCGCACGCGAATAAAATTGAATCCATTCCAAGAAAGGAAAGCGGCGGGATCCGCCATTTTTGCCGCCAACAAGAAATAATAGCGCCACCACCGACGCCGCGGCGAGCGGGAATCTCGAGAAAATGTATCCCTTTTTTGTCTCTTACCCTCCCATCCCTCCGCCATAACTTCTCCCCGCCCTTCACCCCCCCCCCCCCTACCCTTCACCAATACCACCACCACCAACAACAACCGCCCGAACAGTTGACGAACGCTTTTCGGGCGCGCGAGGGGAAAAACAAAAGACTCTCAAGAGGCGCCTTATCTCCGCGTTGTGAGCGCGCATCCACGTGGAAACGCGGGTATTCCCCCGATGAGAGTTCCTTCCCTCCGCGCGCCCCACCTCCCTCCCTTCCCTTTACCACCCCACCCCCTGCTCCTTCTTGCGATTATGATTCCACAACCTCCTTTGCATGCTGGGAAAATCAACGTTCTACCAATAACCAACCGCCTCTTCTCCCTCCTACCTTCTCTCTCTCGAGTCCTCGAACAGCAACCGCCTCCACTCATTTCTCGCTCGCTGAAGAGGGCCTTCGGAAGGTGTGCCCAGTTCTCGAAAATATTTTGCCCTCTCTCTACTCTCCGACACCTTTTTCAACACCACTACATACCCCATCCTTTCCCCCTCTTGTTTCTTAACCCCCCCCCCAAACACCTTCGTCAAGCTCATATTGGAAACAAATAACTTGGTAATTTTCCCCACTTCATTGTTCTCAATAACTTGCCGGTTTCAGTGATTTCACACCGATGTCAAACTAACGATGATGGTTAACTTTGAAAATAGCGTTGAATCACCGAAAAAAAACAATGATGTGTGAAAAAACTATCAAATGTTTTCTTTTCCGATGTGAGTGCATTTTTCAATGTTACAACGCCTACCATTGATTGATATGATCGTCAGGTCCATTTCGTCACCGACTCCTCCCCCGTTCCTAAAGGCACAAAATATCTACATATTATCTTCAAAATATCCATAAACTATCTGAAAAATAGTAGTGAAATATCTACAAAACCCCTAAGAAAATGAATGCTACCTATATCTAAGATACTTCTTGAGCAATGAAATAAATCAAAGACTGCACTTTCCAATAAAACTTTTGTGGTGGGACGTTCAACGTGTTTGGTTAATTTTATTCCTTAATATGTTGTTCTACCACATCTTGCTTGACATAGTCTAATCGATAAGGTACACCTCGCAATAACCTAAGACATATTCTAGCTATTTATCAGATTAGGTAAGGAAAGCACGCTTTCCCCAAAAGGTAGCGCACACAGAACCCATTGGACTCCGGCGTGCGCGGTACTACTCAAATTCCTCCAGTTCTGCAGGTCCGACTCCAAAGGAGGAGACTTCGATCCCTTCACGGTAGCCTAGTTCGCGTAGTGCACCCGTGTGACTTCTGCTTTGCTAGGCATCCAGTCCGGCAGAACTCGCTGACGACTCTTAGGGACCGGGTGGGTACTCCCGATGCATAACTGTGCTCCAGGGGCGTACCTAGGGTATTTGGCGTCCATAGAAAGGGGTCAGAAAATTTTTTGTAATTTGCGTAAGCCATGGCTCAATTTTGGCACTACTTATGCCTTTGCAAGTAAAATTCAAAGGATAGAAAAATGTACTGGGTGTACACTGTTAAAGCTTGTGATTTGCGGAGTTCAAACCCTGGGAGTGTTGTGAATATTTATTGAACTAAAAAAAACATTTAGTTTTCGGCGCCCCCTTCAAATGGCACCCAGGGTATCTGCCCTGCCTGCCATGCCGTAGGCACGCCCCTGCTGTGCCCACGCTCCCAATCCACTTGTCATTATTTATGCAAATTACCTCAGTGTTGTCGTTCGACTCCCCGGAAAACCAACCTTATTAGACTTTGAAGATATTTTGTGGGTATTTAGTAAATATTTTGTGCCTTCCAAACTCACTCACTCCTCCATGTTTCCCATGTTTGTTTGCTCTCGCCACAGCCTCTGCCACTCATCGAATTTCCGGTCCTCGATCTATTCTCTCCATCTTCTCCTTTCACTTCATCCCACAACCCACCCCTCTATCTCACTTACATCGCCTCTCCAGCTTCGCTCTCACATTCTAACTCACTTTCGGAACTCTCCAACCCAACTTCTCGAACCATTTACCCGACCATTCATCAAAGCTTGTTTTTTCCCTTCCAATCTCCTCCGTTAAAACAAGAGGATTCTTTTCTTTCATCGGTTCACATCCTGAATTAAAAAAAAGTTTAGTATATCGCCCGCCCCATTTCTTTTGCTTGATTTCGGAATTCATTGGCTGATATATGGCTTGTCATTGTCCATTTCTAAAGGAGCGTATTTTGTCGTCAATGCATTTTGGAATGTGTAATACTATTTTTCCATTTCTACGATTGCTCCACTGGAGAAGTATTTTTTTTATTGAATTCGCCGTATTCATGCGTGAGAAGATTTTGTTGATTTTTTGAGGAATACCATGTGCTATAATGGCTCAATGTGAAGGAGCATCCTGATATTGAGCTCATTTTTTTGAGGAGTTGAAAATGTGCTGTGGAATAATTCTTTGTCAGGTTATTTACAATGCTGAGTGTCCACGCGCTTGAGCAGTTTTATTTCTCCCATGTAACGTTTCGCCGTTTACTCCAGTACTTTAACCACACTTGGTATTGGAAAACTATCGTTCGCCACTCAACCTGCCTTAGTCCTTACCTTTTTGTTTTTAAATCTAAGCACACTACTGGCTCTTTCTTTTTTGGAAACAGACGTTTCCATAGGTTGTTTTCGGTGTCGAAAACTCCTTCCTCATTTATCGATTTGTTTTCCAGATCACGAGTCTTCTAGTTAGAAAGCTCTAGCAGAATTCTCTCCGTTGGGTCTGCCCATGGCCAACTCTGCTAGCTCCCTTCTCTGTGTATTTAAATATCCTTGCTAAAACATTATTTTATAAAAGTGGATATGTTGTGAAAGATAATTATACAGGGGACGATAATGACATGTTATTTTGAATACATGTACTCAAGGTTGCAGTTTCGACGGCTTCCGTGGTTATAATTTGATGAATTTAACAATATAGTCCAATTTTATAGTGTCGGGTAAACTTCAAATGTCATATGACTAAAACTTTGTGTTTCTTTGATCTTAAGGAAGAGTCGAGGTTATGTTAAGTCCGCGAATGTCCATTTGTTGAAGTGAGCATGAACGGCAAAAGAGCATATCCACATCAGACATCATGCGTTGAATAGTATTTGCCCCTTAAAAGATATATTTAGTTTTACTATACCATATCCCCCTAGGCGGGTTTTAAAATTTTAGTTAATTTTAGTCACCAAACAGGGAACTAAAAATGTCGGGGATATTATGACATGGCCAGAAGAAAAATCTCGGAATATTTTCACACATACCTCGGAAAAGATTCTAGGCAGTTACAGCAGCCATGCGTACTTACTCGCCCACTGAAATTCACCTTGAACTAAGATGGATAGTTGATGTAACTTGCTTACTCATCGGACACCATATTGAGAGATCCGGGTTTGAATCTCGGTCAAGTGAAATGAAATTTTTTCATGGCGCATTTTCTCCCATAGGTGCACATTTATGCACCCTTTGCGTGACTGCGCACAAAAACTATCTATGTCTTTCGCAGCGAAATTGTTGTCAAAAGAAGGTTGAGTTGTCATTTCCAAACTCGTTCGTGTTCTTTATCTTACGTATATGCACGATTTTATCAGTTATTGCTATTCTTCCCGGCGACCATCTTTCATCCGGACGTGCCTACCTGTCCCCGAAATGAGGTTACACCGGTGTAATCCAGGGCGATGTGATGGAATTTATTTTAAGCGTCAGGCCACGTCGACGCTGCTTTTCCCTGGTGTGCCGGAGGTAACGTTCCGGTGTGGTAAAAAAATTACCCCCCCACATCGACATCCGACTCGCGTGCCAACACTCGATCAGCCCTCGCCGGCCTCGTCATCATCTTCGTCGTCCCTACAATTCCGACCCCACCCTGTTCCGCTCCTCCCTTCACTGGTGGATGCCGCACCCTGCTCCCGAAAGAAATCCCCTCCTTTCCCCTTCACGCCGAACCCCCGTCCCCATTCCCCCGTGCCCATTAACCCCTTACGGATCCACACCCATGAACTTTACCCGCATCATCATCGGAAGCATCCGTTGTTTGTTTTTAGGCGTTTCTGCTCCTTGAAACACACCTTCTTATGTTATTATATTTTTGCTTTTGGACTCATATGTGTTGGAATCATATCCTCAAAAGTGAAGAGTAAAATTTCGATCTACCAAGGGGTAGACCGAGAATGTCGTGGGGGAATGTGGTGGGAAATACTCCTGAGAGAGGGAATATTAGGAAGAGGAGCATTAGTCTTAAGAATAGATAGGCGTGTATGAAGCAATATATGTACCCAAGGATGGGGTGGTACGGAAGAAATGCTTAAAACAGGGGAGCTTTTACTGTCCTAAATAACTATTTTACTGTGTTTACTCCGAAAGGGAACGGCGTAATGGGTATGTATGTAAAAAAACAGCACCATCGACTTGGAATTCTGGTGAAAAGTTTCCCGAAGAAAATATTCATAATATCTCCCTCCTTAGAAATTATGTGTCGAGTTCTGTTCTGCCTTTTGCCCGTCTAGCCTGCTGTTCAATTCTTGGTCCAGGGAATATTTTTATACTGCGACAATTTTTGCATGTGATAAGTATTGTCATGACAGGGTAACTTTATACCCTTTTCAATGCTTTGCTTGCATTTGTGAAAGGGTTCATAAGTCTCCTCATAGTTTCTCTTCGAAGACTGATCTGTCGGAAGCTCTGAAAACTTTTTGTTGGCATTCCTCGCGAATTCCTCTCATTTTTTGTGTTCTCATTCTCTCCAAGTCCTTGCAAAGGTATCGTGGAAGGGGACACTATAGTAAATGGCAGAAAAAACAGGTTGTTGGCTCGCAGTCCCACTACAGACACGTTAATCCGAGATCCTTTTAGGGGTTTCAGAAAAAAATGAATGTTCAAGGTTTCTCTCTACTCTCACTCTTCTTTCCCATTCCTAAAGTAATCTTCACAGAGTATTACTCGATAAGTCCTCTGCCCTTTTTATTGAATTCTTCTGTAGTTTCAGAGAATTGTGTTTCTCTGTCGAATTACGTTTTTTGGTGAAACTTGTGATGTGCTGTAAAGAATAAAAATGTGCTTCGTCGGACGTCTTCGCATCTTATAAACTTATGAGATCAATCATTATATGTGCGTCAAATTTATATATGAAGCGGCTCTAACGTTTTTTATGGGGCACCTTATCTTGAGCATTTTAGATCCGATAAATTCATTGAGCTTGGTTCGATCTTTCGGAAACTTCGTCAAGGGACCGAGTTTGAGCCCAAACAATATTTCAGTGCTAAATCATGAAGATCATTGTTGACTTCAAGGTAGAATGTTTATTATTAAGACTTAAAAATGATAAAATTCGTTAAAACTATGCTATTTGAACTAAATTGAGGACCATAGGAGGGAGCGATTTGTGAACTCGCGAGAATTTGATTTTCAGCGGCGCTCCGAAAATTAATTTGCTCAGAACGAATGTTTCTTTTGATTCGCTTCAAGAAAAATTACAATTTGATTGAACGTCAGTTTCCAGATATTTTGTACTTTAATTAATTTCTTAGTAATAATCCGAGTGGTCAGAGTAATTTTGTTTCTTACCAGATTTATTTTATGGCATAAAAGATTGGTTTTTATAAGCATTAAAGTATATGTGAGATCCGCTAAGGAAGCCGTCTATTTTCTAATTTATTTATGAATTTTGTGATTAAATCTGTTGTTTCTATCAGGAGCATATCGTTTATATTTACTGTCGGATATTCTAAATTAGTAGAATGGAAAACTTGCCCCCTCCCTTTTTGGCGTAATTATTTTTAAACGCAAGCATTCTGTACGTCATTGGAAGCATGTTTCTCGTGGTTTATTGGTCTATGCAGTTCCCCCCAAAATGAACCGCATTCCATGAACATTGAGTTGCAGGTCCGTGGGGCTACTCCGTTCTCTACATCATCAGTTCTCAATAGTGCGCCCTTCCTCGGAAGGGGAAACACTGAACACGTGCATCGGCGACCTGAGGTCACAATGGGACGGTATTTCATTTCGTCCGGTCGTTTCTAAACCTCGTTCTCTTCCTTCATGTCGGCGTTCCTCCTCCCCGTCAGCTCTTTCGCATCTCTCTCCCCTCACGTTCTCCTCTCCCAACGATGCCGAGTGAGGAATTTCGTCCGCAGAGCGTTTGCCCGTAATTATCTTCCGGCTAGAGTTTTAACCATCGCCTGATATTTCTTCATTACGCTCTTATTGGATCCCATTCCCTATTTCCTCTCCCCTCCATCCTTTCCGCCTCTGCCCTCTTCTACCGTTCCAAACGACCCAGCCCGCAGGGAGCACTACCACCTACTTCTCCTATCCCTCTAGTAAGGGACCGGCATCCCTCTCAAACTTAACTCGTCCTTCTATCGCGTCCACACGCCATCCCTTCTCCACGCTCAAGTAGCCGTCCTTTCTCTATCTTCATCTTTTTTTCGGCCCTGCTAGTCCCTCAGCTCCCTAATCTACTACCTTTCGTCCCCTCTTCTCCTCTCTCACGCGAAGCCAAACCAGGAGTCTCTTCTTTTTTTATTCTTCCGCTCAAGCCCCTTCATTTTTTTACCCCCTACCGTTCGACCTTATCGCTTGTTTACGCTCCGATTGCTCTTTTTTATAATCAAGTGGTGTTCTTTTTTTATTATTTTCCTTTGTCATTGCGAAAACATTCTGGGAATACATCAGGTATTTCCACGACGAACCAAAACCACTTTTGCTCTACCACAGGGATGTCCAAAAGCAACCTCGTGCCGGAGTTTTCCAGCACGATTTTCCAGAATTTTTCTCGTTTTCCATTAACCCTTTAAAAAATGAGGTCTAATTGACTCGTGGAAACATCCAAGATGCGGAAGACAAAGCATATTTTTGTTCCCGAGTGCTTGTTTATTTTTTTCAATTTCTCACGTTTCATTTTCCCTTATGTCTTCTTCGGTTTGCAGCTACCACTTTTCCACTCCGAAACTATTTTTTTACACGGTCGAATGGAGCTATTCTGTCCGATTTCATCTCCATTTTTGGACCATCTGGACGGAATTGATTCGTTTTTCAGGTTCCCATCTCAAAAACGTTTGGTTTCTCTATTGTGTTTCTTGTCAGTCATTCGCACGAAACATATCGCCTTCGATCATTTTCATCTCACCGCGTTCTTGCGCGGGAGCATTTTTTTACTTTCGCAAATTCATTACCCTAGTCCCCTTGTCCTTTTCCAAAACCCCCTCAAAAGTATCTCTCTCCACCCCTCAAAGCATCAAACTGTCCCTCGTTCTTAAAGACGTTTTCGGCGGAGGAAATCAGTTTTCAGAAGACTCCGAATGGCAAGAGCAATCCATTGTGTATCGTACAAGTGGACGCAAGGGTGAGTAAATTAACCATCTTCACCCGACTACTGCTTCTTCTTAATTTACTCCTTCTTAAAATTTTACTTATCCACACGTTTTCTCTTGAATGGCCAATTTTTTGTCCCTTTAATAACTACTATAATTCTTCTCTCTCAACTAATCGATCTTTTTGCTGTGGATATATATACATATATATAAATATATATTTTTCATTCATTAAATTTTCTCACGCTCTCTCACTCTTTGGCATGCCAAGTCTCTTTTGCATCGCTCTCTTTGAATTGTTCTTGACTATTGACTTTTCGGTATCCTTCATCTTTTTGCGAGGCATCCTTTTTAAAATGTACTTTATATACTCTGGCTTATTCTGTGTGCGTTCATTCAGGAATTCGTTCACGCTCTTGGCCGCTTCTTTTTAACTGGTCGTTGCGCGATCACGCCTGGATCACGTAAAAAAATTGATGTTTTCTCCTCCATCAACAACTACCCCCGCCACCCCCTCGTCAAACCCTTTTTTTTATCTCTTCGCCCAATTGACGTGGGTTTTGAGAGAGCGTCCGTAACTTTTCAGCCCCGAAATGAATTAAAACGATCCTTCACTCTCCCTAATCGCTCGCTTTTTCTCTCTCCGTCTCTCTCGCTAGACTGCAGTCGGTCGTCGTTTTATCGGTCGGAATGATCTATCTCCGTCGAACGTTGCAATATTTCAAAACTCGAAAGCGTAAAGTTGTGAGGAGGGTAAGGGTAATGATTTACAGAGACGCAGAAGTCATGAGAGTGCACAAAAATATCCTCCTGAAACTAAAAAGTAAAAATACTAAGTAATAAATGACGTTTCTGTTTTCCTTTCGTCGCTAGAAATGTTTTATCGTTTATGTCATCCGTAATGCAAGAGCGTGTGAGAGCACTTGCTCTTCGATTCTTACTTTGGACTTTTGAAATACTGTGAAATGGTGTTAGCTTGAGAACAAGTTATAGGGTATGTCCAAGTTAAGAAGAAGGAAGGCAGGTTATTTAGCATAGTTACATCAAAGAAACAGCAATAATGCACGGATTTTGATTATATAATGAACAATAATATACGTATATACTGTTACCCCAGCACGGGTATAATGTAAATTTGGGTAGCGTAAAGATTTTAATTTTTATAAAATTAGTATTAATGGTGTATGTGATATGGATGATATTTAGAATCAATAAACACTTTTCGTCATCTCCTCCAAAAGATGAGAATCTATGACCGTCTACTTTTCCCTGATTTCTGAAATGACGAACTTATCATCAGAAAGTTACAATGCTTTCACGTAGAGAGGAGAAATTTTTGGCGAAGTAGAACGTAATCATCTACTCTCCGTGACTTCCCATCTTCGCGAGTTCGCCATGTGTTTCAAGCGTCTGGCGCGTAGCGAGCGTGGAAAGTTAAGCAGATCTCAACTCCGACGGCGTATGGATACCCGAAGCTGTGGAAAATTCATACGTTGTATTCCGTGCTTTTGATTGGTCGCTTTCGCTCATGACGCGTCCATGGGAACGTAGCTTCAAGTGGCTTAAGTAATAGATCATTCGTGAGTAACTGGGCACGGAAGTAAAACACTATGGAGTTCCCATTCATTTCTTCGTAGGGAGATGAATGTTTGAGCAGAGAATTGTACAGGTTGTAGATTCAGTGACAGTCACCTCGGTGAAAATTAGTATCAAGTTTACTATGTCCCAAATACCACAGCATTTTTAAACTACATTCATTGAACTAGAGATGGGTCTTTTTTCATAATGCATTGAATGCCAATCAAGCTCGTGCCTACGTTGTATTGGGAGATAATTAATAACCATAAAAATGTTTTCAAAAAGATCGATTTAAGGTTGACTTAGAATTAGGGCAACAGCGAATCGGGGAAGAAGTCGTTTCAATAAATTCACATGTAAAATGTAGCTTTAGGTGGATGAAGCTGTAATCGTGGAGCATTGAGTACTCATTTTAATAATTTTTTAAGTAGAAAATATTCTATGACCACATTTCATTTAATATCGTCTGTTTATGCAGTGCACCTCACCATACATGCAGTAATGGAAATTATGCAAGACTCATATTTTACATTTTTCCCTCGATAAAGCATGTTATGACTTGAGTTTTCGGCGCGGTATTCGGAATTTGAGCGAAAACTCTATTGAAATATATCGTTTTCGAAAACTGAACTAGTCGTGGCACCTTGATAATTTTAACTACCATTTAAATAATATGAAATGTATCATTTCGCGTTTAGAAGAAAATCTGTACGTAAGCAATCGAATTTTTACGAAATATATCTCATGTTTCATAAGGCTACGTGTTTAAATGGCACTAAATTACAAAAAAAAACATCTGTAAAATGTAATTTTTTTCACTTTTGTCTGTGGGTATCACTAATGAGAACACGCATGGAAAATTTCACGCAAATCTGTACGCACACAAATAATCGTCCCACCACCTGAAGGGTTATGGCGGTTTCCGTTGGAGGCGGTGGCTCCCTCTGTTACAGAAGTCGTACCTCCCGTTATAAGGGTATAAGAGTCATTTTATTCATATTCTGGAATCTTATTGAAAAGCATGTCCTCTATCTGATATGTGCAACTAAACGTTACCTTTCCACGCTATTTTTCTCGCAAATTGAAGTTGAAATTACATAGTGCTAAATGGGGGGATGGGAGAAACACGGTGTAAAATAATATTTTCCACATACCTAATATAAATGACATATTCGCGGGAAAATGTGTATAAGATGGTAAAACCCCCAATAAATCGAATAAAAATAAAATATAGGAATCTTACTATCTTATTATTTTAGTTATTTGCGAATTACTGCGATAATGAAAGCCAAAATGTGGGGATTCCCAATAAAATGGCGCTGTAGTCGGCGTCAATGGCTATGTAACATTGCTCATTAAAAATATATTTATGGAATAATCTACATATTTCGTACTTAAATCTCTGTTTTCAGTAGCCAACGCATGTCATCAGCGAAAGTAAACAAAACAATTAAACCAATTAAACAAAATATTGTGCTTGAGTATATCTTTTGACTCACACAGTTCTGGTGGAACCTTCTTACGGGGCGAGGTTTCGTGTATCTGGGGACTTCGTTGTTAAAGGGGACACAGAGGGGCTGAGGCGTGACGTGACGTGAAAATCCAGCCCTGTCAAAGCTTCGCCACTTCGGCCCTCATTAACACCCTTTCCGGGTGCGTGCCATGAACTGGGAGTTCTTTGTTTCTAAGGTAGATTGGCCGGTGATTGGTCGCTGAGGTCATTCAAGGTAATGGGTACCTATTACCGTTTTGGCACGAGTTTTCAAATTCAACCACGGCGTCTACGCGGTTCCCCATAAATGAACGTATAAGTCCTTACCTTAGACTTAAGGTGGTTTGAGCGAGATAGTTCCCTTGTCATAATTGAGACCATATTACAATTATATTTTTTTATTTTAGTGTCTGTAAGAAGTATAAAGTAAATATTGTAATATTAATGGTACAAAAATATAGTTATACATGACAAAAATTCTCAGCAATTAAATAAATATGACCACTTAAGTCTCTGACTTGACTCATTTTTTCACGCAGTACGGTGAAATCGCCTTCACAACTGGTTTTTTGCGACTCTGTAAAAATTACTGCGGTGAGTAATTGATTAATTTTAATAAATTGGGAAATTTTTCGAAAAGTAGCTCGGAATGAGGTTAATATTTTTATATAATTCAAAGTTTGAGAGTTTTTTCTATAAAATGACGTCAAATTCACGGTGAATTGATTTATCGATCAGCTACCTTAATCGTAGTAATTCATTCAAGCCCGCTTAAGATAGTTTGAGCGTATTTTGTAAATAGTCATAATAGAGGCCATATTCAAATTTTACTTTTAAATTTAAGTGGCAGAAAGAGGCATAAAGTAAATATTGCAACATTAATGACGCAATAATTTTTTTATATTACATAAATTATCATTAATTTACTAAATATACCCACAAAAGTCTCTAATTTGACTCATACCGTAAGCTGAAAAGGCCTACATAACTGAACATATTTTTACGATTCTGTAAATATCATTGCTGTGAGTAATTGATTTATTTTTATATATAGTTGAGAAAATATACAAACTACTCACTGTTAAATTTATGACGAGGTCTATGCGTTAGAAAATCCTCATTTTGTTCTCTGTAAGGCACACCCGCACCATTTCTCATGTAAAATGGCTGGTATTTTTCGGCAAACATTTCAAAAAGTATTTTGGTAAGTGGCTGATATTTTGTTATAATAGGAAAGATGACACTTTTTTCTCTATGATGAAATTTATTCATCGAATTTATTGTGAACTGGTATCTCGCTGAAACCACCTGAACAGAAATACGGGCATTCAAATTTGTGAGTATTTTTAACGCTGGTCATATGGGAAATAAGCAAGACAGTCAAAATTCCTTTCCTTTCATTGACAGTTTGAATTTATCATTAATTTAAAAGAATTATATATTCCTCGGCCCTTACCTTTGTTGACTCAAGTTCATTTTTTACCCATCGGATGACCGTTTTTTTGTCGCTTTTCGTCCTTGTTTCACTCCCTCCTCCGCTCACGGAGCAAATTTTAATGCATCAGAAGGACATTTTATTGTACTTTATACGTTCTACTTTTTTCTTCGTCCCGTGAGACTAGTCGGGGTTATGAGGAATTAGTATCCCTCCAAGTAAGTCTGGCCGTCCTCGGAAGCCTGGTTGGTTACGTGTCGGCCTTTTATTCCAGAGACCGCGGTGTAGAACCCCGCCTCTTTCGTTGAATGTTTCCATGATGCACAATTAGAAACTGAATACTATTTTTCACAATTTATTTTAGTTACCGACCATAGTTTCAACACTTAAATACCATTATTAAGGTAATCCAAACATCATAATTTCATTTAAATGTCGAAATCTTGGTCAGTAATTAAATAGTGTGAAAATAGTATTCAATTTATTATTGTATAAAAGTAATTTGCATTTGAAATTCTCACGAAGTGACCCTAAAGTGGAACATGGAATGTTTTATTAGTCCTAGGTTTAAGTTCATAGTTTACACGGAATGATATAGTCCGATCTATTGGGGTAGGTACCAAATATCCTAGGCTGGTTCTACTAGATTATTTCTACTTAGATATTTGCATTTGTGTTACGTAAAATTGCTGGTTTCTCATTCCTAAGGCTGGCGTTCAAAACTCAAAAGTAGGGGAGTCCTGATCTTTGCTTGAGAGCCGTAACCGATCGAGTTGGACGTAAGACTGTGGAGGTGTCTTTGGCGCCTTACATAAGAGTATGCTATTGCCAACCTCATTTTATTCTCGGCTCCTTCTACATGACGTAAAAATTCCTGCCTGTACCAAACATCCAACCAATCCTTAAAGGCGTCAATGGCTTCAGTTTCTGGTCGCTACCTGTAATAAATATTATTCATCTTTTAGTCGTAGCAATATTCACGACTATCAACAAAATGCGACAAGTCAATATTAATTGTATCAAAAAATATGATAAAATATAGCTCCAAAGAAAATCTTACTTAATCAAATCAAAATCTTTGACGAGTGAAAGGCTGCTGTGCCTGCTTCAAAAGCATCACCTTCAGCTCTAACACCATAGTGGGACATCTTTGGGCTTCGTTGGACTTTATTTTGGTGACCGTCTATAACTTTTGATGACTGACTTTACGCTTGTCTGTAAATGGAAGACAGTAGGTGTAACATTATTTAAAATTTGAAATTACGTGCAACTGGATCACAACTGCAAATGTATTTGCGAAGTGCGGAAGTCTCCATACAAAAGCGAACTCGTATGTGTATGTTC
Organism: Pyrrhosoma nymphula; assembly: GCA_963573305.1. Taxonomy (NCBI): domain Eukaryota; kingdom Metazoa; phylum Arthropoda; class Insecta; order Odonata; family Coenagrionidae; genus Pyrrhosoma; species Pyrrhosoma nymphula. The sequence continues at coordinate 29,177,824 of OY754331.1, read as the reverse complement.
TTAAATCTTTAAGCGATGTGCACTGTATTTCGCCACAATCAGAGCTGTTGAATATTTTTGGCGAATTTTCAACTCTTGAAACCCTTTCAGTAAGCTTCTGAACGGTTCGAACTGTTTTTTTCGGTTGGTCCAACACATTTTTCGTGCATTTTAAGCCTAAACAGGGTGGCACGAAAGCTGTCCGTCATTCCGACTTGTGATATGGAACCTTGAAAAAAGTTTAGCCTTTTACCTCCCTTCGCCGGAAAGAGAAATGCGAATCGTCACGATAAATGTTAAATGTTGCGAATAGTATGCAAAAAGTACGCTAAATGATCGCGATTAGTACATTTAAGATACATAAACTCCAGTAAGTTTCCCTTTATATTAGTACTTTAACACTTGGGCAACGACCTGTCGCAGTGGTAACGCCGGTTATTGTAATAATCGTCCTCGAAACCGGTTGTAGGTTTTTTTTAAACTTAACTGTGTGGAATTTACCCTGTAACAAGTATATTTTTACACTGCTAACGTGTAGTGGTTACACAAAATCACGCTTGATAATGCTCAATTTATGAATATTTCCCCGTCCTAGCTTCGTTCGGACGGCTAACAACTTTTTTTGGACGAAAGAGTCATTTCTCCCCGTTCTCCTCGGTTCAACCCCCCTCGACTTACCTTACTTGCTCGCTCCTTTATCCCTTTGCACTTATTTCTCCCCCTCTCCCCTCCTCGCATCAACCCTCTTGCCAGTCCATCGGCCCATTCAGCCTCAAACTCTCTCTTGGCCACCGCCCACCTCCCTCCATCCTTACATTCTATTCCCGATTTCACCCTTCGTCTCCTGCACCCCGCCTGTGTTTTATTACTTTCCGCTCGCCATCCAAAAAAGAAACCCTTTTTCCCTCTCCTCGGTCTCCTTATTTTCCCTCGAACCTTAAGACTCCCACCATACCCTGCCCCCCATATCCTGTCCCCCGTACCCTACCCCCTATACCCTACCCCGCATACCCTACCCCCATACCCTGCCCCCCATACGCTTCCCCCCATACCCTGACCCCCATACCCTGTCCCCCATACCCTGTCCCCCATACCCTTCCCCCCATACCCTGCCCCCAATACCCTGCCCCCCATACCCTGCCCCCATACCATAACCAAATCTTGCGCTCTCCCCTTACCCTTCTCCCTGAAATCCTTACGCAAAGACTTTAAACCTATTCTCCTCCTCGCAGCACCCTTTCTTTTATATTATCCCTTCACCCGTTTTATTAGCGCCGAGTCCACAGGGACTCTGCCTTGCCCCTCCCCTACCACATTAACTTCTCCCTCCACTCCTCTCGTCCTGAAACCTCATTCTCGATCGCGTATCCCCTCCCCCATCCACTTTGAACCCACCCTTTGAACTTCCCTTTTCCTCCAATCCCTTCTTTTCCTCCTACCCCTGGTCCATCGGTCGACAAACTGCTGCTTTCGAGGCACATACGGCTCTTTGGTTACAAACGTGGGGCAAGAAATGGAATTTGGTAATGAAAATTAATCTCATGGTTTCGTTGATAATTTTTTAAGAATTTTATTTAAACAGCAGTGAATTATTATAAAATTAATGATTATGTATTTCAGTTACTTTATTTATGAAAGACTTCAAATGTCCAAACCGTATAAAAGTAAGTCAAATGTACATTACAAGCATTCAAATTTGAATATGTTGAGCGCAAAATATTCAAGTGCAAAATATTCATTTATAATCTTTCACATTGTTCTATTTAACAACTGTTAAGCCATCAATTTATAAATAACAGCTCTATTTTATGTAACCGCACTTTTAAGGTTAATGACAACCACAAACATAAATTTTTTACTTTAAATAAATATATAAAATTTATTATAAATTATAGATTTTAAAATTGCAGACAGAAAAATTTGTTACGGGCATTTAAATTTAGAAAGATGAAATGCAATACATTGAGACGTGTATAAATAAGAAAAATGTTAAATTATGGTTCTTTAAAGCTATAGTCTAGTCCAAGAAGGCCTTAATAAAGAAATTATCAATAGAAAACCGACTGACAATATGAAATTAAATTTTCCTTGTTTAAAAATATTAGTTTTATTGCTCTCGAATAGTATTTGAAACTCATGTGAAAGACAGTTCATCTCGACCGTCTCAAAAGTTTTCCGATCCCCGTACTTATGCCCCTTGCCTCCACCACTCCTATTTCCCTACCTCGGCTCCCATTCGATCTCCCTTCCACGTCGGGTCCCATTCCATCGCCCACCTCTTCTTTCTTTCTCTCTTGCCCCTCCACCATCTTGTGCCCCCGCTAACATCGATGACGTCACGCCCCACGCCCATCACGTCGTTACCACTCCATAAATATGGAGGGAGAGTGAGTGGGGAAGGGAAAGAGGTAAAAAAAATAATAAAAGAATATCTACGGGTTTCCCTCTACGGTGAAAATGTGTGAAAATATCATAAACCAATCCCAAAATGGAGGGGAAAGGAAAGAATAAAAAAGACAAAAGAGTTGCGGTTAATATTTTTTTTTAATTCTTTATCCTATTCTTTCGTTTCACGTCGATTAAAAGGTTTATTTTCCCAAATGAAAACAATATTTTCCATTCGGTTACCCAGGAACGACTAATGGTTATTGTTTTATTTCTCCTTTTAAATATTTTTTCGGATCTTGCGTAAGACTTTTTTCTATCTACGTCACAAGAGGAAAACACCTTCTGCTCTTGCGTCAAAAAGTTTCCCCTTCCGCGCCTGAGTAATTTCTGGTCCCAGGAGAAACTTTTCGAATAATTCGCATTCGTGCCTCGGTATGAGCCCGAGTAAGGGGATTTCGTTTCTCTCTCCCGGCTCGAGGGAGCACAGTGAAACTTTTAACGCCGCATTCACTCAGTTTCCAAAGTGAGGAAAACCTCGCCAGTGGACTATGTGTAGGTGCAGAACATCGCCCTAATAGCTGGGTGCATGAAATCTTGGCGAAATGGAAATGAATTGGAAAGAAAGATTTGTATGGTCGCAGACTCTCGAAACCTATTGTATCTCATTAGGGGTCACGATACCTCTCACAAGTGCGAATCGAGTTGACCAGAAGTGGTTTTTTATCAATTTCAAAAATGCATATTCTGTTAAAAGAAGAGATATAAAACGTTAAATTGCTTTTCAGCCAATTGGAGGGATTGTTGTTTATGTATAGATTTGGGGTAAACTTTGCATTCGTGTTTTCATTAGTGATATCAATAGATAGAAATTAAAAAAATTGCGTCATACCTATTTGTTTTTTGGGGAATTCAATAGTACATTTACACGTAGCCTAATGGCGCATGAGATATATTTTGTAATCATTAGATTACATATGGATAGATTTCCTTCTAAACGCGAATTGATATATTTCTTTTTTATTATAAGTGTTGATAGCAAATATATCAAGGTGTCACACCGAGTCCACTATTCGAAAAAACTCATTTCAATATCATTTCGTCTAAATATAGAATACCGAGCCGAAAACTAGTTACAATATGCTTTATTTATGGAAAATAGTTCAAATATAATTCTTGGGCCATTTATATTACTGCCTTATGATGAGTTTCAACTCATAAACATATATACTTAAGTGAAATATGCTCCAAAAATTATTTTTTCGGCTTAGAAAATTATTAAAATGAGTACTCAATGATTACCGCTCCAGCCACCTTAATTTTAACGGTGACTAGACGCAGTAAAAAGCTCTCTTTGTAACGTTTGCACGTACCTCTACATAGAAAGGCCGGGGTACTTTAAATTGAACGAAATTTATTTATTAGCTATTTCTAATTGCACATTATTTAAAAAAAGAGATGATAAAACAGTTTTCTGTAAATGTAACGTATATGATCCACAGTAAATGCCTCTGATTAGTGTCAAATAGGATGTACTGATGATTAATTACTGGAAATTATATAAACGATAATTTATCTATGAAACAGTTTTGATGCACATATTTTTACGCTGCGCTGAAAAAGGCACGCCGTCATGTTGTATTTGATTGAGATGTAGCTGGGAAGTAAACACCTTGCTGTATTACTTATAGGCCTGGTTATATAGTCCCAGGACAAATTCTTTCTCGGTATGAAAATCTAATTCAGTCCGTTCACTCATGGATAACCCTCACGTCAACTAACTGACCGTCTGATAAATAAATTAAAAGTCTGATACTGAAAATGGGTACATACCTCGATCTTTCAGTTAACATCAAGTTAAGGAAAAGGTTACGTCATCTTGTGGTTACCTTAAACCATACATTATAAAACCGGTCCTTAATACTAAATTACGTAAGTGCTAAGGACATGGAATGTATTAACTATTTGTCACTTACGACTTTGCCTTCACTTCTCGCATCTCGGCAATGTTCAATCTTTCGATTTTGTAGGACCATCGTAATCTTGTATCTTACTTTGAAATTATATTGGAATTGGTTTTTCCCATATCACAGTACACTTTTTCTCAAGCCATATTTTACATTTTTTGGATTTAATTACCTTCTGCTGGTTTATACAAGTCCTGGAAGCTACTTCGTTGATAATTTAACTTACACATGAGCACGATGCTGCCTAGTGACGTCAACGGCAACCCAATTTTTTTATATGCGGAAGCTTTAGAAAGTTTTACTATTTTTTCTGGCTTCATAAATATTCCAGGCATTTAAAAAGTAGGCTCAAACTGAATGTTTTAGACGCTAAACTTTTCAATTCACAGGCTTTATTTTCCAGGCAAATTAATACCACTGGTTTACTATCCTATTTTCCCCCATGCTTGGAGTCACTTCATGTTTACGAAGACAAACATTAATGCGCGGATATTCGGGCTCGGCATGTGCGCTCGAAAACGCTGAGGTGTACCCATCGCTTTTTGTGCGCGACGGAAAACGCTCCCAGCCCGGGAGCGAGGTTACGTTAGCTTAACAAGATGGGGGGAGGGGGCCGACGGAAATGACGATGCACGCGTCAACAGCGCTCCCTTCCTCCCCCATCCCAAGACCTTGTTTAGATCCTAACGCGAAACAAACTCCGAAACAATTTCCCGGGGACCGCAAGGGGTGTCTCGAGAACACGACGACGAGGACGGCGCCAGAGCACTTGCTATCCGCAACTCGCTCGAACTTTGAACCTAGGAAATAAGATTAATCTCCCACGGGCTGCAGAGCGTCAGTTCGCACGGATATTCGCTTCTTATGTCTGGCTCACCCGGTGCCCCTATTCAGGGGCCTTATTCAGTAAGGACTCTAAATGCCGGCCTCGGTGGCGGTGGTGTAAAGTCCTCGTCTGCAAAACCGAAGGTCGCGGGTTCGAATGCCGCCTGGGTAGGAAATATACACATCCCAGGACTATGAAAGAGAGGACTATAAAGTCCTAATGTCGCTCGAAGCAAGACGCAAAAAAAATTTCCGAGCTCCGACAGGGACGACATTTTGACGTCACAGCTTCAAAAATTTCAAATTTCAAATATTCAAAAGTTGAGATTTGTCGGGGAGTGGTGACGTCACATCCACAAATTTTCCGAAGTTCGACCGTCTTGAGTCCTTCCGAGGTCCTTATTCAGGAGGACGCGATCTATCGCGACCTCTTTGTGGAGGATACCTCACCGTCTGATTGAGTGCCAGTGGACCGTTTGAAAGAGACGTTACTGATTTAAATCTTCCCTTCTTGATTTTCATTGAGTTCCACGAGTAACGGTAGTTCCAACATTTAAGGATGTAAAACGTTGAATTAGACACTCGTTCGTAGGCGCATTTAAGCATTAGGAACGTATGGATTCTATTTGGCTATGTTCCAAAGAAACTTTATTCCGATTAAAACAGCTCCAATAAGTCAAGCCCTCGTTGATTGATGATCAGTTAATGAGAATGAAGATCTGAGATGAAATCCCAGCATCAAATTATTTGTCAATCATCAATCAAGAGCTGGGATGACCTGATCGGCAAATGGGTAACTTAAATGTTCATATTGGTTTTAAGGTAAATACCGATCGGCGGTCACTATCACGAGACTATGATGCAAATGGTCATCGAAGTGCATTGCCAATGTCATATTTTAATGTGTCTAGCGCACGTTCGGCTAATAGCAAGAGTACTAGAAAAACAACCTAAATACTATCTACAAACATTCGTCTATCTTAAATAATAAACGTGGCATATCTTATAACACTTTTGGGAAGCACTGAGGCTGGGAAGAATCGTTCCTTGCAGTGATGAAATAATTCAAGTATGCCGTCAAGCCATTAGTTAAATTTAAGAAATATTGTTTATCTTCCATGTTCTTCCTCTTGTTATAGCGGGAATAATTTTTGGTCTTATATTCCATCTGAAGATGTTCAAAGCAGCTACAGTCATCAAATGGGTGGAGAAACGCGTATGTAGTATTGCTAAAAGTCTCTAATCGATACATATAACTAACTTCTCGAGTCTAAGCCTCTTTCAGAGCATTTATTTTGGAAAACTTCTTGGAAAATCTCGCGGTGATAAGTTACATCTTTCGCAACGTCCTAGTGGGGTTGCATTCCTTGGAATACGTCGCCGCACGTGAGGAGTTAATTTACCATCTCAACCCCAATTTCTTTTCTATCCAGTACACGTCTCCCGGCTGCCCATGCACTGCATTATCTATCTCTCTCACTCTGAATCCTCTTCCAGCAATGGTATCTTTTCCCTTATCCCGATCGCCTACTGGTCAGACCAGAGTTATCCAAGCATCACTAACTACCCGTTGCCTTGTCCTCTCTCGTCCACTCACTCATCACCACTCTCCCGGCCGATGCGCGAACCATTCCCGGGAAGCCTTCCGCCTCTCTTTCGGCTCGCGACAAAAGCCATTCCTTCCCTCGTTCGTCTCAAGTCGCAGCAAGAAGTTCGGGCCCAAGTTGGTGGGGGGGTGTCTTTGAAATGCCTCGATCGTAATCTCCATCCGTGAGTGTGTTGTCAAGTAATAGCTTCAATCCCCAACGTTACTCAGTTTCGATTTGCAATCGTGTGATTGCTTTCGAGTGCTGAACCTTGCGTGTTACTTCTTAACGGGCGTAACAGAACTCGGATCGCGTCACTCTTTAAGCTCAATTAGGTGGAACTTCATGATGTAAGTAGAAGAGACTCTACTTTTCTAAACTTTTCAAAGAGAGATCAAGCATATCGACCGGTTTCGTCGAGTGGTCAAACGTTACCGTTTTCAATTGGTCAACATCAACACCGACATCGCTTTCTTCATTTGGTCGATATAATCGTTTTATAATTGTCGAACCCTGAAATACACCGGTTTCTTCGGATGGTCGACATAATCATCGTCAAATAGTCGACGCCTGGATGTCTGTTGCGAAACTTTTCGATCGTTGAGTATCGAGTGATATATAGCCCATTGTTTTCACGTTTCAACTCCATCACATTTTATTTGAGAATCTTCTTTTGATTACGGCATAAATGTGTCAACATCACGTGCAATATAACTCGATACCTTTTATTCGCACAGTTCCAGTTAATAGGAGGCCATTCTGTAAATTTTTTCACACTTTGATGAACGTCAATTGTCTCCCATCGTAATTTGCAAGTCTTTGAGCCGCATATTTCTTGATGATCAACAGTTTTGACGACGTTAACTACTAAGCGATTGATCTAATTCTGTATTATGTCAACCTCTGGTGCGCCAATTAATAGACTTTGGTCGCTTAATTTACGCTTAGCCGCTCTCTCAGATCGCTAAAACGTCGGCTGTTGATAAATGTGGTTTACAGACCCGCCGTTGTCGTTTTAGAGTCGCAGGGAAAACAGTTATACCGTTATATCGCAGTTCGATAACCTCGGAATGTCGACTATTTTACAAAACGTCGTTATTTTCATGTAAATAATTTTCGAATTATTCAAAGTTTCTATTGCTTATACTCGTCACGACTAGGTATTATACTACCAGGTTTCAGCGATATCTCTCTTGAAAATCGTTTAATGTAATTTCTTTTCGTGACCATGTAATCTAATCGTGTTGTACGATCTAATGAAGGTGTTGGTTTGTTTGAAGGGATGTATACTAACAAGTATTTTTAATGTCTGTCTTAACATGCATGTAAATAGCAGACATTCAATTTGAAAGTCAAAGCTCTTCTATCTTCTTCTCTTCTTGTTTTCCTTCAAATATTGAATAAACTGAGGAAAATGATTAAGTTTTGTAACTTCAGATGAGCCGCAAACAACTCGTGACTCGTGACGTATGACTCCTCAGTTTGGAGTAACGTTACAATGAAGAGATGATTCGGAATTCTCTCTGGGTTGTCATTCATGAAGGACTCATAATTTTTTTAAACTTCGGTTATGTCGTAATTCTGACGTTACAACACTGAAAACTCCTGATTGTAACCTTTGAAATACGTATTACGATTTTTATATGTGGTGACGTCACAAACTCGATATTGCATAAGTTAAACGGTCTTGAGTCTTTCCTGAATCCCTGTTCCTGTGGGAATTTTGACTTGGAAATCGTAGTCGTATTATCACGAATAAGTGGTGGTTTACTTTACATTCAAGCGATACGAAAATCTTTCCAAAATTCTTCGCTGCTAAAAAATATGGTGCACAAAGGGTAAGAAAAAAGACTTTGCTGTTCCACAAAATAAAATATATTTGCGACCGGTTTCGATACGGCGTATCATCATCTGGCCGCCGTATCGAAACCGGTCGCAAATATATTTTATTTTGTGGAACAGCAAAGTCTTTTTTCTTACCCTTTGTGCATCATGAAGGAGTTCCACCATGTTACGCCACCCACCATCGCATTTAGCAAAAAATATGGTGTTTTTCATGGTGAAAGGATTAAAAATAACTGCTTCCGGCGAGAGTTAGCATAACAACTGAACAAATAAATCTTTTGGCACTGTCCACTCATTTTTATTACGTAAAACGCGTGTCAGCACTAATGCGTCATCATCATGATATTTATTAATAATGATTGTAATGCATGTTGTAATATATACTGTAATATATGTAGTAATATATACTGTATTATATTTTGTAATATAATAACTATTGAAACCCTGATAATGACACATAAGCGTTGAAACGCGTTGTACGTAAAAAACATTAGCGGACACTGCCTAAAGATTTATTTATTCAGAAAGGATTAAAACTCGGCACCAAAAAAACTACCATGAAAACGGGTTCCAATTCTTTATCGCACTTATACCGCTTGGCTCCTCATTTCACGGTTGGAGATTGCTTCGACGGATTTCAAGCGCATTTCTACATACCTTCCATTCAATCCTTTCCCGCAGGTCACCCAATCGAAATTCACGACCTCCTACCCCCAATCTCCAATCAACCAACCTTCCCTTCCAAATCCCCGACCAAACCACCCAAAAACATCCTCCAAAAAGTGTGTCTTCCCGAATTGTCTTCTTGCTTGGTTTGTACTCATTTTTCGCCTCTCTTCGCCGAACTTTGTTCGGCCCAACTCATCGCGTCGCATCGCCCATGTGTCCTGCCTGCCTGCTGTGTCGCCGTGTCTCTCCTTTCTCCTCTACCCCCCCAACAATCCTTTCCTCCCGATCGACGGGGGTGTGAAACAACGACGACGACCATGACGACAACAACAAAAAAATGACATCAACAATTCCGCACGCCCCCGGGAAATCGGGAATTCCTCCACCTTCGAATCTTCTCCTGCGTCGACACGGGTGCGCGATTGGCACCGGTCATCAGGGCGTGGAGATCCCCATCTACATCTGGTACGACAGCTACCCGACACACAGCGGCGAGGGATATGAGGGTCGCGTGTCGCGGGTGTCCCCGGATTCGCCGTACGGCCTCGCGTCCCTCAACCTGACCGGAATCCGGGAGTCGGACCAAGGATGGTACGAGTGCAAGGTGGTGTTCCTCAACAGATCTCCGAACCAACACAAGAACGGGACTTGGTTCCACTTGGACGTCCACGGTGAGTTCATGTTCCCTTTTCTATTTTTTTAAGGCTATTGTGACCATGCAAAATGACTATGTCTAAGGTAGTATGAGCGAGGTATCACTTCACATAAAATTAAATTAATTTCGCTTCTTCATAACGAAAAAGTGTTAACAAGTGTTGACAAAATATCAGCCAGTCAACATTATACTTTTCGAGATATTTGCCAAAAAAATACCAGCCATTTACATAGAAAATGGTTTGGGCATGCACTCCAGAGAGACTATCTTTTATAAGTGAGGAATTTATAACGAATAGATCTCGTCAGAAATTTAAGTGTGTAGCTTGTATGCTTTCTTAACTATTTTGAAATATGAATCAGTTGTTCACTGCGGTAATTTTTACAGAATCGCAAAAACATCTTCGGTTTTGAAGGTGTATTCAGCGTATGACGTTAAAAACATGAGTCGAGTTAAAATCTTAAACATGTATACTATTTAGTTAATCACTGAGAATTTCGGTGTTATCAAAAACATTATTTGCGTCATAAATGGTACAATGTTTACTAAATTCTTCTCAAAGTTGCTTTAATTTTAATATAAAATTTGAAAATGGTCAATATTTTGACTAGGGAAAATCTCGCTCAAACTAGCTTCAAGTCACTTGATCCTGTGTTGGAACTGGTAACTGATCCTATTAGAACTGCTCCTGTGTTTGAAATTTGATCCTGGTCGGAAGAAATGCTTTAAAGTGTTTTGAATCTGAGGGAGAAAAAGGCAAATTTTACAAATACCACTGAAATTTATTGAAACTCAACCCGGGTTTCGACGTGGGTTCACATCATCATCAGGAAAAAATGTAAAAGAAGCGCAAGCCTTAAATGCATGACATAGCCAAGTGAGGGAGGGGGGAAGGGGGGGGCGTTAAAAAACATGGGAGGAGGGTAGGGGTGAATGCTGGTGACGGACTAAGAGGACAAAGGGGAGGGGGTTAAAGCTTTGAGAATGGGGGAAGAGGCCGGGAACATACATTCATTAACAAGGAATTTATCACAGTCAAGTTGTTTTTTTTTATCTCCAGCTGTTCTAAAGCATTCAGCTTTCGCTTGCCATCGGTAAAATGGAGAAGTTTCATAGTAAAATCACTTTTATGTCCATGGGTTAAAAGATGTTTGGCGAAGTTACTTCCGTTAAAATTAAAAATTTTTAAAAATCCCTTGTATGCTCCGTTTGTCTGATTTTAAAATTTCTGCACGTCTGTCCAACGTTCACCGCAATCACTGGATTCCATTAAGTAAACACCGCTTTTCTTCTGAGGGTCAATGGGGTCCTTACAGTTCACTAAATGGTTCTTCATTCTAAATGGAGTTTTGAATGCCACTTTAAAACGGTCACTCGGTATCAATTTCACCACTCGAGAGGAAATCTCCCCGAAATAAGAAATCGAGCACCACTTTTTAACCGGGGGTTCTGTTTTGTTATACAAACTGGCTACGGTTAATTTTATCCTTTTGTTGCGTACCAGTTTGTCTATTGGTGGATAGCCGTTATTGACTGCAATCTGCTTGATGGTACGGAGTCCTTTTTCAAAATCATAGTCATTCAGTGGAATTATGAAAAGACGGTTGATGAGAGCGTGGAAAGCAGAGAGTTTTTGGGGGTAGGGATGTCTGGAATCTGCGGGTATAACATGGTCGGTGTATCTGGATTTACGGAAGATTGAAAATGTATGCCTCCCTTCTTCTAGGGCGATCGTCAAATCTAAGAAATTGATTGATTTGTTACGTTCCATCTCACGAGTAAAAGAAATAGCTGGATGCAAGGTATTAATAATTTTTTTTTTAAATAACTTGACTGTGATAAATTCTTTGTTAATAAATGTATGTTCCCGGCCTCTTCCCCCATTCTCAAAGCTTTGACCCCCTCCCCTTTGTCCTCTTAGTCCGTCACCAGCATTCACCCTTACCCTCCCGTATTTCTTTAACCCCCGTTCCCCCCCTCCCCCCGCCCTCACTTAGCTATGTCATGTATATAAGGCTTGCGCTTCTTTTATATTTTTGCCTGATGATGATGTGAACCCATGTCGAAACCTGGGTCGAGTTTCAATAAATTTCAGTGGTATTAGTGAAAGGTGCCTTTTTCTCCCTCTTATGATGGAATACCACCAACTGAACCTTTAAAAAGTAATTTTTTTAATCTACCTTAAACTGTTCTCACCCCTCTCGCTCCAAATGCAGGATAATGTGGCTTTTTTTTAACTCTTGAAGTCAGTCTTGATCTCTTTGGGAATTTGCTTTGTCGAATTTTCTTTTTTTTAAAGTGTGTTGGGACTGCCTTGATCTTGGTCGAGACTCACCTGTCCCAACTCACTGAGCGCAAAATTTCAAGTGAGTTTCAACAGAGGATGTGTTGTAATCCTTTTTCAATTTTCAACACAATTTCAAGAGAGGCCATCTGAAGACTGTTTCATCACAGATTGTTTCACTAGTGATAAAGCCGATGTCCCTCACGGCCAAAATATAGCTCAAATACATTCCATCAAATTAGAGTCTACTTGAATTGCTTGGCACCTGTGCAGAAACCCACTGTCGGTCTAGGCGATTCTGTATTGACGAATCGTAGCAAGATGGCATAATGGGTGATAGCGGTCATTATCCAACGTAGAAAGCACCCTCCAAATGACCACTTCAAAAGACGATTTCCTCCTCCTCTTGCTGCCGTTCTACGCATCAAAGTGCCAGGATCTTTCAACCTAGCTATAGAAAATTTGTCAAAATCTTTTGAACTATTGGGAGATTTGTATTCAAAGGCGTTGAAGTTGGCGCAGATCGGAACACACCAGCACACTTCAGCCCACGCGAACAACGATGAAGGAACGACCTATGCAGGTGAAACGTTCGATATTCGGCAGGTGGGTGACATTCAGTAGGTACACAATCGTCTCAGCCGAATTTTTTGTGAATATTTGACAAATTTGTTCGAACAAAATAACTTAAAAAGGAATGCTTTTTACATGAGAATGTATTGCTTCCTTTATTCCATAGACAAATTGGGTCCTTCTAAGCCAAATGGCTTGTCAGAAGGTTCCACAAATCATACAAATAAAGCAGCATGTAACAAAATGTCAAATTGCAATTTCAAAAGGTATAGAGCAAACAATTTTTACCAGTTTAGTTACAATACAACGTGGCAGCATTCAGAAAATTAATCGATATGGATATTACACATTATTAAATACATAATCATGCCAAATTATTCAGTTGTTACAGATTACAAATGTTTTATTTCATCAATTAACCATGCTTGTACTTATTTCTTTACTTCTGCCATCCCTTTTAGGTTTTTGAAATATTTGCGTAAACAATTGAGTGTGCTTGGTACATAATATTTTTCCAACCTTTTACAATATGTTATAATAATTATGTTTCCAACACAGGAGAATTTCTTTGTAGCATGCAATGTGTATTTTACAAGGAATTTGAAACTCTTTTTATAAATAATTTTTCCACAAATTATTTTAAAATTAACACTATCCGTGAGTGACGCATTTACTGGCGATGGCACAAGAACAACAATCGCAAAATGCGTTCGTGGAAGTTCCTTAATTGTCAAACTACACTCCAGCCAGCATCAATATTGCTCCCGATCTATTTTGAAGTGCGCAACCCAGCTCGCACTCTCCGAAACAAATAGAAAGCCACCGCACTTTTGTCCCCCGATGTGAGCAGCGTACTATAATGAATAGAAAGCCCCCTATGTTTAGGGATGTAGATTTATGTCGGAATTTCTGTAGGGATGAGGGAAGTTGTGGCAAGCAAGCACTTCGTTGTTAAGACAAGCTTCATGGTCACAACTTATTTTTCGAAGTCCAACTGTTCTCAAGCGTCGAGTTCACTTTGGTCGTTATTAATAGGTTATACATATTTACTTTTGAGTTTGAAACTTCGGTGATCACGAGATGAAAGATGTTTTGCAAAGGTTACTTATTTTCATGATTATGTTTATTTTCATTACTCTTCGTTGGTTTTAATTTTAAGCTCTATAATCCTCATTGGATCTACTAATTCCCCATGTTATTGGGCTGACACAATCGAATTCCTAATATTCATTGTCATTCTCGTATCAAAAGGATCCGAGTGTTAGCTAAGCTACCGAAGTTTTAGCCTTTATCTTTATTGCATATAGTTTTTCATGTCATGCCCATAAACATTTTTAAAATTGTAAATCAATGTAAATTTTACGCTTGAAAAATCATTATCTTTCCTAATGCATTTTTGTTTCCACCGAAGTATTGAATGAGACATCTTTACGAACTTTTTTTGTGTATATTAAGAGTTGATGGACGGCTCTTTTGGGCTTTCAACTATTAAAATATCTCTCGAGGTCACGGATGAGTCTTTTATCGTTTTCGGAAGAATGGATTTTACGATAAACATTATTCTGCCTTTCAAGCGCTCTCTTTCCAAAATCGAAAAAGTTTTGACATCAGTGCGCAACTCCGTTTTATATTTATGAGGAAAATTCCCTCCACCAACTTCATTCCCACCTCGATACATCACAGAAGCTGTCGGAACTCTTATTTCACTTGCAAAGATTAGGGTCTATTGTTTATCTTTGAATTCTAATCACGTAGTCGGTGCATATGTTTTTTTGAAACTGCCTTAAATAAGGACTGTCAATCATGGATTACAAATAGTTAGCGTTCAATTTTCTTTCTCAATTTTGAAACAAAACTTCACTCATTCATTCGACGTGCACTTTTCAAGTCTCAATGAAATCTTCCGTACCTTTTTCATAAACTTAAATTGCCTTCTGTAGAAATTTATTCCAGTTCAAAACTAAATTTTAATGTGATCGTTACAATTTCTCCTCCAGTTTTTCACTCATTGCACTGTAGAGATATAAATATTTTTTATCACACTGTTCAAAGATCATCGGAATCAGCATTGATTTTTTATAGGAGTAGTATCTCAAGGCTGTTCGTATGTACTCAATACGAACTCCTTTAAGCCAGGAATCTAATGCGCTTGGAGCAGTCATGAAATAAATAAATGTTAAGACATTAAAATTTTGGATCAAAATGCTTTAAGTCCTCTCCTTCAAAAATTATAATCAGCAGGAATAATCGACATGCTGATAAGTGCATTGATTTCAGTCGAGGAAATGGTTACTAAAATGCCTGTAAATCATATTCGTTTTGAAGTGTGCACTAATTATATGTCATGCAGTCACATGCTAGGCTGTCGGAATTTTTCTGAACATTCGTATATATTTATGCTTCCACCGTATGAAAATATACGAGATTATTTCGATATATCCCCATCGTTTTGTTTTTGTATATTATATTATTAACTGTTTCTTAATTATGTGTTCTTGTATAAAATCAACAGTTTTGTGTGAACGACCTTGTCCTAGATTTATAAAAATATAAAAAAATTACGCGTGCTCCATAAAACTAAATGTTGGCGACACATTAGAAACTTTCCATTTTTGACTCCATTCACTTAATGTCTGGCATTTTATTTTCTTTTTTTTCACAAAATTTATCAAGATTTAAGGAAAATATCAACTATTTTTGCAGAAAGTTTTGGTTTAAAACCGTTTTTACATGGCAACGCTAGTCGCCAATGGTTTCATTCCACATGTGAATCTTGTGAGATAGGTATACCGAGAATATTTTTATCTTGGGCGTAAACGACTGAGTCTCATAGGTAACTGCGGGACAAACATTTCCCAAGCTTCATACATCAACGTCTTAAAGTGCCCGCTATCTGAGAAATAATCCAAATATTTGCTGAACAAACGAGTGGAAGTCGCTGTATTGGGCTAATTTTCAGCGTAGAATCTCCTCCATGCCATCGACCTTCAGTCAGTCGAGCTGAATGACCCCAATAAACGTCAGTCGTGATAACGGAATTAACCCTTGATGGGCGGGCCCGCATTTATTTTGAGATCCAAGGCCTCTGAGCATTCAACAGAGCTGGGGCCTCTTTTTAATAACTTAACAAAAGTCAACTTAACTTTTATTTTTTATTTATATAACACACTTTGACACCATAAATAGACAAGCAGACTTAAGGAGGTTCCGCCGCGTCTGTATGAGTCAAAACAAATACTAAATTCCACATTTTTTATATTTTGTCAAAAAAATACTGATTTCGCTGATGAAATGCGTTACCTATGGAAGACCAAAAGTAAATTAGAAAATATGCAGATTATCCCACGAATGTATTTTAAATTAGCACTTTTTTCCGGCCATAGGAGCCGACTGCAGCGCCATTTCCTACGAATTACAGCATTTTGACTTAAATTACGGCATTAATTCCCCAATAACTATAAAAATAAGGTGGTAAGATGCCTATATTTTATTTTTATTCAATTTGTCTGAATAATTTCCTTCTTATAAACAGTTTTCCGCGAAAACGTCATTTATATTTTATGGAAAATACTATTTTTCCCCGAGTTTCCCTCATTCTCCCATTGAACACCATGTAATTTCAAGTTCAATTATAGAATAAAATAGCGTGTAAAGGTATTTTTTGTTGTTCATATCAGATAGAGGACAAGTTTTTCTAGAAGTAGACAGAATATGAATAAAATGACATATAATTGATTATACGGTGGAACCACCTTAAAAATGAAATAGACAAGTACCAACTGTATTTTTTTCGCACGCAACTGTTCAAAAGTTGACATTGCTTCCCGTGTCCTGTGTCTTCAATGTGTACTATTTCGCCCCCTATCTGAGGTGGGTGCCCTAAGCAGCTGCCTAGTTTGCCTAGGCAGTATGTCTCCACTGTGTGGTGGGAGTTCTCTTTCGAAGGTTTGGAAGAACCCTTCCATTCTCCCTCGTCAAAAATGTCCCTTCATACGTGAAACATATTAAGAGAACCCCTAACAATGCTGCATGTTCTTAGATGACAGGTTATTGTAGTTGCGTAATAATACGTTAATTATATTAAGGTTTTTGGAGAGAGGTTTCGGAAATACTACTCTATTCTCTTCATATTTTCTTCTTATCCTTCTCCCTTCCCTCAAGAATACGAGGATAAACTTTATGATGACCTGTTTCATCTATTTCCTATTCAAACAGCAAAATAACAGTATATATTATCGTAGTTTTTCGCACCAAGGTAAAATCTCTATGTTAACCGGAATTGATCAGGATTATTTTTTGTTCTTCTATATCTTCTTATCCTTCTTATATCTTTTTATCCTTCTCCCTTCCCTCAAGAATACGAGGATAAACTTTATGATGACCTGTTTCATCTATTTCCTATTCAAACAGCAAAAAAACAGTATATATTATCGTAGTTTTTTGCACCAAGGTAAAATCTCTATGTTAACCGGAATTGATCAGGATTATTTTTTGTTCCTCAATTTCGTACCTCTACTTTTCAAAAGTCCTTTCACTGCTGTTGGATCCCATATGTAGAGTTACTTCCCCAAACATCTAAAAGACTCCACATCCATGAGTATGCCTAGAGGTAAATTTTAGTTTATTTATAGGTAGTAATCTGTGTTTGTGATAGTGCTTTTATAATTCCCTTGCTCTTTACAAGAAAATAAATATAGAGTGTATCGCTAAGTGACTTTTAATGCATGTATTCAATTTTATCCGTTTTAAAGTATTGTTCACGATTTATGACTCACGCCTGAATTTACTTGTTCTGCATTATTCACTGGTAAATATGTTAAAGATAGGTAAACAAAGAGCATTTTTGTTTACTTATCTTTAACATATTTACAACATCTGTACTGTTAACGTGTTGGTGGACGAAGTAATTTGTGAAATTTTGACATGTTTAAGAAATACCAACTTGGTAATATTTCACGCTGTTTGATTCACTATCCGGCTTCGATATTCATAACATCATCTTTGGAGTTATAATGCCCTCTGGCTAGTTTACCTCCGATAATGTTTTGAACATCAAAACCGCTGATTTAATTAAACATAGTGTAGAATTTTATCAAGTTGTTGATTTTTCAACCTGGGGCGTGATCACCGTTCTCCATAACGCGTGCGCTCGTGTTATTGTCATTTTTCATTTGCACTCACGAAAACGGGATCGCCATTCTTAAGATTTTCTCAGGTGCTTTATATCTCTAGTTTTAATTGACGGAGAGCGTTCTCTGGACGGTAACTGCGAGCATTGGCTTTCTAGAGTGGTTTGCGTTTTTGGATGACGATGACGAAAACTAGAAAGAAGGAACCGTGATCCCACCCTTGATCTGTTAGCAGATGTAGTTTCAACACACGACAAATCTGTTCCTGTGAAATTTTATCATTGTTGTAATTATTCCCCTCGTGCAACAGCACCACCTCGGTTCAGCGTGACACCCGAGGACATAATCTACGTGAACCTCGGCGATGCCATAATCCTCAACTGCCAGGCGGAGGGGACGCCGACACCGGAGATCCTGTGGTACAAGGACGCCAACCCCGTGGAGCCGTCGCCCACGGTCGGCGTGTTCAACGATGGCACGGAGCTTCGGATCTCGTCCATCCGCCATGAGGACATCGGCGACTACACGTGCATCGCCAGGAACGGCGAGGGCCAGATATCGCACACGGCCCGAGTCATCATCGCAGGTCAGACACTTAGAGAGAGAAAAAAATTCTCCCTCTTTCTTTTCATCTATTTATTTAACGAAGTTTCTTTATAATCTGACGATCGCCACTCTCGATGGCGGCGGAGTTAAGTCTTCGCCGTCCAGACTCTAGGATCGTGGGTTCGAATCCCACCTTTAGTGCGGTGGCAACGTGAGGATGAAACCAAATATATTGAAGAGAAGAGAAGAAAGGGATGAGGACTCATTTTTAAAGTAATTTACAATTATTTCTAATCGTTTTTACATTCTCAGGGAGGATCTTAAAAATATATATTAATCTTTCATTCTTCTATTCAAGGAGGAGTGTTTTTAAATGTTGTTTTTTTTGTTGCATTCATTTTATTTAATAGCTATTTTAACAAATCTAACTTAATAACTTACAAAAATGTATTTAGAATATACTACTTGTTTCGGCCGCAACGCTATCTTCAGGTAAGTTGTTGAAAATTTCAGAAAGCGGTAATTGTAGGATCTTGAGGGAATACCGCATGGGTAATATCATGAGGGAATATCGCATGAGTAAGGGGTGAGGAGTGAAAATGGGGGAGGAGGATTCTAGTTAAGGCTTCAACATATTTCCTCTGTGGAGTATTGCTTTAATGTGCACTTGCGGGTGACTCCGTAAAAGGGTATACCGTGGCTAGTCCTGGTATCCTCAAAATTTATCTTCAATATTTGATTTCATTTATAGCTATGGTATTCCTTCCCTAGCATCTGTAGAATTGCTGGTGTATCCAGTCTTTTGATTATTTCCTCCCAAGTCTCTTCTTTTTATAGCGAATTTTCTTGCTTTCCTCCGCCTCGCCACGGAGTACATAGCCCGAGTAACATTATAATTTCTTTGCAATATCTAAAGGATATCGGAATATAATCCAAAAAATATCTAAGTTGATACGAATAACGTTCCATAGATATCCACACAATATCTGAAATACCCAGGGTTATATATCCATATAGTATCCAATAAAGGTTCATGCTTATATATTTCTAATAGCCACCTCACTTGTGACAAAGGCATGTAAATGAAATAAATAATGACAATAATTAAAATTTTATTTGCGCCAATTTATGTGCCTAAATTTGGCGTTGGCACAAGCGAAAATACCACTGTTTTTTGTGTGTTAAATAAGATCAATGGTGATTCTGAGTGTAATTTACTGCTAAACTCAAGTTTTTAATGTTTTACTGTAAATGTCCATCAATTAAAGGAGGAGCCGTCATAATGGTGCCTCCGACCAACCAGACGAAGCTGGAAGGCGAGAAGGCGGCCTTCTCCTGCGAGGCCAAAGCACTGCCGGGCAACGTGACAGTTCGGTGGTTCCGCGAAGGCGTCCCCGTTCGGGAGGTCTCGGCCCTCGAGACGCGGGTCACGATCCGCCGCGATGGATCGCTCGTCGTGAACCCTGTGTCCGCGGACGACTCGGGCCTCTTCCTCTGCGAGGTCACCAACGGCATCGGAGAACCACAATCCGCGTCCGCCTTCCTCAACGTCGAATGTGAGAGCACGTTCCATTGTTATTAACATCTACTTCTTCCCCTTGTTCCCTTTCAACCCTTCTCTTCTTCAGCGACAACAGCCTTCTCTCGCCCTCAATACCCCGACCGCATTACTAGTTTCTTAACTTTGTACAAAACGTTGATAATTTCTGCCCGCACTCGCACCTGTCTTGAATCACCATGGTGCTCACCACATGGCATTTACCACTTTTTACGTGCACCATATATGTTTCCCAACCCCAACTGGTCATTCGGTGCCAACAGGGCGTTCGCATTACTAATTCCTACCCCTATAGCGGCTTACCATGGTAAAAAGCTTGTAATACGAACGGGGCATAAACTGTTGACTGGCGCAATGCAGTTTAAACAGAAATAAAGGGTGCTTTCCAATCACTTAGCGCAGATCAGCGCACATCGTACCTGATTAAAACACAAGAGCGGGCTTTCAACTCCACAATTGGAACGATCTGCTCTGAAGCTTTTCACAAAATGGCGGGACGATATTCAACTTCTTTATAGAAGTGATCAAAATTATCCGTTGAAAGACAAATCTCATAATTATTATTAATATGTTCCAGCATATTCGCAATTATCTTAGACAATGAGATATCCCCGTTTCTACTGCTGCATATTTTCCCGCCATCACAAGTTTCATCTGCAAGCGCAAATGCTAACGCATACTAACTACGGTGAAGATGTGTTTGAATCTGCTCAGCGTCTATGACGTTACAAATGTGATTGGAACAAGCTCTGTGCTTAAGAAATTGAAACGGAAAGCGCTGATGCGTGATTGGAAAGCACAAGAAAATTAATATTAACAACGATGAACCGCAAAGCGCAAGAGTTAAACACACGAGTTTACATTGGCAAGGGAGCGTCTTCAGTCCCTTGATCACTTCCCCTTTGTTCCTTGCTTATCCCAATCTGGCGTCACTTCCTGAAGTTGACGATCAAACGTGTGCATGAAGGGCGGAGAATAGCAGATTGGAAATCGCCCTTAGTAACCTAATTAATCCCTTAGCCCCTTTTCTCAATGAGTAGGGGCTTGATTTCTAATCAATGCCATCATCATCGTCATCAATCCGAAGATTGGAATGCTGCAGCTCTCAACGCCAGTCTATTTTCAGCTAGCCGCTCGACTATTCCTTCGCAACTTCTTATTTTGGTATGCCTCATCATTCGTGTCATTTAACCAGACTTTTATGCCTCTGAATTTTTCCACTGAGTCTTTTTTAATTATATCTCTTCAACTTTGCAGATTTTTCGTATAGCTTTTTTTTTAACTGAAAGTTAAATTTCGGTATATGTTTTCATTGTAAAACACTTATGAATCATATTCTTTGAAATTTTAAGTTGCTAAGAGTTGGAACGAATTTATTTTTTTCAAAACCTACCTTCGATGAGTTGTAAATTTGCTTGGATCCGATATATTCCTGGTACTGCCTGCTATGTGTCAATTTATCCATTAATTCATATAGCATTCAACTTCGGTTTTTTCTAACACGAAGCGAAGTGATAATCAAATCCTGGTGTGTATACTACACGCCATGCATTCGTGTGTTACAAGACCTATATCTTTCCGGGTAAATTATTTTAAATTCGGAAAGCACACGAGTATTTAGTGGCAGTAAGTCAATGAACATGAATACAACTTCATGATAAATGGATAAAAATAAAACATCATAAATATAATATTAACTCTTATCCTTGCTTTATTTTTGTTTGAGGTAATATTAACATTCCTCATTGCTAATGACCTCTTCATGCTGTTAAACACCACTTTATTTTTCAGATCCCGCTAAGGTGACCTTCACACCTACAGTTCAGTACTTACCATTCCGTCTGGCTGGGGTTGTCCAGTGCTATATCAAAGCAAACCCTCCGTTACAATATGTGACTTGGACCAAGGATAAGCGTCTTCTGGAGCCATACCAAACCAAAGATATTGTCATCATGAATAATGGCTCATTGCTTTTCACTAGAGTAAGCATATGACTTTTTTAATTGTTTACCTGTTTATGAAAAATTTGTGTAAATGTATTTCATTGAATGTGCTCCAAACCATTTTCCAAAAATAACTTCCTAAATGCAATAGCTGCCATGTTCAGTGGAGTGATGACATTTAATTGTGCATTGCTTATCATGTCAGGTGATAATATTTTAGATTTAACCCTTTTAACTGTCAAAATATCCTGGTAAAGTATGTTTCGGCTATTTTCATGTAGTTTGTCAAGTATTAGTTTTTAAAGTTTATAAAATCATTATTTGTATTTATTTTACAAGGTTATTTTTTCCAAGATATTATACATGTGAGAATCAAAGGTAAAAAATAAATATTTATATTGGTAACTGAAGGCAATGAAAATTAACCATTAATATGTATTATATACTGGCCAACAATACATAGGTATATCAGCAGGTGGCAGTTTTTTCTTAGGCACCAAAGGCCATGAGATTAGACCAGTAGTAGCGAAAGTTTTAACTTGTTTCAAGTTTATTGTTCCTTATGAGTATATATCTTGATAGACCAAATGAGCAGAATGAACTGATTCCTTTAAAATTCTGTTGATTTGCAATTGGCCTGGCTAGCCAATGATATGTGGTTCAATTTCTGGTCCAGGCTGTCAATTACAGAGCTTTTGCAGATAGGAGATATTCTACACTAATGCTGTTGAACGAAATGATAGCGGCTGTCGACATTGCTGTTTTGGATCTCGTCATGGTATCATACCATAGAGTTTGGCTAGGGAATATATTATGTATCAATGATGTGTATTGAAAACAAAAACGCTATGGTGAAACAAGAGCTACAGCGAGACTGTGGCAAAAGGAGAGTGAAAATGATCCAGCGGCAAAATAGACTTAATCTTGAAGATGAGAGTATCTTAATGATTTATTTCTTCAAGTAGAACTTGAGATAATATTTTTGTAGCCAATATGCGATAAATATAATAAGTTAAACAAATTTGGTTACTATGTTCATTAACACTTTAAAGCCCTTTAAAGGGGGTTTCGTAACCGTACGGCTCTAGAAACCCGGGGGTTTTGGGTTTTTTTTGGGGCTTTCACATTATAATGACCAAACAGTTCATTTATGAGTTGAAAGCGGCAGCACAATCCAGTGGCAGACGGCCAGTGGAAATGGCAGATGGCCAAAGAGCCCAAACCTGAGTAAAATGTGACTGCAAATACCTATGTACGAAAGCAAACACATGAAAACGAGTTACGCTCGGGCTTGGGTCTCTGGCAGAAATTATGCAACCCAAGGTATACTCAGGCTTGGACTTCAAAGTGTTAAGGTCAACAATTTTAACAAAACGCTCAGTCAATTTCTTGCTTTACCTACTGTGGAAAATAGGGAGAATTACGAGTAGAAAGGTGAGTTAGGTTTTAATTCCAATGCAATCTGTTTTAATTAGGTTATCAGAGAGAGTTAACTCATGTATATAATCAGTGAATTAAACTCAGTGTCTAAAGTTAAGTAAACATATTTGTATCTTCAACATATCAGCTTAGAATTATTGATATGACACCAATAACATAATAGAGAAATAAACTAAAGAAATACATACTTCCAATTCTTGTTGCAGAGATAGTCACTGTGAATTTATTAATTGTAACTTAGAATCATTACAAAACAGCTTAGTACTGCAGCAGAGTACCGTGCAGCCGCTGCATCTCATGTCTGCCCTCAAAATCTTCCATTGCTACCTAAAATGAGTCTCAAAATGAAACTTTACCAATAAAGTCACGGTAGGTCGTTGAGACCACCATATTCATGGAGTAAATACTGATGATGATGCATGGGTGTTCTTGATAAATATTGTGGTCTTATCATAACTAATCACATAAGTATATCTTAGCTTTCCTTAGAATTAAAGTTATTTTTGTTATTTATTATTAAAGAATTTCCTCAGTGTTAGATGAATTCCAAGAAAGTGCAACGTACAGTTTATTTTCCCTGAAAAAATGTTATTATCACAAGTAAAAAGATATTATCATCATAGACACATATTACATTGAAAATAAATTACTGAGTACCTCATATTATGTATAAGGAAAAACAGTGAAATTAAAGAAAATAATGCCCCAAAATCTGTTAAACCAGTGCATGGTATTAGGTATGCAAATATTGTACCGCTGAGCTCACCTAAGAGTTTGGCAATTTTTTGTACAGTATGTATTAACTTCTTAAATTTTTTCTCACTGTGAAAATGTTTCCCCTCAGTGACAGACTGTACATAAAACAGTTCGCAAACCTCAAGTGAAAACTAATGATACTAGAGCAAAAAGTATGTGTGTTATCTTACTGTGGTATCAAGATATAGCATAGTTGATTCTGACGATAGGAAATCATACAATACCTCAGTGTTGTTGGCTGATATGAAGAACCATAATAGCATTAACCATGACAGTGAGAGATAACGAATGATATCTCACCAAAAACTGTATGATAGGGCATCTACCGATAACAAATCCTAACTGTAATAGCATTTTAGTTGTCAGACGATAAGACCTGTAGCAACCGGGTGTTATCCTGTGATAATGCTTGTAGAAAAAGTTCCATAATTGACACCCAGGTGAACTTCATCTTATGAAAACATCCCCAGAACTTTAAATTTGTTTGTTATCCCTAGTAAAATGTGCAATCTTGCTGTCGTCAATCTAAATAACCCAATTACCTAGTTTTACCAACGAATGATAACATATGTATTTATATTCTGGAAAATAACTGATCTGTTGAAGAGGGGAACTCTGACTCTAAACTCATCTCCGTTAATTGCAGGTTAATCAAAATCACCAGGGTCGTTACACTTGCACTCCCTACAATGCTCAAGGCACGCAGGGTTCTTCTGGACCAATGGAGGTGCTTGTGAGAAAGCCTCCCGTATTTATGCTTGAGCCAGACTCTATGTACCAGCGGAAGATCGGTGAGTCTGTCGAAATGGTCTGTGATGCCCAAGAGGCTGAGGGAACTCAGAAGCCATCAATACAGTGGCAAAGGGTAAGAGCAATTTATTTTCCTGTGGCTTATGCATTATGTGGCCAAAATATCTTTGCCCTGGCAGTTGTGAGGCATGATTTGTGCATGTACAAGTCTTGCTTGTGGAAATATTTCAGCGGCCTGTAAAATTATCGCTGTAAAACCTTATGACGGGCCATGACATGTAATTGTCTCATTTTCACTGCTCCTAATCAATGTTTTCTATCCATTACCAAATCTGTGGGAATACAACATTCCCTGTCTTTTGTCCCTGTGTGTGTCACTTCATTGTTTAAATAAATTGATTTTCAGTGTTTGAGAATAAAACTATAGCTATTGTAGAATCTTATAAGGTACCTCTTGTTGTTTTCTTCCTCTAATGGTTTATATGTTTCCTGAATACCTCATGTAGTCAGTTTCTTCATTTGGAAAATCTCCTTCATTTTGTGGTTGAGGAAAGTAATAATTTTTTTAGCATAGTATACTAGACCTTGATGACATTTATTAAGACCAGTTTACAAAGTGCATGTACCTATATGAGTTGATATATGAACAGTAGCATGGTCACATTCACAGAATTAGCATTTTATGGGCATATGTCTGTGCATTTGTGCAAATTGAAGGGTTTAACATGATGAAATTTAGAATGAGTTTTTGTTCACGTGTCTACTTACAAAAGTACATGCATCAGGTAATCAGGCCTCAAAATCATCCATAAGTATGTGAGATGAATCAATTTTTGAGTAATTGCATGCCTTGCTTCAACAGAGGGATGGTTCGGCCTTACAAAGAAACCGTGTTCGAATGTCTGGAGGTAATATGACCATCGAAAATCTAAGAAGAACGGATTTTGGTTTTTATCAATGTGTTGCCTCCAATGAGGTGGCCACAATCGTCACAGCCACACAGCTAGTGGTGGAGGGAACTCAGCCCCATGCACCCTACAATGTGTCAGCCAATGCATCTGAGTTTGCTGTTACCCTACTATGGTTGCCAGGGTACTCCGGGGGTCCAGATTACAAGCAGGACTACACCATTTGGTGAGTTATCTTTAATATTATGGGTTCACTTGAGTTTATGTATCAATTTCACTTAAAAAGTGTTAAATAACTTTAGTCAAATTTGATCTTTTCCTTTCAATTGTTTATTTACAACTGACTTACTTGAATACCGAACTCTTAACAACCCAAAAAACAAAAGTTCAACGATAATAGATAAATGTATGAGAAATTGCTCACTGTTTAACACTCCACCTCAATTTCTCAAAAACAGACACAACATCATTAAGTTAGAGGAGATTCAAAAGTTTTCTAAGGAACATAAATATTGGAACAGATAATCCTTTGGACAATATATCTGCCTTTTGATATTTACTAGAGATATGTTTAATATCAATAGCATTCTTTAGGAACAAGTCCCTCCCAAAATGATACCAAACATCAACACATTTCACCCTTTGCTTTTCGTGCTTCTGAATGGAGTGTATGCATGCCTGATTGTCTTCATAAATGGAGACTGGGTATTGAGGATGAATAAAAAGGTCTCTTAGTATTGAATCAACAAAGAAAAATTCACTACATGCTTCACTCAGCGCTACAAGTTCAGACTCATGAGTAGATCTAGCAACAATAGATTGCTTCCTAGTGTTCCATGAAACAATACAATCAAACACTTGAAACATATAGCCAGAGGTTGACTTTCTATCCTCTCCATCAGCAAAGCTTGCATCAGCATAACCACACAAAACATCAACATTACATTTAGGATAAAACAATCTTAAATTAATAGTACCCTTAATGTATCTAAGCACATGCATCAAGCCCTCCCAGTGATTCATTGCAGCACAACTTTGATAGCGACTGAATAAATTCACAGAAACACTTGAATCTGGTCAGGTTGTAAGCGTAACGTAAATTAGGCAACCAACAAGTTGCTTATAAGGTTTTTCCTGTATTATACAAATTCGATCATCATATACATCATAGTCTTGACCTAGTTTCAGAGGTGTATCACTTGGATAACAGTCTTTCATATTGAATCGTTCCAAAAATTTCTCTAGGTAGTCTGACTGACTTAAAAACATTCCTTCTTCTGTTCTGTCAATCTCATTTCCTAGAAAATATGCAAGAGGTCCAAGATCTGTGACTCTGAATTCTGATATCAATTTAGCTTTAACACCAGTTGAAACTGTTACGTCATTGCCTGTTAAAATAATATCATCAACATAAATTAACAAATACATAACAACAGAATTCTCCTGGTAAGGATATAAACATTCATCACTTGTACAATACCTAAATCCTAATTGTGTTACAAAACAATTAAAATGGTCATTCCAAGACTTTGGAGCTTGTTTCAATCCATAGAAACTCTTTTTAAGTTTGCTAAAAAAGGGGGCTGTATTTGAGAACCAGAAGGTGGAAACATATATTTCTTCATCAACATTTCAATGCAGAAATGCATTTTTCACATCCAGCTGTAAGGCATGAAGGTTCTTTGCATTAATCACAGCTAGCAATGTTCTAATGGTAACAAGATGTGCTACAGGAGCATATGTTTCACTGAAATCTGTGCCTTGTTTTTGAAAGCATCCCTTTACTACCAGTCTAGCTTTAAACTTAACATTTCCTTCTACGTCAGTTTTCTTACGAAATACCTACTTACAGGGCAAATATGTTTTTCCTACAGGCAAATCCACTACCATCCAAGTGTTATTAAATACAAGAGCATTCAGTTCCTCTCTTACAGCGTCATCCCATTGCTCTTTATCATCTCTTTCTACAATCTCTTCATAGAGACTCGGAACATCATCAAGAAAAGTTTCAGCACTCATGGCATAAGCCACCGCACTTGAACTGTTTACAACATAGTCTTTATGCCAACCTGGTGGATTTTTCACTCTCTGGGACCTACGAGAGATAGGGGATTCTTTTTCTAAGTTTTCTATCTTTCCTCCTCCACCTGATTCTAAGCCTGGCTCGAAAGAAAATTTATTAACATTTTCATCAGTCTTTGCGTTAATCAACTCCTCCTCTACATCTTCCTCATCAACATCTACAATATCATTACAATCGTTCATAGCAAAACCTCCAAGCTTTAACAGAGAAATTTCATCAAATATCACATCCCTTCCAATAAAAACAGTTTGCCTTTTCTTACACCACAAACGGTAACCATTTGCTGCATATCCTATCATATACATAATTTCTGATCTTGGTTCAAATTTACCAGAAACAATCTGAGAAGGTAGCTTCAAAGAGGCAGGACTTCCAAAGATCCTCAAATTGCTTACATTGACCTTTCGTTTATACCAAAGACCAGCAGGAACATTGTTTTCAACAGTAGCCGTAGGACACTTGTTAATAACTTGAGCAGCTGCCTGAACAGCCTCATTCCGCAGGTGTTTGGACATACTTAAACCTAACATCATACATCTGGCCTTTTCAATTAAGGACCTATTCATTCTCCCTGCCACTCCATTTTGTTGTGGTGTATATATAACTGTTAATTCGTTAATTTTTTCTGAGAAATATGTTGTAAAACTCCTAAACGTTTTAAAAGAGTTGAAATAAAAAAAAACAGTCACTAGCTTTCTGAGAGAGAAAAGGTCCAGATAGCAAGGCAAGCTAGAATACGACTGGATTCCAACTTGCATCCTCCACTGTGCAAGTGGGAATCCAACTGGACCTATAAAGTGTGCAAGCTATTATTATTATTATTAAGCTGGATTCAAGCCAGATTCCAGCTGTGCTTATTACACAATTCAAGCTGTGAGCAAGTTGGATTTCAGACTTGAATTCAGCCTGAATCAAGCAGGATGTTAATGAAACATTGCTTGATTGACCAGCAGGATTGAAGCCACATATTCAAGCTGGAATCAGGATATATTCAAGCTTGCCACATTCAGTTGAATTGTTCATCCAGTTTATGCGTTGCCTACCTCCTTTCTTTCTCCTTCTGTTTGAATGGAATATTTATATATTTACACCTCTGCTAGTTCTTTTTCTAACCTGCTTGAACTAGCCTATTCCCTGTTGTTAGAAAATCTTATTTATATTCTAGGATAAGTTCTCATATATTGACTGTGACCTTGTGGTAACCTGAGTGTTATAAAGGCTTATTTTAATGGTTCACTTGGGTTTAACCCTATTTTATTGGAAAATCAAATTCACAATCAATTGATACCATAGTATAACTAACGCTTCATCTGCCCTTTTGCATTATTAGGTACCGCGAAGGAGGTGTTTCAGACTGGTCAACCATTCCAGTTACTCCACCCGGGAGTACTCAGGTGACAATTAATCGATTATCCCCTGGGACTACTTATGAGTTCCAAGTTGTAGGAAAGAATGCATTAGGTGACGGCATGTTCAGTAAAGTCATCAGTGTGAGAACACGTGGTAAGTGATAACTCAAATATGAATTACTCAAGTGAATGTCAACATGTATGTAAATCATGTGCTTGAAAAATCTTAGAAATGCTTTGTAGAAAACTGTCAATATTAGTAAATTCTAACATTATTTGTTAGGAAATCAGTTAGTTATCTCAACTATTTAACCCTCTTTAACTGTTCAACCGCTCACTTGCTTTCTGAAATGCTAGAAAATCTTTAGAGCATTTGCAAAATGGTGAGCCTATTATTCTGTCTGGATTTCTTATTGGCACCCTAATATGTATGTATGTACCTTGCACAAACTGAATGACATGAGACTATTTGAATGTCATTTCTTCGGGGCTTTGGAATACTAAGCATAATTAATTATAAGTGGACAGCACATTGGGGACTTGTGATTTGATTCTTTTGAACACCTACTCAAAATTTATTTAGTTCATTGCCTTCTGTGGGTAACTCTTTGTAACAAGTAAAGACTGATTCTTTTGTGGTGTTTTCTGGCCATTACTCTGTATACCAAAATCATAGAAATTCTTGTTTCCAAAGCACTTGAAATAGTGATAATACTGCAGTGTTTTGTGGAGGATATTGGGTATATCCTAACCTACTTATTGGGTCATACCCTAGGTTTAAATTTTCATCATGGAGACGTATTCGTAATTCATGCAGGATTGTTGATATTTTTTCTGTAAAGTTGAATTTAATGATGTAATCTCTGACTACCTAGAGATAAATTGTGAATAGGGCACTATTGTTTTCCAAATTAGATCTCAATCCTCATTTATATCAATACCCACTTAAGATCTGCTTGATTTATACTCCCATAACGAGTCGTAGTGCATAATTGCTTTTTTCGTATGTGTATAGCCAAGTTAAGCCATTTATGTTCTTACTGTGTGTCTTCTCAGAAAATAACTCCAAACACTTCTCTCTGTCTCTGGTGATCTGATTGTGACCTGACAGCAGCCTTATCATTGCCTTAGAGCTTTGCATTCTGGAATTATATTGAAGTTGAAATAAGGCTCACCATCATTTTTTGGTAATGTTGGTGGCAATTATCGTATGCTGGAATTCTCATTGACTGACATTGAAAGTCATTTTGATGTGTTTGCATTTCATGATTGTGTTGCAGCAATATGAGTATGCAATGAAGACAGCAAAGTTCATTACTACAGTTTCTGTCATTTTGCAGTCATATCATCAGGAATAATCACCTTGGTATTAGCTTCCCCAAGTTCAACATTGCGTTAATTCATTTAAAAGTATTTAAGTATCTACATAAATGAGATAAAAATCATAAAGATGGTGCATAATAGAACTGTTGCTCCATCAAATATGCATCCTGCTTGTTTTCTGAAAAAAAATTTCATCTGAAATATTATGTTAAAGTGTTGAACTTGATTAAAAATGTTTCTTTTATATATTGGTATGTAGGCTACTTTAATGCTTTATATTCTCTGTACATGGAACAACACCAGCCACAAAAGATGTTTTCTAAGCATAGAATGAGGTTTTGTTCTTCTGGTCTAGTCAGTTGTCTTCTTTTTCATCCTGATTTCAGAATGAGGTAGATGTACTTTACTCTAGGGAAAGATGGACTCTGCAATGTCTTCTTCAATTCCAGAAATGATAGATATTTTTCATTTCAATGGCACCAATGTAGGTAAATGAAATGCAAGGCATTCAAAGATTAGCCCCACTTTCCAATTAATATATAGCATGTGGAGGCCAAACAAACAAGAGGATGAGTGTAATTTTGAAGTTTCTAGAGGCAATAGCCTGGCTTGATAGAGGCACAAGCAAAGACCTATTTGAGATGTTTGAGGAAAAAAGGATTTTTTTGGGTAAAAAGGTGAAGAGGATGGGTGGAAAAGATATTGGATAGTAGGTGGGAGTTTGAATAGATACCTACTTCTGTAATTGTGAGCATTTTAAATTAGTGGAGATTTAAGAACTTTAGATGGTCTGAAGGAGATAGGAAGTATGACATGTTGAAATATATAGTGTAAAGTAAACAAAATTTAGGGCAGGAGAAAGTGACGTAGGGTGTATCAGTTTGATGGTTAATGCCCAGAAGCTTCTGGACATATTAAAAGCTATTCATGCAACAGCATATGCACATATTTATATTCAGCTGGAAAAATGAAGAGTCTCCATGAACCCTCCAACTTTGTGTAGCATTGTGTTTAAACTATGATATTTGTGTTGTCAGAATTCATCTTTATCTTCAGTCCTTTCTTGTTTTACATTTGTTGATCGTAGGATGATCCCATTAATACAGTGATAATTTATTTTTCAAAGTAATGAGGTGGTCTTGTTCCATATGCAACCACTCCTCAGAGACAGACGTAAACGAAATTTCAGTGAAACTAGACAAAATGTAGTGGTTGCTTGATTCAAAGTTTTTCGCACTTATCGTGGACTCGGTTACTCTCAGCACCTAGAGACATTCTAAGAAGGCAGATGATAAAATTCAAGGTGGAAGGAGCGTTATAGGGTATCAACCAATTAAATTATTTTTTTTAATTCAAACTTAGATCTAGACTTGGTAATAATAAAAAGTTCTCATTAACTTTCCTTCTCGGTGAAAGAAGTTTATTGAATAGTTGTAGGTAAAAGAAAATTAGCATGCTGTCTAAACTACAATAGATAAAGAACTAGAGTTTTATGGAGTCATAGGCCCAGTAAGGACACCAACGTCAAAGTAGAAAGCATTGTGTGAGGCAGCTTGGATGCTGTGTTTTTTTGTTCCAGAAGTTTATCTTTGTGGAATTATATAGAACTCCATTTTGGAACTGCTTTTGATTTAGATCAAGCGTATTCCTTTTCCTTTTAGTTTTCAATTCCCAACGTTGAGACTTGTGAGCCAGTTTAATCCTTCCCTCCGGACTAGGTAGTGGGAATGTAGACTCAGGCTAGGCCATACAAGAAACAATCTGGCAAAAAATACTTTGGAATGTGGATTAGGTTTTCATGAAATACCTTAAAAGGCTGCATAATCTGTAGGTTTGACACTCCCACATTAGCAAACACTTGACTGCTTTTTTAGCTACATGCAAATTAACCCTTGCTCCATGCTCTTAAAGCGAAATTAATGTGAAATTCTAGCTTTTAGAATTTTTCTAGGCAGACTGATATCACATTGTAAAACCTCTGCTCAAAAACCATTGTGAGAAATGACTTACCTCCCTCATATAATGGCCGGAATAAACTTTTTTGTCAAGCATTTTATAATAACCTAAGCAGTGAAATTTTCAATGAATGTATATTGCTGTTCATATATTATGCTCCCATGTGCGTAGCTTTGAGTAAATTGTATGCATTACTGCCCATTCCCATCAACGATTGTCATCCACAGTGATCATTATTATTAATTTGTTTCTTCTTCCTCTCACTGTCTGGCTACCCTCTAGATATAAACCCTAGGCCTAGTGATATTGGGGGGAGTGCTGAGAAAGAACCAAGTCCTGATGAGGGTAAGGCTCCAATGAGAAGTCGTCCATCTCTGTCTTTCTCTCTATCTCTCTTTCTCTCCCCCTACCTCTCTCTCTCTTTCACACGCAACCTCAACCTCTTTCCGTTTCTGCTCCTCAGTTGTCCTTGTCATATCCTCTCATTCTTTTACATTTATGTTTAGTTTTGCTTGATGGGTTTTACTTTCCCATGTTTTTTTTGTTGTGAATGCCATGAAAAAAAATTAGATCTTAGTCTTGTACAGTTTGCTAGTGCCTGTGAATGTATGTGGATGTGTTTCTGGGTTTTAAATAGCTGCACCATAAGTGTACATATTTACAGTTCTTATAATCACTTCCACCTTTAGTTACTTGCCTCCTTACGAAATAATTAATTTGATTTTTTATGTTCCAGTTTTGCACTTTTCATTAGTTTTATTTTAAGTGTCAAAGAAATTTTTTTAAATATATTGCATTTTTTGCATTACAATTTATTTTTAGAGAATGAAGATATTTTTTAAACCATTTTATTATTTGCTTTTTCTGACCACTTTTTGTTCACTGTTTGTTTTTTTCAGACATATATGACTATAGTATTATTATGTTCCCAACCGATTCCACTGGAGCCACATTAATACCTCCGGTGCTTCGACCCAAAGGTATTTGATTTTGATTGCATGTATCTTTGTTCTCACCCCTACCATATGTTGCTACGAGGGGTATCCAAAGAGTGAGTTCCCCTTATTTCTACATCCAAGTATGAGCGACGCAGGTAGCTCTCGCATGCAGGGAATTTTTGGTTTGGGTGTAGTGGCAACACACACATCCTATTCCATGTCTGTAAACTGCTTAACCTTTAGCGTCCGTGCGGTCCCAAAAGGGACCACCTAATGTTTTCGTTTATGGCCTTGCGGTCCCTTTAGGGACCACTGAGACACACTTCGTTTAAAATCGGCTTATAATGAGTTTCGTTATTTATAATTAACTGGAGAGCTGCTTATATTTTAAACCTAGGCCATTTAAATGCCCGGCCATGCAGTGATACATCTGGGATTTAAAGCCGTCCTTTAAAGGTTAAATGTTAGCAGTGGGCCGAAGGTCGTCGTTTTGCCCCTGGTTTTGAAAAACGCAGTGTTATTCGTTTTTTACTGCAATGAATGAACCGACCGAGGAAATTCATCATCATTCATGCAGTGTTTAAGGTGAAGATGTTACATCTGTCATAATGGTTCATCATTGTTGGACAATGCTTATTGAAGGCAGACAAAATATTTATGATGAATACTCCCAGCGAAAAATGTTGTGGAAAACGGGACTAGCCCTGGTATTACCTTTAAAGAATCACTCGCAAGTGCACATAAGTGCGAAATTCCACAGAGAAAAATCATTCGCCATGACTGGGATTTGAACCCAGATCCCTTAATATCATGCCAAGTGCCAGTTAAGCTATCAAGGTGTTCTCCTCCCTAGTGGATTTTTGTGGGCTTTTAAGGAATAATATATTCGAAGCCCACAAAAATCCACTAGGGAGGATCCATCCACACCTCAGTAGCTTACCTTGCTAACGCACTTGGCACAATATTGACGAATCCAGGCTTGAGTTCCGGTCAAGGTGAATCGTTTTTCTTCTGCGGAATTTTGCATTTATAACTGCCACTGGCCGACGAGTGAGTATGGGGATTTGTGCTGGGGAAGAGGGACACAGGGGGGATTCACAGGAATTGCAGGGGGGATTTTTTGGGGTGTAGGGGTATTCACAGGAGCAGGGAATTTGTGGAAAAGTGGGGTCACAAGGGGAGGTATGGGGGGGGGACTGCGAGAGGAAAGGAGTATTCACGAGGGGGGTTAAGCTAGGGATAGAGAGGATTCCTTGGAGGGGTTCGTGGGAGAGGGGAACATGCACGGGGAGTCACAGGGGGGAGAGCGGTATGGGGAGGGAGATGGGAGGGTGAGGATTTGAGGAGGGGAAACTTTTTGGGTGCAGCACACTGCGCACAATGGGTGACCTTCTGTCAGAAATATAAATATCTGTAAATAAATTTATTTTTTTATCATTTTTATATCATTTTTATATCATTTTTATCATTTTTATATCATTTTTATATCATTTTTATATCATTCCTGAATATGGAGAACTTATTTTTTTGATACCCCTCGTAATTGTTCCCATCCTTGAATGGCACACTGTACTTTTGCAATTATCACTTTAGGTGCTTTTATCCATGACTAGATTTCACTTTCAGTCATGTCAGCATATTAACTATGGTACCATCTTCCTCCCTTGCCATGGTGGGGTTGGATGGTGGTGTCTTCTTAATTCTGTATTACAGGTCCCAAACCAGGCCCACCTCGGAATCTAACAGTTTCAGAAGTCAGCAATGGGTTTTTAATCACCTGGCAAGCACCATTGGAACGATCAAACCTCATCCAGTATTATACCATCAAGTATCGCACAGATGCGCAGTGGAAGACATTAAATAAAGGACAGATTCGACCAGAGGAAACATCCTACTTGGGTAAATATATTTTTTTAAGTTCATCTTAAAAGTTTTAAGATTGGCCTGGGGTGCAGAATTTTTCTCCAAAGGCCTTCAAAGTTTGTTAAATTGACTGCAAGTGTGAATTTAAAATATTCTATTTTTTTATAAACCCTATCAGACTTGAATTTTTTTCAAGTGATCAGTTTTCTTTCAATGAACTTTAAATTTAGGGATAAGAAATAAAAAATGAAGTAACTATAGGAAAAATTATATTTAATCCAACACTAGAACATGAAATAATAATTCCAATTAATACTCATGTGGGGCTATGGGGGACTCAGGACCCATGGGGGGGATACTCATGGGCTATGTGCAGGGTGACCAGATTTTGAAAATGAAAAACCGGGACACCTTAATAAGTTATCAGACTTGGTCATATTTCGGTTTTTAGTGTGTTAATTCTTAATTATTTTATGGCTTATACACATATATATATAAAATAAAAATGTTTCCTCTCATTTGCGAAAAATGTTTTTTTTATATAGAAAATTTAATGAGGTGCAACACAAAAATGAATGAATTTGAGAAATTAGGTGCAATAAGTTTACCTAAGCCTACATATTATACTTGTCAGAAGAGTGGATTTTCTGTATTATCTCCCAATTTTCCATGAGATAATCATAAAAATGTACAAGACTGATGAAATTGTGTTTTAACTATCAGGACTGCTTTTAATGTCTCTACTTAAGGATCACTTTTTTCCTCAGCCCAGTACATGTTCATCAGACTTGAAGCTGTGTTCCACACATGCATTTGTTCCGGGAACACACAACACAAACTCAATCATTTTGGATATGTTTTCAACAGTGATGTGGAGTCTCTTACATTGTTGGCATATTCAACACTGTGAAACACTAAGTTTTCTTGCATTCCAATCCTCCAAGTTCCAGCATATGATCTTTGTTACATGGAAAAATTCATCAGACAACACATTTTCACTCAAACTTATCAGAGATTCATAGTTAGAAAAGAAATGTATAGATTTTTCCACGTCACTCCACACGGGCACTTTTTTAAGACTGGTCCAAGAGATTTTTTTTATAGCATCATTATGGTGGCATCAGTGTTTAATATATTGAACACAGTTTTCAAAGAAAGAGTCAGTAGTTTTGAAGAACTCTGTCTTGCAGATCAAGCCTTCCTCTTCTACTTCTTAAAGTATCTTGCAAACATCAGAAGTGATAAATGTATTTGCTTTCCTGCTGATGAGACTTTCGCACAGGTTTTCAATCAAATTTGCAACTTCGACCAATGAAAGCTCTTCTGACTGCAACTGTCTTATGGTTCTATTGTGCATATCAAGTTGGTCAGCCAAAAATGTCAGCCATAATAATGAAGTGGGGTTGGAATAAAATCACTGAGAATGCGTGGACAATTCTTAATTGAAATAAAGTAAAATTTAAGCCCACCAAACATATCTACAACCCTCAGAAGAGCGGAAAGTAGAGACATCCATATTGTTTTCACGTGGCTTAGCAAAATTCTGTACTCTACATCTGCAAACTCACGAAATGCCATCAAAGACTCCGTTCTAACACTGTAGATATCCAAATACTTGTAAATTTTCTGTAGCAAAACTTAAACACCTATTGGAAGACAATCTGCAGCCATCTGGATGTTGTTGTGTAACACATGCGCACTACACCCAGCACCCAATATGTTTTGCTTAACACATTCAGTGCAGAGCACGTCCATTGATGTGGTCTCGTCTATGCCGAACGGCGGGACCACGTCAATAGACGTGGTCCTTTTACTTTAGGCCCTTTAAAAAATGGGTTCCGTTTCTAGCGCCTCCCTTAATTAAATTTGCGACCCGCATTGAATGTGTAAAGTTTATTTTTCAATTTCTGGAATATATTGCAGTTTTCTTTCCTGTCAGCCCCACCAAAATTCATATTTGTGTTATCTGTGGCGAAAGCAATGACTTTGTCCATTAGACTGTATGCATTCAAAATTCTTTCAATGTAGGCAACTAGAGTCTCAGCTGTTTCATTGGAAAGATTTGTGAATTCTAGCTCTTTAGTTTGAATACCTTCACTAGAATCAAAATAATGCACTACAATCGGAACAATCTTGAGAACTTCGTGATTCAATGCATCGATCTCACTGAGACATATTTGGAGCAACTGAGTTTTGCAGCAAACAGTTTTAAGGCATATGTAGACAACACATTTACGATGATTGTTTCTCATTTTGTCCTGGCACAAGTGAACTTTTCTCTACTGAAAAGTTTACGTACAATGGAAGATGTACAGTCCATCGAACGGAAACTATGATTATGAAACACATTTTGACAGGCAAACATTACTTCCTCGGCAGCCAATTTTAACTCAGAAATTCCTGCTGCCGCTTTCTTGAAGCACATTATTACTTTTTTGCAAGAAGTTGGAGGATTCGAGTGAATTTTGATATTTCTTCTTGCTCACATGATCTTTGATGTCTGAACGACCTCCATGTACAAATGAAAACACCGCATGTCAAATCATGCATTCCGCTTTTTCACTCGATTCGCTTCCCTTTATAAATGGAAAATCTGGACGTAGTGAATCACTGAATACACATTTTATTTTTGGCTTTTTGCAAAGAACTAAGTTCATTCACCAAAAAACTAAACAAGCAAATAACACTCAGCTCAGAATCGAACAGAAATGTTAAGGTGTCAACCACTACTCTGTGATCTATCAGACAAAAAATGGACCGGAAACTAAATTATCAAATGCTTCCAATCGATAGGTACCGATAGGTTGTGTTAGTTTGTGAGACTATTGTCTCGATGCGCAGTGTATCACTATATAGTGGCATTAATGTCAACCATTTATCACGCACAAATAATTATGTTGAGAAAAAATTTACATTTAAAAAAACCGGGACATTTAGCTGTCCTGAAAGACTTTCTCGGGACACAAGGACAGATAATGAAAAAATGGGGGAACAGCTGGTCACCCTGGCTATGGGATTGAAGAACTTTAATGATTCCATTTGGAATCTCCCACTCAAAAAGGGTTGAGATTAAAAATTACCCTTAAAGTTTACACCAGGGAATATAAATCGTAAAAGATTTAATTCATAATTGATTTTAAGAAATGCATTTTTGATAGCCTCTTTATGTGTTGCAGATGTCAATACCTAAACTCACGTTCAATGAGAGAATATTGAGTCTTAGAACTTTTATGATAAATTAAATGTATCAATTATGGTTTGTGCATTAGCTTGTCACTGCTATGATACTAAATCAATGTAATTTTTATTTCAATTGTAAAATCCCAGTCAAGAATCTGGTTGGAGGAAGGACATACTACTTTCGTGTGTATGCAAATTCTGTGAAGAATTATGAAAGTAGTGATGAAATCAAGTTCCCTGTACCGGCTCGAGTGAAGCACAAGGCGATAACAGCTGGAGTAGTTGGTGGCATTCTCTTTTTCATTGTTGCCATCATTCTCTCCATATGTGCTGTGAAGATCTGCAACAAAAGGAAAAGACGGAAACAAGAGAAGGGTGAGTATTATGCATGAAGCAAATAGTGTTTTATGAGCATGACTGAAGAATTTTAACTGTGTAACATAATTAATTTACTTCTGCCTGCTCTTGAAAAAAATCTCCTTAAAACTGATAAACATCTGGTTTGAAACTGATTTACCCAGTTTACTTCTGCATTACATTTGCTTTAACACTAGAAGGACCGGGGTTGTATTGCTACATAGAAGGACCATTACCCGTCATTTTGACGGGTAGTAATTATTTTAAATATATCTTCGTTTATGTTCAAATTAATTGATAACTTCATTAAATATAACCTTTTTCTTTATTTATCAATACCACTGAGTAATGTTTTACATATAATTTCGAGGAAAAAGCACTGCTCCCGTAAGCCTTGAGAAAGCTACTGAAGCCACACTCATATATGCACTGTAAGGCCACCTACGCACGACATAACCCTTCTCGGCCTTTTCTTTCCCTAACCCTTTCATCCCTGCTGCTCATACGACACAAGGAATCGCCGTACTACTAGGGATTGTACACATGTCCCACTCTTTGGGTTTTTCCAAATTGGGATTCTTCTTTTCCAGGTGGTAATGGTAGCCTGGGCTGGACTAGGGCACTGAACTCCTACACCCCGCTCCTTCCATAACCCTTTTATCCCTTCCGCCCAAGGGAGACTAGGGATCCCCCAACTGTAAGGGATAACAGAGTTTACTCATTTATGGTTTTCCCTAATAAAAGATGTCCTTTTTCTCGTGGTAGCGGTTACGTTCTCCGTCACTCCTGCTTCCCCACCCTGACCTACCACATTTCACTCGGTATGGCAGATTTCCATTCAAAGTGTAATAAGGAATGTAAAATGTATAAATATGCTAACTAAAACATCAAAATGGCCAGACGTAATATAGTGTAGTGATTTCCTGGATAAAACACGCGTTACCGTTACAAAAAAATAGAAACTCCTAACCCGTCATTTTGACGGGTGTTGATCTTTTGAGGTAGACAGGTGGTATAAATCCATTTCTAATTGAAAAAAATAAATTATATTTTAACAGAATATGTACCATACACAATAAATTAAAGTCAGAAAAAATTAAAACGACATAAAAAATATTGTAGGCTATGTGATTAAGTATGTAGAGGTTACCCGTCAAAATGACGGGTCTGGTCCTTCTAGTGTTAAAGCCATTTACACCTCACAGCCAATGTCTGGGGTGAAACAAATGTTATTTGGCATAACTTGGTGGAATCCTCTCTTATATGTAGAAAGAAAGTTGTAACAATTTTGTTAAATTCCACTACAGTAAACTGAAATAATAAACTGTGGTGAAACTAGCAAACTGTGTGTGCGGTGTGAAATAATAATAATAAAGGATGGTTAAAAAAATAAATAATGGAAGTGGAATTTGACAAAGTTGCTACTACTTTCTCTCAATGACTGGCTCCTTTGTGAGGAGTGTAGCCTATACACATTGGGTCTTGTTTCACCTCATATCACCTGTCTTTTTCCCCAGGGCAGGCAAATTCTTAGGCTGACAGGGAGGGTATATCCCTCCTTCCACCACCCCTACTGAAAGTAAAAGCAATGTTAAGCAATATGAATGAGAATCAAACACAGTTTTTAGTGAGTAGGCTATACTATAAACTGGTTTACAACCGATGTGCAACTTTTTGTTTCAGTTTTAAAATAATTTGTAAACCAGGTGTAAATGAGTTGAGCAAATCAGAAGTTAAATAAGTTTTGTAAAGCAGTTGTATGTGAAAAATGTTCTCCAGAGTAATGATGGCAAGCTCTGTTTCAACACTTTTGGGTCCCAGCTCTTCCATGTGAGCTCTTTCCCTCAGTATCATAATCTGTTTTGTTCTTCATCATTGTGTTGTTCTGTGAATAGAAAAAAAATGAGTGACACAAGATTCCACACCATCAAAACTTTGAGACATTACTGTGATGTAGCCAGGATTTCTCTTTGCCATAGGAAGGTACATACATTGAGTGCCTATAGCAAGGGAGAAGGGAGGAGGGATTAGAGAGGAGATGTTATTATTTAAAATTTGTTAAATCAAGAGGAAGATTTTATATTAGGCATTTATGACTGATATGTAAGAGCCAATTTTCAAAATATTTTTCTGTGTTAATTTCTGAAAACTAACTCCTATACTTTTAATTCTATGCTCTCTTTTTTGTCCTTGACAATTTCATATATCTTTATTAAAGAGTTTTTTATAATAATCCATTTTTGAAATTAACATATTCTTTATTATCAAACAATCAAACTAAAACTTTCCCCTTTGGTGCCCTGTTTTTTAAAAACATACCAAAAAAAGTGCCCAAGGGAGGTAACTTCTCCTTTATTGCCATCAGGACCCCATGGTTCACCCCCTAGCAGTATCACTGGACATGATTTCATGTGATAATGAAAAAAACAGGCCTAAGAATGTCACAGTTTTATGGGCAGTCAAAGAAATGACGTCCCAACTATATTTCTCAGACCTGGGACTGAAGGTGTTAATGAGATGTTGCATTTAATTTCATACATTTTTCTCTTCCATAGATGAATTTATTAGTTTTAACTACTAATACTAGTCTTGAATAATGTTTTTTTGAAGGGAGAATGAATGAAATGCATGAAATATTATTTTAAATATGATATGATTTTATATTTACTGTCTAGCAAGTTGATAGTATTTTTAAGAAGTCATTATAAAATCCATTAGAGGTGAGTGACACTTCAATCCTTATTGATACAATCATTTTAGGGTACAGCCGCCTGATGAAAACTTGAGCCAACTTTGTCTGAGCCAATTTTGTCATTATGAATTGAGTCTGAAATGTACATATTTATCATGATAGCATAAGTGAAATGGCCCAGCAAAAGTTTTATTTCCATCAGTGTATTAATTTCAATGAAGGTGCTTGTGGCCAACATTGAAAGTCATTTGATTGCGATTGTCCTTTCCGTTGTTTGTTAGATTTTGTCATAGAAAATATAGCCAGCTTTTTACTTATAACTTTCATCTGACTAATTGTTACAAAGAAGCACTGTATTAGTGGCATTGAGGCCTTAGGTACTCAATAGAATACGTAGAACAATTTCCTAAGTAAATATCTGCATTTACAATTTCAAATTTAAATCATAACCCTTTGAATTTGTTTTAAAAACTCATGTGTTTTCATAAATGAACTGATTAAATTGTTTAAAACAAAATGTCATAATTTTCTATGTTGTTGAGTCAGCGTGGAATCTGATTTTTAAATGATCATTGTTAGGTCGTTCTCTTAGCTTGACAATGATATCATGTAAATTTAAGGTGTTGGTACGGCTAGGTTTACCATCAATCAAATCATTTGTGTGTATGGTGTTTGATACCTATAACTCTTGTCTAATTGAAAAGATGCTTCCTTATGCTGTCACCTTTGATGATAGTATGTACCTTGCTGTTCATTCTGTACTTGGTATTGTGTGTTTTTGTGTCCTGTGAGACCTTTTTGAGACTATGAATTATAATTAGTAGATATTTTTTCCATGAAAAGTCTAACTTTAGTACCTATACTTGCCTAAAACTTTTTTGTGTACATTCTTGAAAATTTATACTGTGATATTTCATGAAATATTTCAGTGTATTAAATACAGACAAATCATGAGTCTTTGTAGAAGTTTTTGTTAGTTCAAGTATGTATATATACATTTAAAACTTAAGCTCTTTTCATGTACCTTATATAAATTGAATTAGTATTCCTTAAGTTACTAATGGTTTTAATGACTTCAATTTTAATGAATTTTATAGACATTGTGAAACCCGGTTTCAACACAAAATGTGACCCTTAATGGGAACTCTTTCCTTACAAAGCTGCAAGGGAATTATTACAGTCTATCACTGTAAATAGGTATTTCTCATTTTTTTCAATAAAACTTTCATCACAAAAAAGACTAACTGCACAAACCATCATTTGGCATTTTCAAGAACATGGTCCCAGCATTAAGGCAAGAGTAACTTGTGACACACCTTAAATAAAGAGATAAAATTTTGTTTAGTTCAAATGAGCATTATTTATATCTCTTTTTGAATCACCAAAGCTCATGTGAAAGATTCAAAACTCCCACGAAGTTAAGCCTGCTTCCACAAATTTTATGCATTGTTTTATGGTTTATTTTAATTTGCTCCTTATCAGCCCAGTAGAGAGATAGCAATGACCATATTTCTTAGCCCATAGGATGCACTGTGATATTTTGGGTTAGAGTTTATATTATAAAAAAATAATTATCAGCATTTGAAAATGTGAACGAATTATTGGGAGAAAATTAGATTGAACTTCCAGAAATAGCAACCATATATACCCTGCCCAAAGATAATAGTACAGTTGACAGAATAACAGCCAATTTGTAAATATGTCCAATGCCATTTGGGGAAGGGAATCACGTGACCGAAAAATTAATAATTGTGTCCTTTGTTTAAATAATATGATCGTGGAAAATTAGTTTAATTTACATTTATTTCTAAGCCAAATCAGTATATTACAACTGCACTATTACCTTGGATGGACTCTATATAGTTATTCATTGTAGAATCCCAAAAATGAATTATGGAAAGCAAGGGACCTCGATAATTTTAACTCAAACTGCAAAACAGGAATTACATTTGCCATATCATGAAATTGTTAAAACTTGGCCAAATGGGACCACTATCAATTATCAATTTAATGGGACTAGATATGTATCTGCAAATTTCACATGTCCAGTAATTGTTTAATAGCACTACCACAACACAATTTTGGGTGAAAGTACATAGTTGGGCACCAACGATTGCAGTGCAAAATCAGATATAAGAAAACTCTTTAAATTCATGAGACAGGTCAATTTTAGAACATATTTTCAAGAAAATAAAGTGCATCTCATGGACCAGGAAATATGGTTGTGCCTACCAAAAATTATTTCAATTTCTTATTAGATACTGCTGATGTATTTACTTATGCATTTATTTTGTAAGTTGATGTAGTCTTTGGATAAGTTTAGATTAGTCAAGTACCAAAACTAATAACTTGTATTTCAATCCTTCAATGCAGCATACAACATGGTTGCTTGTAGGATCACAGATGCAAGAAACGGTGGCCAACCTCCGGGGGCGAGTCAAGTGCCTTTGAAAAAGTAAGCATTTTATACAGCGTTGCTTGTACAGTCCCTTTTTCATGGTTACTGAGGTCGAAATTCAATGTACTTGTACCACCTACCTTGTAAATACTTTTTATCATCTTAGGCTGTAAATTCAAATTGACATACCAGTTATTTATCAGGGATTTCTTCCTCTATCCCTGGCAAGTAGATATTTATGATACTTCTAAATGTGCGCATGACACAGTAATCTTTATCTATTTTCTTTCTCTTCTCTCCTGAAAATGTTTTCCTGTTCATCTTTCTCTGGTAACCTCGACTTTTCTTTTTGAACAAAATGTGATTAAAATAAATTGTAATGTAATGAGTTTGAAATTTTATAATTTCAAACATGTGGTTTATTTTAGTGCTTGGTAGCTAATGTAACTGGAAAACAGAAACTACCTACCACACTTTTTTTGTGAGAAAGAGATAATACTTATATATAATTATTAATAGCTTCATGCTGCTAGATTTTTTATGGATGTGGTGTCTCTCAAGTTTTT
Organism: Pyrrhosoma nymphula; assembly: GCA_963573305.1. Taxonomy (NCBI): domain Eukaryota; kingdom Metazoa; phylum Arthropoda; class Insecta; order Odonata; family Coenagrionidae; genus Pyrrhosoma; species Pyrrhosoma nymphula. Next base: position 29,133,321 of record OY754331.1, on the reverse strand, counting down.
ATTTTACCCTGGTTTCATTCACGCCGTTCTCCCCCTTCCGTTTGCGTGTGTGTGTGCATGTGATGTGTGCGTGTGGCGAGTAGGGTGGGGTCAGAAAGTCCACTCTCGGGAGGCCCGTAAGCGTGCGTTTGTGATGATGCAGGAGCAGCCAACAACAACAATACAGCTGATGAACGAACGAAAGAGCCTCCCCTCCCCAATGCTCAAAGGACACCAGAGTAAGGGCTCCTCCAAACTGCATATTCCAATTTCATTCGTATCGCAAAGTACGGTAAAAACTTCGGTGATACGGACTTGGTGTAAAATGGGAAATGGCATTTGAAACATTATGGAATCATTAAAACTGGGTCAAATGGGACCCCTGACAATTTAATGGGACTAGAGATGGATTTGTGATATTGATGTGTCAAGTTATCATTTATACTGAGTCTAATGGGATCACTGTCCATTCAATTGGGCTAGTTTGTTGAATTGAGAGAATTGTTCAAATGAAGTTCGTAAAAATCGAAGTTTTACTGTATTTCATTTTATTTCCTTGTGGCTGTTTTACTCTCTATCTATCTTTTTCTGTCTCTCCTTTTTCTCTATGCATGCAGTTGGACCTTTGATCACTCAAATCCAAATATATGCAAAGTCATTGTTGTATTCTTCCCATTTTTTACTTCCCTTTTGTTCATACTCACATTTTTTTCAAAAATTTAATAGCACATCCTTGATACATCTTGGAGGATTTTACAGATTAATATGTTTCATTATTATGTTTTTAAGAGATATAAATATATATCTGTCACTTGATGTTGCTGTGTCTCAATGTTTTTTGCCTTTATCTGAGGTTGGAGTTGTTGAAGTCCAACTGCATCATTTTTGTATCATGCAGATGACTTGCATTGAATGTTTGAAGATCTTTTGGCTGACCATGGCTGTGCTGTTAGGATTTTATTCCCTCTCTTTCCTTCCTTAGTGTAACTCCTAATTATCACGTGAATGACTTCAGGGCCTTCCTGAGCTATGGCATGAGTGATAAGGAGTTTTCTTTACATTGAAAATTGACGCTAAAACCCCTGAGCTGCTGGAAACTTTTTCTTTTAATTTTGTAGGGGAAACATTCTTGTATGTATATACTCCCCGGGTTACACACTGGGTCCAGTCCTTTATCTTCACCAACGTTTCGGTGTGGAACTAACTCCCCAATTGTCTTCAGGGCTTCTGATGAGTACCACTTACGTAAAATTCTGTAGATCACATTGACCCCAGTATCTGAAGTTTTGGGTTTATCTAAAGTTGAAGAAGAAGTTTGGGGATTACGTTGCAGAACGGTATTGTATCAATAACAGCTATACAATGATTTCCTTATGTAGTTAGGGAAATTATCACAATTTGATGAAAATATTTTAATTTCCTTTGCAGAAAACTATAAACTAGTACAATTCCATTCGTCCTGTTGAAATGCAGGTAGATTAGAAAAGCGATACTGTGCGGTGATGTCAAGCCACCGAGATGCTGTTTTGGATCACATTATTTTTTCGAATTATTATATAAACTAGAGTACCGCTAATCCAAAAACCGATAATCCGAAATTTCGATTAATCCGAACAAAAGTTTTGGAACATATGTTTCAAAATTTTAAAATATTGTTTTAGGCTGAATTTTAGGAATAAATAGAACAAACTCAAATTACATAAAAACATAGAAAAACCACTCTTTGATTAACTTTTACAACAGTATGTCACAAAACTACTGTTTTTCAGATAATTTACTCTACAGTTACAGATTTAATGTACATACAATGCAGATTTTAATGTACAGTAATTATTGATGATTGTGTTATACAAGACTGTACAAAGTACAGTAATGTACATGATATTGTTTCAATGCATGAAATAAGAGTGATTTGAATGGATTTTTGCTGTAACAATGCAATTTTTTGGATAACTCGAAAATTTTGCTCTCCGAATAAGACCCGTCCCAATTAGTTCGGATTAACAGCACTATAGTGTACTTTTCAAAGGCAATTATTTTCTGCAGCTGACACATACACATATGAAATATCTATTTGAGTTCTTGAGAGAATTATTTTTCATGTACATGACTTAAATATGATAAATAAATTGTATACATGATCTCCATTTGATTGGCCCATCATTATTAAAAACATAAACTTAAAGATTACATTTAAAAATATAAATAGTGCCCAGGGTCAACAAAAAGGTTAAATGTGGCTCTGGTAGAGGCATCCATTCCGGGTTACTTACAGACGGGTACATGTTCTTTCAATGAGGTTTAATACTCCCTGGCTTGTTCACATTAACATTGGATATTATTGCCAAAAATTTAAAGAATTTACTTTTTTCTGAAAAAATCAATTATCACCAAGGAAAGTAATGTAAAGAGTGTACATTTATTCAAAAGTTCCAAATAAAATGTATACATTATTATCCATTGCATCTCCTCCAGTGCTCTACTATGACCACTTCCCTATGCCAGTGGAAAAAAAGTCCTAAATTATAAGGATCCCCCTAACTTTTATGCAAGATCCTGTGATGGCATAAAATCAAGGCTGTCACAGCTGAAGGGTTGACCATACCATTTTGTATTTAATGCTCAAGGAAGTTACACTTAAATCTCAACCTAAGTTTTCTTGTGGTATTCAAGAACTCTTCGATAACTGAGAAAATGCCAGGAAGCCCTGTAAAATGGATATATTTTTGTATTCCATCAACTTTTTTTTTTATTTAACAATGATTTTGTAGAAACTTTTATATAACTCTTTCAACCATCTTGTAAAACTTACTGTTGTGGAATTTTTGTGCTTGGTGCTTTTGGATTGTCTTGCTAATAGATAACAAGAGACTTTGGAGGATGCTGTAGTAGATCTTTCATGGCTGTGTGTTCTTTGTTATGTCTTTTAGAAACAGTGCATATCATAGGTTTATACATACCTACTTAAATATGTATATTTAATATGTATTTTAGTGAGTTTGTAACACCATTTCACTTTTCAATTAAATTGATCTCTACATGCTCTCTACTTTTATGCATATTTAAAGTATTTATATTATATATATATTAAATAAAAGCAATTTCCCCAATTTCTGTGTTCACAAAAATTAGAACAATTATAATAAACTTTTTATTGTTCTTTTCTTACTATGCAATAGCTCACTCTCTTGTACGGAGTCATTGGCACTAAACATATAATCTTTGTTTCTCTCTTTTTCTCTATCCTATTCCCTTCCCATCCCAATCTCCTCCTCTCCCTATTGTGCTGCTGTCAAAGGAGGAAAAAAGGTGAAGAGCTCGGATAACTCCCCAACTGTTGAGTTCTCATGCACCTCGTTCACTCTTTTCTGCCATCTTGCACCTTGCCCCATTGCATGCTCATTAAATGTGACTTTTAGATGTGGTCTCACAGTTGTTTCGTGTGGATTTTTGTGCAATGCCATTCATCTCTCTCTAGAATGTCTTATTGTGTGACAAAGGAAAATTTACCTTTCTTAAGCATGCTCTCACAATACTGCCCGCTAACTAAGATTCAAACTTAATGTGAATTGAAGGAATTTAAACGATATTTGAGTTATGGCAATGAACCTTTTAGATATATGCACATCTGTTCAAAGATGGATTAGTGATAGTTTTTCATAGTCTATTTGTACGTGATTTTTAAAAAATAGGACCTAATAAGAACATGCTTTTGCATAAAACTCTCATTTGGGAGAATTGTCTGCGTAAAATTTATGCTCAAACCTCAATTCTTCCCATACCATAAAAGGAATTTGATGTGAGTAAAAGCATGATGGCTTGTTTTTATTATAGTCACTTTAGCCATTGGGATCAAATTTTGAGAGTTTAATTAATATTTAGTTGGCATGAACAGCAATGGTCACCTTTTAGAATGAGTCTAATGAAAACGTATGGCTAAATGCAAAGATCACCAAAATTTGAATGGTTGAAATCATAAAAAAATTAATAATACATGGTTATTTTGGTGGGGTTCTATTTAAATTCTATTTAGTTTCAATACCATTTGTTCATTACCAATGAAACATGGTTATCTTTCAACCCTCTTGGGGAAAGCATATTTTGTAGGAAATGAGCATGAAGTGTGCTGAAATATTCGTACAGATGCATTAATTCAGACATTTACTCCCAAAGTTGGTTGTCCAAATTCATTCTCACCATGCATTTCCTGCTGTTTTCCCAAATATTTCCAGAACATTTTACATTTCCAACAAAGTTGTTTTCACCAGTTTTTTTTTAATAGTACAATTTGCATGGCCTGTTTAAATTGGGGCTTACATTTCAAATTAGGTTTTCATGCTAAAAGATACATATAAAATATAATACCTGCTACACATCTGATTATAAGAAAGAGAGTTTTTGTGGTCAATGAAATATGCACGGTTAGTATTATTTATTATTGAGTGAAATATCACCTCTGTTAGTTGATTTTTTTTCGCATTTCAGCAATAACTTGTTCTGAAGTTTTTCAGCTGAGATAACGTTGATAATTTCTATCCTCTTCTCATGTTTTTTATTATTATAGTTACTTAAAGCAATTAGCCTCATCTTAATACAATTCATGGAAATTTAGAAGTCAGCCAAACATAATGTGAGAATGCAGATCAACAATGAAAATAAATACATGAAATGGAAATTGAGACCATGATTTTCAATTAAATATATTAAAAAGAGTGCTCAATTCTTAAAAAAAATGTATGGAAATTTAATCAATTTACTGCCCCCATTTTACCTTTGTTAGCTAGCAACAGGGGCAGATGAAGGGGGTATGGGGGAGGCATAAATCTTCCTCCTGTAATTTCTTGTAAAATAGGAATAATGGTGGTCAGAAGGAATTCCATACACCCCAGACCCCCGGGATATTGCTAATCCCTCCACCCCCTCTCAAAACAATGACCTTAATCCGCACATGGCTAGCAAAAACTCATCTTTCAAGCATATTATCGTATTTCTCCGAATATAAGCCGCACTTGAATGTAAGCCGAACCCCTTTTTTTGGGGTCTCAAACAGGGAAAAAAGTTAATACTTATGCAAATTTAAGCCGCACCCTTTTTAGTGCATCCCGTACTACCTACAGTATTAGGCATTAGAATTTTATGTCTGTTTTTACATTACCTATGTAACTGTGACACAATGTTACCTATATTATCCTTTAATATATCAATAAATTGTGCACCAATTTGACCTTTTTCAGCGTTATTTCTTACTTTCCCCATGGCTTTGGCGAGTTTAGCTGGCATCCGCGTGAATCTGAATGGCTGGTTCGCTCAAATCGGTCATTTTTACGATTTTTTAAGAAAGTTCTCAAATTTAAGCCGCACCCCGATTTTGAGGCCCCAAAATCGGGGGAAAAAAGTGCGGCTTATATTCGGAGAAATACAGTAGATGTGCTTCATGGGTAATGTAGAGCTCAGATTTTTCCAAAAGAAATATAATGAACTTTTGGTGATGCAATTCACTGAATTCCAAAAGCTCATTGCTGAAATAAGCATAAATTTTACTTGAATTTATCTGTGAAAATATATTTTTTATGCCGTACAAAAGAGCAAAACTTTGTGCAATTTCTCTGAATTTTTAATAAACCACCAGTTTCATCCAACGGTGAACATCATCAGGTCTGATCTGATTGGATGATACTGGTCATTTATTACCATGTCTGTGAATTCAAATTCTGTGACCAAAAGTAGGGCCCTGGACATGTCCTATGCCTAGAAATATGGAAATTGTTTTCCCAGTGGTCAGAGTGTAATTACTCTATCTTTCAGCGTTTCTGGATTAATTGTCGCTCAGATATGTTGACAAGAAATTTAAAGAGAGGTATATTATTATATGTAGTTCATTGTTCTCATCCTATTTTAAAACATTTTTGACTGCAATTGAATCAGACTCATTGACTGACTTCACCCCTCATCTAACAATTTACAGATCTGGTTGGCTTCATGCCTATCACTATCAGTATTTATATATGGACTACCTTCTAAGTACTAAGATATTTTTGTCAAATGCTAGAGAATTTTGGGCTAGTTCAGTAAGTATCCCTCTGTTGATGCATCAATTTTTCCTTGCAAACATGCAATGCCATTTTAAGGAATTTGTCCTTTGAATACTGGAAATTCCTTAATTTATGGTGATTCAGGATTGTGACATTGTTGAAATATATTTATTAAAAGTAAAATTAGTTTCACTTGATACTTGACTGTTTAACTGTCTAATAAGTGCACAACTCTCTCTTTAAATAATTGTTAAGTACTCCTGTTTCCTTCAAGTACAATATACTAATTCACATGGATTAAGTGCAGAAAATAGTAGACAATTGGTAAAATCTGTAATGTAATTACAGAAGAGTGCCGATTATCTGATGTCCAAGTAACCGACTGTTGGATTCTCTGACGATCGACCTTCAAACTACTCCCCCTCCTCTTCCTTTCCACCCCCTCTCACCCTACCCACATACTACAGCTACTGTTCGTGTGCAGTGTACTTGTTAAGAGTCTAAAAAGTGATGCAGGAAAACAATTGTTGTGGGCTAAATGAAGCAGTTTATTCAATTGGTCACGTGGCAGTGTTACATTACGGTGAGTCCCCTGAATCAGTGCTACACACCCGGGTCGCACCAATGTTAGTGCGACCCAGGTGAGCGAGCTTATATTGTTTCCATGGCCATGTTATATTTTCTAACTTTCCTTCAGTATAACAATTACTGTAGAAGCCCCATATAATGAGAAGCTCGAATTTGTGAGGGATGGCCAAAGAACAATTAAAAACCATATGATTTAATTGTAAAATAAATTGGTATTAGCGAGGACAACAACCAGCCTCCACTGGGGTCGTTTACTATTACGAGTGGCAAATGTCTGCTTCAAACTTGTGCTCATATCCTCTGTCATTGAAATTATATGTCTAGCAGTATTTTTTCCGAACAATTTTACATTCAAATACACATTTCAGACATTCACGGCTTGTCCATATTCACACAAATAAATTCCTCGTAAGTCTGTGCATTTCATTGTTCTTTAGTCATCCTCCCACTTTTTTATCAAATTCAGTCCGACTGATACAACATCATGGCTGGGAAATGAAAGTTGTTGGATCTGAAAACTAAAATACGAATTATCAATGAATGTGAAAGTGGTGATGGGTCCAAAAGCGAGATAGGGAGGTGATTTGTCATACTATCTTCCTCGACCTTATTCACAATTCTGAAGAATAAGGAACAATTTCGTGCTGCAGTGCTTCAAGAAGCCGCGACATATTTAGTGCACCCAAAACATCAGGGCAATAACAATACAGCAATGCGCAGTACAATACACGTGTCTTGAGGTGGTAAAATTCGACGCTTAATATTCCAGTGTATGACATCTAACATGGAATTTAATGTCTTCGAAAGTGAATATGATCATAAGTAACTGAAGTGTTCGAAAATATGATTTTTAATAGCTATCTTAATAGAATGTTTGTCACTCACCAAAAATCCCACAATAATGGCTAAATTAGCATTACAGTTGTAGGAATTGGCTGTGGAGTGATTATTAATCATTTTCGGTAATAACGAGAGTTCCATTTAGCGAGTGATTTTTCAGATCCCAATACCTATTGCTATATAGGGCTTCTACTGTAATTCAAAATGTCTATCATTCAGGAAAGAGGAATTGCATTGCGCTGGATATTTCCGAGGAGTTGAGGATTATTAGGATAGCATCTTAGGGAGAGTCAGTAGCTAATTTTGCGGTGCAATCCAGTAGAGGCATTGCTACAGTGCACGATATAATAAAAAATACAAGACAATCCATTTTAATTGGACTTCGCAAATGGACTTCAAATGCAAATTAATAATGTATGAATTGCTTTTCCCTTATGGTTATAAGGGAATCCCTCCATTCCACCTCATTCCACCTCAATTCAACAAATGTTTGTCCCTTAGGGTCTCAGATTTTTATAAAAATTGGTGCATGGGTACAATATCAACTCAAACTGAATGCCCTCAAACCGTTTTGTGAAGAAAAAAGTTTGAGCTAATTATGCATATTTTAATTTTTTTTGCATACATATTTAGCAAAAATCCAAGCCTTGAACCATATTATCACTTATATCTCTGCTTTTAATTGTCATACAGCAATGATTAATAGCTCTTATTAAAGCTATATCTTTATTGAATCAAATATATCAATAAAAAATTATTTTCTTCTATACCCTATTGTTGTTAATTACTAATGTTTAAAACATTGTTAATAAACTTTTCTCAAATACTCCATCTCAGATTCGGTCGAAACTTTTTTTCCGTAATCTAAACATACCCAGCTAAGTATTCCAAAAATAAAATTTACTGGCAATTCATAAATGCGTTTTTTATAAATATTTAAACATTTACAATTTTCTCTCGCGTGGCCCGTCGGCTCCCCCATTTGGAATACATATTAAGCAGGAAGGGAAGGGGTTTTGGTTTGGCGGTTCTTGTTACGGTCTCTACTGTATTCCGGTCTCACATAGGGTGGTTCCGAGATTATCTTACATAAGATTTTGTTTACTCGACAGAAACCTTGCTTATATCACTATTTTGTTAATCGTCATCTCCTTGTTCCAGTGCTGCAAACAGCATATAGTGTCCCTTACGGAGAGGTTTTTAAAACCACGAGTCAGTATATATTTAGTTAAGGTACTGAAAGGTAAAACAAGCAGCAGTTGTTACTGGGTCTAGGTTATGCTCAAAGCTACATTGCTTGCTTACTGTCGAGGTATTTGGGTGTTTAATTCCTTCTGCCAGGGGCCAAAAAATCCAATCTTATATGTAACGTGGTGAGCATTTGTAATAGTTATCTATTGAACAATATAGCCTGGCGTATTCTCAGTATGCTCTGATACTGCATTCTTTCGGTACTAGAAATATAGCCATAAATAGCTTTTGATAGTTTCTAGTTTATTTTAAAATAGATTCACAGACTAAATTATTCGATCACTTATCGATCCTGAAGAAATATGTGCCTACCCAGGTAAAATATATGGCCTGTAACTAATCTGGAACTGGTCTGGACCAAGTGGTATGTAGCTGGTCTGTAACTGGGAAGAAATTGGAACACCATTCCAGACCAGTCTGGTCTGGAACTGGTCTGGACTACGTGTCTGTATCCGACTTGAGTAACATCCACAGGCACTTTGGAGAAATATAAAAAACAATAGAAAATGGCTTCATTGGGATTTGAAACTGTGACACATTTACATCTCAGGTTCACAACCCAACACTTAACCCCTAGGCCAACAGCTCTCCTTACCAGTATATATGGGAATGAGGCTATTTGTTCCAAAAATCAGAGTTAATACACGCAATGACTCAGTAATTTTGTATAAGTGAACAAAGACTGCTTGCTATTTTTTGACCAGACACACAAACAAAAGCCATAAGCCAACAGAAATAAAACTTGGTGCTTTTAGATATAAGTGCTTAAAGATATATACGCATATAAGGCTATTTCTTCCGAAAATCAAAGTTAATGCATGCAATGACTGACAGTAATTTGCACTGGTAACACTAATATAATATCTAACACCCCTGCACTAATAACACCTACTTCACATATTTTGCTATGCTACATATGCGCTCTTCATGCGCACGTCAGTACCTTTCATTTTCTTCATCATTTCATTTTCACGGTTGTCGTCATTTTGCTGTCAAACTCGGCGCAACGACCGAGCATCAACTGTTGCTCCACCATTGACTTGGGCGTTTACGTAAACCGATTTGAGTGTGCTAGCTTGGAAGGAACAAGTCAAAAAAACTAGAGTGGATCATTATTAAGTAGTGGCTTTCAAGTTTGGGTTACCTAGTTCCATATGGTGCTAATGCCTGAAATTTATTCTAATCACAGATTAGTTATAAGTCAAATTTCAGAGTAGCTACAGATTGTGGAATCAAATATTGCAGCTCTGTTACAATCAGAATATAGACCAACAAATATTGCAGGGCAGTTATAGGCCATCGAGTATTACAGAGCAGTTCCAGATCAGTTACAGACTATCGAATATTACAGACCAGTTTCCAGACCAGTTACAGACCATGGAATATTACAGAGCAGTTCCAGACCAGTCTGTTTTACCCATTCAAATTCCAGTCCAGTCCAGTTACAGACCAGAAATTGCCCTTTCAGACCAGTTCCAGATTAGTTACAGACCAGATATTTTTACCTGGGTAGTTTGGTTATAACTTGTGGTGGACAAATCGGACTCCGACAAGCTGCAGTCATGGAACTGTGTATCAGCTAACTTGACCAGAGTCTCAGAAGTTAAAACAACATGTGATAAATTTTTCCGATTGAAATAGGTGCCAATTCCCCGGGATGAGCGTAATACTGTGGTAATACATTGCGATCATGAATTTTAAACTCTCATTGGTAGTCAAATACCCCCACACAGAAAAAAAAACATCTATTAGATATCTAATAGATATCTACATATTGATGGATAGGTATCTAATAGTCATCTACCATAGATATCTATTAGATATATTATTGTCAAAATTGCAGCAAGTCTAATAATAATAATAATAATAAACTTTATTCATCCATTGCACATATACATTGTGTTAGATGTCGTCAAAAAAACAAATTTATCAATGAGAGATACAGAATTACAGACACAGTAATAATACAGAATTAAAATCGAACAGTAGTAAAGTCAAGCTCAAAGTATTCCTCCAACGAGTACAGAGCATTAGCTATGAGCCATTTCTGTAGGACAGAACGGAACACTTTATTTTCAACAGTGTTGGCTGTGCTAGGTAACATATTATAGCACTTAATAGCCAGGTTTACATGGTTATAAGATTTGGTAAGTCTACAGTAAGGCATATTTAGTTTATGGTTGGCTCTGGTGGAATGAGTATGTATATCACTCCTGGTAGAATACATATCCAAATTTTCTTTAATGTCCAACAATATGTTAAATATATACAAGCTATATACAGTCATAATACCTAAACTAACAAACAGTGGTTTACAGTGTGCAAGATAGTCTGCACTGGTGATAACTCTAACCACCTTCTTCTGAAGTAACAAAATCAATTTTACGTCAGTTGCATGTCCCCAAAGTCTGATACCGTATAAAAGATGAGATTGAAAAAAAGCGTGGTATGCATTGCGAAGATAGTCATGAGTCACACACCATTTAAGTTTTCTGATTAAAAATAGCGCTCTGGCTAGTTTCTTCCTTACTGAAAAAATATGGGCACTCCAAGTAAGTTTTGGGTCAATGTGAAAGCCAAGAAGTTTAACATCTTCATTTTCAGGGGCAACATGTTGTAAAGAACATATTAAGGACTGTGTTTTAGTTGGATTCAAAAATAGTCTGTTGGCTGAAAACCAGTCAGTTGCAAGCGCTAAAGTACTGGATGTAAAGTAATAGATATCTACGGTAGATGTCTATTAGATAACTATTCATCTATACATAGATATCTATTAGATGTTTATACTTTATCTAATATATGTCTCATAGATATCTACCAATAGATGAATAGTTATCCAATAGACATCTATTATATAAAAAAATATAATTAGCCACTCTTCACTTTAATACTAATGCGAAATGGCATGATTAATTTCGTCACAGTGTACTTCCTACCTAACGCTACAATATCTGCCTAACAATTCGACTTGACGCACCTGTACTCGCACCCTTCACTGATGAAGAGGCGTTGAGAAAGACGTATATATCTAGTCACTTCCGTGGATAAATGTGACTTCGTGAACTATTATCATTAAATGAAAATTCCGCGATAGTTTGAGGAAATACCATAAAATCTTGATAAACGTTATTTGCCATTAATTAATGCCAGATAACTGTTATTCTATGTTGCCACATAGTATGAATATAAATGCAATATTACTGCGAATAAACAAGATTTTTCCAATTCCCGCACGTTAGCTTCAGCGTCGTAGCATAGGGGCTGGCCAGGCAGGCGGCTGCCAGAGGCACAACCCTCTGAGGGCACACTTTGCAAACCCACAACCTGTGGGCCATAAATCGAGGTAATATTACCTCGATTTATGTGGTATCAACCAGTAACCGTCGTTAGATATATCTATTAGATGTTTATACTTTATGGCATCGTTCGACGCGTCTCAAAATTTTTCAAGTCCGCCATCGCTCGAGTAAGGAACCAAAAAAATTGTCCCTTAATCAAATGTTAAATCGCTTTCGTAGTTCATAAATCGTGTTTTAAAACACACTTTCGGAGATGCATCCAAAATCGCCCCTCGTCACCTGCACATCTAATATATATCTAATAGACATCTATTAGATATACATCTATTAGATATACATCTATTAGATATACATCTATTAGATATACATCTATTAGATATACATCTATTAGATATACATCTATTCATAGATGAAAATAGACAATATATAGATATAGTTGGCTTAGTCGCCAGGTATCGTTCGACGCATCGCAAAATTTTTCAAGTCCGCCATCGCTCGAGTAAGGATCCAAAAAATTTGTCCCTTAATCAAATGTTAAATGGCTTCCATAGCTCATGAATCGCGTTTTAAAACACACTTTTGGAGATGCATCCAAAATCGCCCCTCATCACCTGCACATCTAATATATATATATATATATAATAGACATCCATTAGATATACATCTATTCATAGATGAAAATAGACAATATATAGATAAAGTTGGCATAGTCGCCAGGCATCGTTCGACGCGTCGCAAAATTTTTCAAGTCCGCCATCGCTCGAGTAAGGAACCAAAAAATTTGTCCCTTAATCAAATGTTAAATCGCTTCCATAGCTCATGAATCGCGTTTTAAAACACACTTTCGGAGATGCATTCAAAATTGCCCCTCGTCACCTGCACATCTAATAGATGTCTAACATATAGAGATATATCTAATAGATGTCTAATAGGCATCTATTAGATATACATCTATTCGAATTCTATGATCATAGATGAAAATAAACAATATATTGATATCTATAGACATCTATTTTCCGTGTGGGCCATGAGTAGTGATATATAAAAAGGATGCATTGCGGATCTGAGAATAAGATCCCCAGCTGAATATCCCACAAATTGACGGGATGTTTTAAATGAATGTAATCAATATACATTATTTTTAATTTGTAAAATATTTGGGAGAAGTAAATGGAATTGACTGGCCAATAAATGAAATGGCAGAAAAAAATGAGTTTTTCAATAAAATAGGCGCAAAAGGCTTGGGAGAAAGCATGGCACTGAAACCAAAGCCACAACTACTAGAAAAAATTGAATAGGAGTGGAATATCCATTCCTTTAGGTTATCCGATTGGGCTTTCCCCTCAATTACCATTGATAATCGGCACTCTACTGTTTATGTAATATTGCATGATTTGTTTCATATATGTATGATAACAAATGTATAACTGGAGCAATGTATAGTGTAAAACATGTTGGTATATGTGACCAATTCATTCACAGTAGCTCTTTCTATATAGTAACTGCACATTGTCAATTAAATTAATTCATTTTTCTTACATTAAAATCTGTATTACTAATGGCTAATTCAACACTTGTAACTTCAAAGGAACAGCTTTCAACAATGTTGGCATTTAGGATTCTAATGAACTGTGATCTTTGGTGTAAGCCATAGGTACTCATTTCTTTATGCACAAATATTATTTCTTCAGAAAAGCATGTCACCTTGCATACTGATTTTAGTGCTATTTCCTTCAATTATCTTTACTTCTTTGTGTGAATAATACCATTCCATACAATGAAAGTGCTTCTTGGGCATATCAGTATGTGCAAAGACTCAATAGCCTCTCATTTAAACAACTGCAGGGTATCTTAAAATAATGTGATTAAAACTAACTGGACAACAAACATTTACAGCATGAAGGAATATGTATGCCATTGTTTATATGCTTAGCTATAGTTATACAGGTGAATAATATGATGATAAATATAATAATGTGCACATTCATTTAATGATCCTCTTTACTTTATCAAGTCTGGAGAAATCTCTGTGAAGAAGTATTTTGTTTCATCAAAGAATGCCTTGAAGCCACAAATTTCAAATTGCATGTCTTTCCCTTATGTGTATTATTTTTTTCAGTTTGAGTAGAATCGCTGATATCTGTATTTCTCTGAATTTTATTTATACAGCATGTAAATGTGTTTACACCTGCATGCTTTTGCTTTTCAGTTAGATCAAAGGCTGTGTATTTTTATAAGCATTTTGACAAGTCAAGAGCATGGAATAGACTGAGTAAATAATTGGCTTGAGCCAAAGAAAAAACAACTGTTGTCTAATGTTCGTGCCCCATTGGCTTCTTCTCCTGCAGACTTAGACAGAGCAGAATACCAAGTGTGACCCTAGGTGCTTATAAGCAGTTTCGAACCACCCTCGGTCAATTAACTAGAGGCTGGGTGACTCTCAAGCCCATCGGGAGCAGGAGGGCTGGAGAAGCCAACTGGTCATCGTCTCACGAGAGGCAACACCTCGAGGAGGAGGAGTGCTCGCAACGCTCCCCCCCAAGGCCCCCCCCTCACCGTCCCCCCTCCCCTTTCATCCAACCCATGCCAGGTGCCTTCCACCAACTACACGTGCCCCATCCCCACCCACCCCTGCACCCCTACTACCCACACCTGCATCGCAGCGAATCCCTTGAGAAGGCCATCGCTGCAGGACAGAGCAACCACCCCGTTGCAGGGCCACCCTTCCTGAGGCCCCTCAACAGGATATCCCGCGCACCCGATGGCAGATTCGTGGTCGACGCGAGCAGCAGCAGTGACGAGGGTGGCTTCATTCCTCGGCCCTCCTGGCGCCGTCCCCGTCCAAGGCCCATCTTCCCGAGGCCCAGGCCGCTCCCTCTGGTGGCGCCAGGGTTTCCCCCCTTCGACGGCCGGGCCAGCTTGAGGTCGGATGGTTCCGGAGAGAGCTGCCTCATTGCCAGGAGGGTCGCCCGCCACCACCAGCTGCCCCACCCTGCCGGGCCCTCTGTTCTCTCGACGCCCGTCGGGCCACCGATGATCACCGTGCCCGCGACCATATACACTCCGCACTTCCGCGCCAGCTCCCCTGGCCCGATGGCCGCTGTGATCCCCCAGTCAGCTGGGGGCGACACGTGGTTCACGCCCACACCCGTCCACAACTTCAGCGACCTCAGTTCGGTGCCCCAGGCCAGCTCGGTCGACAGGTCATTGCCCACCACGGCCGCCACCCACTCGGGTCTCAGCGGTCTGAACTCCACCTCCTTGAGGTCTGTGCATGCTCGCTACGCACAGGAGCTGCCCTCCTTGAGAGCTATCCACGAGGAGAATGGGCGGTGGCAGTGGGTGAGGGCGGATGTGCACCAACATCACCATCATCCTCCACCTCACCCCCTGATGAGGCCGGGACAGGCCCCTCCTTCTGGCCCCATTGTCGCCACGACCCCACTGACCCACAGGCAATCCGGGAGGCACATCCACGGGCCCGCCCCCTCCCTACTCCTACACCACCACCACCCCATACATCCCCACACCCTCTTGCCGCGCCTCATACAGCAGCCTCCCCGGCCTATGGCCGCGGGACACGCTCCCTCCCACCTCCGGGTCGCGATCCCCAGCAACAACCAAGCCCCGGGGCCACCGATGGGCGCGATGCCGCAAACTGCAGGCAAACATCACGTCCATCATCATCCCTCGTCTTTGGGGCCACAGTCGGGAGGGGGCAGGATGCCTCCGGGGGGTATCCCCAGGGCACGCCTTCCTTCCCGCCTTCACTCCCGTCCTCCCGCAGTAGCCAGCCTCCGTCACTCGCGTAGCGCACCCGAGTTGGGTTCGGCAGAGAATTATGCTGCGTCTCTAAGGGCTAGCCTGGCCAGCGGCTCTTCCCGTGGATCTCAGAGGGTCCACCCACCCCACGTGGTTGTGGGACGCCCAGGCGCAGCCCCGGAGCTGCTACACGAAGTGTCCCCCGAGAGCCGATCAAGTTCAAGTGGATTCGGGAGCAAGAACACCTCCCAGCAGAACCAGAGCTCGCATTCTGGGCAGTCACCCTTGGACGGGAGCAGTATCAGTGCAGAGTGGAGGGGAGCGGCACCTCTACTGCAGCCGGCGACGCCCATGCACGTCCACCACCATCCCCATCACCTCGAGATGACTCCCGTGGTGGAACTGGCACGTCCCGCGGCACAACCGGGACCTCCCTACCGGCCACCGCCACCCCCGCCTCCCCCGGCATGGATGAACCCGAGACAGGCAAGACCACAGTTTGCCACTGCCGGTTCCGCAGTCATCCAGGGCATGCATTTTGTTCCGCATCACACCCGGGGTGCTGTACCTCCTCCTCGGGAAGCTCCCGGATGGCCACCACCCCCACCGTCATTGGAGCTGGAGCGCACCCTCCTCAGGGGACCGGCCATCATCGAGACGGAACCCTACCCCTCCTCGCCTCCCAGGATACCTCTACCCCCACCGCCACCCTCCCCTATGAAGTTGCCTCCCTCCCAAATCGTCGAGCCAGCCGACCAAGAGGCTCCAGACGTGAGTGTCGACGATCACTATGAGTTTGACACTGTGCTCGCGGCCGACGGCACCCCGATACCTGGAACACCAAACCAAAGGAGCATAGGAGGGAGCATATCAGGTTTCGGTGGCAGTGCCGGTGGCATGAGTGACTCAGAGATATACTCGTCATATTATCCTCGCCCCAACAAACCCTCCAAATATGAGAATATGGAGGCTAGGGTTCAGGCCATGAAGGAGGAATTTCATGCTTATAGGCAAAGACAGGCAAAGAAGAAAAAGGGTGAGGAAATGGAGAGTGCATGCTAGAGATTGACTAAATTGTGTACTCGTTCAACAGTGTGCTTTTTCAAGGTGCTACCTCTCTCGCAATTGTATGGGTAGTAAGGAAGGAGTTGTCACAAGGCTGCAATTAAAAATTATTGGGTAGGAAGACTGAATTGTATTGACATCGAAAGAAAAAAGGAAAGATGCCTCATTCAGTGTATGGTGCTGCTTGCTGCACTAAGCTTTGGAACGGCATATGTATTTAGAAAACTCCTCAAACTCCTCCTCCCCAGCTCGCCTTCCATGATCTCAAGAGCCAAAACTTGACCAAACCTCCTTGAAAATCCCCCTCTGGTGTCCCAAATATATTTCACAAATGCTCAAGGGTGCTTCTAAGTTGAGAGAGACTCATGGCACGCTATTGTGTATTATAAGGATTAAGTATGAGGACAAAAAAAGACACATCGAGCTGAGTGATCAGAAACGCACCTTCAAAGAAATGACTCTTTGATTTCAAGAATGTTTAACATAAGGAACCTAAACAAAGAATTCATCGAATTCCCTCAATTTAAAATGATTTTTTAGTTTGTAACTCTTCAAAAGACAATTTTTCTCCCCAAGGCTCATCAATTTCTGGAAGAAGCGTTTCTGAAGTACCCTTCGCAGAGTAGTAGTGTTAAATAAATTTAATAAAGATGTATCGAAATTATGAAAGTTTATGAGCCAAATAAAACTATCTCAATGAAATGCAAGATTATATAAATACTGATAATTTAAAGAGTTGGATGCAAAAGGGAAAAAATAGCTGTGTACATGAGTAGTTTTTGAGTGCGGTTTTTTCAGTAAACAGGGGCGAGATGAAGGTTTGGTGTGCACTTGCGTATGTCTGTATTGCGTGTGTGAGTAGGGTATGTGTGTTGGACATGAAATACATTTAGCAAACATGCTTGAAGAGAGCATGAGTCCAGTTTAATAATGGGAGGTTGAGAGGCTTACCTCCCCCTGTCTTGTGTCCGCATTGTACTCAATTCTCCAACGGTGGACGACAGTTTCATATCATTGTCGTTCTTCTTCATCAAAACTAATTTTATTGCTAGCCTGGCAGTCAAATGATTGTTTAAAAAATCTAAAAATTAAGAAAATAACACCAAAACATGATATGCCAATCCAAAAAATATAATGTAAGTTTTAGTAGCTGTTACATTAAAATAACTTTGAACCTTTGGTGCAGTTGTTGTCTATTAGTAATCTTTTGTCATTTGATATTTCTAATCTGCTTCAATATATAGTTTATCAAGTGCAATGCCTTGTATTAAGATGTAGTTCTGGTCAATAATTTCAGTGAAAGGATTTGAATTTGGAGCCATTGGTTTTCTTGTGCCTCCCAGTAGTCATGACTGATATTTTTTTCTTGTCAATGGCTTTGCATTGCATTGCATTTGATTAAGGGGGAGGTCTGCCATCATCTTTGATTGAATAGGAGTAAGTGATTGTTTTTCAATGAAGTACAAAGATAATGTTATATAATTTTTGTTTTTTTTGTAATTTAAATGTACATTTTGTTTTATATATTTGTACACTGTCTGTTGACCTATATTTAAATTCTATTTTTGTTTCTTTGATTGTGAGTGTCACATAAAGTACTTGGTTTTTGGTGTCTTGTATGCTCAGCAAAAAAATTATGTAGGCACTATTTTAAATTGGCCCTGGCAAATTTTAAGAGACGTATATCCTCACACCATTTATGTCCTTTGCATCTCTTTGTTTGAGATATTTAAGGGAAAGTGTGCGATACCTATAATTTTTTGCCAGCCAACATTGAAACTATCCACTAGCAGGCCATTCTTACAGATTAATTTCCTCCGGTTACTTTTTGCCCCTCCACACCCAGACAATGAAGTTGTTTCATGCGTTCTTTGAGCAAATGCTGGAGTGAGTGCCGTATGGAGTGCTTGATTGTATACCTCCTATATTTTTCACTTCCACATCCCACAACTTCACAACACAAAATGTCTAACTTTTCGTGCGGCAACGTTTTCTCGCATATTTTTAGTAGACATACCACTACTAATAATACTACTGTTGGTGTAGCGAACTTGGATTTCGACTCTGAAAAACAAATATATAAATAATATATATAAATAAATATATATATATATATAAATATGAATAAATATATATACAAATATGAAAGCGACACAAAAAGGGCAATACTTCATCACGTAGGTCTGACAATTAACTCACATGAAAGCTCTCTTCAAAACTTCAAAACAATTCCGAATCAATGGAAGCATATCCCCCCCTTTTCTCCTCATACTTGCAAACCTTTGTTTCTTACTCAAGAAGACCCGTGGAATTTGCAGAACCCTTAAATACCCTTCCTCATTCCATCCTTATCTTCCGGCCATTGCATTCCAATCCTTTGCAGACCCCTACAAAACTCGACCCCATTTCCCCTCTTTTTTATTCTCTATGACCTAGCACATTATTCCCCTTCTCTCCCGCCTCATTCTATTGAATGAATTATAATTATCACCCCTGTCTCTTGTTCTATATCTTAACCATAATCTCACCCTATCCTTAAAAAAATTGCTCATTACCTCTTGATTCCTTGCCCCCACATCACACGCAAAACACACTCACTTTTAAACTTTCTTGTATGTCGTAATTGGCACAGCAGTACCACAGTTAAGTCCAAGTTAAAAAAAAATAAAAGTGTTGATGATGTTGAGTATAGGGAGAAGATGATGTGAGGAACCAAGTATTTAGCAACTAAAGGTTTGTGAGGGAAAAGGAATTCTAAATTAATTAAGGCCGTTGTTTTGTGGAGGATTGTGTCCCCTGTCATGCTGCCTAAAGGAAAACATCGGTTTTGTGCATATTGAGGGACTTTGGCCACTCCTATGCCTGGAGTGGATTTTTAGACATAGGTTTTAGCTGTAGGTGTTGACTAGATGAAAGTTGTTACTGTGTAACTACGCTGTATGGGCAACCAAAATACAATAATGTTGACAGAAAATATTGTTTTTATTTTATTAAATCTTATCCACTTCATCTTATGTCCTATCAAATATTTGCATATAATTAGAGGGTATGGCTCATAATTGATGTTTTTTTTTGTTTAGGTACCCCCTGAATATTTTATTTCATACCTCCTGTATATATAAATGCAGCTAATAGTTAACGAAGGTAATTATTTAACTCTTTTCTGCAAGATGCCTGACCTATTGGCACTTGGTAAATGAACAAAAATAGCCATGAACCAAGACAGTATCACTTGGCAATGTTATATACTGACATATTATGTAATTTGATAATGATAATTACATATGTACCATCAAAATTCAATCTAAAGGCATTATTTTTCACCAGGCGGTCAGGGAAAGGGTTAATAAATTGTGGGATGGACCCATGGCAAAGTTTATCTTTTTAGTTACTGTTTAAACTTTGTAGTGATGTCTCACTGCATTACAATTCCTGAACTGAAATGAATTCTCCTAACTTGCCTGAACTCTACCATCAACTGTTGCAAATACTTACAGCAGAAAAAGGCAAAACAAAATGCATTAAAAAACAAAAGAGGGAATTTGTTGGTATCAGACTGATTGCCAACATTTAGGTGATTCCACAGCAATGCTACACCATGTATTGCTTGACCAAATATCTTAATTCGAAGCTTGAGATCAAATTAAAATGTCTACAAAATTTTCTTTTCAATACCTTTCATAACTTGATGTATTAATTTTCTTTGTGAAAGAAAAACTTGGGCAGCAAGTGGATTTCAAAGAACCTACTCATTCAACTGAAATTTATTTTGGCTTCTTCTTTGCAGATACCCACTTTTGTGAATGGCTCCTATATGAACAGTGCTTCAAGTATTTCATGAACTCCTCAACTTTGCCTTAACCTTTAAACTGTGGGAGGCTTATTTCAATGTTTGCAAGGGCAACTGTCGGGAAAATGTTTAACCCTTCAAGGACAAGTGACAAGTTGGGGACGAACTTCACATGCCGTCGAGCAACGTAGAGACTACGTCCCAGCAATTTTATTTAAATCAGTATTTTATTTTTTTTATTTTTTTTTAATAAAGTGGTACACATACAGCAAGACTGCCAATTTATAGTGCACTTATAACAAATAAAAATTAATATATAAATTAATAGTTACAATTTTAAATAGAACAAAAAACGATGCAACAAACATTTGTCCAGATATATAATCATTCATGCGTTAAATATGCTGATGCCAGGTGAGTAAAATTTTTAACTGTCAAAGAAAACGGATCAATATCACCCGGGAGAGAATTTATTAAAAAAGAAAGTCTATGGAATAGAGAGCGCTTAATTACTGATAGTCTGGGTGCAGGCATGTGGAGTATAAAATCAGTGATTCAATTTAAATCTCCTCCGACCTACGAGACGGGATTCAGTTAAATCTCCTCCTGGCTTGAAGGGTTAAGGACATTTTACCGTCTCTTTCTGCCCTCCTTTAGTCCATCTCCCAATTATTTTAGCCAGACCTTCTCAAGAGAGGTTAAAATAGGCTCACTTTCTTACCATGCCAGAACAAGACCCAACATGTCAAGATAATCAAGGAAGGCTGTGATTTTTGGACATGGTTTATGGCCTAGTTCCTTATTTTACTATTCGACGTTTTGGCTAAAAATTAATAACATACTGCTTAATTTCAAAATAACCTAACAACAATAATAATTACCTATAATAATTAGGTCATTATAATTTAGAGCAAAATTGGGACTTTCTAGTCCTCTCTATTATATTTAACTCTATGTTGGACAAACACACACAGCCAATGAGGAAAGTAAAGGTGTAGAGTTAACTCAATAATAGTACCATATAAATTAAATTAAAAAATTCCAGAAATTGCATTTCCACATACTCAAGGATGACTGCACTCCCAGACTATGGAAAGTGTAAACCCATACCTATGTGAGTTCATTACCTGCTACTATTTGCAGTAGTACACAGATTATAGTGGGGATGTGCACCATTTGTAGTAGAACATAACCCCACTAGAAACAATGACTCATCTCCTTATATATTATGCACAATCTGTTTTAACTCCCCCCCAAAATTTTTTGTAATTTTGGGTTTCCCTCTCCTCCCCAATTATTTTCATGATGCACTTTGCATCATCACCCCCTTTTGTGGGCACCACTGTTCCCTTGCAAGTGCTAGAATGGAATTTTTATATTATATATATACATATATATAAAACTTCTTGGAGAATCACTCGGGTGATAAATACCTATATAATATGCCAAGAGGGAGGCCGATAAAAATAAAGAAACAGAAAAAAAGGACACTCACAAATTTAAACTTCCGATATTTCGGTGGGATCGTGACCACCTTTCTCAGGGTAGAGAGTAGGAAACTCTCCTACTCTCTACCCTGAGAAAGGTGGTCACAATCACTGGCTTAGTGAGTGCCGCAGAAACCAGGGATTCTGTTGGATGAGCGAAAGGGAGGGGAAGAAGGGGTGGCGGGGGAGGGGGGGGGTTAGCAGGATACATTCAGTCCAGGGGCGCTGCAAGCTTTTAGGCACCAAATGCACGCTAATTCAAGCGTGTGGAGGTTGAGGGCAGAGTCTGAGGGGGGTAGGGAAGCAATAATGGGCACCTTGAACCAAGAGTTGAATACTGCGTCGTGGGACAAAGAATTGCTGGGCACTGGGAGGGATGCATGGGGGGATGACGGGCAGCAGGAGGCCCTCATTGGCGTCAAACCAAACTTGGCCACTCTTTTCAACCTCCATCCCCGCCGTGGCCCAGAGCAGCCCCCGAACGGTCAACTCGTCCGTCACAATATGTTCCCCCGCCACTAGACCCTTATGATCAAGACTCAGCCGAGCCCACCGATCAGCAGGTTGTGAACCTTTCTTCTTCTAATCTCAGCCCCGCCGAAATTTCTATTCTCAACCGCTCCTCCTCTCTCCTTTTCCCCCACTCCCAGAAATAAACCCTACCACCCTCCCTGAATAGAATAGAATAGAATCCCTGGTTCCTGCGGCACTCACTAAGCCAGTCGACATCTCCTCGTTGAGAAAGAAGCCTTTGGCTTCGAAAACTCCGGAAAAAAAATTTTCTCGTGTGTGTTCTTTTTTAGTGTTTTATTTCATTTAGTGCGTCACAGCTTGTGATTTACTGTATTTATATTATATATATATATATATATATATATATATATATATATATATATATAATAATACACCAGTGTCACTAGCTGTGACGCACTTAATAAAATAAAACACTTAGAAAGAACACTCACACGAGAAAAGTTTTTCCCGGAGCTTTCGAAGCCAAAGGCTTCTTTCTCAACGAGAAGATGTCGACTGACTGGGTCAGAATGCCGCAGGAACAAGGGAACGGGAACAGGAGGGGGAGAAGGGGTGATGGGGGAGGGGGTTAGCAGGATACATTAAGTCCAGGGGCGCTGCAATCGTTTAGGCGCCAAATGCACGCTAATTCAAGCGTGTGGAGGTTGAGGGCGGAGTCTGAGGGGGGGAGGGAAGCAATAATGGACACCTTGAAACAAGAATTGAAGACCGCGTCGTGGGACAAAGAATGCGTGGCCACTGGGAGGGAAGCATGGGGGGATGACGGGCAGCAGGAGGCACGATGATTATTCATTCTGAGGTTAAGGGGGGTGGTACATTGGCCTACATAGAAAGCTGGGCAGAAGTTGCACTGTAAAAGGTAAATTAAGTTGGTGGACGTACAGGTGGTGGAGGGAAATATCGGGAGGGATTTAAGTTTGGGGAGAAAAGAGGCTGGGGGTGGAGAAAAAATCATGCAGGTCTTGCATCTGGGACGATTGCAAGGCGAAGGTGGAGTGGCGGTGACTCGCAGGGATTTTTGAAGTGGGTGGGTGGCTTTAAAAATGGTGCTAAAATTTGGTGGCCTTTTGTATGTGATCCGTGGAATATTAGGAAAAATCTGTGAGGTGGATTTGTGGTTAGAAAGAATGGGGTACAGGTCCTTTAGGATATCCTGCAATGCATGAGCGCCTGGGAAGTAGGTAGTGAGAAGAGAAGGGGAGCAATGTTTTTCTGAGCGGGGTTTATTCGGAACATAAGGTTTTTTTCTGATTTTATTTCTTAAAAGTTTTTCGGGGTATCCACGGCGAAGAAGAGAAGTGTGTAATTGCTGTACCAACATAATTTACCTTTCACAGTGCAACTTCTGCCAAGCTTTCTATGTAGGCCAATGTACCACCCCCCTTAACCTCAGAATGAATAATCATCGTGCCTCCTGCTGCCCGTCATCCCCCCATGCTTCCCTCCCAGGAAAAAACTTTTCTCGTGTGAGTGTTCTTTCTAAGTGTTTTATTTTATTAAGTGCGTCACAGCTAGTGACACTGGTGTATTATTATATTGTGCTACGCGCATCTTTTCCTAAGAAACTGTGTGTGTATATATATATATATATATATACATATATATTTAGGAGATGGAAAGGGATAGGAACACATAAAAGGACGAACACAGGGTTAGGTGGGGAAGATGAAAATGTGTCGAATCCAGACAGAAAAAATTTCACCTTACCTGGGATTCTCCGTCTGGATTCGACACATTTTCATCTTCCCCACCAAACCCTGTGTTCGTCGACTTTATTGTGTTCCTATCCCTTTCCATTTCCTATGATTGTATGAATTTAATCGCGCCTTTGAGCGTTTGGTTTTCGAATGAATAAATATATATATATATATATTTTCCTTTTCTCCATTCACTACTCATTTCTATCTTATTCTTTGTCATCTCGTTTAGAACACCTTCTAAATATTCTTTATCATCTTTATATTCCCACCTTTTTTCTTTTGTCACAATGGAGCCAACTTATCAGTTGAAATACCACCTCAGTAAGCTGACTTCCCTTTCATGCCACATTGAATTCCTCACCTCTTGCCTTAGCCTTGGTATTCCCCCCAACGGCCTAACGGTTCATTTACCGCTCTCAGGTTTGAACCCCGACTGCCGCCATTCGCTTGCAGTTCTACAATATAGTTTTTCTATTTCTTTTACTCGTGCAGTCCTCTCTCAGTACCGCACTCTGGCGCATTTTCATTCCCGAAAAGTAAATAACCTAAAGCAGGCGTTTTACTCGAAAGGAATTGATACCAAGATTTATTTTTCCCGTGCTTCTTCACAAAAACGAAAGCATCCACTAGCTCTTAAAAAGAAGCTCTCCAATCTGTGCGTCCAGCATTTAAGGTTAGGTCTCCCACTCCCGTTCTCCCTGGGTGCAGTCTTTAGCTCGGATGCTCCGCTCTTCGCAGAAAGACCCTTCCTGGCAGACCTAATGGGTTTCCCCAACGCTCCCCCCCAACGGTTTGAGAGTCAACGGCCTCAAAAACGTCGCGCTGCCCGCCCATGTGGTTACCAGATGTCCAAGCCCGGCGAGAAGTCCTCAAAGGAACCCTTGGTCAATTTGTCCTCCCACACTCTTTCCCCCTCAGAGTCGTCACTTCTTGCCAAGGGACTATCCTTCTGTGTCACCCCTAAACTCGACCACTTCCGCCTTCTCTCTGATTTTCACTCCTTTGCGTGGAATATTCGACTAAAATTCCACTTCTCTCATGGTACAGACTCTCCCCTCAATTCTACGGAGGACGATATCCTACCACCGCAGAATCCTCTCTCTAAATTTAAAGAACCCTCTAGTTACTGTCCACCCGCCCTCCCTGCCAACCATCCACTTGAACTCTACCTCAATCATATTTCCTCCCAACTATCTTCCCAAGATTTCGTGGATTCCCTGCCGTCCTCTAAGAACATTTCGCGGGACGAGTTACATGCCCTTGTCTCTTTAAGGCGAAATGAGAAAATTATAATTCTTTCCGCTGACAAAGGTTCTACCACGGTAGTCATGGACCGCCAGAGATACGAGGAGGAAGCCAATCGGCAACTCAGTGACACCTCCTTTTATAAACCCCTTACTTCCGACCGTACCGCTAAGCATATCACCTCCATTTCTAAGCTGCTACGGTCTGAGGGCCCCAAGGAGGGCCTCTCTAAAAGAGAGCTCGCCCTCTTAATTCCCCATAATCCCCGCACCCCCACCTTCTACTTACTCCCTAAAATACATAAAACTGGTGTTCCCGGCCGCCCCATAGTCTCCAGTTATGATTCGCCCTCTGAGAGAATTTCTGCTCTCGTAGATTTCCACCTCCAACCATTAGGCCGGCGCCTCCCGTCTTTCGTTCAAGACACACAGCATTTTTTGTATCGTGTAAAATCCCTCCCCTCTCCACTTCCACCTGATACTATTCTCCTTACTGTTGACGTATGCTCCCTTTACACTAATATACTCCATAATGAAGGTCTGGCAGCTGCAAAGGAACTTCTCAACAGTAGACCCAATGGCTCGCGCCCCTCCACCGGATTTCTTCTGAAACTCATGAGGATGGTTCTCACCAAAAACAGCTTTGTTTTCGGAGGGCGTCATTTTCTCCAAGTAAGGGGCACGGCTATGGGCACGAGAATGGCCCCCTCTTACACCTCCAGCTTCCTCGGGCGATGGGAGAAAAATCTTTTATCTTCTTCCCCCCACAAGCCCCTCATTTGGCTCCGTTATATTGATGATATTTTCATCATTTGGACCCATGGAAGCTCAGCCCTTGAAGATTTTATTCAAAGGATTCACTCCCATCCAACTCTTTCTTTCACTCACCGCTCTTCCACTTCTTCAATCACTTTCCTCGATGTAGATATTCATTTGCAAAATAGAAAACTCAGCACATCCGTCCATAAAAAACCCACCAACCTTCAGCAGTACTTGCATTGGGACAGCTGTCATCCCGAACACTGCAAACGCTCTCTCCCATTCTCTTTGGCACGTCGAGGTCGCCGAATCTGTTCTGAAAATTCTTACTTATTTCGATACTTGGAAGACCTGGAAAAAGCTTTCGTGAGTCGTGGCTATCCCCCCTCTTTGGTGAGAGAACAACTCATTAAGGCGACCGAACCCTCTCAGAGACCGCGCTTCGTACCTCATCCTGAGGACAATACATCAATAGATGATTCTATTATCTTTGCGACCACCTTTCATCCAGGTCTTGATGATTCACTGAAAAGCCTTCTGAAATCAGCACACTCCATTCTCTCCTCTTCCCCCTCAACTTCCTCCCTTATTCAAAGACCTCCCGTGCTCTCCTTTTGTCGCCCTCCCAATCTACAAAATATTCTCTGGATCCGTGAGATCCGTCAAACTTCACTTGCAAGTAGTGTTACCAATCTCTCCCCTATTGGCTCTCACCCTTGCAACAAACCCAGTTGCCTCACTTGCCCAATCAACACCTCTTCCCGTTTCTTCACTACTCCGGTGACGAATGTCACATATCAAATACTTACTCGGGGAAACTGCTCCTCGAGTAATGTTATATATCTTATAACCTGCAAGCACTGCCAGGCTTTCTACGTTGGCCTCACCAGCACACCTTTAAATATGCGGGTAAACAATCACAGGAGCAGCGTGATGCAACAGTTGCAGTTGCCTGTAGCGGAGCACGCTAACTCGCATAACCTCTCCTTCAACAACTGCTTTCATATTAAAATAATCCGCGCCCTCCCACCCGACACACCCATAATAGAGCTCCGCCACTGGGAGCTCTCTTATATTTCCATTTTAAAGTCAACCTGCCCTCCCGGACTCAATCTTCGCTAGCTCCCTCCCCTCCCACTCCACCCCCCCCTGCACTTCCTTCCAACCAATCCCCTTTCCCCAACAACCAACCCCATACCAAGACATACCCTAAACTCCTAACTCCAGTGTGACACTCCTTAGTAGTGAATATCCTCCAGCTGAAGAAGGGTCCTTAGCCCGAAAGCTACCCCTAAGCAGTGGACACCGGTGTCGTAATTGATCATCTGCCTGTGAGTGTCCACTGATTTACTTTCCTATCCTTCCCCAACCTCAACGCCTTGTTGCTAGCATATATATATATATATATGTGTGTGTGTGTGTGTGTGTGTGATAGTGCCTTCCTCTGACATCGAGTGAGCAGGTAGTCAAAGGACGGGAGGGTGAGGTATCTGGTAAAAAAAACCTTAGCCCTTCGTTAAGGGAAGTTAGAGAGAAGACGACAGGGAGTTACTGACTAAAAGTTCAAGGACCAAAGATTTTTTTGTGAATTTCAATGTATTAGCCTACCAATTGTGATGCCTCAACAGTAAACTCAGACTTCATGTGTGTCATCCACATCATGCGTGTCATAGGAGTCTCAATCGCATTTTTTTCTGATCTTTTGCCTCCAAAAATAATATCCTGCCTCCGCCACTAGATATAGATCTATACGATGCTTTCATCATTTCCATAAACTATGATCTCCATGAAAAAAATGCTATCGAGAAGGGCACCCAGTGCAGGATTTACATATATGCTACCATAGAGTAATACTCTCTGATGCTACACGAGCTATAGCTTAGGGCCCCCACTTTCTTGGGGGCTCCCAAAAAAATTGTCCGAGTGAGCAATGACTCAAGATAAATTATGTTCCCTCAGTCTCATGTGCATAGAAAGTGAATAACTACGCAGTTTATCATTTAATAATAATAATAATAATGATGATGTTATCAGTGACTTTCCTCTGGTAAAGGCAAGAAAGACAATATTTTAGTTTAATATAATTCATTAATCCTTATAACATGTTTCAAGAGATCGATTAGATAATAAGCCTTTGTAAATTGTGCCTTTAAAAGAACTTTTGTTTCTTCTAACCAGAGTTTGCATTTTTAAGTTTGTTATGAATAAAAAGATTTTAAGTTAAAGATTTATTATTTCACTACCTACATACATACTTCTTAATTGTATTTCAGTTTAACTCTCTAGATATCTGAAAATCATATTTGGCACTGACATAGAATATCTGGCCTTATAAAGGGCCACATATCTCAAATAGCTTAGGGCCTTATGAAGTCTAAATCCGGCCCTGAGGGCACGGTGGTCAGTCAGGCATCAACTAACATGCACCCCTATGCATATGTTTGTTATATTCGCAATCAGGCAGGACAAGAAATAGGTTGCTTTCTGCTATCACGATGCATGAACCCGCGCAAGTTCATTCTTAAACGCATTCATGCGCATAAAATAGAAGGAAACCGGGACATAGTCGGGAAAATAAATCCAATTTCGAGCATCTCAGTCACATTTTTGTGAATGCAAGTCCCCCTATCAAAAATACATATTACGAGAAAACATTTATCTAAGCACTTCGTGACACAGAAGACATGCAGACATAGATTCTTAATTCAGTTGATAGTTTTACGCTGTGTGCAGCGCTGTAACTACCGCCAGGGCAAACGGGGCACAGCCCCGGGGGCCCCAAGCCAAAGGATGGTTCATTTTTAAAATATTATTTTTATTTGTGCATAAATACGGCTCTGATTCCTGCTAAATAGTCAGCCTAGCAATAAAAATACAAATTCAAGCACCCACGCACTAGATGCCCAGCTGATAGTACAGGCATAAATATCAGGCATAGTACAGGCATTTGGTACAGGTGTACAGCTGATAGCTCAATTGTCTGCTTCCTGCTCTATCTAAGGTCTTGATCTTGTACTAATAAAGGGGCGTCACCATCAAGTTTTGCCCCAGGGCCTCAAAGATTATAGTTATGGCCCTGGCTGTGTGGGACATTTATGGTCATAGAATGACATTATAGGTTGCAGATTGCATCAAACTTGCCTCACACTTGATTTTGGCAAAGTGTCAAATGTCATACCATAATTTTCTCTTGCCGTGACAAACAATTGTCATAAACTTGATTTATCCTTGCCATGACAAACTTGCCAGGGCAAACTGGGAACAAGTTTACGTCAAGTCCGAGGCGACCAAGTTGCACTCAGGTGCGGGTGGTTTAACAGTAGCAGAATTTAGGACATAATTGTTTCAAACTTCAACTTAAAATATTGAAACCACCAGCTTAATGTAAGGAATGTAATCACAACTTTGCTACAGCAAACTTACTGCAGACTTGTTGCAAACTTGCCCATGACAAGTTTGTCGTGGCAGGGAATTTCAAGCCTATGACAAGTTTGTCATAAGCTTGCATGCTATCTGGGTCATTACCGGTGGTATCTGGCCTCCCAATGTTAAGAATAAGTCAAACACAATGGTTGACAATATATGTAGTTTGTGAGACTCTAAGAAACCTTACATGTTTCACTAGCATACAGGAGAACAGACTTGACGTTTGTGTTGAAGATCTGTAGCTCAATGGGCCTTGAGATGGCTCAGCTTTTCCATAAAGGATGTAGCTGGTTGAAGGAAATATTTGCTTTTCCCATTTACATCTTCATTTCTCCCACTGATCCTCCTAGTTTATTAACCATGCTGCCAAGATAGTAGATATATACTGTATTCCTCTCCTCTTTTGCATTACCTAGTTCTTCATAATCACAGAAGGAGAAAGATAAAATTAAATCAATGTGAAAGTTCTTCCTCATTAAAATTGTATTTTAAGAGGTTCATTTATTTTATGAAGCATAGGTACAACATACAGTTACAATGTCAACCAAATTTAGGATATCACTATATACCTATAGTATTACACGGATATAATTATCACCTACATGCTAGGTGACCTTTAAATGTTCTGTAGTTCTGCTAGGGCTCAGTTGTGGAACTATATAACAGCAGCTCAAAACAAACATTTGCAGAAAGCTTGGGCCGGAGGAAAACCACAACAGAGTGAAGTTTTGTGGTGTCTTTGAGGCAGTTGCAGATTAAAGGGGGTTCCGGGGGGATGGTGGCAGACCCCGTAATTCCCGGCACATTGGTGGTCATAAGATATTCCATACCCCTGAAATGTAGCAATCGTAGCTATCCAACCCCCTACCCCAAAACAACGACCTCAATCCGCCACAGGAGCAAAACACCCAAAAATTGATTTCTAGCTTGAGTTATAGCAATCTTTGATTTCTAGTTTCCTGCCACTGGGACATCATATGCATACAATGCCAACACATATGAATTACCTTAATGTCCGAAATTAATCGAAATACCATGAATATATAAACCGAAATACAATCGATATGCTGAAGACGTTTGAAATTGTTTGAAATACCCTCGTTTTCTCAGTCTTGTTGCGCTTTACCTCCATATTGTATATTTTCTTCGTCGCCGGCAGCCGTGTCCGTCTCAACGTTAATTTCGATGTTACAAATTCGGCGACGCCGCGCCCCTTTTCCAGTGACGGCAAAGAGATGAACTAAACTCGCGGCAAATTTAAATAGGTGGCTTATTTTCTCCCGTGGCCTCCTATTGTAACGTCTTGATAATAAGTCAACGTTTACTAATCCTCTCATCGAGAAGAAGGAACATGCAACCTCCTACCTCTTCACCATTGTTCTCCATGCTGGTTCCCCCACCTCTACCCCCGTAACTTCCTTCCCTGACCTGAGAAGGAAAATCGGTCGGAGCTGAAATTGAACATTGTGGAATAGAACGAAGTGTTTTTATTTGATTGCAATGAATAACTTCCACGAAGTAAACTTAACAACCATTGACTTTATTAATATTTCAAGTTAATATCAATAAATTACCATAGTGTAAAGAATAAACAAAAAAACAAATAAAATAATATACAAAACTCAAACAAAGGTTGGGCTAAACATGCTGCAAAATTTTAACCTTCCTAGCCATAGCACTTTTATGACTTGCAGCAGCTGTCGCCCGGTTCCTTTTTCTGCACCACCAGGGTAACATTACTGCACATAAACACTCAGCAATTGACTGCTTTAGCTGCAGAGGGTGGTCACTGCACTTGTTCACTAAACAATTGAAAATTTCATTCCCCAAAATTGTATCTTTCAATAGGGAACATATGTTTTCTGAGCATGCCAAGTGGGGAAGGACATTCTCCACAAGAGTTGCAGCCCTTCCAACAGCACTCATCAACTCCAAAGTAGGGTACGTGAGACACAATTTTTCTGATTTCTCCCTAAAAGAAATACCACTATGGAGGTATTTTTTGGGCGAGGTCGTGAGTAAAGACTCCCTACACTGTAAGCACTTCAGTTTTTCCACACACTATTTTGCGATATATCCACTCACGTATGCCACAGAGAAACTGTCAGTAAGTATGTCAAAATCTTTGTATCTAATTTCCTTATCAGAAGGGCACTTTGAGGATCTGTCACAAAATTTTTCCTTACCTCCAGAAAGGAACTCCCCAAGATCATTTAGCAAATGACCTGGGTTAGCTTCTGCTTCACAATTTTGCCCCTGCAAATCTTTGAAAGCTAGCCCATTAATGATGCAGCCCTTCAAAGCTGCTACGAACTGGTGAGTCGTCGGGTTGCTATTTGACCCACACTGCTGGCGTACAGAGCCAAACAAATTCTCGAGGGCATCCTGATTAAGAGCCCTCAGCTCGAGGTTCAGGAAGCCCATCTTCTTCAATTCTGCCCAAAGAAGTGGCAATGCCGTCAGGGTAGTGATCCAACCATCTTGACAAGGTGGTCGGAACACTACGAAGTCAGCAGAGGCATCTGCATTGGTAGGAAGGGTGGCAGACATCCTCCTGTCGAACTTCCAGCCATCGATTTCCTTCACAGCCAACCTCCAGAAGTCCAAGTGCAAGTCCTCTCTCTCCACACGCAGCTGGCACTTCAAACCTTTAGCTCCTGAGGGCTCCACCGCACTACCATTGACACTGTCAAATAACTTGTCGGCAAAACCAACAAACTGTGCTGTGTGCAAAGCATCAGAAGTGAGTGCACCTAGAAGGAAATCATGTATTAGTTATGCAGTTAAGTACTTGTAATATCAGCCCATTGTTTAAACCTGTAAAACAACAGGAAAAAATTTAATGCTGCTTAAGAGCAATTTATATCACTACACGACTAAACCCTTGCTCAACATAAACACAGCGCACAACATGATAATGACGTTGATAATGATTTATTCACGGGCAATTTGCCCATCACATTAACAGACAAAATTGTAAACATTAGAGTTAAATTTAACTCAAGTCCAGCAGGTAACTACAATGAATCAGGTTTACTAATAATTTAACAAGAAAAATTAGACCAGCTTGATTTTCGCATAACTAATGTGCGGGAATAATGATCAAAGACATTAAATGAGTAGTCAATTCATATGCTTACGTTGGTTTTGTAAGACATTGGCAGAGATCAGGCATAAAAATTTGTGCTTCATTTTTTCTATGGTTTCCCGATTGACTTCATAAAAAGGTAACCACACAACTGAACCATATTCTAAAATACGTTGAAATAAATTTAAGTGCTGATTCACACATCTCATATCTGACTGACGTCAGGATAATGTGACGTCGGGATCCCTCAAAATAATATAAACTTTCTTAAAAAACTCGGGCATTGCCCCTCTTTATTACAAGTCTCTTTCTCTTCAAACTTTTTAACAATCCCCTCCTTGCTCTGAAGACGATGGAGGAGTATTCCATTGAAACGTTAGCAAACCAAAACCTTACTCGGCTGGAAACCCGAGAATTATTTATTAATCCCCTCCTTTATCAAACATACATAGCAACGTTCTTCAAACAAAAACAATAAACAACATAAAACATCAACCCATCGAAACATACGTATTAACATACAAATTAATATTATCTAAAACAAAACAACGAACGAAATTAAATACATAAAGCCAAATAAAACAAATAAAAATGGAGCTTGACAAGGCACGACGTTACATTAAAAACTTCCACAAATAAAATTAGAAAATTACCAACTCTTACCTGATAGCATTACGAGGAAAGCGGAACAATGTATGCTGGCTGGATACTGGACAGCCCGCCTTGCACTTCATGTACTTCATGTAATTCGCCATGTTTACGAACAATGGAGGGAAAACAAGAACGTTGTCCTTGTATTCAAATCCAATCACAGTCCAAAATCAAAGTCAAAACGGTGCAGAGGTCAAAACCAGGAGAGTAGTCCAAATCCAAAAGATGCAGGGGTCGATGTAAATAAAGCAAAAGGCGCAAACTAGTCAAACTCCACACAGCACACAGGCAAACACGTTTGTAGGATCACAAGGTATAATTCTCGAGTCGAAAACTTTCGAGCATCGAAAAATGGCTGCTATTCGCGGAAGAGGCGCATGCGCACTACGATTTAATCAGTGGCGCTCCTTTTCCAGCGACGGCAGCCTCGTAAGAAAACCTTACGTCGCCCCCCTATGCCAGTCACAGCCGGCTGGTCGCCGGAGACAAATGAGCATTGTTAAGCGTGGCGTAATTTCTCGCTCATTCTCGTTATTTTATTTGAAATGATAATAAATAAAAAGGATATTGTCTGTTGTTAAGTGATTTAATCATTTATACCAAGTAGATACAAAGCTGAATGTTTAATCTGCCCTATTGCGTTACTTTGCTCTGGTGTAATTTGATGGCGACAGAAAAGATGAGTCTCCTTAAGACCTCTACTCGGCTTGCATTCATGTAACACGATTGTAGTCCTTGAGAATACGAATCTTCACAGACTGATTTACCTGGCTCTATTTATTTTCCTTACCATAGTTCGTTCTCCTCGGTGTGTATTATCGTTTCACTGAAAGAAAACTCGTAGGTTATCTATCAATATAAGGTAGTCACTCCCTTGTTATTTACCATTCTTTTTAAAGCCGGTCTTTGTCATCACTTTGGACTGTATCAATGGGGAAAGTATCATACCTTTTCCTAACTTTTGCTTATTCTCTCATGTTTCAGATTCCTCCCTGGAAAAGAAAAAGTGGGAACAGCCATTTGCCATCAATACGCGGTTACCTGGGTGACAGAAAATAACTTTCTTACAATCTCACTGCAGCAAGTGGGAGTTTTGTGTCCCTGAAGCTGCTGCTTTTTCAAAAAAATATCTTAGGCATATTTTATTCATGGATAAACACAGTGTAAGTGATTCGGAAGATGAGCAGACGTACGATTTGTACAAACGAGTTGAAACCCTAGAATATGAAGTCCACTGTATGAGGAGAAGACTTAAACAAAAAGAAAACGAGCTCTTGCGATTGCATTATCATTTTGTAAGTTTTTCATGCATTTAGTTCCTTGAGAATAATTACCAAACATTTATGTTATTAGTTGTCTGTCATGATAATTTTGGAAAAATAGGCGCAAGCCTCCGTTATAGACCTTTACCTTGCTCGTGAATTTTGTAGTTTACCGTATTCATAATCTTGCGAATGTTACATTCTGTGCGATACTTGTCGTTGAAGGTATTGGACGAGAAATTACTGAGATGCGACATTAAATGAACCCCCATTTCAAACATCATTGAATCATCAATATCGCCCTATAGCTATGAAATACAGCTAAGAGTAACTTACGTGCCCTCATATATCATGTAAATTATATGCTATCGTCTGCCACTAACATTGGAGTAGAGTGAGACAGCCGTTTTGTGCCAGGGAAGATGGAAAGAGCAGATGTACAAGTTTTGTGTGTGTAGGCTTTCTGTGGAATCTAGCAACCACCTCTAAATTTACTCTGGAAAGTGCCCTCTATGCTAGTGATGCTGAAAGCAGAAGTCAACTTGAAGTTATAGCTTGGCTTGTTTCAACTACCTTGTACATAGATGCGTTAATCCTTTGATACATCCAGTTCAGTTATGCTTAAGGAAATGTTATGAGGCTTTTAAAGAGGTCATTGCCTATAACTTACGTTGCTTGGCAAATAACTTTGTCATATATTTCTTGAATATTCATCCAACTTCCATTGTAATTGATACCTCTATTAAAATGGACACCACTTCCATTATGTAGAAATTTAAATTACAATTTTCCACAGATAAAGATTTATTTGACCCGGGTTTCGATGCACTGCATCATCATCAGGTACATAAAGTTTACAAATCATGGGATGTATATTCTAGAGAGGGGGGAGGGGGAAAGTTTCACGGAGCGAGGAAGGGACGAGTATTAGATACACAAGAATTTGGTTTACATTTGAAATGTGAAAAACCCATTGGAGTGATGTCCCGCGGTGCATCGAGGGGGAGGGGGGGGGGGGGGGGGGGGAAGGGGCAAAGGGACAAGCATTGGAAAATTAGACACTTTGACACTGGTTACCGGGGGATTTTAGGGGTTTGGGTTCTCAACAGTAAGATAACACTACGTATAAAGCCCACTTCCATTGTAATGTAATCACAACTTAAAGCAAAAATAATTATTATGGCTACATATTAGCGTAATAAGAACTCAGAAGTAGCAATATTAGCGTGCCTTCATTGTTCAATGGTGTGGGTTGGCATTAGTGAAGTAACTTAATCTTATTCTCTATTGATTAGAGTAGTAAAACTTGGTGACACTCACCTAAGTAAAGCGTGACGTCAGGATGAGGAAAGCATAAGAGAGATGTGGATTAAAGTGACTGAGAGCACCTCCAGTAGTACCTGCAAGAGATCTCACCCCACCACTCATCGATACTTGCTCCCACCCTTCCTGACTTCCAGCTCTATGATGCCAAGTGCCATCAAGTCTTGCTACATAATGTCAATAAATTCCTAGGCATAATTTTATTGGCTTATAGTACATGTAATTGTAGAAAAGTGAAGGGGCCATCGAGCATTGATGGTGAAGGATTCATTCTAACTTCATCCATTTTGAATGCCACCTTGACTAATGTCGCCTGGAGTTTTTTATGTTCATTCCCATGCATTTTTTTAACGGTGGAAATATTTTGGTTGCCTACCATAAAATGAGTCGCTACTGTGGAATTATCACCAATTTTACTGTAGGGTATATCACATCCTATTAGAGGTACTTTACTATAATAGTAGTTCATGCAGATTATAATTTTGGAAAATGTAATAATCAGGTTGCAGAAAGAACCTAAAAATATACAAAAAATGTCTTTGAATACACAGGAGCATTTAATACTTAATTTAGATTGAACCTCAGTGAACGTTATGTATGGCCGTATAGTTTCAGGCTCTTTATCCAGTGGTACCTAACTTGAATTCAAGTTGAAGAAAATAGGGCTGGGCAGTATTTCAATTACATATTAGAGGTATTTTCAGCATTTTAAAATACCCAAAATACTTCTGAGAAGTGTACTCTAGAGCCCAAATTTCACTTTGTGAATTTTGCACCCAGAGCTGCTTAGTTGAACCAAAGTGAATTAATATCAAATATTTATTTATTATTTATTTATTATTATTTATTATTTATTTATTTACGGGTTAACCCATTTACCACAATTTTACACAAAATTCCACAGATAATATAAAATAGCAAACACACATATAGAATCCATTAAAATTAGTCAATACAAGATTGCACGAATGACGTATAATACATGTAGGTAGGTACATACAACAAAGAACATATAAAATATGAAGATATCCAGCTGGGTATACCCAGTCTGACTATAATCAGTTGAGTTCAACTTTGCCACAAGTTACTTTTAAACCTAGATATAGACATAGAGAAATCAATACTTGGACCTAATTTATTAAAATTTCTCATCATTCTAGATAGGGGGGAGTTAAAGGCATAATTTGTTCTATGGTAATTAACAACGAATGGGTGAGGATTTCTAGAACTATGACGGGGTACATTAAAATTTACTAATGAAAGGAGATAGGAACAATCTATATAGGAATTAATAATCTTGTAGAGGAATAGGGCATCATTGGAAGATCGCCTGTCGCATAAGGGTTTTAGATTTACAAGGGATAGAAGATATGAAGTGTTATAATCAGACTGTGAGACTCCTAATTTGTAATTAATAAATTTGAGAAATTTATTTTGGACACGTTCAAGCCGGATTGAGTCAGTATTATAATAAGGTGACCAGTTAACAACAGAGTATTCTAATTTAGAGCGTACCAGAGCTATATATATAGTCCTTAAAGCATGAATATTACTGAATTTTTGACAGACTCTCTTGATGAATCCTAGATTCTGTAAGGCATCACAGACAGTTCGGTCTAGGTGCACCTTAAATGAGAGTTGGCTATCAAACCAAACTCCTAAATCACGAACTGCAGTTGGTCTAGCTAGAACAGTGGATTTAATGGTGTACTCATGAAAGTAGGGAGTACATGAGTGATGAAAGGTCATTACACTACATTTTGGTACATTGAATGATAAATCATTTGCATCAGCCCATTGTACTAGCTGGTTAATTTTTTTCTGTAACACAAGAGAATCCTGCAGAGAAACAATATGCTTATAAACCTTTAAGTCATCAGCGAAGAGCAAGAAGTTGACATCATCAAATATATTATAAACATCATTTATGTAAAGACAAAACAATAAAGGACCAAGATGACTACCCTGAGGTACACCAGATACACAGGGAAACGGTTCAGAGAATTCATGGTTAGCATGAACAATCAGAGATCTTGACTTTAGGTAGCTCTCAAACCAACTTAAGAGCTTACCATGAATACCTAAGGAATTTAATTTGGATACAAGTAACTTGTGGTTGACTCGATCAAAGGCCTTACTGAAGTCAGTATATTACATCAGTTTGGTAATTAGACTCCAAACCACTAATTATAAAATCTTGCAGCACCAATAGATTAGTTGAGGTAGATCGACCACGCATAAATCCATGCTGCTGTGGGACTACAATATGTTTAAAATGAGGAGTAATTCGAGAAACCAGAATTTTCTCCATGATTTTAGGTACACAGGAGAGGATTACTACAGGCCGGTAGTTACTAATTTCAGCTTTATCACCAGTCTTGAAAATTGGTGTAATATAGCTTAATTTCCAGTGAGAGGGGAAAAGCCCATTATCTAATGAATGGTTGAAGAGCAAGGTGAGTGGAAATCTATATAGGAATTAATAATATGAAGTACATAGGGTATATCATCATAATAGTCCATTTTCATAAAGAAGAAACTTGTGACACAAATGGGCAGAAACGGCCTCCTCCAGGGGCGGATCCAGGATTTTTCTTTGGGGGGGGCACAAGGGTCTGATGGGCTAACGGTCTTCTCATATTTGGGATTAAAAAACAACATACAACAATTGATGTACGAAATATATTTTTTATTTTAATATAGAGATCACTAATATGAAAATATTAATTAGTTACATATATAATAACGGCAGTTTTCTAATATGTTTCCTGCTGAAGAGTTCCAGTCCTGTTCATTATTTAAGCGTCTGGGGGGGGGCACATGCCCCCGTGCCCCCCCCCTAAATCCGCCTATGGCCTCCTCAATATTGTTACAGTCTGTGCTGGGGCAGAGTTCTAGCTGAAGAGCAGTACACCCCTCCAGGATTGACGCAAGCATTGCCAACAAGGGCCCTTTTGGTGTACTGCATTGGGCCCATTGAGTCAATGCCTCAAGCCAATAAAATTGCAAACTTAAGATCTTCGATAATCACTATGCAGAATCACCAACGTCTATGAATACTGAAGGAGACCTTGCCAAATTCTTTTTGCACGAGAGGGAAATTCAGACAACTCTTAAACAAAAGGCATGCACAGTGGTCATATTTTGTCTTAATTTCTGTTTATAGTTCCAATACTTATAACATTATGGTTGCCCGTCCTAGCCTAGAACTTGAAATCCTCGTTTGTCAAGAAATCACACTAGTCATAAAACATGTGAAACTGAGAATAACTGTTTTGAGCATGAATCCTAAACCCTAGTATTTAGTTATACCTCATAGTCTTCTGAGATGCAATATCTGTAAACTCCTAATAGGTAATTTGTGAGTTGACTGTGCTTTT
Organism: Pyrrhosoma nymphula; assembly: GCA_963573305.1. Taxonomy (NCBI): domain Eukaryota; kingdom Metazoa; phylum Arthropoda; class Insecta; order Odonata; family Coenagrionidae; genus Pyrrhosoma; species Pyrrhosoma nymphula. The sequence goes on along the minus strand of OY754331.1, from coordinate 29,093,861 downwards.
AGCGTATTGTGCATGTATGGTTTACATTCCATTCATATTTGATCAATATTTAATTCTTTAAAAAAATGTTTACTTATTCATTGCATTGTCCTTCTCAGTGGTGCTAAAAAAAAGGGGTCAAGGAGATTTTTAAAATGGAGGGAGATGAGTTATTGAGCCAAGGGGGTGTGCACCATTTATCCTACTCATGTTTGTGATAGCGCTTGTGACCAAATATATTCTTAATAAAAAACAGGCACTTGGTTATAATTCCACACTTTATTAGAAACAACACGACCTGGGTTTCAGCATCTCATGCCGTCATCGGGTACAGACAGTTGGGTGGCTTACACTTATAGGTATCCATAGGTGGGGGGATTTGAAAACAAGGAGGATGGGGAGCATAGGAGTAACAGACAAGGCTGTTTGTAAAGGGAGGGAGTGGGGTGACCTGTGGATTGTTTGCATCAGAAAATTAAAAACAACAAAAGTATGGGGTGGAGGGGAGGGGGTGAAGAAATAGATGCCCGTTAAGGTTTAAAAGCATGAGGAAATTAAGGTTGAGAGTCGTGGAGGGATGGTAGTGTGACATAAAAGAGAGGTGACTGGGAGGGAAACATATGGTCATTACAAAGTTTAGTGGGGCAATTCACAATTTCAAACTGTTCTAAGAAGTCCCATTGGCAATACAATGTAAAATCAGAGGTTCAAAATCACACCAATGGTTTTTGTCACATATGTATTTCATTGTCATTGGTGTGATTTTGAACCTCAGATTTTACATTGTATTGACAAGGGGCGTAAACTGGACTGGAAATCGAACTCCTTAGATATATCAAAGAAGGCACCGACCATCATGTGCTTCAATTTCTGGTATCAGAATCATTTCTGGTATCTGGCATGAAGAATCATTGTCGTGAGAAATAAAATAAGTATGATGACACATGTAATGAACTGAAATGCCTATGTTGTTGAGAAAGTGACTGTAAAATCATTTTCATTGCTTTGATATTTGGTTTTAATCTGTCTTCATTGAAGTACCTATCTCTCTTGACCAGTTCTCCTTTTCTGACTATACCTCCCTGTTAATTGCACTTTTCTTTTCAGGCTGAGGCCACAAAAGATTTTGGAAAAAATGATGTGGAAAGGTACTGTAGGCAAATGATTCTTCCTGAAATTGGCGTGAAAGGTATATTTTTATGAATTTAATCCACTGTTGCGATATTATATTTGTTTTTACCTGCATTTTTGTGATATTAATTCTGACCTTTTTTCAGGACAAGCTGATCTTAAAAACTCATCAGTGTTAATTGTTGGCTGTGGTGGAATTGGCTGCCCTGTTGCCCTTTATCTAGCTGCAGCAGGAGTTGGTAAGGCCTAAGTAATCTGGGTGGTTGAAATACATGTTACAATTTGGTATAGAAGGCATTCAAGGCAATTCTGCTTAGTAGGTATTAATTACAAACTTATCATTATGTATCTAAAATATCATTTATTTGCTGTTATGTATGAGCTGTAAATCATTATCAATGTGGACCAACTTGGCAGCAAATAATTTATATCAAGTCATGACTCATATTAGGACAATAATTGGTCTTTGACATGAATCTGTCATCGTCAATCAACAAAATAATATTTTAGTTATTTCTCTTCTCAGCTAGGTATTTTTTGTCTTCATTGTGCTTGGCAGTGTAGTAGCTTATTGGTTTGAACTTTCAGCTACTATTTAAATGCTGTGTTTCAACTCTAAGTGAATTCCCTTTGGATTAATACTTAACAGCTTTATAATAATCTGACATTGCTGGTGAGGGGTTGGTCGACTTAAAACACCTCAAAAAATGTTTAAAACTTAACAAGTTTTATTTTTGTATTTCGGGAAAGTACAGAGTTAAGAGCGATTGTATAGACACATGGCAGGCAGTCAAGTTGTCGTTGGTGTGGTCGAGGCGAGACTGATGTCATGGCACTGCCCTGGCGGTAGTGTGGGCCACCGACTCTGCCATCTGCCGGCTGCGTAGGGGTAACAACAATTTCCGGTCACTATGCGAACGGCTGGCTGGCGCGGATTTAAATATGGCGTCACCACATCACCCCCTCCGCAGACTTTAGGCCACTAAAGAAATTGAAAAAAAATCAGTTAGCGGTGTTGCATATGCAAGGGGGGAAATAGAGCAGCTAAATAGCAAACTCCTCCAGATTCTAAGGGAAGTGAACCCTTCTTCCGGAGCAGGTATCTGGGTCTGGGCTGGCAAAGGCTGCGTTGGCGCAGGAGGTTCAATGGCAGCCGGTGTTGTGTTGCCTGGTGTCGGTGGGTCAGCTGATGTCCGATCGGTGCCCTGCAATCCATCGCTCTCAGCCAGGATGTGAGAAGGCTTTATGCGGTCAATGGATATAGCCTTTTCTTTGCCCTTCATGTCGACCGTGAAGAACTTCGGCTCCCGTCTTACGACCGGGAACGGACCCTCGTATGGCAGTTGCAGGGGCGTATGGCGTCGGTTCTCACAAAGACGTGAGAAGTAGACTGCAGGTCCTGGTGGATGAATACCGGCCTCACTCCATGGTGCGATGCCGGAATGGGTTGGAGAAATCGGAAGTGCTGGTGCAGCTTTGCGACGAAGGACTCGTCCTCGCCTTGTGGCTTCCCGGGAGTGAAGAACTCTCCGGGCAGGCAGAGCGGCTCTCCGTAGAGCAGTTCCGCCGGGAATGCGGCGATGTCAGCTTTCTATGCTGCCTGAATGTCAAGCAGCACTGCGGGCAGTGTGTCGTACCAGCTGTTGGACAGGTGACACATGATGGCAGCCTTCAGCTGCCAGTGGAACCGTTCCACCATCCCATTTGCCACGGGGTGGTAGGCTGTGGTTCTCAGGTGGCGGGCGCCAGTGAGCACGGCTAGCCAGTGAAAGAGTGGAGACTCGAACTGCCGGCCTTGATCCGTGGTCACTCTCACTGGTGTGCCAAAACGTGCAATCCAACCGCAAAAAAATTCGCATGCGACCGTGTCCGCTGTAGCTTGAGCTATCGGGATGGCTTCAGGCATGGCCAACTCCATACAGGCCATGACATGCAATTTGGCAATCCCGCTTTACGTGATGTCAGTGGTCCTACAGGGGTTCTGCTGCTGTCTGCTGCCATGTTTTGGTAGTGGGGCGAGAGGATAGCTGCCAAACTCCTACACTTTAAAATAAGATAAATCTGATGTTTATCATTTAGCCCTTTGTCTTTGGAACTAAACTGTCAATAGGTCTCTTTAGATATAGTGACTGACGACAAAAAAATCTGTAGCAAAGGAAACAGCGTAAACGCATTGAAGAATTATCATCAAAGGGTCCCGGCTGCTGTCTACGTAGGTAACTGTCAATTAATAGTGATTTAACGCCATTAGTTTAACCTGCATTTAAATCCCAAATTTGAAATAGTATTTGGGGGTGCTTTGAGGAGCAATGTCAATGGTGCGATATAATTAACTCAAGTGTTAGTCATTTGTCCTCTCCGGTGAATTTCTAGTATCGCGACACCTAAGAGCAAGAAAAGTAGCTACGTATTTCTTATTATCCCGGGAAACATTGTGCTCAAGACTAAATACAATATAATCATAGTAAGAAAATTTACTGATATCGCAGGAAGGAGACCGCTGTCAATAAGTGAAAAACCATCCCTTAAAACATAATTCCAAAGTAACATAGGCTTTCTATCTGCTAGTGACAAGTAGTTTACCATGATTACAACTAGCAAAAGAAATTTCAACCTGAATGACAACAAATAAAATAAATTTCTATACCTTGGCATCTCTGTACTATGTATTAATAATAAAACGTTTGAGTATAAAGATTTTTTTATTGTTGAAATAAATGTACAAAAGGTTACGTAGGCTCTGGTACAAAGAAATTATCCCATTAACAACATGCAATTTTTTTATAACCATAGGAAATTTAAAACTCATGGGCAACGGGTGTTCTCCCGTCATTATAGTCCATGGCAACAGCACACAGTTACACTCACTATGATGGTGTCCTCGAATGTGGCCTATCACTGACCTGTTTTAATGACTAATGGTCTCTCAATTGCACTAATATAAGTAAATCTTATTAGGCCAAAGCTGGACTGAGAATTTAGATTTTAAGTCACAAAGTCCTTCACTTAAAAGTTACTGAATCCCCACACAGATACTTAATGCAGCACTTATTTTAAGTTAACGTCACAAGCTTTCACTTTACTTCTTTCAATTGCTTTGTGCATACTAGCACTTATTTTTTTCATTAATAACTTTTGCATAGTATTAAGTGATTACTACATGTGAAAGTAATACAGGTGAAACATCAAGAATGTAGAATAGAATAACATCATTACCTTCATGAAATTTCCAGGTTTTGTCTTGTCATTGTCATTCACCTTGTCATTCTCCCCTTCCTATTATTACGCATCCCAAGTCTCAATCTGGCACCTTTGTACAGGCAGAATATCTTCTCTACTCTTCAATTAGGCAATTTTTTCAACAGCTTTCCCACATGCACTGGGTTCATCACACTCCCAAAAGAAGGCTTTTAAATATACTAAAATCAAATAAATTGTGAAATTATGAAGAGCATATTACCTGCATCATTGTGCCAGACAATCTATCTCAAACAATGGTACCTGTTTCCCTTATCAAACATTTCTAGTGGCTTGGCCAACATGCTTTTCAATAAAGGCATGTGCCTCATCCTCTGCATCATAGTGTTCTGGTATTCATGATAAGTATGTATAATTCTCTGAGTTCTAAAGCATTATGTGGATGGCATCAATTGAAAAACGTACTTACTATGTAATATCTCCTCAAGGATTGCTCATATACCTCTTTCTACCCTTTCACTGTTGCATACTTAAAGATAGAGTTGTCCTCCTAGAGCTGAATACTCTGGTCAGTGGTGTACAGACGTTTGGGTTTAAACCCCCCCCAAAAACTTGTATACCTGAATTCGTTTGTTTACTTGAAGTAGCGTTTAGAATTTTGCTTATTGGGCTGAAAAATATAGTTGAATTGTCTTCACGAAAAGAGGGTGTTAATTTAATTATTTTTTTAATGAATAATAATCTAAATATCATTTTATGATGATGCACATAAATATTAATGAAACCCCCCCAGAAGTCAATCCTGCATACGCCACTGACTCTGGTAAAACATTTTTAGAGCTGGTTGTGCAATGTCTGGTTAATTCCTTCATTATGGTTAGAGTCACGGTCTTACAAAGAAAAGATACGTGTGATCGTGACTCTAGCCGTAACTAGGGCCGGAACCAGATATAGTGCAACCGGCCATGAGCATTCCTAGGTTATTTTATCCGTCATCCTTTGTATTGAGGAATTATGACTGACATGGGTATACATAGTTAGGTCATTTTTTGGCTTAAATATTTCTTTAGCATTTTCTAAGTTTATTTATTTGTTTAATTGTCCCCCCCCCCCCTTTCACTAATTATCCTTTTTCACCCTGGGTGTATGTTCATGCTATTAGGATGGAAGGTATGGATTCCTCAGAGTATGTTAGTTATATGCCCTTAGCACTTAAGCGAAAGAGTTATTTAACTTTAACACAGTCCTACTGCGTTTATATGGGGGATCATGCTTTAATTGGTGTACTGTTTTATTTTTCTTGTTTTCCTGCTATCTTAGTATTTAATTTATTCCTAATACATACTGACAATGAGCATTTTGCTGTACAAACTCAGCTCCCTAAGTCTTTTCTCCCCGCAAATCTAATGCTATCTGAAAAAGTGATGCATCATGGGAATCTAGAAGCTTTTATTGATTCAGTTTTCATTTTTAGGTCATCTTGGGTTGGTTGATTACGATGATGTGGAATTAAGCAATTTGCAAAGACAGGTGCTTCATTCTGAAGTTACAGTCGGAGTCCCTAAGGTAGATTCTGCGGCTGAAGCCCTACAAAGGTAAGTTCAATAAATATGTGTACATATTTATGTACTTAACACTTTGAGTACTGGGCTTTAAATTGGAGGCACTCCCAGAAAAATGGATGATTTTTGAGCACTTACGGGATTGTTATAAAGCCCGTTTTACACTGGGCCCGTAATTGCACAATCTGATGTGCCTATGAACATGCATTTCTAATTGCATCGTGTAAAGCCATGAATTGCAAGAACGCATGCGCGAATGCATGAACGCGAGATGGGAAAATAGCCCCTGCTCTAATTCGAAAATGATTGCACGCCCGATTGAGAAAAAAATGCAGTTTGAAGTTGTGCAATTTCGTGCCCAGTGTAAAATGGCTTTAACAGGACTATTCAATCTAGGTTTAAGGAGACTCTCTTCAATTTTGGACTTTCTATGCCATGTAATGGATTATTTAGGCACTGCATAGTCATAAGTTTGTGTACCAGAAAGACTGCAGCCATATCCTTGGTGTGCCCATCGTCCTTCTCAGAAAAAATTATAGGTACCATTTCGTCTGTAGCACTCAAAGTGTTAAAAGAACCATATTCTAAAGCCAACTGTATATTTAGTCTCCTATTTTCCAAGAGAGATAATTTTTCATGTATGCATCTACGAACATCAACTATTTAATCCTTTGAAATAAAAACAAGTTAACTTGTCATTTTGAGATGCAGACTCTTTACGGATGAAATGTGTATTTTTAATGCTGTGCTCCAGCAATGAATTAAATAATGAAAATTTGGTAATTTATGTAAATTAGTCTTGGTTATATCAATTGGGTATCTTTATACATAGGGAGGTCAATTTCCCATTCCTGGAGTGAAATGGTGACATACTTTCTTTAGTTCCATATATTTATTTTCAGTTGGCGTTCTGCCAAGCAAGAGAGGTGCATGGAATGTTAATGATTTGTCTAACTGTAGATAAGTTAATGTCAGTGTCTGCCTCATTAGCATTCTTCTCAGCTTTGAGCCTCAAATATTTTTATGCTGACATTGAATCATCACATTTTGTCATCGTGTGTGCCCATAACTAACTCTAAGAATACAGGCTGTCTATTTCTGAAAATGTCTTACTAAGCTATGTTCATGGAATGTGTTCAAGCAGGCATTCTTGTTATTACATAAGTATTTACCTCAAATAAAATGACTTTTTGGAGGATTGTTGTCTTTTTAAATTTTTCCCTTTATGAATGTGCACGTTAAATTATGTTTTCGCTTCTCCTTGCAGACTTAACATGGATTTGAAAGTTTCAAGGCATAATATATTACTTGAACCAAGTAACATATTCGAGATAATGGAGCCGTACGATGTGGTTGTGGATGCAACAGACAATGTTCCCACTCGTTATCTGCTCAATGATGCATGCTGGCTGGCTGGGAAGAAACCACTGGTTTCAGGGAGTGCCCTGAAGATGGAGGGTCAGCTCACAGTATATGGTGGAGCAAGGGGAGCTGAAGAGGGAGCACCTCAGCCTCCATGCTACCGATGCCTTTTCCCTACTCCTCCTCCAGTGGAAGCGATCTCCAATTGTAGCGACAGTGGTGTCTTAGGAGTTGGTATGTGTTTTCTTGCCTTTAATGCTTATACGAGGGGTGTTCAAATGAAAATGTACAAAATGACATTGTGGGTATAATTGAAGTCACGGCCACCATCTGGTGATGAGTATCCATCGGTTTAACCCCTTCCACAGTCAGAAATCTGATAACACCTCGCTGCCCCTCAATTGTCGAATTTTGCAATGTAAACACCATGATAACCTCACACGCCTTGCCGCGTCAATTGAATGGAATACACAACTGCCAGTTTCTCTCCTGCGTCATGTGCGGACGCCTGCGCATGTGCACAACCATGCCGGACACTACATTCGCATCCCTAGAAGTTTCACTACTTTATCCCAAAGTGGCATATTCAAATTTCAACCAGTTTGGTTGTTACGATGTTTCGTACCTTTTCATTTGAACACCCCTCGTATTAATCACGATTCACTTTTTGTGATAATAATTGGTTTAAGACATTGGTCTACCATTAGTTCTTGTCAAAAATTAATTACAAAATATTATGCTTAAAATACCAGTGATACAACAATTTTGCTATTCTAAAGGCATAGAATTTTAAAAGTCATCAGTTAAATATTTAAAAAATTAAATCAAGAATCTATTTTTTATTTACATTAGGGAAAATTCCTACTAATTATGAGTAAAAAATCGAGGAATTCAACAGAAAACCTCTCAAAACTATTATTTGTTTGACTGTAATCATAGTGGTCAAGAGTAGGATCATGGTTCTTTCTTTGGCTTTGTCATTATTGTCATCCAAAACGTAAATCACTCTAGAAGGGAAATGCTCACAGTTAGTCCTGAATATGCACTCCCATCAATGAAAACCAGTGATTAAAAGCACCTGATAAAGTTTGAAGATTGACAATCACTTTTTCACTCTCATAAGCATAATTGAAAAATAATGACAACACCAGTCAATGCATTATGGAGAACGATGATATTTCCCCAGGTCTGATACTGTACTATCTATGATTATGATGATGTATCATATAAATTACATGGTTGTACTAAATATTTATATTTTTTGTTGTACAAACATCTTCAAAAACAATTTTATTGCTTTTTATCAGCTTTAAAAGCCAAAAGACAAAGGGTTAAAGAATTATTTGAGGTGGGAATAAAGGGACTAAAGAATTGGAGATTATTGAAAATAAAGGCAATACAAAAGATTTAGGAGGAACATATGAGATTCAGCATCAACTAAATAAATATTTGGGCATCTATAAAAAATATTTTTCTCACTTATCATTGAAAATTCCCACATTTATTTCAAGTTTTTAGTGGCCCCAAGTTTGATGGAATCGAAAGAAGATAATATTTAAACATGATGAATCAGATGATTCAAACTCATGAAATATATTTGGTGTAAAAGCTTCATGTTTTTCTTGATAAATTGCTGGAAATTGGAAATATTGAGGTACTTGGCACTTGTTCATCCTTCATTTTGACAGCTCAATTTTTAAACTTTAAAAGCTAGCATTTAAATTCTTGTAGGCTAGAATTTTTCCGAGCATTTTACTTTGGGCACACATGAGCTAGAGGTTCCTGAAATTCCCATTCAACAAATGGGACCAATTTTTTGTTGGGTACTAATGTTCCCTTTTGGTGGATAAAGGTTAATAGTTTTGCCTTTCTGTACACTTCATTGGTTTTCCACCATTAATTCATATTTAACTCAGTCTTTATCCAATTGTCTGTTTGTAGAAACTGTACATATTTTGGTGTTATTCATTTGAATCTATTTTATATGGTCTCCTTTTAATAGTTTGGCTTTTGTAGGCTTGAATAGTTCATTAGTTTTTCTTAGTTAATGTACAAGTATAATGTGGTCTGACCCACAGTAAAAGTGTATAAAGTGCTGGCTATTTTGGAATATGAAGTTGAGTTATCATGTTTTGCAAGAATTTTTGAGTTCGGCATATTAATTTCCTGTCATTCAACAGTTTTTTTAGTTTACATTTTACAGCATTCTTAAATTTGTTATGCGCTCCACTAATATAGTGTATGTGCATACTTGTATCTAAATGCAACCTTTTTATTCAGTTCCAGGATTAATAGGAGTTCTGCAGGCACTCGAGGTGATAAAAATACTAATTGGAAAGTACAAATGTGAAGAGGAAAAAAAGAAAAAGTGCTATTCCAGTGACTCATCTTTGGCCAAGAAACTTCTTTTATTTGATGCGTCAACGTGCTCATTCCGGTCTGTGAGTTTGCGTTCAGCAGACCCTAAGTGTGCCCTTTGTGGCACCAATCCAACCATCACCTCACTGGGAGGGATGAATTATGAAAACCTATGCGGTGTTCGTGTTCACAATGAGGTTTGTTATATGGCTGCAATTAATATTTTTATGCTTCATTGACTGATACTTTCCATTTATTATGTATTAGGATATATTTGTAGTCTTCCTTTTTTAGCGTTTTGAGTGCCAATGTTGCTCTCTGCATTGTTGGTAAAATTTCCCAAAAGTGTCAGAATCACTCTCAGCGACTCTTTTTATGTAGGTACAACATATGGCTATAAACCATAATGGATTAATTCTTTTTTATTATTGATTTATTCTTTGGTCAAAATACCAACATCTTTTTTTGTCTCAGGTTACATTTGACATAACTTTTTTGTATATTGGCCCAATCTTTTAATTTTATACTCATTCAAGTAGGTACCTACTGAATTTCTCATTTTTAAAGTTACTTGGCAATTTTTGCATCAATTTTGAAAATTATGCATGGCACTCATAAGGGTTAATACCAATAATTTTATATATTTATTTACCACTGAATACTGGTCCTATGGTCTTTTACATTGGAATATTATAGCCATTAATAACGGACAAACACACAACCATGCCCTGAGTGGTGAAAAATCCACCCAGGCAGGACTCAAACACACGACCCTAGGGTTAGCAGGCGAGAATTTTACCCTGCCGCATTGAGGCCAACAAATTAGTTCTAGTAATTCTAATTATCCATTAAATTCTAGTAAATCTAATAATCCCTTAAAGTTCCAGTAAATCTATAATATCGTGTATCTTAACCCTTTAACTGCTCCCATCGTCTATTGGCGATTTAAAGAATGGTTTATGGTGTTAGTAAAAAAAAAAGTTCAGCAATTCGTATTCAACAGTAAAATCAGACGATAATTACTAATTGTAAATTTTAAAACTAATTTTCCTTAAAATAAAAAGTGACAAATTTTAAAATTACGCAAAAATTAAAAAAAAAAAAGTTTGCAATTGGGGAGAACTATATTTCAGATTATTTGCGCAGTTAAAGGGTTAATTCATTGAATTCAGCACCAAACCACTTCCTATGCTTGCGGTGGTTTTCATTGTTCAAGTGCTTAGTGCTGCACCTTATCCTATCCTCGTTTTCATTACTTGTCTCTAAACTTTTTAATGTCTCATACTTGTCATATTTCCTGGCTTATTAGATGAGTTTTTATTCCCTAGAGAAATTCTTTCAAAATAACCCTTCATCCTGTACATACATTCAGAATTGGCCAAGGTAACAGCAATGAGCATTCGGTAATGTAGTGAGAGGCGGTCGCTGAATTTCAGAAGTACATTGTTGAAATTTGCTCTAACTTTTCTTAAGATAATGTTTTGAATATCATCTTAACAGGGTTCCCATAGTATATTTCTGAAAAAAATGGGATATTTGTATTTTTCACGATAAAAAACAGGGACATTTTGTAAAAAAGCAGGACACATTATAAATGATAAAAATAGGTAAAATGAAATTCACCATGTCTGTATAATGAATCACAGTCATACTTACAATGATTAGAAGAATATAATTTCAAAACGTGAAAACTTAAAGTTCATGTTTACACGATATATTAAAATATTTATCACAATTATGAACCTGATCAAGAAGCTCCTTTTCCTTAGATATTTGGGCATGGAAGTCATCTCAAGACAAATCTTAAAATTCGTCTTGACAATGATTAAAGCTTGTACGGTTTCATTTGATGAAGGGACATTCTAATACTATTGTTTAATAAGCAGGTACATTTGGGCATGATACAAACTATGTACAACACTAAGTAGCAACCAATTTACAATCTAGCAATCCCAGCACTGAACTTACGTCGCGTCATATGCAACCGGGAACCATGTGTATGGATGCCAACAGAAGAATGGGGGAAAAAAGCATTGTTATTACAATTACCAACTTCTTAATATATATACCTCATCAAAGTTTCATGAATTTGACACCAGGAGTTCTACATATTTAAAATGGGAAGCCTAATGCACTGCTTTCAGGAATGATACTTACAAAAGAAAAAAGTGGGAAATTTGGGAAAAAGTCAATACACTGGGACATTCTATCAAAAACGGGACTGTTCTGGGAAAAATGGGACGAATAGGAACCCTATATTAACAGTAACTGGCAGTAACACTTTATGGCAACAATACCCTAGTAGCAAGTAATATCCATACAATATCCATAAAGGGTTACCGATATCCAAAAAGTGTAGCCTCTAACTGTAATGTTATAGGGAGATTGCATGGATATTAACTAAAGCTATTATAAAATATTGACATTCTACCCAGTGAATGACCAAATTAATGTTTAAATGTTGTCATAATAACTTAATTATATATTTTATGATATAGATAAGCTTTAAAAACTTCCATACGTAGAAAATGCCTGAGAATAAATCATCACACCTGGGATGATTTTTTCTCTTGGCAATTTCCCCTACTTTAATTCTTTCCTCCCCGCTGCACTAACTTTTTTGGAGCATTGAAATCACTTTTGTATATTTGTGAATCACCTGGAGACACATGTAAACATTCCAAAAATCTTTTTGCTTCCGAAAATTTGTTGAAATCAGGGGGCTATTATGTACCTTTTGTGCCAATTATTTCTAGGTTATGAGTTGAACTTTACATCACAGTTGAACAGAATGTCCAAACCAATGTTAGTTTCAACCAGTAAATTTTTCATTGTCTCTGCCTGAATTTTTGTATTCCTATTGGCTTTCAACCGAATACATTTTAAAAATTCAGATTCAAACGTTTACAAAAAAACCACTGCATGATATAAATCTCACACTCAGACAAAAGTAAAGAAAAATATATGATGACATCCAGAATCATGCCAAATTTCAACATTTGTTCCCATTACACCCAGTCCCTGAATAGCACTGACGCTATTAACGCTGTCCAAAATTTAGTACAATTTTGTTCACATTAGCGCATGTGCTTTACAGTAGTGGTCTCTGAATGTTTCGTGGCATTTCATAGAGATTCAAAGTGATTGCTGCACCTGAATTGGAAGGCATTAGAAACTGTAGTAGCTAGATCATCTGCCACAATCATCGTTTGGAATAAACGGGAGATTCAATGGGCATTAGATGCACGAGTATCAGCAAGTAGCTCAAGCAGACTGTACTCATAACCTACCAACATGCCATTTTCAAAGTGGCTGGCACATAACAGACTACAGCAGAAACTCAATGATACGAAGCATGATAATACAGAGTTTCGATTATACGAAGCAAAACTGTCAGTACCGACCAAAACCCTATACTAAATACATGGTGCTATTCAATAATACGTAGTTTCGAAAATACAAAATTTACGATGTTACAAACCTCGGCCCTGGTCCCCAGGAAAAAATGGAATTTGTTTTTATGAACCATGGCGAAATACTGCATCAGCAAAACTCTTTTTGCAGACGCAGACACCTAGAAAATCAGCGTTGGCGAATGTGGCATCAAACATGTGAAATGCGTGAACAATAGTGCATTCTTCTCTCTGGCACTTCTAACTGTTGGCAGCATTTCCATAATGTAAACAATTCTCATTGGTTGAAACTTGCGAGCGGCGCCACAACTTATACTAGCTCCCAAGGTAAATGAAGGACAGGTCATGACACTCAGTTATCCAATGTAATCTGCCATCTTGAGTCTCCGTCGCGGCAGGAATTCACATTTTGCATGCAAATAAACGCAGAACATCTTATTTAGCGATGTAGAGCTATGAAATTTCAGGTAATCAGACAATAAAATGGTAACAATATGATGGTGAAAATATAATAGTAATTGATAACATGGTTGGACTTTAAGTCTAAAGTCCTCGGTTCGACTCCGAAAAAATTGTCTATCCAGCCATGGCTCAAAATTTTGTACTTGAGCGTATCTCATGCATAGACACAAAGAACCATGATTTACTTTCTTATTTAGCGACCTAGAGCTATGAAATTTTAGGTATTCATAGAAAATACAGTGGTGATTGACAGCATGATTGTACTTTGTCTATGGTCCGCAGTTTGACTCCGGAAAAATTGTCAATCCAGCTATAGGTCTCAAAACTTTGCATTTGAGCGTATCCCGTGCATAGACATAAATAACCACGATTTACTTTCTTATTTAGCAATATAGAACTATGAAATTTTAGGCATACTGAAACAATACAATGGTGATTGATGACATGGTTACAGACCTTGTCACTGCCGTGTGCTCGGATTGGTGGCAATTCAAATTCTTATACTGCTCAGGGATAGAAAAACGATGTGATAAAATAATGGGAAATAGGACAGGGATACCTTTTGTAGCCAATGCCCTAAAAAAAAAGTTGCATCCCTAAAAGCTTGGTACCAAGTGTTCTCTTTGCATCATGATTAATTTCCATGGAATCATGCCTGAACTTGCCGATTTGGTTATCCATATTGATTTTATTTGCTACGAATCGCATTGGTGAAGTGTTGGGCCAACTTGAGTAAATTCCACAAAGTTACGCCTTAAAACGTTAGCTTTATTTTATTTTCGTGTTACATACTTCATCGTGTTGATAATTATACAAGACCACTTTGAGATAGAGGGAGAAGATTTTCATAGTTTTTCCACGAAGTCGTGCCATCATCGGAGAATCAGTAGCAAGTCGGAGCAGGGAAAGAACTATTTAATGAAATGTAAAATATTAGATCTGGAACATCTCGGTGATGTCCAAGTTTCTCTTTCACACTTCATCGTGTGGATAAAAAGTTCCAGAAATCATAGAGTGACTCGATAATCACATTTCAACTATGAAGTCATTACATGAGATTCTATGCTTTAGCCATGGTGTCATTATTATAGATTCCATGGTTTAAGCTTATTGAAGTCTGTGAATGAGGATGTCATTAGATGAAATGGTGTTCAACTTATCTCCCAGCACCCACGATGCGAAATGACTGCGAAAAGATTATGCATAGAAAGATAAAAAATAAAACATTTATTCCGTACTCGAGTAATTTTTTACGGAACAGAACTCTAAGTACAAATCATCAAAGTGAAAAGAGACTTTGGAATGAGTTAATAATTCATTCACGTACTTCAATGAGCGATGAATCATCACTAAGAACTAGATAAGCGAATTGCCGTAATTTAAAGCAAAGGCATTTCCTGGGAAAGAGGTAAATAGAGGATAATAGTAAATAGATCTTTGTAAACTAAAGGATTGATTAGATAACCGTTAACGGTGGTACTATTTTCTTTGGTATCATTCTCCACGACCTCCACATTTTATTACTCCACCTGACAAAAAAATCTTTCTCTTTATTCCTGAAAGCTTAGTATATCACGAACTGACGGCGAAATGGAAAATATGCCGAAACACTCCCCAGTCGTCGTCAAGCAATTACCCTGAGACCCCTGAATCACTGCTCTGTGTTCACGCGACTTGGGCTTCCACGGGCGTTTTATATTTTCCAAATTTTCTTAAGTAATATAAATGGTTGAAAATGTCCAATTCTTCAAAAAATAGAAAGCACGTTGTGCTAGACATTTCGGAGAAGCTGAAGATTATTGAAAGGGCATCCAAGGAAGACCCAGTGACTAATATAGAGGCAGGCTTCTGGCATAATAGACATTAATGTCACCTAAAGTTAATATAAAACTTAGATTATTGTCTCCTTGTTAGGAAAATGTCATTAATATTCTAAATCTGACCATTAGATTGATATAAATTGGTGTCACAATTCAGAGCTGCAGGGTGCCATTTTGCACTAACTTAGAATCTCGGAACCCTCAATATTTAGCATTTTTTTGCTATTAAGGGTTAATATTTTGGGAATCGTCTTTTTGTAATGTAGTCTTCCTTTGTGGAAAATATCGTAAGAGTTAAAGATGATTAAGCCACAGCCACAATTGAGTTTTCACATAATCACCCATTCTCATACAGTTGGTACATTGGTACAGTGGTACTCATACAGTTTCAAATTGTCCAACAGATTATGGGGAACGAATTATTTATCATAGCAGTATTCCTTATGTAGTTTTATGCTTCAAATAGCACTGTTTCAATTAGCGCTCAAAATTTCCTGGAACGAAGTAAGATCTGAGGATTTACCGGCGTAAGATGTTGAGAAGCTCAATTTGGGCAGTTCACCGGGTGAGAGAATCAATTTGTGAAAAAGGTTACCAACTTAGTTCCACCTGGAAACTGGTGCTCTGAAGGATCCGTGACGACAGGAAAAGGTGGGAAGTATGTGACCAATCAGTGACCTCCTGAACCTTCGGCATGACCTATTTATTCCAGAACCGATGAAGTCATGACATTTAGCCATGAAGACAATGGACGACTCGGCCATCGAAACGTCGGCATGAACGGATTCTCTCCCCCTGTGGACTGCCCGAATTAAACTTCCTGGAACAAATTAAGAGAGTTAACCAGAGAGGGGTTGTATTTGGTAAAAGATAGTTTCTCAGTTTCCCTGTAAATACATGATATCTAGAGGTTATACTTGGGTAATTTTTTTCCAATAAATATATGAGGAAATTAGGGTGCATCCTATACAGCTGTACATCTCTTAAGCTGGAAAATACAGTAAACAGAGAAAATTTGAGCAATTGGGTGAAATATGTACTCATGTAGTATACCATTGTTACTTTACACTGTTATTGTTAGATTTATGTTTAGAGGCAAAAATCAATCGCATCTGTCCGTATCTATGTAGTGCCATGGTGCATTGTTTTTAATAAAAAAATCTGTTCTTTTTTTGCCGCCATAATGAAGTGACTTCTTTCACCAATTTCTTTTTTTAATCACGATTAACTAGGGAGTTAATTCAAACTATAATAGTTATTTTACCATTGGTACTTCTATTGTTATAGGGTGGTCCCCAGCAATATGTAATATTCCTCAGTATGACTATGACTTCACTTTTTTCTATTGCAGGCCCAGTCTATTAAATTACTGGCTGAAAATGAAAGAATTTCTGTTCATGACTATAATGACCTTTTGAGAAAAGAGACAGGCCACATTCTTTTAGATGTGAGAAGTGAAGCTGAGTTTAAGATGTGCCACTTAAAGTCTGCGCTTAATTTACCCATGAGTAAACTTAACCATGTTCCTGAAGTAGTGAAAAAAGCAGTCTCATCCTCAAAAACTGACAAACTTCCAGGTAATGCCACATTATGTCTTTCAAAATATTGATTGTCGACTGAAACTGTTCTTCCAACTGTTGCTAGTTTTTTTTAACCCTGTGGTGGATTGAGCTATGAATTCTGCTTCTAATTTTCTGAATAATCCATTTTCTCCTTCAAGTTTATGTATTATGCAGACGAGGAAATGATTCCCAGAGGGCAGTAAAAAAATTTCAAGAGCTTCTTGGTGAGGATTGGATCATCAAAGACATTAAAGGTGGCCTCCATGAATGGTCTGAAGAGGTTGATCCTACTTTTCCTCATTATTGATGGAGAACATTCCATTCGTGGCCTCCATGAATGGTCTTAAGAGATTGAACCTACTTTTCCCCATCATTAATGGAGAAAATTCCATTGTTTTTCTATGATATGTTTAAAAAAATGTATTGAATGTTTATGTTGAAATAAAATTTTCACTTTTTGACTTTTTTCTTGGTCATTGGAGCTTAAGTGTAGTCCAAAGCTTCTATGCCTCCAGGGTTAATTTTTTGGAGGGTGGATCGTGTCTGTACGCTTTCTGGGGACAGGAGGCTCTCGCTGTGAGACAAGCTCTTAATCCTTGTAATGGTAAATGATCTTGAAAGGCTCCAGCGATCCCTTGGAGCTTATCTTATGGCTGCTCCACCTCAGTATGGACTGATTAATCAGGTGGTGTGCTTCATTTGCAGGTGTATGTGCACTCATATTGTTTCAATTAGACATTCTTCTGTTTCTAATTTTTCGTGTTATCCACCCTCAGGTACACCACACCTCTGTATTGAAAGGATAAAAGCATGAGTACCAAAGCTAATACTGTGCTAATACTATAGTCAAATAAGTTTTCAATAATCTCTAATGGCTGTAATAAATTGGCACCACTCATCAAAAGTACACAACAATTGCTGTGTTGGTTTGTGGGAAAAAGGGGCAATTTCATGGCAGTGACCAACCTCAACCTCTCGACCAGAAAACCCTTCTGTAGTGTTTTATGGGAGTCTTACTTCCTCGCCAGTGACAAAACCACAGACACATTCAACCCAAATTGGGACCACAGGGTGTGAACTCTCATATTTGTCTGTCTTTGTGTCGTTCTTTGACTATTCACTTATTTTGAGCTAGATTCTCTCAGAAGTTGGGCTGGTGTGAGTGATTTTCTGAGTGCTTGTGTGTATGTGGTCATAACCCAGGCATCCTTAGCGTGGTCCCTTCAGCCCTAGTGAGGGATCCTGATTTGGGTTGAGTGTGTGTGTCTGTGGTTGTGTCACTGGTGAGGAAGTAACACTCCCGTAAAGAACCACAGAAGGGTTTTCTGGTCGAGAGGTTGCGGTTGGTCACTGCCGTGGAATTTCCCCTTTTTTCCGGCAAACCAACACAGCAATTAAGTTGTGTACTTTTGACAAGATGTCCAATTTATTATGGCCATTGCGAGATTTAAAAAAAATTTGTTACTTTAAATGTAGACGAGCTCAAGTGCCCTAGATTTTAAATACTATATAGTCACTTATTTTAGGGCATCATTCCATCAGGACCAAGGTCTGTAATGGGAAATTTAAAGTAAACATCTCCACATTACTCTCAAAATGGCAGAAGCACTATTATCAGTTGCACCTATGTTTTTTAACACATTCAATGTGGGCCCGATTTTCATGAAAGCTGTCAAAATCGGCTTTAAAAAATTTAAAGGGCTTCGGAGTGGAACGACCACATCAATTAACGTGCTCCGTCAGTCGGTGTAGCCGCAGGAGTACGTCTATTGACGTGCTCCGCATTGAATGTGTTAACCAACATAATGACACATGCCTAGAGTTGCCGTAAGTCCTGAAAAAATGGAAATATCCTGAAGTTTGGCTCAGTAAAGAATTACCAGATTGAAAATCACTACACTCAATATATTTTTTATTTCAAATGCAAAATGAAAAAACACATCTTTGCCGCTTGGATGAAATTACAATTTAGTTGATGGTGTCCTGAATTTTTACCTTTTGCTTATGCCAACCCCATTTGTGCCAAAAACCTATGTTGCTGGCTCCTAGTTTGACGGGTTGGTTGAAAAAACAAGGTTGGGATAACTATTGTAATTAGATTGGAACAATTAGTTCAATGTTAATTGAAATAGCCAATACAGAAAGAGAAAACAAGAGTACTTAAGTATCCCAGAGAGACATTAATGCCCACTATGTCGGTTCTTTTTGTCTGCTAACAGATGATAAATACAACGAAATCCACGAAAGAAGCCTTATTTATTCATGTATCTCTCAAATCCCATTACTGTCAGCGAAAAATCTTACCTAATTAATCATAACAGAAAAATGTGTCTACCTCTCACGGAAGCATTATGATAACTATTCTTGTGATTGTGAAGTAATGGCTGTGGCTTGTATCTCATACTCTTGATATATATTACGCTTCATTACACTATGGTATGGTCCTCATAGAAATAAGGAAAGAAAGTGAAACTAAAAGTTGCACGAACTCAACTATCATTTAAATGATACCCCATATTCTACACCAATCAGAAATACTAGTACTCGATGTAGCCAATGAATGGCGAGGAGTTAGTGAAGCTGGCTCCTCCAAATGACGTTTTTGGGACTGATAACAAAAGCACTTCGATATATATTGGTGCGTGGAGTTTGGTGGAGTTGTTTGTAAACTTAACTGATAGGGAATGGTAAGACTTGATAGGAACATTGATAGCATGTGAGACATTGCTGGATATCACTCCTCTGTGGAGGCAATAGTTGCTACCGAGTAAGTTCTTGCAACTTACAATTCGTGCATGGTAGTGTAATATGAATAGTACTGTCAAAATGAGTGCATCAAAGAGTGATGGAGGCGCAAGAAAAAGTGCTGATGATCCACTGCGGAAGGTGAATAAATTTTGTGTATATATAAAACTAAAATGTTATCCCAGTTCAATGCCATTGTTTTAAGAGTGTTTTAAAGCAATATTTCCTTTCTATCAGAGGTACCGCCGGGAAGAAAGGTCTCAGTCTGATTCTGAGGAGGAATATGTCCCTTATGTTCCCGTGAAAGAACGGAGAAAGGAACAGTTATCAAAGTTGGGAAGATTGACTCAGGTATTAGCTGATTATGATTCCAGTATTCTCAAAATCGTAATAACCTGGATCTATATTCGGATTAGGGTGACGGAGAACTTATTACTACGTCATTGGACAAAAAAACGGAATCCTTGTTAAACTTCAAATTTTGCTTTAAATAATGTGTGTGCTAGTTGTATTCGAGTGATAATTGTTCCTCCTATTGTTCCCGATTATTGTCAACCCTTGACCTGATAATACTTGTTGAAATGATTTTCGTACTTATGTTGTTCGATAAGTGATTTTGTTATTATTATTAAAGTTAAAAGAACAGGAGCAGAGGGGGAAATCATCGAGTGAAAACGAGCACGATGAAGAAGATGAAGATGGGCAAGTTTGGGGTCGAAAATCAAATATTAGTCTTCTTGATCAACACACTGAACTCAAAAAGCTGGCTGAAGGTATCAGTTTTTACTTCATATGTTCGTAAACTGTATATGCTTGGCCATTGAATGTTGTTACCTCATAAAGGCATCTTTTACTTCCAGCGAAAAAGGAAAGTGCTATGGAAAGGCAGCTGAAAGAAGAAGAGAAAATTCTTGAAAGTGTCGCAGAGAAAAAGGCTTTGATGGGTGTCGCTGAATTGGCCAAGGGAATCCAGTATGAAGATCCCATCAAAACGAGGTAACAAGAACCCTTAATATTTAAAAGTTGCACTCTTATCACTCCATATCCTCACATTTTATTTGAAAATGCACCTGTATTTTCAGCTGGACCCCACCAAAGTATATTCTTGCTATGCCTGAAGAAAAGCATGAAGTGATGAGGAGACAGTTGAGAATTTTAGTTGAAGGTGAAGATGTTCCCCCACCTACTCGAACATTCAAAGAAATGAAGCTGCATCATGCTATCCTATCTGGTCTGGAGAGGAAAGGAATTGTGAAGCCTTCTCCCATCCAAGTTCAAGGGATACCAACTGTGTGAGTGTGCTTTTTAGTGTTATGCTGGTATCCTATGGATTTCTGGATGTATTCTGATTTCTGAAATGTGATCACATGCGTAAAAAGTTATTTTATCATCAAACTGTAATAGAGATAATTCAGTTCCCCTTAGTATGCATTCATGGTTATAATCAATCCTGAGAGGACCATCTCTGGTTCCGGCATTACCTTTTTACCATTTCATCAATTGATTTTGAATGAGTTGTATTGGATAAATGAGCAACTTAAACTTTGTGCTTCCACAATGATAATTTTAGTTGCACGACCCGGGTTTCGATGTAATATAACGTCATCTTATCTTGAAGACTACAAAATACTCGTGGTTATATACTGCCCTCAGGTAGGGGGAGGGTTGGAGGGAAGAAAGGTAGGAGGGGGGGAAGGAGTTTGGGATTGGGTCAGGGAGGTATCGTGTGCTTGAGGAAAGTGTGGGGGAAGAGAATCCCCGTAGGGAGCACTCTTCTGAGGTGAAGGAATGTGGAGGGAGGGGTACTTATTCATACAAAACAAACCATATAAAATAAACTATAACAAAATAAACCGTAATACCCTATACATGTTTTGCTGTCAAGGTGGAGGGTGGAGTGAAGGGGAGGGGTTTTTCCCATCTGGGTTGTTAGGATGAATAGGAGGTTTGGGAGGGGGGAATGGGAGATTTAGGAGGGGTGAGTGGGAGTTGTACAAAAAGTCATTAACATAATTCTGCTTGGAGCATAAACAATTTAAAATTTCTAACTGCTCCAATGCGTATAATTTGTATCCTTTCTTTTCTACATGCAACACTTCAATTTCAAAGTCGATTTATTGTTTCTTACACGGGCTTCGTGTTATTTCACTCTTTCCTCAAATTTATGGCCTGTTTGCCCAATGTACACAGCTTCACATTCACATCTTAGTTTATAAACTCCACTTTTCTGTTTATTTTCTATTTTGTCCTTGGTGTGGGAAAGTAGGTTCCTCAGGTTCAACTTGTTGTATTTTTTTTGTAGTTTTTCATAACTGGTATCCTAGCACACCCTTGCTGTTGCTGGCAGGGTAATGTGTAAGTATGGGTATATGTCTTACTTTTGTTCCTTTTTATAGGCTGGCAGGCCGGGACATAATTGGTATCGCTTTTACTGGCAGTGGCAAAACGTTGGTATTTATTCTACCCCTTATCATGTTCTGTTTGGAACAAGAGACTAAGCTACCATTTATCAAGGATGAAGGACCATATGGTATGTGTTGTTTGCAAGTGTGTTTTGAGTCCATTTTGGCTAATTTATCATGCTATTTGTTGACAATGTAACTTTTATGACCCTGTTTCATCTAGGACTCATAATTTGCCCATCCAGAGAATTGGCAAAACAAACATTCGACATTATTCGCTACTACTGTGACTGCTTGACTGGTTGTGGAGCTCCCGAGATCCGTAGTTGTCTGGCAATTGGTGGGGTTCCTGTTTCTGAGTCTCTGGAAATCATTCACAGGTAAAGTAATTGTGCTGTGCATTGTCTTCATCACTGTCCACCCATTATTCTCCATTTCAAATGGATCTTATTGTCAGAATCAATTATATGTCAGTACCAATGTTGTATTGCATGCTCTAAAAGGTGCTCTGAATTGTTTTTAAATAATGTTTCTCCTTTTCTGAGAATGGCGATGCATGGAAGTCACTTCTATATATTTTTTGATGTAGTGTCCTTGAGACATGTCTTTGACCAAACAATCATACTAATTTATTAATTTATAAGCTTTGAAAAAACTTCCTAAGGTAATTAATTTCCGAATTAATTGTGAAACGCATTGTACTAATAAATAATGTGGAAAAAAGACAAATATATAATTTCGTATGGATACTAAATCTTTCTGCAAAATAAAGTTTGAAACCATAGAGTGTATTAGCTAAGTCTCTCAAAGTTATTCAGCAGTGCAAAATATTTTTCATCTCCCTCTCTGGATTTGGAAGTTTATCTTCGAAATCAACTAAAAGAACAGCAGCACTAGACGTAGAGCTAAAGACTAGATTTCTGAAATTAGCTACAATCTGGATAGAATTACAGTAGCAGGTTGATTGAAACCATGTATGGAAGACAGGAATGAAAAAAACAATTTTTATGTTCACTTGTAGAAAATTCTGATGCATTATGGGATTCAGAAGCAGTGTATAGCATAAGACCAGTCCTCAACTTAAAAAGATTTTGATTTCCAAACTTTCCTTAGGATAATATTTAATTTTATTCATATTTCATGCATGCTGGCATTGTTTCAGTTAAAATTAATATAGCCTAGCGATACAGCAATATGGCTGTTTCTATTAAGTGTTTCACATTCCTATAATGACACAAGTATAAAATTCTGGACAGTTACATATTTTACAGGATGAAGCTTCCCCTGGTTCAAAACGCACACTTTGCCACTGGTTCCCAATGTTTCTTGATCCAATTTCCAGTCGTCAACATAGCAGTTATAAATACTTATCGCAGTCACTCTTGAGTGACACCCACAGTCAGCATGTTTCTGTTCATATGGTTATTTTTGGGCTTATAAAGCTACAAGTATGCTATTTATGTTTGAAAGATTACTCATGTTCACATTAATATGCTGATCTGATCAATAAAACTGATATCAGGCCTGACATCGTGGAAATGGATATCCATTTTGAGAAAAACCAACTTTGTAATTTACACAAATTTTATGTTGCTGGCACGACACACGTTTCACCAGACTGACATATTCATGAGCACATGAATATGCCACAGCGTGGTGAAATGCATGACATGCCAGCAACATAAAGTTTTCGGAAATTACAAAGTTGGTTTTTCTGAACATGATCTGATCAAGTTCACGGTAATCTAAAACTGCAAGAGCCTAATATAATGCCTGTGTTCTTGTGTCCATATTTTTTATCATGCCTCCTATTTTGCTGTATCATAATTTTCTCTCTCATCATTTTGACTAATAATGACAACATAATGAATATTATCTTATAGAGGAGTGCACATTATGGTTGCAACACCAGGGCGTTTGATGGACATGCTTGACAAAAAAATGGTCAAGTTGGATGTATGCAGGTTAGTGTAGCATACTGCGTTTTTCTGCTTGCTCTATGTTTCTCTGTTTCTTTAAAAATAATCAATTTGCACTTAATTATAGGTATCTTTGTATGGATGAGGCTGATCGTATGATAGATATGGGCTTTGAGGAAGATGTGAGAACAATATTTTCCTTCTTCTGTGGTCAAAGACAGACATTACTTTTCTCGGCCACTATGCCCAAGAAGATACAAAACTTTGCTCGTTCAGCACTTGTGAAACCTGTGACAATTAATGTTGGTAGAGCTGGTGCAGCATCAATGAATGTTATACAGGTATGGAAATCTTTTCAATCCTTTGCAGTAGCTTTAAAGTGTGTAAATGGGTATTGTAATTAAATCACACACAATTTGAACATTTCCACATGATTCCTGTTGGGTGATTACGTAAAATCCCGTGCTTCTTAACGCCGCGCTCTGGAACGCCTGAAATCTTCGCCCCCTGCGATTATGTATCTTCAGGCGAAGTGTTCAATGTTGACATTATTGGACCAACAATATGAGAAAGTTATATTGCGAATTCATTCCACTCGGTCCGTCCCTTGTTCGAATCTTTCCATCCAATCCGAAGGAGAGAGAATGGTCACGGTGACTGAAGTTCGAAAGCAGAAAACAAGAAAATAACTCGGATGAAGAAGAATGTATGTACTTACACAATATTTTAAATAATTCTTAACGTTCTGAATTACAATATATGATACTGGATAAACAATAGATAGGGACATGATATTTTCGCGAAGCACGTTTTCATGAAATTCTGCAGTTATGCAGGAATTTTATTTTTTCATAGGATGAGTGTAAGGTGGCAGTTTGGATTGTTAAATTACGTTCGTGACTTTTTGCAAAATTTAAGACATTTTCTGCTTTTACGTGAAACTCAACGTATTCCCCATGAAACACGAATTAAAGTACCTAAAGTAAGCAAAATCGTCAAAAATCAATGTTTCACTCATCAAATTTCAAAAATCGCGGTCGAGATTTCAGAGTTGCCACTTGCCATGCGTTTGCTGCGTCTACGATTGACTAATCGAGAAAATCTCGAAAATCAATATATTGTACGATGACGATACGCCATTTTAGCAGTGATGCAGTGACAACTAAAGGCTATATTCACTCTTTTTGTTTATTAGTAGAAGTCACTTTAATTGCCACTCACAAAATGCCCAAGATTCTTACTATTTTTGATCGAGAACGAGAATTTAAGTTAAAAGGTTTTTATATTATTGATGTAAAAAAATTATCATGTGTAAGCATTGGAACGTGTGTATAGACTGGATTTGGAGAGATACTAGAAAGAAACATGGATAATGAAACACACGGACGCAAGAAAGATAATTTCCAGGAGCGACAGAATGAGCCTGCTATGAGGCAAATTTCTATTGTGGAATCCATTGCCAAAGGAAGTAAAACATGAATGGAAAAGGAACAGTTTGCTTGTGATTTTACAAATGCACTATTGCAGGATAACATTCCCTTGGAGAAAGCTGATGACCCAAACCTCAAGCAATTCCTGAACAAATACATGGAAGGTAGGTGTAAACATGGTATAACCATGTGAATGCAATATACTTAAATATGAAGCAGTAAAATGTAGCCTGAGCTTAGCAGGTTACTGGGGCCTATAACTCATTGCTAGGCGGCCTATTAGACCTAGGGCATAGGCCTAAATCGAGTCACAGCCTACCTACGCCTGGCCCATTGATGAATAAAAGCCCTTTTTATTTAATTGATATCTAGGGACATAACTGGTCTAGCCTAAGCCAACCTCCAAGACCTAGTTAAATTCCAGATGTGCCTAGCTAGGATTTGTCTAGGTATGGCTAAGACTGTACATCTGAAAGCCAATGTCTAGATCTAAATCATTTGATGGGATTAATACTATTAGGCCTAGCCTACGTGTATGAGACTTTGCCTAAGCCAAAAATTTGTGAATAAGATGGTCATGTTCTGAAGTGGGTTTGTCTTGTGCTAGGAGCAGGACATTTACTTTGTGCCAGAACACTTTGGGAAACCTATGTTCACAAGATTGGTGAGCAGCGAAGGCAGATGCTGAAAGAGGCTGTAAAAGATAAGCTCGTCATGATAATTTGCGATGAAACGACCGACCGAAAGGGACTTTGCATGTTTGTAATATTAATTCTTGGTCTTTGGTGCAGTAATGAGCAAAAGGTGCATGTAGGAGGAGTGAAGGAATTAGTGAATGCCACTAGTGCGGAATGCTCAAGGGCAATTTTGGATGCAGTGAATCAGTTTGAAATAAAGCACGAAAGCGTTGTCTGCATCACCACAGACTCGGCTCGTTATATGACGATGTGTGTTAATGCTATTTACCGTATAAACTCTTGTAAGAGGCGCACCTTTATTCCCAGAAATCGCAGCCGAAAATGAGGGTGCGCCTCTTACACGAATCTGTCCGTTGCAAAATTCCGTCACCCGAGTTTGAAGGCTAATATCTCATAGATGGCTCAATCGATTTTAAAATGAAGTACATCAAATTAAAGCTTGTTTATTTCTGCGTTTATTGATGGTGTACAAAACATTTTACCGTTTATATCGATTTCAGTGTTTGCTTAAAAACAGAATTTTAGCGCATTTTCCTGGGTACCGGATGGATGCATCGCATTTACGGCTTCGTAATAACACCACGGATCAAGATATTGAAATTTCCTGTACAAATATTGTAGCAAAGATCTTTCCTAACAGCTATACGAAGTTTCATATTATTTAATGCATTAGTATTTTAGTTATAGATGCAAACGCACGGATCCGTTATTTTCCGTTCCGCACATCCCTGAAAACTGCCGTTTAGACCTTCTTCAATCTCTCGAGTTCATCATCATGAATCCACTTATAAAATCTTAAAGGAATTCGTTGGTTAATCAATATCGATTAACATTTATTTTGGAAAAAGGGCGCGTTCAACTGCCAGGAGCATGCACGGAAGAGAAAGGGAGAGGCACGCGCTGTTGCCCAGTCAGAGGGCTATCCGTAAGGCGCGCGAGGGAGTCTACTACAAGCATTACCTGCGGGGGAAAACCAGTTGTCTTTTCTCTGTGCATGAGTCATTTGGACTCGGGCATATAGTGAAAATAAGGGAAATAGTGGCATAAAGGGTGACGCGATGTTCGGGCACGCGGTAGTTCCTCCGCGTTGTCTTGTAGAGGAACGCCCGAAAGCCGTTACCAATATGGAGAAACGCCGCGGAA
This sequence comes from Pyrrhosoma nymphula, assembly GCA_963573305.1. Classification (NCBI taxonomy): domain Eukaryota; kingdom Metazoa; phylum Arthropoda; class Insecta; order Odonata; family Coenagrionidae; genus Pyrrhosoma; species Pyrrhosoma nymphula. The sequence goes on along the minus strand of OY754331.1, from coordinate 29,066,677 downwards.
ACCTCAGATCCAAGTGAATACTTACCTCCGGGGTCTATATATGCCTATGAAAAATGCCACGTAAATTATAAGAGAATATCGCAAGCGGAAGGCTTTGAAAATGGCCGAAAGTTCGCAGTTAGGCCCGCAAAACCTCACAACAGAAGAAAAAAAAACTCAAAATTTTTTCTTCAACTTCGACACATAAAAAGAGGGGTGCGCCTCTTACACGCGTTTATACGGTAAATTGTTTTCTCATAGCATCTTGTCCATGTTCAGTGCAGGGCGCACATGCTCAATATTGTTGCCAGTTTATGGTCTGCACTCAACACATGTACAAAACACAAAATCTGGATTTCTCAACACGCACAAGCTGAAACATCATTACATATCCCATCTAAAGACAAAGTATACAAATGAAGAAAGAAAAAAATTATTGTTCCCATTTCCGGTAATGACTAGATGGAGCTCCTGGTTTCATTCAACTCAATACATAGCAGAATGCTTAGAAGACTTGGTGGAATTCCTGCAAGGAGTGGATGAAGGTGGTAGTGCCATTCAGTATTTCAAGCAGTTGACTCCTGATGACATTGTCATTATCAAGTTCTCTGCAGTATTTCTGTCAGAACACTGTCGACAAGAGATAGGCACAATATTGGTTTTGGAGGAGTCCAGGTATTCGCTCAAAGTGGTGGCCAATTTTTCCAACATCGAAAATGCATTCTTATTAGTAAGCAGTGGTAACTTCGACGAAAAAACAAGTACAATGCTTGCGGCTATAATGTCGTCAATAAAGCAGTCCGCTTTGCGTCAAGACCTGAAGGCTCTAGGCGTGAAATGTCACGTAAAACTTACTGGCCTGATTTTAGAGGATTCTGCAAGGATTTTCATGCATAGCATTGGCATGTTATTTTACACACAGAACATTACAACGAACATCATTGATGCCAGCCTGTATTCTACTGCTGCCAGGATTCCCCTCCTAGCTACATTGAAACAAAAATACTTCCTGAAAGGATACATGACATTCCAGAAGAAGGTGTCTACACTCTCCAGAAACAATGATAAGGTGGATGTTATTTAAGTTCTACTGGCATTGAAAGATGATCTCACTGATTTTGTTAACAATATTGTTCAAGCAATTTGGATTCCAGTATCAAATGTGGACAGTGAACATGCTCTTTCCTTCCATGGGCACATTTTTACGGACTTGCGCACAAACATAAAACCTGAAAATATTGAGAGTATGCTCTCCTCATACTTTACAAACTAGGTCCATGTGTAGACCATTGAAGTTTACCCATTGTAGGCCTAATGTTTATTTAATGACTGGCCTAAAAATATATGTTCTAGGTGATTTAGAGGAACTTGAAATTCAATTACTGTGTTTTTGACGTTGCGTAGGGTAGCCCTAACTTCTGTATTGGATCTCAAATGTACTATGATACTGTTTGTTCACATTGGTATGAAGCCTTTATTAAAAATATTTAAAAAACCTTCCTTTAAGACTCCTTTTTCCCAACATTAAACACCGCTTTTACCTTTTTACAATGATTTTATTTACCGTATTTGTCATTTTTAAACACCACTTTTGTTGATTTTTATTTACCATTTTTCAGTGTCCCTAGATAGAGAAACAGCAATGCATGCTAATAGTATAGAAACGAGAAAAGCAGCAGGCAGATGATTATGTAGAGGTCTTTCTTAGCAAAATCAATCAATTTACCTACGATTAGGCTGAATCAAGTTGTTATTATTAATTACAACCTACCTTACTATGTGATGTTAAATGTGAAACACTACAGCGAAATAATAATGATGTTTATTGATGTCTCAATTCTCTATTGTAGATATCAGGAACATAGATTTACGCTTAAGTGCAGACATGAGCATTGTGTTGTCAAGAGGCTGGCAAAAGCGGAAGGGTATATCTTGTAAGAAGCATGCATTATTTTTCTCGGCTTCACCATCCCAAGTAACTGAAAAACTTTCATTGTTAGAATAGCAGCACCTACATTTATAAATATTTTCTCTAAAGACTGTAATATTATCATGGGCATGACATTTCCCAAATTTTTATGTCTGCTCACCGACGAATTATGACGGATTTGAGCGAAATGAAAATACTTATCGTCAAACAAATGGTATCATTCTAGCAAAAAGCCACTAACTTCGGTTGACAAATACTGGAAATTTATTTTATTGATTATGTAGCTCTTTAAGTGGAAGTAGACAGGGTATCACTTTGGCACAGCTTTCGATTATCCTCTGGGCATAGCTTATTTTCACAGGTCTTAGCATCATATCAAGAATCTTACATAGCATTAGCATCAAACACAGTTGTAAGAAAAAGATCAAAATATCATGCTACACAGTAATTTTATTGTGGCTTATTGCGTACACAATAGGTGTATTTTTGCACTAGGAAGCAATTTCAGAGCTTTCATGACGGCATTGCCATTTCATTACTTGAGAAATACTAAAGCCATAGAAGTATTTTACCAAAAGTATATAATAAAATAACCACTACACCGCGAAAGGAAAGGCAATCACATTTCAATCCTCAACCCGGAAATATATATGTATGTACTTGCAAAATGAACTCCCACTTGGCATGGCACTGTGTATAACAATCAGGACAATGTAAATAAATCACATGGCTCTTCACTCGAGTGATCATCACATCCTAGTATATAAAGAGGTAAATGTGACTTAACACCACAATTAGGAATTGCAACGCGAAATAAGCCTGCATCAAACTGCTGTTGATCATAACACATGTACCACACAGGAACTTTCTTCGGAACAAAAACAACAACACAACATAACAAGATCGTAAATAAAACTATCTCCGGCCCGCAATTTTTGCAATTCGAAGAGACTACATGACTACACTTGGCCATCCAAAGAGACAAACTGGTAAATGTTAGTAGCCTTGGTTCCTCAAATTTTTGTTCCTCAAATTTTTGACGAACATAAAAAATTGCCTTCTTTCAACAAAATTTCACACACGAGCACTGCCAAATCTGGCCATTATTATTGGAAAGAATAATGCGATGAAAAGCAAATATAACATTTCCACAGGAGCTTGAACGTTTGACATGGCGTCAAAAAACACTTGTCAAAATTAAAAGTTTCCTTTGAAATTCCTTGGATGGCAGCCTCCCCGAGTTCTTATTACATCTGACAGCTGTCATTAAAAGATGAAATATTAGGTAATTGGTTGGCTCTTATTTGCATATATTTCTACTAGGCGTTATGAAAGACCGACTGCCAAACCCGTCATATGAAACGCCTCGTTTTTGGCATTCTGTGGCGTCCTTTCCAGTTACGTGATCGATTCAAGCACAGACACATCATGGGTGAACGTTACAGAGCGCCGGCGATGTGCAAACAACCGACACATGATCGCGAGAGACATTCTGCTGCGATTTGGCGCTCTGGAACACCGAAATTGGGAAGTTATGAGTTAGGTAATCACCCTGCTGTTCTATCCATTGATTTCAAAATTTAATAATGACTTGTAGTTGATGTACGTTTTAGGGATTTTTGATTTTGTACATTTATTATTTAACCTACATGAAATGCCTTCCACAATTCACTGAATCCAAGTTGACTATGTCTTTGGAAGGAACACTCCTGCTTTTTGGGACTCTGTGAACAGTTGAACTAGAGAAAACTGAAATAAGCACTGATAAAAGATACCTACTGTTAAAGATTGGTAAAAATTGAATGTCAGTTGTATTTTAATTTTTTTATGAATAATGCATTTTTATTAATGGTGCCATGTGCCCATGTTAAATATTCAAATTAGTTTTAATTGTGTGACTACAGGCTACAAAATTATTCAAGACCTAATAATTAGCACAGTTCTGTGAGGGCATATCTTGTCAATTTGTAAATCAGAACTGAATACATATGCGTTTGTTGTACTAAAATGGATTGATACACAAATTAAGATTGTAATGCTCAGGCAAGAGCCTGAGAAATTATTTGGCCCCCTTTTTCCTGTAACTGTTCAAAAACTGAGAAGTTCTCATGTTTTCATTTTTACTTTTGGGTGTATTAAACATCCCAAGTTTTTACAGTTTTGGGTCTAGCCGTAATCATCTTTTCTTGGTATTCAGGACAATGTAACATAAAAAATTGAGCAATTCTTGAGTCCTAGGGAAGGAGTCTATGCATAAGGGGCTGGGACTTATTGTTAGAGTGCTTAACTGGAAAAGTGCCTTGAGTTTTGTTTGATGACCTTTCATCAAAGATTTCTGTTGGCTTTTGCAGTCTCTACCTCTGCCACTTTTATGTTCTAGTTAATGTCATTTTCTTCCACAAAATTTAGTTCATTGCATTAGTACAGTTTTTACTCTCATATCATAATGAATTTTGTACAGTTTTTTGAGCCTGTGAAGCCTTGTTATGAGTGATGTGGATGGAAAATTTGGGATTATTTATCTGTGCATATTCTGTGTATTATAGGGGTGTCTTAAGACGTAATGTAAAGAAAATTTGGTGTGCTGGGTTTAGTATTTTATACTTTTATGTTATTCCAATGAAAATGTTTTGTCGCGAATATTAGGCTAATGTGATTTTCTAATGTTGTATTTGTGTAACTGATAGTGATGACATTTTTGGACGGCCTGGCTGAAATCTCATGACTTGCCTCATAAATTTTGTTTTCAGGAAGTGGAATATGTCAAGCAAGAAGCCAAAATAGTGTATTTGCTTGAATGCCTACAAAAAACTCCGCCTCCAGTCCTAATTTTTGCAGAGAAAAAACAGGATGTTGATGCTATCCATGAGTACCTTTTGCTTAAAGGTGTGGAGGCTGTTGCAATCCATGGTGGAAAAGGTAAATCACTTTACCATGTGTAAAGAAAATCTGTACTTTTGTTTGTGCTATGACTTTTTTTTGTAATTGGTGAGATATTATACTATTAAGTGACTCGTTACCAATACTGGAACCAATGATGCAATATTTTATTGCATTATTATGCCTGTTGCTCATGGGAAAATTTCCGGTAAAACTTTTGATAAAATCAACTAATTTTATAAAAATGAGCTTGCTAACAATAAAACCGTTTTATAAAACCCAGTTTTATAAAACGTTTTACGGAATAGGACAGGTTCTATTTCCATAAAACCATTTTATGCAACAACCAATGAAACGTTCCACTCATCGCGTTGATAATAATCTCGTATCCATGGGACCCCAAACAAGGAAAACGAGGAACAAACATGGCTGGAAGTTCATGGAACGTTGAGGCAATATCCTTCTTGTTAGAAGAATGTGTTAGAGCCTTATCACCGATGAGTGTGATCAGAAAGTAAGTAAATAAACAATGCATATAGTTTTTAACCTAACAGTCATTCAAAAGAGAGTGCATTTATCACTTCACATGCTCGCAAAGCATCTCATAGATGGCAGGAAATTGCGGTTTTATGAATACAGTACAGGACCTCAAATCTGGAAAGTATGGGACTGAGTGATTTCTGTATTTTGGATTTTTCTGTATTTTGGGTCCTCATTAAGATTAAGGCATTTCATTCATCTTAAAAGGTCTAAATTGTGGTATAACACCTGACAAGCAAATTTACGTCAGTAAGATCACGTAAATCTAACATGAATCGTCTCCAATAGTTCCACGACTGGAAGTGGAAGTGGCGCTGCGTGGTGGTAGAACAAAAAAACATGTGGAGGGAGTTTGAAAATTTAGCTTCTAATCTTGCAGATTTTGGGTTTTCCGAATTTTGGGATTACGAATTTGAGGTCCTCAACTGTAGTTTAACCGTGAGCATGAAGCATGTACGATTTACTTGCAATTCATAAATCTTTCATAAAAAATTGTCATAAAAGTCTTTTATGGAAAATTTTACTGTGAGCAACAGGCATTAGTGTATATGATGAATATATTTCATATAAGTATATATGTATTTAAGGTCAAGAATCGCAAGGTAAATGGGTAAAGTAAAAGGAATGTTTCCTTGGATTCAGTAGATTTTCTTTTCAGTAGATTTACATATTCAATAGAATTTCAGAGAAAAATAGTTTCTTTCCTTGGGAAACATATTTATTGACAGCATATGGGATTATACTGTATTACCTCTGATTATAGCATTGTGCTGTGAATATTTTCGATGCAATGATGTTATGAACGTGGCTCATTAGAAATATTTTGTCTTTTTTCTATCTAGACCAGGAGGAACGATCTCGTTCTGTTGAAGCATTTAGAAATGGCCAGAAGGATCTTCTTGTAGCCACAGATGTTGCATCAAAAGGTCTTGATTTTCCCAACGTTCAGCATGTTATAAATTATGACATGCCTGATGATGTGGAAAATTATGGTATGTATATGTAGAACCTATTTTTCATTTGTATTATCTTTTGCATCTTCTTTCCTTCCTCTTATTCATTTTTTATATGCATTTTTTTTAGTCTGGCCTTATTGTACTCTCATTGCTTTATTTTGCATCCAAGGATTATATGCATATGTATTTGTGAAAAATATATCAATGAATAGACAGCGTATGCAATAGTGGGCCAAATTTTAAAAGATTCGTATTTACATTTAAAAAAAGAACACTTTGTATCTCCACACGATAATTTATTGGTTGACCATGGATTCGGAACTATAGCATCGTTTCCATGATAGAACTGTCTTGGAATGATGTTATTGTGACAAAACTTTGGTTGGCCAAGTAAACTATCTTGTGGAGATTCAATGTATTATTTTTTTTAATGTTGAAATTTCACTCAGTGCAGCCTGAAACCTTCGAATGTATTCATATTTCCATGCCTTTTTCTTGGCTCTATAACTTTTAATTCTGTCATAATTTGCTATGGTTAAAGAAAGACTTGAGATAAAAAATGACAAAAATATTTTTTTTTGGGAAATCAGGTTGGTTTGGTGGCTAGAGCACTGGCCCCTCGTCCCAATGGCCTGGGTTTGAAATCCAGCAGTGGTGGAGGTTTTTCAGTGGAATCCTGATCCCTGCTTGGGTGCAATATGGAGAGCACTTCTCAGTTTAGTACTCCATCCATCAGATGGGATGTTAAACTGTGGTCCCCTTGGCATATTTCATTATGAGTGGGCTAATATTTCTCTCCACCCTTCGTCCTTCCACCACTTAATCCTACCCTCACCAACTTGCCCATCTATCTTCAGTGGAACAAATGACCTCAGTTGTCGGTTACCTTCCAAAATAACCGACTAACCACGATTTCTTTTTATAAAGTTGTGGCAGTTGTTAATTCATTCTTATTTTATATTTTCACCGTTTTGCCAGATCCGTCTCATTAATTTTACTGTGTACGGCAGATTTGATGTTGATTATATGAATTTTAGAATTTTCATCCTGAAGAACCATGCTTCATTTGTTTAATAAGTTACTTTTTACCATCTATTTTCTAAAATATTGATGAATTTCAGTTGAATTAGAATTGCATAATTGTGAAATATAACCATAGTGTGAAGAAAGATGTGATGCCTTCCTGGCATATACTGGTATAGTGAAGTCTTCAGATTCTCCACCGGGTTAAATTGTGCATTTATTCCAACATTTCAATGGATGACTCTTACATTGAAGTGTCAGCAGAAATTCAGTTCGACTAGATGGAGAACAGGAACAAACTTCACTACTATAACCATAATATACTACACGTAATGGTCTGAATTATCTGTTGCAAACAGTAAAGTGGAAATGATGTTTATTGTGTTAAAAGGGTGAGGTATGAAGGAGTTAATTCTTCACATCTCTGACCTGAAACCATCAATTGAAATAGACTGAGGAGCATTTCTCTTGTGTTGATAGTACATAGTAAGCTAGCAAAACCTTTGTTTTCCAGTTCACAGGATTGGACGTACTGGGCGCTCTGGGAAGACAGGGATTGCGACAACATTTATAAACAAAGCCAACGACGAGTCTGTGTTGCTGGATTTGAAGCATTTACTAATTGAAGCCAAACAGAAAGTCCCACCATTCTTAGCTGAATTGCAGTCTGAAAATGAAAAGTATTTGGATCTTGGAGGTCAGTTCTTTTGTTATTATTTGTGTGCATAAATTTTTTTATTTCCCTATGGAAACTTGCTGTAATTTATCGTGAAGTATGTACAATCGTCGAAGGTAGTCAAGAGGGAAGGAAAATACTAGCAAAAGCTAGATAAAGAAACAAATTGTTTTAGGGAAAGGTTTATTTTATGGCAAAGGAATTGTTTAGAAAAAAGCCAGTTCAGGATAAGAGGGTGAAGTTGGAAAATTTATTGTTGTAATAATTTTAGGCTAATATTTCAACAATGAAACCTTAAGAAATACTGGGATAGGATTGGACTTGTGGAAGAATTAATGATGACAAGTATTAGGAAATATTAATCCTAATATTATTCTATTGATAAATTACAGCACCAAGTACACGATAGAAAAAATTACATTGCATGTTTTTGTCACAATTAGGTTCATGTAGCTCCTTTCATATTTTTCATTAATAAATTATTTTTTATGCAGATGGTCGTGGGTGCAGTTATTGTGGAGGGTTGGGCCACAGGATTACAGACTGTCCCAAGTTGGAAGCCATTCAGAACAAGCAAGCTTCAAATATTGGAAGAAGAGACTACTTGGCCAGCAATGCTGCAGACTATTAATACTTTAATGAGTTGTATTGTATTTTGTGGTGTTACTTGTGAATATTTGTTTTTGTCCACATTTATTTATATAGCTTATGTTGTTCTATTTTATGACTCAAATGCATTTTTAAGTGCATTTTAAATTGGTTGTAAAATGTTTTGGAAATTTTAATTTTTCAAATAAGTCTGTATATTTTGCTGATAAATGGAAATTTTACTTTCAAATTGACATATTTTGTATACTGATGTTACAATTGAGAATATTAATTAATTTAAAAATTAGAAATTAGCACTTAAATGTTATGCAAAAGGAATTTTGATAATAAATACAAATGTAGGTACTTATTCCTCTTTTTATTTTGATGTTACTTATTTTCCTTTGTGCACTATTATGCACTAACTATATAAATGTGTATCGTGGATAATGAGTCATATATGAACTCACCTTGATGTGTACTATCTAATTGTGGGTGTAATATTGAAATTTGCGAACTCTATCGGTCAATGAATGCATGAATGTTTTATTTACATAGCTAGGGAAAAAGTGAATGCATAAATGTTGCCATGATGTAGTGATAAGTATACTCTTCTTTGGTGATGGGAGTCCATGCTTACAATTAGAAATACTAGAGTAAAATGAGGAAGTTTTCCTCATAAGCTAGAGAAGAGGGATATGTAATACAATATGCTACCTGAAAACAAAGTGGTGTTGACATCATGTAAATCCTCTGAGAAATTTCAAACTATGGAAAGTTCAAGATGACTTGTAAGAGTTAACTTAATGCTATGGAAAGGACCATGATACCACCCTTGATACTTAAAGTTTCTGATATTTATGCACAATAGAACACCTGTATCTGTAGTGGATATGTTCTGAGAACTTCCACGGGTAAGGGAACGTAGAGATAACTGTGTTTCCATTTTTTTTTTCATTTCCCATTATCTAAAAGCTGCCTGGTTAATGTACAAGGGAACTAACCTTCCCAGTATTCTCACATGGGGTGTTTAAAAAATAATATTGGGACTAGATATTTGCCATGCCCATTATCATCCTGTCCCTCCTTCCTTTCTCGCAGAACAGAGAGCCATTGCAGGAGAATTGAGTGTAGTATGCTTCTCTCGAATCAGTGCAATGCCCTCTTAACACATGGAAGGCATTTCTTTTCCCACTAACTTTCCCCTGCAGCCTTTTTATGAAATTTATCTGAAACTTTTAGTGTTTGTAGTAAAATTCAGGAGATGTATACAGAGCTAATAACTTGCAATGCATGTAAGAAATTAATTCTGCTAAGAACTTTAATCTCCAATAACGTGTGAACAAAATGTAAAAATAGTAACTGAACATGAGTATACTATTGTCATGTCCCTGGCCACTCCTGGGCCATGGACACAACGAATCACTACGTGTGCCGTATTTTTTCACCCTTTGCATCATTTCCTTTTTACTCAGCAGAGATTCCTAGATTTTCTAACACGATGGATTTATATAGTAAGCTCTCCTATTTTCCAAATAAGGTGAACATTCGAGAAGTCTCCCCTCATTCCAACGGTCCTGTGTCAGAGGCGGTCTTGGGTTTCGATCCTGTTTTCCTTGTCGGTTTGATTTAGTTGAAAGTTATTTGTATTAATCAAGGTGACTTTCAATTAGGCAAAGATTACAAGGTCATATCTACCTAAGATTATAAGTGTTTCTTGATTATCCTGCTACCATATTTAATTTTGATGTGCGATCCTTCTTAACCCTTCAAGCTTGGAGAAGATTTATATGAATCCCAACTCGTAGGTTGGAGGAGATTTAAATGGAATCGCTGGTTTTTCGCTGATTTAAATGGAATCGCCGCAACATAGTCACTACGTTGCTCGACGGCATGAGAATTTCGTGCTCAAAGTAGTCACTACGTCGCTCATTGTTGAAGGGTTAATGAGCTACCCCCCTTTGTGGTGACCCCTTTGGTCACCCCTTGGGCCCACGACAATATTCACGAACCATCTATAACAAGTGGCTGGTAAAACATGAGTTAACTCGTGATCTCCCTGCAGTCTGTTAAGTGTTGACCAACCAGTAATCATACCGTCTCATCTTAATCTCAAATAAACTTTCCATGGGGGTGGTAACTGGGCCCATCCACCAATCTGTGTTTTCACAAACCCTCCCCAAATGTTTGTCAATAAGAAAGAAGATCGACAGCTTGAAACCGGAACATTGGACCCACAAAGCCCCCTATCTCCGACAGATTTGACCAACCACGAAGTCTTGTGACCCAAGGTCTGCATAGCCAGGGATAGCAGAGGATATGGAAAGGACTTCTATGGAGTTGAGGATGTTTCGCTATAAATTTGATACTTTGTAATCGAGAGTAACCTCATCCATAATAACCTTCAATGTGATTAGTTAAGGAATTGGCAGTCAAAAAATGTAATCGATTGTTATCTAAAATTCATGTAGGAAAGGACCCTGTATGAGTTCTATTCAATTAGACCGCCAAAAATCTTTGCATCGTGACGTTTGGAGGAGATCTCTTTGCTCTCCCTCCCCCTCCCGCGCCCCTCCTTCGAGGCAGCCCCCCCCCCCGTTCCTTTTCACTCTCACAGCGCAGTCGCGAACGTCGTCAGCTGGAGGTGTGAAATCGGGGAGTGCGATGACTTGACTGTTGGAAATGGGCGAAGTGACCCGACAGCAGATGATGACCAGGGACTCGGTTGTTAATGAGTAAGTTGTGAGTGGCCATTATAACCTATTAATTACAATAACATGCCTCACTAATGGATTGCACTAATTTAATGCGTTAGCTGTATGCGATTAGACGTCAAATGCGATTTAGTTGGCCGCGTTTGCATCTTACCCCTGATCCCTCTGTATTTCCATGATCAAACTCAATAATTGGGTTACGATGATTATATGTATGGTGTCGTTCCTCGAAAACATTGGAATAAATTGTTTTGGAGCAGTTTACGAGGTCTATGACGTGATGTTCAACGAGCGATTGATGCTTTGCCCTATTCTATTGAACCATGTTGTCGTATCATTTTCTGCGAACAAATGATTGCATAATTGCGTTGTCTAACAATAAGTGGCGAGTGGAATATTATTCGAGTTATCCATCAAAGAAACCCAGTAAAACAGGTTTTGAACGTTAAGTTATTTTTAGTTAATTTACTACCCAGACAGCACAGAGTTCTCGGTACATAATATATTTTAGCTGTATAATATACATTATGTAGGCTTTCCCTGTATTACCGCGGTAATACAGTGACTCTATACAGGGAGCATACATACACTGTATTCCATAATGTAATACGGCATATTTCCATCTATATTACATCATGGAAAATCGATGTATTATGCCCGTATTCCATTATGTAATACGGCTATAATATAAATGTATTACAACTGTGGAGACATTCGAAATACTGCTTATTTCCAACTGTATTACATCATGGAAAACCGAAGCATTTTGCCTGGATTCTATTACGTAATATGGCTGTGATATGAGTGTAATACCACTGTAGAGAATACTAGTGTGTATCATATGCATATTGGAAAATTTTATAAAAATATGTTATTTCTCATAGCAGTGTAAGGTTAGAATCATTTCTTCCATCTTCATAATAAACTTTTTCATAACGGAATGGATTTGAGAATTTTTCTCTCAATGCAGTGAGTATTACTTGTATGTATCGGCGACATTATCTCAATATCACCGGAAAAGTTTTATAAACCTACTTATTATAACTGTGGCGTAACAAAATCGATCGTATTTTTCGATCGTGTGAAATGTAAATCGATCTCAATCAAATAAATGACCACCACTTCTTCTGCCACGCGTTCCGAAAATAGTCATATACAATTCCTATACATGTATGTAAGTGTTGCGTTAACATGCCATGTGGCTCGAGTGTTTTGAGATATCGGCACAGTCTAGACTGTGATATCGGTATAACTTTCGCGGTTGTTCGCGGTGTTCAAGCAGTAAAAACAAAATACTGCGGTGCGGAAACTTATTGTGATTCGAGGGACAGTGGTTTTGCAGGTTTTGCGGAGAATTTCAGGCTCAACTTAAATAAACTGAACTGACGGTCGTTGAGCCATTAGTGATAAAAGTGTGTCGAATGCCATTTTTCTCTAACAAAGTCTTAAATTGCCCTGGTGTGAAGGTAGGACCATTATCAGAACAAATGACATCTGGCAACCCAGCAAACAATTTACGCAAATATTTAATTGTTGTCTCTGCCTTCATATCCTTCACCACTTCCACTTCCAGCCATTTTGAATGGGCATCCACCACCAACAGAAAATAGTTCCCCTGGCCTTTTTCCATGGCCAAGTCCACATGCAACCGGGACCATTCTTCCTCTGGTGGTTCCCAAGTCCATACTGATGCCTTTGGAGGTAAGGGCCTCTCTGCCTGTCACTTCGTACAAGAGTTCACCTTAGCCTCAATCATTTCATCCATTGAAGGCCACCACACTAATGACCTGGCCACTCCTTTCATTTTGCTCATCCCGGGGTGGTTTGCATGCAACATTCCTAACACTTGCTCTTGTAGCACCCTGGGAACAACCACTCTTGTGCCCCACAAAACACAGCCCTTATGTAAAGAAAGTTCGGTTTTTCGTTTTATAAAAGGTTCCAAATCCGCATCTTTCTCATGGCCTCCCCAACCATTCAGAACAAGAAAACATACCTTACTTAGTAACTGATCTTTCCTTGTTTCGTTTGCTATATGTTCTGGGGGAATCAAATTACTGTCTCCCTCCAGCATGAAGATATCAGCGGGATCTGCAGCTCCTCCCTTCTCCTCACTCAAGGGCAGGCGGCTAAGGGCATCTGGTCTGGTCTAAGGGCTGGTCCCTGCTCACTTCCTGGACGATACTCCAACTCATAATCATAGGCTGCCAAGCTCAAACTCCACCTGATCATCTTTGGTGACAACATCAATGGAATTTGTCGTTCTGCAGCTAAAATCCCTAATAATGGCTTATGATCAGTCACTAACGCAAACTGTCTTCCCATCACATAATTATGGAACTTCGTCACTCCAAAAACCAATGCCATACACTCTCTGTCAATCTGAGCATAGAGGGGGTACCCAAAAGAAACCGAACTGATGTTGTGGTGGGCGAAGTTTTTGAAGTATGTACCCTGTTCTGCCGCTAGGGGCATATAGAGCTACCATTTCTGAGTCAGCAAGGCAAACATCGTTGCTAAGGAAGGTTCTGTTTTGTTTATAAGCATTTGTTAGCAAGACTTGTTTTGTGTGCTCGTCGTTTTTACAATGCCTGATTATCATGAACAGCGGGTGGTCGTAAAGTTTTGCTTCTTGCTCGGAAAAACTAACACAGCAACACTTGAAATGTGAAACACGGCCTACAAGGATGATGCAGTTGGGAAAACTCAAGTGTTTGAGTGGTTTTCCCGTTTCAAAAGAGGTAAAATGTCAATTGATGACAAACCTCGCTCGATCGTCCTTCCACGGTCCGAAACGATGAAAATTTGGAAAAAATTCGCGAAATCGTCCTGGAAGATCGACGAAGGACAATTGAAGAAATCGTGGCACTGTCTGGAGTGACTTGGAGTTCAATACAGCGAATTTTAACGGAAGATTTGAAGATGAAAAGGGTGGCTGCCAGATTCGTGTCTCGACTGCTGACTGCTGAACAAAAACAAGGTCGTGTGGAAGCATGCTGTGCTTTGAAAGAAGAGTTTCGAAATGACCCACAATGTTTTTCCAAGGTTATCACAGGTGATGAATCATGGTGCTACGGCTACGATCCTGAAACGAAACAGCAATCAAGCCAGTGGAAGTCCTCAAGTTCACCTCACCCCAAAAAAGCTCGTCAAGTGAAATTTAATGTGAAAACAATGCTGATTTGTTTTTTCGATGTGAGAGGAGTCGTCCATTCAGAGTTTGTTCCGCAGGGCCAGACAGTTAACCAGGCTTTCTACCTGGAAGTTTTAAAAAGATTGCGAAACAGTTAGCGGCGGAAGAGGCCTGATTTGTGGCGGTCGGGCGACTGGTTTTTCCACCACGATAACGCCCCTGCTCACACAGCCCTGTCTGCGCCAATTTTTGAGTAAAAATGGCATGACCCCTGTGCCCCACCCCTCCTATTCACCCGATCTTGCCCCCTGTGACTTTTTTTTATTTCCCCGAATGAAAAGAGACATGAAAGGAAAGCGTTTACCGACGTTTCTAGGGGATTGAAAGTATTTTGTTTTAAAAAATTAAATTAAAAAAGTTAAAAAAAAGTTCGGTTTCTTCTGGGTACCCTTCGTACTTTCTTTCTGTTTCTGATAGTGTCCGTGATGCAAACGCAATTGGCTCTTCTTTGCCATTTTCCCTACGGTGAGCTAGCACTGCCCCTAACCCGTATGGTGAAGCATCACAACTCAGCGCTATTTGTTTGTTCTCATCATACGGTACTAAAAAGTTTCCTTCCGCAATAAGTTCCTTCACATTCACAAATGCTCTTTCTTGAGATTCGCCCCATTCCCATTCTTGTTGATTATGCAATAGTCTATGAAGCGGCTCTGCAGTTGTAGCCTTGTCCTTCAAAAATATGTTATAGCAATTCACTAATCCCAAAAATGACTGTAACTCCTGCTTATTTTTGGCAGCTGGAGCTTTCCTGATTGCTTCCACCTTTTCTTTTGTTGGGTGTATTCCAGCCTGATCCAACACAAACCCCAAATATGTAATCTTCGACAGGTTAAATTCACATTTATTTCCTCGCAGACAAAGTCCTGCTGCCCTGAGTCTTTCCAAAACTTCCTTTACTCTGCCATCATGTTGCTCCTGTGTTTTTCCCATGATAAGAATATCGTCTAAATAAACTACCACTAGGAGGCCTGCCAACAAATTATCCATAAATTTTTGGAAAATCCCAGGTGCTGCAGAAACACCATATTGTAATCTTGTCACTTTAAATAACCCTTTAAGAGAATTTACTGTCGGTAAACACGCAGTTTTCTCATCAACCACTAACTGTTGATAGGCTTGCTTTACCTCGTTTCACATCGTATTAACTCGTTTCATATGGGCAAGAATCAACTCGTATTACCTAGCATTAGCCCGTTTTATCTAGAACAGGCTACCTCGATTCATATCGTATTACCTCGTTTGACCTGTTCGAGAAGCAACTGGTTTGTACTAGTACCTACCTACATACTACCCCGTTTCAACTGGTTTCAGCTAGCATCACCTTACCTCGTTTCACATCGTATTAACTCGTTTCATATTGGCAAGAATCAACTCGTATTACCTAGAATTAACCCGTTTTATCTAGAATAGGCTACCTCGATTCATATCGTATTACCTCGTTCGACCTGTAATACAGCACCCAAAAAGAATCGTGCATGTCCAAGGGGGTTACAGTGGATGGTAACAACGTGTTGTCGCCCAAAGGGATGAGCTTGTGTAAAGTTATGAGGAATTTAGGAGTGTTGCAAATTTAAACCCCACTTCCATCCTAATTTACAGGACATCGAAATAATAAAGCAGCATCACTGTGGCAGCAAAAATACACATACTATCTGTAAAAAAGTAAAATAAAAAGGAAACTTATTACAACGCAGTAAAATAAAATGTTTTGTTGCCCCCACTGCACGATTATTAAATTTTGTTAGCAAAAGGTTATTGGCGAGTAAAAACAGATTGCTCATATTCAAGTAGTTGGCATTCCGTTAAATTTATGAGTATTAATTTGTTATTTTTAAGCAAAAAAGCTAACTTATTGATAATAGTTACCTGAAAACCATTTGTTTTCATTGCTAAAATAGCAAAAGTTGTTGTAAAAAGCATAAATCTCTGCTAACGTCCTAACTAATAACCCTAATGAAATATGTCAGCAGGATTGTTGCATGCGTTAAAATGACAGTATAATGGATAGCTCATAGAAATAAGTTAATAAATACCAGTATAATCTATATTGATTTTTATTCATCATAGATTTGAATACTAATCAGCTTGCGAGCCAGTGTAGTTGAAGAAGCCCCGAACAATGGATTTCAACAGAGGAAGTCACCCCTGTTCATGCCCCACGTAGAGTTAATGTAATCGTTATACGGTTTTAAATGCTTCCTCTTTCACGATAGTTAGTCTATCAAAATCGGGTGTCACTACATATTTCACAGATAGTAGTTACTCCTGACTATACAAAATATACCTACTCATCCATGATTCGATGAAACCAACATATCCCGCTGAGAAATTAAGGGAAAGTAAAAACTGCTGTCATGCACAAAAAACAACTTAAAGGAAGGCAAACACCTCAACATTTTTTACTTTGACCCTCCTTCCCAGCCTGCAATTTAAGTACTCGCAGATAGTAACTATCTACTGCACTAACATAATCGTTGGACATAAACATAAGTATGGTGACTGTGTCTAACAAATCAAGATTCTAACATGTATGTGCAACACCATTAAACTGCAATTTCCACCGACCATTAAAGTTACGCAAGGGTATTTCCACGTCACCACACCATGACACCTACTTCACCATGACACCCACTTCACCATGGCACCCTCAAACTTCAAACAAATTCTCAATTTCTTGCATTCAGGAGGCTTGTCTACTAAGGTGTACTATTTTACTCAAAAACTTTTATCTCACTCATTTGTGGAACAGTTCTCCAGATATTCACTTGATAAGAGATCCACATCGGACGAGGTGAATCAATTAAAAACGATAAACGTGGGATACTAGGTAAAACCACTTGATACGAGATCCACATCGGACGAGGTGAATCAAGTAAAAACGAGAAGTGTTGCAAGAAGACAAAGACATGTGCAAAAGACTTCATTTTGATGACAATGGCAAAATGCAAAACCCGTGATTAAACCAATTGTATTAAAAAAATAATCCTTCCTATTGCTTTCATGTTTAACCGAATAAATTACAAGTGAAAACTAATGCAGAAAATTTATAAATGTTTATTTAATAGAATATATTGGTAATAATATCACCCAATTACAATTTAAGATAAAAATGTTCAAAGTATTCATGCGATCTATCGGGTTCATTTATTTCACGATAGATTGAGAACACTGGCGAAACACATTTACACACCTTGGTAGCGAAAAATTGGACAAATGTTAAAAGGATGAGGGTTAATTACGCGGGTTAAAGTGGTTTGAAAGCGCCTTGCGTAATACCTCGCTCGCGACTCGATTTCGTAATTTTGTTTCTACACTAAGGTACCCCAGTTTTGAAGGACAAAGGCTGAATTATCCGATAACTATTATGCTTTGGTTGCCTCATAACGTAAATGCCGAAATTTTAGTTTCTGATTGGTGTATATTTCCTTTGCTAGATATGGGTGATCTGTAAAATGAAAACGAATTAGTATGCTCATTTTGTTTCGTTCGTAGATAGTGCTCATGACGATCTTTTGGGTCATTTTAATGTGACTTAACTGCTACAAAACTTCGCCAGTCCTGTCAGGTCTGTTACATCTCTAGTTTTCAGCCCTTGTGGAAAAACCCCTGTATACACTACAAGCCTATGCTCTCTGTTCCTATCACCTTACTTGTGTTTTTAAAATCAATTTCAAAGTAAGCGTCACGCATCAAGCATTGTAGCCTAGGAAAACTCATAACCTGCAAGCTAGGCAGCCAAGTAAAACTCATAATGCACGGTAGAACTGACAATGACGGAATATCAGCGTTGACAGCCACTTCGGACCACATCCCTAACCACGTAAAAGAGAACCGAAAAGTCGCTATTACCCCTCGCACTCCCGCATAAGAAGACGTAATTGGTGTCATACCATTGCTGGAACACTGTGGAACAATTTCCCGTGTAAAACACCCACCCACGCAACCACCATTTCCCTGTGAGTTAGGCAAATATGTTTTTTTTTAACCCGGAAAATCAATATTTTCAATAATTTGCAGCCGTTGCGCGACCCCTATACGTTGTCCGATCGAGTCCAAATTTTCCTCCATTATTTCTTACTGGATTGGAACAAAAACTGTGTAAGCCGGTCAACATATCGAAAAAGTCCAATTTTGTAAACACCCAAAATTTCTACACCCAGGGATGCCATGATTCACCTTTGTAAATTATGATTCAAGACTTTAATGCCTTATTAGAACAAACCATAACTGGTGAATCAAATAATGGAGATGAGCTGTCGAATTACTAACGAATCATGAGAGTCTAAAAAATTAATCCTTTTACTTCCAGAGGATTTAATGATTCATATTGCATACTTCCTCTTGAATAATGATTTTGAAACTAAAATATAAATTACGCAGAAATATTTTTTAAGTTTTCAAATCATTATTTAAGAGAAAGTGAGCATTCCTGCAAGAAATATATCTTATATATTTCTCGCAGGAATGTATCTTGTAGGTATATTTATGACTCTAAAAACTCTCCTCATCACAGCTATTGCATACAGCACAGCCAATTAGAGACTGTAGAATCGGTGAAATATCTCGGAGTTGGGCTGACTAAAGATAAATCGTGGGGGAAACATATGCGGGAAATTACCGGTCATGCAAATCGTAAATTGCGATTTGTTAAAGGAGTATTTGGCAAGTGTGAAGATGAAGTTAGTGGAATCAGCTACTTCCCCCTTATTAGACCCAATTTGGAATACGATGCCAGTATTTGAGATCCTTAAGAGGTAGGGTTAAAAACCAAGTTAGTAGCTACGCGTGTGGCGAAGTTCCGAAAGATAAGTTCAAAGCCGTTACAATAATATCGTTAGTGTTACTGTCCTTTTTCAGCAACAGGGATGGAAATCGCTTTCATACCCTCGATTAAAATTTAGGCTTAATCTTAATATATTCCCAAACCGATTTATTCTGTGACGACGATAATCACATTTTACGAAATCCAACATTCGGAGATCAGATGACGAGAATAAAATTAGGGAACTTGACTGCAGAACGGACAGATTTAAAATGTATTTTTTGCCGTGAACGGTAAGAGGCCATAACAACTGCCACTGAGACTTCTAACTAGATTTGTTGATAGGTAGGTAGTGTAGCCAGTTAGTTGAGTTACTCCCTAGTACTTGTAACCTTATCTGATACCTAGAACTAACAGCACGCCGTGCATGTTTACGGTATAAATATTGCATATCTGTCCATTTGTGTAGTTGCAAAATACATTAATGCAAACGGTCCCTCATTGATAGCATACATATATTGTAGTGAATGCTTGTGAGATCTCGACTCCTAACAAGCGTTAGCGATTTATGGTAATGAATCAATAGTCGTAGTTACATTTACTTCAATAGGGTATAGTGTGATGCATGTTGTTTACAGCTCACCACTTGTCACACGCCCTTGAGGTGGCTTACAGGATAGTATGTAGATGCAAATGACATGAAGGCGGATATATGCCCAACTTTGCTGATTTTAAATATTATAAATATTAAACGTGCTCTAATCCTTGCCAGATCAAGGCAAACACAAGTGAATAAAGTGAAACATATGTACGGAAGGCATGCGATATTATTGTTCACTCGGAGAAATTTACCGCTAGCAATTTCCCGCGCCAGCCCTACCGCATAAAACGTCGCCGTCCGATCCACCTACACCCAACGGAACAAATGGCATCGTCGATCAAAATCCCTCATCAGTTACTAACCAACCAAAAATCTATAGCCTCGTCCTAGCTATTAATACAATTCAAACAAGGACTCAGTAAGAGGATATTCTCCGCAAAAGGGCGGATTCATTCCAAGCTGTAGGGCTCGAAGGTTTCTAGTTCATCTTGCTCTAGGGGTTGAACAGGTCGCTTAGCGCAAACCTATTCAATCCGAAGTCGAGCGAAAACACTCATTGCCTCGGGTGCACCTTACTGCCGACCAGTCAGCTATGAGGCGACGCGAGTGTCAGTTGAGGTAGGCTAGCCACGAGCCTCTTCCGCTGTGCTGCTAGCGTGAAGAAACAAACCACGTTATGCCTTCTTCGTGAGTGGACGACGGGGACTGGCTTTTCTTGGTTTGAATACAGAATTGACGTTGATGTTGCTGATGGTTTGCGTTGTGTTTCTTAGTGACTGAGTGGAATACCATGTGTATTACGTGTGTTACATCTGATACAGTGCTGTGAAATAAAAAAAAAACGCGATACTTAAGCACGATCTTCGAGGGTAGTGATCTGGCTCTCCATTCACTTCCAACATCGCCGTTTCAAACAATGATGTGACATCAATCACCAGAGATTGAAGAAGATTGAAAGAAAGGCGTCGGAGATCCTTTTGCTTCATTCCAAGGAAACCTTAGTTGGTGAGTACGGTAATGATTGAGACCATACTCGAATTTTAATCTAAAATTTAAGTGGTTTTATGAGTGTAAAGTAAATATTGTAATAGTAATGACGCATAACCGATGTTTTAAATGACTGAATTTCTCAGTAACTAACTGAAAATACAAGTTGAAGGCTGTGTTTGTTTTACCTCGTACGATGGAGTTTAAATGGATGGATACGTAAGGTTATTAGGTAAATATTCTACCGAGCGTCCCATCTTCAAAATGAGGTTTTCAGCACTTAAAAATTGCTAGCTTTACACTGTTTCACACGCAAAAAAATCATTCTAGCAAAATACTTTCATGAAAGAATAATAACACAATTTTTCCGAATTGAAAATCTTAGAACGTCCCGGGAATGTGTTGTAGAAAAGTTTTACAAAAGTGGAAATCGGTAAACCTTAAAGGGAAAAATCTTTGATGGTACATGTGTACGTACTATGTGTACGGGGGAAGTCATTACTTTTAAATGTCTGGCAGTCATTTGGTTTTCAGAAAGGTTGTCGGTATAGTATTTTTTTAAATTATATCCCTTTTGAGCGCACATCCGTACCAAATACCATGAAAACGGCTTTCACTTTTCGGCATTTTGTGTCAAAAAGGCTTGATTTGCAATATTTGATATCACCAGAGAGAAAACCTTTTTAAAATGTATTATGAGGCCAAATTCATTGGTTTTTGTGTGATTGTAGCGGTATTTCGCAAAAAGTACCACAACACGGAAGTGTTTTTTGTGTCCGTGAATTGTAAGTAGCAATTGGATGCCATGGTTTTTCTAGTCACATAATGATCACATTAGCAACATTAGTGTTGTTTTTGTTCGTTCTCTTTGGGTTTCGCGGCACCGTGAACATGGGCGTAGTTCCAAAAGTGAAATTATCTTCTTCCTGTCTGCTTGCACCTGTCCTTCACCGACTCATTCTCCTCGTAAGCATTTTTTCCATCTTTCCCTAGGTCGTCCAGCAATATTTTTTCCTTCTGGGCACTGATCTTTTGAAACATCCTCCATTCTCAAGTATTCTATTCTGTTTATGTGGTCACTTCACATATTTCTTCGCTATATATCTCGTGTTTATTGGTGTTGTTTTGTATTCCTCTCTTTTATTGTTATTGATTTTTCGACATGTTCTTGTTCTCTCGAGTATTTTTCCGAGGTTCATTTAGGCAGTTTCTAGAACTCTATTTACGTTTGTTAATTGTTTCTCTGGCTTCTAGTTTTTAAAGTGATTGTACTGTCAGTGTGAATATCTCTCACGATGCTCATAAATTTCCGATGTAATCACAAAGACACAGTCAATTTGGTTGAAATCTCTGGCGTTGTTGCCGCAAATTGCACAAGCTATTCGGATAGCAATTGCGGAACCTGCACTTACTTATATCGTTAAATGCTTCTGCTGTGTGAATACCCAATATTTCTTCGTCTTGCTGTAAAAAGTAGGTGGCATATGCACAAATAATTGTTACCGAATAGAAAATTGAATAAATTAATATGCATACCAAAATAGAGGGGTTTACAACTTCGATTTTTTAAGTCCAAATGACTAATAAACATTCATAATCAGCACTTGTATTTTTATTGCCTTCTCGATGCGTTTATGTTATCACTTTGAAAAGTCGATACTCATGGCGAGCGCGACCGTCTCCGTAATCTGAAGAAATGAAAATTCGCGTATTCCTAAAGCGTGCCATGCGTGCTGAGAATCAGTTGGACTGCTGTGGCTGGTGCAACTTGATCTTTTTGCATTCGACAAGAGGGCCTTGCATGACCTCCGACCACGAACTGCCCGCGTAACTCCTTCCCAAAATAATCCACTTTCGGAAGAACCTATGACCCATTTTCTGGTTTTGTATTGGATAGTTACGTATTTCTTACGAGAGGAAGATGGCAAAACATTTCCCGAGTCTCCTAATGTCGTCGTGAACCGAGACCTTCGCAAGGAGGAAAATAATAGTCTTCTTCTTACGTTGGGGCTTATTGTTAGACAACTTAAACTTTAATCGTTTGCAACGATCCGCTGGTGGGAAATGCGTGAAAAGAACTGCCAATTCATATACGCCCCATAGCAACTATTTTGATTACGGATCATTTGCTTACCGATACCTTTTTACTCGTTTCAGTAGCGGAGAATTTTAAATAAATGCTTGGTTGATGCATATTGAAATTTGAAATGCATGAAATAAAAAGATACAAACTTGCGGAAAATACAAACTCTTGCTATTTATTATTGATAGTTCTATCTTCTTCGGATATGATTTATTAAAATATTGCAGTTAATTTAAAATTGGCCAAATAATGAATGGGTACCTTGTAATTGTTTTTTATTTATGCGAGTTGTCCTTTTGGTCTACGTTCATCACCAATCGGGATATAATTGACTTGTAGATTGTGTATTATCAACCCTCTCAAATATGGAGGTATTGGACTGTTCCCAATTTCATTAGATTATTAAATTAATTCTCGGATTATTTGAACAGTATAAAACAGTTCACCCCTTCAATACTACATAATTGTAGCACAGGGAGTTTATCTCTGAAGAACGGTAAAATAGCACATTTACATGAGTGATGTGAATATCGTCTGCGCAAAAACTCAGAAGTAAGATGGGCTATGTTATTTTCAGGCCACTATACTTGTAACATTGGCTCTCTAATTTCCTCATGCACCGTACTAAACTTTATTTCATTACTTTATTTTCATCAAGACAGAGAACCAGCTCTTGGCATGAAGTCCTTATTACACAGATTTTGAGATTATTCCTCAGACTTTTTTTTCAACATAAGACCAATGAAACATACCCCTTTACCAACTTTTAACGAAAAGCGATTGATATAGGGTCGAAGCTACAGAATTTTTACCTTGCCGCTTACGTTTTTGGAATTTTCTTGTTTCCATTAAAAGCTCATTTTCTCTTAGTTTATCGTGATTTGTACCAATTAAGTAAACACAGATCCTCGTAATTCTGCTACTGTTGCAAAAAAACGATAACTACTTTGATGTGGATTATCTGTAATTTGGACCAGTATGACAGTTTTTTCAGCCAGTGAAAGATCTTTACACGGAGTCATTATAATATTTTAGAAAACTAATCTCGATTTAAACGACAGCATTAAATACACAGCACCGTTCCAATAAGGGCTGTAATAATAGTATTTCCATGAGCAGAAAAGGCTGCAATTCATCGTTTCGCGCCGGACACGATTCACGAAGATATTTACCGTTTCAATTTATTCTAACTATTAATTTTGAGAGTTAACACTAAGTATTATAAAATTTGAGTCAATAAAATAATTCCTTCTATTTTAACATGTAAAAGCAACTTCTAATTTAACATACAAATATTTGCATAATTTTCTGCATCCGTACAAGCGACAGTAAAGTTAGGAAGGCTTACGGAAATATCAAATTCAACCATGCTGAAAAAAGAAATTAAAAGGATACGAAATGAGTTAACTTCATTATTTCATAATTCATTGATTTATATGTACACGTTCTTCATATACTACATTTCAAGCCAATAAAGGGTGTAAATAGAACGATTGGCATTGCTGTAAGCGGTGGTGTGGTCGCGTACTCTAGTTGCTCAGTACGAGCAGGCCCTGAATTGAATAGCGCAAGCCCCAGGCTTGCAGTTCGGCAAGCCAGCGGTCCCCAATGGGCGGTTATATATGCCCGCCTCCTTTTCCATTTATTAAGAGCCATCAATCTATTAGAGTAAAATTAATTCAATAAATATATTTAATTGTTACTTATCTTGCATAGGATTGGCACTGAATCAAGCCCTGGTGACGGCCAAATATACGTAAAGAATATTATATTAATGTTGATCCAATTTTAATGACTTAAGAATGAATTTTAGTGCAAGAAAGTTTGAAAAAATAGTTTTACTTCTATTCAAACTCGATACTATGTGACAAAACCTGTTTTTTTTTCTTTGAATGAAGTGATTTTTTTGTAACCGTGAAAATTTAAGTGATGCGTTCCATGCGATAGATTAATGAAATGCCTTTATTTTGGTAATTGCTTCTTGCAGCTTAACTTTTTCCTCTAGGAAATACTAGATAACCGACAATATTTTGTTCAATGTAAAATAATTAGATTCAGTTTCATTTTTTTTAATTCGCTCAAAGTTATACGAGGAGCATTAATATTGATTTAACCCTGCCCAAGTTTACTCAATTTTAAGGCATCTTTAGTATTCGGGTAAAATATTTTTCTTATTTAACCTACGAATTAAAAAAAACCGCGAGAATATTCCAAAATAAAGTATTATTAGCTTTGCAAGTTTCTTTTTAAAAAACTAATGCACTTCTCACAAATAGAATACGATGGTCATGTTCAAGGTACTTGGACACGGGGTTATTCCATTTCTGAAGATTAAATGTGTCCTATTTCAAGGTCGTCTCTGCGCTGCATCCCTTACTAAGCGCGCTCTTTGAAAATCACGCGGCAGGAAAAATGTCATAGTAGTAAGCGTTCATGAACTTGTGCTGGAACAATAACGTTTAGAACGGGTTTTATGTACCCCGTCTTTTTTTATGATTCAGAGAGTAAAATGAAAAGGAAACATTTCAAAAAGTGTATGGCAGGGGAGGAAAGGAGGCCGATGAGAGAAATGGAGAGGAGGAGGGGAAAGTGGTCGGATGATGTACTGAGTAGGCTAAATGGAATAAATGTGACACCCATCTTTTCAGGCTTATGCAAAAGCTGCTAGAAATAGATTAACGGATCAGGAGGCAAACTCACATTAATAGTTAGTTGCCTTTTGCAATATCTCTGGTAATTTGTTTGACGATGTTAATTGGCGACTCTCGTAAGCCCCTTTAATTCCGCATGGGTAGTCAGCACGATAGCATAAAAATCATACCCAAGCGATAGGGTCCAAGGTCTAAGAGCCCATGGATAAAGATGTGGCGCTCATAGGCCCTGGGGAACAAAATTAATACATTATATATTACCTAATAGTAAATGAATTGATAAACTTACTTCGATATTCTGCCCGCATGTTAATATCACATTCAAAAGTTGTTCCAAGCGGTGAGCATGGCCGTCTTCGCATTTCGCTGAATAGAAACTTTGGGTAATGCCTACACATTGCAGCAAATCTTTCATGTTGCTTATTTCAAAATATTAACTTTTATAAATACTTAATATTTCATCGTAGACATTTTAATGGCGTGTATGTCTTCTCTGAGAGCGAGTAATCAATTTCGTTATATCTCGAATTAAGCTATTGCGGATCGTTAACGAAGATAATGATCCCATACACCGGAGGTTAAGAAAAGCCCCAAGCAAACACATTATATGCTAATACGAGTTCTGATTATTTAACTGAACCAAAATATATTGCTTTTACACGCAGACCGTTGAGAATTTCATAAACACCAAAAACGGACAAATTGACCATGATCAAATACCTGGGATGAGTAACTTATGGGATTCCGTTCTTTCTCTTGCAATAGGTTACTGAGATTTGTTCACTAATCACTCCGAATTTCCCTCAAGATAAAATATTGCTTTACTATCAATTCTCTGGTTATAAATTTAGCTTTACTCAACGATGTCGTTTTAATTTAAAGCGCAGTATCGTTTTAATTTAACTGTGCTACTGTGCGGATATTGTTGCAAATTTATTATCAAATGTGTTCGACGAATATGGATATTTGCCTTAATATCTCCTTTCCCATCGTTGAGCGAAATGACCTTTGCAGTCGATGCACCCTATAAATCTAATCCTAATCCCGTCGTTGAGTCATATCCCATATATAGCACCTTAGGAAACACCACGTTTTATTTGTGCTGTCACTCTTGTCTCTCCTTTCGACTTTTCGTTTATTTTCTCTCAATCTTACTTGAAAACGGCAAAATTTATATTCAAACAAAAACTTTAAAATCCTCTGTAAAGCCAACATCCATAAATTAGTTTTTCCTTTTCTGAATGGCGTAGTTGTTCAGTCTCTAACATCTATTAATTTTTCTATGCAAATGCTTTTTTGTTGGTTCAATTCTACTGCTTATGTCCTTGCTACAGTACCAATTATCATTCAAAATACTTCCCGGAAAGGTAAAGTATTTCCCCAGCTCAGAATGTTCCTCATTTTCCTTCATTTTTGGCTATTACTACATTAAAAACCTCATTACCTTCGCTTAACTTAGAACCTGCGCTTCGAGGTACTGCTTTCATTACATAGATGAACTCGACTGCAACAAGATAAAATGTCTCAAAATGTTATTAATAATTATGAAAAATAATTTTCAATCAATCAACATGGCTGTACAGTACATGAGTTTTCTTTAAAATGAAGTAATCCTGTCATATGAAGAATGACTTTTATATTGACGCCATGTCTCATAGGAATTTAAAAACTTTCTCTTGAACTGCAGTAAAGGTGCATAATTAAACAAATAGGGATGAGTTAAAGCAAGAGAACTATCAATTTAATTGTGAAAATAGAAACACAACATTCAAAATCTTTCTCATGGCTAACAATGCGATCCAAACATGAAATGTTAAGATCGGTTTTAGCGTAGATAGCCACGCCACCACCTTTAAATTTTTATCCGGCAGAAACTTAATATCAAACTGAAGCCCATTATGTTGTGTAGAGAGATTTCGTTTGTGGTGAGCCAGTGTTCACAAAATAGCACGATATCTAAGTCTAGATACTGCAGTAAAACCTCTAGAACACAACCCTTATTTCTACGCGATTGAATGTTTGCAAAGAAGATTCTGAATACACCAGGGTTTTGGTACCTCGTCCATAACTTGAGGACTTAGTCAAGAGATGTCCTCTTTTTTGGTAGGCTTAAGATTTCCTGTAGTTGCGCGGGTTACTCTAACTGTCGCAGTAGAATTGTTTGTGAGGGGAACAATGTTTGAGGGGCTCACTTTTGCGGCTTTTTTATCTGTTAAATTATCAGAAATCGTCTGTTCAGTGACATTCACGCTTTGAAAATCAATTTCACTTTGGGGCAGGGTTTGAGAAAGATCACTTTTACACTGAGATTGAGGACTTAGACTACTGGTTGATAAATCACACAGGAGGGGTGGCGTACCATCAGCAGACTCAGACTCTCCCGAGACAGTCGGGAAAGGGTTTTTTAATGAATTCTTGGAGGGCAAGAATTTAAAATCCCGAATTTTTACTCCTTTAGGCCATTTTTTGTGATTTTTGAGTTCACTTACAGAAGTTGAATTAACTTATGAAGTTATGAAGTAGAAAGAATCCAACTTTATATGCACAAAAGTTTTCATATTGCGAAACCCTCTTGCAAGAAATTTCAGAACAGTTAAACGTTTCCGTGATGTACGATTGGATATCGGAGGCCTCGGAAGATATTGATATACAACTCACATAGAGCCATGTTTTTATGGGAACGCCCGTAAAATTGCTCTTGGCCTGGTTGCTGCCGGTAATAAATTTTTGCCACCGGTGACGCCAGGATTTAACTTGTCACCTTAATTGACCCTCACCATAAGTAGGGGAGTTTACACCACTGTCATTGTGCGGTCATCAAATACTAGATTTCTACGTCTTGCCGTTAGTGAAGACCTGAGCTGGCACACTTATATAAAGAGAATCGCAAGTAACCTAACATTGGGGATCTTCATGGTTAGAAGACTGGCTCCCATTATTTCTCCTAATATCTTGATGTTGGCTTTCCATGTAAAAATTCAATCCTTCCTGCCTTACGGAATAATATTCTGGGGTCATGACAGCTTTAATAAAACTGCCTTCTCCCTTCAAAAGCAAGCTTTGAAGGCAATGCTACAGCTACCGTATCGCACCCCCGGTCGCCCCTTTTTTCAGAAACACAACATCTTAACCCTACCTTCACTATATATCCTACATGGTGCTATTTTCGTTAAACAAAATCCACATCTCTTTCCTGATAATCGTAGTTTCCACTCATACCATACTCGCGGTACACATGATATCCATATTTATAGCCATCATCTCTCACTGTCCCTAAAAGGACCTCACCATGCAGCATCTATAATTTTTAATAATTTGCCTTTAAAAACATAAAAGCAATATGCTCTATGCCTAAGTTTAAATTAGAACTTAAAAAGTACCTCTTAAGCGGAACATTTTACAGTGTCTGTGATTTCTTTAACAATAATGCACCTATTGTGAGGAGGCCTAGGTGATTAAATTTCCTTCTCACCTCAATTTGTTTATATTTTGTTCTTTGTCTTTTTATGAAATTGTACTTGATTGTTGTCTGTCTATTCAAATTGACGATTACTATGATGCTGAACGTAACCAACAGTAATAAAAAATATTATCTTTTTTCTTATCAATAACTAGTGAGTGCTTTTGCTCTTTTAATGTAAACGTAATTAAAACAAATTTATTATCATTGCTGACGATGATCTCGACAACACTGTATAGCTGTCAACAATACATAGTTTCACTCCGGTCTGGCACCTTTGTTTGTTTGCATAGTTTCACTCCAATGTTTTTCTTTACTCCTCGAACATAGTTGACAACTCTGTTTCAATATGGCGGCTACGGAACGAAGCCAAGACTCTTCATGGCTTTTCAATCATAAATATCTGCATTAAATGGCCGATAAGGTAACCTGAAAAACATTCATTGTATCCGTTAATTATTTAATCACCATATGGTCGTTTTTAAAGTAGCCTTGTCGAGGAAAATCTCGAAAAATAAAATGTTGAAGTGAGGGACGACACCATTCTGCCATAAGAGAAATGTAATTTGAGGCTGAAAATGACGATTTTAAAATCCTGTTATCAGCGCTAAATGGCCAATTACCTCCAACTACTTTTTCACAGATTGATTAAGGCATAATTTCTCTGCAACATATGAAAATATCGGGGCATCTTATCTAAGGTCCTTGTAGTAGAGATGCTACCTTAATATGATTCACATCCCACATATCACGCACTTTTTCACCTGCGAAATAGTCATTGAGTCCCGTGGCTGACTGTGTAAATAAATCTTGGCCTTCTACAAATCTTCCAAAATTAACAGCTATTATGCTGCTTTCCTTCCCAATTTTATTCCTTTATATACATTAATTAACAAATTCTCAGCGTGCAATTGAAAATCATTGGAAACAAGAAATGGTCCGGCCGGAATCTTCTTCGATCCTATGTACATTCCGAATCGTCATTCATTACCCCTACGTTTACCGCTTCATCCCGGAGAGGTTTTGTAATTAGTCGTCTAAACATTCAGTGTACATACACACTATTTCTGCAATAAAATTTATTATTCTCGTCAAATGCACTTTGTCATAAATCTTCCAGCAGTCTAAGAAGCAAATGGAGACATGGTGGCTTTTATCTGTAATAAATGTTAGCATGCTCATCACCCGAAATGCGTTTCGAGTCCCGCTCCCTTTCCTTAACCAATAATGGTTTTCACCGAGGAAGTCTTCCGCCCTTTCCCCGATTTTATTAGCTATATCAGCTATATTTATCACGTGCGAAATTAAAATTCTTATATCTTAACGTTATCTTTATTATCTATCGGGAAATGTTTTTGAGCTGATTTTGCACCAATGGATTATAACAACGTATTACTAGTAATTGATAAATTACTAGTTTTCCTGTGCGCAAAGGAGGCTACTAATAGTCCTTTTTGCGCAGAACTAACGGACTTTGCCACAGTGCCCCATGCCATCAGGAGAGTCTGGAATTTTTTGCCATCTTCCTCGCACAAGAAATACCGATAAGTCGTAGCCCAAAGCCGATAACCCTTCGCGGATTCTTCGGCCGACGAATTCTTTTCGGAGTGGGGGATAGAATATTTTGGTTTGTTGGGGTTACCAGCGGAACGAGGCTTCGGTCGGAGCTTCCATATCTCCTTTCGTCCGAAAAGAACAGATCTATGTCTTTCATATGAAACCCTACGACCAGGCCTTCCCCTTAAGTTCCTTCAACACCGAGAGAGGTAAACAAGCGCAGATAAATGCACGGTTCTCTGTTCATCTCAAGGTTTTGTGGATCCGTTCAAATGGGGACACGCACGTTCGCTCGAGAATTCGGGTTCGCAAGCTCGCCAATTGCTGAGGTCATGGAACAGAGGGGTGAGGTTTCATTATTCTTTGTTTAGAACGGGGTCGGGTGGATTTAACGATGTGGCTCAAGTTCCCAAAAACACATGATGACTATAAACAGCCCTCAGCGGAGGTGAAGCAGGAGAAATGGAGTTTTAGAATATACGCTTGTTGAGGGTCGGTACGGCTCCCGATATTGGAGAGTTAGCTCGCCCGGCAAACATTCATTTTGGGGTTCCATTCGTTACTATACAAAACATATCCAATTTAAAGTAATTTATTATCAAGATGAAGATGAGCCTTCAAACTTCGATAATCGTCGGTTGAGTTCTTGAAATATTGCGCTTAAACATTGTCGTTTTGTCAATTTAAAATTTTCATTCACAAACATACCATCCTGAAAACCATAAGGAAGTTAAATTAGAGTGTACTTATTTATACTCTTCTACGATATCTACATATACGAATTACCGTAAAAGCCACCTCTTGGGTGTGTGGCACGGGGTGATTCCACACCAGGCATGCAGCACTCGTCCCAGCACAAATCACAACCTCGCACGCTCCCCCTGGCGCTCGGCGCAGGCCAAGAAGCAGTGAGGATAACAGTGCGCAGTCCAACCGGAAACTGGGAGAGTGATACGTAAATGAGCATGCTAACATGCAGAACAATGCAATAGACACATCTAGTGGCTCATATTACTAATACTGTTAATTTGTGAATGCTACTGCATGCAGAGAACAAAATAAAATAATCCCGGACAAATCGACCGGTCTGAAGTGTGAGTAATGATATTTTGTTATTAAACACAAGTGAAAATTCTACTCTACCTATTGAGGGTGGGAGTTTAATGATTGATCTATCATTACTATTGCGATCCTTTGTGCGTGGGAAAAATGACATTTTAAATCTATCGGTTCTGCAGTAATTTCCTTTATTTTATTCCTGTGATTGTTTCTACCGTAGTACGTTGGCTCTAGCAGTATATGCTGAACATCCGGCAAAAACTGTCTGCTCCGAACTTGCGCAAAAGATTTATACAGCGAAGTTTTCCGTGAATATTTACATACGAAAATCCAGGATGGAATAAAAAAAAGGCTTACTCTACTTGTAAATTAGTAAAATAGAGGTATACATACGGAGTAAATTATTGGCTTGGCATGAATTCAAGAGTATAGTGAGCTAGTACATGATCATTAGGGTGGGTTACAATTTGAAATTTAAGGTCTAGAAGTGTGATTTTTTTCCTTTTGATGAAAACATAACGTATACGATATTTGTAATCAATCAACCCCCCGAAAACTGTGCCGTAGGGGTGCCTAACTTGCAAGTTTTAAGTTCAAAAGTTGAAAGTTTTACTTGGTGTAAGGTCATCATATTGATAGTGAAACGAACTTAATAACTTCAACATTTAGGATAAGTAATAACAAATATTTTTTCCCTTGAAAGGTATATCCTAATTTATTTCCTTATACCTCCTACTTCTAGTTCAGTGCTGACGTTTGCCACTTCCTTTATTTTCTGATAACTTCTTCTGTGACGCTTGGCGTCCTAATTCTCGTTTCCATTGATCGTATCGTATTTTGTACCTCTGTAACTAATTATGTATTTATAGGCTACTATTTTCCTTCGATTGCATCCATTTCCTTTGACTCTCCTATGTTCCTCCCCATCAGCTCCTGGCATTCCCTTCTTTTTAATACTTTAAGATCTCATACCTTAATCACCTCTTTATTCTTCAAATTTTACTTAACCTTTAGACCCTAACATCATATTTTAAGAGTACTAAATTATTATACTAGTCCACATCTGTCCCCTTAATTCCCCACCGATTTTTGATACGTTCTAAACCTCTGCATTACCATGATATGATCACCTACATATGTCCCTTTGTTTCCCGGAATTTTCCATGACTAAGTACAACTGAGGAAATATTTAAAGCAAGTGTTTGCTATTAAAATTATTTCTCTTGTAAAATGCAATGCCTTCTCACAGCAATCATTCCATATCCCCGTACTATACTTTCCCACTTCATATCCTTCATATCCCTCCCTCCCTTCCCCCATCATTGCAATTCAAATCACAATCTCTTCTGAGTTTCTCTAACCCGGCAATTCTCTGATTATTTTTTTAAATTTTTTTTACATTACATCTATCTCTTCCTTCCTGTAGTTCAGCGTAGGCATTTAAACCTGGACCAAAATGAAATTTGTCGGGTATGAATTTATTTCAACCATTGGCATCCTGTCGCTCGTCAGATCAATGTTTTCTACCCTCTTCCCCAATGTTGACTCCAATACCACAGCTATCCCCGTGACACCCGTCCCCGCACTAAAATGTCTATATTACTAAAACTCCAATGCTCCCCACTGTTCTTCCATTGCATCTCTCAAAATGCAATCACATCTCTTTTCCTTTCATCTCCTCATGTTTAATATTTTCTTGTTCCGCTGCCCTCATTGCTGTCCAAATATTCAAAGGTAATATTTTTACCGCTTCTTTCCTCTTATTCTTCCTAGTCTTCATCTTGTAGCAGATAAGATAAGACTAGTCGACCCGAGCGAAGCATTCGCACTGTATCCTCCTCAAATCCCACTGTGAACACCGTATAGTTAGTACCGTGTAGTTAGTGCGTTAGAATCCATACGGTACTTACTTTTGAGTTGAACTTGTGTAGATTTCCTTAAAGTGAATAACCTGATTTGATCGCCGGGTTTGTTTATCGTAGAGAGCAGAGACGAAGTAAGTTGGTCGTCATGGACTAAGTAAAAACAAATGACTGCGAGTGGTTTGGGGAAGTAAATGTAAATTCAAGTTTTGATTAATTTAGTTCATTTTATAAGTACCTAGATCAGCAGATCGAATACCTTAACTCAATATTTTAAGTTGAAATTAAATGTGGATTGAGATAATAGATGCATGAAATTGAAATCGGTTTCATTTCAATATATATATCAATATTCTAGATAGATGATCGATATGTTGAGGGCGGGATTTCAAAATCCCGTTTTTTTAATTATTTAAAAAAAATGAATCACCTTGAAACCATGTATGGTAATAAATTTAGTGTGGAACTGAAAACGTTATTTTTATTTCATTTATTTAAGTTGTGTTTATCATTGGAAACTTAGTTTGTGACTTCTTTGCTTAGGTTTACCAATAAAAGCCCTATAACAACAAAAAAGTATGATATATTTGAAGTAAAAAAATGTGTCCAAGTCCCTCTCCTCCATAAGGGACAAGAGTGTTTTAGTCCCAACAATGGCGGCCGATGGATTTCCCATAGTGGAAATGTATGCGACGACTCTACTTGAGAATTTTTTGGCGGCATGAAGATGACTCAGCATCACAGAAAAACGGCTGACTTCTAATCCAATCTCGAATAATTACGAATTATGATTGCATTAAAAAAAATATTTTAAGGTCTTAATGTCCCGAAAATTAAAAAAAAATTCGACGAAGAGTTCAAGAAAGCTGCAATTAGCCTTTGTATTTATCTGACAAGTGAATTAAAGTAAAGATTTTGTCAGAAATGGAAAGAGAACTACTGATTATTACGCCCCAAATGCACACCCTGAAATACCATTAGTAATAATTCAACATTTTAATACATAAAATTGTGAAATTTGATAGGTTATTGGTAAACAAAAATACTTCTATGTGAAAAATAAACTTCGTAATTGCATCAAAATATTCATTCGGATGATATAACATAATTTTTAAATTTTCGGCTCGTCTCGTAGAGTATCTCTCGGCCTTCTGCCTTCATTAGCGCAGACTGAGTAGCAGGTGTCCTACCTACATTAATATTTTATTATTTTTTCTTACTCCGACAAAGTCAGGAGATCTCTTTATTCGTAATGAATTTCTCTTTGCCAGTTTACAGGTGTCTATTTCTCTAGTTCATACCTTAGGATAATAAAATATAGATATTCCGCTCTTTCAGCAAATTTAGGACTCTTGAGATTATTTTTGATTAAAGAGTCGATCAGTTGTCCAAATGCCGGACTCGTACGGTAGCATAGCCTCTCTCTGTTAGAGGAGCAGTCATCTTTTATTATAAATACAATTGAAATCTCCTGCTAGGATGACTTTTCCTGTAAAATATTTAAGATAAGGAGCTAGTGTTTCGCATAAAAAATATTTATCTGTGAGCCCGATATTTTTCTCCAGATGGGGCATAAATATTGATTACCTTGATTTTGATGGATGTAATGCGTCCTGATTCGTGTCGTCATATATTTGTTATTGGCAATTCTTAACGCCCGAGGAATGTGGTGCCTCTATCGTTTGTTCCATTGTTAACAGTTGCATGAAAGTTTTTGGTATCCCACGGGAGGTCCTCTTTAAATTATTTTAGTAGGCTTATATCTAATCGTTCATTTATAATGTAACTCTTTAATATGCAAAGTTTTAAGACGCTCCAAATTCTTGCAATGTTGATCGATCCTATGCGCATATTAATTTCTTTAAATATTAAAATACCAAGAGCTATTACCGCGCATCAACTCACATCCTTTGAAAGGTGTCTTCTTCTGATGTCGCCTTGGATTTTTGGCTGCTTCGTCGAGAACCTCTCCGCAGACTATACCGTTTTCGATCTCGGATCGGTTGATGCTCCCTTCCACCCTCCGTGGAAGATGAGGTGTCATCGCCCGATGCATGGATTGTTATCCATTGGTTCTGCGGGGTCATTGCCAGGCAACGTACGGGCAGCTGGTCCTGGTAGCCCACCATCTCCAGGCAGGCTTACTATTTACGGGGGGTGGGGACGAACGGGACCGGTCCCTCCTCAGAACAAAAAAATGAAACTAGTACAACGTACAAAAAGTTTTTATTTTTATTTAAAAATTTACAGTCCATAATTACGTTGAAAATAAGAAATATTGAAATTCATCCCACCAGCAGATTTCTGTAGGTACAAACGCACCATTCTGAGTATACGTCTCGAAAACAATGAGTACATGTTTCAATGTTAATACAGTTGAGCTGACGAACCTGTAACCCAACTCCCCTTCGCAAATACATTGGACTGACCGGGTACCGCGGTAAAAAAGCCTGGAAACCCGATAACAATTTGTAATTCCCCTCCACAGAGCTCGAAAAACGCTAATTGAAGTTCTAGTATAATTGGCTCAAAAGTAGAGATTGGCTTATTTACTCCGTCAACTAACGTATTGATGCACTTTACCATTTCCAAATGTGATTTTATCACTGCCTTTTTTATAGTAAGGGAAGTATTTTCATGAACCTTTCCTCTAACTAAATACTTAGAGAGTGAGAAAATTGATTTGTCCAGTCGTGTCACCTACGCCGAAAATACTGTTAATGAATTTTTTAAAAATCAGGGGCAACGCTGGGGCAGAAGTTACAGGAATATTTGGAATCATTGATACTATATATAAGTAGGGTAACCCGATCAAAGTTCCTAGAATTTTTAACCACCAAACAGAACGGAATAATTCACCTCACGACACTCTAGAAACATTATAAAAGGGCTTCTTTCAACCCGTTCATAGATCATTTTACTACTCAATTAAATTAACGGTTCCTCTTTTACGGATAAATTCTCTCTTCATTTGAGATTTTGCTGGATGAAAAAAATTAAACTGTAATGATAAAGTTAAAACTTTTTACAATAAATTTGGATATGCGATTGATGCCATAAACAGCTGCCAGATAAATGGGGAGTTGAAAACTTGACACAATGAAGACTTTAGATTGAGAGAGAAGAATTGTTTGAGAAACAGAAGAACTCCATAAGAGAACTTAATGCCATTTAAGCTTTGAGCAACTGTGATGAGAAAATGTACCCTTCTGGGTAAAATAACTACAAATAATGGCAACTTTATTAGTTATCTCTTGCATCGCTGAAAGATCATTTTCCACTATGAGATATTTGAAGAATTATATAAGAAACAGCTAGTGAAACCAGGTTAAATGGGTTATCTTTACTGTATGTACATAAAGATATTTTAGTTTCATCTGATGAAATCCTGAATGAAATGTCAAAAAATCAAGGCGAATTCAACATTAAACTTTATCAGTTTGTGTTTTTTGTTATAAGAACCTAATTTTTCAGTTTCACTTAGTACTGGTAATCATTTTACGTATAATATACTACCTGTATTACTTTTGTAAGTACTGTAGATCTATGTACAGTTCTGTTCAAAAAAATCTTACCGCCGAAAATTTCTAAGTCCCCAGTTTTTGATGATTTGGCATCGTGGCTGAACCACGCCCCCCTGTGACGGAGAACAACAAACTTTCCAAGCGGAACGAGAGCCCTCCCTCCTCGTAGCTGGGGGAGTTGAACCATCCACGGAAGGAAAATTTTGACCTGGGAAAAGGATTATTTCCGAGGGGAGGGGTAAGGTTTCTTTTTTGTGATGTGTGAGTAAGAAGAAAAGGGAGATGTGCGGGGGAGCAATAAACTCTCCGAGTGAACGGCGGCCCTCCTTCCGAACTCGCTTGCCGAGAGGGAACCTCCACCCGAATGACGATTTTGACCTGCTTAGGGATTTCAGAGGATATGGGTTGGATTTCGGACTCTCGTTTGGTTATTTGTGAGCGAAAATGAGTAGATGAACGATCGGTCTGTCGGCCAAAGTCACCAGATATCTCTCGTAATAGAAAGCTACCATGTAGAAGCCAGGACTCAAATATCCATTGAAAGTCTTTATCAGAGTACGGGGAATAATTCCGCTGCAAATGACATATCTTCCACTATTTTTCCTCTAGAAAAGGCTATTACCGCGAATCGTCGCTCGAAGAGATCGAATCGTGTCCCCGGAGTTCCTTTAGTTTCTTATAAGTATTTTTCATTTATACGCGTATTCATTGACGCAGAAACTTGTCAAAAGTTTGACGTATTTTCGCAATCGCTGTCTGGAATTATATGGCTGCGCTTCTTTGGTTTGAATTTTTTCCATCGATATTAAATAAGAATCAGTATGCATGTCAATTTTCTTAGGATGCAAATAGACCAATGCCATTTAATTATAATGCTGGAATGCCGTGGAAACCAGCTATGAAATAAGCTCAAAGCCTGCCTTCTTCATTCAACTATTACTAACCGAATAAAAATGGATGGTTGCTACGCACTGACGACTCGTCATACGGATTCAGCATTTACTTGATCGTCTGCGGCAGTTTTACCCACCTTTTTATATCAACTAACCACTTTCTGCAAAAAAGGCCACGACTTAAAAAAATAAATAAAGGAAACGTCCTAAACGTTAAAGTCGCCCGAACCGCCGTCCCATATCCAACCGCCGTCAACCAGCATCAACTGAAAAGACATAGGAAGATGCGCACGCGCGCAGTGAAATATGCCAGCCTGCCTTCACAATACCCCATTTCCTTATAGCATACGTAATTTTTATAGAACAATACATTGAATAATGACAACTAACAGCATGAAATAAGTTAAAAAAGGATGGCAAAAAATGCGTCAAATAATGAATACTAACACTGCCTGAGTAAATTTCCCCACACTTAATTCCAGAAACAGTAAATGATTGCAAGGAAAAAACTGAACCTATATCGGGTAAAATGACAAGAATTAATTATGGCATCTTGGAAATGATATGGTTTCGTTTTTATTGTTTAAATTTATTTAAATTTGCGAGCGTATTCATTAACGTTAATAATTATCGCAATTTCGACTTAATTGTGTTATCTCATATATTTGTGGCAGTGCAATCCCTTTTGTATTTGAACTTTCGTAAATTGTTTTTAGTCATTTACTTCTTTTCGGAATTTTGTTTAATTTTTCCTTATGGCTGCTAATTCTTTCCAAAAGTAAGCCAGGAAACGCATGCGTCTTTCAGAAGAGCGCTTACAACTTTTTCTTTGATTTAATTACGTGCGTAGATAAATTTGGTGTGGGTGGAATTACAATACACAACTAGCTACAAGAATGTGCGATATTAACAATAAAAGAATAATAGTTTGGATAAGGGATTTAAAACTGGATCACTCAAATTCGCTCTGTAGTAACCCATAATGTCAGGCTCAAATTTTAGCGCACACCTATCTTCGCAAAGTATTCCGGGAAAGAGAATTCCAGGGGTGATGTATTTATGCGCAAACTATTACTAATTAATGTTTTAATTTTAAAGTAATGAGCTTTCTAAAGTATCTAATATCATATCAAGTTCTTTCGCTATGCTTGGAACTATAAGTCTGCGCTTTTTGATTTTCCATGTTTTTCTCGAGAGGCAAGGAAAGCCCTATCCACTTCAAATATCTTCGGATGTCAGTAGCTCGATACTATTTTATTCCAATATTGGAATGCCTAGGAAAAAAAACTTTCAATCCACTCAATCATGAACTTCAGCCAGTACTCAATTATTGTTTCGCGTTGGATATGGATTAAATTTCCTTGTTACCATTAAAGTAACATGATGCAAATAATTTCTTCTTTCATCCCTCTCAAATGCCTCTTTCAATCTACTCCGTCCTGTGTGTATAATCTTTGCTACTCAGTTAGTGAGTTAAATGTATTAGCGAAGATCTTTGCATAGAGGCACCACCCCTTTGGTCCTTCTAATCTTTCCTGAGAGAGCAATAAACATTCCTTACCAAAGGAAGCCCCTTCCATCACCCTCGCTTGAAGAAAGGCCCGAAACTGCCAAAAAGTGACAATGGAAGGGAGCAGCGGCTTCTTATTCTACTATGAGCGAAGAAGCAACGTTGTGGTCGGTCAAGCTGTATCCGCACATTAAGTGGATGCGTGGAAGCGGCCCATACATGTGAAAACTTGCATGATCTCTCGTTCACAGCAGCTGGGAAGCGCGGAAACGAAACGCCCACTTCATTGGCTAATATCCCCCTTACTCGTTTCATTTTTTATTAGTTTCCTACTCGTATTAATTATCGTTATTAGCTTACAACAGGTTGATCAAAAATATATAGCATTTATATGCTATATATTTTTGATCAACAATATGTTATATAGCAAGATGGATGAGATGAGTGTATAAAAATATATACTCATCTCATCCATCTTGTGAATTCAGTCCTTTTATTATCCAATGCAGAACTTCAAGTACGCGTATATTATGTATTCACTAATGACATTATACCGTATATGAATGACTTGAGCTGGCTGATCTTAGATTAGTGGTTTTATCAGGTTCATTTCGTCACCCTCTTGCTTCACCGCCATAACTGCCTTTTATATTCGCCATATGTCAGATTTTTCTCATGCGAGATTCATAGAAAAACATTCGAAATAGCACTTTATACAATGGGTTTTTTTGGCTTTTTTCCTAACTTAATTATCCAAGCAGCAAATATTTAATGGAGAAGTAAAGAAAATTGAACCAATGTCCTGTAAAACGTGCAGAGTTAATTACGACGTTTTGAAAGTAATAGGAATTTTGATACCGCAACGACTCCCAGACAAAGAAAATAAAAATGCTATATATTTTGGATTAACCTAACCAAAGATAGAGTTAACTCACCAACTGAATAGATTTAAAGAGGCATTTGAGGGACTAGAAAAGTGAAATTATTGGCATCAGGTTACTCTTATGGTAACAAGGAAGTTTAATACAATTTCCACCGCGAAACAATAATTGAGTACTGGCTGAAGTTCATTATTGAGTGGATCGAAAGGTTTTTTTTTCCTTGGCATTCCAATATTGGAATACAATAGCATCGAGCTAAATATAACGGTTTCAGGCTGGATATGGTGGAAGTTCTCGATATCCATAATGAATAAAAGCACTTGGTAACAAACCCTTAATTGGCTACAAAATATTTCCCAGACTAAAGCACCCCCCCCCTACCCTCCCGCCCTTAACCGTTTTCTTTCCAACCGACTCCTGCTAGATATCCCAAAATCTTTTATGGTCTACTTGCTTACCCCCCCCCTTCCTCCAGTGCTCTGGTGTGGGCAGTGCACTGGCCATTTAAAACCCTCAACATCCAGAGTTCTCAAGGAAAGGAGGCCTCCATTATCACCCAGTCCCAACCCCTCCGTCCGTTTTTCCTGTATTTCCGTCCTCTGTCCACTCCAACCCTTAGTTCCCTCTCCCCTTGTCGCTTCCCTCTCCTTCTTCCCACCCCCAATTACCCACCTCCTCTCCGCTCCTCCCTTAGCCTTCCCCCTCCTCCCCCACTCCCTAACGCCTTGGTAGAAAGCTATGTATGCTTGACCTAAAACTATGAACCCTGCACATGATTATGCCACAGTGTGGTGAAACGCGTCGTGCCAAAGAAATAAATATGTGGAAGATTAACAAGTGTTTTATTCATTATGAGCATCGAGCTACTTACATCCGAAGATATTTGAAGTGAATACGGCTTCCCTTGCCTATCGAGAAAAAAAATGTCAAATAAGAAAAGCGCAGACATATAGTTCCAAGCATAGCGAAGGATCTTGATATAATGAAGGATACTCTAGAAAGCTCACTACTTAAAAACTAAAACATTAATTATAAATAGTTTGCGCATAAATACATCGAATGCATTGTAAACTAAGGAAAGGAGTAGAAAAAGGCCGCACTCATTGGATTCGAGAATGGAAGGTGAGCACAATCGAGATATCAGCCTGCTTAATGATCTTCATATCATATTATATGATATCTTTGGTTCACGTATTACACTCTCTTTTAATTTAAGTTCAAAATTGAATAACATTACTTTCACTGTCACAAATCGATAGTATCAGTACGAAACCTACATTATTTTCATCCGCACGTCCCTCCAGCCCCGCAAGCTCACGAAAATATTCGCTGTAAGAACGTGAAGTTCCAACGCCCTTCAAAAATCTAAACCATGAGCCATGTCATTCAATAAATACGAGGGTCCTTTACATGGACGAATCAGACAAACGAAAATAATAAAACCGCGTTATTAAAAGCATTGGGTTAAGGCTTAATTTCACGCCATTTCACTAAAGCTAGGCGTTGAAAAACTTGAACAATAAGTGGCGAAAAATATGTGTCGTGAGAACGAAAATGTTGAAATTAGGTGGGAGCATATTTACAGATATAATTTCGCTACTGAGAGTTATTTTTCTAATCTCGTATTTTTGTGGCAGTGCAATCCATTTTATATTTTAACTCCCGCGAGTTGTGTTTAGTCATTTACTTCGTTTCGGACTTTCGTTTAATTTCTGCTAATGACTGCTTACTCTTTCCGGATGTAAGCCAGGAAACGCATCTTTCAGACGTGTGCTTACAACTTTTTCTTGGATTTAATTAGGGGCCAAGATAAATCTGGTGTAGTTGAAATTACAATACTAAGTTTGCAATAAGAATGTGTGATATTCACAATAAAAGAACAATATTTTGGATAAGGGATTTAAAACTGGATCACTAGATTTCGCTCTGTAGTAACCCATAATGTCTGGCTCAAATTTTAGCGCACACCTATCATCGTAAACTCATCTGTGAAAGAAAATTTCAGGGGCGTTGTATTTATGCGCAAACTATTAATAATTTAATTTTTATATTAAAGTAGTGAGCTTTATAGAGTATCCAATATCATATCAATTCTTTCGCTATGGTTGGAACTATATGTCTGCGCTTTTTTGATTTTCCATTTTTTTCTCGATTTTTTTCATTTTTTCCTCTATGCGTCAAAATTTTGACGTATTTTCGCAATCGCTGTCTGAAATTATATGGCTGCGCTTCTTTGGTTTGAATTTTCTCCATCGATAATAAACAAGAATCAGTATGCTTGTCAATTTTCTTAGGATGCAAATAGACCAATGCCATTTGATTATAATGCTGGAATTCCGTGAAAACCAGCAAGGAAATAAGCTCAAAGCCTGTCTTCATTCAACTATTATTGACCGAATAAAAATGGCTTGGTTGCTACGCAATGACGCATCGTCATACGGATTCAGCATTTACTTGATCGTCTGCGGCAGTTTTACCCACCTTTTTATATCAACTAACCACTTTCTGCAAAAAAGGCCACGGCTTAAAAAAATAAATAAAGGAAACGTCCTAAACCTATAAGTCGCCCGAACACCTCCATATCCAACCACCGTCAACCAGCATTAGCTGAAAAGACATAAGAAGACGCGCACGCGCGCAGTGAAATATGCCTGCCTGCCTCCACAATTCCCCATTTCCTTGTAGCATACGTAATTGTTATAGAACATTACATTGAATAATCACAACTAATAGCTTGAAATACGTTAAAGGACGGCAAAAAATGCGCCAAAGAATGAATACTAACACTGCCTGAGTGTTCGCGAAAGTGAAAGACGATAAAAAAACGCGCTGAAAAGTTTACCGAATGCAGGAAAGGAAATGGTCAAGGCCATTATTTTTTACCTGCTCCCTCAACATGAATGCATGTGCAAGGAAAGTGAGAGTGAGTGGTTGGAGCCCCGCGGATCACCGAAGGGAAGGGGTCAGGGGTGCAATAAAAATTCTGGAGGAAGGCTGTGTGGACGAAGAAAATATTCCTGCCTCCAAGGGAACCTCATTAGTGATATCAT
Source organism: Pyrrhosoma nymphula (assembly GCA_963573305.1). NCBI lineage: Eukaryota > Metazoa > Arthropoda > Insecta > Odonata > Coenagrionidae > Pyrrhosoma > Pyrrhosoma nymphula. Next base: position 29,023,318 of record OY754331.1, on the reverse strand, counting down.
CTCCGAAAATACTATATGGCTAGAGGACGCCCGATTCTCTCAGCTGAGCCACCATCTTCAGCCCTTCTTTTAAGGAGGGAGGGTGACAATGAGGCTTGGGAAACCCAGAAGATGTTACAATTGTCCCACTCCTCTCCTTTCCCTCTAGTTCCCTTTCGGGGGAAATACGCTGATGTTCTTTAGAAGTTGTATCGCGATTTTTTATTGGCTGGAAGGTTTTTCGCAACCTTTTTCCACAATATTCTTAAGATATTGGCCGTCAGGGTTTTCGTCCTAATCAGTTGCTCTTCTGCCCACAGACCTTGCGTTTTTGCTCTGCTCTCTTCCGCTCTCACCTACAAACGATCTCGACTTGCGCTTTTGGACTGCTTCTCTCTTGGACCCGACCCTGCACCGTTTTGGCTTAATTTCACTCTCCTGGACCCGACCTCGAAACGACTGGACTGCGAATTTGGATTTTTATTTCACTCCGTTCGTGTAAAATCGTAAAGGAGTTACCAGCGATGCCTCAGCTGACTCCGAGGAGGCGAAACCAAATTGTGGGGTTATTGGAGGGAAATTTCTCTCTGAGGGAAATTGGGAGAATGATGAATGTATCGCATGTCACTGTAGTGAATCTGAAAAGAAAGTGGACGACAGAACATTGTGTCGACAGGAAGGAAGGTTCCGGTCGACCCAGAGTGACAACTCCAGAGGAAGATAACCGCCTTGTAACATACGTGAGGGAAAATCCCTTCACTACTGCCAACGAGGCGCGTTTCAACTCCGAGTTTGGGGCGTCTTCACTGACTGCGCGTCGGCGACTTTTTGATGTGGGACTACATGCGAGGCGAGCGGCTGTGAAAGAAATTTTGACTGATGCACACCGGGCGGCTCGCCTGCAGTTCGCCCACAACTACAGGCGGGAGAATGAAGATTTTTGGCGAAGAGTAGTTTTCAGTGATGAGAAGACCTTTTCATCGACATGGAGCGGCCCGGTGATAGTTTATCGCCCAAGATGTACGCGTTTCGACCCACAATTCGTGAAACAACGGGGAAGGAGTGGCCGTTTCTCCGTCCACACTTGGGGGTGGATCAGTGGGGATGGCCCTGGAATGTGCTGGAGGATTGAGGGGACGTTAAACGGGGAGCAGTATGCCCACATCCTCGAGAATGTCATGCTTCCTTCAGCTCAGATGGATTTTCCGGAAGGATTTATATATCAACAGGTATGTAATGAAAGTAAATTGAAAGCCATTAATTTCTGCAGGGATTATGTGCTACCGTTGAATTATTTCGCGCAAACTGAGACGATTTCTTTGCAGCAAGAACTATGATTTTTGTGAATTTCATTGTTTTGTCAATTGTAAACGTCCATGGAAAAGTTTTTAGTGTTTCATATGATTGCAAATTTCTCGGTCAGGACAATTCACGGATCCACACGTGTAGGAGGGTGAAGTTGTGGTTCGAAGAAAATGGAGTGCAGCAGCTGTCGTGGCCCGCTAGGAGTCCAGATTTGAATCCTATTGAAAATGTGTGGAGTGCCATGTCTCGTGAGCTGAGCAGCAGGGACTTGCGTCCTCGTAATGCCGCCGAGCTGTGGGCGCTTGTGGAAGACGCATGGGAGGGAATAGGGCAAAGGCTTTGCCAAAATTTAATTCAATCGATGCCAAGGAGATTGGAGTGTGTCATCAGGAACGATGGAGGGTGGACAGATTACTGATGGCCATTTTCCGGTGAGCAATATGTCACAACATATTATCTCATATTGTGTTTTTTATTCTAATTAGGATTGTGGCAAATTACAACACGGTTTTCTCAAGCAATTTATGATATTCTGTCTTTTTTCCACAGGTCCAAGAATAGTCAACAGAAGATGATAGTTAAGAATTATTAATATTCTTGGATTAAGTAGTTAAGTTATTGGATGCTGTTACTCTGTTGAATTTATGTGTAATATAGTGCAATCCATATTGATTTTGTTTTAAAAAATGATAGAGTCTGTCAAAATAAAGTATACGTGAAATTTTAAAGTCGTCAATATATATTTTCCTGAAGCCATTTTATCTAGTGTGATTTGAGACCCAATGGGGGCTATAGCCCCCCTTGCCACTACCCCTGATTACGGTGAATTATCTTTGTTCTTCTGATTCGATCATGGAAGGAACCTTGGTAAGTATTGAATAATAGGTCACATAATTCGACTTTTCGAAGGGCATAGAAATTTCGCATTCTATTAGCGAATATTTTCTTGCAATAATTTGAGGCTCAGAAAGATTGCGGTGCAGATTGAAAAATGCACCTTTCGTTGTCACCCCATGCTTTTTGGGAATTCGATCGTTTTGTCATTAAATGCAGAACTTTATCTACGATTGTGCGTTCACTAATCTTATCATATCGTTTATGAAGGGCACGAGCAGGTCTTAGATCAATTACCGTATCAGGTTCAAGTTAGCACCCCTCTTGCTTCACCGATATTACTATATTTATTCACTTCAAATATCTTCGGATGTAAGTAGCTCGATGCTCATAATGAATAAAACACTTGGTAATCTTCCACATATTTATTTCTTTGGCACGACGCGTTTCACCACACTGTGGCATAATCATGTGCAGGGTTCATAGTTTTAGGTCAAGCATACATAGCTTTCTACCAAGGCGTTAGGGAGTGGGGGAGGAGGGGGAAGGCTAAGGGAGGAGCGGAGAGGAGGTGGGTAATTGGGGGTGGGAAGAAGGAGAGGGAAGCGACAAGGGGAGGGGGAACTAAGGGTTGGAGTGGACAGAGGACGGAAAGACAGGAAAAACGGACGGAGGGGTTGGGACTGGGTGATAATGGAGGCCTCCTTTCCTTGAGAACTCTGGATGTTGAGGGTTTTAAATGGCCAGTGCACTGCCCACACCAGAGCACTGGAGGAAGGGGGGGGGGGGGTAAGCAAGTAGACCATAAAAGATTTTGGGATATCTAGCAGGAGTCGGTTGGAAAGAAAACGGTTAAGGGCGGGAGGGTAGGGGGGGGTGCTTTAGTCTGGGAAATATTTTGTAGCCAATTAAGGGTTTGTTACCAAGTGCTTTTATTCATTATGGATATCGAGAACTTCCACCATATCCAGCCTGAAACCGTTATATTTAGCTCGATGCTATTGTATTCCAATATTGGAATGCCAAGGAAAAAAAAACCTTTCGATCCACTCAATAATGAACTTCAGCCAGTACTCAATTATTGTTTCGCGGTGGAAATTGTATTAAACTTCCTTGTTACCATAAGAGTAACCTGATGCCAATAATTTCACTTTTCTAGTCCCTCAAATGCCTCTTTAAATCTATTCAGTTGGTGAGTTAACTCTATCTTTGGTTAGGTTAATCCAAAATATATAGCATTTTTATTTTCTTTGTCTGGGAGTCGTTGCGGTATCAAAATTCCTATTACTTTCAAAACGTCGTAATTAACTCTGCACGTTTTACAGGACATTGGTTCAATTTTCTTTACTTCTCCATTAAATATTTGCTGCTTGGATAATTAAGTTAGGAAAAAAGCCAAAAAAACCCATTGTATAAAGTGCTATTTCGAATGTTTTTCTATGAATCTCGCATGAGAAAAATCTGACATATGGCGAATATAAAAGGCAGTTATGGCGGTGAAGCAAGAGGGTGACGAAATGAACCTGATAAAACCACTAATCTAAGATCAGCCAGCTCAAGTCATTCATATACGGTATAATGTCATTAGTGAATACATAATATACGCGTACTTGAAGTTCTGCATTGGATAATAAAAGGACTGAATTCACAAGATGGATGAGATGAGTATATATTTTTATACACTCATCTCATCCATCTTGCTATATAACATATTGTTGATCAAAAATATATAGCATATAAATGCTATATATTTTTGATCAACCTGTTGTAAGCTAATAACGATAATTAATACGAGTAGGAAACTAATAAAAAATGAAACGAGTAAGGGGGATATTAGCCAATGAAGTGGGCGTTTCGTTTCCGCGCTTCCCAGCTGCTGTGAACGAGAGATCATGCAAGTTTTCACATGTATGGGCCGCTTCCACGCATCCACTTAATGTGCGGATACAGCTTGACCGACCACAACGTTGCTTCTTCGCTCATAGTAGAATAAGAAGCCGCTGCTCCCTTCCATTGTCACTTTTTGGCAGTTTCGGGCCTTTCTTCAAGCGAGGGTGATGGAAGGGGCTTCCTTTGGTAAGGAATGTTTATTGCTCTCTCAGGAAAGATTAGAAGGACCAAAGGGGTGGTGCCTCTATGCAAAGATCTTCGCTAATACATTTAACTCACTAACTGAGTAGCAAAGATTATACACACAGGACGGAGTAGATTGAAAGAGGCATTTGAGAGGGATGAAAGAAGAAATTATTTGCATCATGTTACTTTAATGGTAACAAGGAAATTTAATCCATATCCAACGCGAAACAATAATTGAGTACTGGCTGAAGTTCATGATTGAGTGGATTGAAAGTTTTTTTTCCTAGGCATTCCAATATTGGAATAAAATAGTATCGAGCTACTGACATCCGAAGATATTTGAAGTGGATAGGGCTTTCCTTGCCTCTCGAGAAAAACATGGAAAATCAAAAAGCGCAGACTTATAGTTCCAAGCATAGCGAAAGAACTTGATATGATATTAGATACTTTAGAAAGCTCATTACTTTAAAATTAAAACATTAATTAGTAATAGTTTGCGCATAAATACATCACCCCTGGAATTCTCTTTCCCGGAATACTTTGCGAAGATAGGTGTGCGCTAAAATTTGAGCCTGACATTATGGGTTACTACAGAGCGAATTTGAGTGATCCAGTTTTAAATCCCTTATCCAAACTATTATTCTTTTATTGTTAATATCGCACATTCTTGTAGCTAGTTGTGTATTGTAATTCCACCCACACCAAATTTATCTACGCACGTAATTAAATCAAAGAAAAAGTTGTAAGCGCTCTTCTGAAAGACGCATGCGTTTCCTGGCTTACTTTTGGAAAGAATTAGCAGCCATAAGGAAAAATTAAACAAAATTCCGAAAAGAAGTAAATGACTAAAAACAATTTACGAAAGTTCAAATACAAAAGGGATTGCACTGCCACAAATATATGAGATAACACAATTAAGTCGAAATTGCGATAATTATTAACGTTAATGAATACGCTCGCAAATTTAAATAAATTTAAACAATAAAAACGAAACCATATCATTTCCAAGATGCCATAATTAATTCTTGTCATTTTACCCGATATAGGTTCAGTTTTTTCCTTGCAATCATTTACTGTTTCTGGAATTAAGTGTGGGGAAATTTACTCAGGCAGTGTTAGTATTCATTATTTGACGCATTTTTTGCCATCCTTTTTTAACTTATTTCATGCTGTTAGTTGTCATTATTCAATGTATTGTTCTATAAAAATTACGTATGCTATAAGGAAATGGGGTATTGTGAAGGCAGGCTGGCATATTTCACTGCGCGCGTGCGCATCTTCCTATGTCTTTTCAGTTGATGCTGGTTGACGGCGGTTGGATATGGGACGGCGGTTCGGGCGACTTTAACGTTTAGGACGTTTCCTTTATTTATTTTTTTAAGTCGTGGCCTTTTTTGCAGAAAGTGGTTAGTTGATATAAAAAGGTGGGTAAAACTGCCGCAGACGATCAAGTAAATGCTGAATCCGTATGACGAGTCGTCAGTGCGTAGCAACCATCCATTTTTATTCGGTTAGTAATAGTTGAATGAAGAAGGCAGGCTTTGAGCTTATTTCATAGCTGGTTTCCACGGCATTCCAGCATTATAATTAAATGGCATTGGTCTATTTGCATCCTAAGAAAATTGACATGCATACTGATTCTTATTTAATATCGATGGAAAAAATTCAAACCAAAGAAGCGCAGCCATATAATTCCAGACAGCGATTGCGAAAATACGTCAAACTTTTGACAAGTTTCTGCGTCAATGAATACGCGTATAAATGAAAAATACTTATAAGAAACTAAAGGAACTCCGGGGACACGATTCGATCTCTTCGAGCGACGATTCGCGGTAATAGCCTTTTCTAGAGGAAAAATAGTGGAAGATATGTCATTTGCAGCGGAATTATTCCCCGTACTCTGATAAAGACTTTCAATGGATATTTGAGTCCTGGCTTCTACATGGTAGCTTTCTATTACGAGAGATATCTGGTGACTTTGGCCGACAGACCGATCGTTCATCTACTCATTTTCGCTCACAAATAACCAAACGAGAGTCCGAAATCCAACCCATATCCTCTGAAATCCCTAAGCAGGTCAAAATCGTCATTCGGGTGGAGCTTCCCTCTCGGCAAGCGAGTTCGGAAGGAGGGCCGCCGTTCACTCGGAGAGTTTATTGCTCCCCCGCACATCTCCCTTTTCTTCTTACTCACACATCACAAAAAAGAAACCTTACCCCTCCCCTCGGAAATAATCCTTTTCCCAGGTCAAAATTTTCCTTCCGTGGATGGTTCAACTCCCCCAGCTACGAGGAGGGAGGGCTCTCGTTCCGCTTGGAAAGTTTGTTGTTCTCCGTCACAGGGGGGCGTGGTTCAGCCACGATGCCAAATCATCAAAAACTGGGGACTTAGAAATTTTCGGCGGTAAGATTTTTTTGAACAGAACTGTACATAGATCTACAGTACTTACAAAAGTAATACAGGTAGTATATTATACGTAAAATGATTACCAGTACTAAGTGAAACTGAAAAATTAGGTTCTTATAACAAAAAACACAAACTGATAAAGTTTAATGTTGAATTCGCCTTGATTTTTTGACATTTCATTCAGGATTTCATCAGATGAAACTAAAATATCTTTATGTACATACAGTAAAGATAACCCATTTAACCTGGTTTCACTAGCTGTTTCTTATATAATTCTTCAAATATCTCATAGTGGAAAATGATCTTTCAGCGATGCAAGAGATAACTAATAAAGTTGCCATTATTTGTAGTTATTTTACCCAGAAGGGTACATTTTCTCATCACAGTTGCTCAAAGCTTAAATGGCATTAAGTTCTCTTATGGAGTTCTTCTGTTTCTCAAACAATTCTTCTCTCTCAATCTAAAGTCTTCATTGTGTCAAGTTTTCAACTCCCCATTTATCTGGCAGCTGTTTATGGCATCAATCGCATATCCAAATTTATTGTAAAAAGTTTTAACTTTATCATTACAGTTTAATTTTTTTCATCCAGCAAAATCTCAAATGAAGAGAGAATTTATCCGTAAAAGAGGAACCGTTAATTTAATTGAGTAGTAAAATGATCTATGAACGGGTTGAAAGAAGCCCTTTTATAATGTTTCTAGAGTGTCGTGAGGTGAATTATTCCGTTCTGTTTGGTGGTTAAAAATTCTAGGAACTTTGATCGGGTTACCCTACTTATATATAGTATCAATGATTCCAAATATTCCTGTAACTTCTGCCCCAGCGTTGCCCCTGATTTTTAAAAAATTCATTAACAGTATTTTCGGCGTAGGTGACACGACTGGACAAATCAATTTTCTCACTCTCTAAGTATTTAGTTAGAGGAAAGGTTCATGAAAATACTTCCCTTACTATAAAAAAGGCAGTGATAAAATCACATTTGGAAATGGTAAAGTGCATCAATACGTTAGTTGACGGAGTAAATAAGCCAATCTCTACTTTTGAGCCAATTATACTAGAACTTCAATTAGCGTTTTTCGAGCTCTGTGGAGGGGAATTACAAATTGTTATCGGGTTTCCAGGCTTTTTTACCGCGGTACCCGGTCAGTCCAATGTATTTGCGAAGGGGAGTTGGGTTACAGGTTCGTCAGCTCAACTGTATTAACATTGAAACATGTACTCATTGTTTTCGAGACGTATACTCAGAATGGTGCGTTTGTACCTACAGAAATCTGCTGGTGGGATGAATTTCAATATTTCTTATTTTCAACGTAATTATGGAGTAAGTAAGTTTCTGCGTCAATGAATACGCGTATAAATGAAAAATACTTATAAGAAACTAAAGGAACTCCGGGGACACGATTCGATCTCTTCGAGCGACGATTCGCGGTAATAGCCTTTTCTAGAGGAAAAATAATGGAAGATATGTCATTTGCAGCGGAATTATTCCCCGTACTCTGATAAAGACTTTCAATGGATATTTGAGTCCTGGCTTCTACATGGTAGCTTTCTATTACGAGAGATATCTGGTGACTTTGGCCGACAGACCGATCGTTCATCTACTCATTTTCGCTCACAAATAACCAAACGAGAGTCCGAAATCCAACCCATATCCTCTGAAATCCCTAAGCAGGTCAAAATCGTCATTCGGGTGGAGGTTCCCTCTCGGCAAGCGAGTTCGGAAGGAGGGCCGCCGTTCACTCGGAGAGTTTATTGCTCCCCCGCACATCTCCCTTTTCTTCTTACTCACACATCACAAAAAAGAAACCTTACCCCTCCCCTCGGAAATAATCCTTTTCCCAGGTCAAAATTTTCCTTCCGTGGATGGTTCAACTCCCCCAGCTACGAGGAGGGAGGGCTCTCGTTCCGCTTGGAAAGTTTGTTGTTCTCCGTCACAGGGGGGCGTGGTTCAGCCACGATGCCAAATCATCAAAAACTGGGGACTTAGAAATTTTCGGCGGTAAGATTTTTTTGAACAGAACTGTACTGTCACAGTTTTTCATTCTTTCTAAAGAGTGTAAGTGTAAAGAACCTAGTCCAATATAATTCTATAATAATTTATATACTGGGATGAGCTCACAAAATGAAATATTCAAACATCTTAACTGAAAAAAATTATAGTAATGAGAGATTAGAGATCTTATTGAAAAATCTGTCCACGAGGTGCATATATATTTACACATTAAGTTTTGAAATCCAGAGTTGTTATATTAAATTTAAATTTAAAAATAAATTTAAAAAAAATAAATTTTTTTACATAAACATTATGATATTTTTATTGAGGCGAGAACGTAAAAAGTGCCTGTTTTTAGGCGTATTTCAAAAAGGAGCCTAGTTTAAAATTTGTTTTCCTAAAAACGCGCTGTATTCCGGACACCAAATTTTTAAAACTGATATATAATATTGTTGTGGAGGGGATTAAATAATGATTTGGAAACTAAAATATATTTCTTGCAGAAATATATTTTTGTTTCCAAATCATTATTTAAGAGGAAGTGAGCATTCCTGCAAGAAATATATCTTACATATATTTCTCGCAGGAAGGTATCTTGTAGGTATATTTAAGACTCTTAAAATCTCTCCTCATCAGAGCTTTTGCATACAGCACAGCCAATTAGAGACTGTAGAATTGGTGAAATATCTCGGAGTTGAGCTGACTAAAGATATATATGCGGGAAATTACGGGATATGGAAATCATAAATTGCGATTTGTAAATGGAGTATTTGGCAAGTGTGACGACGAAGTTAGTGGAATCAGCTACTTCCCCCTTGTTAGACCCCAGTTGGAATACGATGCCAGTATTTGAAATCCTTAAGAGGTAGGCTTAAAAACCGAGTTAGAACCTACGCGTGTTGCGAAGTTAGGAAAGATAAGTTTAAGGCCGTTACAATAATATCGTTAGTGTCACTGTCCTTTTTCAGCAACTTGGATGGAAATCGCTTTCATACCCTCGATTAAATTTTAATCTTAATCTATTCACAAAACGATTTATTATGTGACGACGATAATGAAATTTTACGAAATCCGACAGAAGTACTACGGGAGATCAGATCACAAGAATTTAATTAGGGAACTTGACTGCAGAACGGACGAATTTAAAATGTATTTTTTCTCGCGAACGGTAAGAGGCAATAACAGCTGCCACTAAGACTTCTAACTAGATTTGTTGTTAGGCAGTGTAGCCAGTTAGATGAGTTACTCCCTAGTACTTGTAACTTATCTGATATCTAGAACTAATAGCAGGTCGTGCATGTTTACAGTATAAATATTGTATATCTGTCCATTTGTGTAATTGCACAAAACATTAATGCAAACGGTCCCTCATTGATAGCATACATATATTGTAGTGCATGCTTGTGAGATTTCGCCTCCTGACAAGCTTAGCGATTTATGGTAATGAATCAATAGTCGTAGTTACATTGACTTTAATAGGGTATAGTGTAATGCATGTTGTTTACAGCTCACCCCTAGTCACACATCCTTGAAGTGGCTTGCAGGATAGTATGTAGATGCAGATGAAATGAAGGCGGATATATGCACAAATTTGCTGATTTCAAGAAATATTAAACTTGCTCTAATCCTTGCCAGATGAAGGCAATCACAAGTGTAACATATGTACAGGAGGCATGCGATTTTATTGTTCACTTGGAGAAAGTTACAGCTAGCCACTTCCCGCGCCAGCTCTACCGCAAAAAACGCCGCCGTCCGAGCCACCTGCACCCAACGGCACAAATGGCATCGGCGATCCAAATCCCTCTTCAGATACTACATCTACATCTACATCTACATATTACCCTGCGAGCCACCTCTAGGGTGTTTGGCAGGGGGTGACAAGTCACCAAAATGCAGCATGCAAGCGGACCGCCACATGCACACCGCACGGTCATGAATATTAAGGATAACTAAAAACCATCATACAGCATGCAAGAGAATCCCCACATGCACGCCACACATGTACGATGACACATAATATTCTACATGCTACTTAAGAGGGCAATCTGCCTATGAAGCTAGAACATGCAAAACATGCTGTTAGAATCACCATAAAACTCCGCAAACATGCTTTAAGAAATACATAAGTTAGTAAGCTACACTACCAGTCAACTAATCTATTTCTAAGTCCTTACACAGCCGTTATAGTCTCTTATCGCTCGCGGAAAAAACGACATTCTGAATCTATCTGTTCTACAGTCTATCTCTCTTATTTTATTTTTATGATCTAATCTACCATAGTACGTTGGCGGTCGTAAAATATGATCAACTTCGACGGAAAATAAACTACTCTTGAATTTACATAATAGATTTAGTCTTGTTTTCAATCTACGGTCTGACAGTGATTCCCATCCGAGTTCTTCTAAGAGGTCAGTAACACTAACAAGACTATCGTAACGGCTTTTCACGTACCTGGCTGCTCTTCTCTGTACACGTTCTAACTCTGTTTTTAAGCCTGTTTCATGAGGATCCCAAACACTGGAAGCATATTCTAAATGGGGTCTAACGAGGGAGAAGTAGCTTATTTCTCTCACTTTGTCGTCGCACTTGCCTAGAATTCTTTTAACAAATCCCAATTTACGATTAGCTTGACCTGTTATTTCCCGAATATGTTTATTCCACGATAGATCATTATTGAGCCTAACTCCGAGATATTTTACGGATTCTACCGTCTCTAATTGGGTATCCTGAATGAAATAGCTCTGTTGTGGGGAGTAATTTTTCCCCCAGAATTTCATTACTACGCATTTTTTCAAATTTAACTCTAGCTGCCACGCATCGCACCATGCTTGGATTGCAGTAAGGTCGTTCGTTAGTTTATCCTTATCTTCACTGCTACGGATTTCCCTGTATACTACAGCGTCGTCTGCAAATAATCGAACTTTACTGTCTATTATGTCACCAATATCGTTGATATAGAGTAGGAAGAGGAGTGGGCCTATGACACTACCCTGAGGGACGCCAGATGTGACTCTAACTTCGTTGGAGGCTACGCCGTCTAATACTACTCTTTGCACGCGATCGCTCAAAAGTTCTCTGATCCAGGAAATTACATCATCGTCTAGGCCGTATGATTTTAGTTTTACTAATAACTTATCGTGGGGCACTTTATCAAATGCTTTTTTGAAATCAAGAAAAATCGCGTCCACTGGAATGTTGTCCTCTCCGGAGACTAAAATATCGTGGGCAAACAGCGCTAACTGAGTTTCGCATGATCTACCTTTCCTGAATCCGTGTTGAGTTCTCATTAACAAGTTATGCGTGTCTAGGTGTTTCATTACTGAGCTGACAACAATGTGTTCAAGGATTTTGCATGAAATGGACGTTAAAGATATCGGTCTGTAATTACATGGCTGTTCCTTGTCTCCACTTTTGAATATGGGCGTTACATTGGCAATTTTCCAGTCATTTGGTACTCCGTGTTGCTTTATGGATTTTGTGAATATTAGCTGCAAGTAGGGGGCAATTTCTGACGCTAGTTCTTTATACACGCGAGAAGGGATTTCGTCTGGACCAGGTGACTTATTTGGACTGAGCAATTTCAATAAAATTTCTATTCCGTGAGCACTAATATCAAGGGGACTAACTAACCGATAACCTATAGCCTCGTCCAAGCTCTGAATATAATTCTAACAAGGACTCAGTAAGAGGATATTCTCCGCAAAGGGGCGGATTCATTCCAAGCTGTAGGGCTCGAAGGTTTCTAGTTCATCTTGCTCTAGGGGTTAAACAGGTTGCTTAGCGCAAACCTATTCAATTCGAAGTCGAGCGAGAATACTCACTGCCTCGCGTGCACCTTACTGCCGACCAGTCAGCTATGAGGCGACGCGAGTGTCAGTTGAGGTAGGCTAGCAACGAGCCTCTTCCGCTGTGTTGCTAGCGTGAAGAAGCGAATTACGTTATGCCCGTTACACCTTCTTCTTGAGTGGACGACGCGGACGGGTTTTTTTTTTTTGAAGACAGAATTGACGCTGGTGTTGTTGATGGTTGGCGTTGTAAGTGTTACCTAGTGACTGAGTGGAATACCATGTGTGTTACGAGTGATACAGTGCTGTGAAATAAAAATAACACGATCCTTAAACACGATCTTCGAGGGTAGTGACCAGCCTCTCCATTCTCTTCCAACATCGTTGTTTCAAACAGTGATGAGACATCAATCACCTGAGAGATACTGAGCGTCGTCCCAGCGTAATCGTGAAAGAAAATCGAAAGAAAGACGTCGGAGATCCTTTGGCTTCTTTCCAAGGAAACCTTAGTTGGTGAGTACAGTAATAATTGAGACCATACTCGAATTTTAATCTAAAATTTAGGAAGTTTAAGGAGTGTAAAGTAAGTACGGTATAATTAAGGACGCAAAACCGATGTTTTAAGTGACTGAACTTTTAAGTAACTAATTGAAGTTACAAATTAAAGGCGTGTTTGTTTTACCTCGTAGGATGGAGTTTACATGGATGGATACATTAGGTTATTTGGTAAATATTCTACCAAGCATCCCATCTTCAAAATGGGGGTTTCAGCACTTAAAATTGCTAGCTTTACACGGTGTTTCACACGCAAAAAAATCATTCTAGCAAAATACTTTCATGAAAGAATAATAACACAATTTTTCCGAATTGAAAATCTCAGAACGTCCCGGGAATGTGTTGTAGAAAAGTTTTACTAAAGTGGAAATCGGTAAACCTTAGAGGGAAAAATCTTTCATGGTAAATGCGTACGTACTATGTGTACGGGGAAGTCATTACTTAAAATGGAAGGCAGTCATTTGGTTTTCAGAAATGTTGTTAGTTATAGTATTTTTTTTTAATTGTATCCATTTTTAAATTTTGAGCACACTGCAGTACCATATCTCATGAAAACGGCTTTCACTTTTTGGCATTTTGTGTCAAAAAGGCGTGATTTGCAATATTTTGGTATCATCGGAGAAAAAACCTTTTTAAAAATGTATCATAAGGCCAAATTCATTGTTTTTTTTGTGAGGGGAGAGGTATTTCGCTCAAAGTACCACAACACGGAAGTGTTTTTAGAGGCCGTGTATTGTAAGTAGCAATTGGATGCCATGGTTTTTCTAGTCACAGAATGATCACATTAGCAACATTAGTGTTGTTTTTGTTTGTTCTCTTTGGGTTTCGCGGCACCGTGAACATGGGCGTAGTTCCAAAAGTGAAATTATCTTCTTCCTGTCTGCTTGCACCTGTCCTTCACCGACTCATTCTCCTCGTAAGTATTTTTTCCATCTTTCCCTAGGTCGTCCAGCAATATTTTTTCCTTCTGGGCACTGATCTTTTGAAACATCCTCCATTCTCAAGTATTCTATTCTGTTTATGTGGTCACTTCACATATTTCTTCGCTATATATCTCGTGTTTATTGGTGTTGTTTTGTATTCCTCTCTTTTATTGTTATTGATTTTTCGACATGTTCTTGTTCTCTCGAGTATTTTTCTGAGGTTCTTCATTTAGGTAGTTTCTAGAACTCTATTTACGTTCGTTAATTGTTTCTCTGGCTTCTAGTTTTTAAAGTGATTGTACTGTCAGTGTGAATATCTCTCACGATGCTCATAAATTTCCGATGTAATCACAAAGACATAGTCAATTTGGTTAAAATCTCTGGCGTTGTTGCCGCAAATTTCACAAGCAATAAGCATAGCAATTACGGGACCTGCACTAACTTATATCGTTAAGTGTTTCTGCTGTTTATATACCCAGTATTCCTTCGTCTTACTGTGATCATTAGGTAGCATATGCACAAGTAAATGTTACCGAATAGAATATTGAAGAAATAAATGTGCATACCAAAATAGAGGGGTTTTAAACTTAGATTTTTCTAAGTGCAAATGACAAATATACATTTATAATCAGCTCTTGTGTTTTATTGCCTTTTAAAAGTCGATACACATGGCGAGCGCGACCGTCTCCGTAATCTGAAGAAATGAAAATTTGCGTATTCCTTAAACGTTCCATGCATGCTGAGAATCAATTTGACTACTGTGGATGGTGCAACTTGATCTATTTGCATTCGACATGAGGGCCTCGCATGACCTCCGACCACGAACTGCCCGCGTAGCTCCCTCCCAAAATAATCCACTTTCATTAGAACCAATGACCCATTTTCTGGTTATGTATTGGAGAGTTACGTATTTCTTACGAGAGGAAGATGGCAAAACATTTCCCGAGTCTCCTAATGTCGTCGTGAACCCAGACCTTCGCAGGGAGGAAAATAATAATCTTCTCCTTACGTTGGGGCCTAGTACATAAACTTTAATCGTTTGCAACGATCCGCTGGTGGGAAATGTGTTAAAAGAACTGCCAGTACATATACGACCGATGGCCTCTAATTGATTACGGATATTTTGCTTACCGATATCTTTTTACTCGTTTCAGTAGCGTATAATTTTAAATAAATGCTTGGTTGATGCATATTGAAATTTGAAATGCATTAAATAAATAGATACAAACTTGCGAAAAATACAAACCGTCGCTATTTATTTATGATAGTTCTATCTTATTCGGATATTATTTAATGAAATATTGCAGTTAATTTTAAATTTGCCTAAAAATGAATGGGTACCTTCTTAGTAATTTTTCTTTTATGCGAGCAGTACTGTTTTTCTACGTTCAACACCAATGGGGATGTACTTGTAGATTGAGTATTATCTACCCTCTAAAATATGGAGGCATTGAACAGTTTTCAATTTCATTAGTTTATTAAATTAGTTCCCGGATTATTTGAATAGCATAAAACAGTTCACCCCTTCAATTCTATACAATTTTAACACAGGGAGAAGCTGAAGAACGGTAAAATAGCACATTTACATGAGTTTTGTTAATGTCGTCTGCGTAGAAACTCAGAAGTAAGATGGGCTATGTTATATTCAGGCCACTATACTTGTAACATCGGCACTATTATTTTCTCTATGCACTTTAGTAAACCTAATTTCATTTCTTCATTTTCATCGAGACAAAGAACCAGCTCTTGGCTTGAAGTCCTTGTTACACAGAGTTTGTGATAATTTCTCAGATTTTTTTTCAACATAAGACCAATGAAACATACCCCTTTACCCACTTATAATGAAAAGCGATTGATATAGGGTCGAAACTACAGAATTTTTACCTTGTACGTTTTTGGAATTTTTTTGTTTCCATTAAAAGCTCATTTTCCTCTTAGTTTATCGTGATTTGTACCAATTATGTAAACACAGATCCTCGTAATTCTACTACTCATGCCAAAAAACGATAACTAATTTTATGTGGGTTATCTGTAATTTGGACCAGTTTGGCATTTTTTTAATTTTTAATAATTTTTTAAGAACACGGAGTTATTATATTATTTCAGAAGACTAATCGCGATTAAAACGACAGCATAAATACACAGCACTGACACTTACCTGAGACTCTTTGTAATCGTGACTATACCCGAATCGTCTGTAAAGTGATTTATGTGACTCAAAGGGGAAAATTACTATCCGTTGCAAAATTCCGTCACCCGAGTTTGAAGACTAATATCTCACAGACGGCTCAATCAATTTTAAATGACGTATATCACATTAAGGCTTGTTTATTTCTGCGTTTATTTATATTAAACAAAACCTTTTACCACATATTGATTTTAGTATGTGCTTTTAAAAATAAATTTTAGCGTATTTTTCGGGTACCGGACGGGTTCATCACATTTACGGCTTCATAGTAATAACACGGTTCAAGATATCGAAGCATCCTTTTCAAATATTTTACTAAAGGTCCTTTTTAACAATCATACGAAGTTTCATAATATATAATGCATTATTATTTTAGTTATAGATGCAAACGCAATTTTGCGTTATATTCCGTTCCGCGCATTCCTGAACACCGCCGTTTGGACCTTCTTCAAGCGGTCGAGTTCATCATCATGAATCCACTTATAAAATCTTAAAGGAATTCGTTGGTTAATCAATATCGATTAACATTTATTTTGGAAAAAGAGCGCGTTGAACTGCCAGGAGCATGCCAGGAAGAGAAAGGGAGAGGCGCGCGCTGTTGCCCAGTCAGTGGGTTGTCCATAACGCGCGCGAGGAATTGCCTACTGCAGGCATTTCCCTGCGGGGGAAAACTGCTTCTGTTGTAATACATACTGTAGTAAACGATAAAAAATGCTGTACTCACCAAAATATAACCAGGGGCAGGGGGAAGGGGAATTTTCCTGATGGGGAGAAACTTTATTTCCCCGTTCATATTTTTCGAGTGCATACTTGTTCCTAATGAAATGGCATGCCGTCCCAATTAAAAGGAGAACACTCCGGGATATTCTTCTATTGGGTTCTGTTCTTTGAGACACGTCCAGACTTAACGGCTACTCCAAAGTACCCTCGGCCCAAACAAACGGGCCAACTCGTAGGTCGTAGGTTCTGTAGGTCGTTTAACCATGCCAGACAACTGCTGATAGTATATCCTGAAACTATTATCGATCTCGCTCATGCTACAGTATCAAAAGCATTCTTGTAGACTTAGAAGCAAGTAAAAAAATGATTGGCAATGGTCTAAATATCTGCTAGATTTCTCATTGTCCAGTGCATTTCGTGTTTGCTTCCTTTCCTGAAACTAACTTGTCTTTACCAAGAAAGCCTTTCTAGCTTTCCCCATTTCTCTATGAATAACTGCTGCACTAACTTCTAGAACGTGTTAAATCAAAATTCTGATCCTTGATATTGTCACTTCAGACAGACAGGTGCCGCTAAATTTTCGTATAATTTTGCGAATCTAATTGTTCAATAAGATTATTCTAATAGTAGATTTCATATCATCTAATTTTATTGTGTTATTTTACATTGCAATCAACTATAACCGAATGAATATCAATTGATCCTTGAGAAGCTATTTAGAAATCTTAGTGATAATTCTTGTTTTGGCAATATTTTTTGTTTTTACCTGGGAATCGTTACAATAAGGGCTGTAGTAATAGTATTTCCATGAGCAGAAAAGGCTGCTATTTCATCATTTCGCGCGGGACACGATTCACGAAGATATTTAGCGTTTCTGTTTATTCTAATTATTAATTTTGAGAGGTAACACAAAGTAATTATAAAATTTGAGTCAATAAAATAATTCCTTCTATTTTAACATGTAAATGCAAATTCTAATTTATCATACAAATGAACGCATATTTACATAATTTTCTGCATCTGTTCAGGCGACAGTAAAGTTTAGAAGGCTTACGGAAATATCAAATTCACCCATGCTGAAAAAAGAAATTAAAAGGAAACGAAATGAGTTAAGTTCAATACTTTATTATTTATTGATTTTTTTTGGTACACGTCTTTCATATACTAAATTTAAATCCAATAAAGGGTGTGATTGGAACGATTGGCATTGCTGTAAGGGGTGGTGTGGCCGCGTGCGCTAGTTGCTCAGTGCGAGCAGACCCTGAATTGAATAGGGCAAGCCCCAGGCTCTCAGTAAGGCAAGCCAGCGATCCCCAATGGGCGGTTATACATGCCGGCCTCCTCCTTTTCCATTTATTATGAGCCATCAATCTATTAGAGTAAAATTAATTCAATAAATATATTTAATTCTTACTTATCTTGCATCGGATTGGCACCAAATCAAGCCCTGGTGAAGGCCAAATATACGAAAAGAATATTATATTAATTTTGATCCCATTTTAATAACTTTAGAAAGAGTTTTAGTGCGAGCAAGGTTTCAAAAATAGTTTTACTTCTATTCAAACTCGATGCTATGTGACAAAACCTGGGTTTTTTTAAACTTTGAAAAAAGTTAATTTTTATTGTAACCGTGAAAATGTTCAGTGATACGTTACAGGTAATAGATTAATGAATTGCCTTTACTTTGGTAATTGCGTCTTGTAGCTTAACGTTTTGCCCTAGGAAACTATATATAACAGACAATTTTCGGTAAATGTTTAATAATTTGACTCCGTTTCATGTTTTTTTAATTAGCTCAAAGTTATACGAGGAGCATTAGTTTTGAGTTAACCCTGCTCACGTTTACTCAATTTTAAGGTATCTTTAGTATTCGGGTAAAATATTTTTCTTATTTATACTGCGAATTAAAAAAAACCGCATTTGTATTCCAAAAAAAGTATTATTAGCTTTGCAAGTTTCTTTAACTAATGCACTTCTCACAAATAGAATACGATGGTCATGTTCAAGGTACTTGGACACGGGGTTATTCCATTTCTGAACATTAAATGTATGTCCTATTTCAAGGTCGTCTCTGCGCTGCATCCCTTACTAAGCGCGCTCTTTGAAAATCACGCGGCAGGAAAAATGTCATAGTAGTAAGCGTTCATGAACTTGTGCTGGAACAAGAACGATTAGAACGGGTTTTATGTGCCCCGTCTTTTTTTAAAATTCAGAGATCAAGATGAAAAGGAAACATTTCAAAAAGTGTATGGCAGGGGAGGAAAGGAGGCCGATGAGAGAAATGGAAAAGAGGCAAAAGTGGCCGGATGATGTACTGAGTAGGCTAAATGGAATGAATGTGACACCCATCTTTTCAGGCTTATGCAAAAGCTGCTAGCAATAGATTAACGGATCAGGAGGCAAACTCACATCAATAGCTTGTTGCCTATTGCAATCTCTCTAGTAATTTGTTTGGCGATGTTAATTGGCGACTCTCGTAAGCCGCATCAATTCCGCATGGGTAGTCAGCACGATAGCATTTAAATCATACCCAAGCGATAGGACCCAAGGTCTAAGAGCCCATGGATAAAGATGTGTTGCGCTCATAGGCCCTGGGGCCCCAAATTAATACTTTATATATTCCCTAATAGTAAATGAATTGTTAAACTTACTTTGATATTCTGCCCATATGCTACCATCACTTTCAAAGTGGTTCCAAGCGGTGAGCACGGCCACCTTCGCATTTTGCTGAATAGAAACTTCGGGTCTTGCCTATACATTGCAGAAAATCTTTCATGTTACTTATTTCAAAACATTAACTTTTTTAAATATTTAATTTTTCAACGTAGACATTTTTTAATAGCGTGTATGTCTTCTCTGAAAGCGAGAAATCAATTTCGTTAAATCTCGAAAGAAGCTATTGCGGATCGTTAACGAAGATAATGATCCCATACACCGGAGGTTAAGAAAAGCCCCAAGCAAACACATTATATACTAATACGATTTCTAATTATTTAACTGAAGCAAAATATATTGCTTTTACACGCAGACCCTCGAGAATTTCATAAATACCTAAAACGGACTAATTAACGAAGATCAAACACCAGGGATGAGTAACTTGTGGGATTCCGTTCTTACTCTTGCTATAGGGAACTGAGATTTATTCAACAATCACTCCGAATTTCCCTCAAGATAAAATATTGCGTTTACTATCAATTCTCTGGCTCTAAATTTAGCGCTACTCAACGATGTCGTTTTAATTTAAATGCGAATATCGTTTTAATTTAACTATGCTACTGTGGGGATATTGTTGCAAATTTATCATCAAGTGTGTTCGACGAATATGGATATCTGCCGTAATATTACCCCTTTCCCATCGATAAGCAAAATGACCTTTGTAGTCGATGCACCCTATAAATCTAATCCTAATCCCGTCGTTGAGTCATATCCCATATATAGCACCTTAAGAAACAACTCGTTTTATTTGTGCTGTCTCTCTTATGTCTCCTTCCGACTTTTCGTTTATTTTCTCTCAATCTTACTTGAAAACGGCGAAATTTATTTTCAAACAAAAACTTTAAAATCCTCTGTAATACCAAGCTCCGTACATTAGTTTATCCTTTTCTGAATGACGTAGTTGTTCAGTCTCTAACATCTATTAATTTTTCTATGCAAATGCTTCTTTGTTGGTACAATTCTACTGCTTATGTCCTTGCTACAGTACCAATTATCATTCAAAATACTTCCAAAAAAGGTAAACTATTTCCCCAGCTCATAATTTTCTTCATTTTCCTTCATTTTTTGCTATTGCTACATTAAAAACCTCATTACTTGCGCTTAATATGATTCACATCCCACTTATCACGCACTTTTTCACCTGCGAAATAGTCATTGAATCCCGTGGCTGACTGTGTAAATAAATCTTGGCCATCTACAAATCTACCAAAATTTACAGCTAACCTGCTGGTTTCCTTCCCAATTTTATTCCTTTATATACATCTATTACCAAATTCTCAGCGTGCAATTGAAAATCATTGGAAATACGAAATGGTCGGCCTGAATCTTCTTCCAGCCTATGCACATTCCGAATCGTCATTCATTACCCCTACGTTTACCGCTTCATCCCGGAGAGGTTTTATAATTAATCCCCTAAACCTTCGATGTACTTACTCCCTATTTCTGCAATAAAATTTATTAAAAAAGTCTTCCAGCAGTCTAAGAAGCAAATAGATACATGGTGGCTATTATCTGTAATAAATGTTAGCATGCTCATCACCCGAAATGCGTTTCGAGTCCCGCTCCCTTTCCTTAACCAATAACGGTTTTCAACGAGGAAGTCTTCCGCCCTTTCCCCGATGTCATTAGCTATCTCAGCTATTTTTATTACGTGCGAAATAAAAATTCTTATCACCTAACATAATCTTTATTATCTATTGGGAATTGTTTTGGAGCTGATTTTGCACCAATGGATATTAACAACGTATTTACTAATACTTAATAAATTACTAGTTTTCCTGCACGCAAACGAGGCTGCTATTAGTCCCCTTTGCGCAGAACTAATGCACTTTGCCAAAGCGACACATGCCATCAGAAGAGTCTGGAATTTTTTGCAATCTTCCTCGCACAAGAAATACCGATAAATCGTAGCCCAAAGCCGATAACGCTTCACGGATTCTTCGGCCGACGAATTCTTTTGGGAGTGGGGGATAGAATATTTTGGTTTGTTGGGGTTACCAGCGGAACGAGGCTTTGGTCGGAGCTTCCTTATCACCTTTCGGCCGAAAAGAAAAGATCTGTCTTTCATATGAAACCATACGACCAGGCCTTCACCTTAAGTTCCTCCAACACCGAGAGAGGTAAACAAGCGCAGAAAAATGCACAAGGTTCGCTGTTCGTCTCAAGGTTTTATGAATCCGTTCAAACGGGCACACGCACGTTCGCTCTAGTATTCGGGTTCGCATGCTCGCCAATTTCTGAGGTCATTGAACAGTGAGCTAAAGTTTCATTATTCTTTGCTTAGTACGGGGTCAAATGGCGCGTACCCGGGCTGGTGGATTTAACGATGTGGCTTTGGATCTGAGCGCGCGCCAGGGGTTCACGGCCTGCCAGGCCTACGCTTATTTTTGAAAATTGGTTTTTGTTTTAAATTTGTCCCTTCAAAATAGTTGTTTTGGTGAGAAAACAAATACATTTCAGGCTGGTTGATGTGCGACTACCCATAGCCGTTCCTAAGAGGTCAAAGTGCAGGTGCACTAGCGTATTTTGATGCCAGACACACATCCTTATAGTAATTCGCTGATTGTAGTACCCCGTAGGAACGAATATTTTAACCATTTTTCCGTATCTTGAAGCCATCATGGAGTAATATTACTCAGCAACGGCCTAGCCGCCGTACGGGCGCTTGGCTGACGGTTGCCGCTACGCTGGCATCCGTGCCGAGCTCTGAGCGCTCCCCCCTATGTCCCCACCCTTTCTTTCTATTTGTACTTTCTCGTGCACTTCTAAGGGTAAATAAATGGTCACGGTTATCTAATTACCTGGATGTGCTTAATTATTATATTTGAAGATAAATATATAAAACGACTAAGTACACAATTCAGTTCCGGTCTCGTTAATGTAGATGGTGTGTTATACTTATGAATTAATGTTGACTTTTTGATGCCAGGTAGGGACTTCCGGTAGGAATCTACGGATATGAGCAAGTATTGAAAGGCGTCCTCTTTCTGTATTATTGTTCTGTTGATATCGGACATAAGTTTTACGCCTCGCTCCGCATGATCATTAATCACTCTAAGGTAAGTAGCAATTTGCTTTCCCAATTTTTTATCCTCTCTTTCAGCCCATTCAGTCATAGGGTACTCTAAAAACTCTTGACTAATTCCTAGTATTTGGAAAAATCTGACGGAGCTTGTTGTGGCTAAGTCACCAAGTGTCATATTGGGAACATCCCTCAACTGCACCCGTCTCTTCTTCAGCGACTCCTCTGAACCTTCATTATTGAGAATACCGGTGGCAACTTGCGTTTTGTCTTCTTCAGTGAGTTCCTCATCAACCGTTCCTCACTGCCCTCCTCTGATCATCCTTCTTCATCTTTAAATCTACACCCCCGATAACTCCTAACCTCGGTCCGTGTTGATCACACAAGAAAAGTATTTCTTCCTTCCAAGCCTTTTTTCTGCTTCTTTAGTTGCATCATTTGCCTTATTTTTCCAGCTGTTCCATTGCATAATTTTTGCTCAAGTCAAACATATAGTCTTCATTTCAGAGTCTAGCTTACACTGAAACATTTCTAGCTTAGCCATCGCGGCTGCACTTGGTGGTTTATTAGTGGAGGTATTCTTATGGAGATTCCTCCATTCTTGATAAAAGGGGCCGCGACTCAATTTTTTCAATAACCCGAATGTCTTGGATACGGGGAATTTTAGTTTTGTTCCACAGATTTACAACTTTCATTGCAATCCTAGCTGTGTCCCGGATGTCATGATTTTTTCTCATCTAATAAAAAAACACACACAGTACCTCATGTATTGTTGGAAGCTTTGATAATACTTGAAGTTCCACAGATTCTTTCCCAAGGTCAATCACAGCTCCACTCCGCATCCACGCCATTGTGTAAACAAACTGTTTCACTTGAAATAGATTTCGACGCAACCACACACTTGCAAGGGAAACACCTCACTGAACTTCTTTGGCCAAAAGAGAAGAGACTGCGATTCTCATACTCTATATATTCACTATGTCAAGGCAGAGAAACTTACAGGACTGCCGATAATTTGACCCCATCCCACAGTGCTCAAATGATTAGCTTGGAAGGATAACAGGTGATACCAAAATGATTACAAAGCAATGCTTTAATATGCATCGTATCACTGTAGACTAAGTTAGCAGTTTTGTATCAAACCACTTCACCAAAACACATTCATAAGATAGCAGAACTATTAGGTTATTAGCTTTTCTGTGTCTGTTCAGAGTGAAAAGAATATTCAGCGAAGGAAAACGAGCGCACGATTCGGCTGAATTGACAATAAAAAATATCAATAATCGTCGGGCGCTAGCGGCGTCCTACGGGCGCCTATCGCGCCCGTACGGCGGCTAGGCCGGCGCGGAGTAATATTACTCCATGATGGCTTCAAGATACGGAAAAATGGTTAAAATATTTGTTCCTACGGGGTTCTACAATCAGCGAATTACTATAAAAACGTGTATCTGGCATCGAAATCCGCTAGTGCACCTGTACTTTGACCCCATAAGCACGGCTATGGGAATTCGTACATCAACCAGCCTGAAATTTATTTGTTTTCTCACCAAAACAAATATTTTGAAGGGAGGAATTCAAAAGAAAAGCCAATTTTCAAAAATAAGCGTAGGCCTAACGGCCTGGGGAAATCAGGCCGATGATTCGGAAGTGGACTTGTGGTTGCAACAATTATTAACTATTTTCTACAATATTAAACAAACACAAATATCACATTCGTATTCCTTGCGATTTTATTTTTTTAATAAATTACGGAAATTTTCCAATTTATTTTTGCATGGAAAAAAAAAAAATATATATATATATATTTATATAGAGAGAACATATATATATATGTTCTCTCTGACTCTCTAGAATATATATTTTTTTATGTCCACTCATTTGTGCTCTCAATGTGCTTTGTGCTCTCTCATTTATTCATCGAATATACATAGTGCCAATTTTTGACATTATCTCTTCAAGTACTTTTTATTTACTTATTTCAGTGACTGAAATTTTAGCTAGTGGTATTCAAAGTCCGATGCCATTTATTGTATTATATAAGTACAAGAAGAATTTAGAATGCACTGTCATTTCGTAATTTTATGTTGTATGTCTTAAATCTCGATGACATAATTTCACGCGGCTGAAAATTTTAGCAACGTTACTGAAAAACAACGGATTTGCGCTAAGTTTGGTGTCTACTCAGTCAGCGTTTCAGTGGAATCACGACTATATTTGTTATTTTTTGTAAATGTTGAAAAAATGTCAATTCGTTTAAAGTAATTGAAATGCCCAGCTGCGAGTCATTGCGTAAGACCATCTATTCCACAGCCCCGGCCGCGGAACGGAGGTATGGCGTGGAAGGGTCGGCTACCTGCTCCATGCTCCTCGACGAGTCGAATTGTCCAATACGGCTCCGACTTACATTTTTAAGCTGAGACGCTATGTTGGTCATCCTGCCTGCCACGCGCTCACTTACCCCTCCGTTCCTTTCCTTTTGCCCCTCCCACACATTGTACCCCCTCTGTCCTGCGCATCTGAAGGCCGTAAGCTCTCGCGAGAACTGTACTTATTTATACTCTTCTTGTAAGAACTTAAATTAGTAAAATAGAGGTATACTTACGAAGTTAATTATTGGCTTGGCATTAATTCAAGAGTATAGTGAGATAATACATGAACATTAGGGTGGGTTACAATTTGAAACTTAAGGTCTAGAAGCGTGATTTTTTTCCTTTTGATGAAAACATAACGTATACGAAATTTGGAATCAATCAACCCCCCGAAAACTGTGCCGTAGGGGTGCCTAACTTGCAAGTTTTAAGTTCAAAAGTTGAAAGTTTTACTTGGTGTAAGGTCGTCATATTGATAGTGAAACGAACTTAATAACTTCAACATTTAGGATAAGTAATAACAAATATTTTTTCCCTTGAAAGGTATATCCTAATTTATTTCCTTATACCTCCTACTTCTAGTTCAGTGCTGACGTTTGCCACTTCCTTTATTTTCTGATAACTTCTTCTGTGACGCTTGGCGTCCTAATTCTCGTTTCCATTGATCGTATCGTATTTTGTACCTCTGTAACTAATTATGTATTTATAGGCTACTATTTTCCTTCGATTGCATCCATTTCCTTTGACTCTCCTATGTTCCTCCCCATCAGCTCCTGGCATTCCCTTCTTTTTACCTCTTTTAGATCTCATACCTTTATCACCTCTTTATTCTTCAACTTTTACGATACCTTTTAACCCTAACATAATATTTTAAGAGCACTAAATTATTATACGAGTTCACATCTATCCCCAAAAAATCCGCACCGATTTTTGATACGTTCTAAACCTCTGCATTACCATGATATCACCACTTACATATGTCCCTTGGTCTCCCGGAATTTACGTACGACTGAGGTAATGTTTAAAGTGTGTTAGTTATTAATATTTCTCCTGTAAAATGCAATGCCTTCTCACCGCAGTCATTCCATATCCCCGTACTATACTTTCTCATTTCATATCCCTCCCTCCCTTCCCCCATCATTGCAATTCAAATCCCAATCACTTCTGAGTTTCTCTAACCTGGCATTTCTCTAATTATATCTTTCAATTTTTTTTCAACCACAGCCGTCCCCGTGTCACACCCGTCCCCGGACTAAAATTTCTATATTACTAAAACTCCAATGCTCCCTACTGTTCTTCCATTTCATCTCTCAAAACGCAATCAAATTTCTTTTCCTTTATCTCCTTCATGTTTTTTTTTCTTGTTTTTCTGCCCTCATCGCTGTCCAAATATTCCAAGGTAATATTTTTACCGCTGCTTTCCTCTTCTTCTTCCTGGTCTTCACCTTGTAGCAGATGCCCAAGCAGATAGTTTTGCATTTTCCAGTTAAGAACATTTTAAAAAATGAATCACCTTGAAAACATTGTTGGTAATAAATTTTTCGTGGAACTATAAAAGTTATTTCTATTTCATTTTACAATTACGTGGTTCCATAAAGTAAGGCCTGAGTCAATTTCTTATAAAGAACATTTCATAATCCGGCTCACGTTGTATTATGAAAACAGCGTAACAGAAAATTAATGATAAAGTATTTCTAATGACGAAAGGTAGAGCCCTCACTCGAATTATCTAAACAATTTTCACTAAGGCATCTCGGCGTAAAATTGTGATGCATATCAATCAATGACACCGTGCTTCATATATAACAAGCGTCAAGCATTTGGAAATTAAGAACCATTGGACAAAATACCCTTTATTTCCTAACGTCATCTTGTAACTATCAAAATTCTCTACCTCCGCGTTAGCAGACTCCCTTACTCTTCCTGCATGATTTCTGACTGGAGTTTAGTAAATAGTGGTAGCTTACGTAGAAAAACAAGATCCTTAAGATGAATAAACTGAATAATATGGGCGAAATCTAATTACACCGACGTCTCGCACTCGTACTTATATCATTAGCTTGCTACGTTTTCCTTCACCGTTCATATGGGCGCTTAGGTCTGATGGGTAGAGTGATAGATCGTAGGCACGAAGGTCGCAGGTTCGAGACTCGAGGGTGAAAAAAAAATTTCCTGCTTCTTTTGTTACTACCATTTTTACGCATGCAATCATATACTTTTAAATATAAATACAGTTTGAATATTATAAGTAATCACATTATTTGTCCCCAATTTCCGACTTTTAAAAAGTTACCTTGTCTGCGTCTCCGAGTAACAGATTCGGAATCACTCGCCTGCAGTTCAAAAATGAATTTCTGTCTTTCGCCACGAATTCTTATTCATCATATTATACAGTCACCTACCTCCTTCTCTCCTACATGTGGATTCCAGAGTACAAATTTCCCTGCGTCTTCTTATCGACTCTGCAGTTCCTAAAATAATCCATATCAATAAACACTCCCTGATCGCGTTCGTAATCTACGACGGAATCTAGTAGTAGTAGCTTGTATCTTAATACTTAATACCTAATGCTTGTACCCTTATCTGCTACCTATTACTTACAGCACGTCGTGCATGTTTTCAGGATAACTCTTGAATCTCTGCCCATTAAGGAATTGCAAAATACATAAATACTAATATATTCGACTGTATCTGGCGTTATGTGATGAACAGCATTTCAGTAATGAAATATAAATGCCGTAGTTGTACAGTCCACTTATATTTAATATAAATAATCGTAGCGTAAATTGTAATAAACACGCGCAGTGTAATTATTTACATTAAATATAAGTGAACAGTACAACTACGGCAGTTCTTTTTAATTACATAAATACTAATGGTCCCTCTACCATTGGTAGCATATCTGTAGTGTAATGCAGGCTTGTGAGGCTTCGCCTCGTGACAAGTATTAGCGATGTATGCTAATGTATTATTTGTCGTAGATACACTAACTTTAGGGTATAATGTAATGCATGTTGGTGACTGCTCACCCCCTGTCACACACCATTGAGGTGGCTTGCAGCGTATTTTGTAGATATAGATACGCTCTCTCCACCCTTCCTGTCGTTGGGATTTATTTTTTTTCTGCTTTTAAGAAGTCTTCCAGGGTAAGTTTTTTCGACGACTTCCCTACTTCTTTCTCCTTCTTCTTTCTCCGCCCCTCTCCCTTCTCTTTACCCGACGTCGTATTCTCCTTTTCCTCTTCTTCGGCCCGCCAAGTCAACTGTTGAGTTTTATCAGGTCCCTTTAGATTGCCTTCGCCGCTTCGTCTTTTCCTCTGATGGAAATGCGTATTATTGTTCTAGAGTTATTTGTATCGATGCCTGTGATACTGATGAAGCTGGGGGTCTATGAGAAACGGGAATTTTCACTGAAGTCAAACCCTCAGTTGTGCACTCGTTCTCGGGATTCCCTACACTGGGGCAGGGGAAGCTGGGACTTCGTCTCGTCCGTTAATGGCTTTGGGCTGGCTGCCGTCGGCGCATTAGGGATGGCGAAGGCCGCCTCCTCCACCGAGCGTGCTTCAGTTTCTGCTTTTCCTCTCTTGAGCTGTTCCAATGAGTCATTGTTTTCTCTGTTGCCTTGTCTCTTTCCTTCCTGAAGTATTGGAAAGATCCTTTTTCATTCCTTTCGGCGTCAGCCTCATCATTTTCCAATATCTCTACTTCCACTCCATTTGATGTTTCTAGAGCTATTAGTCCTTTCGTCCGCTCTGTTGCCTCCCCTTCCTTGAATTCTATATCCATCGCAGCCGCGTTAGAATTTGTGACATCAGCGTAGCTTTTTTTTTCTTTCCCTCGGGCAGGACCGCCTTTCGTGCCCTACCTGGCTGCAACGCGCGCAGTTGCGTTTTTGGCCATTGTAGATCACAACAGCGCGATTACCGTTTATTTGTATATAAGATGTGTTTTGTATCTCTCTATTGTCATTCGAGCCACTTTAGGTCCCGTTTTCCATGGGAACATTGAGCTGCTGTCTCATGTGATGTCTCACCATCAGTGTGTTTTCACGTATCAATGAAGTTTTTAATGATGTCATCATAGCTCGTTTCCACCGGGGGAGGCAGAAAAGCTTCACATTAACTGGATTTCCTGATGTCTGGTCCATTATGACCGTTATGCGCTGCTAATCCAGCGTCGGGAAAGGCATATTTCTCGTAAACTTTTTCATGATATCTTACAGGATGGTTTCACTGGCAAGTTTAAACGAAACCAGTGTGCCCCGTGAATCCCAACTGAATCGTGTCTCCATTCTAGGCGGTGAAACCCAACGCCTCCCTAAAAGAGGTGGACCTATAACGGCGTCGGAGGCTTGGTTATTTCGTCAACCTGCAGAACGATCGCATTGATGCGTTTCACAGACAATTTGCTGTATTGCAAGTTTCGAGTTTACAATGAGTTGAGGGTAATTTAGTACTCTCATCCCACTGCCCACGGCCGCGGCAGTAAAAAGTATATGGTCTTCACTTTCACTTACCTCTGGGTGGTATTTGTTCATTAGAAAAACGTGAAAAAGAATCACTAAGCACTTTTATAAAAGCGTGGAAAACCTTGTGAATATCCTTTTTTCTTCGTTGTCGGTAGGAATCGAACAAAACAAGTGTATTCACGTCTTCTCACCGAGTCGGGTAACTAGTCCCTCTCCTTCTCGACGATCCAGGCCCGGTCCGAGGATCGAGGCAAAAGTTGGTACACTGCACTTTGGAGCTTTCACAAAAACACGTCCTCTCTGTTCAAGCTAACGAGGAAGTCCTTTTCCCCTGTGAACCCCTGGTCCCGGAGAAGGCGAATTATTTTTTCTATGTGGAATATTGCACATATGTGCACTTTCGGGTGACTCAGTGAAGAAAATTCCGTGGCTAGTCCCGGTATCCTCAAAATTGGTAAAAACACCTTTTTCAATTTATAGCACAGTGGCACTAACATGTCCAGAAATGTATTATTTAGCACCAAACAACTAATTGTTTATTAAATAACAGCATATTTAAAAAATACAAGAGTTAAAAGAACAACAGACTATCTTAACCTTAACTTTTTTTGCATTATCCGTTCTTGAAATATTTTAACGTTTTTTATAATGTATTTATATTTGAAAGTGTATTTCATTGCAAATAAATTAATATTATTAATATATATGCAAGGGCTCTCCACAACTGCGAGTCCGACATATATGCTGGTAATATACCAGTTTTAGCCTCACACGACATTTTGACCAAATCAATACGAGTACCTATATCTCAACCCTGTACGGTATGGGATTATGCAATTATAAGAAAAATGACTCACGGAAGTACAGTAGAAAGATATTAACAGTTGTGTGAATATTTCGTTTATAGTGGCTAATTTCTGAAGCACTATTTCTTTTACTTTTGCAGTGTGCCATTGGCAGTAAAAGGCGTCAACCCGACCTTCCAGAGATTTTGATGCCATTTCAGACCCATGCCACAGCACTACACTAATGCCTATAACATGCGACTCCATGAACCTCAGGTATGTTTTTACTTGTCTCCAAGCCCATACCCACACATGCCCAACCGATTTTTAATCCTTAATAATTTGACCTATCGGGAATAATATTTAGGAATATGATGAAGCTTTCTCGGGTTTCCAACCGGGTGATGGTCTCCATGTAGGCCGACGTTTCGATGTCTGACTCAGTCATCGTCATCAGGGCTGAGTCAGACATCGAAACGTCGGCCTACATGGAGACCATCACCCGGTTGAAAACCCGAGAAAGCTTCACCAAGTTAATACGCCGGGAAAGCACTAAATCATATTTAGTAATATTTTCCCAATAAAAACTTGGAAATGCTCATTAAAGCATTTTTATGAAATTCAGGTTTTGCATTGCTTATTGTACTGGTGGCTAACACAGATTAAATATGAATCAAAGGGATCTCAGCAGAATGATTTCTTTAGTATATCACCTCAGATGTGTCCAGTAGAATGTTTTATCAACATTTTTAATTCAAATCCAGATTAGTATCCTCAGATGTTTCACTTCTAGCTATAAAGTGAATCTTCTCGGTTTGATATTCCCACTGATGAGTCGAGATTTTTATACTTTTCTTAGATATTGACATGAGGAAATAATTTTAAAATTAAAGTGATGGCAAATACAATACATGACATGGCTATGATAGTGCTTTCAGACTGAAGCAGGGTGCAAGGGCAAAACTTTTATCCATACCCTTAAAGTGCATGGATAGAAGTTTGGAAAAAAAATTAGCTCAGTACTAGCATTTTAATGAGGAATCATGATAGTAATCCACCATCCGCATACTTGATGTATACCTCCTCCCTGAAGAAAAGACACCACTCCGCAGTGATATTTCACTTGAAGTGAGACTCTATACATTAAGTTTGAATGATACAGGGTTGTGCATGTTAGGCTAACATTATGGGAAGCCTACGTTCTACCCTTGGCACTGACCCAGATAGATAGATGATCAATGATTTGAAACTTTTGGAGGAACACAGCTTGCTTTTAGGTTCGTTGGCAATGAGACACACTTCGTCATGTACAGAGGTGGTGACAATTAATGCAAAACTCTTCGTCATGTAAAGGCGGCGTGCGCGGGGTCTCGTTGGTATCGCTCATTTATCGAAAACTCGATACATCTCAGAAAACTATTCGCGACCGGGAATATTCAAACTCTATGTGAATAGAAATAGATTTTACGCATCGCAAAAATAGGGTTACTTATAAAGTGAGTCTATGAATTGGAATCATCAAAGCTTACTTTCCCCGTACCCATATTTGTTTTAGCCCTGTGAGGCCTTTAAAATTGTATTTCGCTGTAGAAACTCTACGAAAAATATACGATAAAACAATTTGACTCAAGGACAAAAGTTGCATGTCTGCTCAAGAATTTAACCAACTAATTAAAGTTTAATTTTTTAATAGTAAATTGTTGTGGAATAGTGTCGTGTAAATAAGTCTTACACTACTGTTGGCGAATAATGATTCAAATAAAATTATCGGCAAAAGTATATTAAAGACAAAGATTAACATTTTATATGATTCCTTCCGACTTTTACTTCCAAAAACAGGGAACTTTGAGGAAAATATTGTTGTAAAGAGGATTCTCCTATGAAAAAGCGAATTGAAGACTAATTGGCGATACATAAATACTCTTTTTTTATTTCGGCACTACCGTTGTAGAAAGAGGATATTTGAAGGACTTAAATTTCTCAATTTATGCTTATGCAAATTAATTAATTTATGACCAATATTTTTTAAATAACTTCTTAATTCCTTCAAGGAATCTGGAGTCAATAATAGGACTTAAGTTGTGCAAATACTTTCCTATTATTCGCAAAGTGATGGCAATAAATAATGTGCAAAATTTGAAAGATTATAAACTTCTGGTTTTTGAAAAACCTTTACGCTTCAGAAAAACGTTTGATTTAAGGAATATTTTCATCAATCAATCAATCTTTCTATATTATGTAAGGTACAGTGACGTAACCGAGGGGGGGCCTCCTCCAGGGGTCCGGGGAGCAAAAGAAAAAGCAAAGGATTTCTTTATAAGCTTCATTTTACACACGGATTAATTTAGGTTTTACCAACAATGTAATAGCATTGATATGCTAAAAAAACTTTTCTCTCTCTCTTCAACGAGCATGAACTGTGTTTTTCGTTAACGAGTTGTTTCGGACATTTCGAGTTGGACAGCGGAAGACAAGACTTCGACGGAGAGTAGATGAGTCACAGTTGAGGCTACGTCTATTACACTTTTGCCATAGTCTACCCACCTGCCCACGTCTGCGTCTCTTGCGAAGCTGCATCCCCCATCGCCTAAAAAGAAAGGGATCTCTGGCATGTGTCGGTCACTTTGTGTCAAGCAGCCTCCCCTGACCCGTTAAAAAGTAAGAGCTTATTGCTGTGGTAGTAGTCGCGGGTTAACACACGGCATTTATTAAGTTTATTGGTTTCTGACTGACTGTGAGCGTTTTGGCGCTAACGCGTTCTAATTCGCTCTTTGGTACGCGTAGAAGCATTCATGTTTCCTGAATGTATGACATTGTTTTGTCCCGTTGACATCTCCTTCGGCACCTCGTCTTGGGCGTCTCCTTAAACTTGCCTTTTTTTAATACGAGGACAGATAAATTATTTTCGTTTCCTCAACTAAGTAAATTTTATGCAGAATGCCTTCTTGGGATTCCATCCGGGTTGGGAAGTCCATGACCAACATTTCAGCCGCTTACTCTGCCGCCGTCCTCAGGGGGATGTGATGGCGTTGACCGGAACTGTCGAAAATATACAGGTGTCTCCCTTTTACACCTATCAGATTTCCTTCATATTCGGCACACAGTTGTGACAATACAATATTACAGTATAAGAGTCTCGGCTTTCTCTCTCATAGGCCCGGGTTCGCTACCATAGAATTTCGTTCCGTCTAAATTCTTCGCATTACTCCGCTTTATACAAGGACCGCTGTGGCCATGTGAGTTGAGGTGGTTGTAGAAATGAATTATTATGTGTATTCGGTTCGAGGCTATCATGTTGTAATTATTTTTCTATCAAATGAATTTTAGAAATAATGTAAGATCCCCGATCCTGTACATGAAGTCAACTGAACTACTTTTCCCACTTGCATTTTTGATGGCAATAAAATGTCTTGATGTAAACAAATTTACACAAAATTTAAACATAGAAAGTAATCGATCTAGTACGTCCACTTTATTTAAAAATACACTACACGTGTTTCGGCTTTTCACTAAGCCATCTTCAGGAACGAATACATTACAGTTTTTGCGGTTTGTATATATATATATATATTGTGACGATACGTGCCATCAAATGAGTTGCCAACAGTGATGTTGGACATTAACTATCCCCGGCCACGCTGGTAAGACACCAGCTGTGATAGCGCATACCTTCACGTGACCATTTACACAAAAGACATCCGAAATCCTAGCGTGGTTGATGGTGTGGTCGCTTGTCGAACACTGTGCCCGCGCAATATGAATGAGCAATAGCTCGAGACAGGGAATGTCCGAAACGAACAAAACGAAAAGGGAAATAAAACATAACCTGTGCGGGACCTACCGTCACATCGCCCCCCAGCACGAATGAATTTTTTTTCTCGCGGGATGAAAAAAAAGGACGCAAGAAAAAAAATGAGTTCGCGCTCTGCACGAGAAAACAAGGGAAAATAAACTTTAGGTGAATTTTTATCGCCTATATGCTATGGGAAGTGGGTAGGATTTCTGGACGAAAGGTTGATTGTCAGAAAGCTTAATCCGATGGCGGATACCTTTAATTAGGGTCGGAGTTGAGGAAAATAGCGCGTCGTACCTAACCAAGAGCCTGCTCAAGCCATCTCTTTCCTCGCTGCTCAACTGATTAGATTTCCTGACCGCCTCCTCTATTCCCACCCCGTCTATTCGGTCCTCCACGGACAACACTTCAGCGATGTTATGTTCCCTTTGATTAATGGGAAACTTTATTATCGCTGATTCCGAGCGCCTCACCTTTACAGTTTTTTCTCCTAAATCAATGAGAACTTTATTATCCACCAGAAAGTCCATTCCCAGAATTAATGGTTTTATTATGTTTTTTATAACGAGAGAAACTACTTCGAACTCTATTCCTTGTATTTGGAGCGATAACAAGACTTGCCGAGTGATAGGCGGAGACTTCCGGCTATCCGTATACACGATACGCGATCGATTGAGGGGAAAGGAAGGATTACTTCCTTTGCTTCTAATTCCCTTAAATGTCTGTCGGAGACCGCGGAAATTTCACTGCCTGTATCCAATAGCGCTTCCCCTTGAGCTCCATTAGTCCAGCACTTCACAACGGGACACACTCGTTTTTCGTAATAGGTATTGCCTTGCTCTTCGCCCCCCAAACTTTCTCCCACCACCTCGCATGTGGAGATTATCTCACACATTACCCTCACTCTGTCCGTCTCGGCTGGGGACTGGAGGTGAGTCACACCCATAGACCTTGAAGTCACACCAGCCGACGCGGGTTTAACGGATCCTGGCCTTCTAATGGAGGTGCGCTGGGAGGAGGCGGACTGGTAGATTTCTCCGTGAGACGCTCCTTCCCAACCCTGCGTCCTCGCCCAACCGTGACCGAATTTACCCGATATTCCTTATCAGCTGTTCGCGGCCTCGTATTCTCCGAGCTTCGCAATGCACCTGGAGGGGTAGAATTTACAGTCGCCGGCGTTCCTGACTGATAAGATTGATCGTACAATCCCAATAATACAAGTGACCGTTCTACTGTTAATTGGTCGATGGATTTTAACATGTTTTGAACATGTATGGGAAACTGCCTGATTAAAAAATGGAGGATTTCTCCCTCGGTCATTGATGGGGAACACAATCCCGCCTGCGCTACCTTTTCAGTTGCAAACTGTTTCATTGCGTTTGATTTGCCCCTTGCATATCTCCCAGTTATTATTTGCATGCGGAAGTTATATTGGGTGTCAGTGTCCCAAAAATTAGTCAAAAATCGTTATTAAATTCCGCGAGTGTTGACGGAACCGGGCATAGCGAGTTTCCCCATGTCTTAGCGTCCTCGTTCAACATTTGGAAGAACACCTGTGGTTGTAAAGCCTCCGGAATAGACACTATTGAAAAGTAATTATTAACTTCCCTTAGGAAGGCAATAGGGTGTTCGTTGCTGAAGGCAGAAAAAGTCTGCTTCGTAAGAGAGTGCGCCGATATTGCCGCTGATTGCGTGGTCGTGCCCCTATCCTTCAAAGCGGCCACTTCGGATTCAAGTGATTTTACTCTTTCCTCACGTACTTCGCAGCGATCTTTCTCGTCTCTCTGCGTCGCGATTACTTCATCATAAGCCTGTTCCAACGCATTGGTTCGAACCTTCACCCTCCCAACCTCTGCACTTACAATTTCCTTGCATTCTTCGCGAACGTTCCTTGCCATCGTCTCTACTCCGCCTACGCACCGTGTTTCGACGTCGAGAATTTTCTCATTTACCCGTGAAATCTCTTGAGAAAAACTCTCGTTCCATCTGTTCATTTCTGCTTTTATTTCCTGAAGCATGACTTCATTACTTTCATTACAGCCTTTTATTTCTGCTTTGATTTCCTGACGTATGACTTCATTTGTGGCTTTTATTTCCTGACGCATGGAATGCATCAAGGATATGAGGGTATTAAGCGGGTCTTCACGGGACTCCATTTGACTGACTTCGCGACTACCGGGTTCGCTGGGCTGCGCGGATAAAGATTCAACTTCCTTCCTTTCCGGGGTATCTAACACCATACCCGCCAGTCCTAGCGTTAACCCATCGGTTTCCGAATGAACACTATGGTCGTCGGAGTCGACTTCGTCACTCTTTTTCTCCCGATATTGTTTAAACGCTGCCATCTTATCCTCCTCGTCTGCCATCTTTAACTTTAAAATGCACAAAACAATGTGAAATGAAAACCGAAATGAAACTGTTGCAAGAAAAATCACACAAAAAACAACTCATGCAAACAAATGTTGAACTCAATTACTCGGAATCTAAAAATTTTGATTCGTCGTAGCCCTTTTGCAAAACAAATCGCGTGTTCTCACGAGATCGGGCCGCGCGTTAATGGGCGCCAGCTGTGACGATACGTGCCATAAAATGAGTTGCCAACAGTGATGTTGGACATTAACTATCCCCGGCCACGCTGGTAAGACACCAGCTGTGATAGCGCATACCTTCACGTGACCATTTACACAAAAGACATCCGAAATCCTAGCGTGGTTGATGGTGTGGCCGCTTGTCGAACACTGTGCCCGCGCAATATGAATGAGCAATAGCTCGAGACAGGGAATGTCCGAAACGAACAAAACGAAAAGGGAAATAAAACATAACCTGTGCGGGACCTACCGTCACAATATATATATATATATATATATATATATATATATATATATATATATATATATATATATATATATATATATATATATACATATACATATACATATCCAGTTCAACAGAAGTGGAGGGGTGGAAGGGGGGAGGGGGGATTAGGGAGGGTTAAAGGAAGGCCAGGAGAGGGAGGGGGGAGGGAGGAGGTGTGATTTGGGGGTCTAACCGCAAAAACTGTAATGTATTCGTTCCTGAAGATGGCTTAGTGAAAAGCCGAAACACGTGTCGTGTATTTTTAAATAAAGTGGACGTACATACTATATCGATTACTTTCTATATTACGATGTTCCACCACATCTCGCCTGACACCGTTGATTTCAAAATTTAAATATTTATTAGACACAAAAACCGTTCCTTTCTTTTTTAGCCAAAGTTTTCACTGCAAATTTTAAATAATTTATCCATAGACTAAGGACAATATTATCAATTGAAAAATTGATGCAAAATGATTCAAATTAAAAATAATAAAATGAATGAAAAAACCTAAAAAATTAATTAAACTCCCACGCTTCAACAGGGATTTTTTCAATTACCTCATTTGTTATTTCATCCTCTCCCGGTGATTTTCTATTTAGCAGATTCTTAATTATATTTGTAATTTGTGATATGTCATTTTTGGTATTTCCTCTTCTGTAGTTGCATGCTCCCACGGGTCTATTTCTATTTCTGGAGTTAATATGTTCGCCTTATTTACTGTGAACACCTTTTTCAAGTTTTCGGCCATTATATTAGCTTTATCTTACGGCCGATAATACCTTTCGTCTCCGCTCACTATCGCAGGGTCACGAGGTGGTCTTTTTTCATGGATTTCGCAAGCTTCCACAGCGATCCGTCATTAGTATTCATCGACGCGAGTTTTTTAATACACCTTTCCTCCCTTAATTTCTTTTCCCTGCTCTTTTAATTTCTTTATTAAGTTCTTTAACCTTATTTTTGATAGCCGATATTCCAATTAGTTTATATTTCTTTCTTAAGTAGTTTCGTTCTTTAATATTTTCCCTTATCTCGTCATTTAACTTTATTTAATCAGCCGATCTGTTCTTTTTCTTAGGATTGGCCAATTGCATGCCCTTTTTTATTGCCTTGACCATTATTTCTGCCATTTCGTCAATTCTTTCGTTATTCTTGGTAGACTTTTTACTGTTTAGTATGGAGCTGCCTATTGTTTGTCTAAATAGATCCCAGTCGGCAAGGCCATAGCAATATCGTTTCCGTTGATCTGGTATCGATATGGGTAATACTCCTATATAAATCAAGACAGGATAGTGATCACTACTTAGTTCATAAATGGTATAGGCTTTGACCGGCCTTCTGAGTCCCTTTGCCACTGCCAGGTCAATTACACTGTTTCACACATTCGTGTCGGCTCGCTCGGTGCTAATATCTTCAATCTATTGACGTTCGTTCAGTTGTAAAATTTACTTCCATTTGCATTTTAGCTCGGGCAATTCCAGTGTACGTCTTTTGCATTAAAATCTCCAACCACAATCGTAGGTGCATCGTCATTCATTAATTGATCAAATTCAGTCTCTTGGAATTTAGCACGTGGAGGCAGATAGCATGAGAAAATATTATTTCTCCAATCTCCCTCTCTATTTTAATGCCGACTGCCTCCAGGTTTGTCATTATTTTCAGTTGAATGTCGTCTTTCAAGATATCATATTTCGTCAATATAGCCACTCCGCCACTGGCCTTTTTTCCGAAATCTCTTTTTCTGTCTTTCCTCGTGACCTTGTATCCCGGCACTTCCCATGCTTTTTCTTCCCTCAAGTGTGTCTCTGATATGAGGCATACGTCTACGAACTGTTTATTCAGAAGATTTACAAGCTCCGGCGTCTTATTTTTAACGTCACCATTATCGTTCCAAAGCGACATGACCAAGGATTTGTTTTTGTTAGCTTTATCCATCATGAACGGTAGATTTTAAAAGCATGCCCGTAATTTGAGACGACATTTGCTGAAACATCTGCATCTGTTGTTGCATCATGTGTCCTAACATTTTGATGGCGTTCAGTATATCATTCATTCCACCATTTAACCCATTTCCATATCTATTCTCCTGCGAAGTGTTTGCGGAGTCATGCCTTTGCGAGTTGGTCTCGACCTTTCCTCTCTCCTCATTTTCATTTTCTCGCTGAGTATTGGTTTGCCTGCCGCTGTTGTCCTTTTGCCGTTCGTCCTTTGACCTAGCACTAGCCGTTCCCTTTCTTTCTGTCTCATTGTCCAGACGTTTGGTTTCGGTGGAAGGTCCGGGCGAGTATTCTCCACGTTGTTTTTCTTTGGCAACTTTTTTTTTCTTTGGCTTCTTTTTTTCTCCATTGTGTTCATATGTATTTTGAATGTCTCGTAATCCACGAAGTTCGCTTCGTGCAGGCCTCCGCAATTGCAGCATTTTACCGGGTCTTCTCGTGTGCAGTTTAGTCCCTCATATTACCCTGCGCATCTGTAACACCTTGCTAATGCTTGGCAATACCTTGATCCATGTCCATATCTGTTGCATCTATACCAGCGCTGTGGTCTCTTGTACTCATACTCAGTTATTTTTATTGATTGACTGCATATTTATTTTGTTCTTTCGATAATTTTTGGATCGAAATACTTGCCTCTTTGAACAGTTATGCCATAAATGTCCTTTCTGATTCTTGATATTGTTTTAATCGCAACACAAGGGATTTTTGCGTCGACCAGTTCTTCCCTTATAAATTCATATTCTATTCCTTCGTCCATTCTGCGAATTACATATCTAACTACTCCTTCTCCTTTCTCAGGCCATGTGTGGGTTTGCGCCTGATTTTCTTCGAGGAATTTCTTCATTTTCACATAGTCCTCTTTGTTTTTGAGAATAGATATCTTTAAGAGCGACACGGAGAACATCATATAAGAACCCCACTATATTTCCAGGTCCGACAGAAACGATAAATTTTAGAGAGATATTTTTCCGAACGGATAGGTATGGGAATTCGTTTTTCCTCCGAACAATAAGGGACTTAAATAAATGCTAGGCGTAATTTCATTAGAGCGTTTCCTTTTTATATGTAAACGGCTGGTTTCCTAACACCCCCCACCACACGCCTATATATGCGGCTTGCGGGGTAGTATGTAGATGTAGATGAAAGCTGGAACAATGACTGCTGGCACATGCCAAATGCCACATGTCAACCCAACAATTGGATGGGATACAGGGTAGTAAAAATTGAACAGGTTAGCGACAGGATACTATTTGTTGAAATGGTCTTATTATAAAAAAAATTAGTTCAAATATGTACATCCCCTTGCAAATGTATCACGACAAACCACACTGAAGGTGCATACAGGTTGGCACTCTAAGCTCTAAATACTTTAGCTACACTGTGCCGTTTCGGGTTACTATGACAAATTTCGTATAAGCCTCGCCATATCACCATATTCAGTCGTGATTGCATGCGGTTGAGTGGGACCACAATAAGGGAAGCCGTCCTTACAACCTTACTTCAGACGCTGATGGAACGGGCTCGATCATAGACGCGGCCGCAAAGGCCATATTCAGGGGTAGAAATAAGTGAGTAATGTGAGTAGTTTGCCTCAAATACAGAGAAAAGAACGCCTATGGTAAACAAGCGGCCGATCCCCTAACACTGCACTGGAAGTAAAAACGAGGAGCAGGGAAATCGAGAAGCAGTGAATGCCAGCGGTATATTTTCTTTTGCATTATCTAAACCTTCATCATAGGTTGGTATTTTCCCTGTCCTCATGCTGATTCTGAGACTAGGTGTTGCCTATTGGCTAGGCGCCAGTCCGTCCTTTGGCATTAGTCCAATACAATATGCAGAAAAAAACCTTTGCACATTTTTCACGAAAACTACTTTTCATCATATTCCAAATTAGGTAGGTACCTAATTTTACGGTATATACACAAAAACTTCATGTAAGCTAAATGTAAACACAATAATATCATAATAAATTGCCGTAAACAACATGTAATCTTAAGCCCGAGTCGAGTTGGCGTGGTGGATCAAGTACTGGTTTCCCTGCACGAAGGACCCGGTTTGAAGTCCAGCGTTAACGGAGGCTCTTCAATAGAATATCTAACAAATTTGGATGCTACATGGAGAGTACCTCATGTTCAGCATTCTGTCCGTTGATAAGACGTTATTAAACCATGGTCTTCTTGGTGCAATTCGTTAAGAGAAGGCTACTGCCAACATCGGGTATCTCTCCATTCTTCCTCAATTCCCAAAATACTTTCCATATTAACCTACCCACTTGTCTCTAAATTGTGGCAAAATGTAATCTAGAGTATTAGAACTCTTCATTGAATACTGTTTTTTGATTGTTCAGTTCCTAACTTTGCCTGAAATGAAATTGTGATACGCTTTTGCCTTTTTCTGCTTGCATAAGCCGCCAATAGTGTTATTATTCCATGTGAATCGTAGAAAATCCGACATGATGCGCGGAAATGTCCTCAGCTTTCCGTCGCCTCTCCTGAAAAAGAAACCAACCAAACCTCTCAACTCATTTCCCCTCAAATGATTCGGCATGCCACCGACCGGTCTGTCAAACAAGAGTTTATCGCAAAGGCAATCTATTCTCTTGTGCAGTACAGCGGGGTGCTTCTAATCAAGTGCAACTTGCCACATAACAACGTCGCAAAACCTTCTGGCTTAACTCTATAGCCTCCATATCACTCAAGTTGCACTTGAGTGGGCATCAATTTAACATTTACCGGTATTTTTTAAAATACATGAATTAGCAACACATTCACCTGAGCCCCAGTGTCAAGCTTAATCTTCACACTTCTAACCTCAATGGAAACAACCTCATGCCATTCATTAGATTTGTTACAAGCTTGAACATTCACATACACTGAGTTAACATGCAGCTTGATCGAATCACATGACTCTGACGATACGTCAGAATCGGTGTCATACTCGTTAACTTTTCTCGCCCGCCTTTTTAGCACACCACACTAAGCACACCTCTTTCCATACGCCGGGCACTCATGTTGGCCATGCGTCGTCTGACATCGATTGCAGCGAAATTCACTTTTCCCTTCGCATTTTCGCTCATCACTTCTGGTTTATGTAACATATTTGGTGTCTTTAACCCCAAGGAAATTTATCGCCGTTGACACCACGTCGACGCAAGCTTTCTCACTTACGGAGGCGTCCGTCGAATACCTTATCTGCTTCACCTGGCGGCGGCTCTGGTCGACTGCTCTGCAGTGCGCTGCCGCCTTCGCCAGGGTCAGTTCTTCCAACCGCGGCATAGCCTCCTGGACCACCTTATCACGAATCCCAAAGACAATCCTGTCGCAAAGCATGGACTCCTCCCGAGGATCAGGCCTATCAAACCCGCAATTTTTTACGAACTTACTGCAATCGGCAAGGAAATGTTCAATATTTTCTCTCTCCTATTGCACTTGCATATTTAAGAAAAAGCGATTAAAGGTTTCATTTACTTTGGGCAAAACATAGCTTTCGAAGACTTTTTTCAGAGCAGTTGCTCTCTGAATCAGCCAGCGAGAATGTGGATAACATGTGGTGGGCCGTGCCTCCCAGCATATTTAAAATTAGTGCAGTTTTCACTTCTTCTAACTCACCATCTCGCTTCGTGGCCGTAAGGAAAATCTCCAATTCCCATACAAAATCCAGCCAGTCCAAATATGCACTCGGTGCCTATTAAGTCCACTGTGGCGGGTAACTTCACATATTCGCTCGCCATTTTCAAAAATGTGCCAGACAAAATTGGATATCAGCTTAACCCTCGCCACCTGTTACTAAAAAAATTACATCCTACCTACTTGGGGTCTTTTTGACCTCATCGTGAATATTATTTTTTTAAGAAATAATAATTTTCCAATGACTTATATTCATGCGTTTTTTAATTAAATACATTTCACATAATTAACAGAAAAATACCACATCATAATATACATAGCCTAATTTACAAAAACATTATTACAATTTATCAGATGGCCTTCGAGAATAAAACTATGTGTGACATTAGAGAGTAATATTTTTAGAGACTTGAATAATGAGGAATACATTTACCCAACTATGTATTTAAGTACGTAATGTAATTATCTTAATTCAATATAACATAAAATATTTAAACATTTGCAACATAATTCCAAAACTTTTTTCAGAGGAACACAAATACTGCAATTCACCAACACAAATTTTAAAAGAATAGACTTCTGCTGGGAATAATTATTTCCAAACTAATCGCAGTAAAAATAGAATCTTTTACAAAATTCATGACTCAAAAGAATTGTGCTAAAATTTAATCTGAAACTTCATCTCCATTGAACTGAAAAAAGGAAAGTGGAATTAATATTGGCTTCAAAAACTCCATATTACCTAGTAAATACATGAATCAGAACAATCTCCCGTAAAGGACTTAAACGTAGTACTAAAGTAGTAATATTAACGTTAAGAAAGTAGTACTTACGGGTTCACTAATAATTCCAGTGCCGGAGATACTCTTCAGCAAGGATATATATGACTTCTGCAGCTGTCGGAGGAGTGACCAAAAGTGACAATTCTCACTATATAAGCCGAGCTTGTATCAGAGGCCGAATACTACAGAGTCAAAATACGAATGGAGGGAACACTTGACTGTCTATTTCTGATTACAAAGAAAACACACTGTTGATGACGAATCAGCTCTGCGTAGATAACAGTTAGATTAGAAGTTGCAGAGCAATGAAGGCTTATACAATCGTCGGAGGAGCGACCACAAGTTACTAACTTTCTCTGTATCAGCTGAGCTCAATTTCAGTAGAAGAATGTTACGAAGTCAATATTCGCGCGGAGAAAACACTGACGGTTGCTGATTACAAAGAAAACACACTATTGACGATGAACCAGCTATGCGCAGATAATAGTTGGATTAGAAGCTGTAGAGCAAGTTCAAAACACGGTATGCTAGCAATCACTTTGTAGAATTCAGCTGCTTTTATGTAATGGTTTGAGGTGAATGTGATCGATTGCTAATGCGTTAGTCTCCAAGTTCACCCATTTTGAAACAGCTGATATGTAATAGATTTTTCATTTGATTAGCTAAGCCTCTATTTGTTTCACAAAGTTAAATATAGTTTTTTTTTATACGACGGAGTATATTACCGGAATATGCAACTCGGTACCTTATACGAGGGAAACACTTCCAGAGAATCCATATCTTTACGAAATTCTTCTCCTCTAATAATTTTGAAATTCAGTATATTACTCAGTTCATGGTAAAATATGCTAATATTTTTCCTTACATGACGAAGTCATGACAAAAGCTATTTTTTATTCAATAATTTCTAAAAGATGATGAAAATTCATCTCCCAGTATTGAAGTACGTTCGGGGAGATTTTAGTTCCACGTACCCTACCTGGGGTCAAAACTGACCCCAAGTAAGAAATTATTTTTTTTAAGGTTGACTGCGGCTAATGTTTTAAAAATGAAAAATGGAGTCGATGAAGAAGGGTTTCATTGGAGAATTCCTAAAATGTGATGCATATAACTGTAAAAATTAATAAGGTATTCAACTTTTTCTATGAACTGGGGTCAAAAAAGACCCCAGGTAGGTAGGGAGGGTTAACTTTATAGCCCCTATATAAGGAATAATTACGGTTCACTTCCATTTCACACGACTGCGCCTTGCTGTAGTCTGGGTTAATCTTAATACATAGTCAAACAACACAGATTTAGATGCGTATGCTATTACCGTATATTTAATTTCGACAACTCTCGTGTGCTACCTCATAGTTAGGACTAACTAAGATTTCAGAATTGTTTATTTTGAACGATTCGTTCATGAACGACACAGCTCTAAACCTAAGTCTTGGTCTGCCTTCTGTCGTGCGAAGATCTGATCTCTCCTTGCCGTGTTCCTACGTGTCCTGCGTTTACATAAGCGATAATTAAAGTATGGCCGTATGGTTGTGCGAATTTTGTGGCTGTGGCAACGCTTTGCTGGCGTTCGTCCCTCCCCTACCTCGCCCATTCCACAAATATTTCCCCTGCCGTGCGAGAGTAAGCGAGAGGTGACGAGA
This sequence comes from Pyrrhosoma nymphula, assembly GCA_963573305.1. Lineage (NCBI taxonomy): Eukaryota > Metazoa > Arthropoda > Insecta > Odonata > Coenagrionidae > Pyrrhosoma > Pyrrhosoma nymphula. The sequence goes on along the minus strand of OY754331.1, from coordinate 28,978,498 downwards.
GCGGCCGAATTCTCAGCCGCCAAGTCATTTGAAATGGACTAAAGGATGTACCGAAGACCTCTTGTGATCTAAAATTAATTAGAGGGAAAGACCTTTTTTCTTGAATATATTTAATTTATTTTAACGCAATTGATTCAATATGTTATTCCGTTATTGCCCCTAAATGATAATGAGCGCACCCATCATGTTTACTTAGTTTTTTGCTGTTGTGTCCATGTGAATAAATTTCCTCTTTTCCCCCCGTCCGTTTTCTGTCGCCGCGCTCAGCCTTCCACGGAGTTTTCAGTCACTGTGAATCTTTCTTCATCCTTACGCATGGTACTTATTAAGAGAGGGTGCTGGTATGTACTTCCATGGCCTAGTGAGTGTGTGCCTCGTGCATTTGCATTGCCGGGTAGCAGCAGTGGCGGATACATATGGGGGGCGCGGGGGGCGCGCGCCCCCCCCTTGCGGGGCCGCTCGCATTGCCACCCGCGCCGCACAGTGGTCCGGATCCGAAAAAAGGCGGACAAAAGTCATTTTTTCGACTTTCTTGTAACTCACTTTAAATATGCAGTTCTTGTTGCAAAATGTCCGGGGAATCCTACCGCACACTTAGTTTTGCATAAAAAGTTTTGTTAAGTTTAGTAAATTGCTTCAAAGTAGAGCTAATTTTAGCTAAACCGCGCTCTTTAAATTTTTTCGAAAAAATACACATTTGTAACAAGTTTTTTGCTCTATTTCGTATTAAAAATTGGTAAAATGAGTGTGGACTATAATTATATGGACACTTTGCCATGAGAAAAACTAGGTTTCAATCTTGTAGTGGTTGTGATGATCGCTGAAGAAGTTCTTCAAGAGGAATCATTTTTTCTCGCAAATTTCGCATAAACGTTGGATTATAAAAAGAGTGACACGGAGTGACACAGAGATTCTTATAGTGGCAAGAGTGGGTTATATTAGAAAGATATTAGTAAAGGATTTAGCTGCAAATATTTGCAAATAAGTGAATTACAACGACTTATATGACTCTCTGCCGCGGACGTGAACGTCGGGACCAGACACGTGAGCTTCGTCACAGTGGAGACACATTGTATCATACGTCTTTTACAATGTTTTATTGATAAGGATTTTAAAAATGAAGAAGTTTATTTTTTTTCTATTATATTATGTTCTTCCCTTCTCTTGGGCTACAACCTTGTCGTGGTTGAAGGGCTTGCGTGCTCCGATGACCCCTAGAGCTACACTGGCGGGAGCATTGCTCCTGGTAGGGTCACCCATGCCAGATTGGTCGAAGGTTAGGAGACAGACGAATGGTAGTCCGCGCAGCGTCTGTACCTCAGTGAGGCGGCTGCAAAAGGCGTCTGACCCCAGTGGGGCGGCCTCTGAAGTGATGGTGTCACGTAAAAAACACTATTGAGTAAGGCCAAGGAATACTACCTCAATTAAAACAAAAACCTTGAAATTATGGACAGTTCTCAATTGATAATGAATCCTGGCAACTACGGGACTCGGCCAAGAGGGCCGGGTGTCGTGCCCGGCAGCGGTGGGAGCAAGGCCCCTGCGGTCGTCATCACACGAAATCCTTGCTCAGACGAAGTAGCAGCAGAGGAAAAGAAGATAAAGAAGAGGAACGAAACTATTAGAATAGGCACGTGGAATGTTAGGACTATGCTGAGGGCGGGGAAACTTGAGAATATGAAGCAAGAAATGGAGAGGGTGGGTGTAGACATCATGGGTCTGGGTGAAGTAAGATGGAAGGATGACGGGGATTACTGGAGCGGCGACTATAGAGTAATTTATAGTGGAGGGAATGAAAGTCAGCGCGGGGTTGCATTCGTAATGAATAGGAAACTTGGTAGAAAAGTAGTGTATGCAGAACAAGTTAGTGATAGGATAATAGTCGTGGAACTAAAAGCAGAACCAACGAATTTAGTTATAATCCAGGTTTATATGCCTACCTCTAATCATAAAGAGGAGGAGGTAGATGGGGTGTACGATCAGCTAGAGGAAATAATTGGTAGGATACCAGGAAGTAAGCACCTGGTAGTAATGGGGGATTGGAACGCGGTGGTGGGTGAAGGAAGAGATGGGCGGGAGGTGGGCGATTACGGGCTAGGAAGAAGAAATGACCGGGGCGAGAAAGCTGTGGAGTTTTGCCGCAGAAAAAACCTAGTAATTACAAATACATGGTTCAGACATCATCCTCGACGTAGGTACACTTGGAAGAAGCCGGGAGACACAGATAGGTTCCAGATAGATTATATAATGGTACGTCACAGATACAGGAATAGTGTTAAAAACTCGCATACTTATCCAGGAGCTGATGCAGAAACAGACCACAACTTATTAGTCATGAAATGTCGGGTAAAACTGAAAAAGATAAGAATGGGAAGGAGGGTACGCAAGTGGAATACGGAGGCATTAACTGTGGCAATGAAGAAGAAGTATCGGGAGAAGGTGGATGAGATAATGGGTGAGGATCATGGAGTTAGATCAGTGGAAGATGAATGGAGAAGTTTGAAAAATGGAATTATAGAAGCGGCGAAAGCAACGGTAGGCGTAGTGAGTGCAACTAAAATTAGAAAACAGTGGATCACGAAGGAGATGATCAGGGAGATGGAGGAGAGAAGGAAATGGAAGAGCGTAAACTCAGAGCTAGGTAAGAGAAAATACCGAGAATTTAATAACAGGCTTAGAAGAGAAACAAAGAAAGCAAGAGAGGCGTGGTGGAGAGAACAGATCGACGAGTTAGAGAAATACCAAAAAGAGGGAAGAGCAGATGCATTATATAGGAAAGTAAAGGAACTGACGGGTGGTAATAAGGGAAGGGGAATTACAACGATAACAGACAAGACGGGAAAGGTAATCATAGAACCGAGAGAGATCCAGGAGAGGTGGAAGGAGTATGTTGAAGAGCTCTATGGTAAAGAAACAAGGCCCAATAGGTTAGATATAGAAAGGGAAGACGATATCGACAGAGATGGCATCGGACCAAGTATCCTAGATAGCGAAATCGAAAGAGCTCTACGAGACATGAAAAGGAATAAGGCGGTGGGAATAGATAACATACCTGCAGAGTTTTTAAGGAGCATGGGGAAGAACGGAAGAGGAAAACTTTTTGCGCTAATTCGTAGGATTTATGAGGATGGAGTGTGGCCGGAAGACTTCGCGAAGACTGTACTAATTCCTATACCGAAGAAGAGTAAGGCAAAAACTTGCGAAGACTATAGGACAATAAGCTTAATATCCCACGCGGCCAAAGTAGTTCTGAGGATTCTAAACAGAAGGCTAGAGAAGAAGGCAAATGAATACCTGGGTGACGACCAGTTCGGGTTTAGGAGAGGGACGGGAACGCGAGACGCTATAGCGGTGATGAGGACGCTAGTAGAAAGAAACCTAGAGTATGGGCAGGATGTTTTTGCATGCTTCGTAGATTTCGAGAAGGCGTTTGATTGGGTGGAATGGACGAAATTAATGGGAGTGTTGAAGAAATTAGGGGTCGATTGGAGGGACAGGTGTCTGATTCGAAATTTGTATATGAATCAGACTGCACAGGTTAGGGTAGCCAATGGAGAATCGGGATGGGCCACGATAGGACGGGGAGTGAGGCAAGGGTGCCCACTATCGCCGTTGCTTTTTAATGTGTATTCAGAAGAAATGGTAAGGGAGGCTTGGGGGAGGAGGAGGTAGGAATAAAGGTAGGAGGGGAGCTGATAAAATCAGTGAGATTTGCAGATGATCAAGCATTGGTTAGTCAGTCGGCCAAGGGGTTACAGTCAATGGTGAATGCATTAGAGGTGAAGTGCGAAAAGTATGGGATGAAGATCAATCACAAGAAAACGAAAGTAATGAGATTTTCTAGAAGTAAGAAGGCGGGGCTGAATATAAGGGTGGGAGGGCAGAAGATAGAGCAGGTCGAGCAGTTTACATATCTGGGTAGTATTTTGGAGGCGAATGGGTTTAGTGGTAAGGACATCAGATACAGAATGTCGCTAGCTAAAGAAGCATTTTCGAAGAGAAGGGAATTGATGAGTGGGGGTCTGAGAAGAGACGTAAAGAAGAGGCTGGTGAAAACTTTAATATGGAGCGTGGCGCTATATGGGTCGTAAACTTGGTCATTGCGAAGGGAGGATGTGCGTAGGCTTGAGGCGTTTGAAATGTGGGTTTGGAGAAGGATGGAGAAGGTTAGCTGGATGGCGAGAAAGACGAACGAGGAGGTATTGGATATGGTCGGAGAGGAGAGGAAGCTTGTGGCAGAGGTTCGGAGAAGGCAGAAGAGATGGATGGAGGAGGTTTTGAGAGGAGAGGGCATGTTGAAGAGAGTGATAGAGGGGAGAACACTGGGGAAGCGTGGGAGAGGAAGGAAGAGGATAGGAATTCTGGACGAAATAAGAGGAAGTAGAAGATATGAAGAATTGAAGAGGGATCTAATAACGGGCCATCCTTAGGAGGGAATGCGAGATAATTTCTATTAGGTTGGGATACAAAATGGGGACTGTCCAAGAACCTACCAATCAGCTGGTAGAATACTTGAATGAAAATTATGTTCTTGGCCGAATTTACTCTAGAAAGAGCGAGAGAATGAATTTCAGACTGCGATACTAAGCGAGATTGTGACGCTGGAAGAGGTGGAAAATATTTTCTTCGATCGCTTTTCAGTACGATTCCCATCGAATTTTGTTCATCGTTGGAAGTATATAAGACTGGTTGTATGCACTGCTGCTGAGAAAACCCACCTCTGGCTGTCCCTTTCCTCAAAGCCTAAGTGACAGGAGACCCGTTACCCGCACACGTGCCGGACCCAAGGGTCCTTAGTCGGGATATTTTACTATCCCTACTTAGCGCACCACCCAACTTGTGCTTATTGCCTACAGGCGGTTTCTTTGACATGCAAGTAAAATTGCACGTGTTAACAGATGTGGTATTTACCTTCCAGGTGCATCTTTCCAGATTGGTTTTATTGGAGGGCTGCCGCTGGTAGGCATTTTCTCACAAAATTCAGGCATTGCACATTTCTCTTTATGCGGTCCACCAAAAACCCTCCTGGTTATCCTCGGGGGCCCTCCTGGTTATCCTCGGGGGTAGACCCAGGTTCTTGGGGGTGGTGGTAACTTCTCTTTTTATCCTCCTCCATGCTTCAGTCGAAACATTTTGGTGCTCTTCAGTTGGTCCTTTTCCATCGATGAGTACACATGCGAGTTCTTAGTCGTTGGGTACTCGGTTAGCAATAGTCTTCGTGATCTGAAGTGATCTCTGAAGTAAGTGTTAGTGTTGTGATAATTCGGAATAGTGTTGTGATTCAATGATTTTTTTGTTCCTGGCCACCACAGCGATAAGGATAATTAATCAGGTATGCTATTTCTCTTTTATTTCCGTTTTTGAAGTTGATCTAGTACGGGGTACCACACTAAATTTTGCATTGTTTTTGCTTCCATTTAAACTCCTAAATTTCTAGAATAAAGAATATTGTTCAGTATTTAACGAACCAATTATTCTAATTTTTAACGCACATCTATGTCGTTAACATTTACGTGGAAGCAACTTCACGGTAAAATGCAGGAGAAAAAAGGAGCTAATGGACGACCGGAAAAGTAATTTGACGGGACTTCTTGAGGATTGCCTACATTTTACACGGAGATGAGAACGCTAAAAATGAGCTCAAAAATTTTTTTAATGTAAATTTTTTTGTTGGTTACGAGAAAAGATGGCGAGATTGCTTTTGAACGAACTCTTTTTTGGATGCGACTTGGTTAGATCAAATCGTTCATTTCCCTGATGTTGTGTATCGTAACTTTCCAAGCACCTCAGGGTCGTATTTTCCCTGTGTTTTAATTGTGATATGACATCCCTTGGGCTATTGTCTAAGTAATAAGCCTTTTTATCAAGCACATACAATAAAAGAAAGGGTAGGCCAAACAAACAATTTTCGGATGTCACTATCCGATCAAAAAGAAGGAAAACTAAATTTCTTAGAGAAAATACTTTCCCTGCAGAACTGTCTTCTGCTACAGCCATGAATCTAAGAGAGAGAGGACATAGCGCGCAGAAGCGTCTCTAGTTAATACGATGACCCCCCCTACACGGATATGGTATGTAAATGAGTATTGAAAAGGTGGAAGAGGGAAAAGGAAGAAAGTACTTCAGGAGAAATTTAAAAGTAGAATGGGTCTATTAGTTGATCTACCAAAGCAAAAATATGGCACATCGAATGATGGCAACACAGCTAGGCGCTTCTTCAAAAATGCCCGCCTATCAGCTGAAAGTACTGGTAAGGATCCATTTATTTCACAAAAATCTTCTTTTACTTCAACGCTTTTCACATGAAATAAAATATAAAATTGATTTTCAGCCGTAGAAAAAGAACTTATCATTAAAATTTCAAATATTTCGAGAGCTTCGTCATGCGGCCTTCTAATTGTTCACCCAAAATTTAAAGAATAATTTATGGACACGGCAAAATTTTATGTTAAATATTATGAGTGGTTCTACGTGCCACCCACAGTGCATAAAGTTCTGCTGCACGGTGCAGATGTGATTGAGTCAGGTCTTCTTCCAATTGGAGAGCTTTCGGAGGAGGCTCAGGAATCGCGGAATAAAGATATAAGAAAAATATCATCGCATCACGCAAGAAAAATTTCAAGATTCCACACGACTGAGGGCGTTTTCCGGAGACTGATGCTGAACTCTGATCCATTAGTCAGTAGGTACATTAGTTGCTGAATTAAATAAATACCGTGGCCTAAAAGATCTGCCTAAAGAGGTCCGTGAGCTCTTGCAAGAATATCCTGACTCAGCGAGTGAATGCGAGGAAGAGGAGTGGAATTCAGGAGAATCTGATTTGGAATTACATAAATTGTAAAGTTAATAAGATACTAAGTATGTTTTTATTTACATAAATGAGTCAATTTGCACTTAAAACCGTTTTAATAATTATTTAATAATTACTTATTTTTTAGCTTCAGCGGCGCTACCTCTGCCAACTGATAATCGCAATCACTTCAACGTTAGAATCAATTCCCCTATCCGCCTTACATTTACCCATTTTTTAATAATTATTTACTAAGTTAAAGGTCTAGAAGTCATATTATGCAAATACTTTTTATATATTTGCATATTTAATAATAACAGGCGTTTTCTATGCAGTCTCCTCATTATCGGTTAATTTAGCATTAAAATTCCCAATATCTTCTATAATAATTATTTTTTGTTGAAAATAACAGCAGAAATGAACTAAGAGCGTCTTAAAACATATAAAATACAATTTTCAAATTAATCTGACTAAAATCTGATTTTTGTCCCTCTTTTTCGCGATCCGGACCACTGTGCAAGTCCCCGAGTCCCTACTGACTAATGGATCAGAGGTCAGCATCAGTCTCCGGAAAACGTCCTCAGTCGTGTGGAATCTTGGAAGCCCCCGCCAGTCAGCCCGCACGCTGTTCGTTCGTGTCTTTCGTCAGTCGACTCTGAGTCGAGTTATCGAGTAGTTGTACTTTCTTATGTAGCTAGCGCGCGCGTCCGCGTCATCGTATATTATACGTTTCTGTCTGGGGCATAAATAGCTAACCTACGAGAAAAGTCACGGTTATTCTAGTGATCTCGATAAGTTATTCTGTCTGTCATTTGTTCGAGAAAAGTCGCGAATATTCTACTGTTTGTGTTTGTTCACACTCCTTAAAAGTCTGGAAGCGAACATTCTGGCACCGAATGTTTTCGAAACAACCGAGCTACATATATATAAGGGAAGCAGAGTCGCTGCCAGGAGGGCTATTACGGATCTTGGGCGACTCACTCGTCACTCACTCGAACTTGCCCCTCGCAAGTCGCCACTGCGATTACGGAACTGGGTGCGACTCGTATCTCGCTGGCGACTTGACGGACGACTTCTGAGTGTATGAGAATCTCCAGTACAGTTTTCTGAGACAATAAGCAGCCTTGTTACAAGTCACGTGGTGCAGCAGACGACTTGAAAATTACGAGTATAATGTGATATCGTCACTTAGCTATATAGTAAATAGTACTTCCACAGATATGTACAATATTTTGGGCATATTTCAATGCAATAAAATTGATGCTCGGATGTTAGGTACGAGAATCTGCAGGAATTAGTGGAATTTCATTCGAAGCGGTCAAAATTGATAGTACCTATTTCGTGGCCGATAGAAGCAACTTATAAATAGCTTGAAATAATAATTTAGGCACTAATAAGGGCACCAATGGATACGATAATAACTCGAAAATATCCAACGTGTGAGCTTGAATCATTTTCACTCATGAGCTAGCCAAAAATGCTTGAATGAAACGGTTATATACCAATGGGAAATAATTCGGCAACTATAGTATAGTACATTACCTCCTTAAGTACTGTATTCCACAGCAGCACAATTTGTTTTCAGCATATGCTTTTCACTTAGAACATTTTCACCACATATGTGTGATGTGAAACATGTTCAGCATAAGGCAGTGGCCATTTATCCCGCTTATTAAATGCGTTCTCCTACAACGACTTTGCAATATACAGGTAACTACTTGATGTATTTAATTGACTCTCCTTTTAAGCTTCCTTGCCTTTCACTGCAGACTTGCATGCTGCCTACTGAGCTGGCGCATTTTGGCCAGAAATGTGAATTATACTAGGTATTGATGGAATAGGCCCAAGTAATAAATTAAGAAAAATAAAGCACCGAGTTGTTATATTAAAGAAAAAATTACGTTTACATTAATTCAGTAGTAGTAGAATATATATCCACCTCTAAATATGGGTCTGGAGGGCTAGTAAATGCCAAAAGGAAAGGGTATTTTACAATTCAAAACATTAATTCTATAAATCTGATATTTATTGTACCATAGTGTACGACTATTATTCCTTTATTCGTCGATTACAATCCCTGATTTATTTTACACATGAAACTAATTGAGGTAAGGTATCAATTTCTGCTATGATCGTTGAGGATCGAGGTAAATTAAGAAAAACAATAATACTTGACAAATTTATTTGTGTCACTTTTCTGATAAAAATATGCCAACGATAAATTAAAAAGTATCAAATACCGATCCCAATCACTTGCATCAATAGCATGGAGGAGCACATCAATAACATACTATGAATTATGTCTCTGTTTATAGAACTTCATTCACATCAACACAATTTTAACCACCACTTGCACTAACCCTTCACTAGCAAATCATGACTCATGACGTCCATATAACGAAGATAATGGGCATACATTCAAGAGCCAACGAACTTGTCAGTTGATTCGAAAGCAAACAACACAATCTACCAAACAGCAAATCCATTGTTTAGTTATAGTAACTAAAATCAAGTACGCTAGAGCTAAAGGGTAGCAAAATAAATAACATAAATATATTATTCGAGCCAATTTCATCGCAGTTCAAGCACAATAAAGCTTCTGCTATAACAACTTCGCGATAAAACATTGTCATTAATCCAAATCACAACCGAAAGATAACGCAGCACCACTATGATTTTTAATCAAACAATGAATCTACATTGTTACAATATTCACTGTAGGTAAATATCACTAAGTATCACCATGGTTGCACGAGTAACTGATTAAACACATCGATGGATAGCGGCGAAATGAATACAATAGAACACATTAGGTAGGTATTACGCACTGCACTCCCGTAATCAAAACACACGTGAGAAGAACAGGGTACTGATGAACTCAGATAAATTTATTCCCCGGAATCAACGCTACTTCACCGGCAATTCGACATTTTTAACCTAAATCCATGGCTTATCATCTCTATATTCGTGCGTAAACAACATATAATATGGACGGAAGACATCTTTAAACAGCAGACTATCGCCAAGCGAATCGGAATCAAGCCGGCGACTCGACGAGTGAACACCTTCGTCGAGGGTGACATGGGGAAGTGACTATTTAGTCGCCGAAGGCGACAAAACGGTGTTCCGTAATCGCTCGCGGTGAGAGCTGAGTCACCGGCGGCTCCAAGTCACCATACGGCCGGCGACTCAAGATCCGTAATCGCTCAGGGTGAGAACTCAGCCTGAGTCGCCCAAATGCTAGTTGTCGCCGGTGACTCGCGGTTCCGTAATAGCCCTCCAGGCAGTCAGTTTGAAAGCTACAATCGTCGCGATAACTTGCGCCCCCCCCTTGAGTTTTTTCTGTATCCGCCACTGGGTAGCAGTGATTACGGAATTTCTAGCATTTTCGCGAAGCAGTTTGGTACCTATCTCCCCCCTCTCGTAGCCTACCCGCTACCTCCGTTCTCTCCTCCCCCTTCACTCTCCCCTCTCCTCATACTCGCGTAGGTCTGCGCCAAGAACTACTGCGAGAACTCGGAAGTCTGCTTAGTCTCTTGCCGCCTAAGCCGCTGCTATGGTGAATGGCAGAGAGTGTTAGTACACCAATGAAAAAGAATTTAGGAAAATGAGTGATTGCAGAAGTGTTTCGGTTGCGTTAATCTAGATATACCTACTACCCAGGAAGCCTCCGAAGGGAATAGTGGCAGAGGGTGTTGACAGACACAAGTAATCATTAGGATAGACGTTATTGTTCTTAATTAAACTGGTGTTATCACAGGTTTTTCGAGTAACATTTGGGTAATTTGAGCAAGATAGTTCATATCTTTTAACTTCACTATTTTTTCTCGCCGTACGGTGAAACCACGTTCCTAGAAGATGGTTTTTTTGTGATTCTGCAAGAGTTACTGCGGTGAATTGATTAATTTTTATAAATAGTTGAGAAAACATGCTAACAATACACCGTTAGTTTTTTGACAAAATGTAGGTGCTAGAAGTTTCTAATTTTTTCTCCCTCTGGAGCGCACAGCCATAATCTATCACATGTAAAACAGCTTATATTTTTAGGCAAATTGCTCGAAAAGTAGTTCGGGAAGGGGTTGGTATTCTGATAATATTGGAAAGGTTTTTTTTCTTTAAAATGAGGCCAAATTCATCAACTTATAGGTGAAGTGATTTTTCGCTCAAGCTACCTGAAGGAGGTGCAACAAATACAAACGATTCCGACATAACTATTATTTTACACTTTTTGTTTACATTTTTCAAAAGAATTATTTTACTGTAAACATGCCTTCATTGGACGGGAATGCTAGATATGAAGATTATTGAATGAATAATGAACACTTTTTCCAGTTGTAGGACCCACTGCAGTGAAATTTCCATTGAATGAAAGCATTTTAACTTCGACTTTTGCGGTAATTTGCTAATAAATCGATAAATATAATACACAGTTGCCTCGATTTTATTCCCACGACATTCCCTCGGTTCTATTGCTTGTTTAAAACAGCTTTCCGCCAAAGTGGTACTTATATTACATATAAAATGTTTTCCCCATACTTCGCCCATTTTAGTATTTAACACCCATGTAACTTAAATTGGACAAATTTTCTCTAGGTGTATATGTGAATATAATGGCCGTTGTCATTTTACGGTGGCACTGCATACCTTCCCCTCACTCCATTACCTTTGGGCGTTGGCACGAAGAGCTTAGTTATTGAAATTAGGCTTGTATAAGTGGAATTATTTTAATAATTCCTTAATAACGCCCTGTACTTACATATCTCTTATGCCTATGTGACACATTCACATGCATACATAATCAAACAACACAGATTTCTATGTGTATGATATTATCGGATATTTAATCTAACTTTCGACCACTCTCGTGTGCTACCTCATAGTTAGGACTTAATTTACACCGGGTGTTACATTCCAGGGGTGCCAACCTATTTAGTGACGCACTGAGTGGCCAAACTATTACATCAACATATACAACAATGTGGCTCCCATTACCCCATTATAAAACAATGTGGGTAATAAGAACCTACTCCATTCTCCCTAAAACGTATTACGTAAAATTTGAATGACCCCTTCGCTTGCTGCATCACAAGTTTCATAGTAATTCCGTATTTTGCCTTTCAGAATTATGCTGCTGAATTGACCCGTGGAAGATCAGACACAACTTAGCAAGCTATTTCATGCGGGCAAGGGCATGTTAAAAGTACTTATTATCTTCAAAATGGAAGAAGGATGGAATGCCTTGATATCCATGTACGTATATTGTATAAAATAATAGCCTTACGGCATGAAGATGTGAATACTGACATTGTGCTTCCCCAGTTACGATAGCTGTTTTTATTATTAAGGCATGGGCAAGTTAAAAGTACCTATAATATTCACGGTGGAAAAAAGATGGAATATCTTGATTTCCATGTATGTTGTACGAAATAATGGTGAAAGGGGAAGAGAATGTGTATCCGTGATTCACCTATTACGCCAGCGTTTTTATTCTTAGGCATGGTCATGTTAAAATAATCTATAATATTATAGGTGGAAAAAGATGGAATATCTTAATTTCCATGTAGGTTGTACGAAATAATGGCGAAAGGGGAACAGAATATGTATCCGTGCTTCACCCAAGTATGCCATCAGTTTTATTATTAAGGAATAGTTATGTTAAAATAAACTATTATATTAAAGGTGGAAAAAAGATGGAATATCTTAATTTCCATGTAGGTTGTACGAAATAATGGCGAAAGGGGAACAGAATATGTATCCGTGCTTCACCCAAGTATGCCATCAGTTTTATTATTAAGGAATAGTTATGTTAAAATAAACTATTATATTAAAGGTGGAAAAAAGATGGAATATCTTAATTTCCATGTAGGTTGTAGGAAATAATGGCGAAAGGGGAAGAGAATGTGTATCCGTGCTTCACCCAAGTATGCCATCTGTTTTTTTATATTAAGGAATAGTTATGTTAAAATAACCTATAATATTAAAGGTGGAAAAAGGTGGAATATCTTAATTTCCATGTAGGTTGTAGGAAATAATGGCGAAAGGGGAAGAGAATATGTATCCGTGCTTCACCCAAGTATGCCAACTGTTTTATTATTAAGGCATAGTTATGTTAAAAGTACCTATAATATTAAAGGTGGAAAAAAGATGGAATAACTTAATTTCCATGTAGGTTGTAGGAAATAATGGCGAAAGGGGAAGAGAATGTGTATCCGTTCTTCACCCAAGTATGCCAACTGTTTTAATATTAAGGCATGGGCATGTTAAAAGTACCTATAATATTCAAGGTGGAAAAAAGATGGAATATCTTTATTTCCATGTATGTTGTACGAAATATGTTGAATGTATGTTTGAACCTCTCCTGACCACGCCCAGCGCCCTCATCGACGCCTTGCCCGGCCAAGCCCTATTTCTCCTAGCTTGCCCACACTTGTCCCACCTCGCCCCCATCTTGCCATCCTCGCTCCACTTCTCACACCACGACACAACTGGTCTCATCTCGACCCACACCCTTCCACCCCTTACAACCTCAACCCACATTGCCTCATCTGACACTTTACCTTACCCTTTTCCACGCCTGAGTTGGTTGACCACTTGCCACCGTCGGCGAAAACACGCAGAGTCTTAGACTACGCCGTTGCCGTTTGATTATGCCAATGTTGTCCGACCACGCCAACAGTGACGGCTCATGTCGAGAAACTACAAGGTGAGTAGAGGGAAAGGTGGCCTCATTTCGTCGGCTGCTCCAAGCCGATGACGTCACGGCCGACACCTCGTAGAGCCGCAGCATAGGGTTTCTAGTGTATCTTACGAAGTTAGCTACTTATAACTGTCGTTAACTCTAATGAAGAGGAATAAATGAGTAAAATTGAGGCTGAGAACACATTTAGCAAAGAAATATTTATTCTAATTCATCCGATTATTGACTTATTTCCCAGATAATCCTAAGGTATTGAGGAAAATCAAGATTATATGAAACCAGCCACAAAAAATCATGAGATATTCATGGAATAAACTGGATTTTTTTATACCTCTCAATGCTATAATAATTTTGAATCATCAAAACATCGGTTACTTTTACTGTAGTCATTCTGGAATACGTATTATAGTGGATATATAATCGCTATCTAGTAAGTTTGTATTTATTAGTATAAAACAACATCGTAATCCCACGCAAGTTATAATAAAAATTAAAATGACTGCCTTTTATCAGGGAACGTTGTCATGTGTGGAGCCAAGAGTGGGGACTCGAACTTAATCTGAGCAAATGCACGGCGGTACATTTCTTGCGGAAGTCGTCCAACTATTCCCATGTATATGCTGTGGATGGTGTTAACATAAAGGCGACAGATGAAGTGAAGTATCTAGAAGTTACGATAACTTCGGACCTATCGTGGGGAGCACATATAAGAAATATTTGTGTCAGAGCTCTGAAGAAGCTAGGATTCGTCAAGCGTATTGTGGGAAGATTTTCGGATGAAAAAGTAAAAGAGAGGTGCTATTTCGCACTCGTCCAGCCACACCTTGAATATGCAGCGAGTATATGGGATCCGGTGCAGAAAGACTTAGTCCGGGAACTTAATAAAATACAAAGGAAAGCTGCGCGATTCGTCAAAAACAGCTACGGGCGTACTGACAGCGTTACACAGATGTTAAACGAATTAGGCTGGGAGCCGCTAGAGACTCGGAGGCTGCGCGCTAGGCTTAGATTGCTTGAACAATTGAGAATAGATATCCTTCAGAGCGACACGGAGAACATCATATTAGAACCCCACTATATTTCCAGGTCCGACAGAAACGATAAATTAAGAGAGATATTTTGCCGAACGGATAGGTATGGGAATTCGTTTTTCCCCCGAACAATAAGGGACTTCAATAAATGCTAGGCGTAATTTCATTAGAGCGTTTCCTTTTTATCTTTAAGCGGCTGGTGTCCTAACACCCCCCGCCACACGCCTATTGAGGCGGCTTGCGGGGTAATATGTAGATGTAGATGTAGATGAATGACTGTGAATCAATTTCCAGCTAAAAAGAGACCAAGGCATTAATAAGTAATGTTGCAAGTTCAATATTATTGGGTCTTTCCACGAAAGTTTAACGAATTTATGGAGTTTCCCACGACCACTGTTTCAGATTCGTAGTTTTTTCGTTACGACTTTTAACTCCGGTTAAGGAAAATCTTAATCATTTTACCCTCAATGCCAATATTTTCCGAGATATTAGATGAGAAATTGAAAAGGCTTCACTGGGAAATCAATGTTTACGTTAGGAAACAGTAAATCAAAAGAGGAAAATCTACGCATAACAGTCCACTCGTTTGGGAAGAAGAGGGCCCACTATCTCCTGAAAGTCTTTCCATTTTCATTACTTTCTCTTTGAATGGATCACTTGGGGATATTAACCCTCCATATTCCGAATCCGCACTCCATATTTGGAGTCTGGATTCCACTTTCCATCTCTCTTGCATTTCAATATCCATACCTTCCTAATATTAGGGTTCTTCGGAAAACTAGACAAGAAAATAATACAATAAACATGAACTATTAATGCAACATTCAGTCCATAAAAACTTTATCAACAGGGCCATTGCTAATTTAGTGTCTCGTCAAAGGAGTTTTAATTAGCTTTCACAGCACCCATTGAGTTAAAATGGAGGTTAAATACGTAAAACTGACGATGTTAATCTGTCCCTCGCCATGCGATTTACGTGATTTTAAGGAAAGTATATTATATGGATGATACAACAAAACAAGGAAGACCAAGTCTACTTACCTATGGAATAACATTTGTATTCCACTCTTCGCTTCGCTTTCTCCGAGCTGTTGGAACATGTTGCCACGGTTCAACGCATCGTCAAAATCACTTGAGAAAAACAAATTGCTATTTAATCGCCTGTGAGTTAAAAAATACGAGTAAATAACAGATTCAACTCACTTATTACCCCTTCGTCTCACGACTGCAATCCGCAACTGTCGGTCGTGACGTCACAGGTTTTTCTCGCCAGCGCTTGAGGCCACCTTACCTTCTAATCACCTTGGAGAACCAATGCAGAACTCAAAGTAAACACGGTCGCAGCACCGACTACTTGCAGTGTAGCCTACTTGGTCCATGTCTCCAACCAGGGCATTCGTCGCGCGACCTTGCCAACCTTTGCTCGACCACGTCCGACCACGGCTCATGTCGAGAAACAGTGCCTGTGTCGCCGGCCACGACAAATGTCGCCGACCACGACAAATGTCGCCTGAAATTCATCCCACGTTATACTCACATACATATACATACCACGTCCTAACTCTTCCGTACCCCTCCTTACCTCCGTACCCCACTGAACTCCACCTTACCCAACCCTATCTCACTTCGCCCAACCTCACCCAACCTACCTCCTTACCCCCACAACCCACGTCCCTTCACCTCGACCTTCCTCCACCTCGACGCACTTCCTTCTACCTCGACCGTAATACCCTCAACCTTGACCTTTTTCGCTCCACTTCGATATCCTTTTCACCCGGAGTATGTGCCCTTGAAATTTAATTAATCTTTTCTTGAACGTATCTGTGATCTTTTCCGTTACTTTATATACTTTTGATGATGATCCCTTCATTCTGACCCCTTCTCAGTTTATCGGTCCGCAAATTATTTTTCTGATTTTCTGTTCCGGTATATCTATATATTAATTTTTTCTCACCAATTAGCGTTGGTCTGACTGCTTCAGAAACCACTATTCGCAGTCGAAACATCACTAATTGACGGACCAACAAAAATCAAACACATTGTAAACAGGAACCTCGAATCCTCAGGAAAAATGTCGGACCGATAATGACCTTATTCTAGTGTCTTAATTTCCCGTTTATGGATGATTATATCCTTGTGTAATGATTCAATGTCAGCTTGCATGCTTTTTGTAGTTTTCCAATTCTTTCCAGATTGGCCTCTTTAAGTGAATCCGTGACGGTTGGATGATTTTCCGAGTCACTTGAAATATTGGACTTGAGCTAATTTACCCGTGCCTTGTGACTATAGTAAGTATTTCGCTAGTTAATTAATCTCAGTATGTATTGTGTATTTTATATGAATTTATCAGTCTAGTTATTCGTACAATTTGACATGGTTTTTCTATGTAATTTTTGGCCTGTTCTGTTGTTCGTGACGATTGTGAGGTCATCCCCAAAAGCCAGACATTTCACGTTCTACTTGTTCCCATTTTTATTCAAATTTGAAATCCTTTGACTTATTTTTCCCATATCCTGATAAGGATGATCCTGATTTTCAAGGATGCTTTTTAGAAAATAATGGTGAGAGCTGGTCACCATGTCGCACTCCGCTTTTAATCCATCCCCCATGATAAGCACAGTTAGTTTTTTTGTGGAATCTGGGTGTTAAGTTCCTAATTTTTTCAATTTTTGCCCTCTGAAGTGCACAGCCGTAATCAATCCCATGTAAAACAGCTTATATTTGTAGGCAAATTGATCGAAAAGTAAATCGGCTAGGGGTTAATATTTTGGTATAATTGGAAATATGCTAGTGTTTTATTTAAAATTAGGTCAAATTCATCAAATTCTAGGTGAATTGATGATCGCTCAAATTACCTCAAGTCTAAATCTGCGTAATACCTTGCAAGCCACCTCAAGGGTGTGTGGCAGGGAGAGTCATCACTACACATGCACTGCACTGCACCCTAATAAAGTAAATGAAGCTACTATTGGTGCATTAGCAAAACTGCAACTGCGTCAGCTCTAATTACTAAGGCTCAGGTGGTAACGTGACGGATCTTACAAACTTGAGTTTCTTTCCCGTTCACCGTCGTATCGATGCTTATGACCTCAGTTGAAGAGTAAGGAATCACATAGACCCGTTTTAGTCTGGTTAACGTTAATCGGATGATGGCGTAGCATTTTCGTAACCTTAGCCTTTATATTTAACGAGAGTTCCCGTTTTGTTTATGATCTCGCTTTCGGTCAAGGTAGATGCAAATACATTGTCTTAGGGGTGAGTTTATGGAGTTTGCTTGCTTACTTTGAAATTGGTCCATGGAATTCAAGCTTGCCCACTTAATTTACTTGAAAATGAGAAAAAATAACTCCCAAATAATCCTAAATTGATTCACACTTCTAAAGAAGAAGTGTGGCAGGCATTTTACCGCAGCAAACTATTTTCAGATGTCAGTTAGCAAGGCTAGCGTTAAATTTCCTACCCGAGGAGATATTTAACTCTACCATTTACTAATTTTATTGAAGGGTATTTCTGGAATCCATCTGATTATCGGGAAAATTTCAGGGCAATATAACGAAGGCAAAGGGAGGGCATATATTGATGTTGATGGAATTTGGCACAATTGACCAATTCCCTATTGGAAACGTATCCACCCTGAGGCGTTTGGAAATTCAAAGCCAACCATGTTTTGATGAATGTTTTTGGGTATTATTCCTGGAATTGTTCCATTTTTTAGATGGAAAATATTTGTTAGTTTGCTCTGTTGTGAAGTTAATTTATTAACTAATAAATCTTCTCATTGTTTTCAGCTGCCACATGAGCTTCCATTTTTTTTGCATTTAATGCAATGCAGTTGCAAGGTGTGCGTTCAGCAGGAAGACAAGTTTTCGGAGCACGAGAATCGACGGCCGTGGTTCATCGTGTGAGTGAGTACCTATTTAGTTACAACGCATCCCCTCTTTTTATTTAAGATTTTTATTATAATTATAAATAGTAATGAAACATCAAAGTGGTTGGAGCGATTTTATTATGCACCGATTTGCGTGAAACGTTTCATACATACTTATTTGGGACATCTAGTACGTACTTATAGATAAAAGTAAAAAAATGCATTTTACCGATTTCGTTTTTTTTTGCAATTCAATAATATTTTAACACGTCGTATAATGGCTCATTGAATGTATTTCATAATAACTTCATTACATACGTACGTATTTTATCCCAAACGAGAAAAAAATACATTTAATATTTTCATAATGGTTTCTAAGAAACATTAAGGTGTCTCACTGGGTCAAAGGTTCATAAAAGGATATTTAAACATATTTTTCGCCTAAATTTCGATTACAGAATTCAAGTCATAGTTTTCAAGGCGTAGCATGCAAAAAAAAATGTGAACCATAATTCTTATATCATTTCCATTGATTATGACGTGTATGGTGAGTTCCACAGATGTGGGTACTCAAATGAAATGTGGCCCTAGAATGTTTTTTTTTCTTGAAAAATTGTTAAAATGTGTACTTCAGGACCTAAGGTTACTGCTCCTGCCAGCTTGACGTCTGTTATGTTGGCAGCGCTGATTACCATGTGCTGCATTCTCCCCCCCTTTCCTCAGCTCCTTCGCGTACCCCGCCTTGACGTCACGCTTCGCGCAAGCGGCTGCCAGGAAGTTTCGCTTCCAGTTTATTTTGCTGCGACGTATTGCGAAATATGTACTTTGATTTCTTCTCTCGTCTCTATTTCCCAGTACGAGCAGGGAATATAATGGGAAGGTTCAGTTCCACAAGGCCCTATAGTATACGTTTCTTTAAAAGGCCCGATAAGGTAAAGGTTTCTATACCCTGGTACGATTTCCCATCCTTCCCTTGATGTAGGAGTGCGCCAAATGCATTCACTCATAGGTATTTGAGTACCCGAATGAATACATGGGTACTCGACGAATGCATGAGTAGCTGAATGAGTACATGAGTACCTCGATGAGGAGATGAATACCCGAATGAATACCCAAACGAGTACTTGAATACCTCGACGAGTGGATGAGTACCCGAATGAATGCAAGGGCAACAACCTCAGCGCCTCATCGAATGCTTTAAAGGCCGTTTTACACGGGGCACGTCATTGCGCAGGTTAGCACTGCATTCATTTCTCAATCTTGCGTGCAATAATTATTGCGCAGACAAATGCGTTACCTTTAGCGGTAGCTTTACACGGTGTTGGTAAGCAAGCATTCATGCACGAAATTTCGTCGTCTGTTGAGTGCGCGAGTAGCGAGTCACGAGCGAGTAGAACAAAGAAGAAACGAAATTATGCGCGCATCGTTGTTGACATGTTGTCACACGTCCTTGTGTGACCAGCTCAAACTTATTCCGCAAAGTACAACAAGCAACAACAACTGCACACAATGCAATCCACCAATACAGCAAACACTTATCGTCACTCAGCTTCTTCCGGTCCCTACTACTGCGACATCTATCGGAAAAAAATTAGTTGAAATTGCGAGAATGCGAGCTCGGAATTAGAACAGGGGCTATTTTGCCATCTCGCGTTCATGCATTTGCGCATGCGTTCTAGCATTTCACCGCTTTACACGACGCAATTTGAAATGCACGTTCGAACATACATCAGATTGTGCAATTACGTGCCCCGTGTAAAACGGCCTTAATACCTGGTTGAATACTCCTGAATACGAGAACTTCGGCTAGGCGAGTATCCGAGTACCCACCTCGATGACTACAGCTGTTCATTCGACCGCTAAGGTACGCACGACTCACATGGTTAACACTACCCGCTTTGCCTTGAGTATTGGGATTTTAGAGGGAGTTTGATGAATGCCAAGCTGGCCATTTGACCACCTAACATTTGACTTATGCCTTGGAAATTCTCAAATACGCATGAAAGGCCAAAGCCTCCTTTCTGCCACGCCATCGGGGTGGCTTACAGGACTTAAAGCATGAGCAGATACTCGTACTTGGACGATGTGCGCTATACTTTTTCAGGGAAAGCTACTTTAAAAAGTATTTTTAGTCAAAGTAAAGAATTTTTAGTCATTAACTTTATTTTTCAACAATATCAACCACAGTTAACGGACAGCAAAATTAGTAAATACATTTCCAAATTTCTATGCATAAAAAGTTACGTGTTATTCTGAAATTGCGTAAAATAAACAAAAATTGGATCATGCTGAGGAAAGCATTACTGTTAGTTTTGCTCTTGGTAAAATAATGAAAATAAATGTCTATAGTAAAATGGAAAATTAAGACATTAAATTTTATGAGAACAACATAAAAACATCACTTGTGTTTAAATGGAGATATATTTAGAATTCATCGACAGAGAAATAAGTTGCTTGCCATGCTCCGGCGTCAGCATGGCCCGGTGATTAGTTATTATATTTCCGCCGCAGCTGAAAACCCGCTCTGATGGAACGCTAGTAGAAGGGCAGGCTAAATATTTCTTTCCCAGTTGAGAAAGTTTGGGGAGATTATGCTCATGACACTTCCACTATCGGAGAGGGTTTTCACTTATTATGGGGTAACTAAAATATGCCGAAACCTCATCCAGTTTCTCCTGCTCTAAGGTTTGAACTATGTCATCTCGAATAAATGCCAATAATTTACATTTTTTCTTTTTAGGGCATTCATCATTCTGATCACACGTAGAAGTACTTGCATTCATTGCTTCCTCATCTTCTTTCAGCATAATTCTAATTCTTTCTCGGTCAACATACTCTCTTCCTCAGTGAGGTATTTATTTTTAAACCTAGGATCCATAAATGTTGCCAACAGCAAGAAGTCGGCCTTTTCATACCACTTATTAAACGGCTTCCCCAATGCTTGACGCATTAAGTTTTTTATGTTCCTGCACTCTTTTTTAACATCATTTCCTCTTCATAATTCACCAGCATCTCTTCTGTCATATTACTGGGCGGAAACTCTTTAGCGAAGAAATTGTCCAGTCTTTCCTCCTCAATTTTTAGCTCTTCCTTCGTCAAACAAGTAGATTATATAGAGCTAATGAGATCATGCTGCTAATCGTTGGTGAGCCTGTAGGTTATCGGTATGATACCTGACGCCGTCACGTACTCATCACCGCACATTTCCTCTGTGATATTAATGAAGAGGTCTCAAGAATTCTAGAACTGTTTCTAGCAATTCCAATTCCCTTGGGAGTAATTTTAATTCCTCTCTTTTGCTTTCTCCTAGGGCTTTGTTGACAGAAGTTGCATTTTTTACAAAAAAGCATATTTGCTTAAAGTCTGACCACCACCTGGTGGGAAAAACAGACGGAATTTCAATTTGCGGCATGTTTAGGACCTCTTGTGCCGACTTTAAATCGCGTATAAATTTCCTCCATAATTGCAAAGCCCGAATTCCCCTTAGCTTCTCAAGTACATTCCTAATCGGTGTCAAGTTTAACAATGATTGGCAGCCTAAGTTCATAACGTGCCCGAAACAAGAAACCTTTTCCACGTCCATGTCTTTCAAGGCTTTCTGATTGTCTGAAACAAAACAAGTGACATTTCGATTCCGAGATATTCCCTACTCCTCCAAAGTTTCCGCAATTGCTATTTCCAAATTCAAAGCTGTGTGCTCCTTATCCAAGTGAGTGCACTCCAAAAAAATTCTTCATTGTGAAGTCTTCAATTATTAGGTGAGCAGTTAGGGAAACATACGGGTCCATCGTGATACTCGTTCAGGAATCGGTGGTGAAACAAATATTCATGCTAAGCAGCAACTCGCCTCTAACTCTACCCTTTGTTTCCTCATACATATTTCTTATTAATTTCTCTGTGAGGTACTTCCGGGATGGCAACTCGTACGCGAGGGTATGTTAACTTCGCAAAATTTTTGGAAGCCACGCTTCTCAACTAAGTTGAAAGGTTGCATATCAACAGGTTTATAATATGCAAGAGCATTATTTCTTTGTTGCTGCTTCTTTGTGAAATTGATTGTTTCAAGAATATGGTCTCTGAAATAAAAGTTACAACAATGTTAAAAGTACTAAGCAACATTTGACTTAATGGAAGTTTCATCAATACGTGCATAATTTCATGTGAAGTTAAGAAGTAAAATTCATGCTCCAGGAAAAGAATATTGCTTGTCAAGAAATCAAAAATCGTGGAATAGTTGAATCAAACCTATTGCTTACATTCATCATAAATCGTCTTTATTCTCAATGTAATGCGTCAGTCGGGAAAATAGCAGTTTAAGAGGGGGCCACGATGTATTTGATCAACAAAATTTCATTCACACCTAAGAGCAATACTTAATACGTGTCTTACATAAATTGTATTTTGAGCAAGTGGACGACTGTTGAAAGTTGTAATTCAGATGCCATCATGGCTTTAGCGAGAGGGGATGTAATTTTGAGTGACTAATATAGAATAAAGCCGGACGTAAAATTGGGATAATAGAGAATTGAATTGAAGAAACAGCTGTAATTATTTTCAATTCATGAGGGTGGAATGCAACCGTATCAATCGATGCAGTAAATGTTTGTGTAACGTGTCCATGTTTGAGGTATCAATGTGCCATCACCATTTAAGTCATCAATAATCATATTGGTTTGACGCAGCTCTCCACTGAGTTCTTCCATTGACTAATCTCTTCATTTATACGTATTTATTTTCTTTCAAATCCTTCATTACTTGTTCCATATATCTCACATGAGGCCTTCCTTTGCCATTTTTCCCGTTCACTTGTCCTTCAGCGATTGTCTTCATCAGGCCATTATGTCTCATGATGTGGCCGATTAGGTTGTCCCGTCTCCTTCTCAAGGTATTCAGAAGACTTCCCTTTCCTCCACTCTTCTTAGGACTTCCTCGTTACTTACTCAGTCGATCCATTTTATCTTCACCATTCTTCTGTAACACCACATGTGGAATGCTTCCACCCTTTTCTTTTCCGCTACTGTCATTGTCCATGCCTCACTGCCATATAGAAACACGCTCCAGATGTACGTTCTGATGAATTGTTGCCTTACTTCTACGCTTGTATTTCCAGCGGTAAGTAGATTCTTCTTTTTATAGAATGCCCTCTTTGCCTGGGCTATTCTTTTATTCCTTTCTTGCACCGTCCATCGTTGGTTACTCGGCTTCCAAGGTAACAGAACTCTTTCCCCACTTCCAGTGTTTGTTTTCCTAGTTTAACGTTAGTTTTGGTCTCTTCTCTCTTGCTTCACACAAGTATCTTAGTCTTCATTCTATTGATCTTCAGATTATATCTGGCCAATACTTTTCCCGTGGTTATTGCAATCATATTCAGATCCCTCTCTGTCTCTGCTACGAGTGCTATGCCGTCAGCGAATCGCAGCATGCTATTTTTTTCTCCATGGATATTCACCCCAGAAGCACTCTTTGATTTCATTGACGGCTCTCTTAACCCGTCAGCGCCCAAAGTTTTTTTTAATCAAACAGCGTTCATTTTTCCAAAATATGATACATATGAGCAATAAAGAAGGCTCCTAAATTTTTTCCCCAAAATATTCCATGGATCCAGAGTTACATGCCGGTGCCATATGGCACCGCTGGGCGTTAGTGGGGTCTTTTCGCTCATAAAGGTATTTTGGGAAGAATCAAACGTCGTCAACTATAATAAAACCTCTATTTAATTTATTTATTACACATTAGAATTGGAATGGTAATGAGTGAAACATTGAACACAAAGACCAACATTACATTTCTTGCACTCGGTTCTTGTTTGAGACATGCAATAATCACCAGCACATTTTCTCCTACTCCCCTTTTGGGTGGGAATAACAAGATGGTTTATGCCATCGTATCGTAGCATATTTGCTGCAAGGCGTCCGGCATTTTTCCCTATCCGTTTTCCCTGATGTGAGCCAGTTCCGTACTTAACCAGGTATACTTGGACAATAAGCCTCCTTACCTCCAGCTGCGATATATCCACTCCAGATTTACGCATCAAAATCCAAGTGTTGTGTACACAAACATCTAACAGCCACGTAAAAATTGGCCACCACCATTTCTTACGGCGCACACCCACTCTGTAGCGATTTATTCCTCGGTCCATCAGGTCGGTACCACCCATGTTCTCATTGTACGCCTCAAATAGTTTTGGTCGCGTCACAGAAATTTTCTTTTTCGCACCACTCGAGTACCTTGCTATGCTTGTCACAGGATGCACACCATACCGTGTTGATGCACCCATTACAACTCCATTGTCCACCCATTGAACAAGGATTATAGATGTCTCTTTATCACAGCTGTACTCGTAACTTCCCCGTGGCTCCTTTTGAAAAATGGATTTCGGGGTGAGGTTACTTCCTTTCGGCAATCGATTGCTCCGGAGTGTACCAGTGCCACTGTAGCCCCTACTTTTCAGCTCCATCAAGAGGTTCATTCCTACATAAAAAAACAAATCTTATTTCCTTCCCCCCGTGGTAAACAGATAGTGACATCATTTTATAAGAATTACAAATATACCGCCTACCTGTAAAAAGGTTGTCAAAGAAAATATTATACGGCAGGTGCCGTGCATCTTCTCTGAGATTGTCCAACATTGATAACATCGGGGCTGTTGATTTTCCGCACCTCTTTTCGTATACTTCATTTCCATTATGCCTTTTTCCCTGGTATGCCTCGAAGTCGATTAGGTAACCAGCTCACTATTCAAGCACCATACCTTGTAGCCGAACGTAATAGGCTTGCCTCTTATGAACTGCTTACATCCATGGGATCCGTAGTAAGCCACCATACTCTCGTCATAGGCAATATTTTGCTCAGGTCTAAATAGTTTCCTAATTCGTTCCTGCAGTAGGTTCATTAGAGGTCTCAACTTCCAATATTTGTCAGTGTGATGAGGAGCATTGTTGTCCGCACAATGTAGAAAGCGTTCAATTTCCAGGAAACGGTTCCTTCGCATGGCGTTGCACACAAAATGGTACCGGACGTCTCCCCCTTCCTCCCAGTAATTGCATTTGTCAGGGACCTCATTATATCCGGAGAGAATTAAAATTCCCAAGAACACGTTCATCTCTTCGAAAGAAATATTAGGTGAAGGGCAGTTACAGAATAGCGCATAATTATTGCTCTCAGAGACTAATAAGGTAACCACTTGTTCATCAAAAAATAGTTCAAAAATATCCACAGCATTTAAATTCCGGAGGTCTGAATAGTCAGCGCTAGGGAAGAAAGACTCTATACCAATGATATCTTGGTTTTTCTGCCATATAAATTTAGAAATTTCATTATTTTTCTTCGAGCTGCAGTTAGATACATCTCCATCCATTTTCTCTCTCCGTTTTTTAAGATCCGGAGCTCTTTTTCTTTTCATATTGCGCGAGATTCCGGTGACGGGCTTACTAGAATCAACCTGAATTGTTGAGATATTATGGCCACTTTGCTCATCAAATTCTTCATCATCATCTTCTCCACCTTTTAAAAACAGTATCTCTGCTTTTGCTCGGAGCTGACGACCAGATAAGTTGTCAACTAAGCCACCGTCATCATCACCTGAATCTTCGTCAGTCAAAACGGTGCTCTCTGGTGGCTCTACAAATATTTGGTGGACGTTATCAACTTCTTCTTCCTCTAGGAGGTCTAAAACCTCTTGAAGAGTTAAATTCATAAGTGAACAAAATATAATTAAGAGCTTGGAGAAAGTAACGTGGCATCAGCAATTGAAGCATTTTAGAATAATATAATTTTGGAAATGTAAATAATTGTAGAATTATACTTTTAACACTTCATTCGCATATTTCCTCATGCAAACATAATGTATCGCTCTACGCATGAATGAAAGAATTCTCAGTACAGTGATAAAAAAGGGTTTATTTGTAAGAAAGATATGAGCCTAATTTGGTGTTTGAATTTTTTCGAAAAGTAAAAATTCACGAATCATAACCTTGAAATTAACCCACAGCATTATAAATCTACCAACAAATCCCACGCGGTGAAACCCAGAAGTCATGCAAACGTTTGGAAATCAACGCCGTGGAAATCTACGAGTCAATATTTGTATTTCTTAAATCTTATTTAATAATATTTTATATGAAAATAAGCCTTAAACATAGCTTATATACCTTTTGAAAACGTTCAGCGCCCATTTCTGTTAAGAAAACTGCTTTACGACGAAATATAGAGCTGCTAAATCGCAACCGTAAGCAAAATAGGACCACAAGGTGAATTGATACGGGTAACGCCCAGCGGTGCCAAACGGCACCGCTAGTGTTTAACTTCACATATCTCAACTTTTAATCACTAGATCTTGCTAATTCGTTTACAGATATTAGTTTGTACTTTACATTTCAAGAAAACATTAAGGTGTAGCATTTAAACTAATAATTGTAGACAAAGTGAGCACTTACCTCGATCGAGTACCCATAACTCATGGGTCCGGAAAAAAGCCTTTTGCTGTGAAACAGACTGGACGATCCGATGTGGTGCGAAACACAATTCACACTGGATGAATGATAGAAGAAACCTTCTACTAAGTATGCGCACCGAAATGTACGCTAAGAGTCACATATTAGTTACATTGTAGGAGTTTCGGCTCGGCGCTGCACTGCGGTGCCGTATGGCACCCGTGGGCGCTGACGGGTTAATTTAAACATTAAAAAGTGCAGGAGACAGTGCACCGTCTTGTCTCACTCCTTTCCTTATTATTGCTTCTCCACAGCTGGGTCCAGATTTAATGACAGCTACTTGGTTTTTATATAAACCGTTGATAAATCTTCGATCATTGTAGGACACTCCAATTCCTTTCAGAATGCCGAGCATTGAAATCCAGTACACGTTGTCAAAAGCCTTCTCTGAATTAAAAAACGTGGTCTGCGTCGGACCAGACGGTGGAAGTTATACTTCTTTGGCCGGTCGCACACACCCGCTCACACACACAGGCAGACAGGATATATAAATGAAATAAAAGACATTTTTTCTCTATTATTCAATATATTTCTCTTCGATATATTGTTATGAGTGATTTAATTTTTATAATATACACCTATATATTATCTGTTATATACACCTATATACTATATGTACGTTTTTGTATGGTTTTTTGTACGTTCGAACTTTGAAAAGAAGTTTTGTTTAAAAAAAATCGCCCCAACCGGGAATCGAACATGGGACTCTTAGGTGAAAGTCGAGTGCGCTACCGACTCACCCATCGATGCTATTGTTCAAAGTTCGAACGTACAAAAACCATACAAAAACGTACAATTGTGGATTTTTCTCACCCAAAAAAGAGCGTGACGCGGTTTCTCGACCAACATCCCATCCCAAAAGTCTCCAACGGGCGCAAAGAAGTATGACTTCAAAAACTCAATGGACGTCGGTTTGTTCTTCATTCTCTTCTCTATGAGCAGCCTAACGGCCGCTATTGCTTCTCTTGTGCCCCTACTTTACTTGAATCCACATTTATCTTCATGCAGGAATTCCTCTGCTTTTCGCTCCATTCTTCTGTAAATGCTCCTTGTCAATATCTTCGATGCATGTTTTGCCAGTCTTTATAGTCCTAATATTTTCGCATTTCTCATCTCTCTTCTTTTAGGGAATAGGAATGATGATGTTTTTCTCGAAGTCCCTGGGTATTTCTCCTGTTAGACAGATGGCTTTGTAATGAACGGTTAGTGTCTTCTCTACTGCTTTTTTAATTACTAATGCAGGAATGTCATCAATTCCAGAAACCTTATTGATGCGAAGGTCCCTTACTGCTGCGTCAAATTCCGATCTTAATGTTGATGCTCCCATATCATATTCTACGACTTCGCTTTCCTCTTCGATCACTGTCGTGCTGAGATTGTTTCCGTTGTATAAGACTTCCAGATATTATTTCCATCTCTTCACTTTGTCCTCATTTTCAATCAAAAGTTCTCCATTTTTGTCCCGTATGCCATTGCATCCTGCGCTCCGTTCCTTGAAGTGGTTCCTCACTATCCTATAGGCAGCTTCCACCTTTACAAGTGCAAGGTTGTTTTGTACATCTTCGCATAGGGTCTTCATCCAGATTCTCTATCTTTTTTTTGCTTTTCGACTTATTTCGTTCCTTATTCTTTTGTGAAAAAGCTGTCCTTCAGTTTTCTCATTCTTGTACTTTCTTCTTTCTTCAATTAGTTCTAAGAATTCTTTCGTGATCCATGGCTTCGTCTTGCCATCTTTTCTTTTTCAAAGATCTTCCTTTGCGGCTTCCTGTAGTCCACATGTAATATTCTCCCATTGCTCTTCCACTGATTTCTCAGTCACGTCATCGCCTATGTTGTTCCCTAATGCTTTTTGAAATGCCTGCTGATGCTGAGCCTCCTTCAGTTTTTCTATTCGCTATGTGTTCTGCTATGTTCTCTTCAATTTCTTCATTTTTAGAAGGCATTTAATCATCAGTATTCACATTACCATATTAAAATACCAAACAAGTCAATGTGCCATTATGGAAAATTGAGTTTAAGAGTAGTAACTTAGGGGTTAAAGAAAGATTTTCTAACTACTCCCCGTCAACTTTAAAGGCAATGATAAGGATTCCCTATGATGGTTTAATTTAATCTCCCCTTGGACATGACTTGGTCAAAATTGCCACAGCTTTTGCCTTCGAAGGCCTGTGATTACTTAAACCACTACCTCCAGATAATTAATAAGCAATATGCCAGTGACGCTAGAAATATCTCTTACTTTATTCACGGAAGTGGTGAGGGTATACCAGTGATGCCCTAATTACGTTAATATGCGTGATAGTTTTCCTTGTTTGCTCCAACCAGTGACAATATGACCACACGTTTGATTAGTTTTTGAACCTATGTGCAGGCTTCTACAGTAATATACGGTAAGTGTAAAAATAATAGGACGCGAAATAATTGCGCGTGAGTATGACATTTAAGTTCTGAATAACTGCTACACTCCAGGCGAATTATGTCAAAGATAGGTTAGAAGTAAAGGTTGCGCATACTCATTGCCTGTCCCTTGTTTTCTTTTCTCCACCGTGTCTTCTTGAGTCTGCGGTGAATTTTCTCCCATACGGAGGAGCTCCCTTTAGGAGCTGCAGTCGATTGAGTATTACTTCATTAAAAAAATAGATGCATGCGAAAACATTGGAAACTAACATTGATGAGATCAAACAAATACATTTTTTAAATTAAAATAGATACGAAAACAAATACATTTTTTAAATTAAAATAGATACGAGAGGAAATAAATTACGTAAGTGAATTACTAAATGAAAAACAAATATTTTCATTGAAAGTAATTGACCGGATTTCACTCTGAGCCTGGGTTTCGAAATCGTTCGTAAAATTAGACGAAGAACCTTCTCGTAGTCTTTCTTTTGCAGTTGATTTTTTGTGAATGCGCCAATGCTTCCATAAGTTGCTTGTTGACCTTAAGTTACAGGAAATAATTTTATGACAGGCTTTGCATGATACCTTGTTAGTAACTTCCGTTTTATCGAATGCGCTCCAAATTTTGGACGATATCCTTCAGATATCGCAGCTGGTAGAAACACAGTGACAAATTTGCAGCTTAAGAAACAGCTGAAACTGGGGATTTCGCTGGACTTCGTATTGCATGACTATCGCACTGAGAAACGACCGGCAAGCCACCCCGATGACGTGGCAGAAAGGAGACTTTGGCCTTTCATGTGTATTTGAGAATTTTCAAGGCATAAGTCAAATGTTAGGTGTTCAAATGGCCAGCTTGGCATTCATCAAACTCCCTCTAAAATCCCAATACTCAAGGCACAACGGGTAGTGTTAACCATGTGAGTCGTGCGTACCTTAGCGGTCGAATGAACAGCTGTAGTCATCGAGGTGGGTACTCGGATACTCACCTAGCCGAGGTTCTCGTATTCAGGAGTATTCAACCAGGTATTCAAGCATTCGATGAGGCGCTGAGGTTGTTGCCCTTGCATTCATTCAGGTACTCATCCACTCGTCGAGGTATTCAAGTACTCGTTTGGGTACTCATCTACTCATCGAGGTATTCATGTATTCATTCTGGTACTCATCTACTCATCGGGGTACTCATGTACTCATTCAGCTACTCATGTATTCATTCGGGTATTCCTCTACTCATCGAGGTACTCATGTACTCATTCAGCTACTTATGCATTCGTCGAGTACCCATGTATTCATTCGGGTACTCAAGTACGGCGTCGTATCTCAACTGCTCTGCTCATGCGGTAAAGAGCTCCTTCGATCTCGCTCGAGCTGGGTTCACGTGGACGGAAAACGACGTGGGAAGGGGAGCGGGGAAAAGGGGAAAACGCGGAAAACGAACGAGCAGAAAATTGGGATGTCTTCACATGGACACGTAACTTCGGAAATCAGCAAGTAAACATGATGGGTGGGTTCATTCTCATCAAGAAGCATTAACTCCGATTTACTTAAGAATAGCACCTGATTTGGAAGTGATAGTGTTAAAAATAAATATAATAGTCATTCAAGAAAATATATCATTATCATGTGCCGACAGGGGTTGTGCATAAACTACGTTACCGACTTAGGGGGGGAGGGGTCGCCTAAAATCCTACGGCGGGTAACGAGTGGGAGGGGGGAGTTCACTCAAAGTAACGTAGCTGTTATAATGCGCCTGTTTACGTTTCTTACTCGTCAACATCGCGTCGATAATACTACAGAGGCTACAGAGTTTAGCATGAGGAAGGGTGCGCGGGGTGTTTCTTACACCCCAAGCTTCTGCTTTAACTCAATGTAACTGAAATATTGCCCCTGCAATGTTGTAAGTCTTCATATCATCAAATTGTTAACATTTTAAGCTTCTCGCGGGTTACATAGCGATACCTATATCATATCATAGTCATACCTATATCTTTACAATAATTCGATTACAAACGTCAAATATTTAATGTCAAAGGTAACTAACAAGTAAGTGTTGAAAAATATGCAGCTCCCCTCATGGAAATAATAGGATTTTGATAAGAAAAGTTATAAGGGCATATGAATTAGTATAATTGGCGTATTCTTAGTAATCCTCAACTTTAAATATCAGCAAAATATCTTGACGATCATGCCTCGAATTAACATTTTAAGCCATATCATTAATTTTCGATTATTAAGCGATTAATTTTAATGCCATTCTTAAAATACACAAAATACCACTTAGGGGTCGTGCATAAACTAAGTTACCGTTTTCCGTAATTTTTACCCTCTTCGTTGACTGTAGAATTATTTTTCCCAACCCCTCCCCCCCTTACATGTACCTAACGTTGTCTATACAAATGAAACTTTCAATTAAAAAATATTTTCTTAATTATTGAGTGAGTCTATTTTAATATATTCTAACTCCTGTACGCATATATTATTTAATTATCTATAACGGGTTTTTCTCAGCAAATCAAATAAATTATAAGCCCTGTACGCATATCTACGTAATGGAATTAACTTTAATGGGTTATCTCGACAATTTGAAAAATTTTTTTAAGTCCAGTACGCATATTTTTTAAAATAATAACGGGTTTTTGGTTTTTCTCGACAATTAAAAAATATTTTAATTCCAGCGCGGACCCGTACGCATATTATTAAATATCTATAATGGAACCAGCTCTCATACAAAGGAGTTATGTTAAACGGGGTGCAGTATACTGCGTTGTCTTCTCTTTCGACGCACTCTTTTAAGTCCAGTGCGTACGTGAACGGGGAAAAACCTCCGAATGTTTATCCTGGGCGTGTGCTCATAACAATCTGACTGCGTAGCACTAAAGATCTCAATTGGCTACATTATGGTATTATTTATAAGGGGTCTTTTTCGACACTTCTAAAATATTCTAAATCCAGTGCGGGTATATGCCCCAAGAGTAATGAACAATAGGTAAGAAATAGAGCAACAATTTCTAAGGTGAAGACCCATTTAGATTGAATAAAAGCATGGAAATGCACGATGCTCTTATGACAATATCGATAAAATATAGAAAATGACTGTGATATTGTAGTTGGTGTAGATGATATTGAGAAGGCTTTCAGCTGGTTAGAGTGACCTCAGTTGACGAGCTTGTGGTAGAAATCAGAAGTTGATGGGAGAAAACAACGTCTCATCAGACAGCTCAAATAAAAGTAGCTAATGTAGAAACAGGGAGGACATGATCTGGGTGAGATATGATTGTATGTAATTACCTGCATTATTCAACTTATATTTAGAGGAAATGTTGATGAAGTCATAGGAAGAGCTAGAAGTAAGATTTCAAGTAGGAGGGGAAGTGATAAAGTCAATTTGATTTTCAGTTATTCAAGCATTAATCAGCCAAAACACTATAGTAATTACGTTTTGTCAACCAATACGCACCAAAAATGGGAGGAGTTAGAATGATAATTGAACCTTGAGTGAAGATGTAAAAATGATTTCCGTAGATTTTGATATGAAACATAATTTAATGTAAAGAGCTCTTGGGCTTCACATCGGGTCAGGTCTTCCATGGTGTCCAAAGGCAGGTTTTCCACCTGGCGGCCGACGCGACGTTTCGAAGGAAGGCTTTCCCATAGTCTTCAAGGTTAATGAATTTATCCGTAATATGATCTATCCTGATGACGATGGAA
Source organism: Pyrrhosoma nymphula (assembly GCA_963573305.1). NCBI lineage: Eukaryota > Metazoa > Arthropoda > Insecta > Odonata > Coenagrionidae > Pyrrhosoma > Pyrrhosoma nymphula. The sequence goes on along the minus strand of OY754331.1, from coordinate 28,945,512 downwards.
AAGATGACCCGGTGCAAAGCCCAAGAGCTCTATGCATCAGCCATTTACCTGAAGAGCATCAAATCCGAAGTACGATATACTTCTGAAACCCCGAATTAAAGTTTGGACAAGAAAAATAAGATATAGAATAAAATATTTTAATGCCTACCTAAATTATATTTTATAAGCAAGTATCACCTTGCATTGCCGAAGCAGAAAACTTGAAATGTTGAACAACACAACTTCCACACTACGCACAGGGAAATTGTAGATTAACTAAGGAAAAACTGAAAGAAAACCGATGAAAAGACATTGTGACGAGTATTTTACCCTTCTTTCGGCTTTGGGTCTCTGATATCATTCAATCAAGATTATGAATGACTTTAAATACATTTATTTTCATAGTCACACATAATTGCCATTAATTTTCTTTAGCAGCCTCTCGTGCGTCTTTATCCACGGCTGCCGTGAAAAGATGAGGAAAATTTGATTTGAGGTCCTGATATTAGAACTGGGACGAGTGCTGCATGCCTCTGGTGGGGAATCACCCCGTGCCACACCCTAGGGGGGGCTTGCATGGTATTTCGTAGGTGTATAAAAGTTTTTATTGTAATATTACCAATTATTGGCAATATTGTAATATTAGCAATAATTGGTAATATTACATTTAAAACATTTATACACCTACGAATTACCATGCAAGCCACCACTAGGGTGTGTGGCATGGGGTGATTCCCCACCAGAGACATACAGCACTCGTCCCAGTTCAAATAAGGACCTCGCACGTTCCCCAGGCCGCCAGGCGCAGACCAAAAAGCCGTCTATGAGAACAGTGTGCACTGCAACAGTCAAAACAGATACTGGGATAGTGCTGCTTAAATGAACATGCAAACACATACTATTTACTGTTTAAGAGACAACTACAGGCTAATATTGCCAACAGTTTAATTTGTGAATGCTACGAGATCCTACTTCATGCGGAGAACAAAATAATGCAGGGTATTTCAAACGGGGTGAAGTGTTAGTAATGATGCTATGATTGTAAACACAAGTGAAAATTCTACTTTACCTAGTGAGGGTGGGAGTTTCATATGATTGATCTATCGCAACTATTATGATCTCTTATTGCAAAAATAACACTTTATATCTATCGTTTCTGCAGTATATTTCCTTTATCCTATTCCTATGATCGTTTCCACCGTATTACGTTGGCTCTAGCAAATATGTTGAACATCCGGCAAAAATTATTTTACTTCAAACTGGAGCAAATGATTTAACTATATTTCTCCCTTGCATCAGTTAGAAATTACCACCCTAATTGCTTCAACAATTCGGTAACACTGATAAGTTTATCGTAACAACTTATGACAAATGTTGCCGCTCTCCGCTGTATTCGATCTCTTTCAGAGACTAGTCCTACTTCGTTACGGTCCCATACACTAGCGGCATACTCCAAGTGAGGTCTCACGAGTGAAAAATAACATCACTCTTTAATATTCTCGTCACATTTTCTTCGTATTCTTGTAATAAATCCCAATTTGCGACTATCCTGTCCGCAGATTTCCCGAACGTGTTTGCCCCAAGACAGGTCCTGAGTAAGGGTCACACCTGAGTATTTCACTGATTATACGTTTGATAAGTAGGTTTGATTTTGCACGCCTCGTTGACCGAGTTATTCTTTTTCCAAAAATTCATAACGCATTTAAAAAAAATTCAATTCTCACTGCACCATTCTAAAAACTCATAGCATCTAGTTCTTCTTGTAACGCAAATCCTGTCTGACTCATAGCTTAGATCCCTGTTCAACGCTGCGTCGTCTGCGAAGAGGAAAGTTTTGCTCGTTACAACGGTAGTGATGTCATTAATATGCAAAAGAAATAATAAGGGACCGATGGCGCTTTTCTGGGGTACACCTTATGTTACTTTCACTACATCTGAACTCACGCCATCTAGAGCTACTCTCTGTTCGCGGTCGGCTAAGAACTCTCTTATCCAACACATTATGTCTTGGTTTATTCCATGAGTTTCCACTTAACAAGTAACTTAGAATGAGGGATTTTTGAAAGTTTTTTTTAAATCTAGAAATGTTGCGTCTATTTGGGCGAGCCTTTCGCCCGAGGAAAAAATATCGTGAAGAAAGAGGACCACCTGGGTTCCGCAAGGCCTTCTTTTCTGGAATTTGCCTAAACAAGTTTTGACTATTCAAATACCCCATAATCACTTTAGGTATCTTAGAATCAACAGAGCCGCCAATAGTGTCTTCACTCCTCGTGAATCGTAGAAATCCGACATAGTTGCCGCAAATGACCTCAGTTTTCCGTCGCCTCTCGTGAATAGCAAACCAACCAAACCTCTCAACTCCTTTCCCCACGGATGATTTGGTATGCCACTGACAGGACTTTCAAACAAGAATTTATCAATAAGACCATCTCTTCTCTCGTGCAGTACAGCGGGGTGTTTCTGATCAAGTTCGACTTGCCATATCCCCACATTTTGCCCCACTTAACCATCAATAGCGAAGACTACGATGGAATACTTCGCCACCTTGGTCACAAACCGTCCAAACATCACCGAGTACACCAATATAGCACTTGGGGCTGCACTTTTGAAGTGTAAACTTCTATAGTCGTACCACGCACAGAAAATGTTGCAGGCGGTGAATCGTATTCTGGGCGTGACGCTCTTTTTCTCACGTCACGCTTAGAATGCCGAATGTAAACTCAAAGAGGACGCTCTCTCTTTAACCGAGTAAGATGGCGTAGTGGTTACAGTCGTCGTCCCACGTACCGAAGGTCCCAGGACCCATTCATAGTGGTGGAGTTTTTTATATATTATATTTATCAGAATATCGCCATAAAAGTTTACACTTCTCCCGTGTGGTCTTGAGCACACCAATTCTTTTCCTGCAAAAAGGTACTCTTACAATTTTCTACTTGCTATGGGAAATGCCGATTAGATAATGAGACAATTGGATCGCTTTGCTTCCCGCAGTGAATTCAATTCAGTGTCTGCATTCTAACGTAAGTCAACAGAAAGTCGAGGCCGACATGCAGTCCACTCGATTAAGGAGGAGTATTTTGAAGCGTAGCCGAAAATTCTGTCACCAGAGACCGCCCAGGATAGCATACGCATTTCAAATTTCCAGCGTCGATATGTATGAGACTCTAGCGTAGTTTGTCACGATAACTTATCACGTGATTATTTAAAAATGATATTACCTAATACAACATAGGCAAATTAATGTACCATTAAAGTGAGATAAACAACTTCGCTTTTTCTAAGAGCAAACTATAAATAAAAATTTATTATCATTTCCAGTATTTTTATTGCTTTCTCAATGGGTTTGTGCTATCACTATGAAATATCTGTTCGGCGAGCGCGGCCGTCTCTGTATTCTGCCGAAATAAAACTTCGCCTCCTCATACGTTCCATGAATACTGGAAGTCAGTTTGACTTCTGTGGCTGGTACAACGACTTTTTTTGCATTCGCCAGGAGAGCCTCGCAACACCTCGACCACGAAATACCCGAATAACTCCCCCTCTCAAAATAATATTCTATCAGAAGAACTCCTTAAGTCTTTTTAGGTTTGTTCTAAGAGTGTTAGTTATTTCTTACGCGAGGAATATAGAGATAAATATCTTGAGTCTCCTCAGGCACGACCACCCAGTGAGTCTTCTCTGAATGGTCGTGCTTCAGGTCATCGTGAGTCCGTTGAGTCGTGCCCAAAGAGGATAATGATTGGCCTTTTACACACCTAGGGATAATAATATGAAAACTGAGCTGCTTAGCGGAACAACAGCCTAACCCATTCAGGTTTAGTTCTGATATATTAATGAAAAAAGAAATCAACATTTTTCTACATTTTTTATTACTTTTAAATGAAATTAAATAACCAGTTTTCTTAACCATAAAACCCCTTAGTAGGACGGTAGGACTTGAATCTGCAATTCCGCTGACCAGTGCACGAAGCTCAACTCCGACATGAAACAACGAAGTTTGGAAAGTGTTCTAGACGAGATTTCAATCTCTCTCTATCGATGAAATCAACGAGTGATTGATGACAATGAGTGATAAAATGAAGTTCGTCGATGAAATATGAATGAGGAACATGAAAGTTTACGGGAAGGGAAGAGCAAGTTAAGGTTTGAGTACGGAAGGACTCGTCAAACGATAGCTCCGCAGTAAACCTCCGCGTCATGGGCAAAAAAGTGCCTTCTGTGTACCATATGTATCCAGAAATTCTGAAGTGCAATCCTGATAGCTTTTGACTAGTATGTCCTCAGAACTAGATATGAAGATAAATGTGAGTAATCAGGGTATTTTTTTATTTTTAAATATATTTTGCGTGATATTTTGCATCAGACCTCTCAGAGACATCACTCCTAAGTCAACTTTTCTTTTTTAATAAGTCGTTCTCTTTTTCACATAAAAGTACTCACACATGAATAGGATTGATGACAAAAATTGATTACAGAAATCTGAGGGTAAATAAAATTTCGGTTAAACTCGATTATCTGGGGCCGAGTTCAGGTAGTCGCAAGATGGGTGGGGCCCAACTTCGCGAGGGTCCCAATCCGCAACCCTTTCCCCAGCTCGAAGGCCCAACGCCGGCCTCTCTCCTCGACCTACACAGCAGGAGGATCCCTCACCAAAACCAACCCTGCTCACTACAATTTAAACTTTTACAACTACGTCATATAACAACAAATTAATATTTTCATCGTACTCCCGATAATTGTACGAGTAAGTAAATCTTTTAATCGTTTTACGATTAAAATTAACAATTTTGCGAACATAGCTAAAAACGTGGTCATAAACAGCGGGAAATATAGCAACAACGCAGCAGTCCCTCTCAAAATTTTCCCTTTCTTTTAAGTGGAGTAAGCTTTGTAACATTTACTTATGCAGTTTGATTGCTGGCGCCAGGTTCTAGCATTCGTATTCGACTAATTGTATAATTTTGGGAGCGGATTTTCTACGGAAAATAGGGGCATGTTTAGATTTTGCAACTTTTTCTATTAAGATGGCGGATGGCAGTGAGATTTCTCCTCTGCACCCATCAAACCCACATAGTTCCTTCAGTGGCGAATTTAGGGAAGTGGTGAATAATGATTCCTTGTCCCCCGTGCAAGACAATGTTTTATTGCGATTGTTGGATTTTTTTAAAGTTCAAGTATTCTACCAGCTGATTGGTAGGTTCTTGGACAGTCCCCATTCTGCATACCAACCTCATAGACATTACCTCGCTTTCCCTCCTAATGATGGCCCGTTATTAGATCCCTCTTCAATTCTTCATATCTTCTACCTCCTCTTATTTCGTCCAGAATTCCTATCCTCTTCCTTCCTCTTCCACGCTTCCCCATTTTTCTCCCCTCTATCACTCTCTTCAACATGCCCTCTCCTCTCAAAACCTCCTCCATCCATCTCTAGGGAGTTGAAATTATTTGAGTTGGTTCCGGGACGGACGAATGTGGTTAAGCATGAAATCGTGTTGGAAGTGGATACGCCGATCAAACAGAGGTATTACCCAGTTTCTCCGGCTATCCAAAGGGAAATAAATCACCAAGTAGACGAAATGTTGGCTTCCGGGGTCATCGAGCCTTCTCATAGCCATGGTCGAATCCGGTTTTATTGGTCCCGAAACAAGATGGCTCTAAGAGATTTGTGGTAGATTTTCGGAAAGTGAATAGCGTAAGTACAGTGGACGCATACCCTATTCCTTACATGTCTAGTATACTCGATAAATTAAGAGCGGGGAAGTATGTCACGACGTTAGATTTGGAAAAAGGTTATTGACAAGTAGAACTCCACCTCGAGTAAAGAGATAACGGCTTTTACTATTCCGGGTAGGGGCTTATTCCATTTCAATGTTATGCCGTTTGGCTAACACAGCGCAGGGGCCACATTTCAGCGCTTAATGGGTCGCGTTCGTGGTCCTGAATTAGAACCGCATTGCTTCGCCTACTAGGACGATATCGTGGTGGTGAGTCAGTCGTTTGACGAACATTTAGAGCACGTACGAGAAGTTTTTCGCCGGTTAAGAAACGCAGGATTGCGTATTAATACAGAGAAGCGCTGTTTTGTGAAATTTCACTCGAAATTTCTAGGGTATATAGTTGGGGGCGGTAAACTGCGCGTGGATCCAGATAAGGTGTCGGCGGTTCGGAATTACCCGAATCCTAGCAACAAGCCGGAACTCAAAAGATTCTGGGGCTTTGTCTGTTGGCACTGGAGATTCGTCCCAAATTTTGCTACCGTAGCCGCGCCGCGCCGCTGACCGATTTGCTGAAAAAGAAAAATCCGGCCTTTGTCTGGGAGAAAGAACATGGTGAAGCGTTTAAAAAATTGAAGGAATTTATGGTATCGGCACCCATCCTTTCTTGCCCTCATTTTCACTATCCCTTCGCGATACAATGCGACGCCTCTGAGGTAGGAATGGGGGGGGGGTATTATCTCAAGAAATAAATGGATTAGAGCATGTTGTTGCAAATTGCTCACGCACTCTTTCTTCATCCGAGAGAAATTATAGCGTTACGGAAAAAGAGTGCCTAGCGGTGTTGTTTTCGATCAACAATTTTAGACCTTATATAGAAGGATACCGGTTCACTGTGATTACCGATCACGCCTCCCTTAGGTGGCTGTTCAACTTCCAAAGCCCTCAAGGTCACCTCACAAGGTGGATTTCCCAAAGCCTACAATATTATTTCGAGGTTATCCATCGTAAAGGTAAATTGCACGTCGTCCCCGACGCGTTATCGCGTATAGGGGCGTTGAAAGGCGTGGGTTCGTTTGACCCCACTCGGATCACAGACCCGTGGTATATAAAATTGCGGGCTAGAGTGAAAAAGAATCCCGATCTTCATCCCAGCTTCCGAATAATAGAAGGGAGGTTATATGCCAAATGCTCTATCCGTAAACAGCCGGAAGACTGGAAGTTGGTCATGCCTTTAGGAAACAGAGTGGAGGTGCTACACATCAATCATTCGGGCCACAGGGGAGGCCATTTGTTTTTTTTTTTTAACCTGGAGAAATGTTCAAAATATTTATTTTTGGCCCGGGTTGAGACGTGTCGTCGGACGTTTCTTGCGGGAATGTCGGAACTGTCAAAGATATAAGGTGGTGCGCGACGGTGGGTATCATGGAACCGCGGAGGATGATGAAACCCTGGACGGTCGTATCTACCGATATAATTGGTCCGTTTCCGAGGTCACTGAGGGGTTCCAAGTATGTTTTGATGTTCGTTGACACTTGTACTCGGTAGCCGATAGCCATACCGCTACGATCCATCAAAAGCCAGCATGTCGCTCAATACTTTCGCACTCACGTAATTAATGAATGGGGTTGTCCCGAGATTATACCGATAACGGCCCCCAATATGTTGGCCAAATACTGCGGAGGGTTTGCAACCTGTATGGTGTTCGGTTGCATCACACTGCCTCGTACCACCCACAAGCGAACATGTGTGAACGGACTATTCAAACCCTGAAAACTATGATTGCGATTTTTTGTGAAGGTGCCCAGCGTAAATGGATGAAAACCTCTCGGATTTAATGTTTGCCTTACGCTTTGCGATGTCCGAAACGACAGGCTTTTCTCCAGCAATGTTGAACTTTGGCAGGGAACTTCGGAAACCCGAGGACTTATATTGAGAGCTTGACATGGGTGAAATACGAAAATTTGAACCATGCCGCTATGCTGAAGGACTAAAGAAATCTTTGGTTGACATAAACCGCTGAGCTGAAGCCGCACAGGAGAAGGCCTCTATTCGCCAAGCACATTATTATAACTTACGACGTCGACAGGAAGAATTGAGTAAAGGGACCCCCGTTTGGCGTAAGAGCTTTCCCCATTCCAACGCTGTAGATTTTAAAACGGCTAAACTTGAGCCGAAATATATCGGGCCATTTAGAGTGGCGGATACACGTTCTCATGACGTGTACGACTTGGTGAAACCCGTGGAACGCTGGCATATAAAAGACTTGAAGGTGGTTAGATAGGTATCATATATTTTCAATTTTGTTTGTGGAGATCTTTTCCTATTTTTTGAAGAAGTTTTCTTTTTGGGGGGAGGAAGGGAGTTATGTAACATTTTCTTATGCAGTTTGATTGCTGGCGCCAGGTTCTAGGATTCGTTTTTGTTGCTGTTTTTTTATATTTGCCTTGCCGGCCGCGTGGTTGCGCTGGAGTCGAGTAAGGTATTTATTCTTTGGCTCCTGGGGAGAAAGAGAATTTTTGTGGGTTTGGAGGTCGTGATGTTAGGAGCGGTTGCTTGTGGGAGGTCGCGGAGTTCGCGGCGTTTTTCATTGGACTCAAGATTCTTTTGAGCTGTCGGCGTTTCTTTCCGTCGCTTGTGTGTTCGTTTTCCTTCTTATCCATCTCCTTAACTTCCCCCTATCCCGCCTTTCCCTTCCTTTTCGTGATTCTCGATGATGATATGTGACTCGCGACACTTGGTATGAGTGTAATTCGCTGAGAGAATTACGACAAGGAAATTCCTGCCCTTTTTGTCCTATCCTTCCTCGTCCGAGTACAGCCGGGCGTTTCCCTTTCCTCTACCTGTGCTGGCGCCCACCCCTTTCCTTTGTTTTACCCGATCCATTACGTACTTTGTCCCCCACTACACCAGACCCCGCCCAGAGCTAGTTGAGAGCCCGAGGCGCCGTTACAGCAGAGGTTTTTAACGGGTGTAGCTTTTACAATTAACGTTATTGACATCAGTGAGTGATGGGATTCATAGTATTAATCTAGTTTTAAGACACTGTGCTGTGAATGTACTCAGAAAAGAAATAAACTGTCTATTTGCGTAAGGAGGGTAGAGACTAAATGAGCTCGGCCCCAGATAATCGAGTTTAACCAAGATATTTCCTAAAACTATCACGTAATTGCAATTTTAAAACTAGTTCCCGAAGTTATATTAACCCACGGGAGTGGCCATTTATATGCGACTTTCACGACGCGAGATTCATGTCGGTTGCGAGTATATACGATTAAAGCTGTAGGGTATATAGTATTACGATATAGATTCAGTGTAGTCAGGTAGATACCATGTAGGATAAATAATAAAATGTGCTAAAACATGCCATCGCGTGATAGCAACTTTCATATTATTTAAATCGTTGGTTCCTTTTCTTTATTTTGAGAGGGCAGGGAAGAGTCAGTGGAAAGGGCATGGGAGTTTCAAGGCAGAAAGTTTTACCTGAGTAAGTAGGAAAGAACCGTCTGTTGACAAATTATCAACATTGATGTTAATTATGGGATAATTTCATTGATGGCTAAAGCTAGGGAAATTTTTTAACGTTATCTTGACAATGTTGCACCGATAACGTTGCAGCGATGTTGCATTGATAACGTTGCAGCAACGTGGTTTTTCGGGAAATTCGGATGTTGAGGCCCATAATTACATAATATTGGTATTGTTCTTTAAATGACTTCTATTTTTGAGTGTGGAGAAAACCCCGATTTGAATAATAATGTGCGTACTAGACATTTAAGTATTAGATTTGTGGAGGAAGTGCCGTTCTTATTATATAATATGCGTACTGTATATTTAATATATTAGAATTGTCAAGAAAATAACTTGATGTGTGTGTGATCGAGTAAATACAATAAGTACTGGACGTAGAATATTTTCGAAAGTCGGAGAATACCAGTTAAAATAAAATAATATGCCAACCGCAGGTGGAATAATTTACAATTGCTGACAAAAACACCGGTAATTAAATAATATACGTACTGTACATTAAATTCATTTTATTTTTGAATGACGAGAAAACCCCGTTTTAAATTACTAATGTGCGTAATAGACATCTAAGTATATTAGATTTGCAGATAATTTTGTTTTTGAGGAATTGTAGAGAAAGCCATTTTTATTAAATAATATGCGTTCTGGATATTTAATATATTAAATATGTCAATAAAAACCCGTTATGAATAAATACAACGAGTACTGCCCTGGCGAAAATATAGCGTGAAGGGGGCGTCAATGAAGCTCCTATCGGAGAGTGAAGGAAGAGCTGACTAAGCCACAAAGGAGGGTGAACGGAGAGTCTGGGGAGCGTAAAGTGGAACACGGGAGAGTAAACGTAGCGTCGTCTTGGAGTGTTAACGGAGCGTAGACGGGGTACAAGTCTACTACCGCCTCTATTTACATTCTAAAAATTGCCTAAAAATAGTTTTCATTGAAGTAACGATGTGAAGAACACGATACATAAAAATTAAAACAATAAAAACTTAGGAAAACAGAGCAAAAAAAATGTACCTTAACTTAGCATCGATCTCGTAACATGTCTACTCACAGTCGCTCACCTTAACCACTGGGCTATCACCGCATCATACGTTTAATGCGTTTCACAGGGTCTAACTCTTATTACATACCGTGACTTGTTTTTTAAAAGGTTTTTAGATGCTTGGATTTTACGAGTTTTTGCTTTTCAATGACCAGTTAATATAATTTCCTATTAATAACTGGGGATAATGTTGAGGAATAGTTCCTCTATGTTTCTTATAGTAGCATTTTCCTTGTTAATGTCGATTTTGTTCTACATTTTACTTTTCATGATTACTATTCCTCATGACCTTGCTCATCCTCCAAGCATTTTATTCCACAACTGGAGAGATGTGAAGAGTATAAATAAGTGGAAGATGAACAATATATGTCATTATGTCATCACCACTCTATAATTACGCATAGGTATGCCATTAATCCATTCAAATTGATTACCGCGACTATGCCTCGAGTACGACTGCCTTGATTATGTTACATGATTAACAAGTTAGGTGCTAAATAGATAGCTAGGGCATCTAATTTTTTATTTTCTATGAATAATTGCAAGTAAGCAAACGTCCATGCCAAACATGCCATCAACCTTAATTAATCTTCATTTGAATACATGAAGTATACGCAGTTGGTACATCATGCACATGTTTTTAAATACGATGTAGACATAATAACGCATTTCCGAGGGGAAATGTACGAACTGGCTAGCTACCAATTAATTAGTTACACCGTATGTTTATGTTCAATTCCTATCTAATATTACGAAGCGATCATTACCGTAGGTATGTTATTTAAGTTTATGTTGTCCGTCAACGAAGGTACATCATGATATTAACTAAAAGTATTGCATATTATTGGGATATTTGAACAACCAGCTTTTATTTACACAAGCCTATTCTTACAGCAAAAATTACAAATTTCTCGTAGTAGCAGCAGCAGTGAAATCGAAGAGTAAACAAAACCATCAGACTTCGTTTCCTTCCCCGGAAGCGTTCTAGAAGTGTTGACGGGGAGACGAAAAACGAAGCGTCAAAGAAGCTATGAGGCACTCTCCGTTCGCTCTTGCGGAAGAGTTCGGGAAACGTGTTTGGAGTCAAAAATCTCGGAGAGTAATCAGGGAGTAAAGGTAGCTCCTCCAAGAGTATAGAACTCCCCGTTGACGCTGCCTCTACGCTAGGGCAAGCGTTCGATTTTTACCAGGGTGGATATTTGAGTATTTCGAAATGCTGTAAAAAACTGCGTATAATTAATTTTATTGCGCCCTGGGCTTGAAAATATTTGTAATACTAAGTGAAACCCGTAGTACTAAAAAAATGAGCGAACTGGAATTAGAACAACTTAGATTTGCCGAGAAAAACCCGTAATAATTAAATAATATGCGTACTGGATATTTATAACATTAGAGTTCTCAAGAGAAAATCGTTATGTTAAAATGAAATGCGTACTGAACGTAGAATTATTTCGCATTGCGTTAAAAAACTCGGTATAGTTAAATACAATCCGTGCTGGACTTAAAGCCGGACTTGGACCATGGATGCTGGACTGGGTAAAACTCGTAATAATAAAATTATATGCGTACTGGACTTAGAAAATCGTAGAGCTGTCGAGAAAAACCTGTTACAATTAATAATATATGCCTACTGGATATTTATGAAATTATAATTGTCAAGAAAAACCCGTTATGAATAAATGAAATGCGTACTGGACGAAGAATATAATAGAAAATCAAAGAATATCAGTTAAAATAAAATAATATGCAAACCTGAGGTATGATATTTTACATTTGCCGACAAAAACACAGATTATTAAATAATATACGTACAGTACTATCACTTTCAAAAGTCGGTCCACGCGGTTAGCGCGGCCAACTTCGCATTTCGCTGAATTCGAACTTCGGGTATTGCCTATGCATTCAGCGACTACGAAGGGCCAACTTGACTCATTTCCACTCAACTATGGAGACCCTCGTATGACCTCCCGCTGTCGCTGACCGGCCAACACCCCCGACTCCAAGTGGTAGGCAACGGTAGGCGGAGAATGCAAAAGGGAAAGGCGTTCGGTGTTTTTTACTCTTACGAGTAGCGGGCTTAATTGTATTCTTGATAAATCGAGGAAAAAGATCGGCAAACCGACCACCACAAAGCAATTTTTTGAGGATAATTCTCGATTTTGCGTTTTACCCTGGACAGCTAACTCCCCGGACCTTTCTCCTATTGAGAATGCGTAGGGTAACATAGTGAATGAGTGGCATTACGACGGAGAAAGAACCGAGTAAAACTTTATAAGTCTACAATACGGGATGTTTGCAATTCTTTAAGCCAACGTCCCCGTGTAATAGAACATTTGGTTGGGTCTATGCAGTCACGATTACGATCTGCAACTGAAAATAATGGCGATATTACAAATTACAAGTTGTTCTCTGATGAATGAACATTTTGTTTTAGATTTCTGTTACCATAAGTAATATACTGAAAATGACTATTCCAAATTATCTAGTACACTTTTCTTCCTAACCTTATCAAATTTTGGCTCATTCCCATTAATTTTCGCTGCAAAATGAACGCCAACTTTAAGTTTAAACCAAAACTTCTATTTCGTTCGAATCTATTCTAAATAAACCAGAAAAGTTTTCATGTTGCTTATTAGAAAATCTTATCTTTTACATGTGAGCAGTTTTTCATCGTAGGCATTTTTAAATGGAGTGCATGTCTTCTCTGAGAGCGAGAAATCAATTAAGTTATATCTCCGCTGAAGGAAAACTCATTCAAAAATGACCGCATTCATTTCTGATATATTACAATCCACTTTTTGTAGCTTCATTTGCCATAGTTTTACATTAACTTTATCCTAATTAGGGGTTTATCCTTTTTTAGGTAATATCGTAAAGTATAATTTTCAGTAATGATATGTGTTGGATGAAATAGGTATGACTTCGCTTTTGCGTATTTAGAAATCAGCTTCGAGCAGCGTTACACCGAAGGCATGATTCAATGTTAATTTTGCTCTATAGTCTGTAATTCATCATACATTGTTTTTATTGGTCAGGTAAATGCACTGCGACTTTGTTTAGGAAGTTAATAAAAAACAAAAAGATTCATTCACTGCAAGTATATCCATCACTCAGCTCTCCGTTCCTGAACGAACCTCTAATTTCTAGAAGCTATGTTCTCTATGGTGGCAACATATTCTGGAGATGTCGTAAAACTCCACTGACCTCTCTCAGTATGGAATCTATCAGCCACGCAATGGGGGCTAGCTAAAGAAATCTTTGTGAAATCCAAGGTATCAAACGCACGACGTAAATTTAATTAGGTAGCTATTTTTATGCTCCTTTGGACGAGATTATTTCACTGCAAAGCGCAAAACCTACACTTTCACACGCACTGACGAAAAATGAGCTGCTGAGGAGATATCAGGGACTATAAACTGTTCAAATCTGTCAATCCTTTAGCATAAATAGATTGGTTTGATAAATCAATATATCCAATCTCAAGGCAATCAATTAATTAATTCAGTTTGAATACATTCTCGTAAAAGCAATGCCATACTGTGAAAAATATTGTGTGCCTCATTGTGAGAGTACTTAAAAGCTCTATGCCAAATTCAGTGCACTTGACTTCGGTCACAAAAAAGTTGTGATATTTTCGTGGCACAAATGATAGGCTTAGAGTTAACGTTTCCAGGCTTGGATTGTTTCCTTTCATTATGCACAGATTATTTTCAAAAATTTAATTAAGTAGTGACCGATCACTTGTCATTACCTTGAGGGAAATTCGGAGTGATTATTGAATACATCTCAACTCCAGATTGCAAGAGAATGATCGGACTCCCATCAGTAACTAATCCCAGGTGAATACTCGGCATTAATTTTAAATGAAATGCTCAACGGTCTGTGTGTCAAAGCAATATATTTTGCTACAGTTCAAAAATGTAAAATCGCTGCATCAGTAATTAATGTGTGAGCGGAGGCTTTCCAAAACCTCCAAATTTTCGTTCCGATACACTAATTAATGATATAAGTTTGGAGGCTATATCAGTTGTTTTGTTCTTAAACTTGACTCAAAGGTGTCGTTTTAATTTACTGTGCAATATCGTTTTAATTTTACTTTGCAATTATAGAGTTATAGTTGCACATTTATCATCACCACGTGTGCTTCACTAATATAGATCTTTGCCGTAATATCCCCTTTCCCATCGTTGAGTCATATCCCATCTATAGCACCTTAGGCAACACCACGTTTTATTTGTGCTGTCTCTCGTATATCTCCTGTCGACTTTTCGTTTATTCTTCTCTCCATCATACTTGAAAACAGCGAAATTCCTATTCAAACACAATTCTTTAAATCCTCTGTAACACCAATCTCCATACAATAATTTATCTTTTACTGAATGACGCATTTATACTTCCCGGAAAGGTAACCCGTTTCCCCAGCTCATAATTTTCCTCATTTTTCTTCATTTTGGACTATTACTACTTTATGAACTTCATTACCTGCGCGTTACATGATTAATTCATATTCCACATATCACGCACCTTTTCACCTGCGAGATAGACATTGAGTCCCGTGGCTGACTGACTAAATAAATCTACCAAACCTGACTGCAAATCTACCAAAATTAATAGTTACTTGCTACTTTAATTCGCAATTTTATCCCTTTCCATTCATTTATTACCAAATTGTCAGCGAACAATCGAAAATCAATGGTAATAAGAAATGGCCCGTCATGAATCCTCTTCCAACATATACCCATTCCGATTCGTCGTTCATTACCCGTATACCACTTCATCCCCTTGACGTTTTATAATTATGCGCCTAAACTTCCAGTGTACTCCCTATTTCTGCAGTAATATTTATTATTCTCGTCCAATATACTCTGTCAAAAGTCTTCCAGTAGTCTAAGAAGCAAATTGAGACATAGTGGCTATTATCTATTAATAAATGTTAGAATACTCATCACCAGAAATGCGTTTCGCGTCCCGCTCTCTTTACTTAACCCATACTGGTCTTCACCGAGGAAGTCTTTCGCCCTTTCCCCGATTTCATTTTAACAGCTATCTCAGCTGTTTTTATTACGTGCGAAATAAAAATTCTGATCTCTTAACATTATCTTTATTTTCTCACTGTCGGGAGAGGTTTCCGAGCTGATTTTTCAACAGTGGATTTTGGCAACGTATTTACTATAACTTTATAAATTGCTAGTTTTCCTGCATGCAAACGAGGCTACTATCTGTCCCCTTTGCGCAGGACTAATGATTCTTGCCACGACGACCCATGTCACAAGGAGAGTACGGGAAAATCATCGACTTCTTCCTCCCACAAGAAATGCCGATAAGTCCCAGCCGAAAACACTTCACGGGTTCTTCGGCTGGCGAATTCTTATGGGAGTGGGGGTTAGGATTGTTTTGGCTATTCGTTGTCGGAGGGAGAAGGTCACGCGAGGTCTCTTAGCGAGTAAAAAACAAACTCAAGTTGTGCCTGTCGTAGCAGTAAAATTGGCCCCCAGAAGTCATGGAACGCGTATGCAATACGTGAAGCTCGAATTCAACAGAACACGGAGATGGTCGCGCTAACCGTGTGGACTGACTTTTGAAAGTGATAGTACATTAAATAAATTTTATTTTTGAATGCGGAGAAAACCCCGTTTTAAATTAGTAAGGCGCGTACTAGACATTACAGTATTAGATTTGTAGAGAAAGCCCCGTTCTTATTAAATAATATGCGTTCTGGACGAAGAATATTATAGAAAATCAAAAGAAAATACATTAGAATTGTCAAAAAAATACCTTTATTATTAGATGCAATGCGTTTTGGACTTAAAATATTTTAGAATGACGTTAAAAGACTCTGTATAAATAAATACAATCACTGCTGGACTTGGGCAATGATGGACTGGGTAAAACTCGTAATAATAAAATTATATGCGTACTGGACTTCGAAAATCTTAGAATTGGGTATTTTCCACGTATTTCAAACTACCGATATTCTGATTCAGTTACTTGAACTTATTGAATTGGCTAAAAAATTTCTTATCAAATTGTATGAATATCGGTTTTAAAAGCTAAAGAAAGTAGAAGGTTACGTAAGCTCCCGAGCACACTCCGAAAACAACCGAATGGCCTGTGATGTCATTTTCGCTGTTTACATTTAGACCCAGGCGTTTTCTTATGCTTACAGTGGAAACAAATGCGGCGAAATTAGTTTCTGACGTGTTCGCGTTTCTAGATATGCCTTTAAATGGCATCTAAGTAAGGGATATAGATGGTGTTTTGTACCACAATGTACAAATACATCGGTTGAAACACCGAACAAGAAATTTACTCACGCAATCACGACATTGAATGATTGAAATTTCTTCCTTGGATTCCTCAATATCCACCCGTAAAAATGTATGCTTTACTCCGCACTTTGTGTTCTGGACATATTCTTGCAATGACTGTGCACAGTGGTCCATCTCTCTTTACTTGGACGTATCCTATAGCATTATCACCATAACTCTCACGAGAAGCTTTATAATATAACAACACTTAAATTAAAGTTTGAATAGACATTTGGGAGATGAGAATCTATTTTTAGGCATTTCTACAGCAGATAAGCCACTTCTAGAAACCTCCTCTACAAACAATCACTAATTAGCAAATAAAAAATTTATGTTTTAGGTGTGTCGAGTATTGGCAGCACAAACATTTGGCGAGTACTGTGTTATGTTGATATGTTACTAAGATACTGTTTGTTTACTGTTGCATGGACTGATATGGACTTCGATAAAGAAAGAAGTATCATAATGATTATGAGTGTATTG
Organism: Pyrrhosoma nymphula; assembly: GCA_963573305.1. Classification (NCBI taxonomy): domain Eukaryota; kingdom Metazoa; phylum Arthropoda; class Insecta; order Odonata; family Coenagrionidae; genus Pyrrhosoma; species Pyrrhosoma nymphula. The sequence continues at coordinate 28,928,455 of OY754331.1, read as the reverse complement.
GAAAAACAGTTAATAAAGTTCATACACCAAATACATAATTATATGTATCAAAAATTATATAAAACAGTAATGACGATTTTAAAAGCAAACTTTAGGCTTACATTTTTTGGACTTAAGCTCAACGAATTTCCGCAGCATTAAATCGCTCGTCCTTCTTCATTAAAACGCCTACCATAAACATATCCACTTTGGGTAAATTATCTTATGTGGTTTTAATAAAACCATTGCACGCCATAGCCTTTGTTTTCAATGAAAAATCTTTAAATATACGGTAGATCTTCTACAGTTACTCACTTTCTCCCTCACATCCGTCTATCGCTCAGCGAAAATGACGTCAAGCCAATCAGATTTCGTTTCGCAGTGGCGTAAAAAATTTGAAATTTCGACTATTTTAATCTTAAATATCTCAATTAATATTGAATCAATTTTAAAATTACTTTCACTCCGCAAGCTTGTTCGAGTTTAAGTAACATATAAAGATCGCTAAACTTAAATTTAAAATTTTGGAAAATACCCAATTGCCGAGAAATCCTGTAATTATTAAGTAATATGCCTGCTGGATATTTATGACATTAGCATTGTCAAGGAAAACCCGTCATAAATAAATGCAGTGCGTACTCGACGTAGAATAATTTAGAAAATCGGAGAAAACCAGTTTAAACAACATAATATGCAAACCGGAGGTGGAATATTTTACAATTGCCGAGAAATACATCGATTAATAAATAATATATGTATTGTACATTAAATGAATTTTATTTTTGAATGCGGAGAAAACCCCGTTTTATAATGGGCGTACTAGACATTTAAGCAATCTATTTGTAGAGAAAGTCCCGTTCTTATTAAAATAAATGTGTTCTGGATATTTAGTACATTATTTTTGTCAAAAAAACCTTATGCATATTATTTAATAGCTGAGTAAAACCCGTAGTAATTAAATAATGTGCGAACTGGAATAAGAAAAACTTAGATATGCCAAAAAAACCGTTATAATTAAATAATATGCCTACTGGAAATTTACGACATTATATGAATGAATTTGTTTTTGAATGTGGAGGAAACCCCGTTTCAACTTAATCATGTGCGTGGTAGCCTTTAAAGTACAGGTTTTTTTTAGAGAAAGTCCCGTTCTTATTAAATAATTAGCGTTCAGGATATTTAATACATTAGATTTATCAAGAAAACCCATTAAGAATAAATACAACGAGTACTGGACATTTGTGTATTTAGAATTACGGTAAAAAAAATGCGTTTAAAAAAATGAATGCGCATTGGAATTAGAAATTTTTTTATATAGCTGAGTGAAACCCGTATTAATTAAATAATGTGCGAACCTGAATTAGAACAACTTGGAATTGCCGAGAAAACCCCGTTATAATTAAATAATATACGAACTGTACCAAAAATGAATTGTATTTTTGAATTGAGAGAAAACCACGTTTTAAATTAATAATGTACTAAATTAATTAATTTAGTACATTATTAATAAATAAAATAATTATTTATTATATTATATTAATTAAATAATACAATAAAAAATTAATAATGTATCAAAATCATTTAAGTATTAGAATTTTGATTGAGAGGATTTGTAGAGAAAGCCGTATTTACTAAATAATATGCTTTCTGGAAATTGAATATATTAAATTAGTCAAGAACCCGTTATGAATAAATACGAGTACTGGACGTTTGTATATTTAGAATTGCGGTTTAAAAAAACTTAAAATTAAATTTATGGGTTATGGACTTTGAAATATTTGCAATTCGTGAAACCTGTAGTAATTAAATAATAAGCAAACTTTAATTAAAACAACTCTAGAATTGCCGAGAAAAATCCGTATTAATTAAATAACATGCGTACTGGTTATTTATGACATTAGAATTGTCGAGAGAAACTCGTTATGATTAAATTCAATGCGCACTGAACGTAGAATATTTTAGCATTGCGTTAAAAAACTCGGTATAGTTGAATACAATCCGTGCTAGACTTCATGCTGGACTCATAATAACAAAATTTTATGCGTACTGGACTAAGATGAACTTAGAATTGCCGAGGAAAACCCGTAATAATTAAATAATATGCGTACTTAACTTAGAATATCATAGAATATCCGAGAAAAACCCGTGAGCATTAAATAATATGCGTACCAATTATTTAAAACATTAGAATTGTCAAGAAAATTTCGTTATGAATAAATGCAGTGCGTACTGGACGAAGATTATTATAGAAAATCAAAGAGTATCAGTTAAAATAATATGATATGCAAACCTGAGGTAGAATATTTTACAATAGCCGACAAAAACACAGATAATTAATTAATATACTGTACAGTGGCGGAAAAAATTAACGCAAAGGTCGTTCGCTTCTGTGAATGTGGCGAACACGGGAACTTCTTGGAGTATACCACCTTCCGAAAATTTGAAAGCAGTATTTCTCATACAACCGGGAATTTTCAAAATTCATACGCTTCGTGCCAGTGATATTAAATCATATGCATCGATATTTGACTACGCGTAAAATACACAACTGCGAGTTCTTGTTTCTTTTTCAAAATATGTCTTCACCCATCTCTCACCAAGTAGCTGCCGTCGGGGAATCTGTGAACGCAGCACACATAATGAACATAGAAACCGCTTGCCTACAGCAAAGTTCCGGTGGTGTAGTGGGTAAATCATGCGGCTTTCGACATGAAGATCGCGAGTTTAAATCTCGGTGAAGCCTCGTGAATTTATCCAACTACTGTAATCCGTTTTTCTGGCCATCAATTTTCGCTTAATAGTGCAGGAGGTCCGCAGGATGTAATGATTCCTTGAATGTCACTAACCTTTATTAATTAAAATTCAACCCCTAACTACCATAACAATTTTTTCCGGCAGTTGACTGAACAGTAAAATTTGACCACCTCTCCTGAGTCCTCCAGCCCCGCTCGCATACCTCTAATACCTCCAGGCTCCTATCGCCTCATGCGCTCTCTCTCGCTTTATGTTCTCGAGGGCAGATCCCTCGAGGTTTGGCAGGGCAGAGTGAAGGCAGAATTTCGAGCCGCTTAAAAAACTGGACGATGTTGCTTCTTACAGCCGACGATTTTTCGTACGCACGTATGGCAACGAATCAGTTCGTCGAAGCAAAAAATACACCTCTTGTAAGCCGGATTTTAATTCGGTGAATAGCGTTTGCATTTCCTCACGAAAAGTGTATGTTTTGCGAACTATTGGCATGTAACATGTATCTCATTAACATTAATTTTCACTCCACACCCAGGACAATTCGAGGGTTCACACGTGCCACCACTCAAGGAGCTGGTTCATTGAATACAATGTCACCCTGTTGCAGTGACCCGCGCGTAGCCCAGATCTCAACCCAATTGAAAATATCTGGGCAAATATGATGAGAGAAATGCGGGAGGAAAATAGAAGGCCCCACAATGCACATGAGTTGTTGGAAATGGTGGAAGAAGTGTGGGACAGGGTTCCCTTACGGTTATGCCAAAATGTGGTTCAGTCCATGTCCCGGAGACTCCAACTAGTAGTAGAGAATGAAGGGGGATGGATCGATTTTTGATCGATGAAAAATCCACCTCCCTCTCTCTTTCCCAATATAATTCTCGATGATGAGTCAAGATGCATATGTACACAAATTACTTTGTCTGAGAGAATTTCAAATACAATTAAATTGTTCCACAGGCTCTATGCACGTTTGAATAGTTTCCTAAATTGCATCCTAATGAAGAATAATGACAGATAGGGGGAGGAATATCACGACCATTGTCGTAGTGGTAGTGGTAATGAAATATGCAACGTAAAATTGCTATGTTGTCAATGGGTAGTAGCCAATTCCGCTTAATCATTCCTTAAATAATACTTTATTTGATGGACGACTGAGCTCATCAGCCGACTAACACTGTGACTTTTACGTTTCGATGATGGTTTCAAAAACTCTTTCTAAACCTTCCCGGAACAGACAAAAATAGTGATTGTCACAAATTCAATCCTCTAACTCGCCAGAATATTAAAATCGTCAAATTCAAAAGGCACTTTCATAACAATTTTTAAAATCGATGAACATGGCATTAATGACAAATGGAAATAGCTGTTGCTCTAGTTTCTTTAATGTATCGCCTTGATCGGTGGATGACTCTCACTATCAGTCCATTTATTGAAACGTAACTACCGTAGTTTACATTAACTTCATAATTAAATTAATGAATGTGGAAAACTTTAACCTTCAAAAATTCCTATTCCTTATATATCTCTCAAAAGGTTACTTCAGAAATGTCTAACTCAGCTGTGCCACTTGGCTTAATATGATTACGATCAAGTTCTAGTGCGTACTCTCTTGCACCTTTTCTGAATTTATTCTGATTCTATCGGGATATCTCCTGGCTTATCTCCGATCTCTGGTGTCAATTTTCTAGTTTATCTCCAAAGCATTTCCTCACGTTGCCGGCCTCGGTGGCGGCAGGGTAAAGTCCTAGCCTGCCAACCCTAAGGTGCGGGTTCGAATCCCTCTCTAAGAGAATGAATGTCTGTGAACGTTACATTGAGTTAATTGTAATAGACTTACTTCGCTGAAATAGAGACACCATTATTAAAGACACGTTATTTTGAGGCGCGCATGCTTCTCCGTCCCTGTAAAAATGTATCCATGTCCTCATATTACGCCATCCACCACGCTTTTGCCCTGTTCATTTCTCCACGACCGTTGGTTATCCATTTCCCACTACAATATTCTTCCATTATCTGCGATGTTCCCTGAAACACATTTAAAATAAATTAGATCACGATCATTTCCGCCAGAGGAAATAGATATCTGTTCATCCTTCTTGCGTGATCGGTATCTCATGTGTGATCAGCAATGGCAAATATTTCGATCGCATTGGAATTTCAAAGAATAAATAGAATCCTACAATATTCAATTAAAGGGAAAAGATTTTCTTTTGGACCATATTTCAAAACATACTCAGTGACGTGCAATTACGGCCGATAATAATCTTTTGAAAACCTGTGAAAAATGAATAAGTTATGTAAATTTATGTTCAGTGCAGTTCTCATATTCTAAAGCTAGATTAATCTTGCAGATACATTTGATCGACTGTCCTTAATATGGCAACTTACGTTTATGCCTTTGACATATCAATTGTGTAAAAATGAGGGAAAAATAATATGGTCTGCAACAATTAGAATACATATTCTGTTATGGTGATAGAAAAGTTTTTATCGACTTGGCCACAGCACATGCAGAAATTTTTACATGGACAAATCTAGGCCAAGGTCAAAGTTTATCGCATTATTTAAGACAACATACCAAATTTTTATGAGTCTATATCCTTGCACCGTGCGGTACGAATTGAGTTCGCAGATGCAATTAAGATGCTGTATCAAGGAAAAAAATAAATTCTCGAAAGATTGCGTTTAGATTATGATAACCGAATCAAACGCAAACAAGCAAATGACCAAATACGTTAATTACTTGCTTTCAAAGGTTAATCAATGGTTAAAATGCGAAAGAATAATTGGGTTCCAAAAGTTTTCAGTTGCTGGTCACGTTTGCTACATTCTACATTGTCTACAAGTTACGGATGACCGGAAAAGAGTATTATTGAAAGTGAAATGATTGTGCTCTAAATTATTTCAAATATAGCCGAGTAAATTATTGATAACAGAAAATAGGTGTGTATTTACTAAATATAATTACGTAAAAATTTAGAATAGTTTCATAATATGAAGAAAGTCTTCAATTCACCAAGGTCCTTGTGAGTATTCAAGCAACGTAGTATATCTTAACCATAATTGACTTTTACATTTTCCTCGTCTTCATCGGGGCCTGTGCTAGTTTATCGACGAAGAAACTCGCGTTTTTTACCGAGATTGTAGAGGAAAATAACAGAAGAAGGGTGGTGGCGAAATATGAGATGGAGAGAAATTATTATACCTTATCATAAATATTCAGCTAAATTTAGCTGAATGGTAATAAGTAACGCATATTTATTGACACTTAACCAGGTTAGCACTCCGTCTTACTTAACGGAGATACCAAAGCTGCTTCAGGGAAATAAACATTCACGGGTTTATCTAAAATCAGATTACGTAAGAGTTTCTTTGCGAATGGAAAATTCCCGTTAGTAAAAAGACTCATGGTTCATTATTTTCCATCTTGAAGAGACAATAACGTAGGTAGTTACATACTAATAAAAGGTGTGCGAAAAATATTTCCCTAATTTTGAAACAAAAGATGCTATGATAATATATTCATTGAGAATATGAGAATGCTAGAAACATTATTAGGACATACACTTTTCGTGAGGAAATGCAAACGCTATTCATCGAATTAAAAGCCGGCTTACTAGAGGTATATTTTTTGCTTCGACGAATTGATTCGTTTACACACGTGCGTACGAAAAATCGACGGCTGTAAGAACCAAAATCGTCCTGTTTTTTAAACGGCTCGAAATTCCGCCTTCACTCTGCCCTGCCAAACCTCTAGGGATCTGCCCTCGAGAACATAAAGCGAGAAAGCGCATGAGGCGATAAGGGGCACGAAGAGCCAGGAGGTATTAGAGGTATGCGAACGGGGCTGGACGACTCAGGAGAGGTGGTCAAATTTTACGGTTCAGTCAACTGCCGGAGAAAATGGTTATGGTAGTTAAAGGTTGAATTTTAAATAAAGGTTTGTGACATTCCACGTATCGTATCATATCCTGCGGACCTCCTGCACTATTAAGCGAAAATTGAATGACCTGAAATACGGATTTAATTAGTTAGAACAATTAATGAGGCTCAACCGAGATTTGAACTCGCGATCTTCAGGTCGAAAGCCGGATGCTTTACCCACTACACCACTGGAACTGCGGTTTCTATGTTCATTATGTGTGCTGCGTTCACAGATTCCCTGACGGCAGCTACTAAGTGAGAGATGGGCGAAGACATAATTTGAAAAAAATAAGAACTCGCAGTTGTGTATTTTACGCGTAGTCAAATTTCGATGCATATGATTTAATATCACTGGTACGAAGCTTATGAATTTTGAAAATTCCCGGTTGTATGAGAAATACTGCTGTCAAATTTTCGGAAGGTGGTATACTCCAAGTGGTTCCCGTTTTCGCCGCATCCACAGAAGCCAACGACCTTTGCGTTAATTTTTTCCGCCACTGTACATTAAATGAATTGTATTTTTGAATGCGGAGAAAATCCCGTTTAAAATTAATAATGTGCGTTTCATTCATTTAAGTAGTAGATTTGAAGGGAATTTTGATTGAGAGGATTTGTAGAGAAAGCCGTTTTTATTAAATAATTAGCGTTCTGGATATTTAATACTTTGTATTGGTCAAGAAAAACCCGTTATGAATAAATACGAGTACCTGATATTTATATATTTAGAATTGCGGTAAAAAAAACTACGTAAAATTAAACTTAATGCGTACTGGACTTAGAATATTTTGTAATTGCTGAGTGAAATCCGTAGTAACCAAATAATGAGCGTACAAGAATTAGTATCTACCACTAAGAATTAACGAGAAAAACCCGTTAGCATTAAATAATATGAGTTTTGTCTATTTAATGCATTAGAATTGTCAAGAAAATACGTCTATGAATAAATGTTATGTGTATTGGACATAGAATATCGTAGTATGGCGTTAAAAAACTCGGTATAAATAAATACAATCCTCGTAATAATAAAATTATATGCGTACTGGACTTCGAAAATCGACGTAGAATATTTGAGAAAATCGGAGAAAACCAGTTTAAATAAGATAATATGCAAACCGGAGGAAGAATATTTTACAAATTGCCGAGAAATACCCGGATAAATAAATAATATATGTACTGTACATTAAATGAATTTTATTTTTGAATGCGGAGAAAACCCCGTTTTATATTAATAATGTGCGTAATAGAACTTTATGCATTAAATTTGTTGAGAAAGTCCCGTTCTTACTAAATAAAATGCTTTCTGGATATTTATTACATTAGATTTATAAAAAAGTTATGAATAAATACAACTAGAACTGGACATTTGAATATTTAAAATTGCAATAAAAGCAACTGCGTAATTTAAATTTAATGCGTGTTGGATTTAGAATTCATTTAATAGCTGTGTGAAACCCATGGTATTTAAATTATTTGCGAACTGTAGTTAAAACAACTTAGAACTGCAGATAAAAACCCGTAATAATTAAATAATATGCGTACTTAACTTAGAATATCCGAGAACAACCTATTACAATTAAATAATATGCGTACCGGATATTTAACACATTAGAATTGTCAAGAAAAACTCGTTATGAACAAACAGTGTATACTCTGTATTTAAGTAGTATAATACTCTAGACTTTAAATAATACGAGTATTAGACAATTTAATATTATTTTTGACGAGTAAGTCCCGTTATTGTTAAATAACATCCGCACTAAATATTTATAACATTAGAATTGTCGGGAAAGCTCCGTTATGATTAATTACAATGAGTGCTGGACTTAAGATATTTTAGAATTGCTGTAAAAACCCTGTATAGTATGCGCACTGAACTAAAGAAACAATAATATTACCCAATAAATCCATTATAATTAAATAATTGGCGTTATTGATATTAAATGCTTTAGGATTTTCAATCACATACAGTTAACATAAGATTCAATGAGAACTAGACTTAAAAACAAGTCGTCTCGTTGTGGTTGTAGTTCCAACTCGCGATGTGGTTGCTCAATTAAGACAATTGATAGCAGTGTTGCGCAAATAATACGTGAACTTAAAAGGCGCCGTTGTGACCAAGCGGTAATCATTTGTTTACTAGGGTAATCATTTGTTTACTAGCCATCTTCATAAACATATAGTATTTTAGATCGTTTTAGAGCTCTTAAAAATCAGACAAAAAACCTCTCTGGTCTTTGACACTTCTATCTGGTCTTTGACACTTCTATCAAAGTGAAAAGGTATTTATTGACTTATCATTTTACATATTCATTTATTCTCATACATCATTCCACCCTGAAATCATTTGGTGCGACATTGCATTGGGATGTCTGCAACATTTCCAAGTATCATGGTTGTTTTCATAGTTTTCTTTACATGCAGGTCATTGATGGCGTTCTCCAGATGGATGGTGATGGGTCCATTAAATCTTGTGGCCGCTTTGGAAGTGTAGCCTGAAAAAACGTGAAATGTGATATATATTTTGTATAATTTTTGTTTATAAATTTAATAATTTTTGTAAGTCTGGCTTTAAATAATATTTTTTTTATTGTACTGCAATTACCATTATCAAAATGCCCAATATGACCAACAAACCATACAACAGACAGTGCTTTTATAACATAACATGGCATCTGCACAATTGTTGCTTGTTATTTTGCTTACCCCTCAAGAAGTCTGGAAGATATTTGGTATTTGCTCTGCGCTTCGGAGAACATCCATTTTTTCCTAAGTGGTCAGGCCAAATCATCTGGACCAAAGGCCTTGTAGCCCTCGGCCAGTTATGTGTACCTTTGCCCCGTATCCGCGGTTCCCCATCTGGTCCTGCGTGCTCAAGTCTCTACAACATATACAAAGACGAAAAAACAATTATTTTTTTTGCTTTTCACTTAACGTAGATGTGTCCTTGCACATAATACTTGCACTAGATCTAATAACATAACACTTGCACTAGATCTAATAAGCACGTATGAAAAGTTCCAGGCACATCTTTACGTGAACAAATCGCCCCAACAACCTTTAAATTTTTATTAATAATTATTGGAGAGGGCAGGTATAAAGCGGATTTTGAGACTAGGTATGTATACGAGCTGCATCACTGTGCTGAAGTTCCGCGCAACCTCTTCGGAGGAGTCCACCTAAACAATTAGATTGAAAGCAGGTTTATAAGCTTCGAAACCCTGGTTGATAAACGCGTGAATACACGTGGGGCAAGGTGGCCCAAAAAAATACTTTTTGAAAGTTTGTGGGGAAAGAAAACGACTGCATTTTAAGGTCCATTTCATGTATAGACGACCCACAAAAAAAATCGGCTCGATTGCACAATATTTGACCCTGCCGGAACGTGTTTAAACATTTTCGGCTCGGATGTAGTAAAATTTGCCTACTTTCCAGGGGCTATTTTCCGTAGAATAAATACAATCCTTGTACAATACAAGGGAAATTTCCCTCTAATTTAGAAGCCCTGCTGTAAAGGGACAACGCGAGGAATCGTAGGCTTACAAACAAAACGAGCGCAAACAGGGATCTCTTGAAACCGCGTAGGGATGTTTTTTACGATGTCAGGTCCCTTTGTAGAGAGTTCGACGCCAATATGCAGGAGTTGGTATAGATTATAAATATAATGACGGTACTGCAGCCCGAAACTGTACGAACGATTCTCCCGATGAAGCCTCGGACTAACGACGAACTATCGACCTTCACGAGGCGGATATCCTGGTTGCAGAATCGTGACGCTGCAGTCGATGTAAGGTTCCCTTAAAGTGCATGTGTAGAGTAGGTATTATGCCGTGAAAAGCTCATTGAATTTAGCACGCGAAATTTATACTCTACAGGTGCTCTTACTTCCATTTAAAGCATCTATTCGAGCTTTAACTTCTGAGTACGGTTCTGTTGTATAGTATTAATGCTATGCCAAGATAATTATGCGTTTATTTTGGATGTGGATCACCTACCCGTTTTACACCCTGTCATCACATTCCAGAGTGGGACAACTTCCGTGGATAACGTATTAGGGTTATTAATATCCACGCTTGTACTTTCTTCAATAAGAAAGAGAAGACTGATTTATCCATGAACTATTTAAGACTCAGGTAATTACCATTTTTTTCTGGTGTTTGATGAATATTTGTAACATGAATTTTAGAATAGGTTCGAATACGTCTTTAGAATTTGATTGTTAATCGAACGGCTTTCGAGTAATGTCTTTCTAGTATTACCTTTTTCGAGATAACTTCATTCCATTCGATGATATTTTTTATACTTAATGCTAGTTGAGCATTCGGTTACGATGGGGTAAAGGCCCTGCCAGAGTATAATAGGGTAAGAGGTTCGTATCCCGACAATAGGATTTTCACCTACTGAGGCAACCATGTGTGCGATTGTCCATTGTTTTTAGTTGCAGTGCCTGATGTAAAAGGACCTAGAAACTGAATAGGTAAAAACACCTGCATTGAGCTATGACCATCTGAACAGTTAAAGTTTAGAAAGGGTTTTTAGATAAAATATAGATAAATAAATGTACTTATGTACATTTATTTATAAATAAATGTACTTCATGGGCAACAAGAATCCAGATTTAAGTCAGTTAGTGTCAATTTCAATCAGTGGAAAAATCTATACATGAAATGATTTAAGAGGATGTAGGACAATGCCATGTATATACTTCGAAAACATTATAGTTTCTCACAATGGCTTGCCATAAAAACAGGGTCATAGAATATTATTATTTAATCATCGTAAATGGTAGCAGCTGATAAATTAAACGGCAATTCAATCAATTTGCACCAACTGATTAAGCTCAATGTTAGTGCATGTCTTGTTTTAGGATGATTTCAATCAATTTCCTTGGAGTAATATTTATAATTACAGTTGACAATTGGCTGGGAAAAATTGATGACAACCTTGTTCTAGTAATTCTGTGCTTGCTTCGTTCTCTCTTCTTACGTGTCAGATTCCAATGCTTAATGCCGTATTTCAAAATGATGGATTTACAAATTCATGGCTCTAGCTAGGCATCTATGAAAGATAGGGTCCTGGGTCAGGCAATGGTGGATTTAACCGCCGTGCCTTTATCACGAAATGGTTTTCTTCCCCTGCCTAACTTTCTATGTTTCTCTCGTTGCCTCCACCTATCCCCCTCTGCCCTCCTTTACATCCCTCTACATCTGCCTCCCCTCCTGAGCACAGGAATTTATGCGAGGGTTACACATACAGATAGTTACTAACACATACATGCAATGTATTCTAGTAGGCGCCAATTTCTAAAAGTGGAGATTACACCGCAACTATAAAAGCCAACGTGAATATCCGACAGCAACTAGGTTCCATTGGCAGTCCCATCAAATATAAAGTAGCTCAGCGGGTATGATAACCTTTATCCTTGTTAACCAAATGCTGGTATTGTATCACACACGATACTGGACAGCTGTCACGCTAGCTAGAACATTTGAATTTGTACAGGACAATGTATCGTGTGATACGGGTTAAGCCGACTCGCCAACGCCTTGTCCTTGCCCGAGAGCCTTGTCTCCGCAAACGGGCGATGACTCAGAAGTCAAAATGCAAACGCGAGGAATAACGTCGAGGCTCTCGGGGAAGAATATGAACCAGACTTCGTTTTACACCACCCATAATAGGCAGCGGTGGCAGCGGGGTTTTATTCCCTGCTGCTAACCCGAGGTTCGATCCCCACTCAAAGCAATTTTCATTAACTCGTTTACCTATTTTTTCCGTGTTGACAATTTTTTGCACTTTATTTCCCAATGCGATAATTTCCGTTAGTTATTTTATGTTTTTTGTTTTTCTTTACATTTTTGTTTTCTTTACTCAGTCATTTTACCTACGGATCGACTTTCACTTAAAAATCCACCGCGATAATTAAAAATCTTATTTAAGGAAAGCAACTTTGTCTCTACGGGAGTTTAGGTGATTGTATTTGTTTAGGTGATTGTATTAGGTGATTGTACAAAAAAGTAAAATACGCGCACTAACTCACGGGTTTCAAATATACGTTCAAAGATTTTTCATTTATTCCAACGAAGTATTGCATTATTTTTTTAAATGAAAGATGTCGCCTTAGTACCAATCCAAAAGGATCCATACGGCAGGAGGTGCAAAAACAAGATTCGAAGTAACTGTAATTCGAAATAACAGCTGGAGTGATTCACCGATGAGGATGTATCAAATTAGAAATGGGGAGAAAAGATCTTGGATTAAAAGTCTGCGAGATTGATAGGACAGACAAATACGATACGTTTTGAAACAAGGGGAAGACGATTGGGAGGAAATTACCAGAAGTTTGGTTTCACTCTGCTCCTTGGAAAGGATTGGCCACAACTATAAAAATTAATGTAGATAATGAAAAAAACTTTTCATACCATCATATTTCTTACATTTTAATCTTTTCACGTAAATATTAATTTTCTCCGGTTAAATAGCGCCCTAGAGACAACATTTTTCAAGGCAGCAGTCAGAAATGTGGAGAGGGACAAAGCACCTTGTTAAATGAACGAGAACGAAAATCATCAGTTTTGAGTGATTCTCCGATCAGGATGTTACAAACCTAGTGGGTAGTAAAGATATTTGAATTACAATCTGCGAGATAGATGCTTCGTAGAAAGTAGTAAAAAATAATTATTACAATATGATATTTTAAATTATTACAGTAAACTGAAGTTCCTCGATAAGTTTTTCTTCAATATAAGTAAAGCGTAGACGAAATTTCTCACAGACACCAGATACCGCACGGAGTAGCAAACGTATTTCGAGGTTTGAGCGCCGACCACTTTGCTACGCCAGTGTAGTTTATCGCGATACTTTATTAAGTTACTGTACTTAAACAAAATTTGATCCTGTATAATTTATCGCCTTATTTTAAAAATAATCAAAAATATGATATTAATAACCGATTACCGCTTCAGATGCCATCAGTTTCAATTTCATTCAACTATTAATATCTTTTTGGATAAAATTATTTCAAATTATACTTGAGCGTGCGTAAAGTAAATGATACCAGTAAATTGAGTTTAAAATGAGAATAAAATGTGTTTTGGATGCCATTTTCTTTGCACTGCCAGCTTAAACTAAGTTTTAGCTAACTATGAATATTCTATACGGCTGAAGTATTTCTTTGCAACTGATTTTCAACTCAATTTCTACGCTCATTTGCATTTTACCAGCAACCTTGCTCCAAATTGAACAAAACAAAATGAGCTAGCATTCAGTTTAAAAATAGAATAAAGCATTATGAGTTTTAAAACCAGTCCCAAAGGGGTATTTTTGCATGTAAATACGTTTTATATCAGAATAAGGAAAACTGAGTTTAAAAGTAACCCGAAAAGGAGCAAAAATTGTTCTAAAATCATGAATTAAGAAACAATAAGATGAAAATCAGTGCAAATCCGTTTAAAATAAATTGCACAAGAGATTATTTCCCCGAAAATTAGAAAAAGGTCATCAATAGGTCGAGGGTGGAAAGGAAGTACAGTTGCAAGTAATAAGACTCGTGAATCCTAAACCAAAAGTAAAGAAGGTGGAGAGTTTTTTGAATAGCAATTGGGGAGTAGATGACCACGTACTGTTCCCCTGAATTCTAAAGAGCGGAGTAGGAAGATAACCTAGGAAAATTATGGAGAAATAGGTAGGTAATTTTGTAGATTAGTAATATTAATAAAATTAATAGCACTAATCCCATTGAAGAAAGCCGTCATAAATCTAGATGAGCAACTCAAAGGCTAATATTCAAGCAAATAATTGCATCGATGTTGGGGGAGGAGTTTTTTTGTTCTGCACGGTGATTTTCAAACAGTTTTTGTTTTCCTTTTTTCAAAACCCTTATTCACCAATCAAATTTAAGGCATAGCATACTAGTCTCTTGTTTACTTTTATTTATTCATAAAAAACTCCCTACCCCGATGACAGCTTTATTTAGTTGTAAATTAGTTGCAAAAGAGATATATTTCCCCAAGAATTAGATAAAGGTCAATAAAAGGTCGAGGGTGGAAAGAAAGTACGGGTTCAAGCAATAGGATATAACGCTGGTGAATCCTTAACCAAAAGTAAAGAATAAGGCGAGTTTTTTGGAATCTTACAGTAAAGATTAAGAACGCTTATGCATGAATAGCAATTGGGTAGTTGATGACGACATAATGTTCCCCTGAATTCTAAAAAGCTGTGTAGGAAGAGAATTATGGAAAATGATGGAGAAAAAGGTAGGTACTATTGGTAGATTATTAATCTTAATAAAATAAATAGCACCAATCCCAATTAAGAAAGACTTAATGAGTCTAGATCTAGTCATGAGCTCACATTCAAACAAAAAATTGCATCGATGATGGGAGGAGTATTTTTAAATTTATTACAAATGTACTATAAATGCTTCTCATACAGTTTTGTTTATTTCTAACCCTTAATCACCAACCGAATTTAAGGCATCGGATATTTTAAGATTAGATGTTCAATTCAATCAAAGTCTCTTGGTTACTTTTATTTATTCACAAAAAAACTCTATTATTCTAATGTATTTCCTATGATGACGATTCTGGTGTGAGGTCTATTGACTTGTTCTCTTATCACATTGATAGTTCACCAAAGAGTAAAACATACAATTTAATAACCATCCTAAGAAAAATGTGCAAGTTTAATTAGCTTCTTAAACAAGAACTCTTTGCAAGAAAAATTTTTGACAATTAGTTGCCATCATTGAAAATGTAAGAAATATGCCTAAATTTTGGCAGAAAAATACAGATAAATATTTTAGTGTAACAAAGACCTGATTTTTTTCGCAAGTAATGCAGTATACCTCCGCTTTTGGGGGTTTTCATTGTAACTGCAGAATGCTTGTGATAAAATGTTTGCGTTGCTAAAGCTCGGTAACTAAGGAGTTGCGACACCATGTTCATGGGACAAAAAATGCTTAAAATAACTTCACGAACCTCCTCCAGAAGTAATGCACTTCCCTTATGAAACACCCTGTATGTATATTTCAATTGCATTCTATAAGTGTAGATCACACAGCAACTATAACAGCCTACCTGAATATCCGACAGCCACTGTGTTCCATTGGCAGTGAGGAGCAAACGAGTACCCCATGAAATATGAAGTAGCTCAGCGAGTATGATAGCCTTTATCCTTGTAAGCCAAATGCTGGTATTGTATCACACAGAATACTGGACAGCTGTCACGCTAGCTAGAATATTTGAATTTGTACAGGACAAAGTATCGTGTGATAAGGCTTAAGCCGACTCGCCAGCGCCTTGTCCGAGACCCTTGTCTCCGCAAACGGGCGATGACTACGAAGTCCAATTGGAAACGCGAGGAATAAGGTCGCGGCTCTCGGGGAAAAATATGAACCAGACTTTGTTTTACACCGCCCATAATTGCGGACGTCGGTGGCAGCGGGGTTTTATTCCCAGCTGCTAACCTGAGGTCCGAGGTTCGATCCCCACTCAAAGCAATTTTCATTAACTCGTTTACCTATTTTTATTTTTTCCGAGTTGACAATTTTTTGCACTTTATTTCCCAATGCGTTAATTTCCGTTAGTTATTTTATGTTTTTTGTTTTTATTTACATTTTTGTTTTCTTTACTCAGTCATTTTACCTACGGATCGACTTTCACTTAAAAATCCACCGCAATAATTAAAAATCTTATTTAAGGAAAGGAACTTTGTCTCTACGAGAGGAAAATACGGGCGAAAAAAGGAAAGGATCACAAAAAAGGAAAATACGCGCAATAACTCACGGGTTTCAAATATACGATGAAAGATTTTTCAATTATTCCGACGAAGTATTGCATTATTTTTTATATTGAAAGATGTCGCGTTAGTACCAAACAAAAAGGAAGGAGTCATACGGCAGGAGATGCAAAAACAAAATTCGAAGTAACTGTAATTCGAATTAACAGCTGGAGTGATTCACCGATGAGGATGTATCAAATTAGAAATGGGGAGAAAAGATCTTGGATTAAAAGTCTGCGAGATTGATAGAACAGACAAATACGATAGGTTTTGAAACAAGGGGAAGACGATTGGGAGGAAATTACCAGAAGTTTGGTTTCACTCTGCTACTTGGAAAGGATTGGCCACAACTATAAAATTAAATGTAGATAATGAAAACAACTTTTTTAAACTCTTCATACTATCAAATTTCTTACATTTTAATCTTCTCGCGAAATTTATTATTTTCTCCGGTTAAATAACGTCCTCGAGACAACATTTTTCAAGGCAGCAATCAGAAATGTGGAGAGAACAAAGTAGGTGAGCACAGCACCCTGCGCCGTGAGTCATGGTTGATTCTCAGAATTTACAAATGAATATTACTTTTTCCACTTGATATTAGATAGTTCTATTATATCTAGTTTGGCTCCTTTATTTGTATTTTTTTATCCCTAAAAATAAACTCACTCAATAATTGAGAATATATATTTTGAATTGAAAGTTCCATTGATAGAGAAGTTACATGTCGGGTGGAGGGGTTGGGAAAAACACTACGGTTTTCAACGGAGGGGTGAAGTGGGTAAAATAATCACAGAAAACGGTAACGTAGTTTATGTGCGACACCCTACTGAAAAACTCCACCTGGTACGTAGGAGTGTTTGGTAGCGGAATTAGATAACTTTTTTAAGTAAGAAAAGTTTTACGAATCTAATCCCAAAA
The DNA here is from genome assembly GCA_963573305.1 of Pyrrhosoma nymphula. Taxonomy (NCBI): domain Eukaryota; kingdom Metazoa; phylum Arthropoda; class Insecta; order Odonata; family Coenagrionidae; genus Pyrrhosoma; species Pyrrhosoma nymphula. Next base: position 28,911,112 of record OY754331.1, on the reverse strand, counting down.
ATGAAAGCGTTTTCGCCTTGAGGAGTTCTACCACGCTATATGAGTCAAAGTTAAAACATCCAAAACTCTTACCTATTAATACTCATGAATTTATGGGATGATTTTTTTCTTCCTCACTCCCTTTTAGCTCCTCTGTGTTTGATTTTAGATTAAGGGGCCATTCATCTATTTTACGTAAGACGTATTTTGGAGTGGGGGAGCGGAAAGGGGTCTGGAACCAACGTACCTAAGATTTTGTCCGGCTTGAGACGTTGTATCATTTCCGAATGAAATTTAGCAGTGACACGGAAAACCCGAGGCATATTTTCCGTAATCTCACCAATTCCCCTATTCTCCCACCTGACTGGCTAGCTACATTACCATGCTCAATGAATGTGATACTCCAACACTGCATAATTATATGATATACAGTGCCTAAAGCTGTACGATGGCTTCTATGGAAAAATGAAACTTCAGAAAACGAGCAATTACGAAGAGTCGATGAAAATATCTAATGCCTTACGTAAAACAGAGGGAGGGGGGGATTGGAAAATCTTACATTGCCTTACATAGGGGGCGGGGTGGGGGTCAAAAATGGCATAAATCGTCTTACGTAATACTTAAGACGGCCCCAAAAGTTTACATTCTGCTACTTGGGAAGGTAAGGCCACAACAAACATACAGCATACATCTTGGGTAGGTAACAAAAATACGACTTTTTAAATCTCTTCTTTATTTTAGGAATTATAAAATGGAATTAATAACCTAAATGTTTTAAAAATAACTCTTTCTTAAGAATGTAAAAATGCTTAAGATATTCGAGTATATTATTTTAAAAATTATCTAATTTTTTTTTCTTCTGTTATTAGTTTCAATCTAACACGTACTCGAGATTTAATTAACACCTAAGTTTCTCGAGTTTTTAACACCCTTTTGTGCAGATTGGCTCCATTTAGGTTCGGTTTTAATTAACTCGTCAAAGCTCTTCTTAGTGTGAAGACCTGAGTTAGAGCTTTCTCCCGCTGCTAACACTCAAGTCAATTTACCAACAGTCTTATATGATATATTGAGCCTGGGCTCTTTTTCAACACCAATAGGAGGGATCACACTACTTAATTTTATGTTTGGGTTATAATATTTGAGACGTAAAAAGGTCAATTACCGAGTTATACCCTCGAAAACCAAATAATTACGCTCCTAGAGCCGTTTGAAATTTCAATTTGAAATCCGCGCCGAAAACGTATTTCTCGGCCGACGCCATGTTGATGACGTGAAAAGTATATGATATTGCTCCTACTACCCCATGGAATGCATTGCTGGTGTCGGTCACAAACAGTTATAATAGTCTAAAGTGGTTAGCGCGGCCGTGTGTGTTAAATATGAGTGATAGAAAGTCTTATGTGTACTGTTGTGTGCCGACTGGTATATCTATGTCACAAAAAACACCCGAGAAATATTTCTTTTTGGTTCCTAACAACCCGGAACGAAGAAGAAGTTGCACAGTGATCTGAGAGCCCAGTTGTTCTGGTCAAAAACTGTTTTTTTTCAATTCTCTGTAAAGTCATCATATTTGTCCTTATAATGAAGGTAAATCAATACTTATTTCACGAATTTTCTCTGTCGGATGACCCAAATCTAATTAATACTGCCAGATGCTAGATGGGACCAGGTTACCACGATAGCATCGTACATTCACGCCAGAATAGTGAATCGGATTACTACTAGCCATGAAATTATTACTTGCGATTGTTGCATAATTTATCGATTTAGCACCCTAAAAATATTAATTCATAACTAAATAATTACTTTGTCGTATATTTAGTGACAGCGATTTCTTAAACGATGCAACACCACCCAACTTACCCGTTTCAGTTAGGTGTTAGAAAAAATCGTTTAATATCGCGTGTTCTGGCATGGTATCGCTAGTTAAAGGCTTCTTCTATGAGAGAAAACAACTTTGAGGTGCTTCTAGGAACCATTTTTACAGCAATTAGCATTTTTATCTTGAAGTGCGCGCAACGGTCTGTTCATCTGTCACTCCGTTTACGAGGCGGCGACGAGTCGTACTGATACAGTTGTTCTGGAAAATTGTACCAGCTTACAATGAATGTTTTTACCATATATGATTTTTTACATGCACGCTATTTATGGACAAAGTTAAAATTATTATACCATGTAAACTGATATGTAACTTAGTCATGATGCTCCTCGTCACTTGAAATGTATTCAATTACAGGTGCAAGTAGGGGAGTAAGTAGCAGTGCAAGAACATCTGTGGGAATGGGATTTTTCGCTTTCTTCGGGAGTTCTCGTAAAGATCTGAAGGAGGATATGTAGTAGATCTTCATTGGTTATCTCCCTTTTAATTTTTCGCGTGTGGAGCTCTCTGAAGCTATTACAGTCCTTGTTCCTGGATTCTTGCGGTTCCTCAGAGAAATATCCTATTGTAGAGATAACAGCTTGTTTAATTGATCATGAACTTGTTTCAGGTACCAACTTCTGCCACATAATGGGAAGGCATAGCGAAAGGCACTAGAATTTTCCCCATTGCATTGGAGCCCTAGATGTAAAACATTAAATTTCGAGCTGCAAGAACTGAAGGATCAACATATTCTAATTACAAGCATACTCATAGCATAATTTTTTAAGGCTTTGGTCGATTTCAGTATAAATTTCTGTTAAAAATAAAACGCATGTATGTTGTATAGAGGCATAAAACGGAGAACGAAGAATCTGGAATCATAATACGCCTATAGTCGCCGTGACATGGTTTGCCGACAAAAAAATGTCCGCAATACTTATGAAAATATTTTATATTTTGAGTTTAAGAAGTAATTAAGAACTTTAAAAAAAATTTCTAATAAAAATATCCGTAGTATAGATTCGAAAGGACGACCTCCGAATCACCAGGCGAAGACGGTAACCAACAGGCTACGAGCAACTACTCGTAGTTGGGAGAACAAATATGATCTATTCCGTACATGGCCTTTAGCAGGCTTTCGTGCTTTTCGATGGCTAGTTATTTTTTGTTATAAAATATTCTCTACATTCCTTCTGAAGATCTTATTTGTACACAAAAACAATTGTTATTTAAAGATATACAGTCAAGTCTCATATGTTGCGAGAAAACTAGTACAGAAGTAGAAAATTACCATAAATTCTTCGACGGTGCCCCTTCTTGCCTGGAAATTCTGTGAGCGAAATTTGTCTGTTAAGTTCTTATTGTACCAACAGTTGACATTTCATAAATGTTAAGCACGATATCAATTATTAATACAAATGCAGAGATCATTATTGTACACCTAAATATGCTAATGAAAGTTCTTTCAAAATACGAGGTGAGAGATTGTCCTTGTTTTCCTTCCGTCATTAGAAATATTTTACCGTCAATTGAGACCATCATATACCTCGTATAGCTTACATACATCTTTCATAATGTAAAGAAAAATGGCACTTGCATGTTAAAAAGCGTAAATATTACATTGCACTATTTTTTATTATAACATAATAGCATAAACAATGTCGCCGTGGTTCTCGCCCACACATGAACTATGGGTGAGAAACACGGCGACTTTGTTTATGCAATTATGTTGTAATAAAGTAACTGTTCAATGTAACTTTTACGCTTTTTAACATGCAAATGCTATTGTGCTTTCAACTATGAAAGATTCAGTAGACGACTCAATGTTCAGCAGCCTTCTGAAGTCCGTTCCTTCACTGCCTCTCCGGGCGACTTCATATACTTCCCACGTCACGGTCGGAGCTAGCCAATAGAATTACGTTTCGCGGGGTGGGCGTGGTAACAGCTCCGCGGCGACTTTTAAGGCTGTATATATCCCGTAAAAATTGATCAAAAACACCAAAATTTGGCGGGTGTGTGTTTTATGCATACTTTATTCCGTCAAACGGTTCAAATTCGATTTTTAATTTTGAGTGATCCCTCCTATTTAACGAAATCGGTACATGATCTTGCAGTTAAAGCTCAACAGGCAATATAAATATATGGTACTACAGATGCTAATCATATATATTATTTCTCAAGGGCTATTTTTTGTCGGTACGCCATAACTTCCTTAATACTTCATCAATTGTCATAAATGAGGCATCATTTTAAAGCTTTTCTTAACCGCTACACCGGAAAAATATACAAATTACTCACATTTCAGTTGTTTTTCGAAAAATTAAAATTGAAAGAAACTGTTTTTTGAAATCCCGCCCTCGACCTATCGATCATCTATCGAGAATATCGAGATATATCGAAATGAAACCGATTTCGATTTCATGTATCTATAATCTCATTCCGCATTTAATTTCGACTTAAAATATTGATTTTAGGTATTCCATCTGCTGATCTATTTTTTAAATGAATTAAATCAATTAAAACTTGAATTTATATTTACTTCCCCAAACCGCTTAATTAGAATTTCTGAACTCATTAAGCCCTTCAGGTTTGCCACCTCATAAACTCATACTAAAAAAGAACGCTATTATCATGTTGATTAGAAACCTAAACGCTAAGCAGGGCTTAATTAATGGCGCCAGATTAGTTGTAACTCACTTGGGCAACTACACTATCACAGCGAAATTGATTGACTCCGGTCAAACTGTCGTCATACCACGCATTAACCTCACCCCTTCTGATCCTACCATGCCTTTCAAACTGATAGGAAGCAACTTCCCATAGAAGTTGCCTTTGCCATGACTATAAATAAGGCACAGGGACAGACGCTAACAAAGGCAGGATTGTACTTGCCTGACCCTGTTTTTTCACACGGTCAGTTGTATGTGGCGTTTTCCAGGGTGCGCTCTTTCAGTGACATCTATGTCTGTGTAAAACAGACCCACCAACAAACAATCACAGATGACCATATCATCACTTCAAACATATTGTTCAAAGAGGTCCTGTAAACATGTAAATATGCTCTACATATATAAATACCTTAACCTTATGTTTAAAAAAATATATAATCTAAAATTTAAACACACATCTATTCCTTACTTCAACCCACACCTACATCAATGACGCACTAACTACACGGTACTAACTATACGGTGTGCACTTCAATTAAGTGGGATTTGAGGAGGATACAGTGCGAATGCTTCGCACGGGTCGACTAGTAAGAACCTAAATAAAAAAGAGCATTTAATCCTGTTCCCAGAACTAGACTGGAGGCGTTTATTAATCGTGCGAATGGGAAGGGTGATGTGATTGGAAATAAAGAAACGAATATGGCAGGTGATCATTGGATATTGAAGAATATTTGAAGGGGAAGTAAACTCTGGTATTAGGAGCACATTAACTGGTTAGGTTGTTTTGTGGCTGTTTGGAAAGAAATAAACTTTGCTGTTTTCCGCAAGTTTTTATTTTTCCCCAACCGGTTTCAACGAATACTCGTAATTTTCAAGAGGTAAATAAACCCCGATGCGATCAATCTTTCACTTTTATACCATTGACAAAAGGAGGGGGGAAGCAAAGGAGAGGGTGGTAGGGGTAAGGAAAAGAGGGAAGGTGAAATCGAGCTTACTCCCAAGGGAGCATGGTCGGTGATTCGTAACCATGACTGAGGATAGTAGGGGGGACTCTTACAGAGAGGAGAGGTGAGTTCATTGGAACCACCTCATTTAACAGTTCATGACTACTAATTTTGTGAAATATCCTTATTTCAAAGATTTCCAAAAATCCAACTTGGCACCTTTGTTCCCACAATGTAACACATTAAGATTACAATTTGAAACATGAACATTGTCAATTAAATGCTTTGCAAACAGAGACTTATGTTGATTTTTTAATCCCTCCCACTATCTCCTTGCTTCCCCCCTCATTTTGTCAATGGTATAAATTTGAAATACTGATCACGTCGTGGTTTATTGAAAATGACGAGTATTCACTGAAACCTGTTGGGGAAGAACCAAAACACGGGTAAAAATAATTAAAAAAAAAATACGTGTGGAAAAATACAAAGTTTATTTCTTTCGATACATGGAAAATTTCCACAAAGTTAGCCCGTCGACGATTAATTTTATCGTTTTGTAGCGCTGGAACTATTCAATACAATCCAAATTAATCGAAAGTCTGTCTTCCGTTGGGTGGATTGATAGCACTAATGATAATAATTGAGGCACAAACTACATGGTAGTGTGATACATAAGTATGGCAAACTTGACTTAACCTTTTTTTCTTCAAACGTCATATAAAAGGTTTATATTAGGCCTGATGGATTATTTCACGAAATAATTAGCAAAAGGTTACTACGTAGCCTTTCTTTTCCAAGACCGGCGCTAAAAAGGTATGTCAAGTAACTCATTATTTATCAAATTGGTAGCAGACAAGCGTGATAAAACTAACAAAAAAAAAGTTTTTATAGTCCCGCCGCAAAAGAAAACAACAATGGCGCCGTAAATCCACAAACGTGGCCCGGGTGTGCTGGTTTAGGTGACGTTTCCATAGCCTCCATGCCATGAGCTTATTCTTGAGGTGCTATAGCGGGGACGCCGCACTGCAGCATGACCCAAACGCGTGCTGCAAGAAGTAGTGAACCCCAGACCATGGTACTAACAATAAGTACCATGCACCAAGCAATGCGAAGAGTTGTTTTTGCGGGATTTCTAGGTACCGTGTAGCGGATAATCTACTGCAAGTTTAGCGAGGTTTCTGGACACGGGCCTTAGTAGAGCTTCCAAAAATCATTTGGGTGTCATTGGCATCGTTTTTACTTTGCAAGCTACATTCATTCACTTACCAGCTGATTCGCTTCCTTTGTAATCGGCAAAACGAGTTTGCAATTCCCTTGTTTGAGTTTTACAACCATGAACATATATATGTTCATGTTTACAACAATGCCTTATAAGAAAAAGAAGACATTCTAGTGTTAACGGTAAACTAGGTCGATAATTCACCATGAAATTGGCACGAGGTTAACGAGAGTAAACTTTTATTTAATCAAGAAATTGTAGATTATGGAACGCTTTTGCAGCACTGGCAGTAAATTTTGGCACGCGCACCAAAAGACAACTCCTCACAATCACAGTCAAGGCGTATAAATGGCATTGCCAGCCCACATTGGATCTCTCTCGCATTTCAGAGCAATTCGATGCGGCAGTGCCATAGGTGATACACCTCTCAAGAGAAGAGACCATTTCGCTCCCGGGTGTGATTATGGCCAGGCGGGGCCCCCGCGACGGGAACGAGAGGGACTGGAACGTCCTTCGCACACCTCGAAAGTACAATAATAGCGGAAGACTGGACCTCACTTTAACTGAACATGCACACACTTTTAGGACATGTTAAGGAGAAAGTTGATTCTCGGCTGCAAGGTCGTCATTGAGTAACGTTATACCCAAAATCATCAGAATTCCTATACATTTCTGGCTCGGAAAAGACTAACTATCAGTTGGAAATTGGTAATAGAAAGAAAGGATCTTAAAATTTCTTAATGAAAACGTTTACATTGGCAATTGTGTAAAATTATAAAATTAACCAGCAAGAAATTTTTACTTCGGTGCATCGTAAGACTAAGCAAAGGCAGAAGTAACCTCTTTGTACCCTACTACGAGTAGTAAATTCTGAGACGGAGGAATTTTCAGAAAGGTTGAAGTAGATAGAAGATGCTCTGCCTAGGATATCTCATACAAACAAGCAAATCCTGTGCGTTCCTGCAAGCAATGCGTCCTGTGAAATATTTTTGCCGAGTAAGAACTATAATTTCACACAGACAATAAAAAAGTGAAGCTATAAAAAAATCAACCTAAGGGTAGGAAAGCCCCATTTGGAAACTCGCAAGACGATGCAGCATAAGCAGGCGTAATACCTGTTTAACCTAAATTTCCAGTTATGAGACGGACGAATGGTTAAAACGCCAAAGGTGGTTGGAGCAGATATCGTCTATTTACAGATTTGCGTGAATTTTTGCATGCGTGTGAAACTTTACATTAGTGATATCATTACGCAAAAGTGTAAAAACTGAATTATGCCCATTTGGTGTTTTGGCGATACACTGCTTTTTTAACAGGCTATTCTAATGGTCCGTGAGATATATTTCCTTCATAATTCGATTACGTACGCACAGATTTTCCTCGAACCGTGGAATCATACATTTCATATTATTATTATGATGGTTGCTAACTAATACCATTTTTTCACGCCGCGAAGAAGATTCGGAAAACACTTTTCTACATAAATTTCGCCAAAATTTTGAATTCCACACCGATAACTCAGATCATAACATGCTTGATTTTAGGATAAAAATGTAAAATATAATTATTGTATCAGGTATATTATTGTCTGTATGGTGAGTTTCACCGCATATTTAACAACTTATGTAAAATTTAATCCTAGAATGTTTTTCGATTTTAGTTGAAAATTTTATTTACACTCAATGACCAAGGTTTACAACCATGAACATGTATATATAACACGAAACCGACAAAAACGTGATTTTGAAGTTTTGTCGGTTTCGTAAATGCATTCATTTTATCTACGTAGTAATTTCTACATTAAACTAAATAGCAATCAAGACCATTCGGAAATCTGATTTAAGGATAATAATTTTCTCTCTACGTGTGTTTTAGGTCATTGATTTTTTCTTTATCAAGAAAGTACACGCAAAATACGCGCTCTGATTCTCAGATTTCAAAAGTATGTGCTTATCAAATCAAACATGCAAACATGAAGGAATACCTGCTTATAATATGACCTGAGAAGTAATGAAACAGTAGGTTAGCGCTTATTTGTCAAAGTTTGATAACAAGGTGATAACATTCTATTTACTTACATATTTATATATTTCGGAGGCAGCCATTCAGCGAATAATATAAGGCGCGATTTAAAGCGGATGTACCCTCATACCTTTGAATAATATTTAATGATAGGAGGATATCTCGTCAGTATGAAATAATGAGAGGAATATTTTTAAATTGTCGCGGAAAATCTACTAGATTTGAAAGATACACGGAACATTTCCAAATTGTCAAGAAAAACCTCACAGAACAAAGCTATTTGCGTAATTTTCAATGTTGTTAAGAAAAATTCGTCAGAATTTAATAACACGAAGAATATATGTATGCTACAATTGTCGCGTAATATCACAATAATTACAATTGTCGCAGTGAGTTGAATGCTTGGAAATTGTGTGGCGAGGCATATATATGCTTGGAAGCTAGTGAGTGACGTGAAAACTCATTGAAAGTGCTAAGATTTTGGCGCAGGAATGTCAGGGGATAGTTAATATTGCTATTTGCACGAGCAGCCTTTACAATATCAGGGGTTTAGAGGGAGGTGATTCATTTCTAACTTCAGATTTCCAAATGATCCCCATGCACGAAAGAAATAAATACACGGGTGCAAAAGAAAGGATGACTGGGAACCCGTGAATCTGGTCAAGATATTTTTTCAAGGTGCTTGAGAGGACTATGAGAGTCTAGATGAATTTCCCAAAAGAAAACAGTTGCATTAACCTGAGAGTATTCTTTCATAGTACTAAGGAGTAGGACTAAGAGTATTTTCTCAAAAATAGATTACTATTCATTCATCATTCTAATGATAACACTTACTGTATCGGAGATATAAGCCTATTCCTCTTAATCTCCATAGCAGTTATTATTGGATCCATTCATTCAAAAGTAAAGTCATTTAAGAAAATTGAGCAATAAAGCTTGGAATGTTCTACATCAGAAATTATTGTTAGCATTGAAAATATGTTTTACAGATGAACGGAAATGATCAGTTGGATTGATTCCACGATGAGGATGTCCCAAATAGAAGGGAGAAAAGATCTTTGTTTAATAATCTGCGAGATAGATTTAACAGACTAACGAGGAAACTCAGGTCCACGAACTAGTTTGACCGATTGCAGTCTCATCTTTTGGGCTCCGTCGCGAGGTTTTAGTACTACTCAGATTTGAGGAACAGTTCAAGCATAAGAAAAATGTTTTGAATAAAATTGGCTGTATAACTAAGCATAAACAGTGGTTAAAAATTGATCGATGAGCATCTGAAAACCATTAAATGTAGCGTGAAAATCTAAGACGAATTTTCCTCATAAATTGTTGCGAGGACGCATTGGTTTAATTTAAAAAAAAAATCAGAATTTAAGTATAAATCCATGTGCAGTTAGAGCAGCTTATACTCGTATGGCACGAGGAAGGAATAAAGCGAAGAAGAAGGCGCAAGATCGTAAAGCCCTTGAATTTGCACAGGAAAAACTATCGTGTGCAGACTCGCCAACGCCTTGTCCTTGTCCGAGACCCTCGTCTCCGCCAGCGACCGTTGACTACGAAGTCCAATTGGAAACGCGAGGAATAAGGTCGCGGCTCTCGGGGAAAAATATGATCCAGACTTGGTTTTTCACCGACCATAACTGCGGACGTCGGTGGCAGCGGGGTTTTATTCCCTGCTGCTAACCTGAGGTCCGAGGTTCGATCCCCACCCAAAGCAATTTTCAATACCTCGTTTACCTATTTTTATTTTTTCTGTGTTGACAATTTTTTGCACTTTATTTCCCAATGCGGTAATTTCGGTCAGTTATTTCATATTTTTTTGTTTTTATTTATATGCGGTTACTCTGCCATTTTATCTACGGATTAACTTTTACGTAAAAATCGCGATAATTAAAAATCTTATTTAATGAAAGCAACTTTGACTCTACGAGAGTTTAGGTGATTGGATTGGTTCCGTCACAAAAAAGTAAAATACGCGCACTAACTCACGGGTTTCAAATATACGTTCAAAGATTTTTCATTTATTCCAACGAAGTATTGCATTATTTTTTTAAATGAAAGATGTCGCCTTAGTACCAATCCAAAAGGATCCATACGGCAAGAGGTGCAAGAACAAAATTCGAAGTAACTGTAATTCGAATTAACAGCTGGAGTGATTCACGGGATGAGGATGTATCAAATTAGAAATGGGGAGAAAAGATCTTGGATTAAAAGTCTGCGAGATTGATAGGACAGACTAATACGATACGTTTTGAAAACTATCGTGAGTGATTCACCGATCAGGATGTCCCAAAGTAGTGGGTAGTAAAGATATTTGAATTAGAATCTGCGAGATAAATGCTTCGTAGAAAACAGTAATTAATAATTACTTCTATAGGGTAAAATATGATTTTTTAATTAATACAGTAACTGTAGCTGAAACTCCTCGTGCAAATGCTCAATTTCTTCAATGTAAGTAGAGCGTAGACGAAATGTCTCACAGACACCAGAGACGGCACGGAGTAGCAAACGTATTTCGAGCATTGAGCGCCGACCAGTTTGCTACGCCAGTGTAGTTTATCGCGACACTTTATCAAGTTACTGCAAACTTGTGTAAACGCAAATGTACTTACTACTTAAACGAAATTTGATCTTGTATAATTTTTCGCCTTATTTTAAAAATAATAAAAAATGTAAATCAATAATCGAATACCGCTTCAGATGCCCTCATTTTAAATTTCATTAAACTTAATATTTTTTTGGATAAAATTATTTCAAACTGTACATGAGCGTACCTAAAGTAAATTAGACCATTAAATTGAATTTCAAATGATATTTAAATGTGTTTTGGAGACAATTTTATATTCACTGCCAACTTAAACTAAGTTTTAGCCAACTATGAATATTCTATACGGCTGAAGTATTTCTTTGCAACTTATTTTAAACTGATTTTCAACTCAATTTCTACGCTCATTTGCATTTTACCAGCAACCTTGCTCCAAATTGAACAAAACAGAATGAGCTAGCATTCAGTTTAAAAATAGAATAAAGCATTATGAGTTTCAAAACATTTTAACCAGTCCCTAAGGAGTACGTTTGCATGTAAATACGTTTTATATCAGAATAAGGAAAACTGAGTTTAAAAGTAACCCGAAAAGGAGCAAAAGTTGTTCTAAAATCATGAATTAAGAAACAATAAGATGAAAATCAGTGCAAATCCGTTTAAAATAAATTGCACAAGAGATTATTTTCCCGAGAATTAGAAAAAGGTCAATGATAGGTCGAGGGTGGAAAGGAAGTACAGTTGCAAGTAATGAGACTCGTGAATCCTAAACCAAAAGTAAAGAAGGCGGATAGTTTTTTCGAGACTAAAAGATTCAAGAACGGTTAGGCATGAATAGCAATTGGGGAGTAAATGACCACGTATTGTTCCCCTGAGTTCTAAACAGCGGAGTAGGAAGAGAACCTAGGGAAATTATGGAGAAATAGGTAGGTACTTATAATACATTAGGAATATTAATGAAATTAATAGCACTAATCCCATTGAAGAAAGCCGTGATAAATCTAGATGAGCAACTCAAGGGCTAATATTCAAGCAAATACTTGTATCGATGCTGGTGGAGGAGTTTTTTTTATGACAAATGTTCTGCAGGGTGATTCTCAAACATTTGTTTTCCTTTTTTCTAAACCCTTATTCACCAACCAAATTAAAGACATAGTATACTAGTCTCTTGGTTACTTTTATTTATTCATAAAAAAATCTCTATACCACGAAGACAGCTTTATTTAGTTTTAAATCAGTTGCAAAAGAGACATTTCCACGAGAATTAGATTAAGGTCAATGATAGGTCGAGGGTGTAAAGGAAGTACGGGTGCAAGCAATAGGATATAACACTGGTGAATCCTAAACCAAAAGTAAAGAAGGAGGAGAGTTTTTTGGAGTCTTAGAGTAAAGATTAAGAACGCTTATGCATGAATAGCAATTGGGTAGTAGATGACGACATAATGTTCCCCTGAATTCTAAAAAGCAGAGTAGGAAGAGAACTATGGAAAACGACGGAGAAATAGGTTGGCACTATTGGTAGATTATTAATCTTAATAAATAGCACTAATCCGTCTTAAGAAAGACGTAATAAGTATAAATCAACTCTAGGGCTCACATTAAAAATAAATTTACATCGATGATAGTAGGAGTATTTTTAAATAAATTACAAATATACTATAAATGATTCTCATGGAGATTTTGTTTATTTCTAACCCCTTATTCACCAACGGAATTTAAGGCACAGGATTTTTTAAGATTTGAAGTTCAATTCAATTCTCTTGGTTACTTTTATTTATTCATAAAAAATTTCTATGATTCTAATGTATGATGACGATTCTGATGTGAGGCCTATTGACTTATTCTCTCATCACATTGATAGTTCACCAAAGAGTAAGACTTGCAATTGATTAAGCATCCTTAGAAGAATGTATAAGTTTAATTAGCTTCTTCAAGTACTCTTTGCAATGTTAAAAATATTTTTGGTTGATAATTAAAAAAATGGAACATATAGGTTGGCAGCGCAAGTCTCGCGAAGTGATTTTCATTTATTTTTTTGTGAACTAGATTGTAATTTTGAATTTGTAACAGTTAGAAGTGTTGTACCAAATGACCTGGTAACGGTGAAATAAAACCTCGTTAAAGTTAACCGGACGTTCCCTTTCTTTCGCTAAAACTACGAACCTCAACATGCAAGAAACATTTTGACAATTACTTGCCTCTTTGAAAATGAAAAAAATATGCTTAAATTTTCTTTGTAAGTAATGCGGGATACCTCCGTTTTTGGGTGTTTTCATTGTAACTGCAGAATGCTTGTAACAAAATGTTTGCGTTGCCATAGCTCGGTAACAAAGGAGTAGTGACACCATGTTAATGGGACAAAAAATGCTAAAAACAACTTCACGAACCTCCTCCAGAAGTAATGCACTTCCCTTATGAAACACCCAGTATGTATATTGCAGCAGACGACCTAAATAACTATAGGGACATTATCATCCATTGCTGATACCTATCACATACAGATAATTACTACTACATACATGCAAAGTATTCTAGTAGGCGCTAATTTCTAAAAAAGGAGATCGCACAGCAACTATAAAAGCCATCGTGAGGAGCAAACCAGTGCCCCATCAAATATGAAGTAGCTCAGCGAGTATGATAGCCTTTATCTTTGTAAGCCAAATGCTGGTATTGTATCACACACAATACTGGACAGCTGTCACGCTAGCTAGAATATTTGAATTTGTACAGGACAAAGTATCGTGTGATACGGCTTCAGCCGACTCGCCAACGCCCTGTCCTTGTATGAGACCCTTGTCTCCGGCAGGGACCGTTGACTACGAAGTCAAATTGCAAACGCGAGGAATACGATCGCGGTTCTCGGGGAAAAATATGAACCAGACTTGGTTTTTCACCACCTATAACTGCGGACGTCGGTGGCAGCGGGGTTTTATTCCCAGCTGCTAACCTGAGGTCCGAGGTTCGATCCCCACTCAAAGCATTTTTCACTACCTTTTAAAATTTTTTTATTTTCCGTGTTGACAATTTTTTGCACTCTATTTTCCAATACGATATTTTCCGTTAGCTATTTTTTGTTTTCTCTGCCAATGTATCTACGGATCAACTTTTACGTAAAAAGCCACTGCGATAATTAAAAATCTGATCTAACTCACAGGTTTCAAATATACGTTCAAAGATTTTTCATTTATTCCGACGAAGGAATGTTCTGAAAGGTTGAAGTAGATAGAAGATGCTCTGCCTAGGTTATCTCATGCAAACAAGCAAATTCTGTGCGTTCCTGCAAGCAATGCGTCCTGTGAAATATTTTTGTCGAGTAAGAACTATAATTTCACGTAGACAATAAAAAAGTGAAGCTATAAAAAAATCAACCTAAGGGTAGGAAAACGCATTTGGAACCTCGCAAGACGATGCAGAAGAAGCAAACGTAATACCTCTGCCTGAGTTTCCAGTTCTGAGACGGACGAATGGTTAAAACGCCAAAGGTGGTTGGAGCAGATATCGTCTATTTACAGATTTGCGTGAAATTTTGCATGCGTGTGAAACTTTACATTAGTGATATCATTACGTAAAAGTGTATAAACTGAATTATGCCCATTTGGTGTTTTGGCGATACAATGCTATTTTAACAGGTAGCCTAGTGGTCCGTGAGATATATTTCCATAATAATTCGATTACGTACGCACAGATATTCCTCCAACCGTGGAATCATACATTTCATATTATTATTATGATGGTTGCTAACAAGTACCAATGTGTCACGCCGCAAAAAAGATTCGGGAAACACTTGTCTACATAAATTTGGCCAAATTTTTGAATTCCGCACAGATAACTCAAATCATAACATGCTTGATTTAAGAATAAAAATGTAAAATATTATTATTTAGATTAATGTCTGTGTGGTGAGTTTCACCGCATAAATAACAACTTTTGTAAAATTTAATCCTAGATTGTTTTTCGACTTTTGTTGAAAAATTTTATTTACACTCATTGACCAAGGTTTAAAACCATTAACATGTATATACCACGAAACCGAAAAAAACGTGATTTTGAAATTAAGTTTTGTCGGTTTCGTAACTTCATTCATTTTATCTACGTAGTAATTTCTACTTAAAACTGAATACCAATCATGACCTTAAGGAAATCTGATTTAAGGTTAATAATTTTCTCTCTACATGTGTTTCAGGTGATTGATTTTATCTTTAACAAGAAAGTACTCGCAAAATACGCGCTCTTATTCGCAGGTTTCAAAAGTATGTGCTTATCATATCAAACATGCAAACATGAAGGAATACCTGCTTGTAGTATGAACTGAGAAGCAATATTACAGTAGATTAGCGCTTATTTGTCAAAGTTTGATAACAAGTGAGAACAATCTATTTACTTATATATTTATATAGTTCGGAGGCGCCATTCAGCTAATTATATGAGTCACGTTTAAAAGCAGATGTACCCTCGTACTATCACTTTCAAAAGTCGGTCCACACGGAGAGCGCGACCATCTCCGTGTTCTGTTGAATTCGAGCTTAACGTATTGCATACGCGTTCCATGACTTCTCGGGGCCAATTTTACAGCTACGACAGGCACAACTTGAGTTTGTTTGTTACTCGCTAAGAGACCTCGCGTGCCCTTCTCCCTCCGACAACGAATAGCCAAAACAATCCCAACCCCCACTCCCATAAAAATTCGCCAGCCGAAGAACCCGTGAAGTGTTTTCGGCTGGGACTTATCGGTATTTCTTGTGGGAGGAAAAAGGCGATATTTTCCCGTACTCTCCTTATGTCATGGGTCGTCGTGGCAAGAATCATTAGTCCTGCGCAAGGGGGACAGATAGTAGCCTCGTTTGCATGCAGGATAACTAGTAATTTATAAAGTTATAGTACATACGTCGCCCAAATCCACTGTTGCAAAATCAGCTCGGAAACATTTCCCTACAATAAGAAAAGAAATATAATGTTAAGAGATCAGAATTTTTATTTCGCACGTAATAAAAATAGCTGAGATAGCTGTTAAAATGAAATCGGGGAAAGGACGGAAGAATTCCTCGGTGAAGACCAGTATGGGTTAAGGAAAGAGAGCGGGACGCGAAACGCATTTCTGGTGATGAGTATTCTAACATTTATAAATTAGATAATAGCCACTATGTCTCAATTTGCTTCTTAGACTACTGGAAGACTTTTGACAGAGTACATTGGACGAGAATAATAAATATTACTGCAGAAATAGGGAGTACACTGGAAGATTAGGCGCATAATTATAAAAAATCACGGGGATGAAGCGGTATACGGGTAATGAATGACGAATCGGAGTGGGTATATGTTGGAAGAGGATTCAGGCCGGGCCATTTCTTATTGCCATTGATTTTCGATTGTTCGCTGACAATTTGGTAATAAATGCATGGAAAGAGATAAAATTGCGTATGAAAGTAGCAAGTAACTGTTAATTTTGGTAGATTTGCAGATGGCCAAGATTTATTTAGTCAGTCAGCCACGGGACTCGATGTCTATTTCGCAGGTGAAAAGGTGAGTGATATGTAGAATGTGAATTAATCATATAACGCGCAGGTAATGAAGTTCATAAAGTAGTAATAGTCCAAAATGAAGAAAAATGAGGAAAATTCTGAGCTGGGGAAACGGGTTACCTTTCCGGGAAGTATAAATACGTCATCCAGTAAAGGATAAATTAATGTACGGAGATTGGTGTTACAGAGGATTTAAAGAATTGTGTTTGAATAGGAATTTCGCTGTTTTCAAGTAGGATGGAGAGAAAAATAAATGAATAGTCGATAGGAGATATACGAGAGACAGCACAAATAAAACGTGGTGTTGCCTAAGGTGCTATAGATGGGATATGACTCAACGATGGGAAAGGGGATATTACGGCAAAGATCTATATTAGTGAAGCACACGTGGAGATGATAAATGTGCAACTATATCTCCATAATTGCAAAGTAAAATTAAAACGATATTGCACAGTAAATTAAAACGACACCTTTGAGTCAAGTTTAAGAACAAAACAACTGATATAGCCTCCAAACTTATATCATTAATTAGTGTATCGGAACGAAAATTTGGAGGTTTTGGAAAGCCTCCAGCACGCACATTAATGACTGATGCAACGATTTTACATTTTTGAACTGTACGATAGAACTTGGATACACAGACCGTTGAGAATTTCATAAACACTAATAAGGGAGAAATTAACGCCGAGTATTCACCTGGGATGAGTTACTGATGGGAGTCCGATCATTCTCTTGCAATCGAGAGTTGAGATTTATTCAATAATCACTCCGAATTTCCCTCAAGGTAATGACTAGTCATCGGTCACTACTTAATTAATTTTTGAAAATAATCTGGGCATAATGAAAGGAAACAATCCAAGCGTGGAAACGTTAACTCTAAGCCTATTATTTGTACCACGAAAATATCACAACTTTTTTGTGACCGAAGTCAAGTGCACTGAATTTGGCATGGATCTTTTAAGTTCTCTCACAATGAGGCACAATGTTTTTCATAGTATGGCATTGCTTGTACGAGAATGTATTCAAACTGAATTTATTAATTGATTGCCTTGCGATTGGATACATTGATTTATCAAACCAATCTATTTATGCTAAAGGATTGACAGATTTATACAGTTTAGAGTCCCTGATATCTCCTCAGCAGCTCATTTTTCGTCAGTGCGCGTGAAAGTGTAGGTTTTGCGCTGTGCAGTGAAACAATCTCGTCCAAAGGAGCATAAACATAGCAACCTAATTAAAATTACGTCGTGCGTTTGACACCTTGTATTTCACAAAAATTTCTTTAGCTAGCATCCCCCAGTGCGTGGCTGATAGATTCCATAGTCAGAGAGGTCAGTGGAGTTTTACGACATCTCCAGAATATATTGCCACCATAGGGAACATAGCTTCTAGAAATTAGAGGTTCGTTCAGGAACGGAGAGCTGAGTGATGTATATACTTGCAGTGAATCTTTTTGTTTTGTATTAACTTCCTAAACACATTCGCAGTGAATTTAACAGACCAATAAGAACAATGTATGACGAATTACAGACTATAGAGCAAAATTAACATTGAAACATGCCTTCGGTGTAACGCCGCTCGAAGCTGATTTCTAAATACGCAAAGCGAAGTCATGCCTATTTCATCCAACATATATCATTACTGAAAATTATACTTTACGATATTGCCTAAAAAAGGATAAAACCCTAATTAGGATAAAATTAATGCAAAACTATTGCAAATGAAGCTACAAAAAGTGGATTGTAATTTATCATAAACGAATACTGTCATTTTTGAATGAGTTTTCCTTCAGTGGAGATATAACTTAATTGATTTCTCGCTCTCAGAGAAGACATGCACTCCATTTAAAAATGCCTACGTTGAAAAACTGCTCATGTATAAAAGATAAGATTTTCAAATAAACAGAATGAAAAATTTTCTCGTTATTTATAATAGATTCAAACGAAATAGAAGTTTTGGTTTCAACTTAAAGTTGGCGTTCATTTTGCAGCGAAAATTATTGGGAATGAGTCAAGATTTGATAAGGTTAGGAAGAAAAGTGTACTAGATAATTTGGGATAGTCATTGTCAGTATATTAACTATGGTAACAGAAATCTAAAACAAAATGTTCATTCATCAGAGAACAACTTTAATATTTTGTAATATCGCCATTATTTTCAGTTGTAGATCGTAATCGTGATGGTATAGACCCAACCAAATGTTCTATTACACGGGGACGTTGGCTTAAAGAATTACAAACATCCCTTATGTAGACTTATAAAGTTTTACTCTGTTCTTTCTCCGTCGTAATGCCACTCATTCACAATGTTACCCTACGCATTATCAATAGGAGAAAGGTCCGGGGAGTTAGCTGTCCAGGGTAAAACGCAAAGTCGAGAATTATCCTCAAAAAATTGCTTTGTGGCGGTCGGTTCGCCGATCTATTTCCTCGATTTACCAAGAATACAATAAAGCCCGCTACTCGTAAGAGTGAAAAACACCTAACGCCTTTCCCTTTTGCATTCTCCGCCTACCGTTGCCTACCACTTGGAGTCGGGGGAGTTGGCTGGTCAGCGACAGCGGGAGGTCATACGAGGGTCTCCATAGTTGAGTGGAAATGAGTCAAGTTGGCCCTTAGTAGTCGCTGAATGCATACGCAATACCCGAAGTTCGAATTCAGCGAAATGCGAAGTTGGCCGCGCTCACCGCGTGGACCGACTTTTGAAAGTGATAGTACATCGTACCTTAAATGATACGAGGATATTTCGTCAGAATGAAATAATGCGAAAAATATTTTAAATTTTTTTAATATTTTAAAATTTATGAATTTTATCAATGGAGTAGGACTAAGAGTAATTTCTCAAAACTAGATTTCTATTCATTCATCATTCTATTGATAACACTTACTGTATCGGAGATATGACTATTCCTCTTAATCTCCATAGCAGTTCTTAATAGATCCATTCATTGAAAAGTAAAGTCTTTTAAGAAAATTGAGACATAAAGCTTGAATGGCTCTAGATCAGAAATTATCGTTAGCATTGATAATATGGTTTCACAGAAGAACGGAAATGATCAGTTGGATTAATTCCACGATGAGGATGTCCCAAAATAGAAGGGAGAAAAGATCTTTGATTAATAATTTGCGAGATAGATTCAACAGACTAACAAGGAAACTCACGTCCACGCACTCGTTTGGCCGATTGCAGTCTTATCATTTGGGCTCCGTCGCGAGGTTTTAGTACTACTCAGAATTGAGAAACAGTTCAAGTATACGAAAAATGTTTTGAATTAAATTGGCTGTAAAACTAAGAATAAACAGAGGTTAAAAATTAATCGATGAGCATCTAAAAACCATTGAATGTAGCGTGAAAATCTAAGACGAATTATCCTCATAAATTGTCGCGAGGACGCAGTAGTTTAAATTTTAAAAAAATCAGAATTAAAGTATAAATCCATGCGCAGTTACAGCAGTTTATACTCGTGTGGTAGTCACTAAGGCTCGAGGAAGGAATAAAGCGAGGAAGAAGGCGCAAGATCGTGAAGCCATTGAATTTGTACAGGACCAACTATCGTGTGCAGACTCGCCAATGCCCTGTCCTTGTCCGAGACCCTCGTCTCCGCCAGCGACCGTTGACTACGAAGTCCAATTGGAAACGCGAGGAATAAGGTCGCGGCTCTCGGGGAAAAATATGAACCAGACTTAATTTTTCACCGCCAATAATTGCGGACGTCGGTGGCAGCGGGGTTTTATTCCCTGCTGCTAACCTGATGTCCGAGGTTCGATCTCCACCCAAAGGTGGAAACATAGGAAAGGTAGAAAAATTTTAGACAATTATTTGCCATCATTGAAAATGTAAGAAATATGCCTAAATTTTGGCAGAAAAATACAGATAAATATTTCAGTGCAACAAAGACCTGATTTTTTTCGCAAATATTGCGATATACCGCCGCTTTTGGGGGTTTTCATTGTAACTGCAGAATGCTTGTGACAAAATGTTTGCGTTGCTAAAGCTCGGTAACTAAGGAGTTGCGACACCATGTTCATGGGACAAAAAATGCTTAAAATAACTTCACGAACCTCCTCCAGAAGTAATGCACTTCCCTTATGAAACACCCTGTATGTATATTTCAATTGCATTCTATAAGTGTAGATCACACAGCAACTATAACAGCCTACCTGAATATCCGACAGCCACTGTGTTCCATTGGCAGTGAGGAGCAAACGAGTACCCCATGAAATATGAAGTAGCTCAGCGAGTATGATAGCCTTTATCCTTGTAAGCCAAATGCTGGTATTGTATCACACAGAATACTGGACAGCTGTCACGCTAGCTAGAATATTTGAATTTGTACAGGACAAAGTATCGTGTGATAAGGCTTAAGCCGACTCGCCAGCGCCTTGTCCGAGACCCTTGTCTCCGCAAACGGGCGATGACTACGAAGTCCAATTGGAAACGCGAGGAATAAGGTCGCAGCTCTCGGGGAAAAATATGAACCAGACTTCGTTTTACACCGCCAATAATTGCGGACGTCGGTGGCAGCGGGGTTTTATTCCCAGCTTTTTTACAGATCAAATTATACGTAAATAGCCCGCTCGATAATATAAATTCTGATTTAAGGAAAGCAACTTTCTCTCTACGAGTTTAGGTGATTGGATTTTTTCCGTCACAAAAAAGTAAAATAAGCGCACTAACTCACGGGTTGCAAATATACGATGAAAGATTTTTCATTTATTCCGACGAAGTATTGCATTATTTTTTTCTTGAAAGATGTCGCGTTAGTACCAATCAAAAAGGATCCCTACGGCAGGAGGTGCAAAAAAAATTCGATGTAACTGTAATTCAAATTAACAGCTGGAGTGATTCACCGATGAGGATGTATCAAATTAGAAATGGGGAGAAAAGATCTTGGATTAAAAGTCTGCGAGATTGATAGGACAGACAAATACGATACGTTTTGAAACAAGGGGAAGACGATTGGGAGGAAATTACCAGAAGTTTGGTTTCACTCTGCTCCTTGGAAAGGATTGGCCACAACTATAAAAATTAATGTAGATAATGAAAAAAACTTTTCATACCATCATATTTCTTACATTTTAATCTTTTCACGTAAATATTAATTTTCTCCGGTTAAATAGCGCCCTAGAGACAACATTTTTCAAGGCAGCAGTCAGAAATGTGGAGAGGGACAAAGCACCTTGTTAAATGAACGAGAACGAAAATCATCAGTTTTGAGTGATTCTCCGATCAGGATGTTACAAACCTAGTGGGTAGTAAAGATATTTGAATTACAATCTGCGAGATAGATGCTTCGTAGAAAGTAGTAAAAAATAATTATTACAATATGATATTTTAAATTATTACAGTAAACTGAAGTTCCTCGATAAGATTTTCTTCAATATAAGTAAAGCGTAGACGAAATTTCTCACAGACACTTGAGACGGCACGGAGTAGCAAACGTATTTCGAGCTTTGAGCGCTGACCAGTTTGCTACGCCAGTGTAGTTTATCGCGAAACTTTATCAAGTTAATGCACTTAAACGAAATTTGATCCTGTATAATTTATCGCCTTATTTGAAAAATAATCAAAAATGTGAAATCAATAACCGATTACCGCTTCAGATGCCCTCAGTTTAAATTTCATTCAACTTTTAATATTTTTTTGGATAAAATTATTTCAAACTGTACATGAGCGTACCGAAAGTAAATGATACCGGTAAATTGAGTTTAAAATGAGATTTAAATGTGTTTTGGTGGCCATTTTCTATGCACTGCCAGCTTAAACTAAGTTTTAGCCAACTATGAATATTCAATGCGGCTAAAGTATTTCTTTGCAACTTATTTTAAACTGATTTTCAACTCAATTTCTACGTTCATTTGCATTTTACCAGCAACCTTGCTCCAAATTGAACAAAACAAAATGAGCTAGCATTCAGTTTAAAAATAGAATAAAGCATTATGAGTTTCAAAACATTTTAAAACCAGTCCCAAAGGAGTACTTTTGCAAGTAAATACGTTTTATATCAGAATAAGGAAAAACTGAGTTTAAAAGTAAGCCGCAAAGGAGCAAAAATATGTTCTATAATAATGAATTAAGAAACAATAAGATGAAAATCAGTTCAAAATAAGTTGTAAGAGAGATTATTTCCCCGAGAATTAGAAAAAGGTCAATGATAGGTCGAGGATGGAAAGGAAGAACAGTTGCAAGTAATAAGACTCGTGAATCCTAAACCAAAAGTAAAGAAGGTGGAGAGTTTTTTCGAGACAAAAAGACTCAAGAACGCTTAGGCATAAATAGCAATTGGGGACTAGATGACGACGTAATATACCCCTGTGTTAAAAAAAGCGGAGTAGGAAGAGAACCTAGGAAAATTATGGAGATATAGCCAGGTACTTATAATAGATTAGTAATATTAATAGCAGTAATCCCATTGAACAAAAGCCGTGATAAATATAGATGAGCAATTCAAGGGCTCATATTCAAGCAAATACTTGCATCGATGTTGGTGGAGGAGTTTTTTTTATGAATTACAAATGTTCTGTAGGGTGATTCTCAAACATTTTTTTCCTTATTTCTAAACGCTTATTCACCAACCAAATTTTAGGCAAGGTATACTAGTCTCTTGGTTACTTTTATTTATTCATAAAAAAATCTCTATACCACGAAGACAGCTTTATTTAGTTTTAAATCAGTTGCAAAAAGAGATATATTTACCCGAGAATTAAATTAAGGACGATGATAGGTCGAGAATGGAAAGAAAAGTACGGGTGCAAGCAATAGGATATAACACTGGTGAATCCTAAACCAAAAGTAAACAAGGAGGTGAGTTTGGCAAATTCTGGAAATTACCAGAAGTTTGGTTTCACTTTGCTACTTGGGAAGGATTGGCCACAACTATAAATCTAAATTTAGAAAGCAACTTTTTTAAACTCTTCATACCATCAAATTTCCTTCATTTTAACCTTCTCGCGAAATTTATTATTTTCTCCGGTTAAATAACGTCCTAGATACAACATTTTTCAAGGCACAGGTCAGAAATGTGGAGAGGGGAGAGAACAAATTAGATGAGCACAGCACCTTGCGCCGTGATTCATGGTTGATTTTCAGAATTTACAAATGAATATTACTTTTTCCACTTGAGATTAGATAGTTCTATTATATCTAGTTTGGCTCCTTTATTTGTATTTTTTTATCCCTAAAAATAAACTCACTCAATAATTGAGAATATATATTTTGAATTGAAAGTTCCATTGATAGAGAAGTTACATGTCGGGTGGAGGGGTTGGGAAAAACACTACGGTTTTCAACGAAGGAGGGGAGGGGTAAAAAATCACCGAAAACGGTAACGTAGTTTATGTGCGACACCCTACTGAAAAACTCCACCTGGTACGTATCATCATAACATCAGCTATACAAGGTATTAGTGAATTATTGACGGAGCAATCTGAAAAACTAAGTGCAGCGATTATAGAACTAAACAAGTTAAAAGCTGCAATAGACGGTATTTTAGAAGAAAATGCTGCTCTCAAACGCAAAGTGTCTGACCTTGAATTAACGCTAAATAAAACTGAGCAAAGAATGTTGCGAAACTCACTTGAAATTCAGGGCATCCGTTAGTTTATGTACAATATTTCTATTAACAAAAAAAGTCATAGTTTAGTATGGGACTGACAATAGACAATGGGAACTGCTCTTGGAGTATCAGTGACCGCCGAGGAAATCGCCTTTTACTATAGAGCCTGCTCAAGAACATCCGTTAATGAGTCAACTCAGCCACCAAACATAGTGGTCAGGTTTGTGAGGCAGTCAACTAGAGATACGTTTATCCAACGAAAGAAAGTCAAGGCAACACGTGATATCGGGTGGTCAGAGACACAAGTAAGCACAATATATGTTAATGAAGCTCTTACCCATTTTTAAAAAAAGATGTTGGCACAAGCACGCGCCTTGCGGAAGGAGGAAAAAATTAAGTACGTTTGGGTGAGGGCAGGGAATGTCCTGTGTCGTCAAAGACGACAAAGAGCCGGATGTAGCTATAACATGCCTAGAGGAGTTAAATAAATTTAAATAGCAACGACAGATCTCTGACCCCTGGTATCCGACACCCCTTTATTGCAAGAGGACAAAATCGTTATTATTTCAAATTGTATTATCTATTTTTAGTCATCACCATTGTAAAAATATCAAATATTTACACACCATGATAAGTTTGATTTCGATAAGGATAAAAGGAAATAAGCCTCTCGTTATCGTAATGGTTTCTAATATAACAAATGACTTTATGGTTCCCTATAATGCATGTAAACAACACTTTCTTCATGCTGTCAAAACCCCATGGATCTATGTCTATGTTCTCATTTTTGGGGTTCCTTGGATAATAATTATTTTAAATCGCCTAAATGAATTAGTTATTGATTTGTCATGTTAATTCACAATCGCTAAGGGCCCACTTCGACGAATTTGAAGACTATTTTTTGAAACTGGCGTTCCACATCATTTCAATATCCGAAACCTGGCTAAAACTTAATATCTGCTCAGCTGAGGTCAACCTGCGAGGTTACGCATTATACCGTTGGGATAGAGTGGAGAGAGTGGGGGGTGGAGTGGCAGTGTTGATCCGAAACGACTTTAAGGTTCGGCAGCTCGGGGCTTCTCAAGGACACCAGGAATGTGCACTGGAATACCTTATGCTGGAGATAACCGCTGAGAAAAACAACATTCTCTTTATAGTGATTTATCGTCCACCAAAAACAGCATTTCTTAAAGAGTTGGAGAAAGTTCTGTTTAAAATGGTACCATTGTACGAAAATATAATAATCGCGGGGGATTTCAACGTAAATTTTACCCAAGATAGCACAGAAAAACAAAATTTGGAAAACCTTTTTTTCTCACTTGATTTCCACATAGTGCCATTCAACCCTACACACCGTCTGGCCAACAGTAATTCATGGCTAGATCTTATCGTCACTGACCAGGGGGATAAAATTTCAAAACATGGGCAATGTCCAGTTAGTTTCCTATCATTCCATTATCTAATATATGTATCATATGCATTACCAGTCCCCGAGATATCTGAGAAAGTTTTCATCGGTCGTAAATACAATGATATAAATGCAGAAAATCTCTCCAGCGATCTCCTGACGCAAGATTGGAATGAGTTATTTGTGGCTGAAAGTGTTGACGATAAGATGAGCATATTTTACAGAATTATGACGACACTGATGAATAAACATGCGCCCCTAAATGCCTTTCATGTAACCTGCACCATGGATCACACCGGAAATAAGAACCATCATGAAAGAAAGAGACAGGGAAGGAAATAGTCCATTAGAACCGCGCATCCGAAAGCACATGATAGATTTAGGTTCCTTAGGAACAAAGTTGCTTCCCTTATTAGAAATAAGAAAAACGAATTCCTCATGGAAAAGTTTACAAATTCAAAGGACAGCCGCACTCTATGGTCGTATCTTCGTAAATATCAAATTATAAACAAAATAAATAACTCAAGGGTAACTCCTCCTTTAGAAGACCTTAACAACTACTTCCTATCCACTCCCAATCACACTCAAACTCATAGAATAATATCAAATGTTGTACCTTTCAAGGACGATAACTTCTATTTTACGCTACCCTCACCGGCTACAGTACAAAAGGAAATCCTTAAAACGATGTCAACTGCAATCGGACCTGATGATGTGTCAAAGAAATTTATCCAATTATGCATAAACGAAATTCTGCCAGTGATTCAGCATTTATATGAATACTGTCTGCTAAATTCATGTTTCCCATCTTGTTGGAAGAAAGCTTTTATAAGGGCAATCCCGAAACTTCCGATTCTCAAAGACGTATCCGACTATAGGCCAATTTCTATTCTCAGCGTGCTATCCAAAGGATTAGAAAGAATCGTCGAGACGCAGCTGAAAGAATATCTTACGAAAAATAACCTCTACGACCCACTCCAATCAGGATTTAAACCAAGTCATAGTACACAAACAGCGGTCCTTAAATTAACAGAAGATATTAGATTAAATAAAGAAAATAAAAGGCTAACAATTTTAATTTTATTAGATTTCAAAAAAGCTTTCAATTCCATCGATCATGAACTGCTTCTACAGAAATTGAAGGATTTAAATTTCTCTGCCAGTACGTTAAACTGGTTCAAATCATTGTTAACAGAACGCGTACAAGCAATAAAAAGTGAAGATGGATCATTATCCTCCTGGAAACCTGTCTCTATCGGACTACCTCAGGGCTCAATACTGTCACCACTACTATTTTCTATTTTCATGAAAGATTTACCCGATACCCTCCAACACTGCGACTATCACTTGTATGCCGATGATCTACAAATTAACATATCTTGTCCCACCTCATTACTACATGAAACGATCGGCAAAGTGAATGAGGACATAAATAGAATATGCATATGGGCCAATGAAAATAAAATTTTTATTAATCCATTGAAAACTAATGCGATTATTATAGGTAGCTCGAAATACATGAATAACTTGAGAAACATAGGTCCGAATATTAGGGTGCAAAACTGCAACATTGAATTTTCCAAGTCAGTGCTTGGTCTGGGAATGAAGATAGATGACACGCTCTCTTGGAAAGAACATGTTAACGAAATATGTAATAAGACATTCAGAACGCTATCCAGATTGAAAAGAAACAGAAAGAGCCTACCCCCAAAAATCCGACTTCAATTGGTCACCTCACTGGTATTACCTTACTTTGACTATTACTGCGTAGTATACAACGGCATAATTGAAGAGCTGGACCTTAAGCTACAGAGGACAATGAATGCTTGTGTCAGATTCATATACAATGTCCCTAAATACCACCATATAAGCTCATATTACAGGAAGGCAAAACTCCTTACTACCAAACAGAGAAGGACTTCATCATAAATCTGACACGGAACATTTTAACTACCAAAACACCAGAATACTTGTTTAACCTCTTTCAATTTTCCCGAGAAATCAAGCAAAGAGTAACCCAAGCACCACTAGAACAATTGTACACACATAGCCACAGATCTAAAGCGTACAGCTACTCCTCGCAGTACAGGCAGCAAGGTGTTGGAATGCGGTACCCAATGAAATTAGGAACGCATCCGAAAGTGTATTCAAAACTAAAATGTTTAACTACGTCTATAAATTAAAGTGATTTTACCCTTTTTCAGAATAATATAATTACAAAGCTTATGGTAAATATCAATATCGGGACATGTAAATTGGATGGAGCTGTAACCCGGGGATGGGGGTTGGTACGGTTGTGGCAGGCGATGAGGGATGTAGGTATTTGTTGCCCCGGCCAACCCGCCACCCTCTGAATGAATATCATCCGCAGTTTATTTTTTGGAAGAAAATAAAATCATACAAAACTATGACTTTTTTTTTTGTTAATAGAAATATTGTACATGAACTAAAGATCTGCAAGAGGCAAATTGTGTAATAGGATAATTGTTAATGAGATAAAAAATAAAATTGTGTGATTATATAAAAACTGAATATGTGAACCAGGCTGATGGTAAGGAAATTCCCGGGTGGGTGGTGGTGGGTATGATGGTGGCAGGTGAAGAAGGGTGTAGGTTTATGTTGCCCCGGCCTATCCACCACCCCAAGGGTATACCAGACCTGAACTGTATTATGGGAGAGTGTACCATTCATTGTATCTTTTTGTTGAACCTAGAGTCCTTTGGACTAGGTTCTAATAAACACATTATTCTATTCTATTCTACGTGGGCATGTTTAGTAGCGGAATTAGATAACTTGATTAAGAAAATTTTTATGAATCAAATTCCAAAAATGAAAGCGTTTTTTTTATTGAGGAGTTCTACCACGCTACCACTACTACCACGCTATATGATTAAAAGATAAAACATCCAAAACTCATACCTATTAATTCTCATGAATTTCTGATGATTTTTTCTTCCTTACTCCCTTTTAGCACCTCTGTATTTCATTTTAGAGTAAGGGGCCATTCAGGAATTTTACGTATGACGTATTTTGGAGTGGGGGGATTGTGATCATCTCACATTGTCTTATCCAAGTGAGGAGGGGGGGGCGGGAGGGGAGTGGGGGGGGGGGGCGGAAAGTGGTCTGGAACTAACTTACGTAAGATTTTGTCCGTCATGAGACGTTGTATCGTTTCCAAATGAAATTAAGCAGTGACACGGAGCACCCGCGGCATATTTACCGTAATCTCACCAATTCCCCTATTCTCTCACCTGACTGGCTAGTTACATTACCATGCTCAATGAATGTGATACTCCAACACTGCATAATTATATAATATCCAGTGCCTAAAGCTGTACGATGGAATCTTTGGAAAAATGAAACTTCAGAAAACGAGCATTTACGAAGAGTAGATGAAAATATCTAATGTCAGAGGGAGGGGGGGGGGGGTTGGGAAAATCTTATATTGCCTTACATAAGGGGCGGGGTGGGGGTAAAAATGGCATAAATCGTCTTACGTAATACTTGGACGGCCCCAAAAGTTTACATTCTGCTACTTGGGAAGGTAAGACCACAACTATTAAACTCAGTGTAGGTAACAAAAATACGTCTTTTTAAATCTCTTCTTTAATTGATGAATTCATAAAATGGAATGAATAACCTTTATGTTTTAAAAATATCTCTTTCTTAAGAATGTAAAAATGCTTAAGATATTCGAGTATATTACTTTTTAAATTTTCTTAATTTTTTTCTTCTGTTATTAGTTTCAATCTAACAATGCACTCGATATTTAATTATCACCTAAGTTTCTCGAGTTTTTAACACCCTTTTGTGCAGATTGGCTCCATTTAGGTT
This sequence comes from Pyrrhosoma nymphula, assembly GCA_963573305.1. Classification (NCBI taxonomy): domain Eukaryota; kingdom Metazoa; phylum Arthropoda; class Insecta; order Odonata; family Coenagrionidae; genus Pyrrhosoma; species Pyrrhosoma nymphula. The sequence goes on along the minus strand of OY754331.1, from coordinate 28,881,560 downwards.
CGGTTGTAATTAACTCGTCAAAGCTCTTCTTCGTGTGAAGACCTAAGTTAGAGCTTTCTCCCGCTGCTAACACTCAAGTCAATTTACCAACAGTCTAATATGATATATTGAGCCTGGGCTCTTTTTCAACACCAATTTAACGAAATCGGTACATGATCTTGCAGTTAAAGCTCAACAGGCAATATAAAAATATGGTGCTACAGATGCTAATCATATATATTATTTCTCAAGGGCTATTTTTTGTCGGTACGCCATAACTTCCTTAATACTTCATCAATTGTCATAAATGAGGCATCATTTTAAAGCTTTTCTTAACCGCTACACCGGAAAAATATACAAATTACTCACATTTCAGTTATTTTTCGAAAAATTAAAATTGAAAGAAACGGTTTTTTGAAATCCCGCACTCGACCTATCGATCATCTATCGAGAATATCGAGATATATCGAAATGAAACCTATTTCGATTTCATGTATCTATAATCTCATTCCGCATTTAATTTCGACTTAAAATATTGATTTTAATATTCGATCTGCTGATCTATTTTTTAAATGAATAAAATCAATTAAAACTTGAATTTATATTTACTTCCCCAAACCGCTTAATTAGAATTTCTGAACTCATTAAGCCCTTCAGGTTTTCCACCTCATAAACTCATACTAAAAAAGAACGCTATTATCATGTTGATTAGAAACCTAAACGCTAAGCAGGGCTTAATTAATGGCGCCAGATTAGTTGTAACTCACTTGGGCAACTACACTATCACAGCGAAATTGATTGACTCCGGTCAAACTGTCGTCATACCATGCATCAACCTCACCCCTTCTGATCCTACCATAAATCCTACCACTGATTTCAAACTGATAGGAAGCAACTTCCCATAAAAGTTGCCTTTGCCATGACTATAAATAAGGCACAGGGACAGACGCTAACAAAGGCAGGATTGTACTTGCCTGACCCTGTTTTTTCACACGGTCAGTTGTATGTGACGTTTTCCACGGTGCGCTCTTTCAGTGACATCTATGTCTGTGTAAAACAGACCCACCAACAAACAATCACAGATGACCATATCATCACTTCAAACAGTGTTCAAAGAGGTCCTGTAAACATGTAAATATGCTCTAAATATGTAAATACCTTAACCTTATGTTTCAAAAAATATATAATCTAAAATTTCAACACATCTATTCCTTACTTCAACCCACACCTACATCAATGACGCACTAACTACACGGTACTAACTATACGGTGTGTACTTCAATTAAGTGGGATTTGAGGAGGATACAGTGCGAATGCTTCGCACGGGTCGACTAGTAAGAACCTAAACAAAAAAGAGCATTTAATCCTGTTCCCAGGACTAGACTGGAGGCGTTTATTAATCGTGCGAATGGGGATGGTGATGTGATTGGAAATAAAGAAACGAATATGGCAGGTGATCATTGGATATTGAAGAATATTTGAAGGGGAAGTAAACTCTGGTATTAGGAGCACATTAACTGGTTAGGTTGTTTTGTGGCTGTTTGGAAAGAAATAAACTTTGCTGTTTTCCGCACGTTTTTATTTTTCCCCAACCGGTTTCAACGAATACTCGTAATTTTCAAGAGGTAAATAAACCCCGATGCGATCAATCTTTCACTTTTATACCATTGACAAAAGGAGGGGGGAAGCAAAGGAGAGGGTGGTAGGGGTAAGGAAAAGAGGGACGGTGAAATCGAGCTTACTCCCAAGGGAGCATGGTCGGTGATTCGTAACCATGACTGAGGATAGGACGGGGGACTATTACAGAGAGGAGAGGTGAGTTCATTGGAACCACCTCATTTACCAGTTTATGACTACTAAATTTGTGAAATATCCTTATTTCAAAGATTTCCAAAAATCCAACTTGGCACCTTTGTTCCCACAATGTAACACATTAAGATTACAATTTGAAACATAATCATTGTCAATTAAATGCTTTGCAAACAGAGACTTGTTATGCAGATTTTCTTAACCCCTACCATCCTCTCCTTGCTTCCCCCTCCTTTTGTCAATGGTATATATGTGAAATACTGATCGCGTCGTGGTTTCTTGAAAATGACGAGTATTCGTTAAAACCAGTTGGGGAAGAACAAAAACGTGGATAAAAAAAATAAAAAAAAAACGTTTGGAAAACTAAAAAGTTTATTTTTTCGATACTTGGAAAGGTTCCACAAATTAGGCCCGTCGACGATTAATTTTAGCGAGGTTTCTGGACACGGGCCTTAGAGGAGCTTCCAAAAATCTTTTGGGTGTCATTGGCATCGTTTTTGCTTTGCAAGCTACATTCATTCACTTTGCAGCTGGTTCGCTTTCTTTGTAACCGGAAAAGCGAGTTTGCAATTTCTTTGTTTGCGGTTTACAACCATTAGCATATATATTTTCATGTTTACAACAATGCCTTAAGAGAAAAAGAAGACATTCTAGTTTTAACAGTAAACTAGGTCGATAATTCACTATGAAATTGGCACGAGGTTAACGAGAGTAAACTTTTATTTAATCAAGATATTGTCGATTATGGAACGCTTTGGCAGCACTGAATTTTGGCACGCGCACCAAGAGACAACTCTTCACAAGCACAGTCAGGGAGCATAAATGGCATTGCCAGCCCACATTGGGTCTCTCTCGCATTTCAGAGCATTTCGATGCGGCAGTGCCACACCTCTCAAGAGACGAGTCCATTTCGCTCCCGGGTGTGATTATGGCCAGGCGGGGCCCACGCGACTGGAACGAGGGGGACTGGAAAGTCCTTCGCACACCTCGACAGTACAATAGGCCGTCGCGAGCCTGTCGATCCACGCGATCCCTAGTTTTTTTACCCGTATCACGGTAGCGGGAGACTGCACCTCACTTTAACTGAACATGCACACACATTTAGGACATGAAAAGGAGAAAATTGATTCTCGGCTGCAAGGTCGTCTTTGAGTGACGTTATACCCAAAATCATCAGAATTCTTATATATTTCTGGCTCGGCAAAGACTAACTATCATTTGGAAATTGGTAATACAAAGAAAGAAGCTTTATATTTCTTTTCTTAATGAAATCGTTTACATTGGCAATTGTATAAAGTTATAAAATTCACCATCAGCAAGAAATTTTCACTTTGGTGCCTTGTAAGACTGAGCAAAGTCAGAATTAACCTCTTTGTACCCTACTACGAGTAGTAAATTCTGAGACGGAGGAATGTTCTGAAAGGTTGAAGTAGATAGAAGATGCTCTGCCTAGGTTATCTCATGCAAACAAGCAAATTCTGTGCGTTCCTGCAAGCAATGCGTCCTGTGAAATATTTTTGTCGAGTAAGAACTATAATTTCACGTAGACAATAAAAAAGTGAAGCTATAAACAAATCAACCTAAGGGAAGGAAAACGCATTTGGAACCTCGCAAGACGATGCAGAAGAAGCAAACGTAATACCTCTGCCTGAGTTTCCAGTTCTGAGACGGACGAATGGTTAAAACGCCAAAGGTGGTTGGAGCAGATATCGTCTATTTACAGATTTGCGTGAAATTTTGCATGCGTGTGAAACTTTACATTAGTGATATCATTACGTAAAAGTGTATAAACTGAATTATGCCCATTTGGTGTTTTGGCGATACAATGCTATTTTAACAGGTAGCCTAGTGGTCCGTGAGATATATTTCCATAATAATTCGATTACGTACGCACAGATATTCCTCCAACCGTGGAATCATACATTTCATATTATTATTATGATGGTTGCTAACAAGTACCAATGTGTCACGCCGCAAAAAAGATTCGGGAAACACTTGTCTACATAAATTTGGCCAAATTTTTGAATTCCGCACAGATAACTCAAATCATAACATGCTTGATTTAAGAATAAAAATGTAAAATATTATTATTTAGATTAATGTCTGTGTGGTGAGTTTCACCGCATAAATAACAACTTTTGTAAAATTTAATCCTAGATTGTTTTTCGACTTTTGTTGAAAAATTTTATTTACACTCATTGACCAAGGTTTAAAACCATTGACATGTATATACCACGAAACCGAAAAAAACGTGATTTTGAAATTAAGTTTTGTCGGTTTCGTAACTTCATTCATTTTATCTACGTAGTAATTTCTACTTAAAACTGAATACCAATCATGACCTTAAGGAAATCTGATTTAAGGTTAATAATTTTCTCTCTACATGTGTTTCAGGTGATTGATTTTATCTTTAACAAGAAAGTACTCGCAAAATACGCGCTCTTATTGGCAGGTTTCAAAAGTATGTGCTTATCATATCAAACATGCAAACATGAAGGAATACCTGCTTGTAGTATGAACTGAGAAGCAATATTACAGTAGATTAGCGCTTATTTGTCAAAGTTTGATAACAAGAGAGAACAATCTATTTACTTATATATTTATATAGTTCGGAGGCGGCCATTCAGCTTATTATATGAGTCACGTTTAAAAGCAGATGTACCCTCGTACATCGTACCTTAAATGATACGAGGATATCTCGTCAGAATGAAATAATGCGAAAAATATTTTAAATTTTTTTTAATATTTTAAAATTTATGAATTTTATCAATGGAGTAGGACTAAGAGGAATTTCTCAAAACTAGATTTCTATTCATTCATCATTCTATTGATAACACTTACTGTATCGGAGATATGACTATTCCTCTTAATCTCCATAGCTGTTCTTAATAGATCCATTCATTGAAAAGTAAAGTCTTTTAAGAAAATTGAGCCATAAAGCTTGAATGGCTCTAGATCAGAAATTATCGCCAGCATTGATAATATGGTTTCACAGAAGAACGGAAATGATCAGTTGGATTAATTCCACGATGAGGATGTCCCAAAATAGAAGGGAGAAAAGATCTTTGATTAATAATTTGCGAGATAGATTCAACAGACTAACAAGGAAACTCACGTCCACGCACTCGTTTGGCCGATTGCAGTCTTATCTTTTGGGCTCCGTCGCGAGGTTTTAGTACTACTCAGAATTGAGAAACAGCTCAAGTATACGAAAAATGTTTTGAATTAAATTGGCTGTAAAACTAAGAATAAACAGAGGTGAAAAATTAATCGATGAGCATCTAAAAACCATTGAATGTAGCGTGAAAATCTAAGACGAATTATCCTTATAAATTGTCGCGAGGACGCAGTAGTTTAAATTTTTTTAAAAATCAGAATTAAAGTATAAATCCATGCGCAGTTACAGCAGTTTATACTCGTGTGGTAGTCACTAAGGCTCGAGGAAGGAATAAAGCGAGGAAGAAGGTACAAGATCATGAAGCCATTGCATTTTTACAGGACCAACTATCGTGTGCAGACTCGCCAACGCCTTGTCCTTGTCCGAGACCCTCGTCTCCGCCAGCGACCGTTGACTACGAAGTCCAATTGGAAACGCGAGGAATAAGGTCACGGCTCTCGGGGAAAAATATGAACCAGACTTAATTTTTCACCACCAATAATTGCGGACGTCGGTGGCAGCGGGGTTTTATTCCCTGCTGCTAACCTGAGGTCCGAGGTTCGATCCCCACCCAAAGCAATTTTCACTACCTCGTTTTCCTATTTTTATTTTTTCCGTGTTTACAATCTCTTGCACTTTATTTTCCAATGCGATAGTTTCCGTTAGTTATTTTATATTTTTCTTTACATCCGGTGACTCAGCCATTTTTTACAGATCAAATTATACGTAAATAGCCATCGCGATAATATAAATTCTGATTTAAGGAAAGCAACTTTCTCTCTACGAGTTTAGGTGATTGTATTTTTTCCGTCACAAAAAAGTAAAATACTTGCACTAACTCACGGGTTTCAAATATACGTTCAAAGATTTTTCATTTATTCCGACGAAGTATTGCATTATTTTTTTCTTGAAAGATGTCGCTTTAGTACCAATCAAAAAGGAGCCCAACGGCAGAGGTGCAAAAAAAATTCGATCTAACTGTAATTCAAATTAACAGCTGGAGTGATTCACCGATGAGGATGTATCAAATTAGAAATGGGGAGAAAAGTCTGCGAGATTGATAGAACAGACAAATACGATACGTTTTGAAACAAGGGGAAGACGTTTGGGAGGAAATTACCAGAAGTTTGGTTTCACTCTGCTACTTGGAAAGGATTGGCCACAACTATAAAAATAAATGTAGATAATGAAAACAACTTTTTTAAACTCTTCATACCATCAAATTTCTTACATTTTAATGTTTTCACGTAATTATTAATTTTCTCCGGTTAAATAGCGCCCTAGAGACAACATTTTTCAAGGCAGCAGTCAGAAATGTGGAGAGGGGAGAGTACAAATCACAGCACCTTGCGAAATAAACGAGAACGAAAATCATCAGTTTTGAGTGATTCTCCGATCAGGATGTTACAACCTAGTGGGTAGTAAAGATATTTGAATTAGAATCTGCGAGATAAGATGATTCGTAGAAAGCAGTAAAAAATAATTATTACAGTATGATATTTTAAATTATTACAGTAAACTGAAGCTCCTTGTTAAGTTTTTCTTCAATATAAGTAAAGGGTTGACGAAATTTCTCACAGACACTAGAGACGGCACGGAGTAGCAAACATATTTCGAGCATTGAGCGCCGACCAGTTTGCTACGCCAGTGTAGTTTATCGCAACACTTTATCAAGTTAATGCACTTAAACGAAATTTGATCCTGTATAATTTATCGCCTTATTTGAAAAATAATAAAAAATGTGAAATCAATAACCGAATACCGCTTCAGATGCCACTTTCAAGCAAAAGCAACATTCAGTTTAAATTTCATTCAACTTTTAATATTTTTTTGGATAAAATTATTTCAAACTGTACATGAGCGTACCTAAAGTAAATGATACCGGTAAATTGAGTTTAAAATGAGATTTAAATGTGTTTTGGAGGCCATATTCTATGCACTGCCAGCTTAAACTAAGTTTTAGCCAACTATGAATATTCAATGCGGCTCAAGTATTTCTTTGCAACTTATTTTAAACTGATTTTCAACGCAATTTCTACGCTCATTTGCATTTTACCAGCAACCTTGCTCCAAATTGAACAAAACAAAATGAGCTAGCATTCAGTTTAAAAATAGAATAAAGCATTATGAGTTTCAAAACATTTTAAAACCAGTCCCAAAGGCGTATTTTTGCATGTAAATACGTTTTATATCAGAATAAGGAAAACTGAGTTTAAAAGTAAGCCGAAAAGGAGCAAAAATATGTTCTATAATAATGATTTAAGAAACAATAAGATGAAAATCAGTTCAAAATAAGTTGTAAGAGAGATTATTTCCCCGAGAATTAGAAAAAGGTCAATGATAGGTCGAGGGTGGAAAGGAAGTACAGTTGCAAGTAATAAGACTCGTGAATCCTAAACCAAAAGTAAAGAAGGCGGATAGTTTTTTCGAGACAAAAAGACTCAAGAACGCTTAGGCATGAATAGCAATTGGGGAGTAAATGACCACGTATTGTTCCCCTGAGTTCTAAAGAGCGGAGTAGGAAGAGAACCTAGGGAAATTATGAAGAAATAGGTAGGTACTTATAATACAATATGAATATTAATGAAATTAATAGCATTAATCCCATTGAAGAAAGCCGTGATAAATCTAGATGAGCAACTCAAGGGCTAATATTCAAGCAAATACTTGCATCGATGCTGTTGGAGGAGTTTTTTATGACAAATGTTCTGCAGGGTGATTCTCAAACATTTGTTTTCCTTTTTTCTAAACGCTTATTCACCAACCAAATTTAAGGCAAGGTATACTAGTCTCTTGGTTACCTTTATTTATTCATAAAAAAATCTCTATACCACGAAGACAGCTTTATTTAGTTTTAAATCAGTTGCAAAAAGAGATATATTTACCCGAGAATTAGATTAAGGACGATGATAGGTCGAGAATGGAAAGAAAAGTACGGGTGCAAGCAATAGGATATAACACTGGTGAATCCTAAACCAAAAGTAAACAAGGAGGTGAGTTTGGCAAATTCTGGAAATTACCAGAAGTTTGGTTTCACTTTGCTACTTGGGAAGGATTGGCCACAACTATAAATCTAAATTTAGAAAGCAACTTTTTTAAACTCTTCATACCATCAAATTTCTTACATTTTAACCTTCTCGCGAAATTTATTATTTTCTCCGGTTAAATAACGTCCTAGATACAACATTTTTCAAGGCACCAGTCAGAAATGTGGAGAGGGGAGAGAACAAATTAGATGCCCACAGCACCTTGCGCCGTGATTTATGGTTGATTTTCAGAACTTACAAATGAATATTACTTGTTCCACTTGAGATTAGATAGTTCTATTATATCTAGTTTGGCTCCTTTATTTGTATTTTTTATCCCTAAAAATAAACTCACTCAATAATTGAGAATATATATTTTGAATTGAAAGTTTCATTGATAGAGAAGTTACATGTCGGGTGGAGGGGTTGGGAAAAACACTACGGTTTTCAACGAAGGAGGGGAGGGGTAAAAAAAATCACCGAAAACGGTAACGTAGTTTATGTGCGACACCCTACTGAAAAACTCCACCTGGTACGTATCATCATAACATCAGCTATACAAGGTATTAGTGAATTATTATCGGAGCAATCTGAAAAACTAAGTGCAGCGATTATAGAACTAAACAAGTTAAAAGCTGCAATAGACGGTATTTTAGAAGAAAATGCTGCTCTCAAACGCAAAGTGTCTGACCTTGAATTAACGCTAAATAAAACTGAGCAAAGAATGTTGCTAAACTCGCTTGAAATTCAGGGCATCCCAGTTAAACCGAATGAAGATACATATAAGTTAGTCGGTGACAATGGGGACTGCTCTTGGAGTATCAGTGACCGCCGAGGAAATCGACTTTTGCTATAGAGCTCGCTCAAGAACATCCGTTAATGAGTCAACTCAGCCACCAAACATAGTGGTCAGGTTTGTGAGGCAGTCAACTAGAGATACGTTTATCCAACGAAAGAGTCAAGAGGGAGGTTACAATACGTGATATCGGGTGGTCAGAGACACAAGTAAGCACAATATATGTTAATGAAGCTCTTACCCATTTTTACAAAAAGATGTTGGCACAAGCACGCGCCTTGCGGAAGGAGGAAAAAATTAAGTACGTTTGGGTGAGGGCAGGGAAAATCAAACTTGGCACCTTTGTTTGAAAAATTGTAACACATTAAGATTACAATTTGAAACATGAACATTGTCAATTAAATGCTTTGCAAACAGAGACTTGTTATGTAGATTTTCTTAACACCTCCCACCCTCTCCTTGCTTCCTCCTAGTGTCAATGGTATAAATATGAAATACTGATCGCGTCGTGGTTTATTGAAAATGATGAGTATTCGCTGAAACCGGTTGGGGAAGAACAGAAACGGGGGTAAAAATAATTTTTTTAAAACGTGTGGAATACAACCAAGTTTATTACTTTCGATACATGGAAAAGTTCCACAAAGTTAGCCCGTCGACGATTAATTTGATCGTTTTATAGCGCTGGAACTATTCAATACAATCCAAGTTAATCGAAAGTCTGTCTTCAGTTGGGTGGATTGATAGCACTATTGATAACAATTGAGGCATAAAGCACATGGTAATGTGATACATAAGTATGGAAAACTTGACTTAAACTTTAATAAAATTAAAACTTCATATAAAAAATTTATATTAGTCTTGATGGATTATTTCACGAAATAATTAGCAAAAGGTAACTACGTAGCCTTTCCTTGCAGAGCTGCAGCATGACACAAACGCGTGCTACAAGAAGTAGTGAACACTTGACCATGGTAGTAACAATAAGTACCATGAACCAAGCAATGCGAAGAGTTGTTTTTGCGGGATTTCTAGGTACCGTGTAGCGGAGTTTCTACTATAAGTTAAGTGAGCTTTCTGGACCAAGGCCTTAGTAGAGCTTCCAAAATCTTTTGGGTGTCATTGGCATCGTTTTTGCTTTGTAAGCTACATTCATTCACTTTTCAGCTGATACGCTTCCTTTGTAATCGGAAAAGCGAGTTTGCAATTTCTTTGTTTGAGGTTTACAACAATTAGCATATATACTTTCATGTTTACAACAATGCCTTATGAGAAAAAGAAGACATTCTAGTGTTAACGGTAAACTAGGTTGATAGTTCACCATGAAATTGGCACGAGGTTAACGAGAGTAAACTTTTATTTAATCAAGAAATTGTGGATTATGGAACGCTTTGGCAGTGAATTTTGGTACGCGCACCAAAAGACAACTCCTCACAAGCACAGTCAAGGCGCATAAATGGCATTGCCAGCCCACATTGGGTCTCTCGCGCATTTCAGAGCATTTCGATGCGGCAGTGCCACACCTCTCAAGAGAAAGGTCCATTTCGCTCCCGGGTGTGATTACGGCCAGGCGGGGCCCACGCAACTGGAACGAGGGGGACTGGAAAGTCCTTCGCACACCTCGACAGTACAATAGGCCGTCGCGAGCCTGTCGATCCACGCGATCCCTTGTTTTTTTTACCTCGGGTCACGGTAGCGGGAGACTGCACCTCACTTTAACTGAACATGCACACACTTTTAGGACATGAAAAGGAGAAAGTTGATTCTCGGCTGCAAGGTTGTCTTTGCCACGTTATACCCAAAATCATCAGAATTCTTATACATTTCTCGCTCGGAAAAGACTAACTATCAGTTGGAAATTGGTAATAGAGAGGAAGTTTCTTTATATTTCTTTTCATAATGAAAACGTTTACATTGGCAATTGTGTAAAACTATAAAATTAACCATCAGCAAGAAATTTTTACTTTGGTGCATTGTAAGACTGAGCAAAGGCAGAAGTAATCTCTTTGTACCCTACTACGAGTAGTAAATTCTGAGACGGAGGAATGTTGAAGTAGATAGAAGAAGCTCTGCCTAGGTTATCTCATGCAAACAAGCAAATTCTGTGCGTTCCTGCAAGCAATGCGTCCAGTGAAATATTTTTGTCGAGTAAGAATTATAATTTCACGTAGACAATAAAAAAGTGAAGCTATAAAAGAATCAACCTAACGGAAGGAAAGCCCCATTTGGAATCTAGCAAAACGATGCAAAAGAAGCAAGACGTAATACCTGTTTTGGCTGAGTTTCCAGTTCTGAGACGGACGAATGGTTAAAACGGCAAAGTTGGTTGGAGCGGTTATCGTCTATTTAAAGATTTGCGTGAAATTTTGCATGCGTGTGAAACTTTACATTTGTGATATCAGTACGTAAAAGTGTAAAAACTGAATAATACCCATTTGGAGTTTTGGCGATACAATGCTTTTTTAACAGGTAGCCTAATGGTCCGTGAGATATATTTCCTTAATAGTTCGATTACGTACGCACAGATTTTCCTCTTACCGCGGAACCATACATTTAATATTATAATTATGATGGTTGCTAACAAATACTAATGTGTCACGTCACGACAAAGATTCGAAAAACACTTGTCTACATAAATTTCGCCAAAATTTTGAATTCCGCACCGATAACTCAAATCATAACATGCTTGATTTAAGGATAAAAATATAAAATATAATTATTGTATCATTTACATTGTCTGTATGGTGAGTTTCACCTCATAAATAACAACTTAAGTAAAATATAATCCTAGAATTTTTTTGACTATTGTTGAAAAATTTTATTTTCACTCAATGACCAAGGTTTACAACCATGAATATGTATATAACACGAAACCGAAAAAAACGTGATTTTGAAATTTAAGTTTTGTCGGTTTCGTGACTGCATTCATTTTATCTACGTAGTAATTTCTACTTAAAACTAAATCCCAATCGTGACCATTAGAAAATCTGATTTAAGGATAATAATTTTCTCTCTACGTGTGTTTTAGGTGATTGATTTTTTTCTTTTACAAGAAAGTACACGCAAAATTCGCGCTCTTAATCGCAGGTTTCAAATGTATACGTGCATATCATATCAAACATACAAACATGAAGAAATACCTGCTTGTAATATGAACTGAAAAAGAAATATTACAGCAGGATAGCGCTTATTTGTCAAAGTTTGATAACAAGGCGATAATATTGTATTTACTTACATATTTATATAGTTCGGAGGCAGCCATTCAGCGAATTATATAAGGCGCGATTTAAAGCGGATGTACCCTCGTACCTTTAAATAATATTTAATGATGCGAGGATATCTCGTCAGAATGAAATAATGCGACTAATATTTTAAAATTGTCGCGGAAAATCTACTAGATTTGAAAGATACTCAGAACATTTCCAAATTGTCAATAACAAACTCACAGGATAATGATATTTGCGAAATGTTCAATGCTGTCGACGAAAATTCGTCAGAAATTAATAACACGAGGAATATATGTAAACATTGTCGCGTAATATCCATCGGAAATTAAAAACACTCGGAATGTTCATAAATTGTCAACCTCTCATAATAAAAAAAGTTGGGTGTGCTTAAGACCACACGGGAGAAGTGTAATCGTCTATGGCGATATTCTGATATATATAATACATAAAAAATATTTCATCAATTGTAATATTGTGCATTTCATACAAAGGTGTTTGTATTAAATAATTCAGCCACGCTTTAATCACTCTTTTGTTCACTACGCCGTGCAGAAAGCTAGACATGTATTTTTTCTCTCTTTATGTGAATGTATATGCAGTGATCCACAACGAAATTTTGCAGTAATTTATTCACTATTGTATTAACTTCAACTGGAACATTAATTACTTGACCAAAAATCCCAAAGTGACCGTGGATATGTCGCAGTCGCCTTATTTGCATGAAAGGAATTCGGGGTGATATTAATCTTTCAGTCACCAAACCTAATGGGAAATTTTTCAAACTGTCTGGAAATGGGGGATATTTGAAACCATTATATACTGATAGTTGTGGGATATTATTTTTGTGAATGCTTGTGATAAAGGTTGCACATATCTGAAATTCCGATTTCTGAACCGGAACAATTTTCCTGATTAATATAATGCTTTTTGTACTGTCAATATTGGTAAATGATTTTAAATCATTTTGAAACCGAAGTCTATCACAAACATCGCAAGCATGTCCAAATTCATTATTAATAAATAGCTTTATAAACTCTTTATGTGCCGACAAATGTGTTGAGAATGAGCTGCACATTATTTCCTGTTGTGGTTGTGCTTTTATTGAGGTTCGTTAATATTATTTTTGTTTGACACGTCTTTTTCATTCCGCCGTTGAACGAAATCGTGCAAAACATTATCAAAATTGGAATTTGACTCGCCCCGAGCCTCTCCTCCATCAGTCAGCATAGCCGGAATATCAAGATGTGGAGATGGTCCACCACTTTCAGAATTTGGATAGGTAATGTCTTTCCGCGGTATAAATGGCACCTCTCTCGTAGAGGGACCTGCAATTAACTAAGAAACAGCGAATTATACGATCTCTCTTGAGAATGAATGATAGATTTTTGGAGGGCCCCGCTATTTGGCAATCAGTCATTTCCATAGTTTGTAGTAAATCATCGGTCCCTTGTCTCTCCCTGTAATTTTTAGAACGAATTTAATCTAGTCTCTTTCTATGAGCAGCATCTTCATTTCCTACACAATATTTATTCTAGACATCAGCGTTTTTCTTAGCACAATAATTTCTGGCATATTCGGCTTTTTTCCTCTTGTTTTCCGCTTCCTGTGCACTCTGATTAATACATTCTTTCTTTCTTGCGCGGTAATTTTTGGCATATTCAGCATTTTTTCTCTTCCGATCCATGTTAGTTTTTTCCAATTCGGGATCAGCGTCAATTCTCCCCAATTCTTTCATTTTAGCGCGTTAATTTCCGTAATCTTCGGCTTTCTTCCTCTTTTTTCTCCTGTCCTTTCGCTAAATTATTCAATCGTAAAATCTCACCCACTTCGTCTATTGCTTCATTACCCTTTTGATTTTCTAGCCGCTCTCTTCCACTTTCTGCATTTTCTAACATTGCGGATTTAACACAAGTTGCATTGCCTTCATGACGTTTGTCCATGTTTCCGTGCCTACAAAAGAATTCCAAATGAATATCATCTCTCGATATAGCAAATCAGGTGCGTAGGTCAAATTTCCGAAAGAATTTCTCATAAACACCCATTTTTTATGAAAAACCATTTTCCCCCCACAAATCTGTCGGGAAAAACGTTTTGATAAGATCAGAATATAACCTGAAAGAAATTGTCAAGAATTGTTCCCAAAATATTTCTAAAAAAAAGTTCCCCAACATGGACTTGAACACGGGTTCTTCGGGATCTTCGTACGCGGAGCATCGACTCTAACCACTACACCATTTTAACCAGTGGGAACATAAGAGTTCTCAAGAGTTTACATTCGGCATGCTAAGCGGGGCCCCGGGAAGAATCTGACGGTACGTGACGCGAGTTGGCTCTTTTTCCCCCATTCCAAAAGTGCCCAACGGGCCATAAGAAGTTTACACTTCAAAAATATTCTCTTTTGCTTACTCCTCAAAAGTCATCTTTCCTTACCCATGTAGCACAGACGGTTGGGCCAACGTTGGGAAACGGTGCCACGGTTGGTGAATGGTTCGCTTATATTTTGGCCGTTGGGCCAACGTTGGGAAACTGTGCAATTTGCACTGTTATTTCTTATCCGTTGGGCCAACGCAACGGTGCCATTTGCACGGTTATTTATTATCCGTCGGGCCAACGTTGGGAAACGGTGCAATTTACACTGTTATTTCTTATCCGTTGGGCCAACTGTGCCATTTGCACGGTTATTTATTATCCGTTGGGCCAACGTTGGGAGATGGTGAAAGTCCCAATCGAAAGAAGAAGATATAAATATTTCATCTTGTTTATTGTCATCAATATTGACTTTATATTAATTTTATATAGCAACGTAGGTTTCAATTGATTAATGCCTGAAAACTGTTATCGCGATTGGATGTTACGTTTCCTCAAACTATCACAGCATTGACATTTAAAAGTTAGTTCTCGCGTTCAGTTGTGAGTTGGAAATGACGTAGGTTGCCGCAAGTTGGATATGACGTAGGTAGATGCGAGTTAGACATGCTATAAATATATGAAGATTGAAGACTCGGCATTCTACCGGATGATTACGATCCGGTAGAATGGTAATCATGGTAATAATTAATTGTCCTTTCTTAAATCTCTTTTAAAAAATTCTTTCTTAAAAAGGAAATTATTTTTTTGCAATTGTCAGTTCCTTTTGTCACATGCATGTAATGTGGGAGTAGCAGTGTATAAAATTTAAATTTTTTCTGAAATGGTGCCGCAACAAGTAATTGGTGATTTGGCATGGAATGACACGTCTGTATTTTTTCAATTGTAAAGATGTCAAGCTTTGCATTTTATGAGCCAATGAATTAATAGAAAAATGGTTGTATGATTGTTGGTAAATGGTGGGGGAACTGTTCGGCCAACGGTTTGGGTACTGTTGGGCCATTACAGTTGGATAACGGTTGGCCAAACGGCCAAGAATAACGGTTGACCAACCGTTGCACGTAACAGTTCCCCAACGTTGGCCCAACCGTTGGTGCTACATGGGTATCCTTTTTCACCCTCCTCCTGCGATCCTCCTATAATACGTCCGTCATACGTAGCTGATTTTAATTTTGTGACCGAGGGTTGCTAATATGGCTGCTGAGAATCAGTTACCTTTGACAGAAATTGCAACTTTTTTAATTGATGCATGGTCAAATACGCTGGTGGAGCATTAGCCATGACACCGATACTGCGAGTCTTGTCCAGGTATATGAAACTATTTACGTTTATGGTAAGGAATTTCACCTGGTATCAGATCATATACCATTATATATAGTCTTCGGGTCTCACAACAAAGCTTGCAAAGCAATATCAAAAGAGCAGCAGAAAAACGACAATATGCTATGTGAGCTACTAACTAGTTTCTGACCATGCCGTTGATCCAGAGAGCTTAGATGTTTTGAATTAATTCAGTTTAGAAGGAGCTCATGAAGGACGTTTAGGAACTATTTATTAAGAAAAGGTTATTGCTTAGCAAAGTGTGGTGTTGCGAAATAGACAGATACGTTGAGCATGGGGTGCGATATTACCATGGTTATCAACTTGTAGCTATTCCAAATACACCTGAACCAATACCAAAGAAAATTACCATTTAATCCTTGGGTATCATTTACTTGTGATAGTGGATTCTTTGAAATTGTTATCACAGAATCTTTATCAACGAACGTTCTCATAGAACAAGTCACGGAAGTATTTGCTATATATGGCCTTCCAACATGTGTAACGACCGATAAAGGGGTTACAACTTTACTTGGAAACAACGGTGTGATACATTATCACTCCACACCTTTGTGGCCACAACCCAGATAGCATGCAAACTTGCAGCAAACTTGTCATAGGCTTGTCACTGGCTTGTCACGACAAAGCTTGTCGTGGCAAGTTTGCAGCAAAC
Organism: Pyrrhosoma nymphula; assembly: GCA_963573305.1. Lineage (NCBI taxonomy): Eukaryota > Metazoa > Arthropoda > Insecta > Odonata > Coenagrionidae > Pyrrhosoma > Pyrrhosoma nymphula. The sequence continues at coordinate 28,865,209 of OY754331.1, read as the reverse complement.
TTGCCGTGACAAACTAACTCTAGCTCGGAAGCTATCTGCAAGCTTGAATAAAGCTTGCTAGTTATGTGAACACATACTAGCTGTAGACTTGTACATAACACCTGCAGAAGACATGCCATATCGCACCTTTAGCAGACTTGTCATGTCATACTTGCTGCAAACTTGTCATATCATACTTGCTGCAAACTTGTCATATCACACCTGCAGCAGACTTGTCATATCATACTTGCTGCAAACTTCCCTAGTAAAAATTCCAGCTAGAATATTTAGCAGGATCCAGCTAGATCTAGCAAGATTTAGAAGGAACCTACTAGAATTCAGTAAGATTCAGCAGGTAACAGCATGTAGTTGGAGTTAACGAGCCAAGATAAGACAAACATCAATGCATTTTCAAAAATGCTGTTTGAAACGTGATTCATGAACTTTGGAAGCTATTTAACTCTTTATTTTGGAACTTTTTTTGGCTCCCTTATCCAGACGATTTTGGGACTTAGAATATTTTCAACGAAGGCGCCAAAAACAGTCCGAAAATCATCTGGGCAAGGAACCCAAAAAAAAAGTTCCACAATCAAGAGTTTAATCGCTTCCAAAGTTCATGAATCGCGTTTTAAACAACATTTTTGGAGATGCATCGACATTCGTCATTCAATTCGACAATATTTTCAACGAAAGCGCCAAATCAATCATTCGTCACTTTCATATAGGCAAATGTTATCATTTTTGATCAAATATTGATATCATTTTGATTAATAAGTGAACTGTAATGATGTAAAAGTGACATCGGGCTGATATCAGCAAGCTGCTGGGGATGTTGAGGGGCTGGAGGGGGGACCAAAAGGCTAGTGAGGAAGGTGGAGGCAATAGCAGAGTGCCTCTGCTTTGTGTATCCAGTGAGTATGCGGACTAATATCTTGATCCTGCTACATTCTACTAAACTTAAATAATTTCCTGCTGAATCCTACAAGTTCCTACTAGATACTGCTAGTTCTAGCTAGAAATTGGACACATTCTGCAGGAATATCAGACCTGAAGCTTATAATCTCATTTAATACCTAATTGTTGTGTTGGCAAAGTTGTACTTCAGCTTGAACTGTGATGCAGCTCCATCAGAGAATACATTTAACTTGTGTTACATTGGTTTCTATGCCTAGTTTTTCAATTATTTTAGAAATAACTGCATGCTTTTTACGTGGGCTTTTTGGAAGTCTGTTCTGTTCTTCTGCACAATTTACCCAATGCATTGGGAGAAATAGCATAATTATTTTTCAAAGCAGCCAAGTCCACTAGCTTCTTTGCAGTTCTTTCTCTCTTTTTACGGATAGCATTTAATGGCTTTCGCAGGGCAGCTTGGAATTTAGATTCAGATGAAAGTCTCTTTTCTTTATAACGCTTATTAATTGCCCTCCTTTGTTTCTTGTATGAATCTTCACCTATGTGCTACTCTTTGAATTTATTCTGCCTCTCAGCAACAGTTGTCTTTGCCATATCAATGTAGAAACTAAGGCCCTCTTAAGCTATGGCAAGTAATTAATTCTAGGTGTGGTGATCATTTTGGCACCATATACATATCTTTACTACAAAAAATGCAGTTTTTGTGTTTGTTTGAATTTGTCATTATATTTTTGAAGTATAAATGTTTTTATTTGCCCACATTTCAATTAATTTTCTGTAAAATATGTTCAAGACAAAGTTAAATCTCATTACAATTATTAAAATATGGTCCTTAAGCTTCAATTTGAGATATAAATTACATTAATCCAGTAATTTCAATTTTTTTGTAAGTTACCATTTGAAATGGACAGACCCAAATGTAAATAACCTCAAACCTCAACATGTAAATAATTTGTGAAGAATAAACATTTTTAGTATTTATTTGTTGACCATTTTTGTAAATAAATTTAGCACTAAATTTACCTGCCAACTTCTGTGCATGTGCAATGAAGAGTAATTACTAAGGTTTTATTGAGTGGAGAATTTTTCAGGTTTGGTTCTCTTAAATTGTGGTTATTCACGGTCATTATTAAAGTAGGAGACAAGCCTCTTTTTACCTAAGCAAGTGTCACTACATAAATGGTAGGTGTGAAACTAGCTTTTTCTGCACATGATGAGACATGTTTGCAGCAGGTGTAATATGGCAAGTATGAGTCATACGTGATACGATCTTGCAGGTATGACACGACAAGTTTGCATCAGGTTTGACACGGCAAGTTTGCATCAGGTTTGACATGACAAGTTTGCAGTAGGTTTGACACGACAAGTTTGCATCAAGTTTGACACGACATGTTTGTAGCAAGTTTGCAAACACGTAACTAGGAGGTTTGATACAAGCTTGCAGCAAGTTTGCAGGCTTGTTACGACAAACTTGCTGCAAACTTGCAGCTTTGCCGTGACAAACTTGTGGCAAGTTTGCAGCAAGTTTAGCATGCTATCTGGGAAGCTAATGGGCACGTGGAAAGAGAGAATAGAACTATCATGAAAAGGATTAGAATAGCGCAAATTACAAAAAAGAATTGGTAGGAGGAATAGACGGGATTTCTATTAGGAAGGAAAACTAAGGGTAAGCTTCCGGATATATCCGATAAAAATTTCTTATTAGCATGATTTATGAACCCAGGATCACATCACCTTACGCAATATAACGCAAAATTGCGTTTGCATCTATAACTAAAATAATAATGCATTATATATTATGAAACTTCATAATTGTTAAGAAACATCTTTACTACAAGCTTTGAAAAGGATGTTTCGATATCTTGAACCGTGTTGTTAGTATGAAGCCGTAAATGCGATGCATCCGTCCCGTGCCCGGAAAAAAGCGCTAAAATTCTGTTTCTATAAGCACACACTGAAATCAATATAAACGGTAAAATGTTTTGTTTGCCATATATGAACGCATAAATAAACAAGTTTTAATGTGATATACTTCATTTTAAAATCGATTGAGCCGTCGGGGAGATATTGGTCTTTAAACTCGGGAGACGGACTTTTGCAACGGATAGTAGGTTCCATTGGCAGTGAGGAGCAAACGAGTGCCCCATCAAATATGAAGTAGCTCAGCAAGTATGATAGCCTTTATCCTTGAAAGCCAAATGTTGGTATTGTATCACACACAATACTGGACAGCTGTTGTTACGCTAGCTAGAATATTTGAATTTGTACAGGACGAAGTATCGTGTGATACGGCTTAAGCCGACTCGCCAAAGCCTTGTCCTTGTCCGAGACCCTTGTCTCCGCAAATGGGCGATGACTCAGAACTCAAATTGCAAACGCGAGGAATAATGTCGCGACTCTCGGGGAAAAATATGAACCAGACTTAGTTTTTCACCGACCGTAACTGCGGACGTCGGTGGCAGCGGGGTTTTAATTCCCTGCTGCTAACCCGAGGTCCGAGGTTCGATCCCCATTCAAAGCAGCTTTCACTACCTCGTTTTCTTATTTTTATTTTTTCCGCGTTGACAATTTTTTGCACTATTTTTTCCAATGCGATAATTACCGGTAGTTATTTTGTTTTTTTTTTGTGGTGACTGCAATTTTATCTACGGATCAACTTTTACGTAAATAGCCACCGCGATAATTAAAAATTTGATTTAAGGAATGCAACTTTGTCTCTACGAGAGTTTAGGTGATTGATTTTTTTCCGTCACAAGAAAGTAAATACGCGCACTAACTCACAGGTTTCAAATATACGTTCAAAGATTTTTCATTTATTCCGACGAAGTATTGCATTATTTTTTATATTGTCACTTTAAACCACTCGAGTGTTAGAATATGCAATTTGACAATATTACGGTATATGTAAATTGTATTGCTATGGTAATTATTGACAACAAAACCCTGTTTTAGTCACATAAACAATTTTCTGCAGAATTATCAACATCGCAGAATAAAAGTAGGTATTTCCATAGTGAAATGTTTCATTGAGGAAAAAGGGAAATACCTTAAATACTGCAATATTATAAGTTTTCAAGTTTGACCACAACCCACTGAGATCAATTAAATATCAAAAAGTTATGGTCACAGAGTCTTGTGGTTCACATTGAAAGTATGGAAAATATTTTGAAGTGTAAATGGCTTAAGATGAAGGGCTTGGGTATAATGCACGATTGTTTGATGGAACTAATTATTGTAATTCTCGTTGTGCAAAAAGTATCAGATACTCACTTGGAATAAATAAAAGATAAGGTCACAGCATTCCAAGCATGGGAAGCAATGCAAACTACATTTGAAAGGAAAAGTATTACAAGTCAAATACAGCTCATGGAAAGATTGCTCTGCATTAAGTTTAATCCTTCTCTTGAAAAACTGGAAGCTCATCTCTTCAGGTTTGATCGAGCTATTAGCTAGTTGAAAGCTGCCAGGAAAACAATTGAAGAGAATAATATCATCACTCACGTACTGTTAACCATGCCTCAGGAATATGAATCAGTAGTCACAGCACTTAAGATCATACGTTCTGATACATTAACATTTGTCTTTTGTTAAAGGTCATCTGACAGATGAGGAAATAAAATGAGCAACAAGGACACAGAAACCCAGATCGGATGACAAACCAGTTTCAGTATTTGCCCTGCAGTCAAAGGGAAAATTGAAAGTGGTAATAATTTAAAATATCCAAATAATTTTCAAATAAGCAAGCAGCAAGGATAAGAGTTTACAAAGAGAAATCATTTTCGATAGTCGGGTAATGAATCACCAGCCTTCCCTTTTACCTTTAAATTGTGGAATTGTAAGTCACACAATACCTCAACGCAAAAAAAGCCTCAACAGCCATACAGACATTTTAGTGGTGGAGTTAACCTGGCTGAGACTGATCAATAGTGAGAAAGAAATGGAAAGTCAACTGAAGAGAATGTAATCTACAGTTTTACAACTTGCCAAGTTGAGGAAGAAAAACCAACAGTGAAAGTGAGTACTAAGTATTTAGCAGTGCATGATGCAGACATGAGAAATATATGGTTTATTGACTTTGGAGCGTTGGAGCATCTTACCTACTTGAGACATGAAGTGATAATGTACGCAAGTTAGAAGTGCTAATCAAATAAAGATAGCCAAGAGAAATATCTACTTAATAGTTGAAATAAAAGGGGATCTAAATGTAAAGGCCAATGTGGAAGGAAATTGGAAAAATATGACACTGCATGATCATATATATTATTACAGAAAGGTCTTTTTCGGTCATTACGTATATACTCCGTTATTACTGCACCTACAGTGATAAATGAGGTACTTATTTTAAAGGTTGAATCACCGGCTTCTGACGAAAAATACAATCTCAGTCTCAAATTCCACTATGTACCCATTAATTTGACTTAAAAGTTTCGATAAACTCTCTTGCCTGTATTGTATTCATATGTTTTGTATATTTTCACAAGAAAACAAGTATAAAAAAGTACTTTATGGTACACCTTCTTCTCTATTTAAAACCCAATTACACCGTTTCCTTAACATACTTATTCCCTGATAGTGTGAAAGTGCGAGATTTTTGCACGGGTTACCTAGTTTTCTCATAGTGCCTGATATGGACATTAACTTAATCTCAGTTGCTCCGTTAAACATGAACGATCATAAGATTGTATTTAAGGATGAAACGGAAAATCTACCAACAAGGTGATCTACTTGGAATTGGATACCGAAGGAAAAAGCTCTATGAAATAGAGTTAATATTACAGAGAAAGGAAGGTTGTGAAAAAGCCCTTATCGGCACAGCAACTTCAAATGCTACACTTCGGCACAGAAGATTGGGCCATCTTATCTATGAAAATATGAAATAAATTGAAAAGCTAATTGATGGTTTGACCTTTGAAGAAAAGGATATTTGTAGAGTGCGCCTGGAAGGAAGACAAATTGACCACAAAATGCTCCAAGAATCAAGACGAAACGTCCATTGGAAATTGCCCATAGTGATGTGTTGGGACCCATAAGTTCCATATCCTATGGTAGCGAACAGTTTATTCTAATATTTGTTTATGAATTTACTCATCTCACAGTAATGTATATACTAGAATCGAAAGATCAAGTATTTAAATATTTTCATAATTTTGTAGCTATGGCAACAGCTCACTTCAATTTGCCATAAAGTCGATTCCGCTGTGATAATGGAGGAGAGTGTCTCAACTCAGATGAAATAAATTTTTGCTGAAAGAGGAATACAGGTAGAATACACTATCAGACACACCATCTCCAAATGGCGTTGCCGAAATGATGAACTGGAACATAATGAAAAAGACAAGATGAATGCTGTCAGATTCAGGATGCAAAAGTTTTCTGGTCGGAAGCAGTAATGAGTGAAGTTCATACCATAAACAATGTCCCACATCAGCTTTGAAAAATGCTGTTCCACCAGGGATGTGATACGGAAGGAAACAAAATGTTGGGAAACTTTAAAAGTCTTTGGATGTGTTGCTCACTTTCATGTTCCTAAAGAATTGAGAAAAGGAAACTAGACAGTCGCTCCGACGTATGCATAATGCTTGGATACTGTATGAATGTTTTCAGGCTTTAAAATGTCAACGATAATAAGTTGTATGAGTGGAAGGGACATTGTATTTGATAATTAGGACATCAAAGAAGGATGAAGAATTCTATTCAAGTCTTGATCATTAAGAAGAAGAAAAGAATAAAAATTCTGAAATACAAAGTTATATGTACTACTTTAGATGAATTACAAAGAATAGGAATAGAGCTGCCTGTGGAAACAGAAATTATTCAAAAGCTAAATTAACAATGAAGATGCAAACACGATGACGCAGAGGAACTGGGAAGAGGAAAAAGACAGCACCAAGATATTTGAATTACTATGTGGAAGATCTAGATGATGAACTTGTAGCATATGTCCTAAGTGCTGAAGAATATGTTAGTGATGTACCAGCATCCTTTGAAGAAGTGGAACAGAGGGAAGATGCAGCACTATGGAAGGAAGCTATCAAGGAAGAATTATCTTCTCTATAAGTAAACAACTTGGACATTATGTGATTTGCCTAAAGGAAGAAATTCCATAGATGCAAAATGGGTTTTCAGAGTGATGAAAAATGAAAATGGAAGAAATTCAAAATACAAAGCAAGACTAGTTGTCAGAAGCTGTGCTCAAAGACCACTCTACTATGCAGAGACATATGCCCATGTAGTCCGAATGTCCACAATTCGAATTTTATTAGGTATGTCATTAATCAAAAATGTTTAGTTGCACGTCAAAATGATGTGAAGTATGCCTTTCTGCAAAGTAACTTAAATGATGAAATATTTATGCAAACCCCTCCAGGAGTTACTGTTGAAGGAAACTAGGTGTGTAAGCTCCAGAAACCACTGTATGGACTAAAGCAAGCTCCCAAAGAATGGAATCGTTGTTTTGATGAGCATAGGTATACAAGGTCTTGGTTTTGTCCAGTCAAAGTATGACAAGTGTTTGTATGTATGCTGTAAGGGAATATGTTGATTTACGTACGAAATATGTTGATGATTTACATACTGCCTGTAATAGCGATGTAGTCTTAAGGTGTGAGAAAGGGAAATTTACGCAGAAATTGAAAATGAATGATCTTGGAAATTGAAAGTTCTATTCAGGGAGATAGACAGAGACGAAAAAGGAATACATCCATCTCAAAGAAAGTACATATATGGAAGATATGTTAGGTAGATTTAATATGACTGAATGCACACCTACCAAATCACAAATTGAAGTAAAGTTTTGTGGTGTTGATTTTGAGAATGAACCTGTCCTAACTCACCAATCTGTAAAAGAACGAATATGATGTCTTATGTATTTTATGCCTATTTATAAACCTGATTTGTCTCCAAGTATGAATTTGTTAAGCAGGTATTAGAAAAGACCCACTGGGGGACTATGGAAAGGACTTAAAAGGGTACTTCGTTATATTAATGGTACACTTGATTATGTACTGTTTTTTCCAAATGTTTATCATGAATCAGTTGTGTGTCATGCCGATTCAGCAGTGGAAGTATTTGGTTGCACTGTATCATGAAGTACAAGAAAACTAATGTATCATTATCCTCTACAGAGACAGAACTTATTGCCTTGTGTGATGGTGCATGTGAGACCCAGTGGAGAAATAGCATTCTAAAGGACTTGTGCATTTAATTACGAAACCAGTTACCTTGTTTAAGGACAATCACTCATGTATTCACTTATTGTATAAACATAAATATGGTAGAATGAAAAATACTGAAGTTAAGCACTATTTTCTGTGTAATCTTTCATTAAGGAAAAAGGGAAATACCTGAAATACTGCAATATTATAAGTTCTCAATTTGGACCACAACCCACTGAGATCAATTAAATGTCAGCATAGAGGTCCCACGTAACGGTCCTAATGAAATTGAGTAAATTTTTAGGAATTATTCTCTTCTATAAGCTTCTAAAACAATGAATCTCAGAGCCTGTGATCGACAATGAATGCATGGAGATGATTTCCGATTAACATTTTTGTTGCCGCTTGATTGTTTACTTAGTTCACTAAAATTACTTCATTCAAGTTTCAGTCATTTATTATTGTTTTCAATGCTTTTAAAAATAAGTGCGTAAGCTTATATCGATGAAATTAATCTTTTTCGGTAAATGAGTAGTTGTTCCATGCACAACAGCCGTTGATTAATGGCTTCATATAATGTTACTTGTTAAGATACTATGTATCCACTGAAAATTAAAATAAGAAAATTTACAGTTTAGAAATATATTACAGTTTAGAAAATAATTTTAATTTCCTAATTTTTAGTTTGTTCAGGCCTCTAAAATAAAAAATAAAATTCTAAAAAATAGATTTTTGAAGTAGAAAAATAGTTGCGATTTCAATTGCGAAAATATCTCACTAAAAAACAACTTATAGTGCAGAGTGGTCGCCTAGATGAGCTAGAACAGCGCTCACCAAATTGTGTGGAAATTTATGGAGTTCCACCCATTTCGAGTAACCTAACTGATTTTGTGCATCAAATAGGGAGAGAATTAGGAGTGGAAGTGAGCGCCGACGACATTGACAGCTGTTACCAGTTTAAACCGAAGAGCAGTGAGTCAGGGGGTGGAATCCAAGTAAAATTTACGAGGAGACGCACCAAGGACGACTTCTTGGCAAAGCGTCGCGTAAAGCATAATTTCTCCACTCGTCATCTGCGCCTGGACACTCCTGACAGGCCGGTGTACATCAACGAGGTGCTCTGCCCATGGAGAAGGAAGCTGTTTAATGCAGCGAAAGAAGTAAGGAAAAGCAAGAACTACAAATACTTGTGGGGGTAAGAGGGGGTAAAATTTTAATTAGAAAAGCCGAAAAAGAGCAAGTTTGTGCTATAAATTGTTTGGAAGATCTTGCCAATCTATAAATCACTAGAATGGGTACTAATCTAGCTAATAACACTTATGGTGAAAAATATTCCCTATTTCTCTTTCACCAAAATATACGAAGTGCTAGATGCAATTTTAATTTACTGCTCTCACACTTAAATACCATGTCACAACTACCTGACATTATAGCCCTAACTGAAATCTGGATAAAATGTGATGAACTTCATTTATACACAATAAGCGGGTATTACTCTTATGCCAACTGTAACGCTTCTGAAAGAGCAAGAGGTATACTAGTGTTTATAAGACGTGATATATCAACCGGAATCAAGCCTTGTAATATAAGCTCTGCTGATTCCTTATTAATCAATATTAAGTGCAAATTTTGTGTATTCGACCTCCTCGTTGTCTACAAGGATAAAAAAATTTCTGTTAATCAATTTGTGTTGGAATTTGAATCCTTGTTAAGTAGTACATCTCAAAATTTAGTAATTGTTGGTGATATGAATGTTAACGTACTAATATCCAATAGTGACTCCGAGCAATATACTAATCTCCTGAGTTCATATGGTTTGACCAGCTTAGTATACGAGCCAACCCGAATCACTAAAAAATCAGCCACCTGTTTAGACCATGTATTCTCCAGGTTCTTTAATTCATACAAGGTAGATATCCAAGCCAAGGTCATACATTTAGCTATAACAGATCACTCTGCAGTCCAACTCACTATCTCCAATCGATCTGCACGCGAAGCGGACGAAAGTAAACCATCCAATTGTGTTGAAATAAAGTACTTTTGTCATAGATTATTCAAGGAAAATATTCAGAAACAATCTTGGAATGCTTTGTGCGAAGAAGAGGACATTTCTAAATCTTTTGAAGTATTCCAAAATAAATTAGAAACATGTCTAAATGAATCTGAAATTCGAAGGATTAGGAATGAACATGCAGTTAAATTAAAACCCTGGATGACTGATTCCTTGATGAACAAAATTAAGCGTAAAAATTATCTATTAAAGAAGCTTCGTCATCACCCATCCAACGAAGGCTTGAGAAACGCGTTCAAAAAATTCAGAAACAAACTGCGTAATTGTATCCGTAACGCGGCAAACTCCTATTATATGGAACAATTTGAAAATGCAAATCATAACACAAAGAAACAGTGGAATATCTTCAGCGAATTAACTGAAGCAAGGCAGAAAAATATTCAGAAGCATGAACTAATAATAGAAAATCTAGCCATAACTGACACAGAGCGAATTGCAAATGAGTTCAACAAATACTTCATAAGCATATTTGAGTCAACCAAAACATATCCTAATGTAAAAATTGATTCACTGATTGAGATCTTATCAAATAATGGAAATAATTACAGCCCTAACTCATTCTTTTTGGAACCAGTCACCTCGCCTGAAATATTAAAAATAGTCAACGCACTCCTCTCAAAAATCCGCCGGGCCAGATAGAATAAATTCAGGCTTATTAAAAGCTATCATAGCCGACATCCTAGACGTACTATGCTATTTGTTCAATCGAAGCTTAGAAAATGGGGAATTTCCTGCTTCTTTAAAGAAAGCTATTGTTGTTCCCTATTTAAAATGTCCCATTGGCTTCCTATAGGAATTATGTAAATTCCTATAGGAATTACAATTTCCTACAGGAACGATGAAGCTTCCTATAGGAACAATAAATTTCCTATAGGTACAAGAAAGTTTCCTATAGGAACGAGAAATCTTCCTATAGGAATGATAAATTTTCCTATAGGACAAATATTTTCCTATAGGACAAATATTTTCCTATAGGAACGAGAAATTTCCTATAGGAAAGAGAAATTTTCCTATAGGACGACTATATTTTCCTATAGGAACGAGAATTTTTCCTATAGGACGAATATTTTCCTATAGGAACGAGAAATTTCCTATAGGAACGAGAAATTTTCCTATAGGGATGAGAAATTTTCCTAATATAGCACGAATATTTTCCTATAGGAATGAGAAATAACCCTGTAGTTATGAGAAATTTTCCTATAGCATGAATATTTGACAATGGAAAAAGGTTTCCTATAGGAATTAGCAATATTTCTATAGCACAAATATTTACTATAGGTACATTAAGAATGTTTCCCATAGTGCAAAAAATTCTAATTAATTCGAAATTGAAAAAGAAAACATTTCATTTTATTAATGGTTCTGCATTCTCACAAATATAATGCATACATCACCATACATGACAAGTTTTTACAATATATCATTTACAATTAAAACATTATTGTCAATAAAAAATTTTAAGAAAAAGTTAGAAATTCATTAAAAAATGGTTCACCGGTATGGAACTCGCATAGTAGGTTCCGTTGCCAAGTTCTATTCCAATTCCAGTGTAACGCAAACTATATCTGGCATAACACATGAAGTTCTTCTCTCTTTGCCATAGTCCGGAATTCCCATACACAAAAAAGGCGATCTGCGTGATGTACGCAATTACCGACCGATTTCTTTGCTCTCAATTTTTTCTAATATATACGAAAAACTTGTAAAAAAGAGACGTAAATTTTCTGGATAAAAAAATATTTTAGTGAAAAGCAATACGGCTTTAGGGTCGGAAAAAGTACGGAGAACGCTCTTGAAAACTTTATGACCCAGATTTTTCAGTCGGTTAACAGTAACAAAAATTAACAGTAACAAAAAAAACTGCTGCTCTCTTTATAGATATCCAAACAGAATTCGATACAATAAATCATACGGTATTGTTGGACAAATTAAGACTGGCAGGAATACGTGTCATTGCTCTGAATTGGTTTAAAAGCTATTTGACTTCACGGTCTCAATATGTGAAGGTCTGCAATAGCCAAAGTAGTTACGAAAATATTTGTTCTGGAGTTCCCCAAGGATCAGTATTAGGTCCTATATTATTCTTAATATATATTAATAATCTATGAAGCCTAAATTTAAGAGGTAAATTAACTGCCTTTGCAGATGATCTAGCTTTGACTTATACTGGTCCGAACTGGGAGGAGGTACAGCAGAACATGCAAGCTGATGTAAATCGAATCAGCAAATGGTTTGCAACCAACAAACGAAATTAAGTGATAAAACAAAAGTAATATGTTTTAATATTCGTAATCGTTCCTCCATTGATTTTAAAGTTTTGTACCATTCTTCAAAGTGTACTTATACGAGAATTGCAGTGACTGTTTTACACTGGAATGAGTTAAAAAATACAAATACCTAGGTGTAACAATTGATGAACAACTTCAATGGGAGCAACATATTAAAAATGTCACAAATAGTTTGAAAAATTGTAAAATTAAACTATTTTATTCGAAATAAGTGTTCTTTAACTTTTATGTATAAATGATATTATGCCTTTGTATATTCTAGGATAAATTATGGTGTAATAAGCTGGGGCAGTGCTTTCAAAAATACATTTCGTAATAGTTCGTACTATAGCCAGAGTAAGTCGTTGTTCACCTTTTCCAGTATTTGAAAAACTGCAGATACTCCCTTTAAGGCACTTATACATATACAAGGTGCTAAGACTATTCTACCTTCGTAGCGGAAATAACCCTAAAGTATTGGATAAGCCTCATTCATACCATCTGCGGAAAAATGATTCATATGTTTTGCCCAAACCAAATATAACCCTTTTCAAAAGATGCTTTCTCTATTTGGGGCCAAAAATTTTCAATAGCTTCCCACAGAGTATCAAAGTCAGTTGTAGCATCAATACTTTCCAAAAGCAGGTGAAACTAACTATTTACCAGCGGAAATATGATTAGGGATCTATTTTAGAGATTGTTTGCTATCAATATCCTGTTTTGTACTTTTGTGTATTTATTTCTATTCCTTTGTTTATGTATATTATTTTTCTGTAATAAAGAGTTCTCCTTCCAACTGGAGACATTTTGTTATATGTAGTAAAAAAAAACTTGAGCTTGTATTACTATGATATTTTGAAGATGACTCCACCAACAGGCAAATGCCTTCGGGATCACCTAAAGCTCCAGTATGTGTTTAATGTTATATATTGTGTACAAAAACTTGATGGAGCATTAAATATATATTTATTATATTATTATTATAATTACTATTTTGGAAATTTGCAAGCATTAAGGGTAAACATTGACAGAAAAAGAAATATACTGTGGATGTATGCAATTTCCATGTTGGGTGTGTTTCTTTTGTGATGGACAAAAGAAGAACTAATACAGGATTTCTCTCGCATTCTCCATTTTGCTTTTTTCCACTAAAAGAAGCTGTAACGCTGTAATCGCAGAAACGTTGTATGCAAGTTTTTGAATACAGGAACTTTTTCATCAGGTTGAATTCTTATTGATTTATATCCATCAATGGCCTTAAAAGACAACAGTTTAAGGGCCTAGCACAACAATGAGAAGGAAATCTTAGTTAAACTTGATAAGTGAAATTTAAGGAGTGCCATTTAGTGTTCAAGTACGTGTCCGGCAGCATGGAAGAAGATAGGTGTAAAATTCCACTTTTCAACTGAACAGAATATGAATAGTGGAAGATTAGGATGGATATTTATTTGAACAAGAAAGAGATGCTGGAATACGATAATGTATTATTTGGAGAACTGATCGAATCTCAAAATTAAGACAGGAGATAGTGCTGAGGCTCAGGCAATTAAGATAACCACTGCAGCAGAATTGAAGACTCTAGACAAAAGGTTTAAAGAGGGTATATTGTTCAGAGCTTGAGAAATTCTCAGTTATTACTGGTGCTAACTAAAGAAACTGCAAATGAAAGTTGGACTTGTTTAGAAACAAAGTTTGAAAAAAAAGAATTCCATGACAAGAATGATGTTGAAAAAGTAATTGAGCAATCTTAAGTTTCGACCATCATCAGAATCATTTGATGATTATTGGATTAAGCATGATGCCCTTTTTGTGGATTTGAAGAGAGTTGGAGAAATGATAGACGATGTGGGGAATGTCTTACATCCTTAATGACCATGGCTGAGGCTATTATGCTGTAGTATCAGGGCAGAAGACCTTGGCATCAGAGAGATAATGGAGTTCTATACGATTGAGTTCTGTCGTATTTGTCTTGGTGAGGAGGAGGTGAAAAGGAAAGAAGGGAGAATACGACCGGAGGTGGAAGCTCCTACAGCATTTTCCGGTTCAAGGTGTCAAGAGGCAGAGAGGTCAAACGTACCTGAGTACCAAGATAGAAGCCAGAGGAGTTTCGGCATGTCCCACCTTTTTCACCACAATTGCAAGTTTGGTGGCCATAAGGTGACAGAGTGTTGGAGATTGGATGGGAGGATGTAAAAAGCTGGACATGTTGGAGAAATTAGCAGGTCAGGTAATGCTCACCGTAAAATGCAGAACTCCTCTGAGGAGGATGTTCTGCCAGCCTATAGTTTTTTTTTACTTTCGGAACAGAAATGATTAGGTAAATACTGCATGGATTCTAGACATAGGTGCTCTAGGCCACCTGGTTACGACAGATACTCCTGTCGTAAAGAGAAGAAAATTAAAAGAATCAGTTAAGATTGGTGCAGCTAAATCAAGTACTCATTTAGTATAATTCGTTGTCTCGGGCACGACTTCATGGAATGGACTTAACATAATGATAAGTAAAGAAAACTTTGTAATTCCACAAAAATGTTTAATGTATGACCTAGGTGTCGACGTGGCTCGTCATCATCTGGTACAATTGCATAGAAGGTAGAGAATAAATAGTCTCACACAAAATGATTTTGTTTTTGAAATCATTTTGTGACTATTTATTCTCTACCTTCTATGCAATTGTACCAGATGATGACGAGCCACGTCGACACCTAGGTCATACATTAATTATTTATGTGGAATTACAAAGTTTTATTTACTTTTCATTACTTATTTAGTTGCACAAGAAATTGGTGAGGTTTATGCAGTGACCGATGTTGATGGGAAATCAAGTAAAATAGAACTCAAAAATGTATTGCTTGATGAAAATTTTAAGTGTGACCTAATATCTATTTCTAAGTTAGAAAAATATGGGATTCAAAATTTTAATTGAAAAAAGTGCATCATAGCAGAATGTATCATAGCTTCAAATCAAATTGTTGTAGCTATGGGGTGTATAGATGGAAACATATGCAAGTTAAGAGTTAAAATACTTCAATGATGTAGATGCAGGTGTTGGACTAAGTTATGGGAAATTGTGGCACTGGAGGATGGGTCACATAGGATTTGCTTGGTTAAGGTAGCTTGGTAGTAGTAGTAGTAGTAGAAGGGGTAGAAGATGTACTGTGTGAGTTGAAGGACGTGAAATATGAAATGTGTGAGGTTTGTGTGCAAGGGAAACAGGCATGTCTTCCACGCAATCAGAGCAGAGAAAGGGCTCGGAGACCCCTTGAGAAGGTTCACAGTGATGTCTATGGTCCATACCACCAACTGCTTACAATGGTGCTAAATTTGATTGAGGTCTTCTCTCTTTTTACTGTTGTGTTTGGTTTAAAAAGGAAAAGTGAAGTAAGTGATAGATTACTTAAGAATTTATGAGCCTATGGAAAACAGTAGATTATCTACCAAGAAGACAGTATAGATGTGATAATGGGACAGAGTAGTTTAATGAGAATCTTAAGATTTTTTTCCAGGGATTGGGATTGTTTGAGTTTAGCATCCCTCACACACCTCAACTGAACGGAGTCGCAGAGAGGATGAATAGATCCATCCTAGACAAAGCCAGGTGTATGCTGTTGGGGTCCAGTCTATGGTAAACCTTTTGGGTGGAGGCTGCAATGACTGCAGTTTATTTAATTAACAGGAGCCCAACTAGAGCATTGGATGTTAGCAAGGTGCTAGCCAAGTTTTGGTATGGTTTCCGCCCGGATGTAAGTAATTTGAAAGTATTTGGGTGTGTAGCATTTGCAAGTAAGAACAAATCTAAAGTAGATGGCAAATAAGTTGATGCAAGAGGAAAGAAGTGTATTTTGCTTGTTTTTGTCCTAATGGCTATAGATTGTGGAGCTTATCAGACTGAAAAGTAAAAGACTCTGCTTGTGATGTTGTGTTTGATGAAAGCAGGAGCAAATTCTCAGGTGAATACTGGGACGATGATGTGTGGGAGAATGCACCACTTTAGGTAGAAGATACATCAGAGATTCAGGAAAGTTCAGGGGAATAGGAGGAGCAAGGTGACGAGATTCATATGTGGGATATTCTCAGAGTGGGTAAAGATGAGGCAAACCAAGATATAAGAAGGGACTGTAGCAATTGCTACGCTGAATAATACAACTGCGAAGTTTCTGTAGAGGAACGTTTATTTCCACTTCGTAGTACAGACTGAGACTGGCAGCAGAGATGGCCTGCTTATATATTGACGGCGAACTCTCTCGAACCCGGCGCCGGAACTACCTCGAACATTCTAGAATCCTTCTGGAGAGAAGCAGAAAAAATATCGTCCGGTGCCTGGAATCGAACGCGGGCCGTCCGATTGGCAATCCAACACCAATCCACTGGTCCAACTCCGTGTTGTGGCGAACAATGCACCACACTACTCCCCCCCTTGGAAGAGAGACGGAGAGCATTGGCCACAAAACGTTGCGGAGGACGGACGGTGCGGCCGGAGCGAGTAGTAATATCTGGTGATGGTGCTGATGGAGTAGGCGGAGAGTCCTCCTCAAGAAGATGGGCAGGCTTGAGACGGTCGATGGAAACCGTGGAAGGTTTGCCATAGATGTTTAGGGTATAAGTCTTCTTATTGCGGCTGAGGACAGGGTAAGGGCCCGTGTACGGTGGTTGTAGGGATGGCCGCACAGCGTCTTGGTGAACAAAGACCTGGGAAGACGTGGCCAAGTCCTTGTGGATAAAGACACGCTGCGAGGAGATGTGGCGTGACGCAGGGGTCGGAAGCAGCTGACTCATGTGGTCACGCAGTTGAGAGACCAGATCCATTGAATCCAAATGCTGATCAGAGTCGACGAAGAAGTCCCCGGGAAGACGCAGTTGCTCCCCGAAGAGAAGTTCGGCAGGGGTTGTCTGCAGGTCGGCTCTCCAAGTTGTGCGGAGGCCGAGAAGAACTGCGGGTAGTGCGTCCATCCATGAGTTGGAAGAAGAGCACATGAGGGCTGCCTTGAGGACGCGATGTAATCGTTCGACGAGTCCGTTGGCCTCATGTGCTCTTCTTCCAACTCATGGATGGACGCACTACCCGCAGTTCTTCTCGGCCTCAGCACAACTTCGAGTTAGGAAGAGGCCAGCATATTTGAAGGAATATGATTCTTTGGCACTTATGATAAATTACAAAGAGCTTTTGTGCGAGGATAATTGTGATGAGATAAAATATGTTTTGTTTGTAGATACTTCATAGGATAGAAATTGATGCCAGGATCACCATGTCATAGACGAGTCACATTATGTAATGAATGTCTTACTGTCATGGTTTCCCTCAGTCTTTCGATGAGCTATAAGAGAGACGGGATAAAAGGGAATGGGTCAGAGCAGTGGATGATGAAATTCAGTCATTACTGGAAAATCACACGTGGGAACTGGTAAAAGTACCTGAGGGAACGAGAGTAATCAAGAGTAAGTATGTATTCACTATAAAGGAAGATAGTGAGAGAAACATTGAGAGATACAATGCAAGATGAGCTTTTAGGGGATTTTCACAAAGGAAGGAGTTAGATTATTCAGAGAAATAGAGGCCCCAGAGCAGTTGAAATACGTAATGAAATGGGGTCGATATATAAACGATCAACTTGAGGGTCAGATGAGGGTGGGTGGAGGGATTGAGCAACAATGGAAAGATGGGGACATGTACCGGAATAGAGAGACGAGAGAAGAGATCAAACTACATACATGCTTCGCAACATGTCGCAGCAAAGGATACTGGAAGCGAAACTTGCTTGCAGCCGCCTGCGCGAAGCGTGACGTCAAGAAGGGGAAGGCTCGCGAGTAAGGGATCCGCGAAGGAGCTGAGCAAAGGGGGGAAGACAGCACATGGTAGACAACGCTGCCAACATAACAGACTTCGTGGTGGCTGGAGCAGTAATAGTGGGTCATTAAGTGCACATTTAAATAATGTTTTAAGTAATTTAAAAAAATTCTAGGTGCACATTTCATTCGAGTATATCTGTTTATGTGGTGGAAATGAATATACACGTTACAAGCAATGGTATTGATTTAAGAATTATAGTTTACATTTTTTGCCTGCTATGACTTGAATTTCGGCGATGCATTCGAAATGTAGGCGAAAAGTTATGTTTAAACGTCCTTTTTTGAACCTTTGACTTTGTAAGACTCCTTAATGTTTCTTAGCAACCACTATAATAATATAACACGTATTTTTTCTCATTTGGCATAAAATATGTCCGTATGTAATCAAACTATAATGAAGAATCCAATGAGTCATTATGCTGCGTGTTAAAATATTATTGAATTACCAAAAAACGAAATCGGTAAAATGTACCTATTTTTTTACTTTTATCTGTACGTAGATTTTCCTTTTTGCACGTATGAAAAGTTTCACTCAAATATGTACGAAAAATATCACATAACTACCTTAATTTTTTATCATCAATAATAATGATAAAAACCTTAACTTAAGAGGGTGGTAATATGTCAGTAGCGCATTTCGACACAATGCATACGATCAAAAATATAGCCGCATCAAAATATACTGAAGTTCCCCGCAAACCCTTCGTAGAGGGCCATGTAATCTAAACAAGTGAATTAAGAGCACAGAAAGCTAGGAATTTGATATGAATGACAGATTGAGCGTTTTGAAGTTTGAAATGAGAGAATGAACGTTTATGAGCTTTGGAACCCTGGTTGTTAAACACTAGAATACACAAAGGTAGTGAACATGCGGAGGCGACAATGGAATACAAATATTTTTCCATAACAAAAATTCATCGGGCAAATTAAACTGGAGTTTCCATATTTCTCAAAAAATGAAAATTCATACGCGGTAAATATAGAAGAAAATAATTCCGGCCTCAATATTGGAACCGAACTATGACGATAAAACCAATAACATATTCAATATCCACTCTACTAATTAATTCCAGACCATTTCATCAGTAACAGACTACCTTGAAAATAGCTACGAGTTGCAGACACCATGGTTTAAATTAATTTTAATGCGGATAATTTAAAAAAAACTTAATTTCATAGGAAGTACTATGATAACAAGTAGCACAGTATTCGAATATTAATTGAAGTCGTCATTATTGGCCAGCTGAGAAAGCATTTGATTCAAGAAATAAGGCAAGGCTCAAATAAAGCACGGTTGAACTACCTACATATAAATCGTTCAATGGGACATTGTATAGTACTACATGCATAGAGGTAGTTGTTTGGAGCGCATCATTGTGTGGCCTACCTATATATGTAGAACAAATTTCATCGCCTCCAACTCGCGTTACTCGACAAAATTGAGGACAAGTCAGAAATGCAATATTAAAACAATAAAGGCCATTAGATTCAATACGCTAGGCAAGACCTCAAAGAAATTACACAAAGAAAGCACGGTTGAACTATAGTTGTACAGCTGTTTGAAGTGCTTCGTTGTGTGGCTCATATATTGAACAAATTACATCGCCTCCTGTTGAAATAGCAATTCCTCAATTAAGATGTTGTTTTGTCTTCGCATATTATATGCCTATTCTTGTACGCTGAACGGCCAAACGGTTCAGTTTAATTGTTGGAGCCGGAATTAACTGACGTTGGTAAGAGTAAAAGTTCACATAATTACTTCATCCATATCCTAATTACTTCACCTCCAACACACCATACCTACGCTACCGAATTGAGGACGTCAAAAATGCAATGAAGGCCTGATAAACAAACACTACCGTCACTCATGACTAGACTCACCAAAAGCATGCTGAAATGTTGGAAGATGGACGACTCGTACATCGAAACTTCGGCCGAAATGCAGTGGGTGACCCGGTAGAGAATCCGCATAGACTTCATTAACAAGCTGAAATGTTGATGATTCCAATGGAACACCCCATTGTCCGTAATGCTGCACTAATTTCAGATTTTCCTTCTCCAAAAAGGACTCCCTAAGAATATGGAAATAAATGTAAATTGAGACAGACCTTAAGGGGAAATACAAACAAGTTGAAGCGTTATTCCTTGAATTCAAGAAAGCATTCGACAAGCTTCTTATTAAAAATCATGCGGGTTAAACAAAAAAATATGAATTGGATACATGCCTTTCTAAGTGATCGCAAACAAAAAGTAGTTACATCTACAAAATACCCTACAAGTCACCTCAGGGATGTGTGGCAGGAGGTGAGTAGTCACCAACATGCATTACACTATACCCTAGCTAGTGTAACTACGATTATTGATACATTATCATAAATCGCTAATGCTTGTCTCACAAGCACGCACTGCATTATAGGTATATGCTACCAATGTTGGAAGGCCGATTGTATTTTGACACTACATAAATGGACAGATCTACAAGAATTATACTGAAAGCAAGCACGGTGTGCTGTGAGGATTGAGTAGCAGATAATCATAAAATTATTAGGGAGTTAATCTACTAAATAGCTAGACTACCTATTGACAAACCTAGGTAAAAGTCTCATTGGCAGCTGTTGATGCCTCTTATCGTTCGCGGGAAAAATTACATTTTTTATTTCTCCGTTCTGCAATCTAGTTCCCTAAATTTATTCTCATGATCTGATCTACTGTATTATTTCGGATTTCGCAAAATATGATTAAGGTCGTCAGGGAATAAATTGGTTTGGAACTTGCATAATAAATTATGTCTAAATTTTAATAGACGGTTTGAAAGCGATTCCCATCCCAGTTGCTGCAAAAGGTCAGTATGTAGATGTATAATCCCGCCGAGTAGTACATTAACTGTAGCGTAAATCAATTAATTATTAAAAGGTTTTTCTATAGTGTGATGCCATAACATCCTGTACATCTATATATTTAGAATACTTTGATTGAAAACGTCAAGTTTTTAGTTTCAAAGGTAATTAAGTATTGAAAAAGATTAATTTCGCCCAATGTAAATAGCACAGATTTTTCATAAGAAAGTATCTACTTGCATATATTTTTGACTTTGACTAAGTATAATTTGGGCATTCTTACTAATCCCGAGGGTCTTCGGCAATTAACATTTTATAATTATGAGTTACTTTAGTAACATTCCCCTTCATAACGGCCGGAGACTCAAGAGGGCTTGTGCAGTAATCGCAGCCACGTCCGACGCCCATCGGATGAGCGGCTACGCCGCTGTCGGGTCATGCGTACGCAGTAGACAAAGTGACCCCAGGATGACGGCCTTCTGCATGCGTGCAACAAGTGATTCCGCCTGTACCACGCAGGACAGAATTCACTTCATGCTATCTAGCAGCGAGGCCTGTGACGCTGTTAGAACAAATTTCATCGCCTCCAATACGCGTTACTGGACCGAATTGAGCACAAGTCAGAAATGCAATGCAAAAACAGATAAAGGCCTGATTGACGAAACACTACCGTCACTCACGATCAGACTCACCGTAAGCATGCTGAAATGTTGGACGATGGATGACTCGTTCATTGAAACTTCGGCAGAAATACTGTGTGACCCGGTGGAGAACACGAATAGGCTTCACCGACATGCAGATGGCTCCAATGGAACATTCCGCTGGCCGTAACGTTGCACTAACGTAAGCTTTTCATTCTCCAACTAGGAATCCTTGAGAATTAGGAAAGAGAAGTAAAAGTGAGACCTGGAGTTGATATAATATTTCATCAGAGTTGAAATGAAGTTATCCTACCAAGTTTATGAGGTCACATCCGGAACAGTATATTCTCACAAGGACAGAGAAAACAACGGAAATTAAATTTGATATTAACGAACTACCACATAAAAATATCGCTATTACGAGTAAATACGAAATAACAAATGTATATCACTTCTTATAAACTCTATTAAAATATATTTTTCTTCAAATGTAATAGCATTACCTTACGTTTGTTCTCCCATCTTCGACCCTGCGCTGTGTTTTCACACAAAACATTCATACGACTGGATGATTAGTTTGAAGTCCTATTGGTGGCGCGTCGGTCGTTTCCATCAACGCAAGCGGTGGGAGGGGTAACTCTGGCTGAGGGAAGACTGGCCCACAGTCAAATGGAATAAACAGTCATTTCACTTCCCCACTTGATTGAAACCAGCCTGTAAGGTCCTCATCCTTTTTTCTAAATTCCCCATTCGCCATAGTTCAGAATATCATTCTCCTTCCCAATTTAAATTTTCTTGACTTATGTTCTCCCCTCCCTTTAGTCAACACTCTTAATTCCGATTTGGGGAAAATTTTACCTCCGGAATGTTTGAAGGAATACTGAGAGCCATCGCGTCACATTTTCGAACGCAATGCTGCATCATCTAGGGAGACTGATGTGGTTGTTTCGTAAATATTTCCACCTCTGCCGGGATCAAACCCGGGCCTTCGAGATGAGAAGTCCAGATATACCTACATTATTTCACAATGATTTAATTTCGTACATGAAAATGCGCATGTTTAAGAACGGGTTTAAATCTATGGCTTTCAATAAACTTGATTGAACACCAATGAGTAAATCAAAACGAACTACAAGAACACAGAACTTTTTTCTTAGATTTTCGCAGTTAATTTTAATTTAAAATAGAAAAAAGACCTAACAACCTAAGCAGAGAAGATGGCTACAAACTTCCTTATACGTCGAAAAGACTTGAAAAACTGAAGTATTAATTAACCATGATGTACATAATAACCGCTTAAGTTTATTTATTTTTCATTGTTGATTTATAATGCATGACGAAGCAGGCAGAATAGCACGGCGAAACTGTTGCTAAAAAAGTTTAGTTTAATCGCAGAAATCCTAAAGAAACTTCCCAAAATTACAGTATTATAGATTTTGCCTTATCTATAGAACATCACATTTTGCTGAATGATGGTCCCTATTTATCACTAAACCCCCTAGATTCCCACCAGGAAGAAAATTCCCCTCTGATTTATAAGCCCTACTGAAAGGGGACAATGAGCGAGTAGTTGAAGGCTCATCTAGGCTAATCGAGAGCACGCAGGGATCTTTTGAAACCGTGGAGAGATGTATTTTACGATGTCAGGTCCCTTTGTAGAGAGTTCGGCACCAACATGGGGGAGGTGGAACACATTAAAAATCTAATGAAGGGACTGCGGCCCGCAATAGTATTATTGAAAGCACTCCCGATGAAGCCTCTTACTTAAAACGAGCTATGGGACTACTTCCAACTCCAATAAGCGGCAATTCTGGTCACAGAGGCCACACAAGAAATAGCTACATCTAAGGCAGCTCCCCGAGAGATGTTGTTTATTTGTCTATTAATATTTATTGAAAGCACCTAAAATATCAACATTGTGCTTGTGCATTGTGGCCTTAACAATGTGCTCAATAGATAGAATAAATTAGACGTAAAATAGCAGTTAAAACAAAAATGACAATATTCAGCATCATACAATAAAGCAAGTAGGTCTATTTGCTATCCTGGGAGCCATCCGCAGAGGAGAGTGGCAGGGGTTGCTAGGAAACCAGATATTGAAGGGAAGGGAATAGGGAGGAGGGTGGAGAGGTTAGAAGTGAAATGCGTGATAATGATGTCTTAAGTTAGTCTCTCGCCATTTTTGTGATAACATAATTATATAATACATTGATTTTGTTTGTTTTGTTTGCGGTGTGTGGAAAGAAGGAATGTTTGTACCTCTCAGTTCGGCAGTTTATCTCACTTATTTTGTCACTTCCTATCAGTTATAGAGATATATCGAGGGGTCAAAATAATATCCTTCGTGTCGTATTGAAACTCGCCTGATCTTAACATTTCAAAGAATCTAAGCCTAGCGTGTAGTGTTTGAGTCTTTAGCGACTCCAATCCTAGTCCTTAAATCAGCTGCGAAACAATTTCTATTCCCTCGTTAGTTCCTAACGAAGAAATCCGTCTGTCCTTTGTACTTCATTTGTTTCGCGAATTTAATATTTCTGTTCAGGATCCAAACTTCTCGCGGTTTATATGAGATGAGGCTTAACCAGAGCAAAGTAGCATCTCTCTTTCAATTTACCTTGGGAGAACCTTGGTACACCTCGCTTGAAAGCTCGTAGCCAGAGCGCAGAAGCACTTTTCAGACCTGGAAGAGTCATGTTTCCACGAAAGGTTTATTGCACGGAGGCTTGGTGACCATTCTCCCTCGGGTCTTCACTCAGATCGCTTGCAATCGCTGACAAACTCAATGTCCTTCTGCTTACCTATTTCGCTTTTACTTTTATAGTATTTTCTTTTATAAAGTGGGCTTTGTTTTAGAATAGTTCAGTATTGTATTAGTTCTTTCAGATGTATTTCTTTTCATTTTAGGTTATTAATTATTCATTCTTTTTTCACTTAAGTGCTTGCTTCATTTTTAACTTTCGCTTAGATTATTTCAGTAGGTCCTTCAGGTATTCAAATATGAAATTTAAATTCTAAAGTAATTTTGTACTAGGCCAAATTGATTGAATGCGTCATTCAGAATGCCAGAAAATATATTACAAACTACAGGGAAATAAAACCACGCGAAGATAAAAACCTTAAGAACGATAAGAACTAATGGACAAATATCCCTGACCAAATTCTTGAAGAATGCCATTGTAATCTTTCGTATCGATGGTTAAATGGGGAAAAAATATAGGGATATCCCTGGTCCCACTTGATCAGAAACACACC
The DNA here is from genome assembly GCA_963573305.1 of Pyrrhosoma nymphula. Classification (NCBI taxonomy): domain Eukaryota; kingdom Metazoa; phylum Arthropoda; class Insecta; order Odonata; family Coenagrionidae; genus Pyrrhosoma; species Pyrrhosoma nymphula. Next base: position 28,840,249 of record OY754331.1, on the reverse strand, counting down.
GCTGTAATACGCGAGACGAGGATGGCCTTAGTAAAAAAAATTCTTGTTTGACGGTCCACTCAGTGGCGTACCAAATTTTCAGCTAGGAAAGTGTTTGAGCGGTTGGGTAGGTTTGTTATCTTGGAGAGACAACCAGCAACTGAGGTCATCTGCGCCAATAATGTCCGATTCTCTACGGTCATGTGGAAAAAAATAACGCCATTGATGTCTCTATTGATTTAAAAACACCAAATGTATGCAAAGAAAAGTAAAAAAAGAATCACAATTGCATTCAGAATTGAACAAGTGAAACACAGAATGCGCTGTAAAGCTCTTAATTCAGCAATCAAGACTGTATTTTGCAACAATTAAGTACAACTAGGGTAGGTGAAAGATTTATTTGCGGAATGGGGAATGGATGGAGAGAAACCTAGTGTCGGGAGTAGGGTGCTCTTTATAAATGGTACGAACTGTTTTACGTTTTATCCGACGGTAGGAGTACTGAACTTTAGGTCCTCTCCAAGTAGCACCCAAGAGCTGATCGAGATTTCTTTGGAAATTCTCCCCCACCGCTGGGATTCAAACCTTGTGCACGGAAGCCAGTAATCGAGCCACCAAACCAACTCGACCCCCATGGTATAAGATTACATGTTAGTTGTAGAACTGTATTTAAATATTAATCTGTTTAACTTAAGCCTCTATGAATTAATGTATGTATACCGTAAAAATAGGTGCTTCAATTGAATATGATAAAAAGTAATTTTCGTGAAAAATGTGCATTAAGTTTTTTTCCTGTCTATTGTATTGGCCTTCTGCTATTGGGCGAATGGCACCTAGCCAATAGGCCAAATCTAATCTCAGAATTTGTATGAGGATATGGCAGAATAAAACACCAACCAATGAAGATTTTATGCAACCCCAACTTTATCCAAAATAAAAAATTCAACTGTCTTATTCATCAACAGGTATTAAGGTCATCTGCTCGTTTATTTTGGCTGTTCCCCAATTTAACATCAAAAGCAGTGCTGGGATATATCGGCCGCTTGTTTACCAAAGTCCTTTTCTCTTTATTCGAAGCGAGTGACAAACCACAAACTCTCCAATAGTCTCGCGTTCCTTCACTCTTTCTACAAATTTCCTCTCCTCCGCACCTTTCCTACGTCTCACTTCCACTCTTAAATATGGCTTTTGCGGCCGCGTCTATGAATGAGCCCGTTCCAGCGTCTGAAGTAAGGCTTCCCCTAGCTGTGGTCCCACTCAGCTGCATGCAAACCCGACTGAATATGGTGAATAAAACACGAAATATCTCATAGTCACAAGAGATGACACGGGGTACCCAACGTATTTCGAACTAAGTGCGCCGAACATTATACACCGTCAGAGTAGATTGTCCCTATATTTTATACAATGACTGCACATATCCCACGTCTTCAATTTCCTACTTTTACAAAACCTTTAGAATCTTTTTTGGTATTAATGGTTAGGTGTTAGAAATTAAGGGGTCCGAGGTAATGATTAGAAGTAGTTGACCAATCTCTAATGATTTCAACATTTCTCGGGTTGCCTCCGCGTCAGTTGTCATTCAGCACAACAGTTTCGCCAGCTATCCTGCTCGCGTCCTCAGGTGAAGGATGGCGAGAAGGTTTTGGTCCGTCCTTACATAGGCCAAGTTAGGCGCCAAAAAGCGATCAATGATCTGGTCAATCATGGAGCAGCGTCGCGTTTGCGCGGGAAGCTTACTACTCTCTTCCAAGCGCTGTGCAATGGGTATCCATCTTCTCTGTTAAAATTCTTAGGTGTTTTTATGTTTTCTATAGCCTCTCTTATTATTCTCGGGAAGTACCTGTTTTCCTTGGCTATTATTTTTGCATCTTCGAATTGTACGGTGTGTCCCGGTTCACTCCATGCGTGCTCTGAGATGGCAGATGCTTGAAATTGTCTATTTTTTGTCGCTCTCTGGTGTTCCTTTAGTCGAGTGCCCAAGGCTCTGCAGGTTTCGCCTATGTATGACTTCCCACAGGAGCACGGCACTTGGTAAACGCCTTCGGAGAGGGTTGATGGAAGTCTGTCCTTTGGGCCGGTTGAGTTGAAACTGTTGTGCTGAATGACAACTGACGCGGAGGCAACCCGAGAAATGTTGAAATCATTTGATCAACGCCGCGGAAACCTGCGAACTAAGACCAATCTCTAATTTTCTTCCAGTTAAACATTCTCCAAATTTTCTTGCATCCTTATTTCGCGCCTCTTTAGTATCTTCTGATAATTGCCACAATGGAAGAGTTACCTCCTTTGCAATTTCGGCTCCGTGTGTGCGGACATTGTGAACCGTGGAAGGCATGTAGAACCACGGGTTGAGTTTAGTGAGAGATAGTAGGGAGAGCCATTTTTCGTTTCGTCTCAGGAAATTTTATTTATTGAACCTTTATTGAAATAAATGAAATAGACATTGTTAGTTGAATGAGTTCTAATATTTTTTTATTTGAATCACATTGATTAATTAAATTTAACAGATATTTTTTGCTAATATCCGCACGATTGTGTGTGATACTTTGAATTACTTCTTATTCCCTAATGTTAACTCTGTCTCCAATATTAATTTTAAGATTTGCATAAACGCTCTCGTTGTGTTTCAAGGAAGCACCATGATAGAACCATTGCGGCATCCTTCCTGCAACATTCAGCTTTCCTCGAAGTTAAAATTACTAATTAAGTATATTTTAAATTTATGACCCATTTGGATTGCAAATTAAATAACTGTCCAGTGCGTACAAGCTCTGAGGTCGTTTTTTTCAGTTGCTACATCATTTTTCTTTACCTAATGAATCTTCTGCTCATAATTATTTATGCTACCCCAAAGCACGAATTTTCCCAGTAAGAGCATATTACTCCAACGATGAAGAATGTAATATCTGCTGCTAACTTATTTTCTAGGGTGCACATAGTTTTACCCCTTCCTTCAATTACAATGAAGGAATAGAATCGTTAACTAATGCGTTGTTAACTAATAAACCTATTTTTTACCATTTAGATAGTAAAAGAGTCCACATAGCTATCAAGTAAGCTATGAAATCATTGTGATGGAAATTACTTACTGTAAAACTTGAAAAAAACGAAAAGAAAATAAAACAACATCCTCTAAATACCACGCGAAGTAGAGTGTTGAGACAAGTAAGCACAGAGGCCTAGCATAGGAAACTTATATGGAAATTTGTATTGTTTCGGGTTAAAATCAATATTCCAATACGTACCATAGGTACATACATCAAATGATTAAAAAGAAGTTTAAGTTAATTAAGGCGGAACTTATAATATTTTTTAATGCCAAAATTTTACTAATTCTATGAATTCTGCAAATAAAATACTAAAAAGTAACGAATTTATCACGATCAGATGTAAAAAAAAGTGCACCATTTGGATTCAAGGTCATGTGTTTCTCCTTTGTTACCGGAATTGAATTAGATACTAATTGTATTTTTTCTAAGGCGTTATTTTAATGGTTGAAATATCTTACAAGTGTGCGTTACGATTGATTTTCACTTATTTTAATTTGCCTCGCCTAAGGGTTGTAAGTCCTTCTCTTCGACTGCAACCTTGTCATGGGTTTAGTGGGAAGGACATCAGATGCAGAATTGCGCTAGCTAAAGAAGCATTTTCGAAGAGAAGGGAATTGATACGCGCAGGAAGTTAGCCCCCAAAAAATTCCACCCCAAGTTCCAATCCACAGTGCTGCCAACATAATTCAATACTTTTCAATTTTCGCTCTTAAATTACACCATTTCACTTCTAAACCGTCAAATAACACGCCACGCCCTTAAATAACACGCATACCCTGAAATAATTACCATAAATATACTACTCTTTACAAAAATTGCACATATTCCCAGACCGCCCAGCGCGAGTCATACGCGAAGCAAGCGCTGACATACCTGCTTATTACGGAGTTATCCGTAAAGAGATCCAATTAAAATTTATTGTACGTACTACTGGTGATGTACCCTTTAAGACAAATTAAACAAAATTTATTCATATTCCAAACTTTGTGGCCCAGGGCCGGCTAACCACGTAATCCCCCAGCCTCACACGAGGCAAGCGCCCATACATCGGCTTATTACGGAGTTATCCGTCCAGAGATCCTATTCAAATTCATAGTACTTACTGGCAGTAATGTACTCTTATGGTATGATTAAACAAATGTTATTCATATTCCCAAGTTTGACACCCAGGGCCGGCTAACCATGTTCCCGCCCCGCGCGAGAAATACGCGAAGCAAGCGCTGACATACTTGCTTATTACGGAGTTATCCGTCCAGAGATCCTATTTTAATTCATAGTACTTACTGGTAGTAATGTATTCTTCAAGAAGAATTAAACAAAATATATTCATATTCCCAAGTTTGACAACCAGGGCCGGCTAACGAAGTCACCGCCCAGCGCAAATAATACGCGAAGCAAGCGCTGACATTCCGGCTTATTACGGAGTTATCCGTCCAGAGATCCTATTTAAATCCATACTACGTACTAACAGTAATGTACTCCTCAAGATGGGATAAACAAAATATATTCATATTCCCAAGTTTGACAACCAGGGCCGGCTAACCACGTCACCGCCCAGCGCAAATAATACGCGAAGCAAGCGCTGACATTCCGGCTTATTACGGAGTTATCCGTCCAGAGATGTTATTTAAATTCGTATTACGTACTAACAGTAAGGTAATCTTCAAGAAGAATTAAACAAAATATATTCATATTCCCAAGTTTGACAACCAGAGCCGGCTAACGAAGTCACCGCCCAGCGCAAATAATACACGAAGCAAGCGCTGACATTCCGGCTTATTACGGAGTTATCCGTCCAGAGATGTTATTTTAATTCATAGTACATACTAACAGTAATGTATTCTTCAAGATAAATTACACAAAATATATTCATACTTCCAAGTTTGACAACCAGGGCCGGCTAACGAAGTCACCACCCAGGACAAATAATACGCGAAGTAAGCGCTGACATTTCGGGTACTTACGGAGTTATCCGACCAGAGATGTTATTTTAATTCATAGTACGTACTAACAGTAAAGTAATCTCCAAGAAGAATTAAACAAAATATATTCATACTCCCAAGTTTGACAACCAGGGCCGGCTAACGAAGTCACCACCCAGCGCAAATAATACGCGAAGCAAGCGCTGACATATCGGGTAATTACGGAGTTATCCGTCCAGAGATGTTATTTAAATTCGTATTACGTACTAACAGTAAGGTAATCTTCAAGAAGAATTAAACAAAATATATTCATATTCCCAAGTTTGACAACCAGAGCCGGCTAACGAAGTCACCGCCCAGCGCAAATAATACACGAAGCAAGCGCTGACATTCCGGCTTATTACGGAGTTATCCGTCCAGAGATGTTATTTAAATTCATAGTACATACTAACAGTAATGTATTCTTCAAGATAAATTAAACAAAATATATTCATATTCCTAAGTTTGACAACCAGGGCCGGTTAACGAAGTCACCGCCCAGCGCAAATAATACGCGAAGCAAGCGCTGACATTCCGGCTTATTACGGAGTTATCCGTCCAGAGATGTTATTTAAATTCGTATTACGTACTAACAGTAAGGTAATCTTCAAGAAGAATTAAACAAAATATATTCATATTCCCAAGTTTGACAACCAGAGCCGGCTAACGAAGTCACCGCCCAGCGCAAATAATACACGAAGCAAGCGCTGACATTCCGGCTTATTACGGAGTTATCCGTCCAGAGATGTTATTTTAATTCATAGTACATACTAACAGTAATGTATTCTTCAAGATAAATTACACAAAATATATTCATACTTCCAAGTTTGACAACCAGGGCCGGCTAACGAAGTCACCACCCAGGACAAATAATACGCGAAGTAAGCGCTGACATTTCGGGTAATTACGGAGTTATCCGACCAGAGATGTTATTTTAATTCATAGTACGTACTAACAGTAAAGTAATCTCCAAGAAGAATTAAACAAAATATATTCATACTCCCAAGTTTGACAACCAGGGCCGGCTAACGAAGTCACCACCCAGCGCAAATAATACGCGAAGCAAGCGCTGACATATCGGGTAATTACGGAGTTATCCGTCCAGAGATGTTATTTAAATTCGTATTACGTACTAACAGTAAGGTAATCTTCAAGAAGAATTAAACAAAATATATTCATATTCCCAAGTTTGACAACCAGAGCCGGCTAACGAAGTCACCGCCCAGCGCAAATAATACACGAAGCAAGCGCTGACATTCCGGCTTATTACGGAGTTATCCGTCCAGAGATGTTATTTAAATTCATAGTACATACTAACAGTAATGTATTCTTCAAGATAAATTAAACAAAATATATTCATATTCCCAAGTTTGACAACCAGGGCCGGTTAACGAAGTCACCGCCCAGCGCAAATAATACGCGAAGCAAGCGCTGACATTCCGGCTTATTACGGAGTTATCCGTCCAGAGATGTTATTTAAATTCGTATTACGTACTAACAGTAAGGTAATCTTCACGAAGAATCAAACAAAATATATTCATATTCCCAAGTTTTACAACCAGGGCCGGTTAACCATGTTCCCGCCCCGCGCGAAAACTACACGAAGCAAGCGCTGACATATCGGGTAATTACAGAGTTATCCGTCCAGAGATGTTATTTAAATTCATAGTACATACTAACAGTAATGTATTCTTCAAGATATATTAAACAAAATATATTCATACTCCCAAGTTTGACAACCAGGGCCGGCTAACGAAGTCACCACCCAGCGCAAATAATACGCGAAGCAAGCGCTGACATTCCGGCTTATTACGGAGTTATCCGTCCAGAGATGTTATTTTAATTCATAGTACATACTAACAGTAATGTATTCTTCAAGATAAATTAAACAAAATATATTCATACTTCCAAGTTTGACAACCAGGGCCGGCTAACGAAGTCACCACCCAGCGCAAATAATACGCGAAGCAAGCGCTGACATATCGGGTAATTACGGAGTTATCCGTCCAGAGATGTTATTTTAATTCATAGTACATACTAACAGTAAAGTAATCTTCAAGAAGAATTAAACAAAATATATTCATATTCCCAAGTTTTACAACCAGGGCCGGCTAACCACGTCACCGCCCAGAGCGAGTCACACGCGAAGCAAGCACCCATATATCGGCTTATTACGGAGTTATCCGTCCAGAGATCCTATTTAAGGTCATAGTACGTACTAACAGCAATGTACTCTTCAAGATGAATTAAACAAAAGTTATTCATATTCCCAAGTTTGACAACCAGGGCCGGCTTGCATTTGTATCCTTGCGTTTATACTTCCCTCCTGTCAGAGCGGCATTGCGGAATATTTTCCAATGCGTAGGATGAAATGTTCAAGTGAGTTGTTTAATATTTTAAGCGGTGTTGCAATAAGGGACCGCACGTTAAAACATATAGCTTTATAGATGACTGATGGATGGTGAATGACTTGATTCCTTCATTGAGTGTTAACGTCTTGCCTCCTCTTCTCTGGTTATTCCCCGTCACCTCAGAGGTTACCAGTTAGACGCGTTTTTTTTTCAAAGGGAGTGACCCTTACGGAAAAGAGATCCCCTGTAGGCATATGAGAAACCAAGATATACATCCTTGCCCATACACGGATGTATGCCTGCACGGAGAGAAAGTGCCACGGAAAGTACGAGCAATTAAAATTTAACCCCCAATTAACCAATCAATTTCAAGTAACCCCCTTCCTCCTCCAGGCTACCCGATTCCGATGTAACCTGGAGCGAGTTTCGTAGGCAGTATTACCTTACACCTCCCCTACCTAATTCTTCGTAACCTCCTTCCTCCTCCAGGCTACCCGATACCGATGTAACCTGGAGCGCGTTTCGAAGGCAGTGAACTCCGTATTACCTTACACCTCCCCTGTGGTCTTCTAATTTCTTAATCATGTTTGTATGTGTAATGTTTAATAATTATGAATGTTTTAAACTTCCGCACCTTCCTTTTCTTTCCCTTTCCTTTTCACCCATATTGCGCAGGGATCGCAAACCCATGACCTCATCTCATAATCTTCCCTTTTCGAATTGCCGTCTATGCATTTTACATGAAATTGCACAGCCATTTACTACAATACAAGGTTGAAAAATCTTCGCAATAAACTGGAGTGTTACCAGTCAGGTATCCTAAAACAAAATCCTTGTTAAAACCCTCATTACAGTTGTAATAATTAATGTCTGTAACTATACCGTTTTCATGCAATTGCAAGGGATATTGTCTAACGGGCATTTCAACTCCCCCCTTAATACACTTCTTACCTCCTATGAAGTCTTCTACTGGCTTTACGGCAAATTCCATTTCATCCCCAGAATACAAAGTGATCACCTCGGAGCGGAAAGAGATGTCCTTCCGTTTCCCTGTTCTCCTTACACGCTTTCCCCACCCCTCCTTAGCCATTAACGCTTTTTCTTCCTCTCCTAAGGAACGCTTGCGGCGCCTTTTCTGGACTTTAGGTATTTTAAATCTAATTTCCTTAGCTCGTGAAAGTACATGTGGTTTCATTGCGCGAATAAAGCGTTCCGGTCTCATGTGTAGATTCCCTTCTAAAATTAAGTTTTTTAACACGCCAAACCTGTTTTCAACGACCGCATTGCTAAACCGGGGTCCGAATCCTGTTCCTGCGTTTTTACCTTCGATCGTACATTCTGGGATCAGAAAATACATTCCAAGTAAAGTGAAAAAAGAGGGCAGCGAACCAAGATGGTACAATGCAGAAGTGAGAAAATCGTTAAGACGTCAGAGAGTATGCCACGCCAAGATGAAAAAACTCCGTAGAGATTTTTCCGCTAGTGATCAAAGTTTAATATTTGAAAAATGCAAATTGTCTAGAGCCACTATATAGGAAGCCTTTCGGAATGAATTCATGGATTTTAAAAGAAAAACATTAGTAGAACAATTACAGGACTACCCAAAGGCATTTTGTTCATACGTAAGGGAAATTCAAGGCAATAGATCAACAGTTATTCCACTACGAAACGAAAATGGCGAATTATTAACAAGCAGCTCGGACAAGGACTACTTATTGAATTCTTACTTTCAAAGTGTTTTCACCAAGTCATCGCAAATTACATCCGTAAAGTTAAATGATAACTTCCAGCTAAAGATGCCGCCTATCGATATTTGCGCTCAAGGAATATAAAACTTGCTAAAATCTTTAAGTCCAAATAAATCCCCAGGTCCTGAAGAAATTCCTGCCCGCGTGTATAGAGAATTAGCTTGTGAAATAGCACTCAACTTGCAGAATATATTTAGTAAATCCATTAACGAACACAAAGTACCCATGGACTGGAAAATTGCAAATGTCACTCCCATATTCAAAAGCGGTGATAAGGAACAGCCATCGAACTACAGACCGATATCTCTCACATCTATCTCTTGCAAAGTCCTTGAACATATAATTGTTAGTTCAGTTATGAGACACCTCGATATAGAAAACTTGTTAACAAAAACACAACACGGATTCAGAAAGGGAAGATCTTGCGAAACTCAATTAGGACTTTTTGCTCACGATATTTTAGTCTCGGGTGAACATAACGCTCCATTTGATGCAATTTTTCTTGACTTTAAAAAGACGTTTGATAAAGTTTCCCACAGTAAGCTACTCATGAAATTAAAATCCTACGGTTTAGACGACGACGTAATTTCCTAGATTAGAGAATTCTTAAGTAATCGCGTGCAAAGGGTTGTATAAGATGGCGCTATCTCTAATGAAGTAAAAGTCACATCGGGTGTCCCACAGGGAAGTGTCATAGGCCCGCTTCTGTTCCTTTTGTACATAAACGACATCGGTAACAAAGTTGACAGTAAGCTTAGATTATTTGCTGACGACGCAGTGGTGTATAGAGAAATTCGTAGCTTTAATGACAAGGAAGCGCTAACTAAGGACCTCGAAGCAATACAAGAGTGGTGCGATGCGTGGCAGCTAGAATTAAATCTGAAAAAATGCGTTGTTGTGAATTTTTGGAAACGGAAAAACGCTCCTTGTAACAGCTATTGCATAAACAAAATAAAACTAGACACCGTAGAATCGGTTAAGTACCTCGGAGTTAAACTGACTAATGATCTATCGTGGAGTAAACATATTCGAGAAATTACCGGTCAAGCTAATCGTAAATTGGGATTTGTTAAAAGAGTACTTGGCAAGTGCGACGATAAAGTTAGGGAAATCAGCTACTTCTCCCTCGTTAGACCCCACTTAGAATATGCCGCCAGTATTTGGGATCCTTATGAGATAGGCTTGGAAACTGAGTTAGAACGCGTGCAGCGAAGATCGGAAAGATATGTTAAAGGCCGTTATGATAATCTCGTTAGTGTTACTGACCTATTGCAGCAACTGGGATGGGAAAAGCTTTCAGACCGTCGATTAAAATTTAGACTCAATCTATTATCTAAGTTCCAAACCGGTCCATTCTCTGACGACGTTGATAATATTTTACGAAATCCGACATACTACGGTAGATCAGATCATGAGAGTAAAATTAGGGAACTAGACTGCAGAACGGATAGATTTAAGATGTGATTTTTCCTACGAACGATAAGGGACCATAATAGCTGCCATGAGACTTTTATCTAGGTTTGTCGTTAGGTAGTGTAGCTCTTAGTAGTAGTAGTAGTCCTAATACTTGAATCTTTATCTGTTACCTAGTACATACTAACAGCACTCCTAGCATGTTTTCTACATGGGTCTTGAGTCCCTGTTCATCTGTGTAGTTGTAGAATGCATGTATATTGACGGTCACTCTCCATTTTGATGACATCTGTAGTGTAGTGTTGCATGCTTGTGAGGCATCCTCTCGTGACAAGCATTAGCGATTTATGCTAATGCATAATTAGTCGTAGTTTCACTATCTTTAGGGTATAGTGTAATGCATGTTGGTGATTACTTACCCACTGCCACACACCCCTGAGGTGGCTTGCAGGGTATTTTGTAGATGTAGATGTAGTGCTTGTCGGAAAAAACTTAACCCCCTTTCTTACACCCAAGGTGGCCTGCAGGGCATGTATTAGTGTAGGGTATTTTTAAAATTAAGGAATATCGAGTCAATTTAACGTTCCGGCCTATAGCGGCCGCACGTATAGGAAAGGCCCGGCGAGCAGGAGGATAATCTTTCGCGAGAATATTAATATTCCAAACGTATTCCATCAACATACATTTCTTTTTTTCTCTTGTTCCGTGAAACAAGAATGTATTCATTACGTCACAAAAGATTCTTACACAATGTCATTGTTTAAACTCTTACTTTCCCCCCACCCCCCAACACCACTTACGTTCTGAATCCTCTCCCCCCACCATGTATTCGTCACCTTGACCCTGCTTTCGCTAATTAGTTTGATCCCCGTGGTGAGGGTGTAACAAGGGTACGGTGGTTCTTAAGACGCAGTGGAAAGAATAGATATGCGGAAAGGAGCTTAAGGATTCCCCTATGTCACCCTCATGCTTATATTTTCAACTGATATTTTAAACGTAGTTTGGAAAAACCGTTGTCATATTTGAATTGTTTCCAGGAAGAAACAGATGTCAACTCTATGATCAAAGTGGTGTCTAACGACGAAATTACGTCGTCGTCCAAACCGTAGAGATAGGTGTGACAGATACCGCTCTGCAGTTCGGTACTGTTCCTTGTCACCGCTTATCATCATCTTAGCCGGCCCTGAGTGTCAAAGTTGGGAATATGAATACATTTTGTTTAATTCATCTTGAAGAGTAGATTACTGCCAGTAAGTGCTATGAATTTAAATAAAATCTCTGGACGGATAATTCCGTAATTACCCGATATATAAACGGGAAATCAGAGGTCAGTAGATTCAAGTCATTTAAAAAGTGAGATAAAAAATTCTGCAGTGCCCGGAAGTAGGAATACAGGGCCTAAAAATAAATTAATCGGAAAGAGCGAATCGAAAATACTCCCAAATTGCAATAATATTAGTGATGAAGTAATAGTCGTGGCAGTAATTAATTGCCGTAGTTTAAGAAATAAGATTCCTGAATTCCACCATTTAATTCATAGTACGAAGTGTAACGTCATTATAGGAACAGAAAGTTGGCTCACAGATGATGATTCAGACAGTGAAGTCTTCCCAAAATCTTTCACCGTTTATAGGAAAGATAGAGTTAACCGAGCTGGAGGCGGAGTATTTGTAGCTGTAAAGAATTCAATTGTCAGCCAAGCGGAAACCTTACCGGAGACCAGCGTTGAATCTGTGTGGTGTTCAATTAAATGTCCTAAATCAAAAACTATATTTGTATGCTCGTACTATAGACCACCAAACACAGATATAACATCAATTTTAGATTTTGAAACCCAAATAAACAGCATAGTATCCAAATATCCTGATAGAAATCTGATATTAGGCGGAGATTTCAACTTACCCTCTATAGATTGGAAGACCTATAGCTTCATACCCGGTGGGAGAGATAGAGTCATCTGCGAGGCGTTACTGCACGCTTTTTCATCAAACGCATTGCTTCAAATAGCTTCCGCTCCTAACAGAGGAGAAAATATTCTTGATTTGTTAGCGACAAATATACCACATCAGGTAATAAATGTGAGCACCGTCGAGGGAATCAGTGATCATAGGGCAGTAACAGCTAAGTTTTCTTTAAATATCGCAAAAAGTTTTAAACGAGAACGAAAAGTTTTCATATTTAAAAGGGCTGATTTTGATGGGTTCAAGACTAATCTGAAAAATGCTTTTCCCGTGTTTCAAAAATCAGTAATGGAGTTAAATGTAGAAGGGAATTGGAAAGTTTTTCTTTCGCTCATAAATTCAGGAATCAAAAGATATATCCCTATTAAAATAAAAAAAGAAGGTAGCGAACCGAGATGGTATGACGCGGAAGTCAGAAAATCGTTAAGGCGACAGAGAGCGTGCCATGCTAAGATGAAAAAAAGCATTCATGATGTGTCTCCTAGTGATCGAGAGTTAATAATTAATAAATATAAGTTGTCTAAAGCCGCTACAAAGGAAGCGTTCAGAAATGCATTCACGAATTTTAAAAGGAAAACACTTGTAGAGCAGTTACGGGATGACCCAAAAGCATTTTGGTCCTATGTTAGGGAAGTTCAAGGTAAAAGATCTACCGTTTGTTCGCTAAGAAACGATAATGGAGATGTGTTAACAAACAGTTCCGATAAAGCCAATTTATTAAATTCCTACTTCAAGAGCGTGTTCACCGAGTCATCTGAGAATTCATCCGTGGCGGTTGATAATCACTGCATACGAAAGATGCCTCCCCTTGATATTAGTGCTCCCGGAATAGAAATTTTATTGAAATTGCTCAGTCCAAATAAGTCACCTGGTCCAGACGAAATCCCTTCTCGCGTGTATAAAGAACTAGCGTCAGAAATTGCCCCCTACTTGCAGCTAATATTCACAAAATCCATAAAGCAACACGGAGTACCAAATGACTGGAAAATTGCCAATGTAACGCCCATATTCAAAAGTGGAGACAAGGAACAGCCATGTAATTAGAGACCGATATCTTTAACGTCCATTTCATGCAAAATCCTTGAACACATTGTTGTCAGCTCAGTAATGAAACACCTAGACACGCATAACTTGTTAATGAGAACTCAACACGGATTCAGGAAAGGTAGATCATGCGAAACTCAGTTAGCGCTGTTTGCCCACGATATTTTAGTCTCCGGAGAGGACAACATTCCAGTGGACGCGATTTTTCTTGATTTCAAAAAAGCATTTGATAAAGTGCCCCACGGAAAGTTATTAGTAAAACTAAAATCATACGGCCTAGACGATGATGTAATTTCCTGGATCAGAGAACTTTTGAGCGATCGCGTGCAAAGAGTAGTATTAGACGGCGTAGCCTCCAACGAAGTTAGAGTCACATCTGGCGTCCCTCAGGGTAGTGTCATAGGCCCACTCCTCTTCCTACTCTATATCAACGATATTGGTGACATAATAGACAGTAAACTTCGATTATTTGCAGACGACGCTGTAGTATACAGGGAAATCCGTAGCAGTGAAGATAAGGATAAACTAACAAACGACCTTACTGCAATCCAAGCATGGTGCGATGCGTGGCAGCTAGAGTTAAATTTGAAAAAATGCGTAGTAATGAAATTCTGGGGGAAAAATAACTCCCCACAACAGAGCTATTTCATTCAGGATACCCAATTAGAGACGGTAGAATCCGTAAAATATCTCGGAGTTAGGCTCAATAATGATCTATCGTGGAATAAACATATTCGGGAAATAACAGGTCAAGCTAATCGTAAATTGGGATTTGTTAAAAGAATTCTAGGCAAGTGCGACGACAAAGTGAGAGAAATAAGCTACTTCTCCCTCGTTAGACCCCATTTAGAATATGCTTCCAGTGTTTGGGATCCTCATGAAACAGGCTTAAAAACAGAGTTAGAACGTGTACAGAGAAGAGCAGCCAGGTACGTGAAAAGCCGTTACGATAGTCTTGTTAGTGTTACTGACCTCTTAGAACAACTCGGATGGGAATCACTGTCAGACCGTAGATTGAAAACAAGACTAAATCTATTATGTAAATTCAAGAGTAGTTTATTTTCCGACGAAGTTGATCATATTTTACGACCGCCAACGTACTATGGTAGATTAGATCATAAAAATAAAATAAGAGAGATAGACTGTAGAACAGATAGATTCAAAATGTCGTTTTTTCCGCGAGCGATAAGAGACTATAACGGCTGTGTAAGGACTTAGAAATAGATTTGTTGACTGGTAGTGTAGCTTACTAACTTATGTATTTCTTAAAGCATGTTTGCGGAGTTTTATGGTGATTCTAACAGCATGTTTTGCATGTTCTAGCTTCATAGGCAGATTGCCCTCTTAAGTAGCATGTAGAAAATTATGTGTCATCGTACATGTGTGGCGTGCATGTGGGGATTCTCTTGCATGCTGTATGATGGTTTTTAGTTAATGATGGAATTGGTTAGTATCCTTAATATTCATGACCGTGCGGTGTGCATGTGGCGGTCCGCTTGCATGCTGCATTTTGGTGACTTGTCACCCCCTGCCAAACACCCTAGAGGTGGCTCGCAGGGTAATATGTAGATGTAGATGTAGATATGTCAGTGCTTGATTCGCGTATTTCTCGCGCGGGGCGGGAACATGGTTAGCCGGCCCTGGGCCACAAAGTAGGGAATATGAATATACTTGGTATAATTCATCTTGAAGAGTACATTACTGCCAGTAAGTACTATGAATTTAAATAGGATCTCTGGACGGATAACTCCGTAATAAGCCGGGATGTCAGCGCTTGCGTCACGTACTTCTCGCGCGGGGCGGGAACATGGTTAGCCGGCCCTGATTGTCAAAGTTGGGAATATGAATATACTTTGTTTAATTCATCTTGAAGAGTACATTACCGCCAGTAAGTACTATGAATTAAAATTAGATCTCTGGACGGATAACTCCATAATAAGCAAGTATGTCAGCGCTTGCTTCGCGTATTTCTCGCGCGGGGCGGGAACATGGTTAGCCGGCCCTGGGTGTCAAACTTGGGAATATGAATAACTTTCCTTTAATCATGCAATAAGAGTACAATCCTGCCAGTAAGTACTATGAATTTAAATAGGATCTCTAGACGAATAACTCCGTAATAAGCCGTTATGTCAGCTCTTGCTTCGCGTATTTCTCGCGCCGGGCGGGAACATGGTTAGCCGGCCCTGGGCCACAAAGTTGGGAATATGAATAACTTTTGTTTAATTTATCTTGAAGAGTACATTACTGTTAGTACGTGCTATGACTTTAAATAGGATCTCTGGACGGATAACTCCGTAATTACCCGATATGTCAGCGCTTGCTTCGCGTATTATTCGCGCTGGGCGGTGACGTGGTTAGCCGGCCCTTGGTGTCAAACTTGGGATAACTCCGTATGCAGTCGGAAGGTGACCCCTTGTCTCGTAAGGTACTCGGCCGGTAACGAGTTTACCTGGCCCTCGGTGAATGATATGGCATAACTCCGTAAGCAGTCGCCTACGCTTGCTTCGCGTATTATTCGCGCGGGGCATTGACGTGGTTAGCCGGCCCTGGTTGTCAAACTTGGGAATATGAATATATTTTGTTTATCCCATCTTGAAGAGTACATTACTGTCAGTAAGTACTATGAATTTAAATAGGATCTCTGGACGGATAACTCCGTAATAAGCAAGTATGTCAGCGCTTGCTTCGCGTATTTCTCGCGCGGGGCGGGAACATGGTTAGCCGGCCTTGGGTGTCAAACTTGGGAATATGAATATCTTTCCTTTAATCATACCATAAGAGTACAATCCTGCCAGTAAGTACTATGAATTTAAATAGGATTTCTGGACGGATAACTCCGTAATTACCCGATATGTCAGCGCTTGCTTCGCGTATTTCTCGCGTGGGGCGGGAACATGGTTAGCCGGCCCTGGGTGTCAAACTTGGGAATATGAATAACTTTTGTTTAATCATACCATAAGAGTACATTACCGCCAGTAAGTACTATGAATTTAAATAAGATCTCTGTAGGGATAACTCCGTAATAAGCCGATATATGGGCGCTTGTTTCGTGTGAGGCTGGGGGGGTTACGTGGTTAGCCGGCCCTGGACCACGAAGTTGGGAATATGAATATACTTTGTTTAATTCATCTTTAAGAGTACATTACTGCCCGCACTTATAATAAATTTCAATAGGATCTCTGGACGGATAACTCCGTAATACGCCGATATATGGGCGCTTGCCTCGTGTGACGCTGGGGGGGTTATGTGGTTAGCCGGCCCTGGGTGTCAAACCTGTTGATATGAATAACTTCTCTTTAATCTATTAAGTACAGTACTCTCCTGTAACCATCTTCTATTATTTTTTCTACCATTCATGGACCTATACACTCACTACTTATGCGCTTTCCTTGCGCCATACGTTGTTTCAACATCTCACTGGGGAACGATGTTGGCAGCACTGCCGTTTTCGACTTTGGGGTGCGGAGCGCCTGGGCTGAAATCACGTCGCCGGAATTGATGAGGGGGAGTCTGAGAAGAGACGTAAAGAAAAGGTTGGTGAAAACTTTAATATGGAGCGTGGCGCTATAAGGGTCGGAGACTTGGTCATTGCGAAGGGAGGATGTATATGTTTAGGGAAATAAATGCGTTAAAAGTGTTACGGAAATAAGAATAGTTGTTTTTGCACCCAAGCAATTTAACATTATTACTAACTTCTTTACATGTTGAAATTTTCGTACACAGACTAATTTGTTACAATGTATCAAAATATAAATGCATTCCATGTGATGTATTTACATTTTATGTTTCATTTATATAATGTAAATTGATAATACTTGATTTATATATGATTTATTTTATTTACTTCCTCATTTCATTGAAAAATAATATTGGCATAATTTATATTATGTTATTATACGACATTAAGCCTGAAACAACTCTTTATCCTCATTTTATGTTTAATTGGTTAATTGATATAAATTAAATTGATTTTATGTTCATGTGTTGTATTATGCTTCATTTTATGTTTATTGATATACTGAAAATTTATTTATCATAATAAAGAGATACACGTTACACATAGAGCAGACCAGACTGATAAAATTTATAATGCATTGCTCTGTCGCTGCATAATGGAAGTATAAGTCGTATTGTTTCTGTGCAATGCATTTATGTATTTAAAAAGGAGAAATCCCGTTAATAAACCTTGATTATGATTGTCATTCTAAGGGGGAAGGCTGTAATGAAGAAATGAATAATGAATAGATGGTGGGGTAGCGTTATTCATCGACTCTAGTAGTTCCTAAATATTTTAGCTTACAGTGAAGTGTACATTTGGGAGGATAATCACCCCTACCACACACCCTTGAGGTGGCTAGCTTGGTATCATGCAGATGCATGGTGTATGGCTCGGGATGATTCCAACCCTAAACATTAAATGTGTCCCAGTTGAAAGTCAAACGCCGCACTGCATCCCTGACCTAGCATGATTTCTCGAAATAATCGAGAGACAACTATAATCACTTGAATTACCTGAGTTCTGAGGGAGGCAGTAATGAGGGGAAGGAGATTTAAAAAAAATGCCCCTGAAAATGAAACCTTGGCTTAACTGTAGGTGCGTTTTGTGAAAGATATTTTAGCCGAGCGGATATTGTGGGTTTATATTCGCTAGTAAAGAATCTCTATTGGAAAAACCTACGATCCATTGACTTAAGGTGGCTCTATACCGGGGCTAAGAAGCTTGTTTCAGACGTTTCCCTCTAACCCAGTAACGGCTTTGCCGTGACAGCTGGAGACGGAGTCATTTGTTGATTAACACTAGAATGCCGGAGGGTGTCATTTTGACACCCTACACATACATTTGTTTGCAGAGCTGCCCATGAAACTCTGTTGAAGAAATTATCTTTCGTGACTTTTATTCATTTTAAGGGCTTAACAATACCACTGTGTGAGAGATAGCCCCCCACCTATTTTTCATCTTAAAAATTCAAATTTACCTTACATTGTGGGAGGGTGTCATTTTGACACCCTGTAAATGTTGGCATTTCTTCTTTAGTTATAGGTGCTTTTTTTGATTCAATTTGATAACTACGGGTCAAACGGATATTTTGGAACAGTAAATCACGTTTGCATTTGTTTAATTCTACACATTTTAGATAAAAATACTCATTATTTATTTTTCGAAAATCTAGTCGCGCGTGAGGTAAGTCTTATTTTCCACTACTTTTTTTGCAAATGACTTGTCTTCAAACCAGCCCATTTGTCCGCGGCGACACAGGGATGTATTTATTTTCCATAAAGCAGCACTGTTGCAGCTAACAATGCGCTGGCATGACAATGCAGATGACAATTGCCAACTGTCTGGCTCGCTAGCGTGTCGCGACCGGTCATGACTTCGCCTTGCGTCGAGGCGGTTGCTTTGAGATAGTTTGCGTTTTTGTCTTGGTAACGGCGCTATGTAGAGATCTTAGGACGGAGCAAATTACGGCAGTACTAAATGATATTTCTGAAGACGTGTCCGAGAAAGGGTCTGACCAAGACGTTGAGTCGGACGACGGTTTCGTTGCACCGGAGGACACAACATCGTCCGAAAGCGATGGAAACAGTGAGCACGGTAAATTTCAATTATATTTTTGCATTGCACTTTTGTTACAAGCACTCATTCATTTTACGATTCGCATGTACACATGTTCGAGTTATTCTTACCGCTATTATATATATCAGCAATCTGTTTTTCATTGTGGTTGTAGACGAACCTGGATCTGCATAGGTTGACGAACAGAAAAAATCTATTCGTGGTCGTGGGCTCTATCGTGGGGTTTTTGAATCAACGTGCACGGTATGCGGTCAGATGATTGGGTAATACCGTTTGTGAAAAAAACTATGGCATGGGACCTCTTTTGTGAAATTTTACGCTATCTTCGCTTTGACGAAAAGACAAGTCGCTCTGAGCGATTGCAAACGGACAAATTTGCGCTGTTTTCGGATGTATGGAAGAAATGTATTGATAACTGTATTGCATGCTATAAGCCTGAACCGTTCAATGCTATGACGAACAGCTATTTCCAAGCAAAGCTAGGTGCTCTTTTACGCAATTCATGGCATCAAAGTCTGATATACATGGGCAAAAATACTGGCTTGCAGTAGACAAAACAGATTTGATGAACGGATTTGCCTACCTTGGCAAGGACGACTATCGTCAAGCTGGCGATCGCGTTCCTAATCATGTTGCAGTGATACTTATGCAAATACCCTTACTTGAGCACGGGACGAAATTTCACAACTGACAATTATTTCACATCACTTGTGCTCGCCAAAGAGCTGGAAAAAGAGGCACAAGTCTAGTGGGAACTGTAAATATGGTAAGAGAAAAATCCTTGCAGAAATAAAAGCTTTTCGGGAAGAGTTGTACTCAACTAAATTTTACAAAAAAGGGTGACATATCACTAACCGTTTATCAGGGCAAACCGAGAAAGTGTGTTGTTGCACCGAGAAAGTGTGCTCTCTTCACCATAACGTTGAGATTGGTGTCAACTCTAAGAAAACGCCAGAAACTGTTAAATGTTATGATGAGATCAAGTATGGAGCGGATATCAGAGATCTAGGTGAGGCGGAAACATTCTATTAGAACAGGAATCTGGCGATGGCCAGTTCATTCTATCCATAATACTCTCGACTTCGTTGGTATAGATGCCTGGATATTGTATAAGGAATTAGCTCTACAGAAGATATCTCGAAAGGATAGCTAGCAAGTCCTTATATTGCATCAAGAAATGTTTGTCAACCTTCTGACGAGTTTGATGGAGTGCGAGACACAGAACTGACTAGGAACTGTCAAGTAAAGATAAAAAGCAATAAAACAGAACTATTGGATTTTGTAAGCTGTATAAAAAAAATCAGCATGTGGCTCTCGTGTACGGCGAAATCAAAGCAAAAATGTCAGAAATGTGAAGCAGTTTAGACGATGTTTTTTTGAAACCCTGTATGATAAAGGTCTTTTATTTGTTTGTCTTATATAAATTTGATTTATTTGTCCGTTACTTTACACAAACTTGTAGTTTACATAAACATTATAAATGATTTTACGTAAACAATAAATGAATGTAAAAATTATTTAATGATTATTTACCAACGTTTTAGCACAATCTTCGAAAAAAATAGTGCGGTCGAAAGAAAATTCTTGCACTAAATAGGTAATTTGCTAAAATCGAGCCACTTTAAAAAAATTATTTTTGTTAATAAAAAAACGACAAAAAAAAAACAAAATACACTGAATATGTAGCATAAACACTAGCAAGCATAAAACATAAAATAATCCACACAAAAACACCGCTGATAACACATAAACAGAATGGGTGTCAAAATGACACCCTACCGGCATTCTCTGGGGGTCCAATGTGTCCGGCATTCTAGTGTTAAGTGGAATAACTTTATCATGAAGTGGTTGTATTTTTTAATAAAAATAGAAAAATTTTGATTTTTACGAAAAGGTTTGGAAATATTTCGGGGCACGTTGCGAAGGCTAGATTTTGAAAATGGGATTTTCAACCCACTTAAATCAAAAATGCGTCTTTCATGTACGCAAAAAATAAACAAACATTGATGATTTTACGTAGATTTTCGCAGTTCATTTTAATTTGGGTAAGTTTCTTTTGGATGTCTGCGATTAAAATATACTTTTTAGCAACAGATTCATCAGATCCATTATCTGCCACAATGTTCGAAGGCATATACGAAAATTTATGTAGTTGCGGAAAGTCATATGTTGGCCAGACAAAGAGAGCCATAGGATGCAGACTGAATGAACACGAACGATTCGGAAGAAAGATTGGTATCACTCTGAGCACATACTTTTAGAAGGTCACAGTGGTCACAGTATTGACAACAAGTGGGCTAAAGTTTTATGTAAAGAAATTAGCTACTATCCACGGATCATCAGGGAAGCCATTGAAATAGAAAAAATACCTAAAAACCTAAACAGAGAAGATGGCAACAAACTTCCTTATACGTAGAAAAGACTTTTGAAAAACTCCAGTATTAATTAATCATGGTACATAATAAACGCTTAAGTTTATTTATTTATTTTTCATTGTTGATTTAGAATGCCCTACGAAGCCGGCAGAATAGTACGGCGAAACTGTTGCTAAAAAATATAGTTTAATCGCAGAAATCCAAAAGAAACTTACCAAAACCATTGATGCTGTTTTCGTATTAAGGTTATACGAGTAATAATTTTAAACGTTCAATCCTGCATTGACAACGGAGTAGACCTTTTCCATCCCCACCCAGGGATAATCGTTCCCCACTTCATTTTTGTCAGCGCCGCCTTCACAGTTTTCCCGTTGGGCTTCTACCACCCCAGTAGGCGACCGTTAATTGAGGCGGCTTGGAAGTACAGACCCACCTTAAAGCAGCAAATAATATGAAGAGAGTATATTTTCGACTACCTTAGATGCCAAACCGTAAATCTCTATTTCAGTTTGGTCGGTTGTTCGAGGGAAACGACCGCCATTAAGAGAAAATTTGCGTTATTTAGCACAGGAGGATGGGTTGGTTAGGGGAGGAATAATTGGGAAATGCAGGATAGGTGGAGGGAAACCAGGCATCGGGAAAAGCCTTCTCTGAACGATAGGTACTAAGGGGAACTCGGTTTAAGTCGGCTGGAGCGCTAATCGCGGGGCATTGAGTGCACATTGTAATGATTTTTCAAGTAAGTCGAAAAAATTCTACGACTACATATTATTTAAGTAGATCACTTAATGCGTTGTAACTCGCCATACAGGCAGTAATAGAAACGATACAAGATTTATATTATATTTTTTTCATTAATTAAAGCACGCGATGAATAGTGTTTGGCGTGGTGTTCAAAATTTATACGAAATTATGTTGAAATGCCTGCTGTTTTCAAATATTGGACTCAACGTGACACCTCAATTTTTGTTAGCTTCAGTTATAGTAATAAGAAATGTATTATTTCGTTTGTAAAAGAAAATTTGTACTAAATGAAACCGAACTACTACGGAAATATATATCATTTGGCATAAGTCTACAAACTAAAAAAGCAATTAATCAATAAACCTGTAACTTTTTACACTTTTAACCGTAGAATTAACTAATAAGAACACGTAAACGAAGTTTCACGCAAGACTGTTTACAGACAAAAATCACCCTAAGCACATTAACGTCCAATCCGACGGAAGGAGTACTGTACTTAAAAACTCTCCACATGGCACCTAAGTAGGAATCTGAATTACAAAGAAAATCTCCGCCCCTGCCTGGATTCGGAAGTAGCCCTCGGATGAAAAGCCGGTACTCTAGCCAACACTAACCTGTCGTGTATGCCACTGTATCAATTAACGGACCTTTTAGGTGAGAATTCTAGCTCAATATTGTACTCACCGCGATCATTGCCGTCAAAGCCCTGGTAGACTAAAGCTTAACCCAAGGTTTCACAGCTCTTCTTTTAGCGAAGGACGCCACTTGGTACTCACTCCAACACTACCCTCATTTATCATTATGTATTATATAACCTAATGTACCATCAAGGTTTGGGGGCATATTTCCACGTAGAGAGCTGCTGGTCCTGCTGCCATTCAGACAGGCGATGTGAAAACTGCTTTGAATAAATTCTTGTTTACCTACTTACGCTTAAGTTCTAACCCTTTAAATTTAACCCTCAAAGCTATTGTCTAGTAGCTGTGGAATTAAGTTTTGGCGTAGAGAAATGGCTGCGGCCACAACTGTTTCGGTCATAAAACTATTTCAAATATTTCTTGCAAACAACAGGTTAGTTTCGTGATCGTGTCGCAGCCACGCCGCGCCGTTGCGCTCTGTGCTGCGCAGTGGCAACTGATAGTTGGAGCTTACTGTTTCGTCTTCAACTCAGTTCCGGTTGCACTGCACGTGTGGCTGCGTTGCGGTTACAAGCTACAATTTGTTGCATTGGAACCTATTGCAGGCGGTTGTCGGTTTATTCAGCTCACACATATTGCAGATAGAATTATAACTGTAAAGTACCCAACTATCTCTAATTGAATCCAAATGAAATTGTTACTTTAAGTTAAATATTTATTACTACATAGAATACAGAACTACCAGCCATTTTCTAACAGCGCCGATCGATTGCCTGTGGCTTGGTGTACCTCTATTAATAGCTGTAATAGCTGTTGTCAACAACAGGGTGTTCCGCGGAAATGTTTTATTTTGAAAATATTTCGGTTGCTAAATTTAATCATCCAATGAAGTCGTGAAATGAGTTACATTAAGGTTGGGAAAATATTAATTTTCATAAAATATGTATGTATAAATATTTAGAAATATATGCAAGTTATATGAAAGAATATTGTATTGTCACCTAACTTACGTCGTTGTGCAAAATGTCATCACTGTATGAGGTCGGGAAATATGTTAAATTAAGATTGCAAGATTTGAGAACACGGTTGAACCACTGCGAGTTGAATAAAGGCCTTTTAAAATGATAAGTTTAATACATAAATTCGAATAATAAATATGGACCCGGATTATAATATCTGGTGGACTATACTCTCAGTATGAAAAGATACGTTCTCCCATCGATAACGCTTATGTCAACTAGCCGACAGACGAGACATACAACTTCCTAATTGTGATTTGACATTAAAGTAACGTGAAGGCTACGTTATGTTGCGGTTAAATATAATAAAACATTATAAAACTTGGTCATAGTAGAGTATGATTTAGTAGTTTTAGTATGAATTAGTAGAACATTTTCTAGACAATCATTACTCGAGTAGAAGCGAAGGCTAATGTCACAGGTCAAAGGCATGTTCATTGAATTTGAGAGCCCGTACTTGGTTCAAGGTCTGCATTCCGTAGTAGCCGATCAGGACGAGATTCGAGGGCCTTGTGCAGGAGTTGTGATGCAGAGTTGGTCTCCTAACTACCATTTCGCAGAGGTTCAGGAACGAGCTCATCATTCATGACCCCAGAGGAGTCAAATGGAGCCGTCTCGTTGGTCTCAGCAGAGTGGAGCTGGATTCACATTGACGGAAAACGACTTCGAATGCGAATGACGTAAAAGAGTTTAGCTAAAGACAGGTGAGGGGAAAGCGAAGGTGCGGAGCTACTGCTGGCGGAACGGGCGGATATCATTTTACGATATCTTCTGCTTTCCGCTAGCTGAATGGAACGTCTTCAACTATATAACAGGCACATCCTCCGTACTAGCGGGAAAACAATTCAAAATCTCGGAGCAAAATAAATGCAATTTTAATGATGTAGGCATTTAAGAAAATAATTTTAAATAAAAAAAATAATGAACCAAATTAACTATTGCCACTCAGTTCAACTAATTTAACTCAGTTCAGCTAACTTAACTCAGTTTAACTTCATAACGCTTGAACTCTTCGGCCGGTGTTCGAATCGTGCCGGGCTTCCCTCAACCGTTCTGGGGTGTATTACTACTAAAAGGCGTCTGGACGGGTGGCTCGTAAGATTTTTCGAGCATTGTAGGTGGTTTGTAGGATAGAGAGTAGGTCATCTCTAGGGATTGACGTTCGAAAGCATAATTCCGAATAAAGCCTCCAAGATTATCAGAGTAGCGTAGATCGTTACTGCAGAGAAAAATTTGGGGAAGCCCAAATAAATGTATTTACTTGGCGAAAATAATTCTAAAACGCGCAGTCAAGAAAAATAGATAAAATCTCGTTTCTAAGCACCTCTAGAGAATATCAAAACAATAACACACAGAGACACAAAAGAACGAACTGAATAGAATCAATCCAAATACGATATCAACGTAGTAGTAGTAAATTGTCATAGCGTTTAGAAAAAGCGTGCAGAATTTGAGCACATATTTCAACACGCAGGTACATTGGAACAGAGAGCTGGTTAACAGAGGATATACGCGATAGCGGAGTTTTTCCACCAGGATATACAATCCATAGACGTGATCGACCGGATAAGACTGGAGGCGGAGTATTCGTAGCAGTTAAATCACACTTGAATAGCACCGCACACACCTTAGACGACAAAGAAATAGAGAGCGTGTGGGGTACTTTTAAACAACAAAAGAAATATACATATTTTTTCGTATTACAGACCATCCAATTCCAAAAAATATAAATTTTGTACCAATTAGAAACTCAAATATCAACATTTACCTCGAGAGATTACCAAAGCGTAATGATTATCGGTGGAGATTTCAACCTCCCGTCGATAAATTGGGAAATCAAAAGTGTAGAAGCAAGTTCAAAGATTAGCCAACGAACCTACGAGAGGAAACAAAGTATTAGACCTTTTAGCTGTCAGCCACCATGCATTGATTAAACACGTCGATATCCTCGAAGGCATAAGTGATCATAAAGTAATTATTGCGACCTTTAAAAACAGCAGAGCCCACAGTAATACCAATGCGTTAAGTCTACTTATGTGAAAACTGTGATTACATTAAAATTGGAGACACACTAGAACTTCAATCACGAAATTCGTGGCAACTGCAAAACACGAAAGCACCGAAGTAACGTGGATACATTTTTGGAAATTCTACGCAACGGAATTGATGAATATATTCCACAGAAGCTCAAATTTGAGAGTAAAGGACATCGTCGGTATGAATGTGCAGTAAAGTGGGAGCTCAGGAGATTGTGGCATTGCACAACTTATTTAAAAACCGAGTATTTATTGGATAAAAACGGCAAAGTAGTCACCAACAATATCGACAAAGCCAACATATTTATCTACTAATTCGTAAACGTATACACAATGGATGTCACCTCATGATTCAGACATTCCTGTTATTAATGATTCGATGGCTAACATCATTATTCCACGTGATGGAATAACTAAACAGCTACATTCGATTAAAGGCAACGAGTCCTCAGGTCCAGAGGGAATACCGGAACACGAGCTCAAGGAGTTAGCGCCATAAATCGCACCATTCCTAGAAATCATATTTAGCCAGTCCGAAGGTAAGGTACCCCAAGATAGAAAAATAGACAACATCACGCCAATATTTAAAAAAGGAAACAGACATGACGCAAGAGATTACCGGCCTATATCTTATAAATCGCTTTTATGCAAGACGTCGGAACTCATTATTGTTAGCAATATTATGACCTTCTTGGGCAATCGAAACTTCTTACATTGCAGTCAGCACGGCTTCCGGAAAGTAGATCTTGCGAAACAAAGATTGCGCTCTTCCTCAATGACATCCTAAAATCATTGGAATTGAAAAAACAAGTTGACGCGTCAATCCTTGATTTCAAGAAAGCATTTGACAAGGTTCCTCACAAAAAGTTTATATTTAAATTACAATCATGCTGGTTGAAATAAAAAAATAGTAAATTGGACACGTCAATTTCTAAGTGATCGCAAGAAAAAAGTAGTCACTGACGGTATAGGATTGGAGTCTCTGATAGGATTGGAGTGAAATCCGGCGTCGCTTAAGGAATCGTTTCCTTTGCATTCTTTCCCTTTCTTCCATTTTCCTTCTAGGCTTCGCTCCTTCTATCGCACTCGGGCAAGGTCCTGGGATTCACCTGGTGTCCATCTGTGCTCTCTGATCTGATAAGACTTGTAGACTTATCATAGATTTTGCGATTTTAGGGCATATGCAGAATATGTGACCACAAGAATGAGGAACAAATAACATTCTTCCAAGAACATTGCCGGCACTCGTTCCATAACATTACCATGGATTCGTCATCAATGCGGATAAAACGTTAGCTCGTGGTGCCAGGAGTGGGAGCCTGAAGTTAATCTTCGTAAATGCACTGCAGTACACATATTACGGAAGTCAACACACAAACGCCAAGTCTACACTGTAGGTGGAGGTCAGTCGAAGTAAAATATCTGGGAATTACCTTAGCCTCAAACCTATCGTGGAGAACACACACATTAAATATATGCGGCACAGCCTTTAATGAAACAAGGATTTATCAAGCGTAAAGTACGAAGGTACTCAGATGAAAAAGTGAAAGAGAGGTGCTACTTCCCTCTGGTCAGGCCGCACTGGCGTATACGCCACGAGTATTTGGGACCCTGGACTGAGGATTTGATTCGAAAAGTAAATAAAATTCTTATGAAAGCTGCGCGCTTTGTTAAAAACGGCTATATGAATGTTTCACAGCTATTTGAGGGATTTTTTTTGGAGACACTGGAGACTCAAGAGGCTAAACACTAGCTTATATTGCTTGAGAAATTCAGAGCAGGTGTGTTTCATTGTGACACAGAGAACATCATTTTGACGCCGCACTACATCTTTAGGTCCGACAGAAAAGATAAAATTAGAGAAATACATTGCCGAACAGATAGGTGCGAAATTCGTTCTTCCCACGCACAATAAGTGACCATAATAAAAACTGAGATCCACTGAAATCACTGCCGAAATACACCACCTTTTCACCTCCCTATTACATTCTCCTTCACACCTTTACACGGCTGGTGTCCTATCACCCCCTGCCACACGCTGCTGCGGCGGCTCGCAGGGTATTATATAGATGTATAACCACATCGAGTAAATTCACTCCGACGTACATCAATAAATTATTCAAAGATTGTTCTAACGTGTGATGCTATAACATCATACAAGGCTTAATCATATCTTTATAATAATTCGATTCAAAACATCAAATTTATAGTGTCCAAAGTATCTAAGTATTAAAAAAGATGCTATTCTCCCAATGGAAATACAAATTTTTCGTAACAAAATTTCTTGGTGCATATAAATTGACTAATTAAATTTGGGGTATTCTTACTAAACCGTAACATTTTAGTGTAAGCAAAATATCTTGGCCATCATGCCTTGAATTAAGATTTTAAATCCCGTAAATGTTTTAGTATTAGGTAGGTAATTAAGTGTGATACTTTTGATTTTGTGACTGTGGTATGTATAAAATTTCTCTAATGGCATAATTTATTTCATACAAATAACGATATATTTCATTGAATATCTTCTAGAGATTTGTTTAAATGCTATCGCTTCAAAATCAGCTGTTGTTGTGAGTCAGAAAAAAATGCATCTGGCTGAGAATGAGCACACCCATCATGTTTCCTTTCCGATTTCCGCCGTTCCGTGACCATTTTAATCCCTCGCACGTATCTGCTCGTTCGTTTTCCGCGTTTTCCTGTCTTACGCGCTCCTCTTTCCGCGTCGTTTTCCGTCCACGCGAATCCAGCTTGAGCGAGATTGCAAGAGGCCGAAAGCATTTAAGTACTTAGGAAATGGATTTTAATCATATCATTTCGATTAATTAAATCACGTTCCTTCTGAAGAAGGTTTGAAGATTTTTATTAGAGCACACTTTGGTGGTATTACTTTTTTTGTGCATGTTGGTTGGGTGAAATCATCCAAAAATTGTTCTTCAAAAACAGAAGGATTGGTTTTACAAGCCAGAAAAGTGAATGAACGTATAGTTTTTTTTACGTACGGGCTCAGTGCTTGGTCCAAATACAGTTGAATTGTTTGCTTAATAGCTTCCCCAACTTTGAGCTAGTTACATAAAAAAATCTTAAAACGCATAACAGTCTGCTCAACTTCTTTTATTCACTTTTGAACCAAATCGCCCGGACAACCCTTGGAGATAAATCATTTGGACAAAAGTGTTGCAGAGTAAGTTGCTCCACATTAGAATGGGTAATTTTACTTAATTGGCTCTCCTCAGTCTTTTCTCCGCAATAAGAACGCGTCCGCCAAATTTCCGCCCAATACTAACACCCCGTTTGGTCCGCATTGATCACAAATTAAGGGTAATATCATGGTATAACTTTTTCCGGCTTTGTTTTTGGGGGAATGTTCTTTTCTCTTCATTATTGTTGTCACGTTTTCTCCATATGCCCTTAAATCGCAAAATCTATAATAAGTCCACAAGTCTATCAGATCAGAGAGCAGAGGTGGGCACCGGGTGAATACCAGGACCTTGCCTGGGTGCGATAGAAAGAGCGAAGCCTAGAAGGAAAATGGAGGAAAGGGAAAGAATGCAGTGGAAACTACGGCGTGAACAAGAGAGTTCAATGAAACGTTTCAAATGCATACCAGGCTATCAAATCTGCCTCCGTTTGGAAGCCAGCGCGAATAATGCCCTTCCTTATCACTAAGGCTACGAATTTCTCTACACACCACTTCGTTGTCTGCAAATAATCTAAGCTTACTGCCAACTGTTTCACCGATGTCGTTTATGTAAAAAAGGAACAGACGTGGGCCTATGACACTTCCCTGTGGGACACCCGATGTGACTTTTACTTCATTAGAGATAGCGCCATATAATACAACCCTTTGCACGAGATTATATAAGAATTCTCTAATCCAGGAAATTACGTCGTCGTCTAACCCGTAGGATTTTAATTTCATGAGTAGCTTACTGTGGGAAACTTTATCAAATGCCTTTAACAAACTCAAGAAAAATTGCATCAACTGGAACGTTATGATCACCCGAGACTAAAATATCGTGGGCAAAAAAGTGCTAATTGAGTTGCGCAAGATCTAGCCTAATCTGGCGACACGCCATTGTTGTTAAATAAACATCTTGAATCACTAAATAAAACATTAATTGGCTGGTATTTTATAAAGTTTATTACAAATTCATTATAGTCTTATGTATTAAAAACATAAGTGAAATATAAAATATAATGAAAAATAGTAAATTTCAAAATAGATTTTCAACAAACAAACGAACTTTTGAACTAAGACATTGTACTTGGTTAACATTTCGTTCTGACAATAAATAAATATGTTATTTAGTCAAATCTCAACCGATCTTAATTTCAGTATTATTTTGGTTTCAAGCAAATATTTCGAAAAGATAGTTTTTTTTTACAATTTACCATTAAAATATTAGAACTGTCGCCATTTAGAAACGGGAAGGCATAACACTTTCAGTCAACAGCCATTTCATTGGTTACGGCCGGAACCAATGGAAACATTGGTAGTATGCCTATAGTCTAGCGTATGTTTGCGAAATTACGCCTCCTGATAAGTATCAGCAGCTTTTTGTTAATGCATCAATAGCCGTTACTACATAAACATTAATAGGGTACCTATATAAAAATGATAACTGGTAACTTTGTGATTACATATCTTTATTTGGAGCGATCCGGGTTTCGATGGTCACGCCATTTACAGCATCTACATCCACAAAATACCCTGCTAGCAACCTCAAGGGTGTGTGGCAGGGGGTGAGTAGTCGCCAACATGCATTACACTATACCCTATTAATGTTAGTGTAACAACGACTATTGATGCATTAGCATGACATCTTCAGGTATAGACTCTACAACATCCCTCAATAAATATACAGGTGTAGCCTACATCTAGCGAAACGCCATTGTTGTTTAATAGAAATCTCGAAAAACTAAATAAAACATTAATTGGCTTGTATTTTATACAGGATAGAACAAATTCATTATAATCATATGTATTAAAAACATAATTGAAAAATATAATACAATGAAAAATAGTAAATTTCAAAATAGTTTTTCAACAAACAAACGAACTTTTAAACTAAGACATATAGTTAACATTTCGTCCTGACAATAAATAACAATGTTATTTAGTCAAATCTCAACCGAACTTAATTTCAGTATTATTTTTGTTTCTAGCAAATATTTCGTAAAGATAGTTTTTTTTACAATTTACCATTAAAATATTAGAACGGTCGCCATTTAGAAACGGGAAGGCTTTCAGTCAACAGCCATTCCATTGGTTACGGCCGGAACCAAAGGAATGGCTGTCACACCTGGGTGTGACTTAAGAGCGTTTAATTTTAAATTTTCACATGAAATACTTCAACTAAAATATACTGAAGTACATATTTAGTTAGCCACAGACGAAGGTAATTTACAATTTAAATTGCAATTTAAAAAATTAACTAGCATTGTTGTAATTGAAAAAAAACTGGTTCCGGGTGTGACTCACACAAATGACACTCATTAACATAGACTACTTTAACCTAAACCTCTGTGAATAGTTTAAACATTAAATATTGATATAAATATCAACAAGATAAGAGTAATTGCTCTTTAGCTTAAGCTAATGGAGAAGTAACCAAAAGCATTATTTTGCTAGTAATGAATTTTTTAATAAGTTCCGGGTGTGACATGGTAAATTTCTGGGTGTGACCAAATTACTCTTTCTGCTTTCCATTATGAATAAAATTCAATTTTTATTTCAAATTTTAGTAATAGCTCAGTATATTTGATAAATAAAGCTCAATTAAACCAGGAAAAGTCGAAATTTAAAATTTTGGAACAAAAACACATTTTATTTTTTACATATTTGGGCTCACTTTAAATGGAATGGGTGTCAACTTTTAACCAATTTTAAAAATTCAGGTACCGTTATAATCAAAATAATTTTTTTTTGTTACTAGCAAAGTTAACGTTAAGCTAACAGTTTTTTTTAACAATTTACCATTCAAAATTTGGAACGGCCGCCATTTTGCAAGGGAAGGGCTTAACAGATTTAATTTTTTTATCTAATAAGATGATTACAAGCTTAAAGCATAAACCAAATTTTAATCCCAAATCTTCAACCGCACTGAAGCTATGATTTTTTTTGTAAAAAACACATGCAGACAGAGAGACGCTAAACTAAGCGGAATTAAAAAAACTTATTCAACATTTTGTAATCTATTTCAGGAGTAGCATCTGACACTGAATAAACAGTGCACTTTTTGTGACGCGCTGTATATACTCTCAGGTAGGGGCGGGGAAGTGGGAAGGGTGAGGAGAGTGGGTGGAGGTATGGTTATAGAGATAGGGTCAGAGAGGTAATGCAAGGAGGAAAGTTAGAAGGGGGGAGAGGACCCCATAGGGTGAAAATGCACGAACGCAGAAGTTGAACGCGAGGGGTTGGGGGGGGGAAGGCGAGCTGTACAAAAACGAGCCAAGAACACACGAGGTCAAGAGTGGTGGGAAGGGTGGGGGGAATAGGAGAGGTTATTCAGGAGCCTTCGGAGAAATGGGAGTTTTGAGCGGGTGGGGCAGTGGGAGGTGTACAAAAAGTCTTTAACAATATTTCCATTGCCTTATTTCTTATTTCTATTATTATGTAGACAATCTATTATATACGTTCCAGACCGATTTATTCTCTGACGTCGTTAATAATATTTTACGAAATCCGAGATACTACGGTAGATGAGATAATGAGAATAAAATTAGGGAACTAGAATGCAGAACGGACAAATTTAAAATGTTATTTTTCCCGCGCACGATAAGAGGCCATAACAGCTGCCAATGAGACTTTTCACTAAGTTTGTCGATAAGGTAGTGTAGTTCTTAGTAGCAGTTGTTCTCCCTAATACTTGTATCCTTATCTGTTACCTAGTACTTACATTATCGCGTGTATGTTTTCGCTATAAGTCTTGAATCTCTGCCCGTATATGTAGTTGCAATATACATAAATACTAACGGTCTCCCTAACATTGGTAGCATGTCTATAGCGTAGTGCATGCCTGTAAGGCTTCGTCTCGCGACAAGCTTTGGCGATTAAGGCTAATGCATCATTATTCGAATATACACTAACTTGAGTAAACTATTTAAATGTAGAGGCAGTTAAATACTTAGGTGTGACCCTTACTCAGCACCTGTCTTGGGGGAAACAACGTCCGGGAAATCTGCGGTCATGTTAGTCGCAAATTGGGATTTATCAAAAGAATATTAGGAAAATGCGACAAGAAGGTTAAAGAGCAATATTACTTTTTCACTCGTGAGACCTCACGTGGAGTTTGCCGCTAGCATATGGGACCCTTGCGAATTACGACTAATCTCTGAAATAAATCGAACACAGCTGAGAGCAGCAAGATTTGTGAGAAATTGTTACGATAAACTTAGCAGTGTTACCGAATTGTTGAAGGAATTGGGGTTGGAATCTCTATCTGATTAAAGGGAGAAATACACGTTAAATCTTTTGCACAAATTCGGAGCAGACACTTTTTTGCCAGACGTTCAACATACACTGCTACAGCCAACGTGTTACGGTAGAATCGATCACAGGAATAAGATAAAGGAAATTGACTGCAGAACAGATAGATTTAAAATGTCATTTTTCCCACGTACAATAAGGGATCATAGTAGTTGCGATAAATCAATCATATGAAACTCCCACCCTCAACAGGTAGATTAGAATTTTCACTTGTGCATAATAGCACAACATCATTACTAACACTTCACACCGGTGGATTTGTCCGGCATTATTTTATTTTGTTCTCTGGATGAAGTAGCATCTCGTAACACTCATAAATAAACAGTATTAGCAATATTAACCACTAGATTTGTGTATTGCATTGTTCTGCATGTTTTTAAACTCTGGATGGAATTTGATCGGGACCGGGTGATTTTTTGGAATTAATGGATATGAGATGACTTTCTATTCCACTACTAGTGATATTAATAGACTGCATTGAGTACCTATATAGCCTAGGCATTGTAGAGGTGTCGTTTGGAGAGCATTTTGTATAGACGCTTTTAAAAAAGGTGTTGAGGATATGCATCGGGACTAAAATGCCTTCGGGCTCTTCTCCCAACATGCGCCAATTTTACTTTTTTAATCCGTGAAAAAAAGAGTGTATTCGAGTTTATTATTATCAACGAATGCTGGAAATTAGAATTTAATTTCAATATTGTTAAAATAAAAAAACTAATAGCTGTAACAAATTTTCGGAGCAAAATCAAATTCCTGAACGTATAACATATTTCTAATGAGTTGCATTGATCCATTGCTCGAAATTTCACTCAATAACTAGGTAATAAATAACCTGCTGTTTCCCACTCGAAGACGAGATTCACTTGTAAAGCTCTATGAAAAATTGTGTTTGTAAAGAGAATATTGAGGAAAGCACCATAAAAGGGCATAGTAAATTTCCGATGCATGTAATTACCTTTATATACCTACGCCTACAGCCCTGCATGGTTTGGTATATGCGCGGAAACACTGTAATATGTCGTAACTATCGCTAAACACCGACAAAAAAACACAGAAATTAACAATTATTGGTTAATTACGTGAAATTAATAATATCTATTGCTGAACTGTATTAATAAACATGGTAGTTAACTTTCAGGAATTATGGCTATGTGTACGTGCCCTATGAACTATTGGTTTGCGCGTTAAGTTACGTGTTTACGCACCTGAAACCAGCTTGGTTTTTCCAAAGCTCGTAAAATGGTTAATATATATCGTATAACTGCCATGAAAATATAATTTTCATCAGCGTGACTAGGGCAATGCAAAGAACACAATTTTGCGATTTATTGCTAACTTTTAGAAGTTATAAACTATAGTGGGACTGGTCATTTGGTGCCATTACCCACCCGCGGTGAAGGCTTGGATCGCCTTCGACGCTGAGACTACCGATTTCGGGTCTGATTGTGAGCGGGGCCAGCTATATGAGGGACGACCTCTCCACGGGACTTCAAGAGCAGGTAAAAACTTGAGGCCCCACCAAAAGGACTTGGAATGAAGGCAACAACAAACCAAGGAAAGAAGGTTTGTGACCTTCGGAACATTGGCAGTCGTAGGAATAACCTACATTACTCCCCTAATGGTGTGGGGCTATTTCGTAGGAAAATGACCTTTTCAGTGTTAAAGGTGCCACCATGTCTAACTACAACTACACATGGGGAGGTGAGAATGGAATACAAACATGATTTTTTATAACAAGCACTCATCGGCTACATACGATTGGAGTTCCCATATTTCTCGGAAAATGAAAATTTATACACGGTAGAAATAGAAGACAATTATTCCGGATCGAATAGCAGAAGTGAGCCATGACGATAAAACCGTAAGCATATTAACTATTACTAACACTCTACTAATTAATTACGGACCATTGTTACAGTAATTGTTTACCTTGAAAATTACAACGAGTTGCTTACGCCATGGTCTAAATTAAATTGCAGGACTGATAATTACAAAACAATTTACTTTTTTATGAAGTACGTATCACGAAAACAAGCAGCACGGTATTCGAATCTCAATTTAAGCCATCGTGGACGATACAAAACAATGCAGTAAGCGCACTACGAAAAATTAATTGCCAGCTGAGGAAGCATTAGATTCAAGAAATTAGGCCAGAGCTCAAAGAAGGCACGGTTGAACTAAAGAGATAGTTGTTTGGAGCGCATCTTTGTGTAGCTCATATTGAACAAATCTCATCGCCTCTAACACGCGTTACCTACGCTACCGAATTGAGGACATGACACAAATGCAATGCAAAGCCAC
This sequence comes from Pyrrhosoma nymphula, assembly GCA_963573305.1. Classification (NCBI taxonomy): domain Eukaryota; kingdom Metazoa; phylum Arthropoda; class Insecta; order Odonata; family Coenagrionidae; genus Pyrrhosoma; species Pyrrhosoma nymphula. Next base: position 28,804,562 of record OY754331.1, on the reverse strand, counting down.
TCAAGGCCCGACCACCAAAACACTATCGTCACTCGTGATTAGACTCACCATAAGTATGCTGAAATGTTGGACGATGGACGACTCGTACATCGAAACGTTGGCAGTAATGCAGTGTGGCCTGATGGAGAACCCGCATGGACTTCACCATCATGCTGAAGCGTTGATGGCTCCAATGGAACATTCCGCTGGCCAATATATTGCACTAATTGCAGCTTTTCCATCTACAACTAGGAATCCCTGAGAAATAGGAAAGAGAATTAAAATTGAGACCTTAAGGGTGAAATGATATTTCATCAGAGTTGGAATAAAATAATTCCACCCATACGCAACTTGATAGAGAATCTTCTGTAGTAAATTGCCTTAACTGCGCAAGTAGGTACCGCAGTTAAGGTAATGCTACCGATACTGTAAGGCCACATCCGAAACAATATCTTCCAACAACGGCAAAGAAAACAAGGGAAATTAACGCTGATATGTACGAACTATCACATATAAAATATCGCTATCACGAGAAGATACGAAAACACAAATGTTTATAACCTCTATAACTCTATTCAAATATATTTTTCTTCAAATATAATAGAATTACCTTTCGTTTGTTCTCCCATGCTCTACACTGCGTCGTGCTTCCACACAAAACATCCATGCGACTGAATGGTTAGTTAAGAGGCCCTACTGATGGCGCGCCGGTCGTTTCCACTCAATGTAAGCGGTAGTAGGGGTAATCTAGCAGACCGAAGTCAGGCTCACAGTCCAATGGGATAAACTGTCATTTCACTACGCCACTTGATTGAAACCAACCTCTGGGGCACGGGCTCCCAAACTTCTTTCTAACTTTCCCCCATTCAACATAGCCCAGAATATCATTCTCCTTCCCAATATTAATTCCCTTGATTGATATTAACCTCCTGGTAGTCAACACCCGGAATCCCGATTAGGTGATAATTTTACCTCGGGAATATTTGGGAGAATGCAATCACGTCATATTTGCGAATACAATCATCATATAGGGAGACTAATGTGATGGTTTCGTAAATACGTCCACCTCTGCCGGGATTCAAACCCGAGCCCTCGTGATGGGAAGTCCACAATGATTTAATTCCGTAAATACGCATTATTAAGAACCTTGAAATTCGCATTGAAATTCTCGGCTACTTAAAACAGTATATCTACATAAGGTGCCAGTAAGCCATAGATCCGTAATCCAGATAATGACAATGGAGAACATATGCATTGTCAGTGTTCTTTAATTTTTTCAAACCAGCGAATCGTAGCAATCAACGCGAGTAAATAACTGCCTATTATTTCCTCCTTGCGAAGGACTGGGTTCACGACGACCTTCTAAGGGGTCGTGTAGAAACTACGTTACTGTTTTCGGGTTACCGTTGTTTTTTTAACCCTCCCCCCCTCAATTGAAACGAGAAATATGTATTTTTCTATTTTAAAAAAACAACCAAGAATCACGGCGCAAGGTGCAGAGTCCATCTACTTTGTTCTCTCCCCTCCCCATATTTCTCATAGAAGCTTGGAGTCTAAGAAACACCCCGCACGCCCTTATTCATGTTAAACTAGCTGTAATATTGTCGACGCGATTTTGACGAGTAAGAAACGTAAACATTCGCATGGTAACAGTTACGTATCTTTGAGTAAACCCCCTTCCCCCTCCCTCTTGTTACCCACCGCAGGTTTTTAGGCGACCCACTCCCCCCCCCCCCAAAGTTGGTAAATTAGGTAGTTTATGAACAACCCCAAAGAGACTCAGGAAAGTTTTCCTTATAACCCTTGCGTTAGAAATGCGTAACACTCCTAGACTAAACCTGAAAAGGCTTCATGGGTTCATTATGAGCAAACTTATAGAAATAAACAGATTACAATCAGGATATTTTTGCTTCATTTGTGGATTTCGAAAAGGCGTGAACCAGAGTAAATTTAAGTGCAGATACTCGATGAAATTGAACTAGCTTGGCGAGATGGGAGACTTAATCGTTACTTTTATACGACCATGAAGGGTGAGGGTGGCTGACGGTGACGGTGAAATCGAGGTGGGCAGTTATAAGTCGCGGAGTAAGGCAAGGGTTTCCCTTGTCGCCTTTGCTCTTTGGCATTAGCTAGATGTTGCAATCACAGTAGGAGGCCATCTGATAAAGTCGATTAGGTTGGTGGAAGACCAGTAGTAGTTCAGTCGATCTACCATGAGATTACAAGCTCCAGTTAATGCATTACAATATCGGGGCGGGAAATAAGGAATTAACATAAATCATAACAAAACAAAAGTAACGAGTATCTCTTAGACAAAGAATGCGAAGCTGGTCATAAAAGTAGGAGGGCACAAAGTGGAGGAGGTTGAGCAATTTTATTAGTTGATTGGATAGTACGCTATAGTAGTTGTACATGTAGTAGGTACGCTAAAAGAGATTGAGCATAGTATCAAACACTTGAGGAGGAGAATAGCGTTAGCCATGATCAACTTGTACATGCAGGTATCTGTTGGCAAGCTCGGTCACGCCACTCATTGCCATGCAGTGAACTAAACATTTATGCTGGCACTACATGCTGTTAATAAGGGGAGGGATATTTGATGAACAGGGAAGGATAACGATAAAAATAAGAATGAGACGATGTCTGAATTATCACGGTGGAATGGAGGCCCCTTCTTGCCTCAGCAGAAGAGTCTACAAGAAATAATCAAGGACGGAAAAGTGTTTCTTGTCCCTTTTTCCGCCTACGTTCTCGATTCAGGCGAAATCCAGGAGTATGCTGTCCGGCCGAAATGATTTACGCGAAGTATGTTATTCCACCACGATTGACCGCTACGTATTTGAGATTCGTGCAAGGGGATAGGCAATAAGACAGCATGCACCAAATCTTCGGTTTCAGCTCTGCCTATTTAAATTACCCTAAATCTAAATTACTTATCATTTTACTTCCAAAGGGTTTTGATAATATTTGTGCAAGTAATTTCAGGCTAAGATATTAGTAATAGGTGAAACCTAAGTGAGAGAAGCCATTGATAAGAAGTAAAAGAAACGTAACTACAGGAACTCGTTCACAGGAACTTAAAAGAACACAAAAAACGTGTCTGCGTCGGACCAGACGGTGGAAGTTATACTTCTTTGGCCGGTCGCACACACCCGCTCACACACACAGGCAGACAGGATATATAAATGAAATAAAAGACATTTTTTCTCTATTATTCAATATATTTCTCTTCGATATATTGTTATTTTAAACAAAACTTCTTTTCAAAGTTCGAACGTACAAAAAACCATACAAAAACGTACAATTGTGGATTTTTCTCACCCAAAAAAGAGCGTGACGCGGTTTCTCGACCAACATCCCATCCCAAAAGTCTCCAACGGGCGCAAAGAAGTATAACTTCAAAACGTACAATTGTGGATTTTTCTCACCCAAAAAAGAGCGTGACGCGGTTTCTCGACCAACATCCCATCCCAAAAGTCTCCAACGGGTGCAAAGAAGTATAACTTCAAAAATTGTAGCAGCGGAGAGAACTGTCGATGCAATATTGAAAAGAAGAAAAGAGCCATGATTAAGATATCACAGAAAGATCGAGGAAGAAAGGAAATTGAAAAAATCCAATAATTGAATAAGGTATGATTGATTGCGTAGGAAGAATGAAATCATTAAATTAAAGAACTTAGGCGAAAAATTCAAAAGGGCTAACGAAAGTTGGTAGAGAAGACAATGCGAAGAAATGGAATACTCAAATTATACTAATAAGTACAGGAAATGGAAAGTGGTCCTCTAACCAGAAGAGAACCAGGGGAATTATGAAGATGTACGATAGAGATAATGGGAAAAGCACTAAAAAATGAAAATCGTTGAAAATACCGTGCTGAAGGATAACCTCACCCCAGAAATACCACTTGGCGAATAGCAGATAGAAGCACAAGAAAGGAATCCTAAAAAAGCTTTCAGGGTATACTATATCTCATCGGAGTAACTGAAAAAAGGGAAATATAGGAAGATAATTCGCTAGTAAAATAAGTAACAATAAAATACGACGATCGCTTTGACTTCGCATGTGGAAAAGGTTTTACTCTTATTTCATTACTCTCCCATTCTTTTTACATTAAAAAAGAACTGTCAATTCTTTTTCTCAATTAAAATATTTTGTGGAAATTGAAAAATGGAACTTGTCATTTTTTTCAAATTACATTTTGAAACGTGTAAAAATTAACGATTATTAAACAGAGGACTAGAATTTGTGAATGATGCAAATTTGTTTCATATTACAACAACAAAGAATTTCTACATTAGAAATCAAAGTATTATTTGCTTGCAGAAGTTAGTGAAATAATAATTAATCACATCTACCCACTTTACTACTGACCTAAGAGAGCTGGTTATGAATGATTATACTTCCGTCGTTTCTTTTTAGATTTGAATTGTTAATATTGACGAAACTCTTATAAAATAATTCAGAAATAAAAAAAAGGAATTTTCCACAGATAAAGTAAACAACGGAACACATATACCATATCAGCTAATTATTCATAATGTTTCAATTTATGTTGGAATCTATTAAAAAAAAAAAGAGGTAGCTAAACAAGGTGCTACATACCGAATAGTTATTGATTAGATAAAAACAAATAAGTACTGCAAAGCAACTTTGGCGATAGCAACGCTAAGAGGTAGACAAACGCTATGCCATCTTAACTTACTTTAGGTGGTCATCTTTCCTGAGGTGGCGCTGAGAAACGTCTTTAAAGATTACACAAGAAATAATATGGGGTAAACAATCCGTTAATAAACTTTTTTAATCGTCTCGAGTTGACTACGGGAAATAAAATTTCCGGGAAATAAAATTTCCGGGTAATAAAACGTAGATAAATATAGTCATTTTTGCAAGGCAATATAAATTCATAAATTAAAAGTATAATTTTAAGTAATTTCACATGATTTGTGTTCTTGCAAAATCAAATTATAACTCGTTGGTTAACAAAGTCAAAAATGATACTTTGTTTCTTGGTGTCTCGAGTTTTAAAGATATAGCGGTCACGATTATCCAACTTCTACCGTCCTGGAATAATACACATACTCCGCGCAACTCATTTCAGCCGTGACGGATGTTCATGGATTTCGGCCGAACCAAGTAGGTTCGAGTCCATTCGCGTTAACCTGGCCGATGACAACTCGCGATAGAGGGGAAATTACTCTCCTTGGTAAGGAGATGGGGAACATTGGAGGGGTATCTGCCCGCCGTACGTCATGCGCAGTAAACAATTATGGTTCTGACTAGTCCAAGTTCTTAGAATTTCACACATCAAGGGGGAGGGTTTTCAAGCCTCACGTGGTTTACCTCTTCTCTCACAGTTTTCTTGCCTCGGCTGACCTGGACAAAATGTGGGCGTAAACAAGTCAGCCCATTTGACTTCAGATTTGAATGGGAACCGTCCTCCTCCTCCTCCGTATAAGTGAGGAAATACACTAATCCCACCCGTGGGTATTTCTTGTAGAACCTTCAACTGGGACGAGATAGGATCTCCATTCGACCCAATTACTCGGACAATTCTCCTTAAATTGAGGAACATGTCCGCACTCAACATTTACCGTAACTTACCAAAGCATCATATATCCCTTCACCCCTTATCGCCCATGTACTTAAGGATTAAAAAAACTTTTAGTGTATTGAATAGCCGCAAATGGTGTGACAGAGCATGCCCAAAAACAATAATTGTTTGGGAATGTGCGACCTAATTTTTATTGCAAGACGAGGACAGGCACCAGAAACACTTTACGTTAGAAGTTAGCGCAGCTTTACAGTTGCTACGCGAATAATTTTTGCAATACACGGTGATAACGGAAGATCATTTTACAACGTCGACAGAGTTTTAGTGAATACATCGGAAATTTAACAACTTCTTGAGAAAAATTTACACTGACAATACAATTTTTTTTAAACAATTGCAAGATGAGCATGCCTATATCGATCAATAAGAAATATGGCAAGGGGGCTCCCTCAGCCCACTCTTATTCAGTCTTATGTTGGATGAAATAATATATAACCTATTATGATATTTCATAATAGATGATAAATGAAAAGGGGCTATAAATTACCTCATCATGAAATTAGGATAATTACTTAAGCTGATGTTTTCATGCTGATCGCTGAGACTAAGGGTGAGGTGCATCGGCCGTAATATTATTCAATTAAACAGCAGAAAAATGTAAAGCTATACTTAAGGATAAAAATGAGATTTGTGCAAGTGACAGAAATGAAGCACTTATTACTTAGGAGTAAATATTACTAGCTAATTTATGCTTTAGCAAGAAGGGAAAACACGAATAGACTAGGCGTTCAAAGTACCAGGTGCCTTACATGGTATTATGTGAAGAAATAAGTATACAGAAAAAGAAACAAACGCTAGAATATATAAACATATAATTGGACCAATATTGAAAATTGCATTGAAGCAAGAGCGACGTCAAAACACAACGATAAATGACCAGAAAAAACTAAAATTATGATCCCCGGAAAAATACTCCGGTGAACAAAAAAAGATTAAATTAGCAATAACAAAAGAGAGAGGAACGAAAAACCACACCCATGGGTGCGAAGAAGCATATGAGGTAACCATATAAAAAGAATGGAATGCAACAGGATGGAAGAATGGATGGAAGGAAAAATAAATGTTGGATAACCTAGTTAGATATGGAAAAATGTTTCTGGAGAGAATAGATAGGTAAAGGACCGGCTGCATGCCTACAAGAAGGTAACGACCACAGCTATAATTTAATTTTGGAATGCAACCCTTTTGTACCGTGCCATACACAAAAGAAAACACGCAAAACACGTCAGCTTATGATGTTAATGCGGTCATGCTGTGATAAAAAAACATCGTTCAATTTCCAAAAGGCAGAATCTCTAAGAGTAAGCGGCTTGTTAAAAGCATTTACAATCAATGTCACATCTGACCCTGTCCTATCACCAGTGCAAGGTTAGTTTGAGTGAATTGTGTCACAACACATAAAATTCCATTAAATTGGCCTCATGATGGAAAAAAAGTCAACTTTCTAATGACACCAAAATATCGCAAACCACACCATTTTCGCCCAATACGAGGTTTTAGCTAACATAAATTAAAGTAGTTTCCGTGGAATTTGGTAGAATACAGTTGTGCGCTCAAGAGGGGTATAATTAAAAAAAATACTTTAACGAACATCACTTCTGAAAACCAAATGACTGCCCGAAATTATTAAAGTAACGACTGTCCCATACTCATAATACCCTCAAAGATTTTTTCAATTCACCGATTCCCCATTTCCACATTTTTAGTTTTTTTGCGAAAAATTCCCTTGATGTTCTGGGAACTACAACTTGGGAGGTAATGTTATTATTCTTTCATGTAAATATTTTACAATATTGGGTCTATGCGGGTGTAAAACGTCGTGGAATAATAGCGATTTCAAGTGTTGCAAACATTTTTTGGAAAAGGGAATAGACTGGGATATCGTCATTTACTAAATAACCTTAGTCTGCGAAAGCGTTTCCATGGCACGGCGTGAAACAAGTACGTCATGTTAAAGCTCTAAATTTGAAACTTTAGTCAGTCACTGAGAAGTTAAGTCATAAAAAACGTTTTTTCGTTATTAATAACACTTGTATTCACTTCATATTCCTTTAAACTTCTTCAATGTTAAAATAAAATTCGATTATGGTGTCGACTATCACTAAACTCACCAACTCAATTTTCCTTGATTAGGAGCAGTGGGGATCTCCGACGCCTTTCTTCCAATCTGCTTTCACGATTACACTCATCATCACTAGATGCTTGATGTATTATCACTGATTAAAACGGCGTTGTTGAATGAGGATGGATCACTAATCTCGATGATCGTGCTCACGAATAATCCGAACGTGTTTTTTTACATTACACAGCACTGCGTCACTGGCAATATAAACAGTATTCCACACAGTCACTAAGTAACACTTAACAGTAACGCAAATTTTCAAACACACATATATCAATTCTCTCTTTGAACCAAGAAAATAAGCTCCACGACATCCACTCACGAAGAAGGCATTACGAGATTTGCTTCTTCAAGCAAGCAAAACAGCGGAAGAGGCTCGTGGCTAACCTACCTCACCTTCTCGCGTCGCCTTATCGTCGACTGGCCGGCAGTCTGGTGCACGCGAGGACAATGGATGTTCTTGCTCAAATCTTCGAATTGAATAGGTTTACGCTAAACGACCTGTTCAACCCAGGAGCATGATGAACTAGAAACCTTCGAGCCACACGGCATGACAAGAATGCCCTTTAACAGAGGATACCCTACTATCGTCGCAAAAAAGGTAGAACGCTGAACTTTAAGCATTTGTATATACTTCTGCCGGAGCTCCATAGAGTCGTGTAATACATCATTTTACTCCTTGTTTATTTGACTACAAAGTGCATTTATTGAGAATTGTTCAAATGTAAACGTTTTGCTTCTACGGTCGAAAGAGGGAAGAAAAACACGCAAAAAACTAGGAGAACGGCAAAACGGTCATCTTCTTCATCTCATCACGGCCAAAATATTTTATTGGTGCACTTTTCTATTTTTTACGAAGATAATGACATCTCCGCATTACAAATATTCTTTTATAATTAAATTTTACCCATTCTTTGATTTTTAAAATGAGCAAAAGCTAGATTTCCATTTCCAAGATGTAGAAAAGTATATCAATATCGAAGTTACGTATACATAAAGGAAAAAATATTGAAAACTTTTCATGTAAGGAAATGCTGATATTCTTCCTCTTACTTAAAATGAACCACAATGAAGAACATCGCCCCGCGGCAATGCATACTACCATTTTTCGCAGTTGGTTATGGTGAAACTCCTGGCCGCACGCCAAATTATGCCAAATTATACGATGAGATAAAAAAAGACCCTAAGTTCCCCTTAAAAAATGCCGTCGTAAATAAATGTATCCATATCAAAGCTAGCTGTATTTCCGATTATTCCAAAATTTTAAATAAACTGATCGCTAAAAATGCCCCCCAGTCCACAAACGTCCTCCCCTCCGAAAATAGAACCATATTTGTAATCAAAGGCCTCAATAACCAAATTCCCTCCGAATTAATCCTCCAAGAAATTAACGCCGTAGATATTGAAGTTAAAATGTTCGAAATTATTACCACCACGCGTCCCCTCCCCTCCGAAACACCAAACGAAATCTCAGCGCCCAGACCAACACATTTTTTTCAAAATTCTACTTAAAAGAAAACAGGACGAAGAAAAATTTCAAAAAATGGTATCCCTCCAGAGGTCTCCCAGTTACAATAGAACAACATCACCGACCCAGTGGCCCGGCACAATGCCTCCGATGTGGCAGATTTGACAATACAAGGAACTATTGTAAGTTAGACCCAGTTTGCCTCCGATGTGCCGGCCCCCACCTTGCTGCCCACTGCACCCACCCCACAGAGAGAATCTGCGATGCATCAACTGCCGCGGCCCTCATGCGGCCTCTGACAAATCCTGCCCCATTTACCTGAAATTATCCAATGCCATTAAAAACAAATCCACTAACCCAGCAGTAAAACCTAATGTACCCATATCCCAATCATTTGCCCAAGCTCCTCCTCCCACCAATAACCCATGGAACTCCTTAATTAAACCAATTTTCTCCCGTAACCTTTTTCCCACCACCAATAATACCTTCACTATCCCTACCAACGAAGAAGACGAAAACCGAAACTCTGCAGACGACGAGAGCTCCACTTCACAACACCCCCCACCAAGAACTGACCACCACTACTAATACACTACTAGGTCCGCCTAATGCGTCTAAGCTGAAGAAGAAGACACCAACCGAAAAATCAAGATTCAGATACAGACTCCGTACAATCACGTCAAACTGGGAGACCAAAACGGAAAACCCCTAACAATAATGATCAGGAAAATAATAATTCAATTCCCAACAACACAAATCAGTTATTTAAATTCCGATTCTCAGGCTCCTTCTCCAGTGGACCATATCCCCAGCTCCCAATCAACTCTCCCCGCACCCTAAACCCATCACCCTGTACCCACAACCTCTTCAACCCCCGAAACCCTTCCCCTCCCCCTGATCCGCAAACCCAACTCTCCTGTAGTCAATCTGTAACTGGGTAAAAAAAAGTTCTTTAATTATAAATAGTTCAAAAACAAATTGCATTATCATCGGTAGCAAAAAACTAATCAATAAAATTGACTTTGATCAACTTCCTAAAATTAGGGCATCTGACAGTGAAATTGAATATGCCCAAACAGTAAAAAGCCTTGGCCTCTTGATCAGTCGCACCTTATCTTGGTCTGACTATGTCACGCAATTAAGAGCTAAAATATTTGGCACTCTGGCCCAAGTAAAGCGTTGTCGAGTCCTTCTCCCAATGTCAATACGTAAAAAGATTGTGACCACTTTGATTTTATCTCAGATTGATTACTGCTCATTAGTATATGGTGATTTAACGAAAGAACTGGATAAAAAACTTCAAAGAGCATTAAATGCCTGTATTAGGTTTATTTGTGATACAAGAAAGTACGATCACATCACACCTTGCATAAATAAACTACGGTGGCTTACAGTTAAAAATCGAAGAAGCTATTTCCTGGGTAGTCTTTTATACGATATTTTCAACAGTAGGGAACCAGTTTACTTATACTCTGGATTTCTTTTCAAGGAGAGTTTTCAAGAACGGGTTACCAGAGGGCGAAACGATAAACTACAAATTCCCATCCACCGGACTTGTGCCTTCAATAGGTCATTCGTAGTAAATGGCAGCAAATTATTGAATGCCTTACCTAGTGAAATACGTAGTTCCAAAAATAGCCGAACATTTAGGCAAAAACTGTTTAACTACCTGTTTCTAAAGCAAAGTTCACGCTTTGATCTGGCCTTCCCATAATACATGCAATTTAATGTAATGTTCAAATGGCATATTTGTACAAAATTTTGTTTCTGTATTAGTTTATTCATTGTATTTTAAAGTTGCCGATATCACTTTATTTTTTCTTGTTTTGTTTGTAATACTTAAGGTCCGCTAAATACTGGAATACTTACACGATACGGACGATTATTCTATTGTAAATTTATAGAATGCTCATATGAGGCTGAGTAGCCTCCGAGTATATTTCAAATATTTGTTAAAAAATCCTGTACTTATTGTGATTACAAAATAAAATATTCTCTCTCTCTCTCTCCCCCCTCCACACTCATAATACCATCTCCTTAAAAAAATGACAATTCACTAAACTGGATGGGCAATTGCCCAATGGTTTTTTATCCAAACTCCCTTCCTTCTTTGCCATCAACCAAATTACAGAAATCTTCCCTCTTCTCTTCCAATGCTCCACTGAATTCCTTCAACTCTATCATGCCTCCGAATAATTATCTAAATACCGAAATACTCAACCTTGGCGTATTACAATGGAACTGTAACCATCTGTCACCAAGACTCACAGAACTGCATTCCCTAATCCAGGACCACTCCCCCGATGTCATCGCACTTAGCGAACTTTGCTTAAACCCAGGTAAATCAATATTCTGCCCAGACTACAAAACCTACAGATTCGACCGCCCATCATCGTCATACCAAGCTGAAGGAGTGGCCTAATGCATAAAAAGATCATTACACACGAAGAAATACTCCTCCCAAACCTCACCCATCTAGAAACAGCCATAAAACTTTACACCAGAACACATACAGTCCTCGCGAAAGCTTACGGCCTTTAGATGCGCAGAACAGAGGGGGTGCAATGTGTGGGAGGGGTAAGCGAAAGGAACGGAGGGGAAAGTGAACGCGTGGCAGGCAGAATGGCCAACATAGTGTCTCAGCGTAGAAATATATTTCCGAGCCGTATTGGACAATTCGACTCGTCGTGAAGCGTGGAGCAGGTAGTCGTCCCTTCCCCGCCGAACCTCCGTTCCGCGGCCGGGGCTGTGGAATGAAGGGTCTTACGCGATGACTCACAGATGGGCATTTCAATCACTTTAAATGAATGAACATTTATTCAATATTAATAAAAAATAACAAACATAATCGTGAATCCGCTGAAACGCTGATTAAGTAGGCACCAAACTTCGCGCAATTCCGTTGATTTTCAGTAACGTTGCTAACATTTTCAGCCGCGTGAAATTATGTAATCCAGATTTAAGACATACAACATAAAATTATGATATAACAGTGCATTCTATAATCTTATTTTACTGAGCTAATGCAATGAATGGGATAGGACGTTGCATACCACTAGTGAAAATTTCAGTCACTCAAATAGTAAAATATAAAGTACTTGAAGAGACAATTTCATAAATTGGCGCTATGTACACGTATACACGATGAATAAATGGGATATTGACTACACAAAAGAGTGGAAATATAACAATATATATTATAGAGAGACAGGGAGAATATATTCAATTTACGCAAAAATAAATTACGGATAATTTCCTGGTTTCTCATCCTCCCATTCGTCCGTGTCACTATCACTTTCTAAATTGACCACAATGTTTTCTACTACATTATCCACGTTCACTTCTGCTCGAATATACTCTTCTTCAATTCTTTTTTACCTTTCTGCGCACATTCTCCCACTTTTCCGTCCCTATTTCAATATGCATTATTACCCCTATTAAACTCCGAACTTCATCAATTTTTTGTTGCCACCACGTTTTTCACGTAACGACATGGTGTTTGGTGTCAAATTACTTGGAAAATCGCAATAAATACTAATGTAATATTAGTTTTTATATTATGTTTTAGAAAAAGTTAGTCCTTGTTGTAACTATAAGTCGACTTCCGAGTCATCGGCCTGAGATCCCCAGGCTGTGACCCCCAGGCGCGCGCTCAGGTACTACAAAGGGACGACGCGACGCCCACTCCATAAACCACTGCGGCGAATAGCCATGGGGCATTCAAATACATTTAAGGCATATGACAAATTTTTAAAGTTGGCAACGAAAATCGTAAACATTAGCCCGCCGGTGCTACCCTTCCACCCGCGGCCACCGGTTTCTGGAAAATAGACCCGTCCAGTCCCAAAATCGTCTACTGCGCAACGCCGTAAGCTTTCGCGAGGACTGTACACTTCACATTATATCTTGTTACATTTCACTAAATAAGAAACTTACAGACACAGACCTAGACATTATTCTGCCCCCTAATACATCAACACTTGTCTTTTGAGACTTAAACAGCAAACACAAAAATTGGGGATGCAGAATCACAAACCAGAAAGGCCGCATTCTACACAAATACATACTCAAACACAATATCACAGTAAACTCCCCAACTGAACCTACACACACTGACGGATCCAGTGACATTCTAGACGTGGCCCTTAGCCAAAATGCACCCGCCAGGTCCTCCAGTGAGGTTCTACATTCAGGCTCCTCCGACCACTTCCCAGTGCTTACCTATTTCGACCTTGAACCTATTCCTTCTCCCCCTGTCCCAATTACAACAGAAACTTGCCTCTTTATGAAAAAATAGTTTACAACAACCTCAATTTACAACTTCCCAGTATAAACTTAGAGCCAAACCCGGATTCCATAGAACAAGCCATCAGCACCATCAACCTCTGTATTACCAATGCCCTAAGCCAGCGGTTCCCAAACTTTTTCTTTCCGCGACCCATTTTAGCCCATACATTTTAGTCGCGACCCCCTAAAAATAACAAACAATGTGTACATTCAAATGATATTGATTTTAAAGTAATTACAATCCTCACTTGCCTAGTTCACCATATTATTTGTATACATCTCGCGACCCCTTAACGACCGGCCCGCGACCCCCCTGGGGGTCGCGACCCCCAGTTTGGGAACCGCTGCCCTAAGACAATCCTCCCACTCCGAAAACAAACCCCCAGAACTTCTCACTTCTCACCTTCCGGATCACATTCGAGATTTAATGACTTCGAGAAATAGAACCCGCCGCGAATTTTCCCGAACGCGTAATCCTCACTTAAAGTCTATAATAAACACCTTAAACCGTCAAATGAAAATACTACTACAAAACCATCAAAACTCACAGTGGGACCACAAATTCAAAATTTAAAAACCCAAGACCATTCACTCTGGAAATTAGTCCGCCAACTCCGTAAAAAGAAAAGTCACTCTCCTCCTCTACACCTTGAAACTCTTAACCCTCAATTGTCCTTCCTACCTCATCAAATTGATTAACTCATTCTTGCAAAACCGTACTTTCTCAGTAACCCTAGAAAGTAAACGTTCCCCGTCATATCCTATCCTTGCTGGAGTGCCACAAGGAGTCGTCCTGTCCCCCACCCTATATAACATCTACACCAATGACCTCCCTACCTCCCCCAACACTAACTTATATCTCTTTGCCGATGACACAACCATTACTTCTTCTCACAGACTTTTACAAAACCATTTGAATCGAACACTACATTTCATGAGAACTAAATTATAATCTGAGTCCGCATCCACCCCCGGATAACTTCGCGAATGTTTTAATCTGTTTCTAAATCTCTACATTACCATAATGTAATCAATTTCATATGTTTATATTATATAATTTCATATAAAACAAAGTTTTTTTACAAGTTATTTATTTCTCCCTCTAAATTCAACTTCTTATCACTGCGGTCATTACTTGTTCCTAAGCCCGCACCTTACCCCAATTCATCCATCTTTCTCTTACCCCACCTCTGCATTCCAGCAACCCGTTACTTTCTAGTTTTTCCTACCCAGGATTTCTCTAATTATTTATTCTAGTTGCTCACGTACCCCATCCAACTCATCATCCCAAGTGGGCATGTATTATAACTTTAAAAAGTCTGTCCACACAGTGAGCGCTGCCGAATCAACATTCTGTCGAAACTAAACCACGCGTATTGCTTACGGGTTCAGTTGGAGTCAATTTGGCTTCCGTATCTCATCCAACTTGACTCTTTCTCTTTTCCCAACAAAGCTCCGTACTTTCAGCCACGAATTAGCAACTAAACTCCCTTTCCCAAATCAATACACCAGCGAAAGAACCCGTGAAGCCTTTTGGGCGTATTCATGGAGTTTCAGGTATTTCTAGAGCGAGGACGACAGCTTTGAATTTGCTGAGAGGAAAAATTTCGTCATGACTCTTGTCCCTAGTAATAGGAACAAATAGCTGCCACGCATCGGAATATTAATATTTTAGCATTTTTTATTGGAACGAATCTCAGGTAAAAACAGATAATGTGCCAAAAAACGAATTATCGTTATTATTTTTTTAACTTTCTCAATTATTAACTGATATTCATTCGGTAATAAAAAATTATAATGTAAAATAATACATCAAAATTGAAAATTATGTAATATAGTAATGGAACAGGCTTACTGGACAATGAGGTTGGCAAAGTGCTACGATAACTTATCGGCACCTCTCTGTCGGAAGAGATAATATTAAGTATCAGATTTTTTATTTAGCACGTGCTAGAAGTTTCTGCAACAGTTATTGAAAGAGTAATGGGAAGGCAGAGGAATAATTCCTGGGTAAAGACAACTGTGATTTCAGGAAAGGAAGCAAAAATGAGTGGCACTGGGAAATGGAAACTCTTAACAGATATTTATGGATTCTATAATGATGGTACAGGGTCGTAAGCGTCGGCATATAATGCATCTATATCCAGTCGTTGTATAGCGCAGATTTGGATTAGCCTCCGACACCTTCGACAATGCACTTCAGTACACTTCTTACGAAATAAAGGACACCAGCGAAATATCTATGAAGTGAGAGGGGTTAATACACAGGTGTCAGATGAAGTGACATACCTGGAAATCACCTAGACTTCAGATCTTATGTGAGGGAAACACATACGAAACATTTTCGAAGTTGCATGAAAAAACAGCTAGGATTTATCAAGTGAATAATTGAAAGGTTTTCTAATGAAAGAGTGAAAGATAGTTTCTACTTTGCCCTGATTAGACCACATTTCGAATCGGTGGCGGATCCACGGGGAGAAAAAGAGGGAAATCCCCCACAGAGGTCAAGTAAGAAAAATAAAAAGCATAGGAATATATAGTAAACTTCATTGCATCAACAAGTTAATAGCAATAAAATGCTAAAAATAAGTCGTGTCTCTCTAAGGAGCATGAACAGTATTTTTTTCAGTAACGTGTTGTTTAGGGCATTTCGAGCTGGGCCGTGAAAGACGGCTTTTGTCTTACGAACGCTTCTTGCTAAGCTAACTCCACCGTTCCCTAAAGAGTAGGGGATCTCTGGCCACCAATCGTGGGTCGGCCACCTTGTTTCAATCAGACTCCTCGGATCCCTTAAAAAGTAGGTGTTCACTTCCCTTGCAGTTGACGTTCGTGAACACACGGCATTTATCAAGGCGTCGAGTGAGTGGATAAAGAACGTCGACAACAGCATCTGTGATTGTTTTTAAGTTTCTTGATTTTTGGTAAAGGCGCAAAACATGCATTATTTGAGGCGTTTCATAAGTCCAATCACTTTTATTCATTAACGCTTTGCCACTTTTATTTATTAACACATTTTGTCAAATATATTTATTCATGTGTTAACATTTTTTGGCAGTCAATGTTCATGGAGTTCTTGGTTCCCAAGTGAGGTGTTGGTGAAAAATAAGATATTTTAACTAGATGAGACACATTGTAGTACGATGGTTGTGAGCCAATAGTCTTAGGATCGAGAGAGAGGAATAAAGAAATTAAGACTAATTATCACACCATTAATATTAGTTGCCAGTGATAGATACTTAAAAACTCATTACTGGACGAAATAACAAAACAGAATCTTCATAATTAGCGATTATTTCCCATCGTGCCACGCTGAAGATCGACGAAAAACATACAAATTACTGCGACAAAAAAATGGCCTGGTTCGGGAATCGAACCACAGACCTTTTGCTCGCTTTGATGCGCATTGGCCTGACAAGCCGAAGGTACATGGTTCGATTCCCGGTCGATATTTTCTCGAGACAATTTCAGAATGACTATGAGACGAAATTTTGACCTCGCATCCTCGATTAGTCATGATTTTTGCGATTGTTGCATTGCAGCTGTTGACGTTTGTGGTGAATATTCTTTTATTTCACATTTTACATGGCCTATAGTGATGATTTTCCATCCTAATGCGCTGAACGGCGATTAAATACGTAGAAATTACCATTTAAAAATTTAAAATTTTAAACATTTTTATTTTTTCAATAAAATAAACTTTTACAAACCACATAAAAATTATAACTCACGACCCGGGTTTCGGCTGTGAGTTCGGGTCGTGAGTTATTATTTTTATGTGGTTTGTAAAAATTTATTTGATTTATAAAATTTTGAAATGTAATACAAATAAGTTACCAGAGAAAGCCTTTTATTCTTTAAAAAAAATGGCCAGGACCGAACGGACAAGAATTGAACAACGGATCTTTTGCTTATTTTGCTGCGAATTGGCCTGACAATCCGAAGGTTCGATTCCAGGCCCAGGCAGATTTTTTTCTTGAGGAATTATCAGAATGGGTGTTTAGGCGGCTATGGGGTTACGACTTCTAATTGTAAGTTAGCAAACATTTTCAAGTTAAGAATGGAATTTTCTCTGATAAAAATGTTACATACAGATATGTCTTAAAGGCAAATTTTAATATTTTTTGGTTATTCTACTGGTTTCAAAAGGTCTTCATAAACCTACATGTTCAATTCTGTATCTGGTGTGTAATGGGGCTACCTCGAACTTTAAGAGAAGATTTTCGTAGACTTGAAGCATATCAGTTTAGTACCAATACAAGCTTTCGTACACTCTTAAGGGATGCGATGTCACAACATAGATATTGTCGTGGCTCTATGGTTTCGAATCCTTCCCGAATAAGACATCAGGATGAGCGGCTTTTTCAACTACTGTAGAATGATGATACTTAGCATCACTTTTACAGTTTTGTAAAATTAAAGGATACATCAAATGTACAGACCATAAGATTTAACGGTGGCGATACTTAATAATTATAAAAGCATAACTATTGGTTAGTTTAGAGCGAAATATTACCATAAATTTGGTGATTTTGTTCTCATGGTGAGGCAAACGATCCCCGGAAGCGGTTGTATAGGATGATATACAGTGGAAGAGATGAGGTGACGTAATAATTGCCCGAGGCACCTCCATAATTTCATGCATTTCTTCATTTTTCATAATTTCATGTTGGAACTACGTAAGCAAACCAATGACATTCTCATAGTTGGTATTTTCGATTGTCTTTCTTTTGTCCTTCATCCTTTTGTAATAAAGCGTGCGCTGTTCCAGTCTAGCAATGCACGCTGAACTGATCACATCTGAATCCTTTTATTCTTCACGTCCACCCGTAATTCCCAACAAATTTAGGGGAATAAATTGGCCATATGACGGTGCCATTCTCGTAACATAGCAGTGATGTAGTTTTCGTTTCGGGGGTCGGGATGATGGGGGGGGGGGGGGGGGGGGGGGAAGCTGGATGAATTTTTTTAAAATTAGGAGCAAATTTGTGTATGAGTTTAAGAAGTGCAAAGTAAATTGCGGTGTAACAATGAGACTGCGGTGTAACAGTCGAAATTCAAAGATTTTAGAAAGGCCTATATTTGAAAGAATACATAACAAGTTTTTGTTTTTATTAAAAAAAAATATTTTTACTTAAAAATTAAAAATATATTTATTTAAAAAGTTTCTCAAACTGAATGATAAATGAATTAACAATTATTCGCAAAAAACTAATACTTTCACCTTAAGTGCCTTTTTTAATAAATTCAAAATTTCAAAGGGATCCGGACCCTTTGGACCCTCCCTGACTATATTTACAAAAATAGAGTATTCTGATCCATCTACAGAAACATAGGAGATTCATATGCCTGCGATCCCTTTCTAACCCAACATTGATAAAAAATGTTTTTTTATTTGATGCCAACTATTCCCATCTCACGGAACTAAGTTTCCTCCGTTCCATAATAATGATATTAACAATTCCTTTATCGATCATAGCGTCCAACAACATAAGGAGTAGCAAATTTTGGTGGCAGTGGCCTGAGAGGAGCATGACACTGGAGAGAGGAAAGCATACGAGGGAGGTGAGGTGAAGGGGTCGTGAGTCACTCCGCACATCTCTGTAAGAAATCTTCAGTTTATAAGTCCGCCTGTCCACACTTGTTTCACTCTTCCGGACCCAAAACTCTCCCCAGGCGAGTTCCACAAAGTTTTGCGATATCACTATGTATTTATGTGAACACATGTAACTATGCCCCAGATAGTAAATTACCCCTCCCCCCCTCCCCCCAGGCAGGACTGGAGTCCTGGACCTCAGGTTAGCCGGAGTTGACACCATAGTATAT
Organism: Pyrrhosoma nymphula; assembly: GCA_963573305.1. NCBI lineage: Eukaryota > Metazoa > Arthropoda > Insecta > Odonata > Coenagrionidae > Pyrrhosoma > Pyrrhosoma nymphula. Next base: position 28,785,271 of record OY754331.1, on the reverse strand, counting down.
TTTAGGGGTATTACCTGTACATATTACTATACAGACCAAATTGATGAAACAATGGAGATAAATTAAAACTTACTTACTTCCAATCAAGATGTTGTGAATAATTCTTCAGAAAACTCTTGTGAAGTAACCCTTAACAATATGTGAATTGTGAACCTTCGGAATTATTTTTCCCTTTAGGACCTCAATGTACTGATATAAGCTTAAAAATGGATCGCAAATGAACTTAAGTTTTAAACGAAGAAATAAGCAATGGTTTTATTGATTAAAGGTTATGAAAGAAGAAACAGAACCTGTAAGGATTAAGGGTATAAAAAATGTCTCACCAATACAAAAAATCAAAATAATTCACATCAATAACAAAGCAATAAGGATTATTCTCGATTTTATCGATGATAGAGTGAACTATAGGTATAGCGAAACTTGGTGGCACTAACCAGGGGAGGATTAGAGGACACTGACAGTAAACCAAGTGTTGATGAAAGGGAAAAATTATCGAAGGACTCCCGCAGGGTTCTCTGGAAAAAGACTTGGCCACTTCATCCCACATCTCATGTATGCTTTCCTCTCCTTTGCATATTTCTCTTCACTAGTGAGTGCCACCAAGTTTCGCTACACCTATACATCTCATGAGCGGTTTGTATAGAAAATCACACAATCTTGTTTGTGAGGCCAATTTTCCTCTCATACGAACCCAAAGAGTCGTTGCTTTTTCCGAGGCTCCTCACTCTATGAAAGCATTACGTACTTTAAAAGTAAGCATGGATATTTTTGTTCTATGCAATAATTAATGACCATTTTGGAAGTAGAGATTTGAGTTTTAAAGTAAATTATTGCAAGCAATATTTTTTGCTTCTATCAATGCATTACAAATTCAGGAATAAAATTTGACCAGCCCTTTAAACAAAATCATATTTCAGCATTAAATATTACAAACTATGAATGAATTACCTAGTTTCATCAGAAATTCTTTCATCACCACAGAGAGCTACTACAATTTTAAAATACATGTCTTTTGCCATACCCATACTTCATCCTAACGTACTGAGAGAATACATGCTCATTATTTATTCTTAGCATCAGCATATCTGAATTCTGCTTGGTCCACAAATAACTGATCTAAGATAAGTACTTATTTTTTCAGCCTTTTCAGAAATATTCAAGGAGGATGAGCCAAATATTTTCAAAACAGTTCTGTCCATTTACATAATAACTTAATATTTTTTTTGGTCAACTCTTTGAAATGTTGAATGCCATAGAGTACTCCTCCAATCTATTTTGCTTACAGCAAAATATTAATTGGAAATGTTTTTCTTAGGAATATAGTCAAGATACTAAATCAGGGTGGCTACTGATATCCAAATTTTAAATTCCCTGACTTTTCCCTGACTATTCCCTGATGGATTTACCAATTTCCCTGACCAATCGCCAAAAGGTCACCTATTATTGGCATTTTTTATTTCTGCTGAATTAAATTTTCGTTAAAACTCAGAAAATGTTAAAAGCTTAAATCATTAGATTAAAAGCTACATGTACATTAGGGTGGGCCGAAAAACACGAAAGTTTCCGAATCGAATCGTAATAGCGCGGAAAAGTTGTTACATGTCACCCTGATCACAAAGAAAGAAAAATTTTCGAAATCGGACCATGTCTTCCGGTCGCACATCTCGTTTGAAGTTTTGAAAAATCGTAAAAAATATGACTTTTTTAGGGATTTTTTTAAATGAGTTACAGTGATTGGATTACGTTCAAAATCGGTATGTGGCCTCTTCTTAAGAACATCTGTCTTAAAAAAATATGTAAAACCCCTTATCTCCTTGTTTTTGGGGGAGGGGGAGTCGCTAGTCGCGTTCAAATTATCGAAAAATCGTAAAAAAACATGACTTTTTTCGGAATTTTCTCTTTATGAGTTACAGTGATCGGATTGCGTTCAAAATCGGTATGTGGCCTCTTGTAAAGGTCCTTTGTCTTTTAATAAAGATATAATTCCCGTTCTTCCCTTCTTTTATGGGGGAGGGGAGGGACATGTATCGTAAAAATGAGTGACCATACGGTAGGCCTACGCTTATTTTTGAAAATTGGTTTTTCTTTTGATTTCGTCCCTTCAAAAAAGTTGTTTTGGCGAGAAAACAACTACATTTCAGGCTGGTTGATGTGCGACTACCCATAGCCGTGCCTAAGGGGTCAAAGTGCAGGTGCACTATAATAAGCGGATTTTGATGCCAGACACACGTCTTTACAGTAATTCGCTGATTGTAGAGCTCCGCAGGGGCGAAAAATTTCTTTGTGTTTTTGACGAAATCTAGGAAACAAATTCCTAAACTCACTCTGGAGCGCACAGCGTTCTTTTCACTCTGAAAAGACACCGAAAAGCTAATACCCTGATAGTTCTGCTATCTTATGAATGTGTTTTGGTGAAGTGGTTTGATACAAAACTGCTAACTTAGTCTATAGTGATACGATGCATATTAAAGCATTGCTTTGTAATAATTTTGGTATCTCCTTTTATCATTCCAAGATAATCATTTGAGCCCTGTGGGATAGGGTTAAATTATCGGCTGTCCTCCTATGTTTCTCTGCCTTGATATAGTGAATATATAGAATAAAAGAAACGCAGTCCCTTCTCTTTTGGCCAAAGAATTTCAGTGAGGTGTTTCCCTTTCAAGTGTGTGGCTTGCGTAGAAATCTATTTCATGTGAAACAGTTTGTTTACACAATGGCGTGGATGCGGAGTGGAGCTGTGATTGACCTTGTTGGAAAAGAATCTGTGGAGCTTTAAGTATTATCAAAGCTTCCAACAATACGTGAGGTACTGTGTGTGTTCTTTTATTACATGAGAAAAAATCATGACGTCCGGGACGCAGCTTTGATTGCAATGAAAGAAGTTGTTGATCTGTGGAACAAAACTATCCCGTATTTCCCATATCCAAGACATTCGGGTTATTGAAAAATTTGAGTCGCTTTATCAGGAATGGAGGAATCTCCATACGAATACCTTCACTAATAAACCGCCAAGTGCAGCCGCGATGGTTAAGAAAGAAATGTTTCAGAGTACGCTAGACTCTGTTTGACTTGAGCAAAAATGATACAATGGAACAACTGGAAAAAAAGGCAAATGATGCAACTAAAGAACCAGAAAAAAGGCTTGGAAGGAATAAATACTTTTCTTGTGTGATCAACGCGGACCGAGGTTAGGAGTTATCGGGGGTGTACATTTAAAGATGAAGAAGGATGATCAGAGGAGGGCAGTGAGGAAAAATTAATGTGAAACTCACTGAAGGAGACAAAACACATGTTGCTACCGGTATTCTCAATAATGAAGGTTAAGAGGAGCCGCTGAAGAAGAGACAGGTGCAGTTGAGGGATGTTCCTAATATAACACTTGGTGACTTAGCCATAACAAGCTCCGTCAGATTTTTCCAAATACTAGGAATTAGTCAAGAGTTTTTAAGAGTACCCTGTGACTGAATGGGCTGAAAGAGAGGATTACAAAATGGGAAAGCAAATTGCTACTTACCTTAGAGTGGTTAATGATCATGCGGGGCGAGGCGTAAAACTTATGTCCGATTTCAACAGAACAATAACACACAAAGAGGACGCCTTTCAAGACTTGCTCATATCCGTAGATTCCTACCGGAAGTCCCTACCTTACATCAAAAAGTCAACATTAATTCATAACTAGGTATGACACACCATCTACATCAAGAGACCTGAACTGAATTGGGTACTTACTCGTTGTATCTTCAAATATGTTTATTAAACACATCCAGGTAATCAGATAATCTTGACCATTTGCTAACCCTCAGAAGTTCACGAGGAAGTACAAAGAGAAAGAAGGGGTGGGGACAGAGGGGGTAGCGCTCAGAGCTCGGCACGGATGCCAGCGTAGCGGGGACCGTCAGCCAAGCGCCCGTACGGCGCAGCGGCTAGGCCGGTTCGGAGTAATAACTAATATTACTCCGTGATGGCTTCAAAATACGGAAAAATTGTTAAAATTTTCGTCCCTGCGGAACTCTACAATCACCGAATTTCTGTAAAGACGTGTGTCTGGCATCAAAATCCGCTTATTTCTAGTGCACCTGCACTTTGACCCCTTAGGCACGGCTATGGGTAGTCGCACATCAACCAGCCTGAAATGTATTTGTTTTCCCTCCCCCATAAAAGAAGGGGGGAACGGGAATTATATCTTTATTAAAAAACAAAGGACCTTTACAAGAGGCCACATACCGATTTTGAACGCAATCCGATCACTGTAACTCATAAAGAGAAAATTCCGAAAAAAGTCATGTTTTATTACGATTTTTCGATAATTTGAACGCGACGAGCGACTCCCCCTCCCCCAAAAACAAGGAGATAAGGGGTTTTACATATTTTTTTAAGACAGATGTTCTTAAGTAGAGGCCACATACCGATTCTGAACGTAATCCAATCACTGTAACTTATTTTAAAAAATCCCTTAAAAAGTCATATTTTTTACGATTTTTCAAAACTTCAAACGAGATGTGCGACCGGAAGACATGGTCCGATTTCGAAAATTTTTCTTTCTTTGTGATCAGGGTGACATGTAACAACTTTTCCGCGCTATTACGATTCGGAAACTTTCGTGTTTTTCGGCCCACCCTAATGTACATCCTAATGAAAAAAAAATATTAAATCTTTCATAAGTTAAACTCTCATCCAAATTATAGTCGCGTCTTGGTAGTTCTGGGAAGCTGAGAATTAGTGAAAAGGCATCGAAGGAAAAGTCAATGGCCAATTTACTGTCGGACTCCGGCAAATGTATCACTAGGGTGCGCGAAAAATACAAACCAAAGCCAAGTTGTTGGACTGGATCAAAATCGGATAGCGCGAGTGACTTTCAGAAGCGAATAACAATTTGATTAACGTGGTTAAAACCCCTCGATTGCAAGAGTATTGCAAATCAATTGCGATGTAAAACTATTTGGATAAAAAATCAAAACGTAAGCGCGCCACTGCGAGCGAAGACAGGAGGAAATTGGCAACGGCAGCATCATATTCAGGAATATCATGTTTGAGGTGGTTTTTGACCTGACTAAATTGCTTCGAGAGGGAGCTAGCTAAGGCTATTCAACAATTACGTCGAGCGTGAAAGGAGGGGAGGGGAGGAGGGCTCTTATTACTGTTTCACGAAGGGCGATATGGGAAACGAAGATGATCTTGCGTAAGATTTTGTTTACACGTACTTGTATTATCATTTTAATAATCATTGTCTCGTATTTTTACAACTCGATGCATGTATTTACTACGAGCTAGTATGCTCCAGCCGCTCCAGCTACCTCTCAAGCTAAGCCTCGGAAGTTAAAAAAAAAATGCGAGGTAAAATTTTCCGAACAGCATAGCATCGGATTCCTTGTGATTAGCGTAATACATTGTGATCATGAATTTTGACATTACTAGGCAAATACCGCGATAAGGATATGCAAAAGAGATACATTGTACGTCTGATTCACTACTAAATAACTAAGATTCACAACTGAATGAGCCACGAATTGATGGGGCTTATTCCATGAACGTCAGCGACGGACATTAGTTTTAGTTGGTGAAATGTTTTGGTGAAATAAAGGGTGGGAAAGACTGGCCGATAAACGTAATGGCAGAAAAATAATGAGAATTTCCTACCCTGACTGTTACGAAAATTCCCTGACTTTTCCAGAAATTAAAAATTCCCTGACAATTCCAGGTTTTCCCGGTTTTCCCTGACGATCGCCACCCTGTAAATGTCCTTTGTCAGACTAACTGAAAATGAAGGATGTTGTTGTCACTATCTTGTGTTTGTCCAAATCAATTGGTATCTTCTTTTTTTTAATTTCCATGGTTGTGAAAGACTATCGAAACAAAGGTTTTTTTGTATGTGACGTTTTTGTGTGGATAAAAAGTGGTCACAAAGTAAACAATGAACCTGACACAGGTCAATCTGGTTCAAGTTCTGAAGCACTAATTAGTCAAATATATGCTAGGTTATCTAAAAAAATGCATCAACAGGAGATCCCATAATCGTAAAATTTTGTTTGAAAAAAAAATTGGAGGTGCATGATGCAAGAACCTAGATGTGAATCGAGATACTAGGCTATGAAGATGACTGTGTCTTCACAGGGTTGAAAGCATATCTCGAGATGTTGTCTAATTATTACTGTAAAGTCACTCTACATAACAATGTGTTCATTCAATTGTGATTATTATTTTTCCTCAGGTTGTCAAACTCCGGAAAGAGACTACCTCATTCATTTCATTCCGTGCTGTGTGAATATTGTTTCATTGTAAACACTTTTACTGTAGTGATTACACTTCGGTTTATGATTTCCTCTGCAATAACAAGGTATATGTATTTTTGTCAGATAAAAACAAAAAACTCTCTGTAAAAATTGATGGTAAAGCAAGAGGCAATAGTTTTGTCAATGCTAACTTATTATTGTTGAAAACAATTTTTCGTATTTCCATTTAAAAATGCACAAAAATTTTAAAATTTTTCACTAAAAACAAACTGTTTCAAGAAATCATGAATATGGTAGCAGAGAGATTTGAGTATCATAGCTGGGTCCTCTACAGATAAACCTGCCAACCAATGAATGCATAATTCCAACACCATTCAACTAAGTAATTTTTGCATTCTATCTCACAGAATATTTTTAAAGAGATAACATGTAAAAAGTAGCTTACCTGGGATAATGGAATATACATTATTACCCATACTAACAAATAATGCAGTGCCTCTTTATCTCAGACACTTCATAAAATAACTGCATGGAACAGTCACCTTATTATGATCATGATCTGCTAAAATGATATTTAAATCCTTCGGAAAGATATGATTGAATCATGACAAGCAGCTTCCAGTTGCAACGTTGTGACTATGTATATTTCTCATGGGAACAAATATGGGCAATATAATGGAACAATTCCCAAGGGAAAAATCATCCACCTCAACTGAGAATCCCATTCCCCTTATCCCTCCTCTTATTTCGTCCAGAATTCCTATCCTCTTCCTTCCTCTTCCACGCTTCCCCAGTGTTCTCCCCTCTATCACTCTCTTCAACATGCCCTCTCCTCTCAAAACCTCCTCCATCCATCTCTTCTGCCTTCTCCGAACCTCTGCCACAAGCTTCCCCTCCTCTCCGACCATATCCAATACCTCCTCATTCATCTTCCTCTCCACCCAGCTGACCTTCCTCATCCTTCTCCAAACCCACATCTCAAACGCCTCAAGTCTACGCACATCCTCCCTTCGCAATGACCAAGTTTCCGACCCATATAGCACCACGCTCCATATTAGTTTTCACCAGCCTCTTCTTTACGTCTCTTCTCAGACCCCCCCTCATCAATTCCCTTTTCTTTGAAAATGCTTCTTTAGCTAGAGTGAATCTGCATCCTTACCTCTAAACCCATTCTTCTCCAAAATACTACCCAGATACGTAAACTGCTCGGCCAGATCTATCTTCTGCCCTCCCACCCTTATAATCAGCCCCGCCTCCTTACTTCTAGAAAATCTCGTTACTTTCGTTTTCTTGTGATTGATCTTCATCCCATACTTTTTGCACTGCACCTCTAATGCATTCACCGTTGAATGTAACCCCTTGGCCGACTGACTAACCAATGCTTGATCATCTGCAAATCTCACCGATTTTATCAGCTCCCCTCGTACCTTTATTCCTACCTACTCCTACCCCCATGCCTCCCTTACCATTTCTTCTGAGTACACGTTAAAAAGCAATGGCGATAGTGGGCACCCCTGCCACACTCCCGGTCCTGTCGTGGCCCATCCCGATTCTCCATTGGCTACCCTAACCTGCGCCATCTGGTTCATACACAAATTCCAAATCAGACGCCTGTCCCTCCAATCGACTCCTAATTTCTTCAACACTACCAATAATTTCGTCCATTCCAACCGATCAAATGCCTTCTCAAAATCTATAAAGCATGCAAAAACATCCTGCCCATACTCTAGGTTTCTTTCTACTAGCATACTCATCACCGCTACACGCTACCACGTCTCGCATTCCCGTCCCTCTCTTAAACCCGAACTGGTCATCACCCAGGTATTCATTTGCCTTCTTCTCTAGCCTTCTGTTTATAATTCTCAGAACTACTTTGGCCGCGTGGGATATTAAGCTTATTGTCCTATAGTCTTCGCACATTTTTGCCTTACTCTTCTTTGGTATAGGAATTAGTACAGTCTTTGCCAAGTCTTCCGGCCACACTCCATCTTCATAAATCCTACGAATACACGCAAAAAGTTTTCCTCTTCCATTGTTCCCCATGCTCTTTAAAAACTCTGCAGGTATGTTATCTATTCCCACTGCCTTATTCCTTTTCATGTCTCATAGAGCTCTTTCCATTTCGCTATCTAGGATACTTGGTCCGATGCCATCTCTGTCGATATCGTCTTCCATTTCTATATCTAACCTATTGGGCCTTATTTCTTTACCATACAGCCCTTTAACATACACCTTCCACCTCTCCTGGATCTCTTTTGGTTCTACGATCACCTTTCCCATCTTGTCTGTTATCATTGTAACTCCCCTTCCCTTATTACCACCCATCAGTTCCTTTACTTTCCTATATAATGTATCTGCTCTTCCCTCTTTTTGGTATTTCTCTAATGAGTCGATCTGATCTCTCCACCACGCCTCTCTTGCTTTCTTTGTTTCTCCTCTAAGCTTGTTATCTAATTCTCAGTATTTTCTCTTACCTAGTTCTGAGTTTACGCTCTTCTATTTCCTTCTCTCCTCCATATCCCTATTAATCTCCTCCGTGATTCACGGTTTTCTAATTTTAGTTGCACTGACTACACCTACCGTTGCTTTCGCCACTTCTACAATTCCATTTTTCAAACTTCCCCATTCATCTTCCACTGATCTAACTCCATGTTCCTCACCCATTATCTCATCCACCTTCTCTCGATACTTCTTCTTCATTGCCCCAGTTAATGCATCCGTAATACACTTTCGTACCCTCCTTCCCATTCTTATCTTTTTCAGGTTATCCCGAAATTTCATGACTAATAAGTTGTGGTCTGCATCTGCATCAGCTCCTAGATAGGTATGCGAGTTTTTAACACTATTCCTGTGTATGTGACGGACCATTATATTATCTATCTGAAACCTGTGTCTCCCGGCTTCTTCCAAGTGTACCTACATCGAGGAAGATGTCTGAACCATGTATTTGTAATTGCTAGGTTATATTTACGGCAAAACTCCACAACTTTCTCGCCCCGGTCGTTTCTCCTTCCTATCCTGTAATCGCCCACCTCCCATCCATCTCTTCCTTCACCAACCACCGCGTTCCCATTAGTACTAAGTGCTTACTCCCAGGTATCCTACCAATTATTTCCTCTAGATGATCGTATACCCCATCTACCACCTCCTCTTTATGATTAGACATAGGCACATAAACCTGGATTATAACTAAATTCGTTGGATCTGCCTTAAGTTCCATGACTATAATCCTATCACTCACCTGTTCTGCGTACACTACTTTTCTACCTAGTTTCCTATTCATTATGAATGCAACCCTGCGCTGACATTCATTCCTTCCACTATAAATTACTCTATAGTCGTTGCTCTAGTAACCCCCGTCATCCTTCCATCTTACTTCACCCAGACCCATGATGTCTACACCCACCCTCTCCATTTCTTGCTTCATATTATCTAGCTTACCCGCCCTCAGCATAGTCCTAACATTCCACGTGCCTATTCTGATAGTTTCGTTCCTCTTCTTTATCTTCTTTTCCTCTGCTGCTACTACGTCTGAGCAAGGATTTCGTGTGATAACTACCGCAGGGGCCTTGCTCGCACTGCTGCCGGCCGGCACAGCCCTTGGGGCCGAGTCCCGTAGTTGCCAAGATTCATCAACATTTGAGAACTGTCCATAATTTCAAGGTTTTAATTGAGATAGTATTCCGTGGCCTTAATCAATAGTTTTTTATGTGACACCATCACTTCAGAGGCCGCCCCACTGGGGTCAGACGCCTTTTGCAGCCGCCTCACTGAGGTACAGATGCTGCACGGACTACCATTCGTCTGTCTCCTAACCTTTGACCATTGGTGACCCTACCAGGAGCATTGCTCCTGCCAGTGCAGCTCTAGGGGTCATCGGAGCACGCAAGCCCTTCCACCATGATAAGGTTGTAGTCCAAGAGAAGGGTTAGTAATATGTGTTTCTAAAAAAACCCCTCATTAAGGGTTAATGGTGGTTTTAATGGCCTGTTGGTAAAATCAATTTTAATTTTTCAGACACATGCAGAACACTTCAGGGGTAAAAGTGGTGCAAAAATACTGAATTGAATTCACATTTGAAGTGCATTTGGTTTATATGTAAAACCCTTAATTGTAATTTTATTTACATTTGCAAGGCAGGGATGTAATTTACATAGACATCAGAAAATTTTTCATTCATTTTTTAAACTATAGAAACAGTCCTTAGTTAGCCAAACTACTTTTTGATGAAGCACATTCATTATTTTATTCCAGCACCTGTTAGGATATTTTACAAGGGTTGTTACAAGATTCTGGAAAAGAAATTCCCTGGTATTTCCCAGACAAAAATTATCATTTTCCCTGACATTTTCCTTAAGCAGTATGATGTTCAGACAGCAGTGAAAATTTTAAGTGCAAATGAAAGTTGAGAAAACAAACCAATATTACTTTTACTCATCAAATTTCTTGACAAATTTACGAAACGAAGACAAAATCCGAAGATGGAACATTAACTTCAGCAACAACGAACTAACGTTTAGTTGGGGTCCGTCGGCCACAGACCAAACCATCAACCTTTGCCATTATCCAATTTTTTTTTATCCCTGACAGCTCGACAATTGGGTATTTTCCAAAATTTTAAATTTAAGTTTACGGATCTTTAATGTTACTTAAACTCGAACAAGCTTGCGGAGTGAAAGTAGTTTTAAAATTGATTCAGTATTAATTGAGATATTTAAGATTAAAATAGTCGAAATTTCAAATTTTTTTACGCCGCTGCGAAACGAAATCTGATTGGCTTGACGTCATTTTCGCTGAGCGATAGACGGATGTGAGGGAGAAAGTGAGTAACTGTAGAAGAGCTACCGTATATTTAAAGATTTTTCATTGAAAACAAAGACTATGGCGTGCAATGGTTTTATTAAAACCACATAAGATAATTTACCCAAAGTGGATATGTTTATGGTAGGCGTTTTAATGAAGGAGTACAAGCGATTTAATGCTGCGGAAATTCGTTGAGCTTAAGTCCAAAAAATGTAAGCCTAAAGTTTGCTTTTAAAATCATCATTACTGTTTTATATCATTTTTGATACATATAATTATGTTTTTGGTGTATGAACTTTATTAACTGTTTTTCCAATACACTCATAATCATTATGAATCTTCTTTCTTTATCGAAGTCCATATCAGTCCATGCAACAGTAAACAAACAGTATCTTTGTAACATATCAACATAACTCAGTACTTGCCAAATGTTTGTGCTGCGAATACTCGACACACCTAAAACGTTAATTTTTTTATTTGCTAATTAGTGATTGTTTGTAGAGGAGATTTCTATAAAGGGCTTATCTGCTGTAGAAATGCCTAAAAATAGATTCTCATCTCCTAAATGTCTATTCAAAGTTTAATTTAAGTGTTGTTATATTATAAAGCTTCTCGTGAGAGTTATGGTGATAATGCTATAGGATACGTCCAAGTAAAGAGAGATGGACCACTGTGAACAGTCATTGCAAGAATATGTCCAGAACACAAAGTGCGTAGTAAAGCAGACATTTTTACGAGTGGACATTGAGGAATACAAGGAAGAAATTTCTATCATTCAATGTTGAGATTGCGTGAATAAATTTCTTGTTCGGTGTTTCAACCGATGTATTTGTACATTGTGGCACAAAACACAATCTATATCCCTTACTAAGATGCCATTTAAAGGCATATCTAGAAACGCGAAAACGTCATAAACTAATTTCGTCGCATTTGTTTCCACCGTAAGCATAAGGAAACGCCTGGGTCTAAATGTAAACAGCGAAAATGACGTCACAGGCCATTCGGTTGTTTTCGGAGTGTGCTTGGGAGGATTCGTAACCTTCTACTGTCTTTAGCTTTTGAAACCGAAATTCATACAATTTGATTAGAAAATTTTTAGCCAATGCAATAAGTTCAAGTAACTGAATCAGAATATCGATAGTTTGAAATACGTGGAAAATACCCAATTGTCCCTGACATTTCCCTGACGGGTTTGAAATTATCTGATATTTGCCTGACATTTCCCTCTATTCCATGACTTGTAACATCTCTGTTTAATGTGTGTGACAATGATACAAAACCACAAATATTGGCACTAATTGAAATTTATAATCATGCAAGAATAAAAAAAAACATCGTAATGACCATGCTCCAATTCAGCCCTCATCATTTTTCACTGTCTTGGTTCACCCCTCCCTCAAAAAGTCCCAAGAGTTGACTTTGCTCCTCTCCTCAGTCCCACACACGTTAGATATTTAAACTCCCATGCCTCCTTCTTCCTCCACAACCAACCCCCCCCCCTCCCCCCAAAGCAAAACCACTGCAAATCCCAACGGTTGCCCAATTTCTCATGCTGCGAGAGGAGCTGCTCATGGGTTGGAGAGTCAAGCCCAGTGGCCAAGGAGAGGAATTGGCATCCTGCTGACTTGAATCCCAAGATGGACGTAGATCATACCCGTGCCATTCGTCACCACAAGAGAGCTCCATACAGAGCAGTGTAAAATGCTTTTGGTATTTGTAACATGGAAAATATTTCCCTTCACAAGGCTCCGGCACGATCGAGAGGGTTGAGTCAAATTTAAGCAGTGACTCATGATTAGGACTTTGGATCATTTTACAAGTACAGTGGAAGCCCGGTTTAACGAGTGCTCATAATCCCTCGGAAATCACTCACTAAATCGAGCGCTCGTGGTATCCAAAAGTGTTGAATAAAGCCACCTAATTCTCATAGCCGTTCGTATTTACCGTTTTTATTTTGTTTCCATGGTATTTGACGAAGGTAAACAACAAAAAAAGTCATTTCAGGCACAATCTGGAGGAATATCAACTAATTTTAATAAAGAAACAGGACATTTTCCATTACATAAAATATTAATTCCTCCAGTTTCGGTGTTTTTCTTCCAGTTCTTCTATTTTTCGATCGCCGAAGAAAGCTGTAAAGACACCGTAACTAATCGGAATTAAAATATTAGGTATACTGTAGTTTTTGGATAATTTTGCGAATGTCATGACCATAATATCAACTTTGTTGAGTTTTCGAATGTTAACCAGTACGTCCATCAGTTGGGAAAATTGGCCTGAAGGTTCACTGAAATACGGCATGTACCGCAGTGGTCGAAGATATTTCTTGCATAGTCACCTATTCCTAGCAGTTTCTATGATTCAAATTCAATTATCTACCGCAAATTAGTGTCATCGAGTATTTATTTACACTAGAAAAGAAAATACCTCAGTCAATTGGCTAGCACATCATGTTTCGTGCAAGTGTAGTCAGCTTTCACCTTTAACATCGGACCGTTTATGGGCAGTCCTACAGACCTTTGCTGACAAAACCACTGAATAGTGCAGATTCCATTTGAGGATGTTCCCCATGCCGCAAATGTTTTTGGCTGCTAGGTCGTCCTAGTTCGGTCACTGCTGCACAAATTTTATCTTTGTTCTTTAATATTGTGAACAACGTAGATGACGACAAACCAAACCGCCTCCCGATATCAGTCTTTGAAGACCTGTTACTTTCGCACTCGTCTATAATTTTAATTTTGGTTTTAAGGTCCAAAGATTTACGTTTCGCGGACATGATGCTGCAGCACAAACCACATGAGACAACTCCGCCCCTTCGACCGAGAAAACTCCGCCCCTCTGACCGAATAAACTACGCCCCTCCGACCGAGTAAACTCCGCCCCTCCGACCGAGTGAACTCTGCCCCTATGACCGAGTAAACTTCGCCCCTCCGACCGAGTAAACTCCGCCCCTCCGACCAAGTAAACTCCGCCCCTCCGACCGAGAAAACACCGCCCCTCCAACCGAGTAAACTCTGCCCCTCCGACCCGAGTAAACTCCGCCCTTCCGACCGAGTAAACTCCGCCCCTCCGACCCAGAAAACTCCGCCCCTCCGACCCAGAAAACTCCGCCCCTCCGACCGAGTAAACTCCGCCCCTCTGACCGAGAAAACTCCTTCCCTCCGACCGAGAAAACACCGCCCCTCCGACCGAGTAAACTCCACCCCTCCGACCGAGTAAACTCCACCCCTCCGACCGAGTAAACTCCACCCCTCCGACCGAGTAAACTCCACCCCTTACCTACATCACAACTCTCTGCTGCAGTGTGATTGGGCGCATCGAGTTGACGGAATGGTTTGAGTTTTTCAATCGCTCCGACAGATCGCTCTCATTCTGTTGAATGTTCCCTCTTCTTCTCTCAACTTGCTTGTCGTCCACCCACTCCCCTCTCACTGATGACTGGGCCTAACAAAAGAAGAACGTAAAATGGGAGCGCGCACAGCGTACTCAAGGCCGTAAATCACTAATGTTTGGACAGAACTGGCTTTAGGTGTTGCAGATATGGCTAACATCTTGAATATTTAGTTTAATTAACAGATAATACAAAACAAAATAGTTAATTTTTGCTAGGTGGTGCATCGCCCTCGAGAGATATCTGTCGTAATACAGAGCGTATACCGTGGAAGGAACGTTTTGGCCTCGCTATATCCACTTTATTTTACATGTAAAACATAGGCCTTTTGGCGGTACAAAATCAATCACTCGCTAAAACGGGATTCTCGCTATAAGCCGTACTCACTATACCGGGCTTCCACTGTATGTATTGAGAATTGATTTTTTCATTAGAATCAATTTCTTACAATTCCTTACAGAGGAGTTTGTTAAAATTTATCACTTTTGTTTTTTCCGCACTGTTATTTAATTTGTTTTATTGGCGTAATTATTTCTGTTTTCTTTTGTTTTGCGTACCATGCCTATCTATGAAGAATAAATATAAGAGTTTTTCCATTCTCAAACTTGATGGATGTCTTATTTTACCACGAATCCCTCAGAATCCCAGTAATCAAGTACTTATATAGCCAAAAGTTCAATCCTCCCTTTTCAATCAAGGTTTTTTCTGGCAACTCATTTCACAGCATGTTTAGCAAAATTACCCAAAATGAACATGCACTGAGCCAGGCAAAACAGTACACCAAAAACCTCTCACCAGCATGCAACATGCATGTAGACTTCTACCTTATTCTTTTGTATACATAATATCTTTTTCCTGTGCAAATAATACGTTTTTCTACAAATAATCATATATATGTGCTCACTTGAAGATAAGGATTCTGAATGTTTTTCTAAATTATCCTTCAGGAATTGCAAATGAAAAGAAGTCTCATGCAATTTATTACACAATCTTTAATAAAATTATTTAAAAAAATATAAATTTCCAAGTAAAATAGTAAAAATAATAACAATAAAGTTTTTGAGATCTAACAATCACACACTGGGCATTATAGTACCAAGAGTAATCAGTGATAAACAACATTGTTCTATGGACCCGGCAGCCAACCTACATCACATGCTCATTGAACCACATAGGTACATTACATAAGGAGTAAGAAACGATTTTGGTATTTGTGACATGGAAAATGATATAAATACCAAAATTGAATATACAGACAGACTTGTCTTATTTTACCACGAATCCCTCAGAATCCCAGTAATCAAGTACTTATATAGCCAAAAGTTCAATCCTCCCTTTTCAATCAAGGTTTTAGCTGGCAACTCATTTCACAGTATGTTTAGCAAAATTACCCAAAATGAACATGCACTGAGCCAGGCAAAACAGCACACCAAAATTACAAAAATACAAAAGACTAAAATATTCATCCAAGCATAAAACATTCATTGTCAGTCATTGACAATCTTTAGGAGTATAAAAATTACGTATCCAGAAGTGGTTCATTACCTCAGTCAGTTGAAGCCTATCTCTTGGCATACGTTTCAGCAGCTGTTAAAATAAGGCATAGTAAAATTATCCACTAAAATATTTCAGCATTTCAGTAAAAAAATCCTCCTAAAAGACTAAAATATTCATCCAAGCATATAAAGGATGCCTTACTAGAGATGGGTCACTCTGAAAATTACCTCAGTAATTTTCGTAAATTACCGTGGTATTTTTCGTAATCTACCGTGTCCCTTGTAAATAAACAGTAGTTTTCTAGATAATTCACCTATGCTTGAGATAATTTTTCATACAGATGAATTCCCAACATGTTCTTTTAAGACAAGTTCACATTTCCTACATGTTTAATTATAAAGTGAGGCATGTACAACTCATTTTTGGAATATTTTACTTAAATGATAACACTATAAGATTAAAGCTTTAGAATATTCTTCTTGAAAATTTCTCATACTTTGACAAAGGAAAGCCAGATTGTGGTTTGCTGCCATAATTCTTTTTACAATTTTAAAAATTTCTAATACATTAATGCTGCATAAGATATGGTTTAAATATGGTTTTTCCCTTCTTATTGAGACTGGCTTTCTTACTTAACCATACATTTGCTGTTTAATACTTAAAACCAAAAAATACAGGAACATTACGGTAATTTTTGAAAATTTCCGTAATTTACCGTGGTAATAATAATAATATATTTTATTTGTCCGGCGATTTGTTGTTACAAATATAGGACACGTCAAGATAATACACTACATAATGCACACAGTGGCGAATACAGAAAAAACTCAAGGGGGGGGTCGCAAGTTATCGCGACGATTGTAGCATTCAAACTGACTGCCTGGCAGCGACTCTGCTTCCCTTATATATGTAGCTCGGTTGTTTCGAGAACATTCGGTGCCAGAATGTTCGCTTCCAGACTTTTAAGGAGTGTGAACAAATACAAAAACAGTAGAATATTCGCGACTTTTCTCGAACAAATGCCAGACAGAATAACGTATCTAGATCACTAGAATGGCCTCAACTTTTCTCGTAGGTTAGCTATCTATGCGCCAGACAGAAACGTATAATATACGATGACGCAGACGCACGCGCGTGCTACATAAGAAAGTACAACTACTCGATAACTCGACTCAAGAGTCGACTGACGAAAGACACGAACTAACAGCGTGCGGGCTGACTGGCGGGGGCTTCCAAGATTCCACACGACTGAGGACGTTTTCCGGAGACTGATGCTGACCTCTGATCCATTAGTCAGTAGGGACTCAGGGACTTGCACTGTGGTCCGGATCGCGAAAAAGAGGGAACAAATCAGATTTTTGTCAGATTAATTTGAAAATTGTCATTTATATGTTTAAAGACGCTCTTAGTTCATTTATGCTGTTATTTTCAACAAAAAATAATTATTTTAGAAGATATTGGGAATTTTAATGCTAAATTAACCGATAATGAGGAGACTACATAGAAAACGCCTGTTATTATTAAATATGCAAATATATAAAAATTATTTGCATAATATGACTTCTAGACCTATAACTTAGTAAATAATTATTAAAAAATGGGTAAATGTAAGGCAGTTATGGGAATTGATTCTAACGTTGAAGTGATTGCGATTATCAGCTAATAGAGGTAGTGCCGCTGAAACTAAAAAATAAGTAATTATTAAATAAATATTAAAACTGTTTTTAGTGCAAATTAACTCATTTATGTAAATAAAAACATACTTGGTATCTTATTAACTTTACAATTTATGTAATTCCAAATCAGATTCTCCTGAATTCCACTCCTCTTCCTCGCATTCACTCGCTGAGTCAGGATATTCTTGCAAGAGCTCACGGACCTCTTTAGGCAGATCTTTTAGGCCACGGTATTTATTTAATTCAGCACCTGATGTACCTACTTACTAATGGATCAGAGGTCAGCATCAGTCTCCGGAAAACGTCCTCAGTCGTGTGGAATCTTGAAATTTTTCTTGCGTGATGCGATAAGTTCTTATATCTTTATTCCGCGATTCCTGAGCCTCCTCCGAAAGCTCTCCAATTGGAAGAAGAGCTGACTCAATCACATCTGCACCATGCAGCAGAACTTTATGCACTGTGGGTGGCATGTAGAACCACTCATAATATTTAACATAACATTTTGCCGTGCCCATAAATTATTCTTTAAATTTTGGGGGTTCAATTAGAAGGCCGCATGACGAAGCTCGCAAAATATTTGAAATTTTAATGATAAGTTCTTTTTCTACAACTTAAAATCAATTTTATGTTTTATTTCATGTGAAAAGCGTTGAAGTAAAAGAAGATTTTTGTGAAATAAATGGATCCTTACCAGTACTTTCAGCTGATAGGCGGGCATTTTTGAAGAAGCGCCTAGCTGTGTTGCCATCATTCGATGTGCCATATTTTTGCTTTGGTAGATCAACTAATAGACCCATTCTACTTTTAAATTTCTCCTGAAGTACTTTCTTCCTTTTCCCTCTTCCACCTTTTCAATACTCATTTACATACCATATCCGTGTAGGGGGGGTCATCGTATTAACTAGAGACGCTTCTGCGCGCTATGTCCTCTCTCTCTTAGATTCATGGCTGTAACAAAAGACAGTTCTGCAGGGAAAGTATTTTCTCTAAGGAATTTAGTTTTCCTTCTTTTTGATCGGATAGTGACATCCGAAAATTGTTTGTATGGCCTACCCTTTCTTTTATTGTATGTGCTTGATAAAAAAGGCTTATTACTTAGACAATAGCCCAAGGGATGTCATATCACAATTAAAACACAGGGAAAATACGACCCTGAGGTGCTTGGAAAGTTACGATACACAACATCAGGGAAATGAACGATTTGATCCAAACAAGTCGCATCCAAAAAAGAGTTCCTTCAAGAGCAATCTTGCCATCTTTTCTCGTAACCAACAAAAAAAATTACTTTCAAAAAATTTTTGAGCTCATTTTTTGCGTTCTCATCTCAGTGTAAAATGTAGGCAATCCTCAAGAAGTCCCGTCAAATTACTTTTCCGGTCGTCCATTGGCTCCTTTTTTCTCCTGCATTTTACCGTGAAGTTGCTTCCACGTAAATGTTAACGACACAGCTGTGCGTTAAAAATTAGAATAATTGGTTCGTTAAATACTGAACAATATTCTTTATTCTAGAAATTTAGGAGTTTAAACGGAAGCAACAACAATGCAAAATTTAGTGTGGTACCCCGTACTAGATCAACTTCAAAAACGGAAATAAAAGAGAAATAGCATACCTGATTAATTATCCTTATCGCTGTGGTGGCCAGGAACAAAAAAATCATTGAATCACAACACTATTCCGAATTATCACAACACTAACACTTACTTCAGAGATCACTTCAAATCACTAAGACTATTGCCAACCGAGTACCCAACGACTAAGAACTCGCATGTGTACCTACTCATCGATGGAAAAGGACAAACTGAAGAGCACCAAAATGTTTCGACTCAAGCATGGAGGAGGCTAAAAAGAGAAGTTCCCACCACCCCCAAGAACCTGGGTCTACCCCCGAGGATAACCAGGAGGGTTTTTGGTGGACTGCATAAAGAGAAATGTGCAATGCCTGAATTTTGTGAAAAAATGCCTACCAGCGGCAGCCCTCCAAAAAACCCATCTGGAAAGATGCACCTGGAGGGTAAATACCACATCTGTTAACATGTGCGATTTCACTTGCAGGTCAAAGAAACCACCTTTAGGCAATAAACACAAGTTGGGTGGTGCGTTAAGTAGGGATAGTAAAATATCCCGACTAAGGACCATTGCGTCCGGCACGTGTGCGGGTAACGGGTCTCCTGTCACTTAGGCTTTGAGGAAAGGGACAGCCAGAGGTGGGTTTTCTCAGCAGCAGTGCATACAACCAGTCTTATATACTTCCAACGATGAACAAAATTCGATGGGAATCGCACTGAAAAGCGATCGAAGAAAATATTTTCCTCCTCTTCCAGCGTCACAATCTCGCTTAGTATCGCCATAGAGTAAACAGTAATATATTTACTCTATGGTATCGCAGTCTGAAATTCATTCTCTCGCTCTTTCTAGAGTAAATTCGGCAAAAAACAGAATATAATAGAAAAGAATAAACTTCTTCAATTTTAAAATCCTAATCAATAAAACATTGGAAAAGACGTATTTTACAATGTGTCTCCACTGTGACGAAGCTCGCGTGTCTAGTCCCGACATTCACGTCCGCGGCAGAGTGTCATATAAGTCGTTGTAATTCACTTATTTGCAAATATTTGCAGCTAAATCCTTTACTAATATCTTTCTTATATATATACTCTTGCCACTATAAGAATCTCTGTGTCACTCGGTGTCACTCTTTTTATAATCCAACGTTTATTCGAAATTTGCGAGAAAAAATGATTCCTCTTGAAGAACTCCTTCGGCGATCATCACAACCACTACAAGATTAAAACTTAGTTTTTTGTCATGGTAAAGTGTCCATATTATTATAGTCCACACTCATTTTACCAATTTTTAATACAAAATAGAGCAAAAAACTTGTTACAAATGTGTATTTTTTTGAAAAAATTTAAAGAGCGCGGTTTAGCTAAAATTAGCTCTACTTTGAAGCAATTTACTAAACTTAACAAAACTTTTTATGCAAAACTGACTTTTGTCCGCCTTTTTTCGGATCCAGACCACTGTGCGGCGCGGGTGGCAATACGAGCGGCCCCGCAAGGGGGGGGCGCGCGCCCCCCGCGCCCCCCATATGTATCCGCCACTGAATGCACATAATACAATACAATTGCAAAAAGTTAAAAAAGAAGAAATTCATCAATAGAGTAAAATAAATTACTCAATAGGAATTCTCGGAGCTTACATTTGAAGAGGACCATAGTCATTGCACTTTTGATTTCGCGAGGAAGCTTATTATAAAGCAAAAGGCCCATATGCCAGGGGGCGTAACCAGAGTTATTAGTCCTTACATTTGTTTGATGGAGGTCTGTAGAGCTCCTTGTATAATAACAATGATAGTTATTATTAGTGGCATAATGTGAAAGATTTTTTTTGGCACAAACAATTGCAGCAAACATGTACACACAAGGAAGGGGTAAAATACAGAATTTTTGAAAGAGAAGGCGACATGGGGCATAAAGAGATGCTTTACCTATCAATCGCATAATCCTCTTTTGAATTTTGAATATTATTTTAGAATTGGGTGTAGGGCCCCAGAAGAGGATACTCTACATGACCTGGGAATAGAACTCGCCATAGTAAATTGACTTTAGTACATCATTATTTACAGTTCCTTTAATAGACCGAATCAAAAAACAGACAGAACTCAGTTTGCTGCGGAGTTTCTGAATATGACCCTCCCAAGAGACTTGACTGTCTAAAGTGACACCCAAGAATGAGGAACTATTATTTTGTGGAATAGGTTTACCATCAATATTGACTGAGATGAGCGATTGATGTTTATTCTTATTAGAAAAATAAATTAATTTTGATTTCTCCACATTAAGAAGGAGAGAGTTTCGGTTACACCACTGTTGTAGGAGAAGCGCAGCATTATTAGATCTAAAAGCCAGACTTTTAATTGACGAGGCTGATACTAGAATATTGGTATCATCAGCATACAGTACTGGAAGTACACCTGGTACAGATTTAAACATATCTGGGAGGTCATTCATATATAAAAGGAACAGTGCTGGGCCCAGAACAGAACCCTGAGGAACACCCGAGACAACTTTTTTTTCGGGGGAAATAAAATTGGCCCCATCCATTATAAGGACAACACTTTGTTGCCTATCACTTAGATAAGACTCAATCCATCTATAAGCGGGACCTCTAATACCAAAAAATTCAAGTTATAAATTCGGCATAATTGCGTTGTCGGAAACATGGCTGAACAGCAAGGTTGGTGATAGTGAACTTGGATTTTCAACGACGCACAATATTTATCGGCGGGACCGAAGTGCTAGAGGTGGTGGAGTGCTTATAGCTATTGATTGTTCTTTACCCTCTAAACGCAGATGTGATCTCGAAAGTGGCTGTGAGATAGTGTGGACTGAAGTGCTAACGGGTGTCAGTGCGATGAGTGCATCTGCTGACGGGAACTCCGTCGCGGGTGGAAAGTGGTTTGTGGGTTGTTTTTATCGCCCACCCGGCAGTGGTCCCAGTGTGCTTGAGACATGTTTTCAATCTGTTCTCCGTGTCCGTACCCTCAGCCCAAATGTGATTTTAGTTGGAGACTTTAATTTATCCATAGACTGGAGGTCTCACAACGATGGAGTCCCCAAAAGCACGCAGGATGAATTTTTTCTTGACCACTTCATCAAAGGTTTAGGCTTGCTGCAGTGCAATTTCAATCCAACTAGAAACTTGGCAACATTGGACCTAGCTCTCGCCTCTCACTCTGACATGATACAAAATTTGTCCTCCGGTAGAAACATATTCCACTCCGACCACGAATCCTTTGAGTTCCAACTTTCCCCTCCTCCCTGCCGGCGGCCCAGGTCCCCCATTCCTCCCAGGACTGTTCGTGCGTGGAACAAAGCAGATTGGGATGCCATTAACCGGGTTTTTTCCCTTCTGCCCTGGGGCCTCCTAGAGCGTGGGTCAGTGGAGGACTCACTTGATCTATTGTACGACTTCCTCCACAGTGCCATAAATGTCTTCGTCCCTTCCCGCAAAATCTCCAAAAAAAGACCCATGTGGATGTCTGTAGAAGCGACCACCACTCTTCGCAACAAGGAAGCAGCTTGGAGACTTTGGAAATCCCACCCCAGCCCCCACACATACGCGGGATTCTCCAAGCTCCGTAAACATGCCAGGAATCTCCTCCGTCGTGACTACACCAATCACATTAGTGCAATCACCGAAGACATAAAGGAAAACTCTAAAAGATTTTGGTCGCTTATTAATAGCAGAAGAAAGTCCACCAGGATTCCCACTACCTTACGTTTGGGATCAAAGACATATTTCGGTGATGAACGGTCGCTAGCTTTCAACAACTTTTTCTCCGAAAACTTTGCTCAGCCGTCTCAGATCCAACAGTTCCCACCCACCTCTCCCCTTTGTTCCCACTCATTATCTGCCATCTCCACGTCACCAAATGAAGTCCTCAGTCTTCTTTCCTCCTTACCTGTGAACAAGGCTACCGGTCATGATGGCATCGGGTCTCTGTTTCTTAAACGCACTGCCAATACCTTACATGTTCCCATCTCAAAGATCTTTAACAGAGCCTTATCATCTGGCACTTTTCCAATTCAATGGAAAATGGCCAATGTAACTCCTATATTAAAATCAAAATGCAAGAATTCCATTGATAATTATCGACCAATTTCCATTCTTCCAGTCCTATCCATCCTCTTCGAAAGAGTCATTCATAATCGCCTCCTTTCATTCACACTTCCCTACTTGTCTCCTCAACAGCATGGGTTTCTTCCAGGTGGATCATGCCTTAGCAACCTCACAGTCATAAGCAATCACATCAATGAAGCTTTTGAACAATCTTCCCAACTTGATGTCTGTTACATAGATTTCTCCAAAGCATTCGATACAGTTGACCACGCCCTCCTATCATATAAGCTTAAAAACCGCTTCAACATTCACGGCAGCTTTCTTCGTCTTCTCGTTGACTTCCTATCAAATAGATCTCAGAGAGTAATTCTTGACGGTGTCTCCTCTCCATCCCTCAAAGTAACCTCCGGTGTCCCGCAAGGCAGTGTACTTGGCCCCCTTCTGTTTGCCCTATATATTGATGACATCACCCAATCCCTTTCTTCACGAGACTGTGCCATTCTTCTGTATGCTGATGACTGCAAGGTATTCAGGAGAGTTGACAGCCACGCCGATAGCTCTGCCCTTCAGGATGCCCTTAGATTAGATTGTTGTTGGGGGGGCCTTCGTCAGGAGCCCGGGCACTTAGACCTTTCTTGGTCCATTGTGCCAACCCCATGCCTGTCTGCCACTTGCAGACAGGGGACAAGAGCACCTCGGTAGAGGTATGGAGGATTGGCCTCCCCCTGCCTCACCCCAGTACCAGGTATGGAGGATGTCCTCCCTCCAACCGGCCCGGTTTGGCCTGGCCTGGCCTCTCAGGCCTGCCGGTATAGGTATGGAGGGAGTATCATCTCTCCATCCATGCCTGGTTGAGGTATGGAGGAGGGTCACCCATCCAACCACTGTCCGGGCCCAACGTTGCTTAACTTCGGTGTTCTGATGGGAACCGGTGTTTCAACGTGGCTAGGCCCTTGCCCTTCAGGATGCCCTTACTTCCATTTCAGATTGGAGCTCTACCTGGAAGCTTAAGGTAAATCCCATAAAATCCAAATCTCTGACCTTTACATTGCGCACCAATCCTGTTAATTCCTCCTATATTTTCTCTGACCAACAAATTCCAAAAGTTATATCCTGTAATGATCTTGGTGTACTTTTTGACTCCAAGCTGACTTTCGCCCCTCATATTAAAAATATCTCTTCAAAAGCAATGTCTCTAGTTGGACTCCTTTACAGATTCACAGAAATTCAAAGCCCCCTGGCTCTAAAATCCATCTTTTCCGGCTGTATTCTCCCAATTATAGAATATTGTTCACCTCAGCTTGTCCCACAAATCTCAAAATTCTTAATAGGCCTCTTAACTTCTTCATCAGCATTGTGAAAAACCGCAACCCCTCTCTTCGTAGTCTTACCAAGCATGATCTGCTCTCAAAACTTGATATCGCTCCCTTGCAACGTCGCCACACACTTAGTGACCTCAAGTTTTTCCATAGAATCATGAACGGCCGCTTCAGGTCTAACGACCTTCTATCAATGTTCTCCCTCCGGATCCCCTCACGTAAAACAAGGAACTCTTCCCTATTTCATCTACCTCACTCCCGTTTATCAGTGACTCAGAGATCCCTTACCTACCGGCTACCTCTTACCTACAATTCCCTCAATACCCCATCTATTGACATTACATCCTCTTTTCCAACTTTCACAACCGCTATTAACAGACTTCCTATCTAAATTCCCCTTCCTATCTTCTTTCCACCTAAATGTCACAACGGATGAGTTGTTTACGAGATGATGTTTCAATAACTTAATGTTTTTATTTTTGTTGTTCTGTGTAAAGTCATTTTATGTTAATAATCAGATGTAAAGGTCATCTTGACTGTTTTTGGATTTACTATTAAAAAAATAAATAAATAAATAAATAAATCTCTGGTATAAAGTTGAACAGTTTTTCGAAGAACTAACTGCAAGTGTGGAAAGTAAAGGAAAATGGTCTGAAATATGAGAAATAAGAACATTAGTTTCCACAGACATTTGGTCAATATTTGTAAAGATGTTGTCGATGACAGTTGCAGAAGTGTGACTGACTCTCGTGGGCTTATCATGAGTAATATTCAAGTTAAAACAAGAAAGAACGTCAAACAATTCCCATTTTTCTCTTGAATCTTCGAGAATTTTACAGTTGAAGTCTCCGGTAATTATAAGTGAGGGGATTTCAGTAGCATTATGAATTTGATCCAGAAGTTCTGACAATTTGTCGAGGAACATACTGAAATTACTAGAAGGAGAGCGATAGATAGTCGCTAGATGAACGTCTCTATCGTCGAGTTGAATTTTGGTTACACAAGATTCGAACCCTTTTTCTTCGTTAAGTAAATTGTAGGGGAATTTCACAGAGGAATATCGTAAATTCAGAGACAAGGATTAAAGCACCTCCATTTTTCATTACAGATCGACAAAAAACATCAGCGACAACATATCCCGGCAGATGGAAAAAGTTCACTTCATCGGTCGTAAGCCAATGTTCGTTTAGCCAAATTATATCTGGATTATGATTACTCACAAAAACTTCTAAATCAAGTAACTTATTGCGAACACATTGAATATTAATGTGAAGGACTTTTAAATGTTGCACTAACTACTGTTGTAATTTACCTCAGATTAAAATTACGGTAATTTTAATCCCATTACTACAACATGACTCATACTATAAGTGTCCTCAGTATACAACTACCTAAAAGAAAATAAGATCTTTACCTCCTTGCTCCTAGCAAAGAATTCACTTTATATGAATGGAAATATGTATGTAATGTGTTAGTGTTCATAAAAGAGGAACTTCCACTATAAGTGCTCAGACTCAAGTGTGCTTGATTTTCTATTAAAATTTCCTCCAGGATTCCACATAAATACATATTACCCAGAATGCAACTTGGTAGACCTGCCCGAGGCCATACGAAATAAATGAACAGTGTTGTACCCCTTGTTTTCAAAAGGTATTTGTGATTTTTTAACTATATATTTTTAATATTTATTTTGTACTTTCAACGAGTTCGTTTACGTAAATTAAGATTTATAATATTTAGGTAAATCCTGATGTACTTCGTGAAATATTATGGACGTTTTGAGCTGACGTAGATTTCACCACAGTTTTACCTGCCACCCTTCCTTAAAAAGGGCATCAGAATGCATTTTTTTATTTCCACCTTTTTCCGAGTTTCTTTTTTTTTTCTCTTTCCATCTTCATGAATATTTAATTATTTTAAAAAATTACTGGCGAAATGAAAGCTATACATTCTTTTTTTTCAATTACTTATTAGAGGACAGCATACAACAGGATACTAGTGGTAGAAATAAAAGCATACCCGTCGAATTTCGTACTGGTCCAGGTATGCATGCCTACGAGCAACCATAGGGAGGAAGAGGTGTACGAGCAAGTAGAAGAAATAATAAGAGAAGTGCAAGGAAAGAAAAACCTGATAGTGATGGGTGAGGGGAATACAATGGTGGGGAAAGGGAGGGACGGATTAGAAGTGGGAGGGTTTGGGCTAGGAAGAAGAAAAGATCGTGGTGAAAAGGCAGTTGAATTTTGTAGATGAAATAAATTAGTAGTGACAAACACTAGGTTTAAACATCACCCCAGGCATAGGTACACATGGAAAATGCCGGGTGATACTGGGAAATACCAAATTGATTATATAATGGTAAGGCAGAGATTTAGGAACAGTGTAAAGAACCCGCGTAGCTATCCAGGGGCGGATGTGGACTCAGATCATAACTCGGTGATGATGAAGTGTGAAGTAAGTTTCAAAAGGCTTTATAAAGGTAGGAAGATAAAGAGGTGGAACCTTGAAGCATTGAAAGGGTTGAAAAGGAGGGAATACCAAGAGCTGGTAGAAAAGAACATAGGTGAAGCAAAGCGGATGGGAACAATAGAGAGAAGATGGGAGGTTATAAAAACAGTCATCGCAGGAGTGGCAGAGAAAACAATAGGAACGGTGGAAAAGAAGAGGGTTAAGAAGCAGTGGGTTACAGAAGAAATGATAAAGAAAATGGAGGAGAGAAGGATATGGAAAAACGTGAACACCGACGCAGGCAAGAGGAAGTACAAGGAATTGAACAATAAACTCAGGCGAGTGACCAATCGGGCAAAAGAAAACTGGTGGAAGGGACAATGTGAGGAAATGGAAAAGACGCAGTAGGAGGGGGAAATGGGTGCTTTGTATGCCAAGGTGAATATGTTATCCGGTGGTAAGAGAGGTCAAACAATACCAAAGGTTAAGGACAAAACAGGGAAGATATTAATTGAACAGGAAGATATCCAGGAAAGATGGAGAGAATACGTAGAGGAGCTATTTGACAGCGAGAATAGACCCTTGAGCCTAGATCAAGAGGATGAAGAAACAATAGATAAGGATAACCTCGGACCAGAGTTACTTGACACTGAAATAGAGAGGGCATTAAGAGAGATGAAGGGTAGAAAAGCCGTGGGAACCGATAACCTACCTTTGGAGCTACTGAAGAATCTAGGTAGTAAGGGGAGAAAATCGTTTTTCGAACTTATTCGCAGGATCTACGAGGAAGGAGTATGGCCAGAGGATTTCATGAAAACAGTATTAATACCTATCCCGAAGAAGAAGAAAGCATCAGAATGCGAGGAGTATAGAACAATCAGTTTAATTTCGCACGATGCTTAAGTCTTGCTTAGAATACTACTGGACTGATAGAGTGAACTGGGAGAAACACATGCAGATACTGGGGAAAATAGGAATAGATTGGCATGATAGGAGACTCATCTGAAAATTATATATGGGGCAGAGGGCTCAAGTAAGGGTAGCTGACGGTGAATCAGGATGGGGAGTTATAGGTCGCGGGGTGCGCCAAGGGTGCCCGTTGTCACCTTTACTTTTTAACATCTATGCTGAGGAAATGGTAAGAGAGTTAGGGATGAGCTAGATGTGGGAATGAAAGTAGGAGGCCAGTGGATAGAGTCAGTTAGATTCGCAGACGACCAGGGGTTGGCCAGTTGGTCATTGAAAAGATTGCAAACTTTATTAGATGCACTGGAAAAGCAGTATGAGAAATACCGAATGAAGATAAATAATAGGAAATCAAAAGTAATGAGATTCTCTAGGACAAAGAAAGCAAAGCTGGTGATAAGAGTAGGAAATCAGAAACTGGAGCAAGTAGAACAATTTAATTACTTGGGTAGTACGTTAGAAGAAACAGGATATAGTAGCAAAGACATTAGGAGGAGAATACCGCTAGTGAAGGAAGCGTTTAATAATAGAAGGGAGCTGATGACGGGGACCTTAAGTAAGGATGTAAAAAACAAGCTGGTGAAGAGCTTGATATGGAGTGTGGCGTTGTATGGGGAAGAAATGTGGACCTTGAGAAAGGAAGACAAAAATAGGCTGAAGGCTTTCGAGATGTGGGTGTGGAGGAGGATGGAGAAGGTGCATTGGATGGAAAGGAAGACAAATGAGGAAGTGCTTGACATGGTGGGTGAGGACAGGCAATTTATAGATGAGATTAGGGGAAGACAGGGTAGGTGGCTGGATGGGATAATGAGGGACGATGGTTTGTTAAAGGCCGTGATAGAGGGCAGGATGTTGGGTAAGCAGGGAAGGGGAAGGAAGAGAATTGGTTTTATGGACAGGATGAGGAATGGTAGAACTTATGCTGAGATGAAGAAAGAAATACTAGAGGTAGAAAGGGCACGGCACGTGTAAGAGTTCGTTGGATATTCTCTGACATTCATCACAACCTAACTCTAACCATTAGATTACTGTAATGAATGAATAAGGAAATTCTGATTTTCAACGATGACACTTTACTCACCACATGTCTTGGCTGTGATAGATTAAAAAATTCCCAAATTGATTTCGGAAACCGTTCCAATTTATATTATGAATGTGGTATTTAAATATTTATACATGTTTGTTAATGCATCATGCATAAAAGTTATGACATTTTGACGAGATGGAATTTGTGTTGAACATTGATGAATGAAATAGGCGCCATATTTTTGAGTGAAGAATTATCCCTCAAGTGACATATTAAGGTGCTTACGGTAAAGGTTTCCATTATATTTACGTAACTGCTTACAATCCTATAAAAATATGTATGAATTTCCCATGCTAATTGAACCCAGTCGAAGTTTACATGATTCGCCATTATAATGTCCAGATTGTATGATAAAAAATCCTCCTTCATACTTATATTTGAATAGTGTACAAAGTATTTTTTAAATATTAGAGCGATGGAAGGTAACGAAATTATTGCGTTTATATTTTTCAGACCATTTTGAAACTACTTGAGGGCATCAAGGAAGCCATTACACTTGATTGATCATTGTTGATCGAGTATGATTGCTGAATTGTTAATTTAACTGTTCCTTTCATTGTTTTAAGTGAGTTTTATGTCAATAAACTAATTTATGGAAAAATGTTATTTCTGGTGTTGGTTTATTCTTTGATATCCTTTCCAATGGATATTTTATTTATATTTTCGATGGTCATGCAAATGCGCTTTTTTGTCTTTTTGGGTGTTCTCTGATTTCAGTTTAGGTAATGATGGATGCTGTATGAGAGTGGAAATTGGTGCGTGGACGCCCTTCAGAATCATGTTAGATGTGGCTCGTAGAAGATCATGAAAGTGTCATGAAATGACTGGTTAATATTAAAATTACTATTAGCTGCACATAATTTAACATCGCGATCAGTAGATATGAAGTAGGTTCCTAGAACTTTCAGTAGGTGGCACTGAAGACCAACCCACGTCGTGTAGTTCCGTATATTGCTGTTCACAGCACTGCAATCATTCTTTTGAATCCTTGGCCCTCATTGGCTAACCAGAGCCAATCAAAGAAAGTGATTTTGGGAGAGATTCCCAGCGATACCTCCCTGATTTCTCCTCTCTCCCAATTACCTTCCAATAACCATTGACATTCCTCACTCATTTCTTCATGATTTCTTCACGATCCCTCCCTCATTTTAGGGAGATTACCTCACTAACCGGGAGGACTTCTCCCTAACAGTGCTGTTAGGGATATGTGCTACCTTGTGCCGGCTGGGAGGTGAAGGTCGAGTGATTTCAAAAAGTCCCCGCGTACCCCACATTCAGATGTCAATGATTTTTGCCTCAATTTTTCCTGCCCTTGTACATAAAAGAACTAATTTTTAACTCTTCAACATACCCTTGCCTAAAAATAAATTGCAATTTTTAAGTTTTGTCAGCAATATGGTAGTCAATAATGCCACTAAATTTATAATAAATACTGTTCCTATTGAAGCTTCTTCCTGACTTACAATGAAGAGAGCTCACGCTATCTCATTACTTGCAAGCTGGGTAAGTATTTCAATCAACACTTTTGGTAAATAGAGTGATTCAGTAAAGTTGTTGGGCAAGTATTTTATGCCATGTTTGGATCAATATTCTATCCAAAAATGTTCCCCTATTTTGACAAAATATTGAACATGAAAAGTGCAAGGGTGCTTTAGTTGAAAATGAAGAGAGAAGACCACTCATAAATTCCATAGCTAATAGTAAAAAAATGGAGGTAAATGGGTAACCATGCAATTTCATTAGTCTTTCTTCATAGTGTTGCTGTACAGATAACCTCAGTAGTAGCTATAGGCAACCTGCAATGCAATTATTCCATTGATATTTTATGGGCAGATGATTTGGTTTGCTAGAGATCCCTTGAGAAACAAGAATGCCTTCTTCAGTCACTTCATATGTAAATTAATTTCCATTAAGGACAGTTTGAAGGCTATGCATATGTATCGTATTTGACAGCATATAATACACAATATTTTCAAAATTAGGGATTTAAAAACATCACCCCTAGTTATTAATATTTGAAGGTTCGACTTTCCACATGCTAATGTTTGCTTTTCTTGAGGGTGCCCACCTGAAATGGGGGAGCATCTTACATGCTGTCAAATATGGTATAAGCAGAGTGAATGTGGGACATATGAGAGTCATTTGTTCAGGCATTCAAAAATTCTGACACATAATATTGTAATAAATTAAGAGTTTTCACAATTTTTACACACAGTGCACCTTGCAGAGGAATATTAAGACACGAGAGTCTAGCAAAGAGAGTGTTAGAGGGAATGGTGGAGGGGGGTACGGTACAGAGGGAGGCCAAGGTAACAATATCTGGTGCAAGTGAGGAAAGATGCTGGTGCAACATCCTATGAAGAAATTAAAAGGAAAGCTCAGAACAGAGATGAATGGAGGCCTATTTTCAAACCAATCTACGGATTGATAACTGCAAGAGAGAGAGAGCATAAGAAGGAGAGTTCATTGTAGAAATCAGGAATTTCCAAAAGCATAGATGAAAACTTGTGTGGAGGGAACTTATGCTTGGAGTGGGGCTGAATTTTGACAATCATGGTAGTTTGATTGCATCTCATAGGAAATTGTCTTCATGCCTCACTTCATGCATTAGCAGGAAAATAAATTGGGTGAGACTGAAAGGTGGCCAGAATGCAGGGTAACACTGCACTCAATGCGTTCACACCACTTCTTCAACGGAGGGGACTCGTGGTTGAGGTGGTACCCTCTCCTGCCTCCTGATTGGCTGCTACTATCCCCCAATCATCAAATACCTCCCAGGTCCCACACTCAGTTAATGCAATGGATACCAGCAGTACAGAAAACTTATTGGTAAGCCAAAAAAGAATACAAGCACACTTCACAATGTTATATTTATCTATTGGAGGGAAAGGATATTGCAGGCAAACCACACAACATTGAGTAATAAGACACTTCCTTCAAGAAAAATTGGTTGTTTTAGAGATAAAAAATTACCTTGGACACAAGATCTCTTGCTCCATCTTTGAAAAAGGAGGGAAATTTTAAGTCAACACGCTTGATCCTTGAATAAGTGACGGAGTGTTCCTTGCTCTCAAATGGTGGGTGGCCCACAAGGAATTCATAGCACAAAACCCCCAAGCACCAATTATCAACGTATTCATTATATCCTTCACCATTCACCATTTCCGGAGAAAGATAATCCAAGGTGCCACACATGGTTCTCCGACTGAAAAATACAAAACAAATACTGAAAGAATAAAATAGAAAATTTATTTGTCCAAAGATTATAACTATGGGAGATACATATTTATAATATAGGACACATCATTATCATAAGAAAATAGAAAAAATAGGTACACATAATAACAAGTTTAATGCGATGGAATCCACAACTAATAAAGAGGGTAGTAAATTAAAGACTATTACTCTTCAAAAATTCATGGATCGACTAAAATTGAGACGTCTGTAAAAATTCTTGGACCTTTCTTTTAAAGAGGTGCACCTTATCAATGTCTTTAAAGTCTTTACCTAGCCTATTATACAGCACTAGCCCCATGGCATTTGGTCCCCTTGGATTAGAGTGAATACGCACGTAAGTCCTATACAAATTGTTCCCGTATCTATTTTGATAAGCATGAACATCAGAGTTTTTCAGTTTTTGGCGCATATTGCTTTTAATATGCAGTACATATTACATATTAACTCATCATTGAAATTATTGGTTATGTTCTATATTCAAAAGATTTATTTTTTTTAAGCCCACTTAAAAATACATAACGAACCAGAAGCAGGGATAACAAATAATACAAGAAAGCAGAATCTCAACTTCTTAGTCTGATGCACCTTTAGATGCACTATGTAATGGAACCCACCCACTCTAATCAAGGGTTTCCACTTCATGGTTTCAAGAAATAAATTCAAATTTGTATTTGTTCTTCCTTTCCATCAGTAATCAATTCATTGAATCTAAGGATGTGCCCAATCCATTATGTCCCTCTATTATATAAGTTGCTCCACACACCTCTTCCTTCAGTCATTTTGTACATCTCCTGGTTTCATTGTTCATCCGTTCATATCAAGCATACTTCTCCAACACCCCCAACAACACTAATATTAGAAAAACGTTGGGTCGAGTAATGCAAATTTTCATCCAACTTCCCCGGGGATTTGAACACTGCGTAAGTTCTGTAGTGTCCCATATGACAGAAGTGTCCAGTTAGAGAGGTTTTACATGTGTACTTCGGAGTAGTAATAGACATGAAAATTCATGCGTACATAACTAGCTCCACATAATTTGCATAACATTCTTCCATCCTTGAATGTTCTCCCTCATACCAATCAATGCCAGACTAAAAAAATCTATGCAACAGAAAAAAATACTAGAAGAATCATGACAGTTGATACTCGAGGCCACCAAGCAGATTTTATGCTTTTATATTATTATTATTACATTTGAGTATGGTGGCCTAGTGGGTAGAGTGCTTGGGTACTGATCGAAGGGTCCCAGGTTCAAATCCAGGTGAAGACTTTGGATGCTCCTGAACAAAAAAACCACTGAGTGCGAGGTGGCCCAGGGAAAGGAACAGGCCCTCCTACCCCGAATGTGTGAAATTCACAAGCCTGTGGTTTAGTCCAGGTTGAGCTCTACCCTCAAAATATCCAAACCAACCTTGGGGTTGAATCATTGAGTGAGAGTGATTATTATTTTCAGTAGCGTACCCAACATGGACTTCTGGGGGGGGGGGGGGGGGGGGGGGGGGGAGTTTTGACTTTAGAAGGAGGGAGGGTTTCAATAATATTTATGTGCATCATTAAAAACGAAATTGAGATTATTATTCACTAAAACAATCATTAAATTATGTAACATTCTCTTTTCTAGGAGACAATTCAACTATATTTTTAAGCCCAATAAGCAAAATTCTAAATGCAATTTTCGGTAAACAAACGAAAATGAATTTAGGTAAACATGTTTAGGGGGGAGTTTAACACTAGAAGGACCAGACCCGTCATTTTGACGGGTAACCTCTACTTACTTAACCATATTGCCTACAATTTTTTTTCTGTCGTCTTAAACTTATTTATTTTTTATGGTACGTATTCTATTAAAATATAATTTAATTTTTCACATAGAAATGGAGTTATACCACCTGTCTACCTTAAAAGACCAACACCCGTCTAAATGACGGGTTAGGCATTTCTATTTTATTTTGTAACGGTAACGCGTGTTTTATTTAGGAAATCACTACACTTTTTTACGTCTGGCCATTATGATGTTTTAGTTAGCACATTTATACATTTAACATTCCTTATTACATTTTGAATGGAAATAAGCAGCTTATCTGCTATACCAAGTGGCATGTGGTAGGTCAGGGCAGGGGAAGTGACGTCATTGGGAACGTAACCGCTACCATGAGAAAAAAGACATCTTTTATTAGGGAAAACCATAAATGAGTAAAATCCATAATCCCTTGCAGTTGGGGGATCCCTAGTCTCCCTTGGGAAAAAGGGATAAAAGAATTACGGAAGGAGTGGGGCTCAGGAGTTCGGTGCCCTAGGCCAGCCCAGGGTACCGTTACCGCCTGGAGAAGAAGAATCCCCATTTGGAAAACCCAAAGAGTGGAACATGTTTACAATCCCTTGTACTACGGCGATTCCTTGTGTCATGTGAGTGGCAGGGATTAAAGGGTTAGGGAAAGAAAAGGCCGAGAAGGGTTATGTCATGCGTGGGTGGCCTTACAGCACATATATGAGAGTGGCTTCAGTAGCTTTCGCAAGGCTTACAGGAGCAGTGCTTCTTCCTTAACGGCAGCAAATCAAAGGATTTGTACATTGACACGAATTCTTTCACTCGCAGTGCTCATATTTGAATTAAAACTTTGAAATGGCTAGTTGCCGTCTTTTACCTGACACTGATATATGGAAGTATTTGCAAGACATTTCCGAAGGAGAGTGTGAAGGTGAAGACCCTGAAAATTTTTGTGAGAGGAACAAGTTATCTGAAGACAGTGGGGATGAGTTTGTCCCTTCACCTGTTTCCAACGACTCATCTGATGGTGAGGTGTCTTCAGCAGATGAAGCAGACCGCTCAGTCCGTAGAGAGTGAAGAGACGGTGATAGAGTAAATCAACTTGATACACCATTGAAGCCAGGTAACATATTCTCTATGCAGTTATTCGATAAACTACTCTCATGTATGATCCTCTCCTTTCTTTCATCCGTAAGACAGAAATTCATTCCATTATGATATTGCGTCTGTTGTATCTGCCTATAATTTTTTTTTCTTTTTTATTACATCATATATGGTCAGTGATATCCTTTACCTCATTCAAAACATTATAAAATGAAATATTTTCTAAAAATGCCTTTTTGAGAACACTTGAAGTATCGGCAAATGGTCCATTCACTTGAATGTGTTCGAAGCAATAATAGTCTCCAATTCATCATCTTGAAATCTATTTTCTCCCTTCCGTGTTTCAGTTCCCTCAACCTCAAGTCAAGGTAAGCGGAGAGTGGCTACCCCGAGACAAATGATCAGACGTGGTAGAGCCGGAGGAAGTGAAACAGTGCAAGTACATAGCACACTAATTGGTGAAACCGCAGCAGATGGATCGAAGTGGACGATCATAGAACTGGGAAACTTATCTGGAAAACGCAGCCATCAGAATATTTTGAGGGAAACGCCTGGACCCACAGCACATGCTAAGCGGTATATTTCTAACGGGCAGTATTCAAGCGCATGACGACTTTTGATTGACAGCAGTGTGTTGGGTAACATCAGGGAATATACCATGAATAGAGCTATAGAAGTTCTTAACGATACCTGGACCTTGGAATTTGAGGTGCTGGAAGCGACGTTAGGAATAATGTATGTCAGTGGAGTGTAGGGTGCAAAAAAATTTCCCATAAAAACTTTATGGTCACAAATCTGGGGTCCACCATTTTTTAGCCGGACAATAGCCAGAAGTAAGTTGATTGAAATCTTAAGATTCCATTGTTTCGATGAAAAAAGACACGTTCGCAGCGACTTCAGACTGACCGATTCACAGTTGTATCCCCAATCTGGAATCCCTTAAAAGCGTACCCCTGTTGACATGTTTCTCAAAATAGCAACACTTTCACATGGGATAGAATTCAGGTTCTGGCAACATGAAGGTAAGGAGATTCTCATCAAAATGATTTTAATAGTTTTTCCTTTATAAAGAAGAGGTCCTATTTTAATATCTACTGATTATATGTAATTCAAAAGCCCGCTACTTCCCAGAAATGGATTACAGATCAATGCATGAGACTCTTTCCCTATAGTCCAAATTCGAAGGCTATTAATAGACAAAATAATGACAATATGAGATTTAAAGTCTTCGCCTGCTAACCCTAGGGTCACGGAATTTGAGTCCCGTTTGGATAGATAATCACCACTCTGAGCACGGTTGTATGTATTCATCCGTTGCCATATATAATTTAATTCCCCCTATGAAAAAGACCATATGAGCTGTATTTGGTGGCTTTGAAAAATAAAAAAAATGATTTGAACTTACGAAAGAGAAGGTGCGTGGACTGACCACCCAAAGTCAGCTATTTTAACGTCTCCATTTATTGTCAACAATAGGTTCTCAGGCTTGATGTCCCTATGGATAACTTTATTCTGATGACAATAATTTAATGCATCAGCCACCTGATACACAAACTTGGCAGACCTGGAATCAAAATTCATGTTGAAGCATGTGTATAATTAAACCCAAAACAAAAGAATAAAAAACATTTTGAAAACATCCTGTTCCTCATGTGCCACAGGTATCATCCTTACCTTTCCTCAGTAAATCTTTTATTCGGTTGCCTATTCATTTCAGTGTATAACTCTCCACCAAAAGCATACTCCAGCACTAAAAATACTCTCCTTTCATCATGAAAGTATGTATACATTTTCAGTATATTTGGGTGGCTGAAAAGAGAAGGCAATGTAATGATAAAGGGATTCTGATAAGACAAAAGCCGGAGTTGAGCAATGGGGAATGCTTTCTGTAATGAGTCTCATGAGAATTTCATTCTACTCCACTGTATGGAGCAAGGGCGTATGCAGCTCAAAACTGAAGGGGGGTCATATCTCTCAATTCAACCTTATTGGGGAGGGGATGACAAACAATAATATATAATACCAGAAGGGAGAATTTATTTTTTAAATATATTAATTCTTGAACAATAGTTTTGAACATTTGTGGAGGACCCCAGTGCAATAATTCACAGTAACATATGGAAGAACACCATTTACTAAAAAAATAAATTATTGAACAATAGTTTGCTAGGATTAGCTGTATATTTCTTAACCACAGCTTCCACTGATTGCTCCTTGTTTGTGAAAACCCATTGACAGACAATGCTTATAGTTAGTATTGATAACCCATTTAACCTATTTTTACCAATAGTTGATCTTAGCCATGTTTTATTTTAACGAAGGGAGCTGAATGAGCACTCAATAGTGCTTGTTGAGTAGGACAGAGAAAGAAATATCAGTATCAGCTTTCTAATGGTCGAGAAAACAATTTGCTCTTCTTTAAAACTTCAATGATGTCTGGCACTTCCTGTACCTCTTTCCACATTTTTAACCACAATACCCTTTCTCCTTCGATGCCTTCCAAACTGTAAAATTTTGTACAAGATGAAATAACTTCATTCCAATTCCCCAAAATTACACATCTCATGTTGCTTGGATGAAAATTTGTCAATGAAAATACAGGCGATTTATCTGAAGAGAATATGACTTCTAAAGATATGATGGATTCCAAGTAAGGAATAATTATTAAGTAGTGACCTTCGCCAAAGTTCAGATAGATTTCCGGCTGGGGGGTTGCTTCTATTCTTTTGTTGGGCAGCAACGTGAGTGGCGGTTATATCAACATTCAAATTCATAATTAGTTTCTTTCAAAATGTTGAAATAGCAACAACCAACCTTTCAATCAATTTTTCTACATTGGAAGGTGGGGCAGTTGCCCCTCCTTGCCTCCCCTTGGATACGCCCTTGGTATGGATCTCTCTTAGGTTATCAATCACACCGGTATACTTTTCAACTATATTGAGGCCCAAGTTCTTAAATCACTGAACCCTTTCCTTAGTCAGTGGGTGAGGTAATCTTGACCCTTCACCTCAGTACCAGCCCATGTCCATGGTCAACTAATTGGTTACACAGTAGATTGACAAAAAAGAACATTTGTTCCATTCAAGGAAAATACAGACTCAGAAGCAGGGCCATTAACTAACCCTGGGCCAATGGGGCACAGCCCTGGGGCTCCCAAAGAACAGGGGTCCCACATGGATGTTTTTTTTAATATTTTTTATTTGTGTGTAAACACAGCTTACTCTAATTCCCACTAAATAGCCAGCTTAGTAATCAAAATACAAATACAAGCACCCACACACTAGATGCTCAGCTGACAGTACAAGCTCAATCGTTTGCTTTGTGCTCTGGACAAAAAAAAGGGGCCTTGCCATCACGTTTTGCCCAAGGGCCTCAAAGTATATATGTAGTTATGGCCCTGCTCAGATAATGTACTAGTTATGTCTCACTGTACAATTACAAATTTTAAATGGAACTTTATGGTATTAGCCAGCAAAATTCTTTGTGAAAG
This sequence comes from Pyrrhosoma nymphula, assembly GCA_963573305.1. Lineage (NCBI taxonomy): Eukaryota > Metazoa > Arthropoda > Insecta > Odonata > Coenagrionidae > Pyrrhosoma > Pyrrhosoma nymphula. The sequence continues at coordinate 28,746,632 of OY754331.1, read as the reverse complement.
ATTCTCCCAAAAACTTTGCTAAAAATAACATTAGAGTTCAGTTTTAAATTTGTAAATGATCAGTTGAACACAATGCCTGTATTTTCTGAGCAAGCAACAAAGAGTTTTTTTAGTTTATCCACTGCAGAAATATATAGTTAATGGTGGACACATGCCATGAGTGGGGCTGTGGCTGAGAGTAATGGTAGAAATAATCCCCACCTGCAGGCCGAGGATAGGGTCCTGTGTCCAGCAGGGTACGATCCCTTATGTCCCCTGGAACCCTTTTCCTTACTTACATCTTCCTTGGCCACACAGAAGTGTTAACATGGCATTCGTTCTCTGGTGCAGAAAATTTATGCAGTTTGCAATGGCATTCGTTCACATGAAATGAAAAATCTGCACCGTGGAAATATGGAATTCATTAAAAAGAGGGTGAAGATGCTCAAAGTGCTAAAATATGCAGTGTCTTCCTAGTGTTGCCTTAAAACACACATGGTGCTGATACGATATCTTATAAAAAGTTATTGGTTTTAACTTTGTTTTATAAAGAAATAAATACAGCTTTTTCTCACACTAACTTTTTTGTTTTGATAGCACTTTATCATGAGCATTAAACATTTTTTTAAATAATTACCATGAGAAACAGGAGACTCAAAAATATTATTAATTAAATAATTAGTAAAGATTTTCAAAAATTACGCACAATCTTTAAGGATGTGAAGAAGAAAAGAGTCACGGTGGCAAAAGTTTCAATGCCGCAGATGAAAATGTATCAACGTAATCGGCCATAAGATAAATGCTAGCGCATATCAAGGGACATCTTAAAGAATATATATAAATGAGTAATAACATTTGAGGATATAAAAGAGGCCAAGAGAATATCCATTCAGCAGATATCTTAGAAGAAGAGGATAGGTCGAGCTATTCCCAGCATAAAGAATGTGAGTCCAATTTCATACAAAAGACGTTAGCCCTTACGCTTCTGTGAACGTAGGAGCTAAGTTTGCCCGGTGGACTGCTATGATTGTAGCTGGTTCGTTCTAATGGCAAGGTCATTCCTACCCACCATTCATTTTATCTCCACACAGGATCTGGGAAGTCTCCGCAGGTTGACCACAGCGAAAGGGTTAATACAGTCAGATGCCTTTTTTGTAAACAAGTACATATTGGAAAAAAATTAAGAGATAGCAAGGGCTTGATAAAACTCAAGGAGCCTACATACGTAGTGAATTATTCGTGAAAACATTTTTGCACCATTCCAACACTTGTCATTTGTCAATGTTCAACTGGGGCATTGGCATGAGGACCAATCCCCCTTTTGACCTGAGTTTTTTATCCCTGGATGTCATGGGTGGCTGAAAAAAATTGTTTTCTGGGTAACCTCCAAAGTACCAATTAAATGTTATAGTACATACAATATGAGAAATTGAAGTACTTGAATCCCAATAACTCAAGCGCTTCCTATATTTTTAGGTTGAATGTGGCTATGCCTATGTCACTCTCAAGTTTTATACAAATTTGTAAGGCTCCAGTGAAATACACATTATCAATTCATAAAATATCTATCAATTAAAAATTCAAATTAATGCCACTATTATGGACCTCACAATTAAACACATTTAAAAATTCAAAGCTTGAGAGAAGGGGTAAAATCACAAAAGGAAATCATTTTTGTAGGTATTCTGGTTTATGCTGTTGGATAACAAATATATGCTAACATGGGAACCCAGTCTGTGACTGATGGTGGATAGGGGAAGGTCCCATGATTTCCTCTAATGACATTACACCATTAGGGGAAGCAGCCACCAAGGAAGAGGAAGTAGTCCCATGGATTGTATGTGAATTGGCAAAATATTTCCATGGAACTATAGGGATAAGTTATCTATTGATGATTCTCAATATACCTACCCCTTTCTTTCGGAAATGATTCCCCAGTTACTTCATGATAACATTGTTACAAACACGATCTCTGGCAACTAATGTTAAGTACACTCGACGTGTTCTCTCAACAAAGCCAAATTCTCTGCAGTGTTGTAGACAAAATCAAGTAAATTAGTGCAACGCAAATATTTTCAACCGAGTAGATGAATCTAGATCTTACTCAGAAAACAATTAATTCTTCTCCCAACATGCAGCTGTAGGTACACACCCTCAAAGCGATCCCTCTAGGGGTGGGCACAGAAAGAAAAAAGAACCTAGACGTGCGTAGGTACATAGCATACCTTTGGAAAACTGTATTTTTCATCATCTCCTCTCAAAGTACCAACCCCATTCTATCGGAAATGATTCCCCAGTTATTTACATGATAACATTGTTACAAGCATGCTCTCTGGTCATTAATCTTTAAGTACACTCTCATGTGTTCTCTCAACGAAGCCAAATCCTGCATCACGCCTTCTTCTCACACAATTACGTAGGTACGCATACCTACTCATTTTAAGCCAGAACATTTTAGGTGCCCTATTCACCTCATTTCACGTCAGCCACTTCCATAAATAGGGCAGCATACCGTTATGTACCGTTCACAACAGCAATTACGAAGGAAAAAACTCTTGAGGCAACGAAAAAGACGTTGTGCACATGTAGCAAGATTAGTACTATAATGGTGACCAGTTATTTCGAGACGATACATCTCTCAATATTTTTACCTGAGGTGGGACTGTATTTCAATCTCTCGAACTAATTGATGCTCTATTCCTCCTCTTATCAGCTGGGACTTGAAGAGAAGCTTCAGGGCCACAATTAAGTGAGTTTCTTTCTCACGCGCCAGATACACCCTTCCAAACTTTCCTCTTCCCAATGGCTTCCCGATCTCAAAATCACCTAAACACCAATCTTTGCTAGAAGTATTACAAAACATTTAAAACTTTAGCGCCGAGATACTATAGTACCAATACCCGTATCAATAAGAAAAAACAAGAAATGTAACAATTGCGTACTGCAATGAAACTAACACCATACATCTCCGGTATCATTCAACTACAAATATGTCAGTCGTAGACATACTAACCCTTCTCCGTTCCTCCGAGCTATAGCTGACTTCACCGTTCCAATCAAAGCGTTAACAGCAGTTTGTGTTTCTGGAGGAAGCTTGCTAACTTCTGACTTCTCCATATTCATTCCGTTGTCCATCGTTATTTTATGCAACGCAAATACTACACCTCTGCCACGGGGTTGAAACTGGAACGCACGAGAACGCACCTCGGCATTCTTCAATGGACTGGTAAAGTGGTGACGTCAGCCAATTGCTAGTCAACTGTTTCATTTTCCAAACAACTTTCAGCGGCCTATCTAATAGCACACTAATAGCATTGAAAATCTGAACTTCGACAATTTATCAATTTTTTTTCGCTAATAGAGAGACATGTTAGTATTAAATTTAACTGTAATAGTATCATTAATCATGGTGTTAATGATTTCTGTTTTTATTAGGCATCATCAGGCGTTTTAAACTACGAGATCTTGATTTCAAAACATAAAATTTCCGCAGCACCGCCATGTTCCCTAGATGTAAGCCCTAATAGTTACAAATTGTTCTGTAAGCGTCTGTGTCGTATAATTCCTATCTACGGCTATAAATTAGTTCTAGTTAAACATATGTTATTAGCTGCTCTACGGACCTTCGATAACACTATTTTGTAGTATTTATTGAAATTAATTATTTTTAAATTACTCGATGACGAGATATATTGAATTTTCTCATAAAATTACGATACTGAACTAGAGTTTCTGAGTAGAGTTAAAGATGGTAAACTAGACGCTTTCCGCGCCATGAAACAGGATATTTAGTAACTTTGATGCGCGATGTTGGAGTAAGCAAATAGTCAACTAGTTGTTATCAAATTATGTATAGCAGTATTATTTGGTAATTCCATCGATTAGTATTAAAATTAAAATAATCTGCAACAATTTTGTGAAGGACATGACTTATAAGTTGTGGCACACGACTATTTTACGATAATAGGATGATTTCCTCTATTAAAGCATATTGCATTCTCTTCGGGGTCAACCTTTATCTCCAACCGGAAAAATAAATAAAAAATATTGCAATCTGGCACGAAACACATATCCATTAAGTGAATTTCCATTAAAAGTATGCAAAGCGGGCAGGGTAAAAAATACCAGCCCATGTGTGTTTATAGCTTTGGTAAAAAATACGCTACCAGATCGAGTTTATCGACGGAAAAATTCGATGAATCTCCGAGTTCCATAAGTAGAAACTTCAATTTTCTCTCTCAGAATATACGTTAACTATAGAAATAATGCTAGGTCGGTACATTTTGGCATTATACAGAACAAAAGATAGAAAATACCATTTGGGACCATATGAAAGTACACACCATGTATTTAGAGGTAGTATTAGGTTTGGAAGATTATTCTTTAAGCCATTATAACTAAATTAAAACCGCATTTTGTATTTGTATGCCCACTTCTGAAACTATCGTAATTCGTAGGACCGCTGCCAACGACGTCGTCTGCTACGGTAATACGAATGCGTTTTATGATTCCACATTGGTCACGAGGTAAATAAAAAAAATTAGGAGAGTAGTTGACACCTCAAAGCAACTATCTACTGTGAAAAGAGTGATTAACACAATCATAGTAAACAGAAATAATCCATTCATTCTTTTCTTACGGGAGAAACTGCTGTAACGCAGATTTGTTTGGAAAGAAAGATGGCGATCACCATGGCAACCAGGGGATGTGACGTCACACTTTACCAGTCCATTCCAAATGATCCGACGAATCCGACTAATCGAATAGGTGGATTTCCAACAATCGAATCAGTTCGACTTTCAACCGTGTTTTATAAACAGAAGAAATTTTTAACCCGAAATAGACGGTGCGAATCTTCGACCATGTATTTAAATTTAAAGTGCGAATCTGACATTAATGGTCGAAGGTGCGAATTCGAAACAAAAAATACTGATGTATCGAGACCAGCCCCCGGTAATTTCTTTGGGTGTTTCTTTTTTGATGCCATTTCATAGCTTCGGCCTGTAGAGGCGCCAGTAGTCCTAGATCCCAGCCACGAAAAGTTTAAATTTTCTATATTCGTGAGCCGAGCCGTAGCATTACTTTGCCGGGTAGCACAGGATTCTCGTAAGTTAAAAGGCGATGCGTATTGAAAATGTGATGAACATCGCTTACGAATATTAGCTAGCAACAAAACTATCCCCTGAAATAAATGTTTTAAATAATATTTCCCAAAATAAGGTGGTATTAAAAAAAGAAAAGATTGTTTTCACCTTGTTAAAGTACGAGAGACCCGAGTTTGAGGTGCTCTATATTCTAAACCAGAAAATGGAATTTAATGCTGTGAAATATTACCAGCAGTTTTTTTTATTTCTACGTTTATTGATGAACACTTACACTGGATTTGTAGCGTATGACGTACTTTTGCATACTTTTATTTGCAAAAAGACACGGTTTTTGCGCGTAAAAACTGTTCGCCCATGTTTCAGCGCTTGGTATTCTGTTGCCTCTCACCATATTAAATGCTCAATTTTAATAATAAAAATCCGAATTTATTCTTGTAAGTTTGTTGATAACGATTTGTCTTTATTATAAAAATGGCAAAAAGTGTACGATGTGTAACACTCTGCTAACTTCGAAGCGAATGGCTCAATTGAAATTTAATTGGGACCGTTATGTGCTCCTTAAGTCACCATTGCAGATACTTAGAAGACAACAGTTATATTTTACCTGTACCTTTAATCAATATTGATTTTAATTTATCTTAATTTTGATCGCTGTACAATGTTAGCCATGCAGCAGGAGAAGGAGCCCTAAATGCATGAAACGCCCAGCAGAACGAATAACTGTCAGTCGCGCGGGTCCCTTCTAATCCCACCCCACGCTAAACCTAGCTGTGCGGTACGCGCTAATTTTATATAATAAAATATCAATTATCATAACAGAGGTGATATTGAACTATTTTCTTTTAAGTTTCCGCAATGTTGACAATAAAAAACACATAACGGTCCCATTCAAGGTTCAATCGAGCCATTCACTTCAAAGTTAGCAGAATATTACATTTTCTACAACAACTTTTGCAATTTCAGTGACACAAAAAAATTGTTTTCAGTAAACTCCAAGAAATCATAGTAATGAAATTTCCCAGCAGTTTTCCACTTTTCGCAACACGCACCAAACGTGACGTATTTTAAATTAATTAAATTTAATAAATTATATATATATATATATATATGTATATGTATAATTAAAAAAGTAAACTAGATAGCGGGATGCTAAACGATCCCACACAGCACAAAGGGAATAATATGCATATAATATTCAAATATTATGCCATGGCAGTGGTATAAGATGTGCATAAACTGTGAATAGAAATGGGCTAATGTCCCCATAAAGATCGATTTTATGTACCTATATAATACGCAGAATCTATGCGGTCATCATAATAGTATATTATGCGCACAACTCCTGAATAATATGTGCATAACAGTCAATACTATACTGTGCATATATTTTGAATATAATGCGCATATTATTCAATAATACCTGCGCATTCAATAAATATATAACGTGCATAATACTCTCATATTCTTTAATGTAATAGGCAACTGATTATTAATTTTATATGCATTATTATTCAAATACAATTTGCAATTTAAATGTAATTTATGCAAATATTGATGTTAAAACGACACTATATAAAATTAAGAGAAAGGAGGAATCAATGTCAGTCAATTTTTGTGAATTTCCTTTTATTAGTGTGGCAATTCATTTAATTAACAACATTCAAAATCCATTCGTATTCAACAATTAATCAGAGGTGATATCACCGGTAACTTCCAGATAGCTCCATCCATTGACAGTTGGTTTTGATGCCTTTCTTCCTCTGGCATTCCTCAACCATTTCTTAATTTCAGCCTCCAAAATAACACAATCGAAGCTGTCCACATGACTTTGGTCTGCTTTCGCACTCACTGAAAATAACAAAAAGAGGGATAAGATGACAGCAACCTCAACATGTATTTGTATATGAATTTTAACGATTTTGACAAAGCTAGTACACCTCAAAATGGTGAATACCAGGGGCCATATTCTGACACTACGGTGATTATATCTAGCACCGGTGATGGACATCACAGAAAAACTACACCCACCCTTATCGTTTCTGATTCAGTGATACTTGGGTGGTGATACTTCACCCAGTAATGAGGAGTCATATGAAAAATTTCACCGTCTAGTATTATGCAAATTACATTCTTATAGTCACGAACATGTATGTTCATGCTTGTAGTAATGGATGAGTGTTCTTGAGTGATGATATGTTCGATTACATCTAACATGATGCTTTAATAACCCAGCTAGGTCATGATTACTTACAGGATTAATATTACAATGGGAATCATTGATTACCTTTTTTTTACTGAATATCAACAAACAATTACACTATTCGACCATGTGTGGAATAAACCATGGTGGATGTGATTAATTATTCAGTGTCCTATTTTCAAATTCCACAGTATCAATCATGAACAAAGTAAATGGTATTTTCCACTTCTCTGCAAAGGATGACAAATGGACATGGGACTGATCACACGTCGACGTACACAATTTTAATAATAACATAGTTCAAGTCAATAGAAAGCGAGCTGGGAAAAAGAAGCATAAATATATAATAATCAACCAAGCATTTTCTTGGTTAGGTAAATTTTTGGTAATAATGCAATCAAACAATTACTCATTGAATTGAAATTAATTGGCTCTCTTTTTGTTGTCAGCAATTATGTATTTTTTTGCCCATGTAATCTCATAACTATACTGATTTTAATAATTTTGACTATCCTCTGTGAATTAAGAGATGTTTCTACTGCTCTGTCATTGTCACCTCGTTGCGATACAGAAAATAGGATTCATCTTTCAGTAGTAGCTCGAAAGTAACGACAAGCAGAAATGGAAAAATGAACTCAACTGTATTTTCAGTGAAAGCAGTACTAATATATTGTCAGATGGTAGAAAAAGTTTTATAAGTAAGGTACCGAAACTATGATGACCAATGCTGAATTGTTGCAGTTAAATGAATCAACACTGTCTTTTAGGCTGTGCGTGACCTATATCAGATACAACCATCAAAGTACATTATGACCACCCACCATGAAGTGCCTCAATGAATTTTGGGAAACTTGATGAAAATGACACTTTGTTCTGTTTCCCTGACCAGTTTGTCAATCTTGCCAGGTCGTTGGTCACACTCCTCTCCAAGTTTTTACGAACCCATTTTGAAAGATCCTTGCTCTTTACGTCAAGGAAAAAGGTAACCTGAAGAGGAAATAAGAGAATAAATGGTACATTTTCTTATACAAGCAACTTATATAATTTTGAATGTTGCACAATTGGGTAGAGAGTACAGCGTTAAATTTGAAGCAGAATAAACAGAAAAATATTATGTTAATCATGAGCATATATCTCCCGAGGAAATTGATAGGATGGTGGTCAATTGTCTTCTATCATCTTAATGAAAAGTATGGTATTACAATGGTGACCACAAACTGAAGTACTATGACTTCGCATGGCAAAAAGTCATTCAGTACCAAGGGCAACAGTAAAATAAGCATTTTCAACAGCATTGCTTTATGGACATGCATTGAAAAAGAGAAAATGTTTAGGCAAAATTTCACATACCAAATACTCAAATGAGTCTGGATTGGAAGCTATTTCTGTCTCATCTTTTAATAATTCCTCCCAACTCCCTGCTGGCATTATTAGGAAAGGCTTGGGAACTATCGAACTTGGCTCTTTCATAAACCACTCTACCCTCGAGGGGGAGGACCGCCTCTGATTCTCTTTTAATAAATTGAGAAATGTGTCATAGTTTCTAAGGCTTCTGTCATATATTAACGCAACAATTCACTCCTCAACTCCCCCACAACATGATCCTTCAAGAGATCAAGTTCACTTCGAACACTTTCCTTGAATGATTTAAATTCATTTAATAGATCCTTAACCATCTCTGAAAAAGAAAGTAATGCATGAATAATTAGTGAACTACCTAATCCAAATAATAAATTATAGTGTTACTGCACAAGGAAAATGTCACCAAGAACTTTACCAAATGCATCACATATTCCCAGACAGCACCGTTCGAGTTCTACTCGTGAATTTATGGTAGCTTTCCCGTTACTCGTGCGCTACGAGTATAACCCGTCTCTGGCACGAGTATAACACGGGTTCGCATATTTGAGCGTTGAAAGCTAGCTTAGGCATATAATTGTCAAGTTCGAATATAGATTTTAATAGTATAATTATTATATGTATTCTACCAATGAAGATCAGGTTAAAATGGATTAAATATCCTTACCTTTTGCCCAACTTGAGTTTACGGACCATACGAGTGAGCTTAACTTAGGGTTGAAAGCTAGCATATGCAAGCTTTTCTCGTATAAGTTTATGGATTATAATAGTATGTTCGCAGATTATTATTATTTGTATTCCAAAAATTTAGGTAAGATTTACATGGGTTTAGAAGCCATGCTCAAATTGAAGTACGCACTTCCCTGCCGTCGGCTAGGCATGTTTGTATATCCAGACAGCACACGTTAATGGAATCCATAATTGAAAAATGATGGATAAATCAACGGTAAAATTGAAGAATGGAATCAGTATGGAATATTTTTTATTTATATCCATAGATAATCCATTTCTCACGTTTGAATTAGAATGTTGGCGCTAGCGGGGCTAGCAGCGTACGAAATTTGATGCTCAATTGTTTTTCAAAATGGTTTCTTGTTTGCTTCAGTGCACGCTTCAGTGTTTCAATGCGAAGTGGTTAATTCGCCAAGTTCATGGTAATAAGTTATTTTCCTAGACTATTTTGGTGAAAACAAGTGCGAGACGAAAGCTCACCTTTACCGGTGTTATTAATTGTAGTCGAAGATTCTACGATAGCTTAAATAATTTATCGTCAATGTGACTCAAATCATGAAATGGATTTTTCAAAGTTGTGGACAAGGTTGTGGAAGTGTCGGAAAAAGTTGTGCTCTTGGAAGTGATAGAAAAGAAATAACTGTACTCCACGAAATAAAGTCCCCTTTTGGGCATAGTCATGGGTAAGCAGGTTTTTAAAAATTCCTTTGTTGTTTTTATCACATGTTAGTCAGTTTTAGTCATTGCATCGTTAATTTGTTGTTTTATTACTAAAATGTATTCCCATGTTCATTCGTTTCTAATTCATTTAAAGGTGCATTTGGTGCAGTTGTCTGCCACCTTTGAATGGACTCTGTCCCCGAGGATAAGGTGTAAGAAAAAATTCAGAATTTGTTGAAACAGGCTTGTCGACAGGTTGCTAGAGGCGTAAAATGTAGTGAGGTATATGAAAACAATGTTATGTATATCGAATAAATGGATGTGATAGACTTAAGTTGATTTTGAGTCATTCCTTAGTACAGGCAAGCACTTGCTCTATGTTTAGTATTTGTTAGAGTTATTTTCATAGCGCCTTCTTTCTGAAATCTGAGTTGTAGCTGTTCTTATCTTCGAGAATTTGGTATTGTAATTGGCATGCACTGCGCCTCACCTTTGTCTTTTGTTAGGATGTGTTATGTTTCATTGTGTTTGTACGCTGCACTTTATTTCCCTTTATTAGCAGTTTTACATTTTTTCAGTGGACAAATATTGGTCTGCTGAAGTGGGGTATATGTTATCTTGTCATATGAAGTATTCCAAAGGGTAGGAAGTGTTTCAGTTTCGAACTAAACGTTAGAATTGCTGTTAGCTTAGATTAAATATTTTCCTTAAAGTCAATATGTTCTGCCACTATAGTAATGCTCAATCAACTGGCACTGTCTATATTATATAATCGTGGTTATCCTTTTACTGATAAGACTGTACCGTTTCATTGTAAGATACATCAAACGTCAACAAGGCACGAACTGGGACTTAGTGTGGCTCTGAGGTAGGTTAACAAATGTGGTGTTGAGCCTTGTGGGAGGTACTATAGTTCCTGAATGGCTGCCGGGCTGTGTAAGTATTGAGGCAATGGCTGCTGTTCGCCCTCAGACACCGCAAGTTCAAGAATGGTGACAAAATTTGGTAAATACATAGTTCGTGGTAATGGGTATTAGGTATTCACTAACTACATTGGAGAAATTCAAATTCCCCGCCGCTTGGGGTACGATCGACGGTGGCGCCTAATGACGGCTAATTGTGGAAGCTACACCCAGTTGCCGGGCGAGGCACGTGTATTACACGATTTTGGGCGGACATGGGACCGAAAATACACCAGTTCCATACGTGCCGGTCTGGTTTATCGACGGGTTTGGCACGTGTGATTCACGAATATAACTCTAATTTCACACCATTTTTCGACGATCTGTGCTGTCTGGGTTTATGCCTGATAACTATTAGGCAATCGTACTAACCTTGGGTAACTTTACAGCAATCCTTTGTAGTGGCTATGGAAGCATCACAAACTGAGTCCAATTCTAGAAAAAGAATCAACACATGATAGGGCATAATTTCGAGGAATAATGTAGAGTATATGATGATAGAAATACATGAGTAAGTCAAAAAAGTATGCATTGTATTATGGAACTGTATAATACCTTTCATATTTCCTTCTGATGACCTCCTTTTGTCAGTTGCACTCTCATACTCTGAAAAAATTATAAGTCATAATTTCATGTACCTAGGGCACATAAAATATATGGGACACATATATAAAGGGCAAAAAGTTATTCAAACATCATTACCATTTTCTGAGGTTCTCTTATTTTGTTGCCTCACACAAGCTGTAATTCTAGGTGGAGCAGGCAACAGTTTGCTGGATCCTTGTTTGGGCTGCCTACAATCCAGATCAGGTACCATTAATAGAGGGTCTTCCTCATCCACTTGACTTTCATCTGATGTCGACTCCCCTACAAATCTTCTCTTTGTTGGCAATGCCAATCTTCTTCCTGCTCCAACAGATTTCTCAAACTCTATTTCAGCCTTACTCAAACTCTTCAAGCGTAATGCAAGCTCCTTCACATGGTCTGCATCAGGGTATTTATCTGTTGAATTATGAGTCATCATTACGTAAGAATTGGGACGGAAAAAAACCGCAGAAATAATGCACTAGTAAAGGTAATAGAAAACATTTATTGGCCCAATGTTTTGGCACCACAGTGATGAAGAGCTTGCTGCTTTCCATAATCTCCACGACTACGTATTCAGTCATGCCTGAAGATGCAGACATTACCTGCAAGTAAAAAACTTCAATTATTAATGTGCAAATACAAGTAAATAATTCATGCAATACAACAGAGATGCAAGTAAATACTTTGCAAAAGAAGTGATTCACAGTTTACCTATTACACTGATTACAAAGCCAAACCACTGGCAATTAAAGGTGGCATAGACCCCTAACAATGGAGAATTCAGCCACGTGGAACCCTCCTGAGTCCAAGGGCAGCAAGAGTGCCTTGCACTTAATGTCATTTGCCAGCCAAACAACATTGTCAGACACTGCTTCAGCCCAATAAATTCCTAATAGCTCAGAAGCCACGAGGACAGAGTAGAAGTCTTTAATTTTCTTTAGCTTTTTCAGCAGAACTACACAATTGTTAAGACGTGCAGTGGGAAGTATAAAATTCCTAACTGTAACTTTACTGTAGCCTGAGCCACTGCTACCAGTTGGTAAATGGTTAGAGACAATTGGGGTCAAATCTGGGCTTTGAGAAAAAAATTCCCTTTTTTCCTTCCTTGATGCGTTAGTCAATTCTGCCAATCTTCGAACTATTTGCTACAGAAGTTTATCACTTTTTCTAAGCAATTTCTTAATTGTTTGCAGAAAGTTCTCAAATTTGAATGCACTAAATTCATCCAGGGTGCCATAATTAGCAGCATCCTCCACAATGTGTATAAGATTGTGAACATTATGGGATACACTTTCTTTTCCATACAGCTTCCCAAAGCAAGAAACAAAATACTGCATTAACTCACTAGCAAAATCCTAGTATTCAGCCATAAGTGTTCTTGACAAAAGGATTCGCACAGCAACATGGAGGCAGCAGAAATGCATGAACACGTCACCATTAGCAATTCCAGAGAACGAATATGGATCCACATACACTAAAAGCAGCCGTAGCTCAGTGGCTTTAAACCGGGAGAGGTCCCTCAATGACCTGGTCCTTCTGGGAAAATCCAAAGGAATGTTGTTTTTTGCTAACTCTAACTACCTATTCACCTGGTCAATTTGAAAAGTGGACAGCCTCTTGTGTTTGCCATTCATAAATGAGTCTTCCTCGTGAGTTGTCCATCGTTATTTTATGCAACGCAAATTCTACACCTCTGCCACGGGGTTGAAACTGGAATGCACCTCTGCCTTCTTCAATTCCATACGATCCGACGAATCCGACTAATCGAAAAGGTGGATTTCCAACAATCGAATCATTTCGACTTTCAACCGTGTTTTATAAACAGAAGAAATTTTTAACCCGAAATAGACGGTGCGAATCTTCGACCATGTATTTAAATTAAAAGTGCGAATCTTATATTAATGGTCGAAGGTGCGAATTCGAAACAAAAAAACTGATGTATCGAGACAGCCCCCGGTAATTTCTTTGGGTGTTTCCTTTTTGATGCCATTTCATAGCTTCGGCCTGTAGAGGCGCCAGTAGTCCTAGAGCCCAGCCGCGAAAATTTTAAATTTTCTATATTAGTGAACCAAGCCGTAGCATTACTTTGCCGGGTAGCACAGGATTCTCGCAAGTTAAAAGGCGATGCGTATTGAAAATGTGATGAACATCGCTTACGAATATTAGCTAGTAACAAAACTATCCCCTGAAATAAATGTTTTAAATAATATTTCCCAAAATAAGGAGGTTTTAAAAAAGATTGTTTTCACCATGTTAAAGGTCGAGAGACTCGAGATTGAGGTGCTCTATATTATAAACCATAAAATGGAATTTCATGCTGTGAAGTACTACCAGAAGTTTTTTTTATTTCTACGTTTATTGATGAACACTTACAATGCATTTGTAGCTTATGACGTACTTTTGCATACTTTTATTTGCAAAAAGACACGGTTTTGGCGCGTAAAAACTGATCGCCCATGTTTCAGCGCTTGTTATTCTGTTGTCTCTCACCATATTAAACGTTCAATTTTAATAATAAAAAGCCGAATTTATTCTTATAAGTTTTTTGATAACGATTTGTCTTTATTATAAAAATTGCAAAAAGTGTTGTACGATGAGTAAAACTCTGCTAACTGAAACTTGTTTCAGTTAGCAGAGTTTTACTTCGCTAACTGAAGCGAATGACTCAATTGAAACTTAAATGGGACCGTTGTGCGCTCCTTAAAGTCACCATTGCAGATACTTAGAAGACAAAAGTTATATATTTCCTACCTGTACCTTTTATCAATATTGATTTTGATTTATCTTAATTTTGATCGCTGTACAATGTTAGCCATGCAGCATGAGAAGGAGCCCTAAATGCATGAAACGCCCAGCAGAACGAATAAATGTCAGTCGCGCGGGTCCCTTCTAATCCCACCCCGCGCTAAACCTAGCTGTGCGGTACGCGCTTATTTAATATAATAAAATATCAATTATCATAACAGAGGTGATATTGAACTATTTTCTTCTAAGTATCCGCAATGTTGACAGTAAAAAACACATACGGTCCCATTCATGGTCCAATCGAGACATTCACTTCAAAGTTAGCAGAATTTTACATTTTCTACAACAACTTTTGCAATTTCAATGACACAAAAAAATTGTTTTCAGTTTCCTCCAAGAAATCGTAGTAATGAAATTTCTTAGCAGTTTTCCACTTTTCGCAACACGCACCAAACGTGACGTTTTTTAAATTAATTAATTTAATAAATTATATATATGTGTAAATATATATATATATATATATATATATATATATATATATATATATATATATATATATAAATAAACTTTGCCACAGGTGGGGCGGAAATAAATATATAAACACAAAAAAGAAGAACACTCACACACTATACGTTCTGATATTTCGACAGCCGAGCTGCCTTTCTCACAGAATGAAGGATACAGAAGGAGTGAAGGATATATATATATATATATACACACACATCCTCTCCATTTGTACCACCTATTTCCCAGGTGTACAGTCCCTTAATTCCATCTTGAAAGACCTCAATCCCATCCTGAAAAACCACGGTTCCACTGCCAAAATTTTCTCTAAGCCCCCCTCAATCACCTATAGGCGGCCGGCTAACTTGTCCGATATTCTCAAATCCACCAAGCCCCTCTCCAAAACCCCTGTTGCTTCCAAACCCACTCCCTCCCCCTGTAATCGTGCTAGATGCAAACAATGGCCTATCTTTACCACACCCCCTCCTCCCAACGCCTCCATCCTCTCTCTCCCTCACCCTCCTCCCTCCTCTTGGATCACCAGCAATGTGATCTACCACTTGCAATGTAAACTCTGCCCAGCTCTTTATATTGGTAAATCCTCGACTCCCCTCAACATACGTATTAATAAACACCGTGCTAATTGTAAAAATCCTTCCCAATCTGCTTCTCTTCCCGTTGCGATACACGCCTCCCTTCACAAAAAATCCTTCAACCACTGTTACAATGTTTCAGTTCTTTTTTTCCTCCCCCCAACTGCTCCCGCACTTGAACTGAAATCGGTGGAATTATCTTTTATTTGGCTGTATAAAGCTTTTCAAACTCCGGGCATCAATGTCTTTCACTAAACTCCCTTCCCCTCTTCCCCCTCCATTCCCTTTCCTGCCTGCCCCTCCCTTTATTCCCCTCTTTCTCCTCCAATCTCTTCCCCGCCTGGCCCAACCTGCCCTCCCCTGCCTGCCCCTCCTCTCCTTCCTTCTTTCTTCTCCCCTTACCCACATCTGCATCCAGTACTCTCTCCAGTTCGGAAGAAGACAGTAGTTGAATGCTGTCGAAAATTAAACCATTCGTGTGAGTTTCTTTTGTTTGTGCCACTATGTTTTTTACTTGTCACGCCTGTGACTCCTTATTAGATATATTTTCACCGCGTGTGAATTTCGTTGTTATCTAGTTTACTTTTTTAATTATATATACGAGTATATATATATAATGTCTTGGTAGAAAATCGCTCTCGGCGACGATGCACATGCATAAATAAAACAGTGATACACTAAACAAACACAGAAACACGCAAAAAGGACACTCACAAAAGAAAACTTGTACGTTTCGACGTCAGGACGTCATCGTCAGCGGTAGAAGAATAAATGGTAGAAGCGGTATCAGCGGTAGAAGAATGATTCTTCTACCGCTGACGATGGCGTCCTGACGTCGAAACGTACAAGTTTTCTTTTGTGAGTGTCCTTTTTGCGTGTTTCTGTGTTTGTTTAGTGTATCACTGTTTTATTTATGCATATATATATATATACACTCGTATATATAATTATAAAAGTAAACTAGATAGCGGGATGCTAAACGATGTATTCCTAAGCTGTGTTAGGGCAAATGACTACTTAAGACTATAAGTCATCAAATAGGTAGTACTTAAGTAGTCAACTAGCAGTCGTAAGAAGTCACTAGTGGTCATGAAAAACTGATTAAATTTCGTCTTCCGAGCATCTGCAATGCTGACTATATGGAGCACACAACGGTCCCATTTATATTTAAATTGAGCCACTCGCTTGGATGTTAGCACATTTAACTACAATTTTTTCCATTTTCATAATTAAGACAAATCGTTATCAACAAATTGCTAAGAAGAATTTTGGCTTTTTATTATAAAAAATGAACGTTTAATGAGGTGAAAAGCAACAGAATGCCATGCGCTGAAACATCGGAATCCAAGTTCACGTGATAGTTCTAATTAGAACTTGTAGTTAACTTGTAAGTTATATAGTTCAATTAAGGTAGTTTGAGAAAGATAGTTCCCTAGTCATAATCAAGACCATATTTGAATTTTTTAAATATCAGCGTCTGTAAGAAGTATGAAGTAAATAATGTAATATAATTGGCGCAAAAATATCGTCATATATGCCGACAATTCTCAGTAATTAAATAAATATAAGTACATAAGTTTCTAATTTGACTAATTTTAATAAAAAGTTGATAAAACATACAAACTACCACACAGTTTTATGACGAAATCCAGGTGTTATACATTTCTAATTTTTATCAATATTCTCCCTCGGGAGCGTACAGCCGCGACCTATCCCATGTAAAATTGCTTATATTTTAAGGCAAATTGCTTATATTTTAAGGCAAATTGCTCGAAAAGTAGTTCGATAAGGGGCTAATAATTTGATATCATTGGAAAGATGAGAATGATTTCTTTAAAATGAAGTCAAATTCATAAACTTTAGGTGAAATGATTTTTCGTTCAAACTGTCTTCATTAAAATTATTTGTCTTTAGTCTGAGAGTCAGCCTCACAAATGAAGGCTTAATCTCATACTTATTCCTCTGAAGGACCAAATTTTAGCGGATGAAGATCGTCTTTTCTGAGCTCCACTTTCTGCAGCAAAAAGTCAATGTCCGTCGTCAGCATTCACGGAGTTGATAAAGGCATATCTGATCTAAAATCTGATGCAGTCACAACGGTATACCTAAATTTACCAAGTCACCTCACTGCTGAGTCTAGGAAAAGGTAGCCGCCCGCCGATAGGAGGGCCCATGAGGTTTCATGACTGCAGATCGAACCACGAGATCCATCAACATTGGAGGATGTATTTCGTGGGCATTTAAACTATGATGTGATTTTTGGAGTGAGTGAAACCTGAATTGAGAGATTGAGTGAAACACGATTTGTTGGTTGAAGTAGCCATTGATAGCATCCCGGTGGTCCTGTGCGCTGTTGTTGGTTTTAACGTGAGGTCCCTGTCTGAATGTCCGAAAATATTAAAGAGCTAAACTCTTGGACTTCAGTAATAGCGGGCAGAAGCGTTGCGTCTGTGAATGTGGGCACTATCTTTTTGAAGAGGAAAGCTTCTTATAATCTCGCGAAAGCCTAGCGTCACGCTAAATAAATGAGAAGACCAACATCCTAATATGCGGAATAGAGAAGTGGAAGACAGAAGTCACACTAAGAGGAGAGAAATTAAGAGCAAGTGGATTCCTTCACCTACCTACCTTGGAAGTGCCATCACGTGGGACGGAAGAAGTACAGCGGACATCAAGAGTAGAATAACCAAAGGCAAGGTTCATGATGAAAAGAGCTCAAATGATGCTCAAACAGGACTGCGAACGAGTAAACACAATGTGAAAGCGTACGTGTGGAGCGTGGAACTCTATGGATCGGAAACATGGGTCATTGGAAAAGCATACCAGACAATATAGAGAGCTTTCAAAGCCTGTTTTTTTATGAAGAATGCTGAATATGAAATGGACGGATTAATAAATAAATGAAGATTCATACAGGAGAGAAGAGGACCATAAAATAATAATAATGAAACACTATACAGGAAAGAAGAACCAGGTGGATTGGGCTATCTCCTGAGGCACAATGGGTTTGTGAAGAATACAATTGAAGGAAAAATAGAGGTCCCGAGATGAAGGCCAAGGGATAAATACATAGGCCAAATAAAAAGGATAGTACCTACATTAAAAGAACTACCCGGGAGTCAGGGAACTAGCATTAGAAAGGGAAGGATGGAGGGCTGCAGTAGGAACTAATATTAGGATTAATGAAATAAAAGCAGAGTAACTATAGGGAAGAAAATTCGATTAAAAAATACGAAAAACTTTTTGTAATCAGCTTGAACCAATGAACACAGAGTTGGGGAGGATTTCTGAGGTTGACGGTTTTTCATTGAGGATTTTAGTTCTTCTTAGAAGATTGGCTGGGTTTTACTTGGATGTGTGGATCTCTTTCTATAGGTTATTTTTCATAAAGTGGATTTTCTTGTTTAAATCGTTTGTCTATGACTTTATGGGTGGTATCGGGGCATTACCTTTTTTGATAGTTTTCCATTGTGTAGGCAGGTTTCTTTTTTATAGACACTCACTAGTTGGGTTGCGCACACTTGGATCCGGTGATTTTTGGTTTAGAGTGTTGGTTTGGCAAAACATAAGTCCCGTAATGACTAAGAGGAACGAGCTTCTTCCTCGCCTTAATGAGGAGAAGCATTCGTTTTCTCTTTTATGCAGTAAGTAATTCAACTGTACTTATCCCTGTCTCTCCTCTCAAATAAATATTTCTATTTGTACACAGTCCTATCCGTGCAATGAGTTGCCCAGTATAAACTGTTAGCTGAATATAAGCTTCTTTTTATCTAGTAAGCCCCCATAATGAAACAATTGACAAATTGAGACGTCAATCTGATTATGATATAATTTCTGTTTAATGCCTGCCGTTGATCTTTTTTTACAAGCTAATGACACAAAATGAGAGGTTGTTGAAGGTTCGATAATGCTGATATAAGAGGCATTGAACAATATATTTGATGAATAAAACAGGTGCTTCTCTACTTGCCGAAATTTCCATCAGTTCATGGTTGAAAAAAGCGGAACTCCGTTTGCTTACATATGAATCGACTACGGCGAGCCTAGCATCAAGGTCCGTAAAGGAGCCTTGGGGCTTGAGCCGGTTACGATCGACATATAGCGCCGCGCGCGGCCAAACTTTAAACGCCTAATCTACGTTCAGAAAAGGTATCGTGCAATAGCGTACTATGTTTGTCATCCTTTAAATGCTAGTACCCGTGGTTGTGACTCGATTGGCCGCTCACTGCATAGGCCTGCCGTGTTTACGAGAGTGAAGATCTTCCCTTACCTGCTGCTCACGCATAGGTAAGTCAATTTACATTCATTTTTTTTGTTGTCACAGAGTCGGTCATCGGCATAAAATGACACGATTAGATTGAGTGTTTACAACAATCTGCATGGGAATGAAATTTCAACGATGGGTTTTTCGCGGAAGATAGTCTTCGCTTGTGAACAGGGCATGCCTTATTTCCATTACTAACATTCCTGCCTAGGTAACTCTACTCGCGTAATACTAGTAATGGAAACGCCGAACATAGTAGATCATCTAACTTGGGTTGAGATAACCAGGTTATTCTTCTACCGTGGTAATTCCTTTGTAGTGGAAACGAAAATACAGCAATATCCTGGCAAGATGGAAGCATGGGAAAAGTTGAATCACGGAAAGCGATGAGGCATTACCATATTTAATTTTATATTTAACTAAGTACAATACATTTTAAAGTTTACAATTATTAGAAGTTGCCTTCATAGTTTAGGACAATATATTTAATTAGGTGTCGTGGCCCAGTGTTGAAGTACATCGTTATTTTTTTGTTCCCGGCTATGGCGGAATTCGCAATTGAATTTTCAAATAGGCAAAAGTAAACACTGCACTATAAATTTGAAATGGAAGAGCAGAAGATTATGGCGATACAGTCTTAGACAGTTGGTGCGCAGGTTGATTATGAAAGCTAAAATAATTATGGTAAAGTGCTAGTTCATGGTGCTAATAATGGAAACGATGCATTTGAATTAATACGGGAGTGGAGATTGTTTCAAAGCACTTAACGCAATAGTACGTAAAGCCGATATCTAACGGTAACATTTGCATGCAATATTTTTATTCGAACCCATTTCTAACTTTTTTATTTTACGACAAGTTTTTCTCCACGGTGCAATACATTTTTCCCGAAAGAGGTGAAACAAATGACATACCATATAATAGATAGTAAATAAGAATGCAGGATACGGACTGTGAAGTAGCCACGTTCAATCATAACTTTAGCAGTGGGAATAGGCTGCGCAGGTTTATAAAAATTGAGAGATAAAAGATTATAAATGGAAGAAGATAATGGTGGACTCGGTCTTTATAGTTTATTAAGATAGGTTCATTTCGTTTTTTTTTGTGCTGAGCATCGATTCATTATTTTCCATGTGCCTGCTTAGTACGTAGAATAACTGTCGAGCTCGGCATTTTACTCAGTCATGAGCTCAAGAAATTCACAAAATCTCTTCATCACAAACACCCTCGAACGCAGCAATACAACAGGGTGGATTGCGATGCTTTTTTTATGGAGGCCTCTTATCCCTCATGTAAAATCTTGTACCGAAAGCTACTTGCATATAATTCCACAATTTCACGCGGTTCAAGTCAGTTGCATCAAACTTGAACATAGAAATTGTATCCAAAATAGACCATTAAACACCGACTTAGCTGCGGTCGCTAAAGCCCAGGTTACACGGTACATTAACACGTACGAGTTCATGTACTACATTCGCGTGAATGGTTTCATGTACGTTTGCGTGAACGGATTCATGTATATTTGCGTGAATGAATGGATGAATAAGTGGTTACACGGTACATGAAACCGCACATGCATTCGCACAATTTTCAGGTACGTATTTGTGATTTTTGTTGTTTTTCTCTTGACTAAGCGCAACATTCAAACCATTCTTTCATAAAGTCAACCTACCTATAGACTACCTACTATATAGCAGACTATACTTATCTATACTTAATACTTCAAATTAATATTCCGATTTTCGGCGGTGATCATCTCAAATTCCGCATTGTGTTCCCGAGTGGTAGTTCCTCAGATGAAAGATAGGTACTCGAATTGACTTGCTAAGTCCCTTTTTATACGTTTCGGGAGGTAAATGGCAGTTATGGTGAGGCATATTTGTTAATTCGAAAATGAAATAATTGTAGTAGAACAAATACATTGGATCAAAATCTTATTTAAATGTTAGCTGTATGGTACGTGAGGTATTCCCTGTTGAGAAAAAGTGCGATAAAATAACCCTTTTTATAGAGGATGGATAAGAACGCCTGTGAATATATATTGAATGTAATTTATGAATAAACTCAACTATTATGGGTAGTAACATAATGGATCGTAAAAGTATAGAAAGTTATATCGGCACGTTTGGGAAAGAAATTCGGTGATAGTATTGGAAAAAAGTGTAAAAACTTGCTCTTAAATGGATATCGTTGCCTCATGTATGTACACGACGGTAATCTTTAATAATCTCTCCGGTTCCTACTTAAGTTTTTCAAATAGAATTGGACGTATATAAAAACAGCTGATCCAGTTTCGAGCACGAAGCTGTTTCTTGGATGCTCTGCCTTGAACTAACTACCAGAGAAAATATAACAATGTGAGAGTCGCACAAGCATAAATTGTTGTTTAAGTAAAAAACTAAGTAATTAACGGCCAATTACACATACGTGGCGCAAGCTTCTCAAATATTTACCGCACAAACAAGGCATTTTGTATTAAATTCACTGTTCTACTGTACTAGCCCTCCCGGCATTCATGACCTTGCTGAGAAAGCATTTAGCTCTGAAAAGAAATAGATAAGTACGCGAAATACAAGGAATGCTCTTCTAATTAATGCATTTGAACCTTTATTTTACTAATGCCGACGGAATGTGTAGGAAGGTAGTCCAAGCGAGGGGCAATGATCTATAACAGGAGAGGTCCAACGATAGTGAGAGGTCAATAAACGTAGCGTACAGGTCGTCCAGGAAGTGCCAACAGTGCTAAGTTCAAATTGTAGAGAGAATTCCTAATGGAGTAGACGTCAAAATAAATACTAATAGCTTAATCAAACGCAAAGAAACCGGAATTAGAAGTATGCAAACACCATACGAGCAGAAAACATTATTTCTGTATTCTACCACCACGTGTCACTGAAGCACGAATGCAACTTGTACGAATGCATGAACCAAATTAGAACAGGTTCTATTTTCTGTTCACTCATTCATGCATTCGTACATTTAGTTTACACGATGAATTTTCTCGTTCATTCTCACGTTCGTGCATTCACACATTAACTTGTACATGCATCGTGTAAACAGGGCTTAAGAAAATATCACCCTGAATGCTATCTGAACCCTCTTCCATTGTCAAGGTTTAGGCTTCCATCAATAAAGGTGCAGTGTGAAAATGAGTATCCTTTGATCTACCACGGCATACAGGTCACTAGTAGATAAATTCAAGGGGTACTATTAAAGAAAGCAAAAGAAAGTTCACCAATCATTCATAATAGGGTCTTAGATTGATTTTGAAGCAGCGAATTCGAAAGAAGTACCTACACTTACTAGCTAATTAAGAGGCTATTTAAGATAGTTTGAGCGAAATACTTCCCTAGTCATAATGGAGACCACATTCGAACTTTATTCTTTGATTTCAGCATTAAGACGTATGCAGTAAATATTTTAATATTAATGGTGCAAAAATATAGTTATATATAACAAATACTCTCAGTAATTAAATAAATAAAACTACGTAAGTCTCTAACTTGACTCATTTTTTCACGCCGTACGGCAAAATCGCCTGCACAACTCATGTTTGTTGTGATTATATAATAATTACTGCGGTGATTAGTTGGTTATTTTTTATATACAAACTACAAACCGCCAGTTTTTGACGAAATATAGGCGTTAGAAATTTCGATGTTTTTCAATATTCTCCCTCTTGATCAATGATAAATCGATTGAAAAACGAGATGAGTAAGACAAAACAGAATTCATTATTTCCTACACAGTAAGAGGAAAGTGCAATGCTAAATCATTAATAATAATGTCTACAGCTTACTCTTCAAGTACACCAGCCTGGTTTTCGCTGGCTGGAAGGATGTCTGGACACAGGACCGGCTTAAGTCAAAATTTGCACCCGGGCGAGAGAGTATTCCGGCGCCCCCCCTCGCTTATCAAACCCATTCATCAGTTAAACGTTGTAGTAAAAAATATTTTTTCACCATCACGGCGCCCCTTCCTTTGCGGCGCCCCGGGCAGTCGCCCGTGTCGCCCAGGACTTAAGCCGGGCCTGTCTGGACAACACCTTTGATATCCTTATTGGAGATGCCCCTTAATAAAACAATGCCAAGGATTACACTAGAATAAAGTCATGGATACCCATCAATTTACTTTCTCCTATGAATACCTATTAGGTCATACATGCATTGACGTTAAAAATTATACAGAAATTTACTCGCTTTTTAACATATATAATTTCCACCAACAAACCTGCCTCTGAGAAAGGTTTTTTCTTATTATGTCCCATCCAATTGATTTTTTATAATTTTTTTCATCACTGATTCGCACATTTTGAGACCGCGAATTCTTAAATGGGATCATTTCTGAAATATAAGCGCCGGCCTAATGCACCATTCTCTCTCTCCTTTGGGTTCGACTTTGGGAAATACTGGATTAAGTTCCCATTCTGGGAGTTTTAACGCTCCACCATAACTACCTCATTTTGCTTTCCGCTTGACTCCATTCCAGACGCACGCCCCTGCTTTTTCCAATTCAATGATAACATTGCAAACAAATATCTTACAGCAACTATGTTCTCTGTTATTCTTAAATTGAAAATATGGAATGTTTCTTCATCCAACAGGGGGCAACTCAATTGCTGACTCAAGATTATCTTCTATTGTGTTGGAATATGGATATTCGTTGGTACTCCTTGAATTTTGGGTGCTTTTGGATATCAAGTCGGAGCAAATAATTTTTCTGTGGTAATATGTCCACATTTTTCTAGGTCCAGCAGGCTAAATCCCATATACTGAAGACTACCTGCACAAGAAGATAGAAAATGTTACATTCTCAATTAAATCATCATAAAAAATTCATAGTAAGCGATTATTATTTGCAATTCTCATGACAGTTGCCTGAAAAATTCACGCAGACTTACCTTTCATGGTGGCGGAATGTTTTTCAAGAGCATACTCCAGCTGCTTCATAGCTTGGTCAGACACCAAGCAGGTCATAACGACTGAAACAATGGCACTCTGACCACAGAAGTCTCAATTCCATTTAGAGCCAACTCAATTGTGTAATCCTGCTCGTTATAATCAGCTGTAACATTCATTCATCGCCTCAAGTTTTACAGCACCTGCAGTAACAAGAAAAACTGTCATCCACAACTTAGGGTTAAAAAATTGGTTTTCTGTCCTCTACCAATTATATTTTAGTACACAAAAATTGAGTAGAGGTACTCAAGTCATGATACCTAATGGCAAGCCTTTCATATAGTCCAACTAGGAATATTTGATTTTTTACACAAGTTTTAGCCCAACATTTTACCCACATTCTGCCTTATAAAATACTAACCACAAACCTCTTTTAAGTATTTTACCTAAGGAAGCTAAATTCAAGTCCAACAAAGAAGACTCACAGTCATTTGAATCCTGGAAAAATCTCTTTGGAGGTCAAATGTAACACATTTTCATCCTTTGAGAAACTCCAGTGAATTCTTGGTCACTTGTATCAATCCTGGATATGTCTTCTCCTTCCTGATGGCGTCATCATATGTACCTGAAAAAAATGAAAAATATTTGTATACAATCAGCTTTTGGTTCCTACTACATTTAGACAAAGTTCTTTCAAATGTAGGATACCATAAGGCCATGTAACTTCGGAAAATAAACCTACCATTTTCGTAATTACATTTCGCTGGGCATGATTTCCAATTAGTACTGGGATTCATGGCCTTCTTCATTACTAGCAGTTACATTTTTCTCAGGAATAGTGTATACTAGTCCATATGGGGTGTCAGACACCCACTTTCTAGTAACTACCATAGTGACTCCAAGGGAGGTCACATCACAGCTATGGAATACGTTTAATGCAAACCGTTTGAGTGTAACACGGCAGACAGAGGGACTGGACTAAGAGACTCGGAGGTTGCACGATGGTCTGACAATGAGATTGTTTGAAAAGTTCGGAACACGGGGGGAATGGGAGATAAGTAGGTCAACCGTGTCCGGTGAGATGTAGATGTGGTGGAACAGCATTGTCATAAATGAAAAGCAATCGATGTGGTACTTTACTCTTAATTTTAAGTTGAGTACACGCGTTTCAGCGTTTTTGCTCCGCCATATTCAGGTAGAGTCCTGAAGATGGCGAAATAAAAACAGCCGAAAAACGAGTAGTCAATTTTAAAATATAGTTAACAGTACCATATCGATTGCTTTTCATTTTCGGATATAAGGAAAGTATTAATTTGACATTCCAAAGTCCCTTTATTACGGACATGAGAGTCAGAATTAGATACGTAAACGACCTATCTGATAGACACAAAACTTATTTTTCCTAATACGCCATGAGTGACTATGACGAAATAGACACATGGGAAATGCGGGAATGTGGGCGTTCTATAATACGTATAAGATATTGCGTTGCTATTTAAAAGCCCACAGGAATTACAGGGGCTCCTGGATAACTTCTGTGAAGCCACTGAGAGAGAGTTGAAGTTATTGTAAACGCGTCAAACACCAATATAGTTGTTTTCGACGGGGATAATGGTAGGAATGATTGTTAGATGAGGATAAATGAAGAAGCATTTAAGCAAGTGGACGATCTGGGTCGAATGCATGTGAAAGATGGGAGGTTAGATGAAGAGATTAAAAAGGCGTACAAATACCGGAAGAAATGTCGAAAGGTATTACGTGGAGCATATTAAGGAATGAGTGTTTGTTTATTATATATCTACCACTCAAAGGGTAGAATAAATAAGTATAGTATTTTCAAGGCTGAGCCGCTGCATCTTCAACATATTGCTTTCTCACCGAGAGAAGTTCAAGGCCAAAGTGGCCCTCGATGCGTCATGTACAAGTTCTGTTGGTTAAGATTCCCAAGCCGTAAATTTACTGTGGTATGTATTCCCTCTTATTCTTTTTGGCTTGACGTAAAAATGATCACTTGCCAGGACAGCTTCACTTGTTCGAGTGATGGCGCTGTTATCTTATTCTTTTTTTTATTATTACATACATTTCTATGCTCCCTAACATTGCTGTTGTATCATCAGTGATTTATCAGGCTCTTTAAATGCATTACATTCTCATATTGCAGTTTTTGGGAAATTTTATAGATTTTTCAAGGTCATAGTTATAAAGCCATACATAATTCAATTTCTTCGTAATAGCTGGAATTGGAATAGTGTGCTAAGTTAAATGAAAGGGGCTTTGTGTATCTTAATATGGTGATGAACAAATAATTCCTGGTGCGTTAGGTGTAGTTTCATCCCAAACGCTTGAGAGATAAACCTTAGGCTTTCGATTGTTGAAGTTGAAAATTTGCACAATTATTTTAAACTATTCTTGGAAGGAAATTTTAATATTAACTGTGTTGTACGGCATTGTCTATATCGTACATTTAAGGTTTCCCAAATGGAATTTGGGCCCTTGCTTTGGTATGTTCAAACATTTGCTGGGTTACCTCTACTTTGAGAACTTCTTTTTTAGTTACGGGTCAGAATATTTTAATATATTCTCCAATTTAATATTAATATTAAACGTATTGTACGGCCTTTTTTGTATCGTACAATTAAGGTTTCCCAAGTGAAATTTGGGCCCTTGCTTTGATATGTTCAAAAATTTGCTGAGTCACCTACCTCTATTTTGGGAATTTCTTTTTTAATTACGGGTTAGAATATTTATATATTTTCCAAAATGTGTGCCCTGCACATGCCTATGAGGGGTAAATTATTATCAGTTGGTTATACTATCCATTTTTCATGCTTAAAAGTACACTTCTGGTTTTATTTTAAATCAATGGGTTTATAGTAACTTTTTTCATTGGATAAATCAGTGTCTCAATAATTAGGCATCCTAAGAACTTGGTGTCGGATGAGACAAACAAATCGAGGCTTCATTGTTAAGATATTAAAATCTCGATATGCAAAGTCTTGTGCCAATGTTTACGTAAAACGTTATGGAAATCATGGTTTCCTCATTCTTTTTTTCAGAAACTCTTCACACCTGCATCTGCTTCGATTCTCACGTTCGCAATAACCGTTTATAATTACCATCTTTGAATATTAAATTATTAACACTGACACGTTTGGTCAGCTTGTTTACACAATTCAAACATGGAGAGCGTGGCGACCAATGCTGTTGTCAGTTCCATCCCTGAGGAATTCTTGGAGGAGCGCTTGTTCACTGGAATATTCTGTGGCTCCCTGGAACAGTTCAAGGGTCAGCTGGAGACCCTGGAGGATATCGACGCCAGAGGTGCGAGGCAGAGAACCCTACTACACTTGGGAGTTAAGCTGGGAAAATTGGACTGGGTAGAGGGGCTCCTGGAGCAGGGTGCGGACCCTAGTTTAAAGGATGGCGGTAACGTGACCGCCGTTGAGATGGCCGAGGAGATGAGACGAAGGTACCCTGAGGGCAGGGATCGCCAGGAAATACTGAGATTGGTTCGGATGGTTCGAAGCAGGGGCAGTGCGATGAAGCGGCGCCGTGCATCACGAGGGGAGGACGTTGTCGGTTCCCCATCGACGGTTCTCACCTACCAGATGCCAGAGCTATCGTCCTTAAAGTCGTCAATGGAAGCACTTAAAGCGGAGATGGTGTGTTTCGAACGTCGGCTGGAAGAGACTTTGGACGCGGGGAGCATTCACATGAGTTCGGATATCTCGAAGGTCATGCGATGGGAATGCATATATTCGATGATGGGGAAGACGATCATTCTGTGCAGGGATGAGAGGAAGACTCGATACGTCCGAGGTCTCTACGAGAAGATCTACGATTGGGGCGGGATGACGTCGTGTCTTCTGCTGTTCATGATGAGGCAGTCCGATGTGAACGTCGTGATCGACTGTGGTTCTGATGACATCTGCAGAATGAAGCCAAAATACAGAAATCACGATGGGGAAGAATGTGATGGGCATGGGATGATCTCATTCGCGGACTTCTCCGAATTGAAAGTCTACCTGGGAGGGAAGGTTGATGAGAATTCGAAGGAAGAGGACGTCTTAAGTGAACTCGTGTGGGCTTTGGCGCAGCTGTCTCTTTTTTTGGCTTTCGGGAATGAAGGGAGGCCATACAAACGGGGCGACGAAAATTACGAGCGATATTTCAGGAGAGCGCTGGAGAAGACAGAACGGAAGAAGATGAAGACGGGAGTGAAATTAGATTGCCATATAACTTGGGCGTTGAACAGGAAGACTCAACTGGCAAAACAGCTATACTTCGCATCAGTCGTCCCTCTGATTATCATGGAATATGGAACGACGAATGGGACCTTATTGCTGCGCAGAGAAGTCCCGACACTCTTGGATTTCTTCAGGGACTACGTGATGTCGACACTGCTAAACAAAGCGAGCGTGAGTAATATCATTCACGGATTCTGACGTTAAATTGTGGAAGCTCATGCCGAAAATGAAGGGAGAATTTCGTACTTTTCCACATATTTATTTAATACAACGACGCGTTTCGATTTATTATACTTGTATGAAGTACCTAATCATGTTGTTGTAAGACATCGAAACGCGTCATTATATAAAATAAATGTTTGGAAAAGTACGAAATTCTCACTTCATTTGCCTCAATCCTGACTAATATATTCAATGGTTTCGGGCTTAAATTTGTGGAAATTCATAGTTAACCGAAGTGAAAGTTATTTGATGATGACGCCGGTTCCTTGAAACTAGTCGTGCCTTAATAAACTCCGGTGGAAGAATGCATTCAAAGATTTCATACTTTAAGATTTGGACATTCATTTTCGAAGTGGAAGAAACGTGTATTTCCACTGATATTTAATTATTGTAGGCACAAGTTACAACTACTTTCAACGCATAGTTGCCATCTTAAGGAACAAAGTTTATTTATTACTAATGTCAATCGTCTTTAGGTTATTGAGGTGTATGTGGAATGAGTGGAGTAAGTAATGGAGGAGGATAGTAGTGGAGTTGTCGGGGCCGGTAATGGGTTCGTTATTTCCATGTGTGGTAAGGGTGAGGAAGGCGGATTCCGGGCAAGGGGTCCTGCCCCTTGTTCCCTAAGTGAGAGGGAGACTTTGAGGATAGGGGAGTGGTTCCGAAACAGGAACCTGAGGGTTGATCATGAGGTAAACGAAATCCTTTTTGAAAATATTTCTCTCATCAATAACCTAGCAGCAGTGGACATTAATAAATAAAGAACAAACTTTATACCTGAAGATGACGCCTATGCGTTGAAACTACTTTTACCTTGTACCTACAATAATAAATATCGGTGGAAAGATACGTTTTATTCTCTCTTACATTGAATTTTTTAATTCAGTTTACCACAGTTGATATTTAACTGTCACGATTGCATTCTGTTCTTTGTTTCACGAGTTAAAGTCCATCGATCATGTTTCCTGTTTTTTTACGCTTTAGTTTTTAATGATTTGGCACTTTACTTCGTGGAATTTGCTACATAACATCGTTAAAGAAATGAAATTTGTCCATATTGCATTTTTTTTTGTATTAGGAGCCTCGGCCGTTTTGTATTCTCTCTTTTGAACTTTTGTCATGTTCCAAGGTTTTTGGAACATTTTTAAATTAACTAATGACAGCATTTCACTAACCTCTATATTATGTCTTTGTCCGATTTCCCAGACTATTTTTTTTGTTGTTTACCTTTGGTCTGTATTTGCCTCTTCCACTTAATAATTCCCCGAACTTTATCGCATTCGTCTTCCCCCCCCCCCAACCTTAATCTCTCTTACCTCACAACTCCTTCCCCGGCCTTAGATAGATTGTTAGATAGATTGTTGTTGGGGGGGCCTTCGTCAGGAGCCCGGGCACTTAGACCTTTCTTGGTCCATTGTGCCAACCCCATGCCTGTCTGCCACTTGCAGACAGGGGACAAGAGCACCTCGGTAGAGGTATGGAGGATTGGCCTCCCCCTGCCTCACCCCAGTACCAGGTATAGAGGATGTACTCCCTCCAACCGGCCCGGTTTGGCCTGGCCTCGCCTCTCAGGCCTGCCGGTATAGGTATGGAGGGATTATCATCTCTCCATCCATGCCTGGTTGAGGTATGGAGGAGGGTCACCCATCCAACCACCGTCCGGGCCCAACGTTGCTTAACTTCGGTGTTCTGATGGGAACCGGTGTTTCAACGTGGCTAGGCCCTTGCCTTCCCCGGCCTTAATCACCTTTGTCTCTAAATCCCCCCCCCCCAACCTTAATCTCTCTTACCTCACAACTCCTCCTTTTTAGGTTCAAAGAAGTATGAATAAGAGCTCCTCACGGGTATAAACGTAGCCTTTTTGAATCCATTTGAAATGACAATCTGTTTTGACTTGGGGAAAATCATAAATGAGGCTTTCATTTCAGTAGCATGTACTCGAATATTGAGTCACGGGACCTTAAGTAAGCAGAAAAGTTCATTCCTTCAATTCAAGTTTTGTTGCAACCAAGTCAAATGTGAGTGATCTTTTTAACTAACGCCATTTTGAATGCGTGATTTCGCAATATTCGTTTTTGTTTCTTCGACCCTTTATGCTTGGGCTCATTTAAAAACTGATTTCTAGCTGAAATGTCGGACATTATCTTTTTAAATTTTCTAGTCATACTTGAGGTTTATATTTATCTTGAAAAAATGGAATACCATGGTCATGTTGTTCCAGCTTTAGCATGTCGCCTGTGTTAAAAAAAAACTCATGATCGCTAGTCATATGCTGGCCTAAATGTAAGGAACCTTTTGTTAGTGAATGCGTTGAATTCAATTACGTAACTTCGACTTACGTATGCGGCTTGGCTCCGTTACGCAAGTCGATGAATTTATTTTTCTCCCCTTCCTGTTATTTACGGCGCTATTTTTCCTGCGACGTTCCGTGCATTCACATATGAATCTTGTTCTTATTTTCAGGCATGAATATTGCAGTAATTTTTCTTCGTCGGCGATGCGTTCTGCTCTTTTTGGGTGGCAAGGAATTTCTCACATCTTGACAAGAATATTTGTGAAGCCGGTGTTCGTATATGATACAATCTGTTGTGCTGATATCTGTTTATGCGATATGTAAATATACATATTATATATGTACCACTAATGTTTGTGTTGAGCGCATTTGAAGGCCTAAGCGCAATAGATGAAATAATTTCGTGAATTCCAAACTTTATCCACTCTGGTGGTTTCGATTTTTAAACGGCTTATAATCAGCAGGAGGCTTTCATCTTTATTAATTTGATTGTGAGTGAAATTGCATTATTTGAACACACTGCTTGCTTCGTATATTGTGTTGTCTTATCTTTGATGCGTGGTTAACTACGAAGAGAATTTTGTACCTTATATCCAATTTTTTTTCTGATCATATTAACTTATTTTTTTATTTTTCATGGTCAATAGTCAATTTTTTCATGATTTTACCTTATTTTGATTGCATTTATGTTTATGTACGTTGACTTAGAAGCACGTAACGTACTATGTAGCCAACCTTATAAGAGGTTTTCGGTTTTGATTTTAGATAATTTTGACCCTTGGTTTTGATCATACGTTTCTTGGTTAAATAAGCCTGTTATTTGCACGTAATTAATGTTAATATGGCCTTGATTTACCCGTGTCAGGAAGGTAGTTATTGTGAATTCAGTGTCAACTTTGCTGTAATTAAACGTTATTAGCTTTGAACTCTAGTTAATCTTGCGAAAATGCCATGAAATGGCTTAATCTTTTGAATAATCCTTCGCGTTCAGCCTCATAATGATCATTTCTTGATATTAACCTCTAGTGTGCGTCTCTCTCGGCTTATCTCTGCTTCCGTAAGGTATTTCTTCGTTATTATAGAGAAATCACCGTAATGAATGACACAATGTTTCCGTCGGATTCAATTCATCTCCCTGATATGTAAATAATGTAATTTTTCTCTTTATCGATTCTTTTTTATACACTCCTTCACATTACGTACAATTCCCATCATGTACTTTATTTTTTTTTAACTACTTTTCTCTACATAATTTGATGAGCAATATAATTTTGTTCCAATATTCAACTTCCCCGACCAAATGTTTCGAGGAGACCTTTGTGTTAGTATTTTCTTTGCCTTTGTCTGCAGGGAAGTAGGAGAAACGTTTGTTTCCCTCCTTAGCGGTCAAATGTCCTCACCTAATCATGCAGGAACATGCTTTTTACAAGCGCTCAGCCGAAAGTCTTTCATTGAACATTGATGTCTAACCATTGTTAATCGGACCTGTAATATGTATTAGCAGTACAGTCACATTTCATGTTGATGTAATTATTTACCGTCAATTAGATTTTTCTCCCTGGCAAATGAGCGTCTATAGCGGTAGCTTTAGTACATGATAGTGGAACCAAAGGCTGCTTTTAATTATTCTTTTTGGAGTTGCAAGTTCGGTTTAAGCTTTAAGTTTGCTGGGAAATAAAGTTTTTTAAACTGCTTCCGTGCTGTTTCATTTTTTTCTTGTAATGCTGTTATAAAATATGAGCTGGAGCAGTGTCATTTATTGTCTTCCCAATCCGTTATTATGATTTTCTATCTGATTAATCTTCCTCATGTGCCTGTTGTAATTTTTATGTTGCCGTATCGGTAAAGACATCATTATTGCTATGGTGTATAGTTACCATAGTTAATTGAATGCTGTGATTTGAACTTTAAAGAACTGCTAAATGTTAGTGCATTGGTTTTTAGGAATGGTGCTAATGCAATTCTATACTATTTACATTTTCATTAGGAAAGCTTTCCTTATCTCTCCGCTTTTGTTCTTTAAGGTGGAATGATCGTAAGATTTTTGAATTATTTCAGTAAATTTTTCATTTCTTTGTTCTTGAATTGTTAATTCGTATTGTTAATGCTTTGAGTACGTTTTTCCAGTTAATATCCTGTGGTTCTGAGTGATTTTGTTTATTAATAAGTTTGATGTGTTCATAATTTTTCCTTTTTTTGTAAAAACCAAATGTATTGTAATAAAAATCCTGTCGTGAGGTGATTGATTTTGATCATGTTACTGACATATTTAATGGTTTATTTTTGATGCCGTGACGACATTTAAACGTGCTGGAAAGTTATTTTTGTATTTTTTTTCACTCATTTGTATAAGAAATAAAAAACCTACTCTTTTGGCAACTTGGGGCTTCGAGTATTTATTTTCAATCGGAGAAACCGTGCATTATTACACCAAGCCGTGTACTTATTTAAAAAATGAAATGTTGGTAGCACTTGTAAAACGATGGTTGTGGTCATGTTGTATCACCTTGTATTATCTTGAAAAATGAATCTCATCCCAACATTCCTAGAGGACACCAGGCAGCAATGCGAGGTTTATACGCATTTTGAAAACTTGTGAGCCTCACTTGCCTCAAAAGCGCTCAGGGAGAGAAAAGCATTCTGATGCAGGTGTTAGTTTACCAGTCCTGAGAAAAAAAAATAAAATAAAATTAACAGATAAAGTACTGTCCGCTTTATTAAATAGTTACGACACGGGTTTTGGCGAATTATATATTATATTCTACTTGATGATGGTTCTGTAATGCACTGAAAAACAGGTCGTAAAATAAAGTGGACAGTAGGTACTATATCTAACTATTTTCATTTTCAAAAATGCTGTTGAACTACATCTCGCCGGACACGGTTGACTTTAAAAAATAATTGATTCAAGAGAGTTTTCCAGATCATATTCTTTTTTAGAATAGACACCCATAAAATTTAAAGCAAAGCCACTGCAGTCAAGAATTACGTAAAAATAATGTTAATATTGACGGAACGAGTTTATGAACTTTCAAAACATCTTGCGAAGATTATCGTACATCGAAGCAGATGGGAACACACGAGCGTACATTCAAGTCGACGATTGGAGCGATCTGCGCTTAAGTGTTTACAATATGGCGCGAGAGCGGATGAGGAATGTGCAAAAAGACTTCTACTTTCGCTGACGATACAATAATAGATGCCTTCGTGATAACTGAATTACATGATTTCTCTTTGGATTCCAACGATAACCTTGCGAATTATCGGGGGCTTTTCCATTCAAGGTGTTGAAGTAAGCGCACATCGGAACACATCAGCGCACGTTAGCTCACACGAATGACGTTGAGTGGAACTGTGTGCGCTGGCGAAATGTTTTGTAACATACCGGTAGGTAGCATTCCGTGGGTGAATAACATTCACGGGCGAATGTTTAGTTTAAAGTTGTTTAATTCGTTCAAAATAAGTATGTATTTAAAAGTGTAGGCTTTTGTCGCTGAGAAATAAAAGCTTAACAATATGCATATTTACCGCCTTCAATGGAAATCAACAAACTTGGCAACAATCACGGATGTCATTATCGACGTTCTTTTGTTGTTTGGCGCACTACGACTTTGCTTCCGATCTGTTCTGAAGTGCGCTTACCTAGTGCGCGGGGTCTGTTTAACGATTGGAAAACAAGTGCGCTGTTGTGTAACCGAGTGATTAGCGCACTACAGCGAATGGAAGGCACCCATCTGCTGTGAAGATAGCTGTGCTCCCTTTTTTATTTCCGCTTCAGTTACATGAGGAAAATCAAGTTTCTGTAAAATGTATTCATGCGTTGATTTTCTCGTAAGGAAATGCTGCAATCGGTCAATGCACTATCCTCGTTTGCTGAATTGTCCCTGCTACCAATAAGAGATTCTTATAAAAATACTATACATTTAATGATTATAATAATTTTCTATACTAATAATAGCTACATATGTAGTTCCATAGTATTGTCCTCTAAGGGGGTAGTACTCGCACCAGTTTTGTCAAACGACAATAACAGTCGTGTAAGCGGCTACATATATAATTATTAATGTGTTGTTATAATTGTTTCGGTGACTATAGTACGTATAGTTACTGAGATTCCACATTTACCGCAAGAAATGAGAGAAAGTGAAATTATTTATTTGGGATAGACTTGAGATGGGATGGACTTTATTTGGGATTACTTTAATTTATTTCGGCAATTTCGAATCCATTTCTTGGTCATTTTAGTTTAACAATCTTTTTATATGGAGCTATCAAGTCGCTCACAAAAAGTTTCAACTGTATTATGCGAGGGAGATGGTCAACTTCCCCATAGAAGGGGTTAAAATTATCTCTTCGAAGATAAAACATCAAATTTTTATTTGTTTCTAAAAAAATAATCTCTACCTGGTCATTTTGGTATTATCCTTTATGCTGCCTATATCCTTGGCTGCTCCACATATATTTCCCCACCATCACAAGTCTCGTCTGCTCTGCCAACAAGAACGCAGACGATAACCTGCTTAGCGCAGATGACGTCACAAATGTGATTGGAACACGCTCTGTACTAGGCCTGTGCGATTATTCGATTAATTGAATCGTCGATTCAATTATTTTTTACAATTGATCGATTATTTCAGCACATCGATGTCGATTGCGGTAATTGACTCGATTGTCAATTTTTTTAAGTGTCAATTGTTGTTCAATTGTCAATTACTATTCAACTCACAATTATTGTCCCGTAATCGATTAATTGACGATTATTGATTCGCTATGGATTGCATATTGTACGTTTAAACTTGTTGGACGCCGGTCGATGGCCGACGCTGTTGCTGATGCTTGCTGCTCGCACAGTCGCCAGTTTCTGTCGGATGAACACGCTGAGGTTTTCAAATAAGTTCTTTTACTCTTCTCAGATCCTGCCTGATTCCGGCAACCCATTGCTACTCAACCGTAAGTTCAGACGCATTGGCAGTAATAGCACTTGAACCGCCACCAAAAAATACATAGTGATGGAAAAGAAGGCACGCGTAGAATATCAAACAACCAATGAAACAACTTATTTAGGAATAAAAATCACCACCGAAGAATGCCCGAGGATCAGCATCTTCAAAAAGAAAATACGGGAAATTACGGAATTGAAATGGAATGAAGAGTGGAAAGCCTCTACTAAAGGACGGCACACCTTTGAAATCTTCCTAAGCATTCTGGAAAGGAAGAAATTAAAGGTTAAGCATACAAAAGCTGTGGCTCAAGTAATATCTGGCCATGGATACTGCAAAGAATATATTAAGAAGATTGGAAAAAGCCAGGATGGAAAATGCAATGAATGTGATGAAGAAGATTCCTTTAGGCATCGCATTGAGAGGTGCATCCGTATCTTTCGACTCTTGATCCGTGTCATTTGCCTCCGCATTTCATTAGTTCCATCCCACCTGTCGTATGTAACGTGAAATGGAGCCACAATCGGACCTTGGCCGATCGTGAGCCGATGATTAAGAGAGCGAAACGGATCTCCCGCCTTCCCGCAAAGAGTCATTAGAAAGTTGAGATTACAAAATATTATATAATAATATTACTGCCCCCGGGAGTGGGATTACTATAATTGCTATGAAAAAAATACTACGCGTTGGCTATTTCCAGGTGGTAACATTCATATGAATATGCATAATTTAGACAACAGATTTCCACCACCACACCATAGTTTTCCTGAGAAAAAAAAATGTTTTAAGAATCGACTATACAAAATAAAAAATATATTATGAAATATAAATTTTCTGCTCCTCTTCTTAAAAGTGTTAATATTGTTAGGAAAGGGCACAGATAGTTCTGCAGGAAAACTGTTCCAATCCACAATAGTCCTGTTGAGAATTGAGAACTTTTATACACTGGTCTTTTGCGACCGACATTTCACTTTCTATTGATGATCATTCCTCCCTATGTAGTTTGGGTTCCCCACATGCTTTTTCTCCCTTTAAGTGAGTGGAACAATCCGCAGAGTCTGTTAATTTTCCTTCTCCTTCGCAGTGAATCCAATCCCAATATATTTAGCAGCTCAGTCACTCCATCTGTCCTCTTTATGTTTCCTCATACATGCCTGGGGGGTTGTCTTTGAACCGTTGTTCGAGATAATTCCGATCGCGTAACTTGGGAGTCACGTGGTAAACAGTAACGAATGTTTCAAGATTTTGGTGTGTGTTTAAACCACTCGGATGGGTTTCTTAAGCGTGTTATATGATGTTAGTTGTGTCTATAATCAGGGTATTCAATATTCCAATGAAAAAATCCCGATCAAGAAGGCTGAGTGAGATTTTTGCGAGTGATTCAAGTACACCAAAACCGCGAACCTTTTGTTATTTTACCACGTGACTCCTTAGTTACGTAATCGAAATTATCTCGAGGTTTTCAAACACAACCCCCCTGGCTGCCTTTCAATGTACCTTCTCAATGGGTTTTATTCGCCCTTCTTCATGTCATTTGCCTCCGCCCCAGACTAATAACGTATATTCCAAAATTGATGTTATCGAGGCTTAAGGCCGTTTTACACGGTACATTTTTTTGTACATTTTTTTGTACAGTTCGAACGCATGTATCAGGAAATTGTACCGTGTAAAGCGGCAAATTGTGCGAACGCTTGTGCGAATGTATGAATGACTGAACGGAAAATAGAACCTGTTCTAATTCCATTAAGACAATCATACAATTTCGATCCGGTTTTATTCAACAGATGGCGCAGATATGGCGAAAACTGAGGTGCCTGTGTTACGTTTGAAAGTAAAGTTGTTCATAAAAAGGAGAAGAGTTAACTCAAAGTTGCTCAAATTTTTACATCGTCATTTCGTCGTTTTATTTGATGTTCTGGTTTTTCAGTGTAATCGCGATCTTTGGGTTTGAAATTATTTTATTCCCCCAAATTTATGACTGGTCGCGTCCTCAAGTAGAGTTATTGATATCCCGCGTGATGTAATAATAATCATTTTATTTATGCTGGTTTGCAAGTAACTAAATCGGAAAAAAATACATTAAAACATTGGTATAAATACAAGGGAGGGAAATTTGGAGGGGCTAAAAAAAAGTCCCGTGTTCCGCTATACCACTTGATAATAATATTTACTTTGTTACACACACATAATAAACCCACGAAATTTGTCTATCAAGAGTTGAGATCTGGTGAGAAACGTCAATGACTTGTCGCACTAAAATCCAGATGAGAAAGAACGAAACGATGCAAAGGTCGAATATAAAGCCAGAGAGAAGAGTCCAAGAGAGCTTTGTCTAAACCGGGAGAAATATCAGTAGGAATATGGTCGAGTCGAGGTTCCGAATTTCAGGTGATCAGCTTTTCAAGGTGTTAAATACGTGAGTGAAACATATGTTCACGAGTGAAACATAAACATGATAAACAAAACACTCGTGAATTCCGATCGATTTTTACCGCTAAATTGCACGTAAAATTGTGCGTTTGCACTGATCGTGTAAAGCGACATTCACTCTGATCCAGTCGTTCGTACTATATTTTCTTGCACACCTGACTGTATTTACATGCGTTCGCACTATAGATTGTACAAATAAATGTACCGCGTAACCTTTATATGCCTTTTACTCAGTGGTTTTACTGCTCCTCTTGAAATTTATCATCATCCAATTGAATGCTTTACATGATTATTGCTATGTGTTGATGTAATTATCTAATGGAATGGTATCGTAGATAGTACTCGAGATACTAACGGCTGTATTTATTCCGAGTAACGTTTTGGACACTTCTAGTGGAGGAACGGACCTTGGCTACCGTCTTGTGTTCCCGTCGCTCCTGAAATATTCAGAATCGGTCCGTAGATGACATTACGGGTTTCTTAGATAGAGAATACGCTAAAATACGGACGAAAACCTGGAGATTAGTTTTTTTGCTCACGCATTTTACAGAGGTGGAACCTCCTCAATAGAAAATTCTCACAACTTCTCGAATTTTACCGCCATCATGACATTCCTATCTCATTCTTCGTGAATTTATTTTATTTTGGTTTTGTTCTTCATGTATTTAAAGCACATAAGTACTTCCAATGCCTGAAGAGTCACATATGATCCAGTCGTAACAATGAAAAAGAGCTTGTTTGTTTCCACATATTACATTGCGGCTAATCTGGGGGGTTATTTTGTAATCTCACTTTAGTGAGAATACGTCATAAAATCTCACTTTTTTGTAGTTCAACTCCCTTACCCAGGCGGCGTGACCATCTTCGGAGCTCAATCGGTGAACTGCCGGTCATGTGCTGGTCTTTTAGACGATTCATCCGCTCTGATCCGTATCTTTCGACTCTTGATCCGTTTCATTATCTCCGCCTGCCATTAGTTCCATCTCACCTGTCATAAAGAACGTGACATGGAGCCACCATCGTTTCCACTCGAAGTTTGAGTTGGAAAATAAACAAGGGCGCGAAAGATACAAACAATTTTAAATCGTATTGTTGTAATTTGCTAAACGTGAAGAACTTCAGCATTTTCAACTCCAATATATTGGGCACTTGAAGGTATGCTTTGTTTGAAATGCTTATGTTATTATAAGCTTCAATTATCTGTGTATATATTTCGTATCAATATTTCCCAAACAATGTTGCTGATACCTTTGTTTTCGTGTTCCTATCCGCCAGTGTATGGAGAATGGATTTCAGTTATTTATACCATAATTTTAACAAATTTTGCCTTAAAATCTACGTTCTTGGTAGGTATTTACCGTGCTTGTGAATCGGACACTAATTAGATGCACTTATTTTTTTTAAATATTGAGTGATCGCTTACATGTCGTTTGTAGTTTTCACTGTATTTAGATTTTCGTGGTATGTACAGTGTAAGAAATCTCCCGTAAGATGTTATAGCAATCTAGGTATTCGCTAGTCTCGGCATCTTTTATTTGATATAAGGTAATTGAAGCTTCGAAAATTCACGAACCGTTCGTGAGCCGATCATTAAGAGAGGGAAACGGATCTCCCGCCTTTCCACTAAGAGTCACTAAAAAGGTGAGATTACAAAATAACCCCCCAGTGCAAGGTAAAGTTCGATTTCATACTCTTTATTGGATTAGATATGAATACGGATTGATAAAGCACGAAAATAATCATAAATATTATTACGTAAATATGAATATGGATGAATAAATGATAACATGTTTTTAAAAAATAACCAGAAAAACGAATTACAAGAAGACTACAATCCACGGAATGGCATAAAAGTATATTAAAGAAAAAGAGAAGAAAATACATACAAGACGAATCTTTGACAGTGGCGTAGCATAAGGAGCGGAAATCTGGGTTGTAAATAAAGCAACAAAACGAAAATTAGACTTGTTACTACAAAAATTAAGTAAAACAAGAGGAACTCAGAGGCAGAATGAAGTTGCAATAGAAAATAGCAGAAATGGTAGGCCAGAAAAAATATGGTATGGAAACTGGCATGGGATGGAGAAGGTGAGGTTACCACAGAGAATATGAACATGGCAACGTAAAGAAGGAATAAACAGAAATATGTCTCCAAAAAGATCTTGCAGGAGAGAGAGTTGAAGGAAAAGTTTGTCGAGATCGGAGGAAATTGAAATCGGGGTGCGAGAAACGGACGCTGAATGATGTAAAATATATATATTAAGTTATAAATAAATATCCTTTATTTTTTCAGGCAAAAACGACGATTTTTCTATCCGAACACGACCCTTAAAAACCGACCCTTATAGTCAGGAGGAGAACATTGCCCGGATGCTCATGTCTACGAGTGTTTTAGGGAGGGAAGAAGTTTTAAGAGTGCGTGATCCTGCTGAGTATCACCCGCGGGCCAAACTGATCGATCGGGCCAAAAGAAATGGAGGTCCGGTCCGAAAGTTCGAGAAGAAACGAAACTTCTGCCATTCTTTTCTCCAATTAAAAAAAATAAAAAATGAATGAAAATAAACCATGCGGAGAAAATCTTGTACTTCTTCACTGCTCTCACACTCAGTCCCGGAGAGAAAAAAAATGTAGGTATTATGGAAGAATAAAAGTAAGACGAATTTCGGAGACAAAAATAAAAAAATAAAAACAGTTGGCAGCATCTTAAGAGGGCACGGGAGGTGCTCAAACGAAAGGATTCCGATACAGTTTCAGACCGAGGAGAAAATTAATTCTGGATCGCAAAGGAAGCACACCGTCTCATAAGAAGAGTTCTTTAGTTACTTGTTGTCAATTATATTTCCACGCAGGTCAACCAGCGTCTTTGTTCCACGTTCTAACTTGTTTTCAAAATTCAAATCAATATGGTTGAAACCAAATTATTCTTTTTCATTGTAAAAAGTTCATGTCGGAAAAGAATAATTAATTTTTAACATTAGTATTATTTAAAGTGATACGTTAGCCATAAAAAACTTCATGGGGGCAATGGACATACTTTGACACTGCGCTGAAAAAAACTTTTTAAGGCGTTTTTACCGTATGGCGTGAAAAAATATGTCAATATAGAGATTTATGTAGGGATATTTATTTAATCACTAAGAATGTTTGATATACATAACGATAATATTTCACCAATAATTTTACACTATAATTCATACTTAATCCAGACGCTGAAATTAAAATATAAAATTCGAATATGGCCTCCATTATGATTAGGGAACCATCTCGCTCAAACTACCTTAATATATTGACTTGAGCGAGAGCTTTAGCTTGATACGTTTCATACACAAATTTTATATTCTCTTCGCATTTTGCATATTTAGCGTCTCATTCTACTTATTCTTTCGAGTGTCAAATGTCACATTATTTTTCCTCTCAGCCTGAACATAATCGATTGGAGTCTTAGGTATTAATCTAAAAAGGACATAAAGCATTCCAAGATGGCTGCACCGCAGAAAAATATGTCCCAAATTTTCAAATGTATTACGGTCGAGTGCTTTCCAATGACGCAATGGCGAATTGAGCGAATGGCGAACACTCCTTCAAAGACGCGAGCACTTAAAACAGGACTGAAATTTACGACTCGTTTACACAGTAAACACTTCG
The DNA here is from genome assembly GCA_963573305.1 of Pyrrhosoma nymphula. Taxonomy (NCBI): domain Eukaryota; kingdom Metazoa; phylum Arthropoda; class Insecta; order Odonata; family Coenagrionidae; genus Pyrrhosoma; species Pyrrhosoma nymphula. The sequence goes on along the minus strand of OY754331.1, from coordinate 28,704,266 downwards.
CGGAAACGTGAGGAGAGCTTTCGGAAGGGAATAAACGCGTGCTTTTGGAGAGTGGACTACCGCCCGCGACAGCTCGTCAATTTGGCCGAGATTCAAGCGTAATTCATCGAAAAATGGGGGAGGGGGCTAATTTTCCGGAATGCCATAAGAACAAAAAAAAGAAGAGCTGCGCGGCGTAAAATATGCTCCGCTGGGTGCTCTCTCCGCGTTGTTCTGTGCGACCACATTGTCCACCCACCCTCTTCCACCCGGCAATGCCTCTCGCAAAATCCGAGAACGTTTTGGGCGGTGTTGGGCGTTTCCAAGGGCGACCAAAATTATGGCACGCATTTCTCTGCTGTTATATATGTATATTATTTCAAGGAAATTTTCCCAGAAATGCCTTTCCCGGCAGCAAAGCAACGTCATCGGTTTAACTATGGTTACGGGCAAATTCCCCCAAACAATACTGCTGGGACAGCAGCTAAGTAATAATATTTATTACGGGAATCCGCCCAATTGCAAGTAGGATATATCTATTAAAAAATGACATAAAAGTTAAAATTGCACATGAAATATAGTTACACTACAAACACATCAAAAATGAATTCATAAATAATTGATATTGCACGTTAATAATTAATACAAAAAAAGAAACATATTCATACAGAGTACAGCAAGAGTTCAGTGCAGTAACTCTTAAAACATAATATATAAAAAGCAACCTCTAAGACATATGTAAAAATAGTAGACATAATATATTCATAAATAAATGATGAAATGAGATTTCACAGTCATATATAAACAACCGAAACAGACATTATGGTTATACATTCGAACAAAATACCAAAGTCAATGCACAAGCAAAGACAGTTTTCTCCTTAAATTTCCTGTATTTATATTGAATTGGTCAATGTCACTGCATTTATAGTTAATATTCCGCATAGTTCTGATTAGGGGTGAGTAAAGATTGTAATTTCTATGAGAATGAGGGAGTGAAAACATGAATTTGTGTCTAGTGTTCACAATGGGGACATGGAAAGGAATCATTTCAGCCAGATGGCTGGAGTCAATGTCACCATGTAATAGACGGTGAAGGAATGTTATTTCCAGGTGTAATCGACGGGTAGCCAAAGTAACAGATTAAGAAGGGATAGTGTTGAGTCATAAATAATAGGATGGATTTTAAACCTATAAGATACAAGCCTAATGAATCTAGGTTGGACACTATCAATAGCTTGGATGTGAATATTATAGAATGGAGACTATGCAATAGAGGCATACTAGAGAATAGGGCGGATTAAAGTACAATATAAGATCTTATAAACATAAATATTATCAAAATCTACGCCAATTCCGTAAAAAATGCGTAGAAAAGTTAGTAAGGAGGAGTTGGAAAGGTTTACTTTCGGCGTAAGAATGGTGTCTTTAGTTGTCTCTGGCATCAGGGTCACTTATTCCGGAAATTTTGAAAGTTTAAGTGTGGCATCTATGAAGTGCGCTTTGTAAACTGAGATGAAAATATAGGGTTTATAGGATAATTTTACTATAGATTTTAGCATGAACTCTTGCGAAGATTACTCAGATTACATCAGAAAAAGGGTCAATTTGAACGAGAAAGCATATAAAAGCTTTTAATTATAACAGTTTATAAGAAGCGAGAAGTCCTAGGAAAATGAATAAAAATAAAATATCGGAATCTGAACACATATTTCTCAAAGTTGTTAGCGAATGTTTGCCATAGTTAAAATCAAAATGTCGTAGTTCCATAGATATAGCGCTGCAGTCAGTTCCAATAGCTGGACAAATGTGGTCATTAAACTATGTACTCGTGGAAAAATCTCCATATTTTTTACTACCTTAATTTTGGTTTTCAATATGTAACTAATTTCATCATTGGAGCAAGAATTTTTTTAACCAAATAGATACAAATGTGTAATGGAGTAGGTATTTGTTTTGGCTAACAAAATCAGTGTAGAGCCACCTCAAAATTGCATGAATGGTGTCCTTGCACAGCAACATTCTTCTAAAATGATGATTTTAATACAATGCCGTCATATTCAACTCTTAGCATTTCCACGCATATGATCTTCACTGATTCATCCAATTACAAGGGAGGCAAGACATCGCTCCATTAAATATATGTATCTATTGATCGACTGATCCATTGTGTCTGATGCAATTTATACGTTACGGAAAAAAAGTCTTAATAAAAATGGCTGGCATTTATTTCAGATGAGTAATTTAAAGAGCGTGTCGTACGGAAAGTTGCACCTTCCATATATTTTTCATAAAAATTATTAATGAAACAAAGCGTTTACAGACAGGCGAGCCATTCAATGACGGCGTAGTAGCCAATTAAGAGATAGATGGCGCGAAATAATCTAGTTTCCCGCACTATTAGTCAAACCGAATGGGTGTTTTAACGAATAAATTATTGCGATTACAACAATTTTTTTCTAAACCACTGAATTTCATCAAATAGAATTTATAGATTCATTATTTTACTACTCGCAAACACTTTTTACTCACCGCTCCGTGGTATATATTCTAGATTTTATTCGCTTATTATTATTATTATTATTATATTATTAAGTGCTATGAAATTTCCTGATCCCCATCGTGAGCTGATATTTATAAAGCTCGAATGTTTCAGTAATGCCTGTTACAATTATACCCGCTGTAGTCAGCCCGAACTGACGCATTTGCAACCGTTGTTGTACGATGTCACTTCCTCACATACAAGACTTCGACCATTTTTCATGAAGCACCTGAAACTTTTTCTGTATCATTAGGTCTCAAGCAATAACGTACTGATTAAAAAAAACACTACAGTAGTTCCCAACCTTTATTTGACAGACCTCCTACGTATCCCTTAGAAACTCGACTCTTGGCGTAATCGTTACATGCAGTTGCACCCCTCGCAGTAAGCGAATACATTTACCACTATTCAACTCCTCTTGTTTATGCCTATTCTACACTACTCGTGTACTTGAGTAAGGAGTACTTAAATGCAGCATTTAAATGCTGGCGAGCGTATACACCAAGGAGGTTAAAATGAAATGGAGGAGGTATGACCGTGAACACTCATGGGGGAAAGTGAAGCAAGAATAGGGTTGCTTGGGAAGGATTTTGTGCCGAGTAGGTGTTGACAAACCAGTCAAAAAACATCGCCTTGCCTGTGGTTTTTGATTTAAATTTGACGAAAATCGAACGCGATCGCCGGACACGTAAGCCAGAGGAAGGTCTAAACTGTGCCGAATGCAATGGCGAAATTGGCTTCAAGAATCGATTGGAATGTCGCCTTCATTTCTTTTCTAACCTCCTTGGTATACACACATCTGTTAAATCTAAATCAGCGCTTCCTAGTGTTAATGGAAAGAAATTTGCATCGCGCAATAATTACGTGCCCGAGAAGTATTAGAACAAGAGGAAGGACTCGTTCGTTACGATAGGAACACAAAGAGAACGGGCTTTCAATGATGGAGGATGAATAAACATCGATATTCCTTCCCTCTCGAAGCTGAAGCATCGACGCTTTCAAAATTCAGGAGGTGGAGAACGTCAATGGAGAGAGGGAGGGGACAGGGGGGAGGGGAAAGGAGGGATATTTAAACAAAACATGATAGAGATAAGGGAGGGAGCTTGGGCATGCGCAGAAGGGACTTACTTCGGGTGGTGCGGGTTACCGAACTCCCTCCCAGTCAATGTTCCAGGGGATGGAGGGGGAGTAATGTCGGTGAAGGGCACTTCGGGGAACTGACTCTTTCGGGGTTATAAGGGGAGGGAGAGGCTCTCGGGAGGGGCATAAGTGTAACGGGGGTGGGGGGGGAGGGGAGGGAGAGGGGAGGGGTGTATTGTGAATGAAAGGGTGTGGCCGTGGATCCTAACTCTTCCCTCCCTCATCACCTTCCCCTTGAACGGGATACGGTGGAGTAAACAGGCCTGCGCGGATGCTGTGTGAGATTCAGTGCGAACAGCAAAACGTAGCAGTCGGAATCAGGTATATAATTACGCTCCTTTCCTCAAGAGTAAGGTGCATGAACATTCATTTTTAGTTTGTGCCATAAACTTGTGAAACAATATGCCAAATGGTTAGAAAAAAATGTGTGAATAAAATATCGGAATCGTTGGTAGATGTTTTACATTTTTTATTTGACCTAAACTCCAGATATTTACATTTCGTAAAATGTATTGAGGTCGACATAACACATCATATGGATCAAAAATAATAGTTTGTCATTGTTCAGAATGAGCTATTACAATTACTGGTTTAAAGATAACAAATGTAAATTGTTTGTTTCATGAATATCATTGCAATACATTGTAAAATGTCTTCACGTTCTTAATGATTACAACAAAATTGTGTAAAATTATAATTGATAGAATTTAAACATTGGTTGTGTGTCTTTTTTTGTGCCGACTGCCTTTTTTTTCTTTTATCGTTAAATTATGTATTTGTTCTTAGGTGGCTTGCCACAGAGCATTAATAAATGTTATTATTAATATTATACAGGGAGCAACACAAGGTAAGAGATATCACCTTGGAGATGGGAAATTGGAACCACACGGGGGAATGTTAAAGAGCTCGGGTCGATCGACTATCAAATAGCCTTTGAGATGTGATAACTGCTGGTTTTTAAAGGTAGTTTGAGCAAAGTATTTCCCTAAAACATCCGAGATTGTTTTAGAATTTTGTTGCTGACGATTACAGGATTTCCATCCCGAGGGTACGCTTTCAAATTCTGGATAGTTTTTGAAATTTTTCAATGAAATCCAGAACCGTATTTGGGTGTTTTGTGAACAGCAGTTACTTGAAGAGCAGTACCTACTCCGTCTGTGACAGCCGTTTGCAGACACTGCACCGTACAGACAGGTAAGACATTTTCGGAATCGAATAGCGTGAGATATTTTCTTATCATTGCACTGAAAATCTCAAAGTTAGCCGCGAATGCACTTAGTCACCTATGTCACTGAGTCCTCAACATAATGCAGTTATCAGGCCGTAGCGGTTGCTGAAATAGGAGATGCACCACGATTACCTCATGAGATATATTAACCAAAATGGCTATCAAAAAGGAGACAAGGCTATCAAATTATTTTTATAATCACAGAAATCAATCAGAAGATTGGTTTGCTGCAGCTCTCATAATAAATGTCATCGTGCCATATTCATGATTTTTCCTGATGTTTTACCTCTTTAGCCTTCGTCGGTAATTCTTCCATTTGCATGTCCGTTAATCAGTTTTTGAGGATTAACAACTTCTTGTCGTAATTTCCTTGTACATTTGTCAAAAAGTACGAGCCAGTTGAAAAATCCTGTTATATTTCACACTCATTGATTCAGACTATGCTGTAACGATACCACACATCCAGTCGCTGCTGCCGCTGTGACCGCCAGCCTAAAGGTTTTACCCCTAAAGCATGATATTTATTAGCTGAATCTCGGCCCCTAACTTAGGTGTTGAGTGGAGAGCATCTATAGAGCCGATTAGGGATGCTTAAGGATTTATATAATCGGTCATAAGTGGATTTTGGTGCATTTGCCCGCCTATTACAGCCCGGCATTCAGTAGGATGCGTTCCCAGCTTTTGATGAAAATCTGCTTCCAAGTGTTGGGTCTTGTAGCCGTGTTCCCTGAGAGTACTTCGAGTAAACGTGGTCCATCGCAGACCACACGCTTCCGATTGCAGAGCATACTTGGAGCGGGCCATCTCACAACATGGACCTGTAGGAAGCGAAAATAATTTCAAATGGGAGTCGGTATTCTCCCATACTAATAAGGGAGACGACCGTAAAGAGATCACGAGAACTCCAAATAATGTCGACAAGGAAGATGGGTGCACGCTATTCAACACTTGGATGCGGGTTTTCATCAAAATCGAGAAATTCATCTGACTGAATGCCGAGCTATAATTAGGTGGCCAAATGAATCAGAAACCACTTCTCCCTTAAATAAGCGATGTGGAACTCCTGTGAAACTGTCGTCTAAAATAATGGGTCAACGAGGAAGGAATCCCGAAAGTCACCAATGCTCCAGACCACTCCGCGGAAGATTTCACTCCAAAAGGAGTCATCGTTGTGTATGAAGGATCCGCCAAAACATTATCCAGAATTCGCTGTGTATTTAAAAGAAGTTGATCGGACGATTAATCGAACGATGGTTTATTTCCATTTGATTATTGGAAACCGATCAATAGGCACCGCAATAGCGATTTACCGATTACAGATATATTGATTATTTTCCAAGCATCGTGCATCACTAGCATCTACTCAATTTGTCGGATGAGATGATAAACTGTGGTCACTTCAGCACCCTTTTTTTTTTAAAGGAGACTAAATGCCGTTGCAGGGTTTCTCTTCACCCCTTCTGCCTCTGCCTATTCCCTGACTAACCTATCCTCCTGCCCTTAGCGGTGCATATGACTCGCCTATCTTAATCATTACCACTAGGGACCCACTTAGTTATTTTCTAATATGATTAGGGTCTTTCGTGCTTACACTCGTGAATGGGTACGTACGCATCACACCACTTCCTTCAAGAATTTATGAGTTAATAAAAAGGATATGATCAGTAACAGATCAGTAGCAGGCCGAATAGCATGCCTATATTTGACTGATATCTTCCTCATAGTAGCCCCAAACTTGCATGACTTTAACGCCAATTGCGGAAATAGCACATATGAGATCTATGCGTAAATATATTTGTTCCATATGGGTTTCAAAATATTTTTTTACTTTTTCAGTTCAATAAATGTTCTCATGACTTATTTGGCCTTACAGATTAGGGTGAAATACTTTTGAGTCGTATAAGTAACCAAGATGGTGGGTGCACAAATAACCGTTTGGAGGCCTAATTTCTTGATAAAAAACTTATGATGCGAAGAATTGACTTACCGATGCCTAATATTTGTACTTAACGTTATTAGTAATTTTACATATTAAAGAAAGATATATAAATTTTTACATTAGTTTGATAAATAAGCCATATGATCGATTCAATAATTATTGGTAGATGAGTTGCAAATGCGATAGTTCCCGCCACCCAAATTCAGTAAATGGGTCCATAATTTTATGGATCTCACAATTATTGATTCTATTGCTGAATGCTAGTGCACCCAGTCATTTGTAGCCACGATTGCATTCATCCATTGAAGATCAAAACCACCCTCTCGTTCTTAGCATATTCTTCCTTTTAATAATATCTTATGATCCAACAAAAAGGCGTTGATTTTACTTTATTACTATTGCTTTTTTTCATTTGCGAGAACTCTAAACCCTAACTAACTCTCTTGATTTAATTACCGAAGACCGTGTGTTGAGTCGTATAAGGGCCCGTATACATAGTATACATAGGGGCCCGTGTGGCCCCTAAATATATCTGCCCAGATTAATTGAGTTCCAAAAGAGGGAGGGACTCCGGCAGAGATATTTTGGCCGAAAACATCAAGAAATAGCCGCAACTTTGAGAAATAAAGTTAATTAATATAAATGAATACACGTGATAGGAATATGATGAAATCAAATTTTCTATACTATTAGCTGGAAAAAATATATACCGGCAGATTTTCATTAATATATCTTTGAAATTGTCTTCTGAAATCATGAAAAATACCCGATTGAGTTAGAAAATCTACTTATAACAAAATATCAATAAACTAATCACATGCCTTATCGCACCTGGGAGCCTAGTGACTCATTCAAGACGCTACCGATAAACAGTTTTAGGCCCGTCACTCAAGAATCGACGAATCAAAAAATGGGAGCCGCTGTTAATCGGAGATTATTCCATGATTTATTCCCATTTTTTATTTTATTAACATCATCAAATGAAAGAATAATTTAAATACTAGTCTATCATTTTTGCACGTTTACGTAGAAGCTCTAGAAATAATTGATAAAAAAGTCTTTTTCCATTTTAAAGGTGCACGAGTGTCTTCAATAAAATCTTAACGTCAAGCAAGTGACCAATGACAATTATGTAGGTCAGTACCATTTAGGCAGATGGAGAGAGGGCGCTTGCTATAGTGGCCAATGGTTGAAGCTGTGACGTGGGCGATGGCGGTCCGCAATTTTGGTTCTCCCCGATTTATAGAATAGAATTTATTTCACCCAAATAAATATACATATTTTAGCAAATCAAAAATGGGGTGAAATTAGGCAACCCAGATGAAATATGTACTTCCTTATTTTGGTGTTGCCATTCCTAGAATAAATTGGCTGTAGTTCAGCAGTTATCATTCACAAAAATAATTATAAAATAAATTATGGCTTTTATATAACATAAATGTGTTTAATTAGAAATTATTTACCTTAGCGCTTACGGGCTGATGCACTAATTTTGGAATTTTACGATGTTTTCCAGGGATAACTCACTTATATTCAGAATGTATTTATTTCATGAAAATGCATTTTCCATACATATATTTCTTTACGGAAATTTATAAAAATTCGTATTCCCATCAGAAAACCATAGTAAAATAGAGTAGAATCAATATTTCCAAGTAACAAATAAATTTTTAAAGAGTTACTGGCCTTAAATTATCAAGAGAAGGTAGATAATCTTGCGTAATATCAGCTAATGCCTCCACTCCTCCGTACTATCCAAAGGCAAACAAGGAAAAAACAGGGGGAGTAATATGGTGGCTATTTCGGTTGTCATAGTTACAGTTTAATGACGTCATTCTCTCTCCATCTACCTCAATAGTCAGTGCGGAAGGATATCATTGTTAAAACGGCCTACAATCATTTATACCTATAAAGACATTCGGGCCTGCATTCTTCAACAAATTTGCTACTTGTTTGAAATACAGGCGTGAACTCTTTCAAGGGTAGTATAAAATTCTGTTCAGGATCCAAGCCAAGGAGGTCGGCGAACTGGGGCCCGCCCTTCGAACCTCCCCTAGGGCCCGAAGTGAGCCAAGGGGTTTTCCAACTTCGCAAAACTTAAATTTCGAAAAATAATGGAGTCTCCGCAGGGAATAGATGATGAAAGTCCTCGGGACCACAGGGTTTAGGCACTTGAGGTAGTGGAGGCCTTTCGAATTTCCCAAAGGGTTCCAAAAACGGATGCACATTTTCCAAGTTTTGTAGTTCTCACAGCGTTGGGGATGTCGCAGGAAGTTGGTAGGATCAATGCCTTCCGGTAGCAATGGAGGCGGCAGGGATACGAGGGTCAATATCACCAGTTCTGCAGCTTTAGTTTCGTGCTTGAATAAGATCACAGTCTACTAGCACTATACAGTCGTAAAACTCATTGTGAATTTCTTGCTGGTGACATTGGTTGCGATTTTTTTGTTTAAATTAAAGTAAATGAAAAACTTATGAATGGATTTTCACCTAAGGGACGTCAATTTTTAGTATTTTTATTCCCTACAATTTTTCTTAAAATTCCTTTCTCTAAACCACGTGGTTTCCGTTATATGAGCGAAAACCAGACTTTCCCAAATTTACATGGCCGCCATCAACACTTCCCCAGTCAGCTGCTTGTCCTAAACTAGTATCTAAATACTTTGAGAGTAACTTTCTCTATCAACCGACCTAAAATTTCAGTGGTAGCTAATTTTTCCCATTTCAGGTCGATTTTAATGCTATGGACTGGACTAAACACACACTCAGTGTTTCAAGTAACTCGAAGGTTGGTTTTGATGAGTGAGAGTTAAGCTCACCCCATACTTAGCCACAGGGCGTGTGAAATGCACACATTCAGGGTGAGGGGCTCTGATCCTTTCCCTGGGCAACCTGCGATTTTCCACCAACTCACTGAACTAGTTCATACCACACAAGGGACCTTAACGGAAAATTATTTCCGAAGTCGAGCATTTTAAGGTAGATTAAATATTCGCTCATACTTATTCTAATGAAATTCGTCAGTAATATGTTCGACAGAAAGACACTTTTCAAGTATAGTTTTAGAAGCGTTTTCTTTGAGTAGGGTTACATCTTGGAGGGGCGCTGAAGCATTTAATTAGCTACACAACGCTAAACTCCAAATAAAGCTTTTGTTCCATCGACCCTTTGTTGCGAGTGTCACGGAATTAGCTGATACCCCATTGGTGTAACGAAGAAGATTGCGTCTTTACGCGATTTGAAAAAAAAAATTACAGGGTGCTTAAATAGCTATACCTCCGTTGATCACTGTTTCTTCAGAGAGAGAAAACAACACCGCCAGTAAATTAAGACTCAATACTTAAAGGGTAAAATGAGAAAATGAGGGAAGCAACCGAATATCCTAGAGGGACACGGATGGTTACTTCTACGAGTGTGGTAAAAAGAACTCACTCTGTGCTTTTCTAGTTAGGTTCTTTATTTTTGAATAAAAAAAAACCTAAGTGAAACAGTAACAAGTGAATCATTTTCTTCAGGCTTAACGTAGCAATGATGACGCGCCTCGGGAGTTCTCTACGGCTGGGGCCTTCCCAGAATGCAACTATGTGTGGTTTAACCCATTTGCACTCAGATGCCTTCAACCCCTTCTCCTCCACTGCATGCATAGTCACCCATGTTTAACTTCCACCCTTTCCCCTTCTCTTCCCCCCTTTTCCCCGACCCTCCCCTTACCTGCTATTCTGTATAAGTATATACTGGACTTTGAGTATAACCTACTTGTTACCTGATGATGATGTAGTGCATCGAAACCGGTCGCAATAAATTTTATATATAAAGCAATAATAAAATACAAAGGAAAGCTGCGCGATTCGTCAAAAACTGCTACGGGCGTACAGACAGCGTTACACAGATGTTAAACGAATTAGGCTGGGAGCCGCTAGAGACTCGGGGGCTGCGCGCTAGGCTTAGATTGCTTGAGCAATTGAGGATAGATATCTTTAAGAGTGACACAGAAAACATCATATTAGAACCCCCACTATATTTCCAGGTCCGACAGAAACGATAAATTAAGAGAGATATTTTGCCGAACGGGTAGGTATGGGAATTCGTTTTTCCCCCGAACAATAAGGGACTTTGATAAATGCAAGGCGTAATTTCATTAGAGCGTTTCCTTTTTATATGTAAACGGCTGGTGTCCTAACACCCCCCGCCACACGCTTATTGAGGCGGCTTGCGGGGTAGTATGTAGATGTAGATATTGCGGAAAATTGCCAATTTTCTATAATTATGATATTCCATCATATCACGCCTGAAACGACTCTTTTTAACGTAGCAAAGTTTCACCGAGTGTCGCATGCCTCCATAAGTTTACTTTTACAAAATAAGAACAAATCCCCAGACCTTTTCCTTTACGAATACTTTTAGCGGAGAAAGATGACTCATTCCAAAGGTTTATCGTTAAATTCAATTTTTTTGCATTACTTCTTCCAGTCCATATCAAGGACTACAGAAACATATACAGGAACCAGGAAATAACGCAAAGACTACATCCACGCGGTATTCCGCAAACCACCTCAAGGGTGTGTGGCAGGTGGTGATTCCACACCAGGCGTGTCATAACCGTCAGACACACTGCCATGCTGTTATTAGCTGCTTTACTAAAGATAATTTCCTGTTACATTTTATCACGTTCGATGAACAGATCTCACACGCAATACGACATCTAACCATCATTAAACTCACGTGGTATAGACACTTCATTCATTCATCACTGGAACCATTTGTTTTAGTTCAGTGATGTGGACGCGCAAATATGATTTCAAAATTACCGACACGTGAAAAAAATTCACTAGCATCCCATGAAGAGATTGAAAATTGGAAAAAAATAAACAATTATAAAAGAGCGCAAAAAAACGCCACAGTTTGTTGCCAATAACATTAATGGTGGCATCCGTAATAGCTACTGAATCGACATGAAAAGCGAGTGCAATTTTCCTTAATTTCAGTAGTTCCTTGAAAGAACCCAGATCATACTCAAACGATCAACTCATCTTTTTTCTCAGTAACACATGCTACTAACCTTAGGTACCTACATACCTGTTCACTAATACCGAGAATGAGTAGGGCGAATAATATGTTTTTCAAGCCCCGAGATCCATTACATTACCACTTCCATGAATGAATGAAATCGGAGAATTCTTTGCTCTTATCGCGCTTAAATTTCTGAGAAGAATTTGCTGAATACGTTTCGCAGGAAGAAATCGTCCTCTGCCGACTAATTCCAGAAACTTCAGGCCTGTAAATCTTTATCCAAATCTCTACGTAGAGCATTGGAGCTGATATCCCCCGATTGAGCCGTTAAAGAGGTCTTCAGGGAACGATTTGAATTTTCAAGATGATATGACCAGAGGTCACTAGCGGCCACTTCCAATCTCGTATCGGTGGACTAATAATATTGAGGCCATACCATAATATCATATGAAGCAAGCCAGAATAGAATTCTTAAAATAAAGAGAAATAGGCAATATAAGTTCTGCTTCGGCTTTTTCCGTCGATGATCCATTATTTCTCCTTTCATTATCTAACTTGAAGTTTGCTATTAGGTATTCGTGAAAACAATTCGATGCATATAATAACGACAGCTGGTGGCAGATTCCTAAAATACATAAGCACAGTTTGCTCAAATGTTTGACAGAAGAGTTGGAATGGAATGACTTGAGCTCAAAATGTTTTCACAAAATTTACAATTTGACCAAACATATTGGTGCCAATTTTTAAAAGGGTGTTTGATGAAAATTTTGACAGAGAGCCATCGGAGCAAAGATTATTTTATAAACATTTTATTGTGCCAAAATTTCCCTCCCGTCGAAACCTCGAGACTCGAAAATCCTCGGAGAGAAGTGCCCGAGCGAAGAGCTAAGTGCAGCGATCTGCCCCGGTCAGCGCGGTCGCTCCGGTCATCGCGGCTTCTACAGAAGCGCTCTTTTTATACTGTCCGCGCTGGTGCTGACATCTTTTTCCACGTTCGAGTCGACCTGCGGATATTCCCACCAATCCAACGTGTGATAAGATTTCCCCTCTTCACCCTACTCCTCCACTGGCCAGCTTTTTCCCCTCCTGCGCTGGCAAAGTGTACCGCCATCATAGCAGCTCTCTTTGCAACGGACCGCGCGAGGAAAGGACGTGTTGGCTGGGTTCCACTTGTGATCGTCTTGCAAAGACAAGGCTAACGGTATTTAGCCTACGGGCTTGTGTTATACTGTAATAATTGTAAATATATAAATACTGTCATTGAAGTTATTTCAAACTAGCTAAGGTTGTTTTCATTGTTTTTTCTCTCGTTACGCCCACCAAAAATCAGTCAATTCGTTCGCGACGTCAAGTTTCACGGGCTTGCGTTGCATTATGTAAACATTTTTAAAACTCTGAAAACTGATTGGTCGTTCGTCATAATTCTCGTAACTCACGAAGAATGTACGAAACTACTATGAATTGTGGATTTGAGAACAAATTATGTTCGTACATTAGCGGAAGGGAAAATTGAACTTATTAAGGATATAAAGATATCACGAATTCTAAAATATTGCTGGTATTGGAACCGGACCTAGCCAATGCACTGATTGGTAAACAATACTAATAAACCCTTGACTTTACCGATAAATTGCTCAATTCTTAGTCAACGGTTTCTTCAAGTTTCAACTTCAACTGCAGTTCGTCACAAGAAGTCTAAGGCCAGCATCCACGACAACCGCAACGCCTACCAATTCTTCACGCGTCTTCTTCAGTCCGCGACTAAGCGATAAAGTTCGCAAATGTCCATTCTCGAACTTCCAAACATTGGCGTTTAAAGACTGCCGTCCAGCAGTCGGTACGCCTCGGGCAAATGTGACGGAAGGCGATATCCACAGTATCGCTTGTTGAACAAGCTTTTCAAAAGGTAGAGAGACTGTTTTCGCTGCTCAAACTGCATGTCAGAAAACGCAATCACGTGTGGCAGAGATTATCTGTTACAATATTCAAGTGAAAAACGTTTCAAAAGTGAGTACGTTGGCGAAGTAAACAAATCAAAAGAAACCGCCTGAAGAGTCGGCTTTGTCAATGTCAATTGTGGACTCCACTGAAGATTTGCTTGAAGTTCGCGACCTCACTGTTTTTATGAGATTGGGATGACTTTTGTTTATTCACAGATTTGCGTGAAATTTGCTCACGTGTTCTTATTAGTGACATCTATAGATAAAAGTAAAAATAATAATATCATCATACCGATATGCTTTTTTTCGCTATTCAACGCTATTTTAGTACGCAGCCTTATGGCACGTAACATATATTTCGTAAAACTTCGATGAAATACGCGCAGACTTTCTTATAAACGAGAAATAATACATTTCATATTATTATAAATGATTGCTAACACCTATCAAGGCGTCACATTGAGTCCAATATTCGAAAACAACACATTTAAATATAATTTCGTCAAAATTTCGAATACCGCGCCGAAACTCTAGTCATAGTCGAATCTTTCATTCATTTGAGTATTCTACCAACTAATAGGTAGGTTCTTGGACAGTACCCATCCTGCATCCCTATTTCTGAAACATTGTCTCGTTTTCCCTCTTAAGGATGTCTAGCCATTAGATCCCACGTAAATCCCTCATATCTTCTACCTCCCCTTATTTCATCCAGAATTCCTATCCTCTTCCTTCCCCTTCCACGCTTTCCCAGTGTTCTCCCCTCTATCACTCTCTTCAACATGCCCTCTCCTCTCAAAACCTCCTCCATCCATCTCTTCTGCCTTCTCCGAACCTCTGCCACAAGCTTCCTCTCCACTCCGACCATATCCAATACCTTCTCATTTGTCTTTCTCGCCATCCAGCTAACCTCCATCCTTCTCCAAACCCACACCTCAAACGCCTCAAGTCTACGTGCATCCTCCCTTCGCAATGACTAAGTTTCCGACACATACAGCGCCACGCTCCATATTAGAGTTTTCACCAGCCTTTTCTTTACGTTTCTTCTCAGAACCCACCTCATCAATTCCTTTCTCTTCGCAAATGCTTCTTTAGCTACGGCAATCCTGCAGACACCAGTCTACGACCTGAAGCAGAACAGGATAAATTGCCTCATCGTAGACAGTTATTGATGATGATGAATTTAATTCAAACTTAATTAATTCTTACTGACATCACCTAGCCTTCTTGGTAGGGGAGAAAACGGATTCCTATGAGATAGAAATTCCACTATCTTATGTCCCTACCGCTAAACCCATTCTCCTCCAAAATACTACCCAGGTCCCATGCTTTAATTAAGGAAAAAAGTCTTGTATTATTTCCATTACTACCTGTATGGTGTGTTCCAACGCGTAAATAGATGCTGTAAAGTTAACTTTGGTCAAAGAATTATTTTCCGAATCATTTAACATTTTTTTAATAAGCACTCAATGACCCACGATAACCGCTCCAACCACCTTTAACGCTTGAAGTGGGCGACCAATTGTGGACAAGGCATTATGTTTTCCCGGAAATACCAAGAGAGTACATATGTAGGTCTATAAATAACATGCTAAATGAATCCGGGCTCCCCTGCTCACAGTCGAGGATTCCACGCTTCCTGATGATCCCTCTGGAGTTCGCATACTTCTGTGCCGGGGTAAGGGCGCATACTCCTGTGGATGGTATCCGAAGCGTACCCTCTCTTTATATCCCTTTCCCCACTGCGTCCCATCCCCCATTTGTCCGCGGGCGAGTGACGTATGCGTTAAGGGTGGGAGGGGTGAGAGCCAGGGATAACGCTCCGGAAGGTCAAAAGTTCAAGCCCTGCGGCGGGACACCCCACCACCAAAACTCACCCTCTTCTACCTTTTTTTAAAATTGCTTTTTATTGCACCCCTCTCTTTCTCTTCTACCCTTATTCCCCCTTCGTCCCCTTCCCCTTAAGATAAAAAAGTGGGGACAAGACGAATCACCTAAAATTTATATGTGCCATCTCACCGTACAGTAATGTTTAACAGATCATTTCTGGTAAAATCATATAATCTGTGAAGTTAACTACCAGGTTACATAAAAAAATATGTAACATCGATCAATGCAATCTAAAACCTATAGTTAGATTACGTAAAAACAGATGAAAATATTAAATAATTGTTATGCCACACAATAAAAACGGTAGAAAACTATATAGATAATTAGAAAAATTAAAACAAGTTATAACTAATATTTAAATAATCAAATAATTAACGAATTGATATAATTAATAATACCTAGTAGCTACTCTTATAGATACTGAGTAAATATGCATGTGACAGATTCATATTGTTTGAATCTCTGGAAAATATGGTATAAGTTTTTAATACCTATTGTTCTTTTTCTACTTATCCACTACGTATATAATGTGCTTAATAATATATGCATTTCATTTCATGTGTAAAATACATAAATACTATTGTAAAATGTTGATACTTAATTTATTATGAATTGTGTTTGGTTTTCTATAGCTTCTGGTGAATCAATGAATGTGAAAATGTATAACCTTGCCCCTTAGGAGCAAATGGTCCAACGAAAATAAATCTTTCTAATTCTCTACCCCCCCCCCCCTCTTTCTGTAACCATCCCCTACATGAAAAGCTTCCACGATGAAAACAATAATATATTTTGTAATTTTGTTTTATTTTTTTAATGTCAATTTCCTTTTTTGTTCAGTCTCTCTTCCCAACAGTTCAAACAGAATTATTTAACGAAGGTACGGTAAAAACATAACTCCCCATACCTACATATAAGAAAAAAATCATTTTCCCGATGAAGTATTGAGGTAATTGATGATAAAATGTAAATGCTTTGCAATGATTGATCGAAACTCCAGTAGCTTTGTAAGGTATTCCTTTTAAATAATTAAAGTCATCCTATGGTGGTCATTTACTGGAAAAAAGTAAATGATCCCTCATGATATTCCCGTAAAGAAATCGTTCTTGATTTAATGTGAAATTTACTTTCACACAAAAAAGGTTTGCCATGGCACTTTCACGCAGGTACCTATCCATCAAAATCTTCCAACAAGTGTAGAACTAAAAAATAACACTTTTTATTTTCCACACTTTTTATTTTACTAGGGAATAAAATACATTATGTGGCGTGTTGTATTCAACAAAGTTATGCCGGGAACCTTCGCTTTTAGAACTAAAACAACTAACCTTTTATACATTTTATCTCTTGTATATATTTTTAGGTGTGCTTATAAAATGTATCAGAGGATATCAGTAGTGTTGAAGATGCTTACATCAGTTATTCATAAAAATATTTACCTTGGAACGTATCCAATATAATTTTATTCTCCTAAAAAGTATATTAAAAACATACATCGAAGATATTCTCGCATTACTGAAGAAAAAAAGAGTTTTTAAATCAGAGAATGGGCTGTCATTTTCGCCATTGTGAGCAAGAAAGAATACTTCCAGGTGAGGGCATTTCCTTGACTTGTATAGACACAAATTGATATTTCATGAAAAATGAATTACCACTTTGTAAATTTCCACAGCACTTTGTAAATTCCACAACAAGTTTATTTTACCAACCTTGGTTTCAGAAAAAATTGCAATTATCAAGGTTTTACTTTAAATCTGATAATCAGCAGGTTTCGCTAAGGATGTCATTTGATTGCAAAACCACACCGTTTTCATTCTCCTTACCTGTGTCCCTTTTCATTCGGGAAAGCAACTTATCTTAGTTCACTCGAGGTACCCACTTTTGAATTTTCCAGCAATGTATTCCAATCAAATCCCTTATATAGGTGTGGCGAAACTTGATGGCACTCACTTGTGCAAAGCATGGTGCAAAGGAGAGGAAAGCATGCATGAGGTATGGGATGAAGCGGTCGAGCCTTTCCCCATAGGCCCCTGCGGGACTCGATATTTTTACCCGCTCATCAACGCTTGGTTTACGGTCAGTGTCCTCTAATCCTCCACTGGTGAGTGCCACCAAGTTTCGCTATACCTATACCTAAACGCGGACAAATTACACCATGAGTGACAATTTGCTGCATCACTCTTCAAAAGTATGTACATACCTTCATTACTCTGTTATTAAACTTCCCGGGGTAGAGGGAATAGTATCGCTGTGATCTCGCTGTAGTATCGCTAAGTATCATAAAGTATCAGACTTATATCAAACCAGTATCCTCCAATATCGGCAGCCTGATTTTTTAACAGTCTCAACCGAGTCTCCCTCAGTATCACATAGTATCGCGGAGGCAGACAAAGAGTTGATTAACAACATACTGTTTGTTTATATGTTTTAAGTTTATTGATTCTATTGAATGTATAGTTGTCACGAGCTGAATTAAAGAGTGTGATTTCTCACACTCAATTAAATATCTAATTGATGAATTATTCAAGATAAAATCCATCCACGTTAAGTAAAAATAATATAACACAATAGGCATCGGTGATTGGATTCCTACCCCAGGTGCAGACTCGAAGAGATTGAGGGAAAGCAGTCAGCCAGCTATTCCATTCCTGAATTTAGACCATACCCGGAATATGTAGGCCCTCCCGGAAAGGTAGGCATCATGCACGTTTTCGCATCCAAGTAGAAATAGCAGGCACGCAGCTCAAGAATTCCGCCATAGGGGGGATTTGAGTCCATCACCTCCCGTCCATCGAGTATCGACGGGTCCGTATCCACGGAGTATCGACAACGGATGCCCAGTATCCCGTCCGATACTGCAGTCTCGACCAGTCACGAGGAGTATCAGACCGAGTCTCGGCTATAGGACTCAACGATATTCAAGGATACTGCCAGGATACTTTCGGCGAGACTACATCGAGATCACGGCGATACTTAGCATCGAATACCGTTTGATACTGATCTGATACTCTTCATTTTGACTCGGGTTGCTCCGTCACTCATCCAAAAAGCATTTGTCCTTCACCAGTTGCCAACAGCACCAAGATGCGAAGGCTTATAGCACTTCAAACGAAGCTCTTTTTCATTTTTCGCTCTTCTGCTCCCCTCCCATTTCCCGATCTTCCAATAGTCCTAATGTCCTTTCACTGCCGTGAGGCATCCATACGGTTGATTTTCTTTTATTTTTTCCCCGAATGATTGGACGTTGGACCTGTTTCGGTAACTCTTGGTTCTTCCAGCACTTTATCGACCCAATCCACTCGCTAAACAGCCAATGTACCTAATATCTAGCTAAGTACATATATGCCGGAATTATCCT